>CM064420.1:64911385-67332279 GCA_032690845.1 Eleusine coracana subsp. coracana
GTGGCAGTGCCAGCTTGTGCAGATGGGGGCCGGCTCCAGCTCGCGCCTTTGGGGACACCGGCTCCAGCTAGCGCGAGGAGGCAGGGCCGCCGTAATGGACAGGGGCAGTGGCTCCAGCTCACTACGGGGGCGGCGTCGCGTGGGGAGGTAGAGCCGTCAGTATTGCGTGGAAAGACAGGGAGACGAGGCCGCTGGCGCAGATGAGGGCGGCGGCGTGGACGGGGGAGGTAGGGCTGCAACGCGTAGAGATCGCTCGTGACCATTTGCCTCTCTACGCTGCCTCTTCTGTTGGAGTCACTCACCACTGTCTTTCCCATCTGCTAGTATCACACGAGGCAAAAAAGAATTTACCTCTCCAAAATGCACTCTCTTGTTAAAGTCAGCCTAAATTGATTCTTGATATATATTGTTAATGTTCCATTTTACGATGTCTCAAAACTCTAGAAGGCAGCATGGTTAAGAAAAAACATAATTTTGTAGATTCACATCACAATGTCACGTCTGATGTAACCATTATTTTTTTTGTCCAAATATAAGAAGAAAAATAGTTTTATGTCAAAATAATAGGGGACAACCTAATGTACCTAACCGAGTCTGTTTATGTTAGCATTACGGTGCCCTATTGCTACTTAAGTCATCAAATGCAAATAAAAGTATATCTTCTTATGAAAGATTATTTTCTAGTATTTCCTATTCATTAATTAAAAGCGATTTAAAAAACTATTTTGCAGCTATTGTTTAAAAAAATCTATATAATGTGTAGGGTGAGTATTAAAATTAAAGAGTATTTTGCTATATTATTTAATAGGATAACAACGTGGATGGGATCAATTACCCTAAAATAAGGTGGACAATTTTGAGTAAAACTATCAAACATGGGGTGCAGATATTTCAACACAAGAAAAATGAAACATCCAAATTTAAATACTCTAGGGACGGTAATGGATTGTGGCCCACGGGTCCTAAGAGGATCCTAATCAGGTCTTACACATTTTTAGGCCTAAAATGAATAAGATTTCAACCCGACTCTTTTATCCGGCTCTCAACAAATCTAGTATTCAAATAAGAAAAACAGAAAAATCATGGTGGGTTAAAACTTGATCTATTACTTTTATTCTATTCAGTTTTGCCATTTTCCTTTGATTTGAACGGACTGAATTTGAGTTTGTTTTTTTGAACCAATGCAGATTTGAACGGGCTGAATTTGAGTTTGTCTCTTTGAACCAATGCAGATTTGAACGGACTGAACTTGAGTTTGCCTTTTTGAGCCAATGCAAATTTGAGTATCCCGCGGGAGTTAACCAATGTCACAACTCACAAGGCAGTACATCCAACATCGAAGCTATTTCAAAAGAAAAAAAAACTTCGAAAAGCTACAGAATAAGTCTGAACTCTGAACAACTGAGCAGAGCGAGTGGGATCAGGATCCTACGCAGTCGGGGGCACGGCACTGTGGCTCGCGGATCTTGGCGGTGAGGATTACCACTCCATGTAGCACCACATGCAGCTCAACATGTGCTTCAGCGACTGAAGCAGGGGGGTCTCGCTGCCTTGCCATGCCAGATGACAAGTCAACAACGGCCCAACAACGGCGGAGACGGGTGGCTGTGGGAGTCACGGCACGGCGAGCCGCTAGATCAGTGACTGGGAGTGGAGGGCAAAAGCTGGCATTTGGATGAATTGCGCAAATCCATTGCTAATCGAAGCCACTGGCACTCAATATTCCCGCCCCAGTTCGTCGGTCTCGGCAATTATCGCTGGTGCAGGTGCTGCTGCCCGATTCAGTTTCACTGTCTTTCTATGTTGCTCATATTTTTTGTTGCTGCAATTAATTCTTTCAGTGTTGCATTCAGACTTTTAGGGACTTCGCCATGTGGAGCGTAAAGGATTGGGCGGTTGAAGGGTCAATTGTTCTCCACATTATCAGGTAAGATTATCGGCCAGCACGCAGAATCAATTTTTAAGTAAATTCCCAGGGTATTTGAGACACCATGCCAAGGTTGACATGGATCTTAGATCTATATTGCTGTATATGTACCTTTTTTTTCTGTATTGGGAGATAATATCATAATAGCATTTCCAGGAAAATAAATGTATCCACCAAACCTAAGTCAGGTATCTGTAAGCTAACCATTGGAATCGATAATAGGATGCAATGAGAAGCTGTTGACAGTGCCAGAATGCTGAATCAGAAGCACATCACTGTTCCATAAGAACTGTTTAAGTGTACATACAAGAAGACGAAGTTAAACATGAACTACTTGTCAACAAGTTCTGATAGCAGGAAGTAGAGACAGCAGTTTTTAGGTCCTATGATCCTTGTCTAATAAGTCAGCACCTCATTAGATGATAAAGAATGGACCAGCATGCATGGCATGTCATCTGGGTAAACATTATAATGGATACATCTAGTTGAAGATATTTAGAGCCTGGTGTTTCATCTCCACAGCTTCAATGAGCTTTTTAGCCACCGCACATGCGTACAGTGATGAGCCCTTAGGTATCTACATAATATCAGGATATGGTATTTAATGTTAATGCTATAGACATAGGGAAAAAGATCAGGAACCTAATTTCTGGAAGAAAAAAAAATCTTTACCTTCGCATTGAACATGAATATGTGGTGATCTCCTATAATTCCCCCAACAACATGGATAAGCTCAAGATGGAGCTCCTCAATTACCTTTGCAGCACAAAGCAAAGAGTTTGCCTTCTTCTTCTCAGTGAACTTGATGTTTATTTCATCATCAACCATGCGGACATCAACTTCACAGTCCTTCGACCTCCTTTGAACCCAAGAGCTCCTTATAGCCCCATCCATCTGATTGTTTTGATCATCCCTCACTGGCTGCATCGAAGAGCTGTCTCCATCATCAGCTGCCTCATCGTCCAGCTTGAGCATTTTTCTCCTATCAGTGCTGTTCCTATTCTTTTCCACTAGGATCTTTAGGTCTTTCACTGTCCTGTTAAGCTCATTGATGTATTCAATAGCATCTCCAACTATAGAGGCCCTGTCACTCTGGAAAGGTTTGCAAGAATTCTTAGGATCAAGAAATGTAAATTAAGGGGATTTTTTTTTTCGGAATGAGGGGAACAACATTTTGTAGTGTTGCTCATAATTAAACTGAAGTATCTGTAATGTATATACTCACATGTCGTGCAAACTGAAGAAATATATTCTATTTTTGTTGAATGTTTAATCTATTTACATGTCAATAGAATACACTCCTAACTACTTGCATAATCACCCAATTATATTCTATTTTTGTTGAAGGTTGATACTAAATGCCGTAAAATACACACAGAATCACTTGAATAATCACCTAGCTTAGAGTCCATAATTAACCTTCCTCCAAATACTTGGAGAACTACCCTTTTTGTTTCTTGGGAAACCTATGTCAAGTGGGCTTACAGATAGTTGGATTTATGTCAGCTAATGATAAAAAAATTCTTTCATAAAAGATTTTCCCTTTATGTATTTTTTTGTAACTTTCCTATTGAAAAACACATGGATAAATATATTGTGAAAATCCACTATATCCTGAAACTATTGGATAAAGAAAATGTTCTAGAAAATGTTTTTGCCATGCAAACTGAGGTATCTGTAGAAACGATTACAGTACTTATACACAGAAAGCTAAGTTAGACAAATCTTAGTAGGGTTTGGGAACAGCGATCTTAAGGCCCCATACTTCACATTTAGTTGCTCCCTCCTCTCTCTTTCAGTTGCAAAGTTAGCTTTTCCCTTGGCCTTGCCAAACCCACCTTTCTGTCTTCTCCTTCCCAGTATTGGACTATCAAACTGCCTTCCATCTATCTCCTGGAAAATATTTCCTGAGACCCCTGGTACAGTCATTCCATCTCTCTCATCATCACTGGTAAACAGCCCATAATTTTGTGGCAGTGAGTGATAGAGATCTTTCAACAGGTGCGATTGAGTAGCATGATAATCTAATGGTAGACTTGAATCGCTGAACATCATCCCACTTTCATGAATCGCTACTCCTGACAGGTCACTGTTCATGTCCAAATGATTGACAGTGTTCTGTACCGGATCACCAAAGATATGTTCTGTTGAAGGAAATGCAGGTGTCAAATTGCACCTTTGGATCTGCAGAACATTTAAGAGATCATGTGCAGCTGTGTAAGCACCATTTGGATATGATACAGCTTCGTAGTTCAGGATTTGTTGTTCCACGGTCATGTTATGTGGACCTTCTCCTATAGGGTGGCTGAGGATATGATCCTGGACACCACAGATAGCAGAAACCAAATTTGCAGTTTCCACTGGGGGAGCTTCTGGTATCATGTGGCCACTATGATCTTGATCCATGTCAATTCTAAGATGGTGTTGAAGATGGTCTATTGCCCTTGCAGGCTCGGATGTGTGGTTAGCATCAGCTGGGTTGGAGAGATCTTCTATGGAAAAGGTGGTAACTCTGAAGTTCTGCTCTTCGGCATTTGTACTTGGGTAGATGGAAGACTGAGAAGAATCATGAATCATTGATCCGACCATGATAATAGGATCCTGGGAACCATCAAAATAACCTCCACTAGCAAACATTTTGCCCTCTGCAAGATCTGCAAAAGCGTACATCATTTAGGAATGGAACTAGACACCATATTAGTATGTAGAGTAGAAAACATGCAAACACAAGAGATGAAAGTGATTAACAAATACAACAGCAGCATGCTAGAACTTAGAAGTAGACTACTTTGGATCTGGAATAGACAACCTAATTAGCTGCAGCACATAATATTTCAGGAAAAGATGACTCAACCTGAATGAAACAAGAATAGATGATTAGAAAGAAGATTGCGGCTGGCTGGTTTGTTGGTAGTTTGAGAGGAAGAGAATGCAAAGAGTTTAAGCTAGAAAATCTGTTTCTCTCGTTTCCGTGTGGAGAAGTTTGCACATTGGATGAGACAGGAAGCCTTTTTGCTTCCTTAAGACCCAACAAACTCCCTTGCGTCTTTATTTGCTCCCCTGGTCCTTAAAATACTGATCTTGCTAGCTTGTGCTTCAACTACCAAGCTCAACAATTAAACAGTAGAGCATTAACTAGTATAATATAGACGATGGCCAAAATGCCCTTTACCTTTCTATAATTCCATTATCAAAACAATAATGAATTTTAAAGTTTTGAAATGGTAGTGCTTTAAACTCAAAGTCACTTTTCATGATTACCCCAAAACAGATTTATTGTAACTTTTGTATCCTGCCAGCAGCACTACAAATTGGAAAAGACAAGATGAGAAGAGAACAGTACCAATATTATTTTGAACGACCAGTTGGGAAAATGTTGTTCAGAAACTAGTAGCTCCAAAACCGTCCTTGGGAATGTGTTTTGAGTTTGCTACTTATACTATATATTTACAAGATCCTGGCAAAAGGACAAAATGTAATTAGCATGTGATGGTACAGTTACCAATATTTGGTTGTCATGCAAAATTGATGAACAAATAACAGACTGTATCGATATCAATGCCAATCATTTCCTAAAAGTCTCTTATACAATCTAAGAAGTCAAAGTGAATGTCTATCATATCATTATCACTAAAATCAGACACGGGAAGGATGGAAAACTCACACTCTTGCCATAGGAAGTTGGGAAATGCAAGTCATGCCTTCTTCGTTGTTCCTTATTTTGTGAAGGTTATGCTTAAGTGCTCTCAGAAGCTATAAGGACACAACTACCTGATAGACCAAGCAGCTGCAAAGGTACATAAACCTTTCGTTGCTTCATAGAACTTGCTCATAGTATAGTAGAATGCTCAATATCTTTGTATTCCGTACACTTGGATCCCTTAGTTTTTCATGATTTCTCAAGGCCCCAGTCTGTCCCATATAATCTCTGTGCTAGCCTGCTAGGTAGAGGCTGAGTAAGAATGAGAGTTTAGTAAACTAGGACCCCCAAAAAATACGTCAAGAGCAAATCGTGTTTTATAATTTAGCTTTAAGTACAGAAGTGAACATCCCATTCTAGAGAATGCCTCAGTTTGAATAACACATCCTTCAACCTCAAATCCATCCTCTTAGGAAGAGGGAGAGACTACCTGAATTTCACTTTAGCAAATATCCCAACAGTTAATCAGGACACGTGGTAAACCTCTCGGAAGATAGGAGAAAGAAACAAAGCAATGTAGCTCAACTGCCATTGTGCACTCTTGTATATGTGCTTTTTACCTTCTGCAAAGGATCTTACAACCATAATTGAAGTTGGCCTTGGGTACTATCCATGCTAAACAGCCTGTTTTTCCCTTTCCTAGGGAGGTGAAATATGAATTAGAGAGAATTATGATTTTGGACCTCATAATTTTTTTCCCTGTGAGTTGCAAACAGTGATGAATATGTAACTACAATAATTTATAACTATAGGTCTGAGAAGACTGGAAAGGGAAGTACTATGACTAACAATTCAGATCCTTTTGCAGAGCTGTATTACTATGACATATTCAATTGGGAACAAGTGGCAAGCATCTTCTGCGAATCAAGCTGGAAGTTGAAATTAGTGAAATGTGACACTGATATTAACCTTGTGCCACCCAAAGAGGTGATTGCAAAATGTGGCAAGTTCAATTGATCGGCTCTCAGTGGCCATGGGTCACCTTTCGTACACCTTTCTCTGTTTGAATCACGTCAAGTGAACTGAAAGGATGGCTTGATAGTTCACACTTCTGTATACGAGAGATTTGAAGGCTATGCCATTTCTTGCATATTTTTTTTATACGTGTATAATTCTGTGTCTTGATTTGGCAGCACAGCTCCTTGAGACAACTTTATTTGAGTGAAATGAACCATATTAATTTCATTGAGTTTGATCGGCCGCTTGTTTTCCATTCCCGAGTTTGATCGGCTTTGTCATTTCCTCACACATCGCACCGCCAATTCGCCATGGCTGCCCGCACACGAGGGGCGAAGACAGCCGAGGACGACCCGGGCGCACCAGTCCACACGGCACACGGTGCTAGCACCACTGCCTCAGTTCAGTAGAGTTCGGGGCCAGAAAACTAGAACGTGTGCAGGATGGTGACGGTAAACCACTATGTCGTCAGAAACCACACATACAACAGACAAGTTCATTAGCATGGAAGCATAATAAATAATATTAACACATCTGCAGGTATAGATTATAGCAACAAACTAACCACATTTTTATTCAGAAGAAGTATGGAGGAAGCTAATGGGTAAGGATACAACCCAGTTGTTGTAGTGACTCAAGTTCGATGACGATGAGCTCCCGTCGCGCCGGATCCGTGCTCCTCCACCACCTGGGCCCGCGCGTGTTCGGCCCGCGGGCGCCCCTGCCTGCAGGTATAGATTATAGCAATAATGAACAAATAGAAGTATGGAGGAAGCAGTTTCCTATAAATAATCAGAAGAAGATAAGTGTACTGTAGTGGCAACTCGCTGAGCTAGGCAACACATGAAAAAAAGAACAAGGTGGCTACAGGCGCTCACTTTCAGTAACAATTATCCCAGAAAAGAGCAAGGTAGAATCCTCCCACATCGATGTACTTGTTCACAGGTGGAAGGATTAAACTGTTTTAGCATTGCTTCTATTCTGAGTAATACAACTCCTATTTGTTCATTATTGCTGCTGTAATTGCATTTGATTGTTGTCTATTTTTACAAGTATCATTGAAGTTATCAAACTTCTTGGTCGCGAGATACCCATTTGTTATTTTATAGTTGTTGCAGTTGTTCATGAGGGAAGACAAGCTACTGCTGGAATTTTCATAGAGGCATATCTTATAGCATCCACGCTGGTGTCATTGCTCTTTTTTTTTTTAATCCAGGCACCATTGGGAACAAAATTAAACTTAAACTAATTTTAATAATTACGCACCAATCAAAATCAGACAAAGTAGAGTAATGAAACAATCTTAAGATATTAACACACAATACCATAAGATATGCAGCCTGTTCCATGCATATGGACGAGTACATTACGTAGCAGATTAATTTATTAGAACATGGTTTTGTGTCAGAGTGGAGGTGTCCGGTGAAGAGTGACACAGGTTCTTCGGTGATAGCACTTGAATTCGACGTTTCAATGTTCGGGCGGATGGGCCGCTTTATGTGAGTCTTGGAGATAAAACAGAGCGGCATTGAGAATTACCCTTCTGGACTGGTGTACAGGAAGCGTGAATATTGTTATTGCTATAACGCAAGAGTGGTAAGGGGTAAATAAACTTGCTTCAATATCAGGCCTGAAGGACTTGATATGATGAATTGCAAGAGACATCATGAATCGTTCTAGCATGAGACTCTAATTGCTTTTGCTTTACGGTGTCTGAGCAAGTTCATGTGCATGGTTTTCAGAAGAAGCAGTTGCAGTTTCTCTTCTAAATAAACACATTTTTCCCGGTTATATCCTATCATTTCTAGCCCAGATCCGTAACAGACGTCCATTGGTCCATGGTTGCATTCGTAGCAAGTTAGCATCAGGCTATAAAAATCTTGAAAAGAACGAAGGCCCTGCTCCGAAATTAAACTGTCACATGCACGAACTTTATCTAATAACACAAAAGAAATTAACCTAATAGTAAGGCCTCGTATGGATTTGATGGATTCAGATATCCAGGTTAGGTTACCAAAACAATACTAGTACACTAGTATAAACCAGGAACAAGGTGTGATTTTTACGCACGGGGGTAACAACGACTAAGCAAGCGCTTGAACTTAATATGCGGGCGGCGTCACCTGAAGGTTAGGAATGCGGTGGGTGCGCAGCGGCGGGGATTGGTGGATCTCCTGCACACGTCGGCTCATGACCGACGGGGCTGTCGATGAGCCCAAAAGGCGGCGAGAAGCTTTTCCCAACGCCGACCGCAGCATCGCCATCTCTCCTGCCTCCTCCTCCTCCTCTCTCTCTCTCTCTCTCTCTCGCTCGCGTCGCTCGGTCAGGGCTGGATCGACAGGACCTGGGTTTGCGGCCGTTCGCGGCGTGTGCGAGTTTAATACCGTGTCGAACCCAAAAGTAGGCCGGACGCCGATGTACGTACTACGTGCTACTTTTGGGCTCAACACGAGATCCCGTAGGCCGGACGCCGATGTACATTGATCCGGTACGCAGGAAACCCAAGAATGGAACGATGTTAAAAGTTACGTGCAAAACCGTCACGAAATGCTGATTGTAAATCTGTATATATTTTCTTTTAAAAATCGGCTGGAGCAAATTTTCATTGATTTAAGTAGGAAGCATGAAAGTTAAAAGAGCTCTCATGATCAGTGAAAAGAGGCACGAACTTCTCCAGTTCGTTCGTTCTTCATGCGACGGTATATGATCGATAAAACTGAAAAATAAAAGAACAACTGATGCAGAAGCAGTTTTATGGTACACGTGGACACAGCCGGAGCGATCATGGGTGGGCTCCGAACTGCCGGTTAATGAAACGGATATCGCTCTCTTCACAGCCGTAACACATGTAACAATGCATAATGGAAGAAAGGTGATGTTCTAGACCTCAAGCTGGTTGCAAAGCACATCACCAACAGCACTTTTTCCAGCCTATATAGACACAGCAGGCGAAAAAATAGAACAGTGGCATAAGGAATTATGGACGATACAAGGATATGGGATATCGCACACAACCTAAACAATGCGTTACTTAGTGACTACTTCAAACTATGGGAACTAATTGATATAGCCCCAACGTCGAGATTGGCCCAATTAGTATTTCTGCCCCTTGTGCGAGAGAAGCCTTGAGACACCGGAACATCTATTCATAGAATGCGCTGCCTCCTAACAGATATGGTCCCTACTGACAACGTGGACAAACCAACCGAGACTGAATCTACAAAATTGGAATGCATGAGGCTCATACTCAGTGCACGAGTGGTTTAGCTCTCTCCTCGAAGGTCCTTGTTCAAACAAACCACGAGGGGAATATTTTCTATTCTGATGCTTACGTTATGAACAATTTAGACCGAGCGAAACAGTAGAGTTTTCCGACAACAAGAAACTACAGTGAGGCGCCTGCTATTCAAGATACAAAATGAGGCACGAAACTGGATAACTGTAGGAGCCAAGAACATTGCCGTACTCAGTGTAACACAAATTAGCAAGTAGTCCCAACTTATTTGCTGTCTTTGGCGGCCAATATGGCTGTCAAAGAATGGGTGAAATTGCGCAACTTGTGCATGTAAAAACTTTATTTTCTTCTTATTAATTAATGAAATGTTGGAAAAAAAAGAAGTAGTTTTATACAGTTAAAAGAGCTCTCATACATCATTACAAACAGCTAGTTGAAATATCGACAACAAAAAAAAACAGGTAGGATGACCGTCATGGCTGGAAACATAGGTTAGTTGGATACGCATGTTGAATTGTTTCCACTACACATACGGATCAGGATCGTCAGCAGTCGGACTCCTCGATAGTCCGATCTGACCGACTCTCATCCTACGGCTCGCCCAAAATGCTCGAGTCTTAGGGTCCGTTTGACTGAGTGAAACATTTTAGATTCAAAGCTGAATCACCTTCAAACAGTAAAAAGGTGAAATATTTCAGGGATGAATCACTTGAAACGTTTCAAGCTTTTTACAATACCAACCTGAATCACCTAAAATAGTGTTTCACCTGATTCATAAATTACTTAGTTCATTTTACTTCAAAAATCCGAATTCAAGATTTTTGCCAAACGTTTAGAGTGACTAGAGAAATGTTTCAAAAGAGAATTTAAAATATTTCTGATTCAAGGTGAATCTGGAGCTGTACCAAACGCACCTTTATACTTCTGTTTTTTCTTCTTCACAAACAGCTCGGAGGAAATCCATGTTTTTTCCTTCTTCACAAACAGCTCGGAGGAAATCCATGGCTAACCATGAGTTCGGACTCGGTAGATGTTGGTGATAATCAAAATGGATGCGCTAAGAGATACAGAATACAAATATACAAGCAATTTTGCTCTGATGCTCGATCCCTCGTTTTTGGGCCCCGCAGCAAAACAGACTGCTTTAGCAAAACGCTAGACATTCTGCTACGCTTAAAACGTAAATGAATGCGCTCTGGCAATTGGCACACTAAAAGGATGAACCGATGAAGTACGCCAGGAACAACACAGGTCGTGCGTCACACGCATAAATGCGGATACAACAGAACTTAATAATTTAGTTAAACGTCAACAACGAACATCAGAGCTGAAAAGACAAAGAACAGTTCCAGTATACTAGTTATACATCCTTTGCCAGACGAATAAATATATCCTCACTTAGAACTAATTATGCCACACAGGAAGCAAACACTCCTCCACTTCCATCATCTTTCCCTCAAAATCAGTAGCGCCACTCTTCCCAGGACTCTTGTGACGACTCCCGACGACGCAATGATAGGTTACTGCTGATGCCAGGACAGATGTCACACTAACAAATGTAAAGGCTATAGCCTCTTGAAGTGGGTCGGATGGTGCCATCAGCCATGCCTTGAGCCTCCCGAGTGTAAGTCTACAAAAGGGAATTGAAATGTATGGCACTGATGGATTAGTGCACTATATTTTCCAATGTTATAAGATAGATATAATGTCTATTCATTAAAAAGATGATGTTCAGTGTACGTATTCAACAACTGAAATTGGTTGGTATAGTTGCATCTACGTAGGGAAATCAGGTGGATAATGCCAATTCATTAGCAGAGCTAACACCAGCAGACAACTTAATTGCCTATCATCTTAAGACACTGGAGAGGTTTAGCCATTTAGGGGACTGGAATGAACAACCTAGAAGTCATTACAACATGCACATTAGATTGACTACCATGGATCGTGCAATTAAATCCTATCCTTACTCACCTTGTCGATTCAATGAGTTCAGCACCATTCTTCTCTATCCAATCCGTACTTAGGGAACCTTTAGAGAACAGGTTTCTGCCTCTGCAAGATGTACTACGGTAAATATCAAATGTAAAAAATCATAATTCATAGAAAACATGTCGATTGTTATCGGGTCCAACATAAAAACTAAGATGTAATATAGATTGTGAAGTCAATATATTATGTGCAAATGAATATGCTTCCAACCTACTGTATTGACTAATTATATCATTACAAAGCGACAACAACTCACTGTCTCTAGACGCAAATTTCAGCTCAATGCAGTACTACCAGATCACCAGACTTTAATAATAAAAGCCTGAGAAGGTGAAAAAAAAATGATGGTATGTTGAAATTGAAAATATAACAATAGTCCCTGGAAAAGGAGGACCAGAGATGGAACAAGGCAACAAAATCAGTCTAAAGCAAGCATTCATCGCTTAATGCCCTATCTTTCAGTCATTGTGCGATTGCTATTTGCTATTGCTCAGAACAGAGGATGATGAGCACAGTTTTTTTTTTTTTTTTGAAAGCAGATGAGCACAGGCTCAGTAGATACCAGGAATTGGGAAAGAGTATTGTTCTAGCATGGGACTGTAACTGGTTATGTTTTGAGCTGGTTGGACAAGTTGTACCTGCATGGTTTGTAGTAAGCAAGCTCTAAATTGGCAACTACACAAACTGAAACCAGGGTTCCCCGATTCCTTCTACCTCTAGTCCAAATAATCAATTATTATTTCGCCTATCTGCATCACTTTCCTAACAACAGATCCATAGCAGGTGTCCTTGTTATGCATCCGCAGTAACAGGCCATTAAAAAAAATTGGATACCGTAGGATCGGGAACAAAGAAATGCTAACCAGTACATTGTCCCAAAATTCGTGAACCCTAAGATCAAACTACAATACGCGCATGAAAATAACCTAAAAGGAAAAAATGACCAAAACTATTAAGTCAAGAACAACAGGAAGCGCCTGATATTTAATTCATGGACTCACCGGGACGTTAGGGATGCAGGTGCGCGCCGTGGCTGCTGAAGAGGTGAAGGTCCTTCTCATCAGGCGGGCCGCTGGGTCGTGGCGCGGCGTCCATGGTGCCGCAGCGCAATGGGAGGGTAACGACGGGGCGTGGAGGATCTCCTGGGCGCGCCGGCTTGTGGCCCTTGCCAGTGCCGATCGCACCGCCGCCATCCTCGATCGGTCAGTCGAGTCCAGACGACGAAACGGAGCCGCGGGTTGGTCCGGGCTTGCGGCTTGGTTTCTTTCAAACGGCGTGAGCGTGATGCGCCGAGTCGAGTCCGGACGATTTTTCGACGGTGTTTGTTTCGGGGTCACGGAGGGGCAGGGTGGCCACCGAAGGGGGATATTCGGTGAGCGTCGGCGGGGCGGCTCCGGCTCCATCTCCGTTCCAGAAAAAACGAGCGGACAGCGCCACTTGCACGCTGGTTAGATTTTGACAAAGGAACAGCCCATGTAGCCCACTTATTTGTGGCCCACGGGCTAGCTACTAGGGAGCCTCTTCCCATTGTCCACAAGTAGCCTGTTGACCAGTTAGGGAGCCCGTTACCGTATCCCCCAGCCCTAAGGCCCTCCTCGCCGCAACGGCTATATTCCTCGTGTCCTCGGCGTACTAGCCGTTGCTCGTTGCGGTGGCGTTCCCCAATCAACTTCCCCCCTCCGACTACAAATATTCCTCAGCGGCAGATTCCTAATCCCCATAACGCGATCAGCTGTTCTCTCCTTCTCATCTCTCTCACCTCCCCTGGCCGATCTCGTGCGCTCGGGGAGACGCTCGCTCATCAACGTTCTCGAACATCTCTGCTTCTTAATCCGCGCATCCTTGAATTTCACCGTAACCTTTGTTCGATTGATTCTGCTCGTGTTTAGTTTAATCTCTGTTCGATTTAACTGCCTCTGCTGTTGCTAGCGTAGTTCTCTTCTATTTTGTGCTTGGTATTGTTCTGTTTCTGCTAACCATGGATGCAGGATCCCGGTCCATCACCTCAGAGAAGAGCCGCGCCGCGGCACCACGCGCGCCGCTGCAGGAGGCCGGCTCCCGCCCCTACATGCCGCCGCTGAGCACGGGATCGCGCAACCCGTCGGCCAAGTGCTACGTAAGTTCCTTCCCTCCAGATCCCCATTGTCCTGCGCGCGCGTAAGCTGTTCGACGAATTACCTGACCCGAGTTTGGTTCTACTTCTCCTCTGCGTGCTCTGCAGGGCGACAGGTTCATCCCGGACAGATCAGCAATGGACATGGACATGGCGCACTACCTGCTCACGGAGTCCAAGAAGGACAAGGAGAACGCAGCGGCGTCACCGTCCAAGGAGGCGTACAGGAGGCTGCTGGCGGAGAAGCTGCTCAACAACCGGACTCGGATCCTCGCCTTCAGGAACAAGCCACCGGAGCCCGAGAACGTCTCCGCCGACGCGGCTTCCTCCCACCTGCAGGTCAAGCCTGCCAAGCAGCGGCGCCACATTCCCCAGGTATGTGCGCTTGTTTCTAGTTCTGTCTCTGGATTGATGCAACGAATGCGTTAGACTGGAATCATTTGATTGCTGATGCGGCTTCTGAATCATTGATGTTGCAGTCTGCTGAGAGGACTCTGGACGCTCCAGACCTTGTTGATGACTACTACCTCAACCTTCTGGACTGGGGAAGCAGCAACGTGCTGTCCATTGCTCTGGGCGACACGGTGTACCTATGGGACGCCTCGAGCGGATCCACATCTGAGCTTGTGACCGTCGACGAGGACACTGGTCCCATCACCAGCGTCAGCTGGGCTCCTGACGGCCGGCACATTGCCGTTGGCCTCAACTCGTCTGATGTGCAGCTCTGGGACACCAGCTCCAACCGACTGGTATGTGCATTCTCTGATTCATGAAAAAAGTTCTGAATCGTCATCGATACATGTTCTGTGTTGCTGGATTAATTCGTTTTCTTTTTCTCTGGCAGTTGAGAACTCTCAGAGGTGCGCATGAGGCAAGAGTTGGATCACTGGCATGGAACAACAGCATCCTTACGACTGGCGGCATGGACGGCAAGATCGTGAACAATGATGTGAGAATTAGGAACCATGTCGTTCAGACGTACGAGGGACACAGCCAGGAGGTGTGCGGGCTCAAGTGGTCCGGGTCGGGGCAGCAGCTGGCGAGCGGGGGCAACGACAACCTTGTTCACATTTGGGATGTGTCGATGGCATCCTCTGTCCCGTCAGCTGGCCGCAATCAGTGGCTGCACAGGCTCGAGGACCACGTGGCCGCTGTGAAGGCTCTCGCTTGGTGTCCGTTCCAGAGCAACTTGCTGGCAACCGGTGGTGGTGGTAACGATCAGTGCATCAAGTTCTGGAACACGCACACTGGTGCTTGCGTGAACTCTGTTAACACTGGGTCACAGGTGTGCGCTCTTCTCTGGAACAAGAATGAGAGAGAGCTGCTGAGTTCACATGGATTTACACAAAACCAATTGACATTATGGAAATATCCATCGATGGTGAAGATGGCTGAACTCACTGGTCATACCTCTCGCGTCCTTTTCATGGCTCAGGTGAATTCTCGTGCCAATATTTTACAGGTACTGTCAGCATCAGTACATGTTAATCTGAACTTTGCTAATGTTCTTGTGTGGTGGTGAAACTGCAGAGCCCTGATGGATGTACGGTAGCATCAGCTGCTGCGGACGAGACCCTCCGGTTCTGGAACGTGTTCGGGGCCCCTCAAGCGCCCAAGCCTGCAGCCAAGGCTTCTTACACTGGGATGTTCAACAGCTTCAACCACATCCGATAGGATGGTTCTTGAGAACAAGCTCTTCTGTTGGATATGGTCCCAGCATACGTGGGTTAGATCAACTCATACTGGTATGCTATAGAAAACAGTACTTTCTAGTTTAATTCATATGGATGTTTCTGCTCTTGTTACTGATTGGGAAGAAATTTTACAATTCCAGAGTGGATCTTCCTACCTTGGCTGATCAGGTGGCGTGAGGGAGGAAGCAATCGTATGCATCATTTAGGTACTGCCCAATTGCTCAATTACTAGTTCACACAATTTTAGGGTGATCTCTGAGTGGGAACTGAATCAATTTCAGGAGGAGGGTCAGAGAACAATGGCAGAGCTGGGTTCATTAACGTCTTCATCATCCAGTACCTCGGGAGTGCAGAGCCAGGAATATTGAAATGCTGGTACCTTGTTGTGATGACAATTAGATAGATCCAGTACTTCTGTAAAGTGTGCCATCAGTACTGCTCGATGTACATCGAAATACAGTTCTTCTTTTCTTTTACCCTTTTGGGTGGTGCAGCATCAAAAGTTCAGTTTGATGTGGTGGTTATTGTAAATCGTCTTTTGTTTATAGTGCAATATCTGTCCCCTTTCACATATAAATTGCCCGATATTTGAGAAATTTCTTTGGGTGTTGCAGCATCAAAATCAGTTTGATGTGGCAGTTTATATAATGCAATATTTGTCCCTTTTTTTTCCCTTAAACTGCCCAAAATTTGAGAATTCTTTCCTGAGCACCTGGAGTTGAGTTCGGCGTCAATTCTTGGTTCCCAGGCACGCTTCATTCCCAGGAACTTTACAACCGGTTCTTGCTTTGCGTATTATCATCTGCTTTTCACGGCTACACCTTTGAGGCGGTCGTCAGAGTTGGACGACAAGTAGTACCGTGGTTTGCCGGCCATCTGAGTTCGGCGTTAATTCTTCATCTGCAGACACTATCGACTGAAAGAGGGAAGAGGGGAAGAGGCAGCTTGTAAAATTCTATGGTTTGAACACAAAGCATATTCTATTCATCCTACGCCGGTTCTGGAATCCAATGTGAAGAACAGGACCGTGAGGGACCGTAGAAAAGGAACAGACCGAGAGGGACCGTAGAAGGAACAGTGGTTCCATGTGACCCGCAGACTCGGGTACGAGCCAAAAGATTCTACCACTCCTTTTGTCGCGTTGCGCGTCCCCCGCGGAGCGCCAGGCTTGCCGGTTCGCCACTTACTCGCCCAACCGCGGGGGAGACGGCACGGGAGACCGGAGCCGAGCAGCGCAGTAGAGGAAAGGTGGAGAGCCGCACAGCTCACGCCCGTCACCCGCTGCCGCGCCACCACCAAACCAGCCGCGCAACCCGCTCCGACTCTCGGATCCCCGTCGTGTGCTCGCCTGCTCGGAGGAGGACACGGCCAGCGGCATGTGACGGAACCGATCCAGCATTGATCCACCCAGCCCACTCGTCATGTGGAACGATGGCTGCAAATGATGCGCCACGCGACACGCGCCCGTACGGTGAACCCGGCCGGGAAAGGTGTTGACAGACACGGCGGTCATCGAAATGTATCCGACGATGATGGTTCTGAGTACTCCGGTACTGCACACCCGTAACCGTGAACTGTGGCATCACGCACCAGCTATTTTATGTACACCGTGCCGCCAGCGATAGGATTAGGGATGGGTATATATGCGTGTTGCTTGACGTTAACTCCGATCCCTTCTACCCTTTAATATAAAGCATACGATTCCAGCCCGAAAACCGAAGCCCAAGTATGCGATGCTCGCGGAAAGGCGTTTTGTTTACTTTGGATAGGGTGCGAATGGGAACAATCGAATCGTAGGTAGGCAATAGCTAAGGGTCCTCGAACCTATATATATGCTGCCTCAAAGAAGAATCTTTCTTCAATTAATCTCCAGCTGCTGACCTGAAGTTGTGTGTGAAACCCTCCCTAGCTAGACGACGTGTGAACCACGATTCCAGCGACACTACTCTCGCACACCTCTACATGACATCGACCAAAGCCGGACGCCCCGTTACAGTATCGCGCGCCTCGGATTCCAGAGTTTGGTCACGTAGATGGATCAGTTATTTTAATTTAGAGCCGGAATTCTCCGTGTGTGGCGTATTGTTTTGTGTGTTGGGTAAGTACGAACCATGTGGCTTTCAGTCACGCCGTCAACCACCTCCACCTATAGCAGTTTTCACTAGTACTATTGCATGAATGAATTGAAAACATTACGGATTGAAAGCACAGCAGAAGAATCATACTAGCAGGGGTGCGTGTAAAACTCTTTTCTGAAATCCGTCGTTGTGCAATCGCGGCAGCTTTTGAAGTGTAAACATGACTGGTGGGTGTAAAATGGCGCCAAGCAAAAAAAAAACGTGTAACCGTCGGCGCCGCAAACTAGCCAGCCTCCTCCCTCGGTTCGTTATTGACCCCGTTGCTCACGCTGACGACCTACCTACCTCCTCGACATGGGCGCCGTCGTTGCCGTGACAAGCGATCGAGGAAAAGAAGGAGACGAAAAGCGAGCGCAATTGGACTGCGAGAGCTCGACTCGACGAACGGAACGGACGGAGGCGGGGGGTGTGGGGGTGGGGCGGCGGTCACGGCCAAGTTGGCGCCCCGCGAATATTCCCCGCCGCCGTTCCGCCTCGCCCGGCGACCCACCCTTTCACCTCTCCGCCCGGCCGCTCCTCGCCGCCGGCCGGAATATTCCCCTCCTCACCAAAGCAAAGTAAAGGCGGCGCACTTGTCGCCGTACCCATCACCAAATTCCATCCATCGGCATGTGTAGTACCAAGTCGTTTTCGATCACATCGTTAGTCCCATTCGTCCCCCCATCGACGAGATTACTATTATGGATCGGCAAAGGGTGATTGGCATGTGGAAATCGTAGAGAAGCGGTAGCTCGCGACGTCGTGGCGGCATTGACCGCAGGAGGGTACGTAAAAGACATCACGTCCAGTGCACGGCAATCGGCATCCGTGGTGGAGGCAAATCTAGCAGCGATCAGACAGGCAGCTTCTCTGGCGGACGGCCGCGAGACACACATCAGCACGCACACATGCCAGGCCCCGCCCTTGTCGGGGGGGGGGGGGGGTCGGCGTCCACGTGGCGCCCGCCCGCGCACATGCCCGCTCCGTTGTCCTGTCCCCGGCCAGGGCGGGTCTCTCTCTGAGGGCTGGGCACCCAACAGAGAAGCAAGCGCCAACAGATCTCGGGGCCGCGCCGGAGATCCGGACCCGGACGGGTGCACGGCACGATCGGACGACCCAGCCGCGCGCGGTGCCGACGACGGTGGCGGCGCGCTCCCGTTGGGCGGGCGTTGGCGTTTGTTAGTTTGTCCCCCGGCACAAGGCTCCCCGAGATTCCGCGCACACATGATCATCATCATGATGCGCTGCGCTTTCTCTCTCGCGCGCTACAAATCGCCCGTGCCGGCTTCCTTCTCTCTCTGTCTCGCCCAGCAGCTCTCGAACGCGCCACGCAAACACATTCTCCGTCGGGAGGAATCCGCCTCGGGCTTCGCCCAAATCCTACGCAACCTCCCCCTCTGGCCCCCTCTCGCCCGCGCCGCGCACGAGCACCAGATTCATCACTCCGTGCCGCCACCGCGTACTGATCTCGCCCGCCGTGCGAGGTAGCCTCAGTGCAGCGTAGCTAGTGTGCACACGCATCGCGCGCCTGAACACTGCTTCGTCGTGATCGATTGGTTGATCCAGCGGGCGGCCGTGAGAGGAGCTGGCACGACGAGGGATCAGCAGCAGCATGTTCGAGGGGATGGACCGGGCGGCGTACGGCGCAGCGGCGGCGATGGGAGGGGTGGTGTTGTCGCGGGACCCCAAGCCGCGGCTGCGGTGGACGCCCGACCTGCACGAGCGCTTCGTCGAGGCCGTCACCAAGCTCGGCGGCCCAGACAGTGAGTACCCGCACCGCCGCCTGTCCTCTTCTCCTCCTTGCACTTTTCTACTGCAAAGTACATACACACACCCAAAGTTCCATCAATTCTATGGAACAGTGACGCTAAACACTAACAGTACCATGCACCATACAACAGTCTCCCTGTTTGGCTTCCAAAAACATCTGATCCAACTGCATGTATGCCCTCTGTGCTGGCCGTGCATGGTGGTGTCCTGATTAGTGTTTAGTACTAGCTTTTACCGATCACACAAGGATGGGGCCATGAGCTCCTAACTGTGATCACAGCAACTGCTTCGGGAGTCATGACATCGTTCTCCATTGACTCATTTCTCTGTGATGTGTAAACAGAGGCGACGCCCAAGTCGGTGCTCAGACTGATGGGAATGAAAGGGCTCACCTTGTACCATCTAAAGAGTCATCTTCAGGTATCTCTTCGTTGCATGTTCATGTGTTAATTTTTGCCCAGTTTTGTCTTGCTTTTATGCTGTGCTTTTTCGAGTCTTCTGCTGATCAAGTTGTTTCGTGCGCAGAAATACAGACTGGGAAAGCAGAACAAGAAAGATGCAGGCTTGGAAGCCAGCAGAGGGGGTATGTACCTTGCAAACACGGCAACTGAACACTGAAATGCTAAAATGAACAGCTCATTTCTTTTCCTAAATCTTGGTACATTCTTTTGCTCTTTTCACAGCATTTGCAGCACAGGGCATCAACTTCGCGGCTCCAGCACCTCCTAGCATTCCATCTGCTGCGAGCACAAATACGGGGTAATCACTAGCCCGCATCCCTAGCATCCACGTTTCATTTCACATCATCAGTACATATATATTCACGCATGTCTGCTTCGTATAACCGTCATGATGTCTGAAGAACATGCACCTACCATCTCTCTCAAACAATATAATTCAGTGACTCGATACAGTTTTATTCTGTCGCATCAGTGGAACAGAAACGCTGCTGTCAAAAGAACATGGTGACCCTTTTTTTTTTTTTTTTTGAGACACAACATGGTAACCTTGAAGTAGCATACAGCGAATTATTGCTCAGTTAGCTAGGTACTCCCAGTGGAGTAGTATGAAACAAAATCATTTCCGTATTTCGGATAGCCATCAGTTGTACTATCAGTAATTCAATATTCGAGGTACGTGTTTACTTAAATGCAACCGGATGACCAATGATTGAAAGATGAAGTTATACGAAAGGGATGTTTATCTTTCACCAAGTTGTAGGATTTTTATAGAAGCTTGCAATTCAGGTGTTGACTTAAGTTGCATAGAGGAATTCTGTAGGACCATCAGATAAAACAAAATGTTTTCAGAAATAACCTAACGGACAGTTGAGGAAGTGAGACCAAAAAAAAAAAATCCTAGATCAAGATTGTTGAATCAGTCTCTCTTACCATCTAACTGAAGAAATTAGTAGTTCTGAAATCCCTGGCCTTAATCATTAACTTCGATTAAGTATATGAGTTTAGCTAGGTTCCATTCATTTATATGGCCTTTTATAAGCGTTCCTCCATCTCAGTTTCGTCATCCTTTTCCTGTTTGGCTTACCAATTCTAAACATGGATTCAGAGAAACGCCGCTTGCGGATGCGCTAAAGTATCAAATTGAAGTCCAACGAAAACTGCACGAGCAGCTTGAGGTAGACTGCCGAAGAATCTTCTCTATTTCAAATTTTGTTCGTGATATTTTGCAAACAAAGTTATAACCCCTCGACGTGTTCCTGTATACGCAGGTGCAGAAGAAGCTACAAATGAGAATCGAGGCCCAAGGCAAATATCTGCAAACGATACTCGAGAAAGCCCAGAGTAACCTTTCCTACGATGCATCTGGAACTGCGAACCTAGAAGCCAGGTCCCAGCTTACAGACTTCAACCTAGCTCTTTCTGGTTTCATGGACAATGTGACACAAGTGTGCGAACAAAACAGTGGAGAGTTGGCGAAAGCCATGTCTGATGACAGCATCAGAACAGGCAATTTAGGCTTTCAGTTATACCATGGAGTTCAGGATGTCGAGGATGTGAAATGCACTCCAGATGATGGCCTGCTACTGTTGGATCTGAATATCAGAGGAGGGCATGGTCACCGACCTTCGTCGGATCTCAAGATAAATCAGTACTTGAGGTAAAAGATTCTGTACAAGGCCGACCGTAGTCTAAGTTGAGAGTTCCCCTTGTCTTGCGACAAATTCTTTGGGCAATCCTGATGATGCCTGTTTACAGTGTTTGGTCCAGCTTATGCTAATGTAAAATTTGTGGAAAGAGGTTCTGCTGAATAAGCATAGCTAATATTATAGATCTGTGTACTTCATACTTGTGTAGAATCCAAGGAAAGTCCTACAATTTATGGGATTGTTGAGCAATGGCAGCATAGTAGGTACATGTTGAATTTTCACTCCCAGATTATATCCCTCTTGCAAGCAGGTACAGTAGTTTTGTTCATATTTAAGAATAGAAATTTGTTAGTTTGGTGAGATAATAAGTGGGATTAATTGAAGATTCACATTTTCTCTGGTGTCTACTACAGAGAATTCCGAATACAGTTCTATTTAGAGCCGGCCCACAGAATATGCAGCCAGCTACAAAACACGTCTGAGAATGGAACGAGGCCCAAGATTTCAGGAATTTCGTCTTTCTTTTTCGGCTCTGAAGAACCCCTAGGATCAAAAGAAACACATTCCGGTCAAAAATTCCGTGCCAGTTTGGAGGACCCCTGTATCAGAAGGCCCAAAACCAAAACTATAAAGCACGCACGTCTTAAGGTTTGAAGTATGAACACATTGCATACAAAAGTATTGCGATCACCCACGGAGTAGTTCCGCAGAATATCTCTCCTATTGCTACTCATGACAGATACATTTCAATGGTTTTCGAGGGGCGCAGGTGTCTCGTTGAGCTCCAGCCCATGGCGATGGATGCCCTGCACGTCAGAAGCAACAGAATCCAGTCATCTCCATATTCTTCTCTTGAATCCAACAGCTGATAATATGCATCCGGCGACATATATACCGAGGCATAACGGTGGTCACCTCAAGCCTCATCAGCACGTACCATAACGACGACGTCCTTGGCCGTCGCGTCAGCCGGAAGGTGCCAGTAGTCAATGGCGATGGCCGCGTCAGCATATTCTCGATCTTGCTGTCCTTGAGGTGCTTGGTGTAGGAGTGGATGGCATCATATATGAGGCCTTATAAATTTCAATTATTCCCATCCTTTTACCTCAGCCTTTATAAAGTTAGGTAAATTTCCGTTACATTACATACAATTAACCAATACTATAGCAATGATGCTGATGGAAAAGAAATTGATTTGCAACTACCTATGGAATGAATTTGGGGATAGCACTTGGAAGAAAAGGCGGAAAACAATGTGGCTTGCTTTTCGCCATATCAGCATCCTCCCCGAGAAGATCTTCAGTTCCATTGAGGTAAGGAAAGGCTTCTACTGCCTTACTGATCAAGTCAACAGAAAGTAGCCATACTTTTCTAATACCACATCCAGGTTCCCCGATCACAAAATATCCAACATGTGGCTCCTCCATGCTGACAACAGGGAATGTCAATGGTCCACAAGGAGAAGGGATGAAGTTGCGGATGTTGAGGTCTTTATGTAAGAACCCAAATTCTTGCTCATGTTTCCAGTTCATGTTACCATCTTCTTCCATAATCAGAGACCAAAGGTTGATCTCAAAACCATCTCAGCGTGGAAGATAGACATAACCATCAAGTGGCCTCACATCAGCAAACATCATGCTGCACTTGCCTTTATCTTCACCTACGCAGATGTTCCGGTACATGTCCACACATGGTTCATGATGAAAAGGACTAGAACTCACAGGCATTCTAACATATGAGACTCGAAGATGCTCGCTAAATACTTCACAGAACAGCAAACCAGAATCGTAATCAACCCAACAAAGATAAGACCCAAATGCAATAACCTGCTTCGTCGACCAACTGAATTGTTAGAATTATATGGGCTTGGCCCATTAATATTCATAATAATTCCTAGAAAATCTCAAAGGCTCATTCATGAGTGGTGGGAGTGCAAAGGTTTAGTCCCACATTGCTAGTGGAGGTGGAGGGAGTCCAACATATAAGGTTGGTTGCTCTAACATCTTTTACAAGTGTGTGGATGGGAGGAAGGAAGAACACACGGGCGCGCTCGCTCGCCTCGCCTCGCCGGTCCAGGCGTGGGCGTGCATCACCTGCGTGAATGGTCCGCCGAAATTCGGTCCCTTGCCTTGCGGGGGCGCGGCTTTCTTTTGCACTTTCTTTTTGTTGCGTATTCCATATATTTAATTATGGTCCGCCGAAATTCGGTCCCTTGCCTTGCGGGGGCGCGGCTTTCTTTTGCACTTTCTTTTTACTGCGTATTCCATATATTTAATTATGAAAACCGACGTATTAATATGGTAACCGACTCGGTTGCGGGACGTCCAACCCTAGCAGTTCCTTCCTATAAATACGTACGGGTACCGCAGCAAATCACATCACACAATCACCTAGGATTTTGACTCTCGCTACTGTTGCGCCGCCAAGTCTTCTCCATCCCAATTGTCGGCGTGCACCGGCGAACGGGAGAGCAGGTCTCCGGAACCGTCGTTCTCTGCGATCCTGCACCGGGAGAGGGCGAATAAGGTTTTTGGGAAGCGCTCTGCACGACTGCTCGATCGCTTTCTCGTCTTTATTAAGTTCGTCGCCACGGCTCGTCTTCCTCGTCGTCAAGTCGGTCTCAGCCGCCGTCACCAACAACGTGATGGTGCTGCACGTCGTCGTCGCCTTCTCTACCCAGTCCAGAAGGAAACGTACGTATTCTCATCCCAAACTATATCTTCCATACTAACTTTCGTAGTCTGTTTGTCTATGATGGATGTTGCTAGTATGGTAGATGTTGTGCTTTTGTCTGGCTTTATAGACCCGTCTAGATCTTGCGTAGACATGACTAGTTCATTATGCAATCTATTAATTATACTTATAATTTATGTCTGGATTAATATAAAACTAAAAGTGCTATTTTATTCAACAATCCAAAAACCTTATTGTAGGCACTTTAGTTTTATGGCTGGATTTGTCGATGCACTGAGGCCAGAGAAATTCACTGACGTGCATTTCAAAAGATGGCAAGTGAAAGTCACTCTGTGGCTTACTGTCATCAATATGTTCTGGGTGTCCACTGGCAAACCTGAAGGCGATCTCACTGCAGATCAGGAAAAGGCCTACAGTGAAGCCAACACAATATTCTTGGACGCTGTTATTGGAGTTTTGATAGATCGTCTTTAGGACGTCTACATCCATCATACAGTCGCTAAGGATATGTGGAACGCTCTGATCGCTGACTATGGTGGTTCAGATGCTGGCGCTGAACTGTATGTCATTGAGCAGTACCATGATTTTAAGATGGTAGATGACAAATCTGTCGTCGCGCAGGCTCATGAGATACAGTGCATAGTGAAGGAACTCGAATTGCTTAAGATCATCGTACCTGAGAAGCTTGTGGCTGGGGGTATTATTGCCAAATTGCCTCTAATTTAGAGGATTTTGTCACTACTCTTAAACACAAGAGGACGAACATATCAGTCTCAGATTTGATCGTGTCTCTTCATGTTGAGGAGAAAGCTCGTGAAAAGGATGGATGTTCTAAAGTCAATGAGGAAAACACTATAGCCAATATGGTGCATCAACCATAATAGTCTCATGGCAGTGGTGGTAAGGGTAAGGATAAGAACAATAAGCCTAAGCAGACCACTACCTTCAAGAAGAAGAACAAGGAGAAGGGAGCATGCTTTGTTTGCGGTTCTAATAAGCATTGGGCAAAGAAGTGTTTAGAACACAAAGGAAGGAAGCCTCCACAACAGAAATCTGTAAATATAGTGATCAGTGCTGGAGAAAATAGTGGGTATGGTAATTTACCATAAGTTTTTTCTGTATTTCAATCTACTTGTTGATGGCTTGATACTGGTGCTAATATTCATGTTTGTGCTGATGCCTCTTTGTTTACTTCTTACCAGGTCGCCCGGGATTCCTTCGTCCTAATGGGGAATGGGTCACATGCTTCTGTTCATGGTGTTGGCACGGTCGAGCTGAAGTTCACTTCGGGAAGATTATCCAATTGAAGAACGTACAACATGTCCCTTCTATCAAGAAGAATCTCGTTAGTGGCTCCCTTTTGTGTAGGGATGGTTATAAGGTAGTGCTAGAGTCGAATAAAGTTGTCGTGTCTAAGATTGGACAATTTATTAATAAAGGCTATGAGTGCGGAAACTTGTTCCGCTTTTCCCTTTCAGATTATTGCAATAAGTCTGTGAACTATATTTGTGATGGTGTTAATGAAAGTGATGCTAGTGTTTGGCATTCACGTTTATGTCATCTAAATTTTAGTTCTATGTCTCGACTGTCCAGCTTGAATTTAATTCCAAATTTTTCCATTGTCAAAGGTTCTAAGTGCTCAAGTTGTGTGCAATCTAAACATCCTCGAAAGCCTCACAAGGCTGCAGAGGATAGACACTTGGCACCATTAGAACTTATACATTCAGATCTTTGTAAAATGAATGATATATTGACTGAGGGTGGAAAAAGATATTTTATGACTTTGATTGATGATGCGACTAGATATTGATATGTTTATTTGTTAAAAACGAAAGATGAGGCTCTAAACTACTTTAAAATTTATAAGGCTGAAGTTGAAACTCAACTAGAGAAAAAGATCAAAAGAATTAGGTCCGATCGTGGTGGCGAGTATTTCTCAAATGAGTTTGACTTATTCTGTGCGGAACATGGTTTGATACATGAGAGGACGTCTCCCTATTCGCCCCAATCAAACGGGGTTGCCGAAAGAAAGAATCACACCTTGACTGACTTGGTTAATTCTATGTTGGACACGGCTGTATTATCTAAGGCATGGTGGGGGAAGGCTTTATTGACATCATGTCATGTACTAAATAGAGTTCCCATGAAGAATAAGGAGAAGACTCCATATGAGGAATGGATTGGTAGAAAGTCATTACTCTCTTACTTAGGCACATGGGGTTGTTTGGCCAAAGTTAACATGCCAATTAACAAGAAGCGTAAGTTGGGACCTAAAACTGTGGATTGTATCTTTCTTGGATATGCTCATTATAGCATTGTCTATAGATTTTTAGTGTTTAAATCAGAGGTGCCTGATATTCATGTTAATTCATTAATGGAGTCTCGTGATGTTACTTTCTTTGAGAACATATTTCCTATGAAAGATTTACATAACATGTCTAGATTATCTTCTGATGTGATTGCTGAAACTACTCCTGAATCTAGTGCATTTTCTGATCATGCTGAATAAACACTTGAACCAATCCATGAGGAGATTGATAGTGAAGCTCCTAGGAGGAGCAAGAGACAAAGAACTACAAAGTTTTTTGATGATAATTTCACTATTTATCTTATAGATGACACTCCTAGAACCATTTCAGAGACATATGCATCTCCTGATACAGATGATTGGAAAGAAACTGTTCATAGTGAGATGGACTCTATTCTTTCTAATGGAACTTGGGAAGTTATCGACATACCATATGGTTGCAAACCTGTGTGTTGTAAAGAAAAAGCTTAAGCCTGATGGTACTATTGACAAGTATAAGGCTCGGCTTGTGGCTAAGCGTTATACTCAGAAAGAAGGCGAAGACTTCTTTGACACTTATTCACCTGCTGCTAGATTGACCACTATTCGTGTATTACTTGCTCTGGCTGCCTCACATAGTCTTATCGTTCATCAGATGGACGTTAAGACAACTTTCCTTAATGGAGAGTTAAATGAGGAAATCTATATAGATTAGCCAGATGGATTTGTAATAAAGGGTCAAGAAGACAAGGTGTGTAAGTTGTTGAAGTCTTTGTATGGTCTGAAATAAGCTCCTAAACAGTGGCATGAGAAATTTGATTCAACACTTCTATCAGCAGACTTTTCAGTCAATGAGGCTGATAAATATGTGTACTACCGCCATGGTGGGGGTCAGAGAGTTATACTATACTTGTATATTGATGACATACTCATTTTTGGAACAAATCTTGACGTGATCAATGAGGTCAAGATTTTTCTGTGCCAAAGTTTTGATATGAAGGATCTGGGTAAGGCTGATGTTATCTTGAACATCAAGCTAATCAAAGGAGAGAATGGAATTACTCTTACGCAATCTTATTATGTTGAGAAGCTCTTGAACCGTTTTGGTTACAAGGATAGCATGTCTTCTCTAACACCTTATGATTCTAGCTTGATTCTTTGAAAGAATAAGAGAATTGGCAGAGATCAATTAAGATATTCTCAGATAATTAGATCACTTATGTACTTAGCTAGTGCTACTA
Organism: Eleusine coracana subsp. coracana; assembly: GCA_032690845.1. NCBI lineage: Eukaryota > Viridiplantae > Streptophyta > Magnoliopsida > Poales > Poaceae > Eleusine > Eleusine coracana. The sequence continues at coordinate 64,939,220 of CM064420.1, forward strand.
GACCTGACATCTTGTTTGCTGTGAGGAAACTAAGTCGGTTTACTTCTTGTCCGGGAGATGATCATTGACGTGCGCTTGAGCGGGTAATGCATTATTTAGTTGGTACTATGGATTATGGAATTCATTATTCTAGATATCCAGCAGTACTAGAGGGCTATAGTGATTCCAATTGGATATCTGATACTGATGAGCTGTATGCCATGAGTGGATATGCATTTACTCTTGGTGGTGCTGCTGTTTCATGAAAATCATGCAAACAGACCATCTTAAAGAGGTCTACCATGGAAGCAGAGCTTACCGCACTAGATACAGCTACAGTTGAGGCCGATTGGCTACGTGAGCTCTTGATGGACTTACCTATTATCGAGAAACATGTGCCGACAATCCTCATGAATTGTGACAATCAAACTGTAATAGTCAAAGTGAACAATTCTAAGGATAATATAAAGTCATCAAGACATATTAAGAGACATCTGAAGTCTGTCAGGAAAATGAGAAACTCCGGAGTCATATCAGTAGAATATATTTCAACTGGCGAGAACCTGGCAGATCAATTCACCAAGGGGCTGTCACGTAATGTGATAGACAGTGCATCGAAGGAGATGGGTATGAGACCCATATATGCTATTCCATAGTGGTAACCCAACCTATGTGATCGGAGATCCCGTGAAGTAGGACCTGGGAAAAACAAGCTATTGGTTAGAATGAGAGTAATCTTTTATGACCCACTCGAGAAGTGATGCATTACTCTCGATATCTGTATGGCAGGATGGTTGTTGCCTTAATGTATTCATTTGGCTTTAAATAGCGAAGATGTTGTCCTACAGAACATTCTTGAATGAATACACCTATATGAGTCCGATTGTTGTAAGGTCGCAATCTGTGAGATTTGGGTGATCTCTATTAAGCCCATGAAAGACTAAGGGAGTATGACCTATATGCTCCACCCGCGGAGAAGCCTACTCGAGGTCTAGTATCAGTTATGACAGTAAGTGAAACTTGTTTGCACAAAACTTGTAATTTAAGACATAGTCCATTGTTCAAGTTGTGAATGAGTGTAGCTTATTGTTCTAGGTGAAAGTTCAACTTAACAGTCTCTACTGAAAACACTGGTATATTAAACAACAGTGGCATGAGGCAAAGTCTAGTTGGGAATTTAAGATTTGGTGGGGGATTATTAGAATTATATGGGCTTGGCCCATTAATATTCACAATAATTCCTAGAAAATCTCAAAGACCCATTCATGAGTGGTGCGAGTGCAAAGGTTTAGTCCCACATTGTTAGTGGAGGTGGAGTGAGTCTAACTTATAAGATTGGTTGCTCTAGCATCTCTTGTAAGTGTGTGGATGGAAGTAAGCAAGAACACACACGCACGCTCGCTCGCCTCGCCGGGCCGGGTTGGGCGGGGCGGGGCGGGGCGTGGCGTGGACGATGGGCGCGGCCGCGCATCACCTACGTGAATGGTCCGCCGAAATTCGGTCCCTTGCCTTACGGGGGCGCGGCTTTTTTTTGCACTTTCTTTTTGCTGCATATTCCATATATTTAATTATGGAAACCGACATATTAATATGGTAACAGTCTCGGTTGCGGGACGCCCAACCCTAACGGTTCCTCCCTATAAATATGTACGGGTACCGCCGCAAATCACATCACGCAATCACCTAGGATTTTGTCTCTCGCTACTATTACGCCACCAAGTCTTCTCTATCCCGATTGTCGGCGTGCACCGGTGAACAGGAGAGGAGGTCTCCAGAACCGTCGTCCTCTGCAATCGTGCACCGGGAGAGGGCGAATAAGGTTTTTGGGAAGCGCTCTGCGTGACTGCTCGATTGCTTCCTCGTCTTCATCAAGTTCGTCGCCACGGCTCGTTTTCCTCGTCGTCAAGTCGGTCTCAGTCGTCGTCGCCAACAACGTGACGGTGCTGCACGTCGTTGCCACCTTCTCTACCCAGTCCAGAAGGAAACATACGTACTCTCATCTCAAACTATGTTGTCTTCTATACTAGCTTTCGTAGTCTGCTTGTCTATGATGAATGTTGCTAGTATTGTAGATGTTGTGTTTTTGTCTAATTTTATAGACTTGTCTAGACTTGCGTAGAGTTGTCTAATTCATTATGCAATCTGTTAATCATACTTATGATTTATATATGGATTAATATAAAATTAAAAGTGCTATTTTATCCAACATGAACAAGTCACACATATCCTCTGCTCACAATGGATGGGTAATGCATGCAACTCCCACTCTGATATGGAAGAGGAGTAAATACACATTTGAGCTTCGATGTCTTAAGCCTCAGAGCCTACGATGATTTCACGGCTGAGGCAGAGATATGCCACAACAAAGTCTCCATCGTCATTGCACAAGATACCAAGCCCTTCAAGTTCTGAGAAATTAACTAGCCCGGCTAGTGGGTCATGAAGCTCTTCAGACGAGGTATCGTCATCGTCATCCGCATCCACAAGAGTTTCATGGTAGGGAGGGAGTAGGTTGAGCGAGGGCGGGCTGCCAGCAGTGTAAACGAATAGGTCTTGCCGGCAGAGCCGGGGCAGGCTCTCGTATGGGTCAGCTGGGAACTTATCCACAGGCAGAGGGAGAGGCACATACAGGCAGAAAAGTAGTGTGTTCCGGTGAGACCCGACGATACGGCATGTGGTCTCCGTCTCGCTTCCCCCTCGATTTCTCAGAAAGTGAAGGTACAGGTGGGAAACAGCCGACGGCGGAGAGAGGCGGAAGGAGACGCGGAAGGGTTCGCCCTTGCTGGTACGACGCTGTGGCGAGGTTGTTTCATCCTCCTAGAAAGGTGGAAAGGTCGTACCGTTTGAACACGTAGGGATACAGCATTACCCAATTAGGCCTTGTTTGGGTAATTTTAATCCATATGGATTGGAGTGGATTGGGGTGAAAAATAAACTAAATTCTTTTTCAATCCCTCTCAAACCATATGGATTGGAGTATATTGGTAAGTATACATAGGGAGGAGGAGCTGCTGGAGGAGGAGGAGGCATCCGAGCAGTCAATGGCGGTGGCGATGGGGACAGCGGCCATGTGGGATCCGCCGGCGTGGGGTGATTATGGTTTGAGAGGTTGGCTTGTTCGGGGCTGTGGAGGAATATTTCTCGGTGGCATATGATATGAAGAGCCCGAGAGGACCGGCCGGCGTCGTCAAGATGGCGGAATCGGAGTCGGAGGCGGAGCGCGGGAGTGGAGTCGGACTCGGCTTCAGAACACAGGGGGGCTGCGTCTTGCTTTGTTCTGGTTCGGTTCAAACGGCGTGATGCGAGTCTATCCCCTGGTCCCCGGAAGCCGGAAGTGAGACGGAAAACTAGCAACGGAGGCTGCTCTGCTTTCTAAGGTGATTCTGCACTTTCACGACAGATTCAATTCAATAACAAGCAGCGTAGCAATGGTGGAACGCAAACTATAAAGCACGCACGCATTAAGGTCTGAACACATTGCATATAAGGATTCGCTACTGCTACTCACAACAAACATAACCACATTTCAATGGTATTCGAGCGGCGCAGGCGTCTCCTTGAGCTCCAGCCCCTGGTAATGGATGTCCTGCACATCATCAGAAGCAACAGAATTCAGTCATCCTTGTCTTGAATGAATCAAACAGGCAAACAGCTGATAGTAGCGAGCGACATACCGAGGCATAGTGATTGACGTCGCGGTGGTGCGCCTCGTCGGCGCGCACCATGACGACGACGTCCTTGAGCGTGGCGCCGGCCGGGAGGCGCCAGTAGTCGATGGCGATGGCGGGCGCCGGCACGTTCTCGATCTTGCCGTCCTCGATGTCCTTGAGGTACTCGGTGTAGGAGTGGATGGCCTCCTCCTCGAGGTACCCCACGACGCGGTGCGCGAGCTTGGGCGAGGCCAGGTAGGCGAGGAAGTAGGCGTTGAAGAAGACGCCCTGGACGGCGAGCACCAGCGCGCGCTCGTACCACCGCGGCTGCGCCACCTCCATGAAGGTCATGAGGTGCATGCGCTCGTTCTCGGCCTCCTCCAGCAGCACACGGATCCAGCCGCCGCTGTGCTCGAACCGCCGTAGCGAGCGCAGGTGCAGCAGCATGCCGCCCACCATCCCGGGGACCGCCGCCACCGTCTCCAGCATCATCGCGCGGCAGCCGTACCTCCTCTGCATCATCGATCGCGAGGCAGCCGTGTTGTTCGCTCATTAGCAACTTATTAATTAATACTCCTCTGCCCCGTTTCCTTGCAAAATTGACATGAAGAAATTCACCTGGAAGAAGATGTCAGTGGGCCAGCGCAAGGATTTCACGGTGTAGTATGCGATCTTGTCGAGCAGCTTCTTGGGCTCGTGGTGCCTGCTGAGATCGATGGTGGTGTCCGCCGTGTACGTCTCCCATGGCTGCACAAACAAATTAGTCGTCGAATACGCTAGTTAATTACTCACCATGTATGGGAGATACAGATGGGAGACAGAGGAGACATCGAGTGAGCTATCTAGTACTGACCCTGAAGCACGACCACTTCCACTCCACGCCATCCTTGTTCACCAGCCTGGACGGCGCGATGCCCCAGTAGCTGCTCTCCGCGGGCTTCTTCAACTCGCCGTCCCTCGCGGCCTCCGCCACCTCCGCCTTCGCCGCCGCGACGCTCCCGTGGTTCTCCTTGGACGCGTGGGCCTCCGGGTGAACACCTGCCGCCTTATTCGCCACGAGGGCCGAGATGGCCACCTCCGCCTTCTCGGCCTCGAAGCTCAGGAGGTTGGACTTGGACCCGACCACCTCATCCGCTTTCTTCGGCTCCGAGCCCAGGAACGCGGGCTTCTCCGCCTTCCAGTCGGCGCTCCTGGGCTTGGACGCCTCCTCCGCCACCGCCGACCGCACCTCAACGATCTGGGCGTAGTGGTCCACCGTGGACGCGTACACCTCCGCCACGTCGGCGCGCGCCTCGGACGCCGCGATGGTCGCCGCCCGCTCCTTGGTACTCGCGTAGTCCTCGTTCGACGCGTACACCTCCGCCACGTCGGCCCGCGCCTCGGACGCCGAGATGGACAGCAGACGCACCCACGCGCCCTGCGGCCCGCCGCCGCTGCCGGACAGGGCCAGCGGCAGGGGCGCCCGCGGGCCGAACACGCGCGGGCCAAGGTGGTGGAGGAGCACGGATCCGGCGCGACGGGAGCTCATCGTCATCGTTAGCAGGAGGTGGCGGCGCGAACGAAGGCTCTGGAGGAAACTGCTTCCTCAAGTTCTGCTTGGTACGTGGTGGTCTCTCTTCAGTGGTGGTGTCCGCTGATTTGGGAGGGGTTCCTTGCTTATTCTAGATGTTGGCGAGTAGGGCGCGGCACGCTTTGATCCTTTTTTACTGTACCCCGCATGTCGTCAGTACAAACGTCATCCCGATTGAGGCACCGCTTAACTGAAGTCGCTGATATTTTTGGCAGGCAACTGAGTACATAGCCTCGCTCGCTGTCGCTGGTACGTGAAAAATTCTGAACAAGCAATTCCAGTCCGGGACTTGCTCATGTTAAAAACTGAACCTGCTGGTCACATTATTTTGAGGTTTTCAACATAACTTATTTTGAGAGCCTATGTATGGTCCCTCTACCATGTGCATGACGTGCCCGACGGTCAGTGGCCGGCCGGCCACCGGACGGGGATCATGAATCTGCAGGCATGAGTGAGTGTTGTGTGGTTCTTTTATCAGCCAACAACCGAGCAAGTACGAAACTGGATTGGTTCGATCTGGCAGCATATGTATGACACAACCGTGCTACCGTAAGTTTGTTGCTCCTGTTTGGACGGTGTTTGGCTGAGGCTGAACAAATGATGTGATCAAACACAGATTACAGGCTCCGTTGCCGAGGAGATAGACCACAAAAACGGTTGGCTACAGAAGGGATAAAATCCCTCGTCCACTCAAAATTGTCAATGCATTCATGTCGAATCATAACCTCCATCATGTTACAACATACACTCGACGACGTTTGAGATTTTGAGTCATTTGTTCGTACCTGCCCTGTGCAGTTGTGCAACTCTGATTCTGCTGCTTCTCTGCTCGTTCGCATTTCTTGGGCCAGTACAAGTCTGTTCAGCACATTATAGCCCACGAAGGAAGGCCTTCTACCCTGAAGGCCAACAAAACTCGTCCGGCCCACGGGCTACGGCGCCACCAACGGCTCGTCCGTGGCGACGACGGGCGCGCGTGTGACGTTGATGTCCGGCAGGTCGGAGTTGACCTCGAACTTGAGCCACCCCTTCTTCTCCACGAACCTGAGCCCGGGTTCCAGCACGAGCCCCACGGCCACGGCTCCCAGGCTGACCAGCGCCACCTTGAGCGTGGACAGCGCGAGCACCACGACGATGAGCGCCGTGGGCGGCACGAGCATGGCGACGCACCCGGCGGTCCCGAGCGGCACCCGGTACGGCCTGGGCGCGTCGGGCCGGCGCACGCGGTGCAGCACGAAGGCAATGAACTCGAGCATCATGCCGAAGCAGTAGAGAAAGTTCTCGGCGGCGATGATCTCCTGGAAGCTCATGGACGACAGCAGCAGCACCCCGGAGGCCGAGAACAAGATGCCCACCAGCGGCGTGCCGTGCCGCGACCGCCACGCGAAGACCGCCGGGATCATCCCGCGCTCCGCCATGCCCAGCAGCTGGTACGAGTCGCTGCTCATCTCCGCCACGAACATGCCCATGTTCGACAGCGCCGCCGCCGCCTGGACCCACCACATGAGCCACGCGCCTCCCAAAAGCTTGGCGATGTCCGCGAAGTAGCCGTCGCTCCACTGGTCCCTGTCCAGTGGGACCGCGCCCGTCCCGGCCAGCAGCGGGTACAGGTACCCCACCACCACGAAGATGACCGCGTACAAGAGCGCCTTCGGCAGCGTCTTCCCCGGGTTGTCCACCTCGCCCGACAGCGTGCTGATGGAGTCCCAGTAGTTGAGGTTCCAGAACAGCGTGTTGAGGTACAGGTTCCAGTCCACGCTGTGCAGGTCCACCACCAGCCACCTCGCGGGCCGGAGCTTGGGGAGGGAGACGAGGCCCATGACGAGGAACGGCAGGACGGAGAACACGCCGAGGCAGATGGCGACCCAGCCCACGACGGTGAGCCCGCGGTAGTTGAGCAGGGTCAGCACGGCCGTGAGGCCCAGCACGGCCGCCGTACGCGGAAGGCCGCCGGCGAGGGCCGGGACGGCGGACTTGAGGTAGTCGAGGAAGAGGACCGGGTACAGCGCGTTGTCGATGACGCCGCTCAGCCACTTCATCCACCCCTGCTGGAACCCCCAGTAGGGGCCCAGCGCGGAGGCCACCCACACCACGTACCCGCCGTTCTCAGGGAACATGGTGCCCAGCTCCGCCGTGATCAGCGCCTCGGGCACGCTCCAGATCAGGGGGAGGATCAGGAACCCAGCGATGGCCAGCAGCGGGCCCGCCGCGCCCACGCTGTCCTCGATGCCGAACGGCCCGCCCGACACCTCGTAGAAGATGAGGAACACCAGCGGGATGATGGAGAGCTTATTGGGTGTGGGTCGTAGCGCCGACGGCAGCGACGCGACGCTGTCGCCGCCGACGGGGAGGCTGCTGTACTCCGGGCCGCACTCGCCCATTGTTGGAGCGCCGTTGTTGGTCGCTGCCGATCCGGCGTTCTGAGCGGTGGGCTTCTGCTGCATGTCGTTGGAGACAGATTTGATCTATTATACTTTACTTGATAGAATCGTATGCTAAGTATGAATTGCATTAGAATTCAAGTTCAGCGTAGAGAAAAAAGAGTGATAGAATCGTATGCAAAGTATGAATTGCAGTAGAATTCAAAGTTCAGCGTGGAGCAAAGAGAACAGAAGATGATGAGGGGATCATACACCCCAAGTACTTGCTGAAGCTGGAAAAGGAGACGGATATTAACCTTTTCTTTTTCTTTCTCAAAACCTGGTCTTATGTTCCCCGAACTGAATTCTGAGACTTTGCTACTGGAGATGTATCATGCATTGCTTCCTATACTCGTCATCGCATCGATGAACACCTCGTACTCCGTGGTGCTGGTGACCTGTCTTACTTCATACCCAGTCCTAATTTTTTGAAAGCCAACTACTAAACTACTCAGAGTCTTAATCAAGCTGGAATGCCGAAAAACAAGAAAACGCACACAAACCAGGATTGTGTCTCGGTTGGCTGAATGATGAAGCCGAAGCTCTTGCCGCCGAGCTGCGGCGTTGCTCAGAGACAAGGGCGGCGACTATCGGTGACACGTTTGCTGCAGACACGGCCATGCAGCTTGCTCCGGCCTACACCTGGCGGCCACGGCCGCGCACCGTGACGAATAATGAGCCATCACCGCTGGGTCCCAGTTGGATGGGCAGCTAACACGGCCCAGCGTGGTCCATCCCAGGTCAGGTCCAGGTGTCCGCCGAAAATGGTCCATTGTGGGCCGTACCGGACAACACCATGGGCCATCTAAGTGAGTAGTCCTGGGACAAGCCCAACCGTGGTAGCCCAGGATAGGAACGCCATAAGCCCATAAAGTAGCAAGGAGGATTTCTCCTTTTTTTCCAGTCCCAGTTGGATGGGCAGCTAACTGGTACAGGATAGGACATACTAGGAGTCAACAACAGGATGCAGACGGTTAAGTTTTTTTTAAAAAAAAAAGAACAGGATGCAGACGGTTTCCCGAAATTAACACATGTTGACCGTTGCTATGTTTGAAATCTATGGCTAGAAACATATAGAAAATTTGGAGTAAGATTGTCATCCTGCACGGCCGGGCTACTAGCGGATCAAATGACCCTGGGGCAAGCCTAACTGAGTATAACTGTTATGTTACGGACGAATGGCATAAGCTGCGAGAAAAACGACGCAAAGGCATCAGCGGGTAGGATAGAATAGCCAAGGTTCGTATTTGTAGCACATAGTCAATGCGAGCCGACTAAACAGCCCAAGATTTGGCATTCAGTGCTGAGGTCATGCTCAACCGTGACAGTAGCTCATTAGGTCAAGCCTATGGCCACAGGCTGCGATAAAACGAAGCAAATCTAAGGTTTTTCCCATTTTTTTCCTATACAATTAAAGATGAGTGGACAGCAGGTTAAGATAACGAAGTCAACGGACGGAGACGGAATGATCTTCTCCGGGCTCCGGCGCCGAGTCATGCTGGCGATCGGGAAAACTCAGGTCGACAACGACGAGAAGAGCGACACGTGCGACAGTCGCCTCGTCCGCCGGCCACCGCGATGGGAAAACAGAGCCAGTTGCACCTCGCTAAACGGCATATCAGCTGAGCGGCGGCGGGGAACACAAAGATTATACAAGAAATAGCAAGAAAGGAGTGGCGACGAGGGACAGAGCCGAGTTCTAACCTCTTGTCCGGTGTCCGGGTGAGGGCCCGCCGCAGACGCCGGCGCCGGCGCCGTTGAGGTCGTCCGGTCCTGGAGCACGGCCAGGGGAACCTCCCTCCCAGCTGCGGCGTCAGCCATGGCTTCCTGCCTTCCTGATTCACTCTCTGCAGATTCTGTCCAGAGCAGGTCGCGCGCTCGCACGCGCAGCGTATAATTAAGTAGTGAGCGGATATTGGGATGTGGAGCAAGATGTCGCTTTCCTTGCGATTCCAGGGTGGGGGAGAGGAACCAGAGTCTTGCACGATTTAATTAGAAGTCTGTATCGTGGAAAGGGAGTGCGATCCACGGTGTTAATCTCTCTCTCTCTCTTTTTTCTTTCGCGGTTGATCCGCTGTGTTAATCGATAGGTGAACAAACAAGCTTCAGTCCTCCTCGACGGCTCGGCAAGATAAGAACATTCACAAAACTTTCCCCTTTTCCCACGAGGCAATCAATCGCCCATGCGGTGCACATGGGCACTGGCTTTTTGGAGATTTTCCTCTGCTATTACAACAGAAGCCGCACTAGCTTGTAAGAGCATATTTAGCGGAGTTTGTTAAATACCCTTCTATTTTAAAATTTAGCAGTCTAACACAAAACATTAATTTTAGTATAACTGTTAAAGTTCCTTTTATTTTTTAAGTCCTCTCAAATTTCCGCTCCAAATTGTTAAATTTGTAACTCTCCAATTCCTCTCCTAAAATCTAAAATATGGGTCTCACAACTTTTTCTTAATTTTTTCATTTTCTTTTCCTACTTTTCCTCTCTTTTCCCACTTCTCTCTCTTCTTCATCTCTCTTCCTCCGACGCAGACAAGCAGCCCCGCCGCTAGCCCGCCATGGCCGTCCCCTTCTCCCTGGCCTTGTCGCTGGCCGCTGCATCCCTCCCAGCCCGACACTAACCCATCTCTCTTGCGCTGGCCCGTCACCGGCAGCCCGCCGCTTCCCTCCCTGCCGCCGCCTCGCCCCGTCGGCAGCGTAGCTGTCGCCACTGTGCACCGAGAACAACTCCCCGCCGCGCCGCCCTGCTCCTCGTGGCCATAGATCTTGGCGCCAAGGCGGGCACTCGGGCGATGCGTTGGGCGCGTGACATGTGTCTGGCGGTGGCACAGCGTGAGCACGACGACCGTGCGGGGCAACGGCATAGCGCGGGCACGGCGGCCGTGCGAGGCAATGGCAGGCCGCAGACGCGACGACCGAGCATGGCGTAGCGGTGGCCATCGTGTGTGTGGGGTGGCGTGTGTGTGGGGTGGCCGCGGGTTGGAGAAAAATGAGATTGTTTCCACTGACAAGAGGTCCCATATTTTTTAAGGAGTGTATTTGCAAATCTTTATTATAGTTGAAAATAAAATTAGACTCCCAAATTTTATAAGTGGGCATGTAAAACAAAATTTAGGAGTCTAATTCAGCTACGGGAGATGCTCTAAGCTCCATCAATACCAAAAACGAGCAAATAAGCATTAGTATTAATAACCTACTACAACAATCGTCAACAACCCTGATTGCATGGACTGAGGTCAGTTTCGCGTTGAGATGCACGGCGTTGGACTGCTCACCCACCTCGGTGTCGGTGCAGGTGGTGCACCGGGACAGTGCGAAACTGATCCCCGCGGGTAAGGTTTTATATCCGTGCTGTGTTGCCTGCATTGGTTGCTGCGAATAACCAGGTCCATCTCGAGCACGTGAGAAGACAAGAAAAATTACAGATTCATCCCGTCCAATCCCACGCTGTTCCAGCGCAGTTAAACTTGTTGAAGAGTCCACCGTTTATTCTTGATGCGAGCATGAGCATTCGTGGGACTTGGAAGAAACTCACCACCAAACAAAACGGTCAGTCAAACTGGGCGAACCTTGTTCTAATGAATGACAGTCGGAGTACATGAAGTACTCCTTGTACGGGATTCAGTCCCAGTAGGTACAGTAGGATCGACGGAACGAATGTACCAATACCGGTAGGATAAGATCATCATTCCGTTTGACAATTTGGAAACGTTCTGATCATTCCAGTACATCAGGTAACTTGTTCTCCGATCGTACATAGTGCTCGAGATCATACAGATCGAGTTGCTTGGAACGCATCAATGGAACACGGATAAACACACATCACTAACATAACATACATACAGGCGTCGCCGGCGACACCATAAACTAAAACGCTGGATCACTTTGCCTTCTTCGACGCCTCCTCGGCCACCGCGGCCTTCACTTCCGCGACGTTAGCGTAGTTGATCTTGGACGCGTACACCTCCGCCAGGTCGGCCTTCGCCTCGGACGCCGAGATGATGGCCATCTCCGCCTTCACGGCGGAGGGGCTCAGGTGGATGCCCTTGGACGCGTACACCTCCGCCAAATCCGCCTTCGCCTCGGACGCCGCGATGATGGCGACCTCCGCCATCACGGCCGACGGGCTCAGGTGGTTCCCCTTGGACGCGTGCACCTCCGCCACGTCGGCTCTCGCCTCGGAGGCGCCGATGGACAGCAGCCGCGCCCACACGCCCTGGTGCCCGCCGCCGGCCAGGGCCAGCAGCGGCCGGGCCGAATACGCGCGGGCCCAACCGGCGGAGGAGGACGGACGCGGCGGCGCGGGCGCGGGAGCTCATTCTGAACCAGTGGTGGAGCGAACGGAGGCGGCGCGGCTCTGGAAATTGATTTCTGCCGTTCTGCGTTGGTACGGCGGCCTCTCGTCTCTGGTGTTATATAGTCGCTCGCCGTCGCGGCTGACATCCGCAGATTTTGGGAGGGATTCCTTGCTTATTCTAGCCAGGCCCACCTGTCCGTGACCGCGATTAGGCGCTGCGCCCTTGATTCCACTAAAACCTTCTTCGCAGTAGCGTGTCAGTACAAAGCATATCATGCTTGCTTGCTTTATCAATGAAATGTAGACTGAGAAGATAGACCACAAAAATGATTCGATTCAGATTTTGGTCGACGAATTGCCAATGAAATTGTGAGCTAGCTTAGCTCATGACAAACAAGTGGCTCTAACTCGTCCACTCAAAATTTCCAATGCATTCACGATCGAACCGTAGTACAACATACACTTCACGACATTTGAGATTTTGAGTCATTTGTTTGCGTGTGCCTTGTGCAGTTGTGCCACCGTGATTCTGCTTGTTATTTCTCTGCTTTCTCGTAAAATCCAGCACCAACAGCCGTGTGAGCTTAATCCGTTTGGTCCTGTTTGTTTCCACTTATAAGCAGCTTATCGGTAAAAATAAGCGATAATCTCATCAAACACTCTACTTATTTTCGGTTATTCTCGTTTTTGCTGGCCACCACTTCATAGTTTTGTACTACGATAATTAAAAAGCGAGAAACAAGAAAATTCTTACTTTTCTGTGAATCTAAATGTGATCCAGAAAATCGTAAACAAACATGGCCTTTGTCTCATAAACGCCTCGCGTTGTCCCGACTGGAGATGGCTCATGCATTGCTTCCTATACTCGTCGTCGTATGGATCAAGACCCTCATGCTCCAGAGATCCTGTTCCTTCCCAGTCCTTTTTTCTTTTTTTTTGAAAGCCAACAACTCGGTCCATCAAAACGTGAAAACCACCCACGATACCACGATACTCGGTGACACATTGCTGCCGAGACGGCCATGCAGCTTGCTCTACACACCTGAAGTCACGGCCGCGCAATGTGATATGTGGCGAATAAGCCATCACTGGTGGGCCTCAGTCGGATGGTCAGCCGATACGGCCCAGGTGTGTTGGCAGCAAAATGGTCCATGCTGGGCCGTCTAACTGTTAAGGTCCAGAGTAGGAATGGCATCACGGATCAAAGGATTTCCCTCCTCCTTTGCAGGTGCAGTCAGTCAGTTCTGAAAAACTGACACGTGCTGACACATGCTATGCTTGAAATCATTCAATAATAAGAAAATGTGTAGAAAAATTCTGGTGAGATTGTCAGCCAGAGCGCTGATCAACTGATTCATGCATTTCACGTTCAGTGTACTTAGGCACAAGTTAATTCCAAGATCGCCAAATGGGCATAAGCTGGGAGAACGAGGCAAAGGCTGCTAGAAAACGAAGTAAATCAAGGCCTTTTGCCCCCCGATTTTTGTGAAAAAAAAAACAAGGATAGTAAGCCGTGGGAATGAAGATTCGTCTTGGCATGGTTTGGTTGGAGGCGACAAGATAACGAGTCAACGGAAACGGAATGGTCCGGCGACGAGAAGACCCCCACGTGCATCAGCCGCCAAGTTCGCCGGCTACCCTGAATCCCTGATGGAAAAGTATACAACCGGGAGCTCCTTGCTAGTACAAGAACTAATTATCAGAAGAAGAAAAAATATACTACAACAAGAAACAAGAAACCTCTGGTCCGGTTCCGGTGTCGGGGCGAGGGTCCGCCGCCGTCTCCGTCGTTGTCGCCGACGCGTTTGAGCCCGTCCGGTCCTGCAGCACGGCCAGCGGGACCTCGCTCCCAGCTACGGCGTCGGCCATGGCTTCTTTGTTCAGTCTCTGCAGACGTTGTCCAGTTCAAATCGCACGACCGCCCGGCGTATAAGTATTGAACGGACAGATTGGGAGCGAGATGTCACTTTCCTTGCGATGCCAGCGTTAAGAAACCACAGCCCTGCACGATTTAATTAGAAGTCTAAATCACGGATTTGTGTGTCCTTCTCTCTCTCTCTAAGACACAACACGCAAAGGACGTGCGTACCATTGCGTCAATCGACAGGGGAACAAACAAGCTTCTGTCCTCGTGCCAAGATAGAGGCATGAACTGACGAACAATAAAAGGTGCAATCTGCTTGCGCAATAGTGGACTAGAAAACTGAAATCGCCCATGCGGCGCACATGGCTCGTGGCATCTTCAACATTTTCCTCTGCAATTGCTTCAGAAGCACTAGACACTCACATTTTCCTAAAGAAAAAGGGACTAGTAACCTGGATCAGCCCCCGATTGCATGAACCTGGGACGCTATTATGTTGCCCACAGAAAATGTTGGTTCCGAGCACCGAGAGGTCAGTTTCGAGGTGAGCTGCGGTGCGTTGGACTGCTGACCCACACCCACCTCGTTTGCCCTGGTGCACAGGACAGTGCAAAAACTGAGCGGATGAGCATCTTCGCATGTGGTTGGCCATGGGCAAGGGTTTATACCCGTACCGTGTTGCCTGCGTTGGTTGCTGCAACTGTAAAACCAGATCCGACACGTGAGCAGACAGTGGAAATTACGGATGGATCCACACCATTCCCGTCCAATCCCACACTGTTCCATTGTTCGTTCTTGATGCGGGGAAATACCTCCCAATGCCACGGGCCAGGCTTTGCTTTTTTTTTTTTTGGGGGGGGGGGGGGGGGGGGGGGCTCAATACAACAGTCAAGCTGGACGAATGCTTGTGTTCTGAATTCTGTTGAGCGTCAGTCCGAGCTTGGGGAGCCTGAATTATTCATTGCATGGGATTCAGTTCCAGTGGGTAGGTGAACACAGGCTAGCAAATCTGGTCGCAGTCATATAGCTAGGTGAACACGTTGTCATTTCGCCAGTTCTGGCAACACATGACGAGGAGAGCAAATCATTGTACCTGTTGCCTTCCCCTAAACTACAAAATCTTCATCAGAGAAGGAGAGAAAAGTCCGAGCTTAACTCCCCAATAATATAAGGATTCAGAAACAGTTTGTTTAGATTCCAACAATTAATCTGACCGACTTGTCCGCTGGACTAGAACTAGAACACACAGCTTACTTCAGGATTGGTCACGTCGAGCGGCGGTGACGTGCCACCAACCGGGGGAGAGATGGGTGTCGATGCGGAGATCCGTGTCAGCTTGCGTCGGGACCAATCCAAACGCCATAACACGCTCGCCAGTCGGGACCAGACCAGACACCGGTGCTGTCGATGGCACGGAATGTAGAGACACGGGGCGGGGGCGCTTGGTGGTGGCTGCTATGGCCCGTGAGCAGCAACCCCCGGATTGGATCGTCTTTTGTGGCTTTGCAGATGTGCTGTGCGTGACCTAACGGCAACACCGGAGCAGGTTTGGTTGGTCGGCCAGGACCATCAGAGTGCGTCGCCATCCGACTGAGGATAGGTGGAACGAATGATCCAAGTGGAAATACCGGTAAAGAAAGTAGAAGACCCCGTGATCATTCCTCCATTTGCGAATTTATTACGAATTGTGCTCGAGATCAAACGGGTCGCAGACAGACTTGCTTGGAACGCATCGTCGGAACGGGTAAACATCAGTACAACATACACAGGCGTCGCCATCGCGCCGGGAAAAATCCACCGGCGATATCGCATCACCATCTCGCTCCTCCAAATCGTGATTAACAATGCGCTTAATAAGCCCGCGGCCTCCTCATCACCTCACGCGCCCGCCGGCCGGCACTGACACCGCCAGCTCGCCAATCGGCGCCGTAGAAAAGAAAGCGCACGGAAAAGGGAGGAGGAGGGTGAAAAAAAAAGGCGAATTCTTTCCCGTCCGCCGGGGCAAAACCCGAAAACGGGGACGGGACGTTGGGAGCTGTTAATAAACGGGCAAAAAAAAGGGGGAAACGCCGCGAGGTAGCGGGCGGCAGACAGGCACAGGCACAGCTAACAGGGCAGGCAGGCCAAGGCGGGGGCGGAGCGTGAGAGGCGAGGAGCAGAGGATAGGAGGGAGGCGGTCGCGGTCGCGGCGGTGGCGTTGGCGATGCGTTGCCATGGTTATAATAAGTAACGGAGCGCGCCGCGGGTAGAAACCGGAAGGAGGCAGGCACGGCTTCCCCTTCCCTCTCTTCGTCCTCATCCACCACCACGCCGCCGACACCGGTGCGGCGCGCTCCCATCCTCCATTCCTTCCTTCCACCAGCCGCTGTACGGCGCAAGCAGGAGGGGAAGGCACGCACGCGACGACCACGTGGGGGGCGACGCCGACCTATGCTCTGTCCTCGCCCGCAGGGTAAGGTATGGAATCGATTCTCGGCAATTCCTCTACACGCCTCGCGTCTTTTGTGCGCCCTGTCTCCTTGCGTGCTTCGTCGCTTTGCTTGCTCTGCGGGATTTGGCCCGGATCTGTGCACCGGGCGCCGGATCTAGGATGTTTCCAAGCGCTCTGTCGAATGCCGAACCTTGCGTAAGTTTGTGCCATTGTTGCTGCCGGCTCTTGCGTGATGCTCTGTTTTCCTGGTTTTGCTTAAGATGTCTGGACTCCGGGATCTGTTTCATTGGGTTGATTACGGGAAAAGTCCTTTTTGTTTTCCCCTTTCGTTCCTAGATGATAAAAAGGTTTTCCTTTTTTTTTTTTAAAAAAATAAGGACGGTAAAAAAATTGTACTTTTAGCCCCTAGGCCGTGTAAATTGTGATTAAGGTGGCAATGTAGTATGTTTATTGCTAGCTAGTATGTTCCAACCTAATGCAACATCCCTTGTTTTTGGGGTACTTGTTTGTGCGTATATGCTTGATTGTCTCTGAGCGATGAATTGTTGCTGTTAATGGCCTAATGGAGTGATTTTAGATGTGCTTGTTTAAGGTCTATCTTTGACTATCACACCATTCGTTCTTGCACCTGATCAATAGCGTCCTTGATGTAGCTTTGTTAATTTTTATGCTAATTTACATATACATATATGCTTGTGCTCGACATCGATGGTTATGTACATTTTGCCAGCAGCATGATGGCAATGGACTTGCTCAACTTGTGGCCTTATAATTTTGGTATTGTTCTTCAGGAGGGGTTTGCATATCCTGTCTTTTGTTTGAAATCCCAGAATTGCCCTTTATTCTATCTAGTCCGCAACATATGAGCATGCTACAATATCTTGATCATGCATTGGACATGTTCAGGTTGTTGTGACTTTGGTTGAATTTGAGAGTGTGTTTTGTTCCGATTGATTCATTTTGGTACCGACCTTAATGCTGAACAATATTCTTTTGGTTCCTTGGTTATTTATATGCAGAAATTTCTATTGTAACTTTCTAACTTAATTTTTTTTAGCATTAGATTGCACCAGCAGTGATTCCGAAAGCTTGAAGTGTTCATCTGAGACATGGAAAAAGTGGTCTATCGGGCATTTCTCCTTAAGTGCAATCAGTTCTTTTCAAAAGAAAGTCTTGATTGGTGTGTTTTAGCTCGTGGGAACACCCATCTCTCTCTGGTGAACTACACATAGTGGTTTCAAGCTCCTCCATGCTCAACATTAGCAGGCTGATGCAATCTTTTCCTAACGTCGGCACTCATCATATAAGTGGGGTACACACATTTTTCAGCACTTAGTCTGCATACATTGGCATATGGAGGAA
Source organism: Eleusine coracana subsp. coracana (assembly GCA_032690845.1). Taxonomy (NCBI): domain Eukaryota; kingdom Viridiplantae; phylum Streptophyta; class Magnoliopsida; order Poales; family Poaceae; genus Eleusine; species Eleusine coracana. The sequence continues at coordinate 64,956,793 of CM064420.1, forward strand.
TTAAACTATTACTTTAAGAATATTCTGAATTTAGTTTCTCCTTTTCTCTCTTTTTCAGGGTTAATATCTTGCTGTGTTCAGCCAACATCTTTTGCTCCCCTAGTTAGTTGTTTTCTCTTTTGTGTACCATTTGAAGTCGGAACTCAATCCTACAACTTGCAACTTTGTACTATGGTTGCAGCTGGCTTGTTCTGATTGGATCACAATCCAAGATACTGAGGTATTTGATGCTCTTGTAAAATTATCAACATTCTTTCCCTGATTTTTTTTGTCTACTGACTTAACCATGTATCCTCTTTGCTATGCTAGACAAGAGATTGCTCAACTCGGATTTCACAACACTTGTTGGTGTTGGCTTTTTTTCGTTTCTCTCGACTTGATTTTCTCAAAGGAAAGACTTGTACAAGACAGCCAGAATACTGGAACAATGGATAGGTAACTTTTGTTAACAAAAGAAAAAGGATAGGTAACTTTCGCACTGACTTGCTATGTTCGTGTTCGTTTGTCTTACAACACTTGTGACTTCTGTAGATTCAAGTTGATTAAGGAAGTTGGTGATGGGACTTTCGGCAGTGTATGGCGTGCTATAAATAAACAGAACAGTGAAGTTGTATGTACCTCACAATAAAGCTTTTTGAGAAACATATTTTTACCATAAACTCTGAATAATATAGGTATAAATCTTACACAGCCTTTGAAATAGTAATGTTGAATACTTTACCATGTAGGTTGCGGTTAAGAAAATGAAGAAAAAGTATTATTCTTTCGAGGAATGTATGAGCCTGCGTGAAGTGAAGGTACCGGTGATGTGCTTCTGTTTTTGCTTTCATGCTATTTTTCTTTCAGCTGACATTTCATCTTTATTTTAGTCTTTGCGCCGCATGAATCACCCTAACATTGTCAAGCTCAAGGAGGTTATCAGAGAAAATGATATCTTATACTTCATAATGGAATACATGGTAACTCTTATGTCATAGACAGCAAAAATTCAACTACCTTTATCCATGCTCTTGTTAAATCTCATCCTTTTTTTGTAGGAGTATAATCTCTATCAACTTATGAAAGATAGAGTCAAGCCCTTCTCAGAGTCAGAAGTTCGCAACTGGTGCTTTCAGATTTTCCATGCTCTCGCTTACATGCATCAAAGGGGCTACTTTCATCGTGACCTTAAGCCTGGTAGGCACATGTTTATTTTCAGCAGTTTTGACAACTAAATTATATTGCAATATAAAGCATTTTAACACTAAATATTGTGTTACTTCCTGTTTTGACTACAAGTTTCTAATGTTCAATCTCATCGCAGAAATATTTTTATGGCCAAAATTTACCTGTTTTGACTACATATAACTCAAAGTATCACTTTCTTGTTACTGAAAGGAGCTCATGTTGTGTCGAGTAGGGTTCGGGGCTTATGCTCCCCCTGAGCTTAAGAGTTTAGACGAGAGATAGATTGGTTTGATAATTCTTGCTTGCCTTTATTCATAATCTCCTCTCTTTAAATAAGAGAGAACCGACTTACAGACTCAACCTACTCTATCTTTTAATTCCAAAACTAATTCTATCTTTAACCTGAGAATCCTAACTGATTACAACTCAAACTTGGCAAGCTAAACTTATTGTGCGCCAGCATCCTTATTCCTCCTGGAATAGTGCTGGCCCCACATAACAGCTCATTGCATGTTAATAAGCATCCTGGTTTTACTCACACATGCATCGTATTGTACTGATAACCACATTGCAATTGCAGAGAATTTGCTGGTTAGCAAAGATGTCATAAAGCTGGCAGACTTTGGTCTTGCAAGGGAAGTCTCATCAGCACCACCATACACAGAATATGTCTCAACTCGCTGGTTAGTACTGTCGACCTTCCAACTAAACACCTGCAGGCACACCTCAATAAGACAAATCCACCTAGTCAATCTTTTGTTGATGCCCATTTTTGAATGTCTCAGGTATCGAGCACCGGAAGTGTTGCTCCAATCATCTGTTTATGATTCTGCAGTTGGTATGGGATCTACCTCTTGTTTGCTAATTTGCTAAGTGGATGGCTATTCCAAATAAAGATAAACTCATAATCTGATCTTTGCTCATTTTGCCTACTCATAGATATGTGGGCAATGGGTGCTATAATGGCTGAGTTGTTGACACTCCATCCCCTTTTCCCTGGCACAAGGTAATATGGTTGACTATGTATGCTGCTAACCTGTCGCAACATTTACAAATCTCTCTTGTTGGTACCACAGTAGCATGCCATTCTTTGACCATACACATGTCACCAGTTTGACTGGTGCCCGATCCTAATTTAATAGTCTAGCCTAATGAAATGTTCATTTTAACTGCTGGACGATCTCATTTTTAGCCCGCTTTATTTATTTTGCTTCATTAATACCAGATGCTGTTGCAGGTCCTCATTTCTATTAATTAAGATAATTAACTTATCTTTTGGTTTCTGTTCATCATGGTTGTTTTTGCTTACTCCTGTTTTCTTATTCACTGTCAGTGAAGCTGATGAGATTCTCAAGATATGCAATGTTATCGGCAGTCCAGATGAGCAATCATGGCCTGAAGGATTGTCTCTTGCAGAGACCATGAAGTATAAATTCCCACAGGTCAGCATTTTCATGAGTTTCTTACTTGTTTCGTTTTACCTATAGTAATAAGTGTCACCCTGTAATCAGCTGGTGTATTTGGAACCAAAGTAGTTTTTTACAAAATTATTTTTGTAACATCCTAATTTTTTCATCAGGGGGAGTATTTTGCCCATGACTCTCCTGGTGATCTTTTTCTTTGAGGATGTTGCTTATAGCAAACAAACAAGATGTTATCTGTTACTTGAATCAGAGTAAAATGATAGATCTGTTATCTTTTACTTTTTTTTAATCTTTTGTTCCATCCTCATCCATTCTGCAAGGGTACCATTTTATTCCCTTACCCTCGTGGTGTAACCTAGTTGCACATGAGAACTTGAATACTGGGTTAGTCCTACGCATTGTAGACAGCTTTCCCATTTCTTGATCGCCATATATTCCCAAGTTGGATAGGTTCTAGTACTTGTTCCCCTGTCTTGTATGAAAATATGTGAATTACAGCTGGGTGCGTAATTTAATCTTGAGCGTGTTTTCTATCCATTTAGGTCAAAGGTAATCAACTGTCAGAGGTGATGACCTCTGCTAGTAGCGAGGCAATTGATCTCATTTCAGTAAGTTTTTAAGTTCATGTTGTCTAAGATGATATATCCTTCAGGCATTGGATTATTTCATTGTTTTAATATTCTGTACATCATGTAGTCACTATGCACGTGGGATCCTTGCAAGAGACCAAACGCCACAGAAGTCCTCCAGCATGCATTCTTTCAGGTAAAATACTATTCTTTCGACTCCCCATTCTGTTGTTGAAGCGCACTGTTTTTGTTTCTTTTAGATGGATAATCAGCTTTCTCCTTAACCAACTTTTAGGGTTGTACATATGTTCCACCTCCTGTCAGGCCAAAAGTTGGAGGACCTCCTAAAACGCCTCCGGGTGGTTAGTAAATAAGCTATTTTGCAAAGTAGTTTCTTCATTTAAGATACACATTACATCTGTGCTTGGTCCTTTTTTTTCAGTTGGAGCAAAAGGAATTTCAGAGCACAGTGTTGCTCGAAGATTCTCTACTGGAACACTATCTGCAATGAAAAGCAATGCATCTGTCAAATCAAACGCTTTATCTAAGACTGGTAATTTTTATTATCTTTTCTCTTTTTTGGTTGGGTGTAATAAGCCAGCAATTACAGGGTCTATTGAATGTTGCTCTCATTACCCACCCCACCTTACAGGTGTGCAAAGGAAACTTCAAATGGAGCGGCAGGCACCGCTGAAGAGCACAAGACCAACCGATAGCAGTAAACTTACAACAAATCGAGTGCCAGCTCGGAATAGCCCAGGCAAGTTTTCTATAAAAGAGCTGCTATGCCGAAATCCTTGCACGAATATGTTTTGACTGTTGAAGTTTCCTCTTGGAACTACAGGGAATCCTGTACTCAGGCATTCACGCAGTTTGCCTGAAACTGGCCGAGCAATGCACAAGGTTTCAGCCATCACCGATAAGCTTTCCCATATGTCTGTGACCTCCAGAACACGCAGTACTGTGAAGCCTCCTGCCCTAACGTTGAAGGCTGGGCATGGCAAATCGGACTTCCTCGGGAAGTCTGATGAGATCCCTCCAGCAAAGAGGTTGACACGAAAATTGGTCAGCTAAATGAAGTTTATGTAGAGTGAAAATGGTCAGCTGAAGGCATGCAGAGCAAAACCTCTGCGGTGAAAGAGGATAGTCCAGCGGAATGCTTGCCTGTTGAGGGTTATGCAGATTTGTCGTGACCCTAGTTTGCTCCTTGCATCCAAGTGACGTTGTAGAACGAGTCCCAAATCCATTTTTATAGAGAGCTGTGTCTGCTGACCTTCCCCTCCACTGCACTGTTGATCCGGTCTTTGCCCCCAAGCGTGCCCATGTTCTAATAAACGTGATTGTGCTATTATTTTGATTTGGTTTGCCACGCAATATTATCTTGCACCAATCTGTCAAACCATTTGTTTATATGCACAGTAACAGCCTGTAAGGTTTGAATGTACAGTGTACGAGGTTTTGGTGAGCACGTCGTTCAGACTTTCTGAGATTTGTCTGTTACTGCATACTGATTCTACTTATTCTGTAGCTTCAACGTGAGGAAGTCTATATATAATGTCCAAGAATTGAAAGCTGCGTTGACCTTCGTGATTGGTCTGTTTCTTGTGTCAGAATTGTAATAAGCTTAGATATGATCAGAAAGTCAACACAATGACATGTTACAACAAACGAATTAAACACATGGGTCATCAAGATACAAACTGAGGACAAATGATCAACACGAAACGTGTTTACATAAGAGCAAACTGAGCCCTGAGCCTGCCGCCCTAACCAAAGCACATCCCCTGAGCCTCCTTCACACCTGTCATCCTGTAAAAACTAGAACCAATAGCAGTCGTAGTTGTATCACCTCAATCTACTCTAATGTTGTCGTTGCCCGTTCATCAGTCTAAACAGTTACAGATACTGCGCGTGTATTCGGTCTCTGTTCTGCTCCCACCACACCTTGGCCCTCTCCTCGCCGAACCTCTCCCGGCTGCAGAAACACAACAACTCAAATTCAGTGTCCTGCTCAATTTGTGTGTAGATTATGTGTCATCAAAAGGAATGAATGGATCATACCTGAAGCGGACGCGTCGGAGCTCGCGCGTGCCGTCACCGAACTCACGGATGGTGATGCAGACGCCGGGCTCGTCCTGCTCCACCCACTCGGTGGCCTCCATGTCGCTGGCGTTGCTGACGGAAACGGACCCGGCCTCGTCCCCCCGTGACGACGTGGTGGCGCGCGACGCGTCGAAGGGGAGCGGGGCCGGCGCGGCGTTGAGCAGGTTGAAGTGGTGCGCCCACACGTGGTCCGACGGGTCCGGCACGGCCGTGGACGACGGGTGGCACGCCGCCCGCGCCGCCGACGACGCCGCGGCCATGGCCTTGCACGACGCGGCGCGGGCGACCGGCTGCTCTCGGCCCACCGCCATTGGTGGCGGCATCACCGGGCTCTCCCTCGTCGACCCGGCAAGCGAGTAGAGCGAATCTCTCTGCACCACAGAGTTTCAAATGTTGATCAGTGACGACACAACACAACCGCGTGCAGAATTTGAAATTCTGGTTCCATGGTCTAGACGTCGATTGCCGGCTCACCTGTGTGGCGTCGTCGACAGAGGACGACGGCGTGGAGAAGCCCTGCCCGCGGCTGAACGTCTGCACGTTGTACAGCTCCACGACGCGGTCGTAGTTCTCTCCCCACCACCGCTGCGCCTCCCACTTGTTGAATATCTCACGGCTGCACACACACGAACGCACGCACACGCGTAGCCTTGTCAGTCCACCACTTGCTCGCACCTCACTGCTGCACGTTGAAGCGAAACCATCACGTACCTGAACCGGATTCGCTTGAGGTCGTTGCCGGCGCCCCCCGGGATGGAGACGAAGGTGATCTGCACGCCGGGCTCCACCTGCGCGGTCCACTCCCGCGGCACGCGGTCCTCCTCCAGCACCACCGCCTCCTCCTCGTCCTCCTCGTCGTCCTCCTCCTCCCCGATGCTGTGTATCCAGCCCGCGCTCGGGCTCCTCACGTACTGCGGGAACCCGCGGTTCACCTTGTTGGCCGCCGTCGAGCTAGCCGTGGTCCTCATGTAACTAGTGTATCCGTCCGCGGCCCCGTCCGACGCGAAGCCCGAGTCGTCGATGATGCCCGGGTACGCGGCGAGGCGGCTGGAGCGGTGGAACCGGCTGCTCCTGAACGACGGGCTCCCGGCGGCCTTGTACTGCCGGCTGGAGCCTGAGAACTTGAGCACCATGTCCTTCAGCTGGAAACACATTTTTTTTTTGGTCAGATGACCGGTGCAGAATTTTCAGACAGCACGAATTGTTTCATCAGGGATATAATCCAGCATGAAATAAAGTAGCTCTATTTCCCTGATTTACGGGCAACCATATCTTTTTTCCGTGTACATCTGTACATGAATGAATATTCAGACGCTAACCCTGTACTACCATCAATTACTTTTGGTGTATAGTATAGAATACGCACATTTCGTTCAGAAACAGCTCGAAAGCACGCTTTGACAGACAATCAAGCGTAAGCGAGAATTCAGTCTTTAAGTAAAGTTTCAATGATAACAACCGATGGTTAATCATAGACGCTGTTCGGATTAGGACCTAACAGAGACGGGACAGGACGCAAGTCACTTAGACAGACCTCAGATTAAATGCCTAGCTAGGCGATCGAAGGCCCTAGAACAGAAAAGAGATTAGTAGTATTAACCCAAAAGAGCATCTTGTGTCTGAAGTAAGGAACAAAGCACCGTCCGGTCCTAGCTGGTGGTGCCGACCATAATAACATCCCAAGGGAATCATCTACAAGTGCATGTGCTTATGTTTGCGCGAGTATTTACAGTCAAGACAGCAACGCAAAGGTGAAAGCGTGCAAAAGACCCACAAGGACGGGTACTCGAGTTCCAGTGACGAGGCGTGTTGTGTCATGACGATGCAAGCAAAGAGGATGGGTATGCAGCGAGACGAGGCCCAGCCTTGGATCTAGTAGACCCCAAGCAGCCCATGGAGTATGGAGAGGACCACAAACGTGAAGAACATTTTTATTCTTTTCGTGAACAGAAACATTCTTCTTCGGCGAGATAGGATAAATCAACCGAAGAATGTCTTTCCGCAACAAGATCACGAACATCCTTGTAAGGATCCAAGCAACGGAATAAATAAAAGGAAAAGGTCACAGCCTAATACTGGCAACAAGTTCTCTTTTCTGTCAAGTAAAGAGGATAGACGAATGGTAGCTGTCTAGTGAACCCGTGAAAGGGCAAAAAAGTGGAGGAATGGGCGAACAAAAGCAACGAAATCAAATCACGTTGTCCACACACAGCTCGGACTCCGAACTCCAAAACCTGGGGGTGGGGATCCATGCACGCTACAAAAAGCGTCCTTCTCCCCCCCCCCCCCCCCCCACCCCCCCACCACCACGTCTACTCATGCAAGTCATATTCCCCTGGGCCTTGACCAACTTTTTATCAACGGAAATTTAAAAAACGTAACTTCACTGTCACACTCACAATGTACTTTCAAAATGTACTAAAGCTGCGCCAAATATCCAAACCTGAATTTTCTGACAAAAAAAAAGAAACTCGGATTTTTAAAAAAATATGTTTATGACATGGAGAAATAAAAAGCTGCGCCTTCGCTCCCTCTGTCTCAGTTTGAACGTCAACAACGAAGGGACAACGAAGCCGGACAAGAAACAGCAAACGGATCAGTGATGCAGCTGCCCGGGCAGGGCTGAGCATTCAATTGACCGATCAGCGATGCGTCGCATGGTACGCAGTACTAACGGCCGAGGCCAAAGGACATGCGGGGAAATGCAGCTCGACACGTACTGCTGTTTCCCTCGCTTGCCCAGCAGCCGTATCTAGTGGTGTCACATCCATGCATGGGGGAAACGAGTAGTACTACTGGTACTAATGGAAGGACAGGTTGGTTTACCTGAGAGGTGAGGGACTTGCCGCCGTGGGGCGTGGCTGCGGCACCACGGGAACCGTCCTCCCCACCTTCCTTGGTCGAACACGCGATGCATGCCAGCATTTTCTTGTTCGGACGAACCCCGCTCGCCGCCGCGCGCTAGCTCAATCAAACTTCTTCACTTCACCTGCCGATATAACAGTGAGTTCGTCAGTAAAGCAAGCATGTCCACTGTTCAGAACCAGAAGCAACAGAAACTTCTTTTCAGAAAGGCAAGAGACAAGAAATGTGCAAACACTGCATCAAACATTTCTACTCGTATTAGATCAGGTCACAAGTAAAGCGTCCAGAAAGCAGGAAGCACATGCATCACAGTGTGGAGGCTGTCAGCTGATTCAATTCGGAGCCAATGACGCGGTCCGTTCCTAATGCATGGCACGGCCACTGGTCTGCAATCACTCGGTATCAAGAGCTGCATGCACGGCGGGCAACAGCGTGGACAGAGAGAGAGCCCTGGCGTGCGCAAGGGGACCGGCCGTTCACGCACGCGCCCGGCCGTAGAGATCAGAGCTCCATGTCACACAGGACGCTGTCCCAAGCTAGTAGGTTCTAGTAGCAGCTACGCCATGCTTGTCGCATTTGAGCTCGGCGGCACAACACCGGCCGCCTAGGCTGCTGCTCCTACGAGGCATAGGGCATTATGGAGCAAGAAACGAAGTCAATGCCGAGAGCGAAGGCGGCTTTTATGTGGGTACAGAAACGCTACGGCAAAGTAGAAGAACAGAAGGATTGATTGATGCATGCGCGCGGTGATAGTAACGCCGCTGTACGCTAGAGGTAGATAGAGCACGGGCCATAGATAGAGCGTTCATTCAATCAAATGTGAATATTGTATTTACTGGGCTGGTGCCATGAGGAGGTGTGCAGAGAAGGTTCTCACAGCTCACTCTGAAACCAGGAATGAAGAAGACCGGCCGGATGGGGTGTGCTGGAGGAGACAGGAAACAATAAACAGCGACAAGGGGCCAACAGTGACAGCAGTATCTACTGTGATAGGTTATCAAACAATTAAGCCTACTAAGGTATGTGGTCCCTGCTTCAAAGCCCTATTTTTCTCTTTGACAGGATGCTTAAGGTGGACAGAAGCAACAAAGATGCTCACATAATATTGCCTGGATAAATAGGCGCTTTCAGGCGTAGGGGCCCCAGCAATTGCTTTCACCAGAGGCTGGGAGTGGTGCTGAGTTCACCAGGGAGGAATGGGCGAGCAAAAGATCTCCTACTCGCAATATTACCCAGATGTTAACACGAACTAAGCAAGGTTTTTACCAGGAGAAAGCTGCAGTGATCGATCAATAATGGAGGCGGATCATGCCAAAATGAGGATACTTACGAGTTTTATTGACAAACGCCTGTCAAGTCCGGCTCTGTTTCTCCACTAATTTCCAAAGCAGAGCACTCCTCACGCCGCAGCAACAGTGTGGCGTCTGCTGCTCACGGCCGCTCGCTTCTGGACGGCGAACCGAACTGAACTGAAGAAAACAGGACTGCTAGCATAAGCGATGAGATGAGCAAGTGGGGGCGACTACACGCGAAGGTTTGGTGAGCAAATTAAGAAGCCTGTCTCGATAAAGAAACAAGCGAGTACTGATTGCTGGGGAAGGGTGTCCGCGCCAGAGAAAAAGGCAACAGTGGGAAACAATGGTGATTGCCTATGGACCCGGCCACGAAAGGGTCGGGGATCCTGATGATCGGCATCGGTGCCGGGCAGCGCAAAGGTAAGCCGTGCCACTCCCGCAACAAGACGAAGCCTGAATGCGAGGTTTCGAGAAACAGAGATCTCCTAGTCCTAGCAGCGGGAAAGAAGCGAAGCAGTTTGGCAGATTTCCGTTACCTGGTTGCTCTTCTCCTCTCACGAGCGAAAGCGAAGTAGTGTCTGGAGCTGAGGCGCTGATCCCAGGCGGCGGCGGCGGCGGAGCAGCTGCAGCAGCAGCAGGGAGATCCCAGCGGAGACGGCGACAAGGCGACCTGCTGCGGCGTCTTGGATGGTAGCGACAGGGCACACGCGAGGCCAACGGGAACAGAACGAGGCGGAGATTTCTCGCCCTTGTTTTTTTCCTCTCACCCGACCCCGAGAGCAGCGCGGAGCAGAGGAGGGTGGCGACTGGCGAGCAGGGGTGGAGGGTGGGGGGCAGGAGCTGGACGGGACCCTGGATTCGCTCGCCGCCGTCCGATCCGCTTCCCAGGAATCGAGCGAGCGCACACGCGCCGGCCGCGCCAGTCTACGCATATTTATATAGAAGCTGGGGCAGGGGGGCGCGCGGGGCCCACGCGATCAGGGCCGTCCGTATCGCCCGCCTGGCGCGCCGGGGACCGCCGCTTCGGAGGGAGACGACGCTTGCGTGGCGCCGTGAGTGGCCGGGCCCACCGGACAGGACGCGGAACACAAACGTAAGTGCCGGGCTGAAACGGTTGAACATGTTTTCGATGGCTCGATGCTTAATAAGTTTGCATATGCATGTCATTGTACTACTTTATTTATCGACAGGCAAACATGTGTGCCAACACGCGTGACTGAACGAATTCATTACTCAATTCTCGCGAGATGAGGTGCGTGGCGGGCCGGGGCGGCACCTCGAAATGGCAATGACGATGAACAGTTTTCCCTTATCATGGTCATGGACGGTCCAAACGGAATAAAAACGCTGCTTTCCTTTGGCAATACGGCAGCTCGGCATCCGCACACCGCACTCGATGAGGGGTTTGATTTCGATCTGCATAGTCCCTTGAGAAGCTTTCTTTCTTTCTTTGCGAAAAGAAGCGTCGTCGTCGTTGGCAACAACGTCAGTCAGGCGGCCCTCCTGCCCGAGCGAGAGAGAGAGAGAGCCGCACACACAGAAACTAAAGGTAAAAAAGAGAAAAAGCGGCGGGGCTTGTAGTGGCTGCATGATAGTTTCTTGAGAACACAAAATAAAGCAGGGGGGTAACCATGGGATCATCGAGAGGCGGCACGGTCACTTGCCCCTGCCTGCTGCTGGCGCTGCAAGCGAAGATGGCCAACAAGACAGAGAGCATTATCCTTTCGGCATGAAATCATTTGCGACATCACGAATGACTACGGTGTGGTTCAGCAAAAAAAAAAAATACTAACACGTTATCCGTTTTGCTCTTTTGGGCTAATGGCTACCCCCTGGCAGAATACCATAGTACTATGCGTCTGCGTGATGGGAGGTCTTGACCACGGCTAAGCTGCCTGATTCGACATGGATTTGTGGTACAAGGTCGGTCGGCGTGTCTGGACTCTGGAGCAGCAATTTTATTTAGCCTTCATGATGCGTTTCGCTTCCTTGTCCACATGTTTTGCCGGTGAGGCGGTAATCCCCGGTGTAAAGGCAATCATTAGGATTTAGGAGGCAACCGCCCTCTGTCTCTGCCTCGTTATCTAGATGACCGAAAGAAGCAAAGGCATTATTCACCTGGGACTGGGACTGGGTCTGGGTGTGTGAGTGTGTTTGATGCAAACGGCTACATACCCAGAGGCAGGGTGTTCAAAAACAAATCACGGAGCGTAGCGGATGACACTGTTTTTCAGGACCAGCAAATGTCATGTTTAGCTCCCTGATCCCAAGGCGCATCACATCCCGCGAAAGGAGATTCCTCCTGCCGATCTGAGATGCTGCAAGAAACCATCCGGTGCCTCCTATCCTAGCTTGTTTCTCTCCGACGCGAATTTTGTTGCAGGGGGTGTGTTGATTTTTTTTTTTTTATAAAACAAGGCACAAGTAACCGTGTAGTGGTGGTTTGCATCCCCGCAGCAAGGTGGCGGTCAAAGCGGCAGCAGACATCGAGCACGTCACTCCTGTACGGAGCGCGCAGCCTTATATGTCTCGGGTTTCTTCCACGGGCAACGAGATCCTCGACGACAGGCTCGGAGCTTGCGAGAAGTGGATTCTCAATCCACTAGCGGTACTACTAGTCTCGACATCCACGCGAGAGCTTTTGTTAATTGCTTAATGCAGTCCTGTTCTACGGCTACTGCTTCCTACCAGTACGTACGTACGTACTGGAATTGAAGAATGTTCGAGCGCGGCTGAATCATCCAGCCGGCTGCGCCTTTTGATGCGAACACGGATGAACGAACGATGCGCTGGTTCACGTACGTACGTACGCGAGCGCTGTTTGTACTCGGAGCTTCAGCGTCGACAGATTTGGAAATCGCAAGCAGTCGAGTCACTGCTCCTCTCCAGATCCTAGCGCACGTCATCGACCGGGCAACTCGCCGCTGCTTTCGCCGTATCCCAAGCCGCCGTGCCACAGTCCATTCCATCACGCCACGCACGATCTCCGGGCAACTCCGGCGCGCGCCTTTCCGCGGCGGCCCCGGTGCCTGTCCGTCCCAACGTTAACCGACCCAGCCGCGCCCGCCCGCCGGACGGCAGCGTGTCCATCCCGGGGAAAACGACCCGACGGCGGCGAGGCGTTAATAAGGCGCCGTGCTCTACTGTACTACTGCACTGCACCCAACGGCGGACAGATCGAGGTTTTCGGGGAGAAAGCACTGCGCAGTGTACCGGATCTTTCACGAAAGAGGAGGTCTCGGTGCGGACTAAAGCCGGCCGTCGCTACAGTGCCGGATGCGATCACGTTCGGGCGCAGCCTTCGGGGAAAGGCCACCGGATCGTGCCTGGTTTGAGTTCTCGCCGGTGTCGGGCTCCGAGCTCGATGGCAACGTGACGCTGCGTCACTGTGCTATATCGCTATTTCAGTGCGCGCGTGTGTGTGTGGTGGCCGCCTATAGCTGAGAAAGGGATACAGCCTGCTCTGTGCCTCTGTGCAACGGAAAAGCCTCGCCCATCCATCTCGGTCCACAGTAGTAAAGCTCCTCAATTAAATCATGATTCATATAAAAAAAAGCATGTTTTGTAGCATCCTGCTTGCTGTTTCTTAGTACTACACAGTTTATCTCTGCAGGCACTTTGATTTCTCAACACACGCAAATCCGCTGCACAAAACACGAACGCGTGGAGTGGTAAAGCGCGCGGCAGATCAGAGGAGATCGTGGCGCATGCGGCATCTCTTTGGGTGATTAGACGGTCGGTTCTGTTCGATGTAGCCTTTGACTCGGCTGTCGTGTCAGCAACACCACCCATCTCTAATAAGAGGGAGTTTGAGTTTGACGTGCCCGGCCACGCTTGCCTCCTCGCCGCGCGACGACGCGATGACGTGGCACCACGTCGGCCGGCCGGCCCCGGGGAGAAAGCCGCTGTGTGTACGTTCTTCCTGCGGTCAGTGCCACCTGCCTGCGCCCCGCTCGACCGCTTTCACTGAAACCCCCACACCCATTGGCATTGGTGCCCAGCTCGCTTTCTCTCGGTCCGAGCCGATCGGCCATTGGCATGCACGCGTGCTCCAAAAGACAGCGACGTCTACTCTCTGCTTGTGATCTTATCGCGGCAGCAGAGCAGAGGGGAGTGGACCTCAGTCTATCGCTGTCGCGGATGGGTTCGACCGGAACGCAACCGGCCGGTCGCTGTTACGTGGAGGAAAAGGTGATGCTGGCCTGCAACAACGGAAAACGGGAGCTTGGACAAGTTTACAAGCTTCAAGCGCTGGACTGATCAAACGGGCCAAAAGAGGATCTCCTGGTCTACGACACGCGGCAACAAAGAATGTAGTACAGTAGCAGTGGCGGAGCTAGAATTTTGAATATGGGTGTTCAAATTTCTTAATACATGTCTAAAACACGAGAAATTATCAAAAAAGTCTTGTTCAAATTTATTAAGTAATTTTTTTTGGATTAAAAATGATACCTACACTCAATTGTATTGAGTTTCTCTTTGTTATTTATAGATATATAAAACATGCTTTAAGAATTAATCTTTTTATGTAAAATTCATGGGTGTTCAAGTGAACACCCATAAACCACGTTAGCTCCGCCACTGTACAGTAGTCCAGTTTCTAACGGTTCGGTTAAAGCAAAGTCTGTTCTACTACAACGTGTATGGAGCGCACACTTGGTCAGAGCCTCTGCTGTCAGCAAACACATCCTCAGGTGCCGGCCAACACCTGAAAAAATGCAGGGTACCGCAGGAGGGCGGCAAATACACGCCAGAAAAGGAAAGAATGGGGGGGAAGTACGGCAAGCAGTCAGGCAGCTAATGTGAGTGCGAACATTGATATCAGTATTTTTTTTAGACATCCATATCAGTTGAAACATGGAATTGTGAAGTACAGTAGTACGAAGTGTGGAATCCCGGTGCTAAACGAAGGCCGCTATTATTTTTGTTCCCGGTGCTAAACTAAGGCCGCTGTTATTAGACCCGTATTGGGCCTGTGCCCGGCTGTTACCGGCCCAACAGCTATGGGTTGTCGACTCCAGCCCAACACAGGCAACATGGAGTTTTCCAGCCTGGCGCGCAGCCCATACATCCTGATCATTGGATTGGACGACAGGGGCACAGGGCTAGAGAAGATACTTGGTTAACCACTTACCAACTGTGCCTTATCGCTACAAAACAAGGCCCAACAAGTGCGCCAGCGCCACCACAACGGCACAACTGCAACTGCTGGCTGGCGTGCACACACCGTAGGCGCTTTGTCATTACGGATGCCTCATCATGATAAAAAAAATGCCACTAATAGTTTTTTTTCTCTAAAATTTATGTTTTAAAACATTTTAAACGCTACTCTTTATAAAAATATGAATCTTAAACTAGAATGAAGAGTAAATGCCATTTTGCACAAAGCTTCTTTACAGCCAAAGATGACCATGGCCCCCTTAACTTCAAAAAACAAATCATAAAAAATCCGTTGTTTCATAGCTTAATTGGTAAAAAAAAATACACTAGATTAGTCCCCCTTGCTAAAATCATAAACAAACTAGCACCCCTTGAAAACCCATCTAAGCTCCGTCACTAGCCATCTCATACGATTCTAGGAAAGTTTTTTGATAGTATGTTAATATTATCAATGCATATATTTATTGTGCATATACAATATAAATATAAGGTATGACATAATATTTTTGGCATAAAAGATGCAAGGAGAAAAAATCCCAAGGGAACAATTCAATCACATGTTTGCAAAATTGTTTTGAAGTTGAGCAAGGCTTAATATGTTCCAAATTATATTTAGGTTCACAATTTGAATGACCACTGGGGTTAAGTTTGATTCATCATGCTATCTATATAGGAAATAATAGATTGTCAACTTGATTATGTGAGAGCAAGCCTTTGATGATGTGCTCCGGTCTATTACAGAATAATGATGAGGAACTATTTGACTATAACGTGATACCCTTATCAAATCACAAAGGGAAAAAAACTATATGTGCTTATATCTCGCTTCTAGTAAAGAAAAGGGTCACATGGCCTCTTCCTCCCGCATGTTGTTGAATAAAGACACAAAATTATGAGGGAGCCTTGTCATGCAATGTGGTAGATAGAGGCTGTAGCTGCAAGCATAAAACATCTTTTGCAGGAAGCATAAAACATCTTTCTAAATTTTGTGACAAAAAAGTTTAGATTTCCTTACATGCACATTTTTTGTATGCAACAAAGGTACCTCTAAAAGTGGGTAATCAACAAGGAACAAAAGATCATATGATATTTATACATATGTCCTTGTTTTCAGACGACTGTAAGTTGTCAAAACTTTTAACTACTTATTTCTAATTAAAATTATATTACATTTATACTAGTACTTAATTTTATTATATTACATGTATTAGTAAGAAGAGAAAAAAATATAATGATAAACAAAATTTTGGATTATATTTTTCTTAAAAAATTATATTTTATAAAATTTTGGATCTAGATTCTATAACTTAATGTGGTGATTAAAAGTTGTCCATATTTGAGTTGACTGGAAAATAGCTAGTGTCAAATTTGTATATGCAACATAGTTACTCTGAAGCTCGTTCTATATTAGCAATAAGAATAGTCCGTCATTTAAACGTGGCGTAAATAAACATCCACCCGCCCCAAGCGTGAAGAAACTCATGGGATTGTTACTGACTTGTTTGGCATATGAGTGATATTATCCGCTCTGCGCTTTCCTACTGTGAGGACAACTCCAACAGTTCCCCAATACTATTTTCAATAGAAAAAAAATCTATTATATTAATATAGCAGGGTCAAAAAACTGCTCGAGCAGTTCATCAATCTCATCTCCAATAATTCTTTATTCTCAATAAACAACTCTCCATCTCCACTATAGTGGATCTCCCTCTCATCCCCATTAGTCGGGTCCCACCAGTTTCTGGTCGTTTTTCTTCGTGCGAGATTTTTCCCCGCCGCTTCTCCTTCCCGTTCGGCGCCTCCACCCGTCGATGAACACCGCCACCTGTTAGATCAGCCCACCGCGCGCCTCCCACCCTCCAAAATCGCGTTGCCGGTGAAGCTCGACGCCATCTCCAGGAGTGACTCGTCAAGCTCACGCCATGGACCACCGCCCTTCTTCCTGGCGCGGGTGGAGGAGCACCGCCACCGCCGTCCTTCTGCCTGGTGCGGGCGGAGGAGCGCCGCCACCGCCGCCCCTTCTTCTCGGCGTGGGCGAAGGAGCGCCGCCACCGCCACCTTCTTCCCGTTGCGGACGAAGGAGTGCCTCCGCCCACCTCGACGTCGAGCTTGGAGCCTCTCTGCTTCGTCTCTTTCTCTGCTATTGCCGTCATTGTTGACCACCCTGAGCATCAAGACAATGCCGTCGTCCATGACGTTGCGCATCATCTTCCTCATCTCATTCTGCCTCCATCGATTCTGCCTAAGACCGAGCGGAGTGGAGCCAGACAGAGAGAGGCGTATTTGCATTTTGTCTGTCTTCATGTTTTGAAAACGTTTTTAATCATTTATGCTTTTTTATTAGGGATGAAGTATTGGGGTTTACTGGAGCAAACATCCGAATATCCAGAAATTGATTTTTGTCCATCCAATAATTCTAGGGGATGGATTATTGGGGAACTGACATCCCCAATATCCAGAAATTGGTTTTTATCCA
Source organism: Eleusine coracana subsp. coracana (assembly GCA_032690845.1). Classification (NCBI taxonomy): domain Eukaryota; kingdom Viridiplantae; phylum Streptophyta; class Magnoliopsida; order Poales; family Poaceae; genus Eleusine; species Eleusine coracana. The sequence continues at coordinate 64,973,852 of CM064420.1, forward strand.
TCGCTAATAATTCTAAGGGATGGATTATTGGAAAATTATTGAAGTTGCTCTAACTCTCCACTCTTTCGTCTTTCTTTCACCGTCTAGCAGCGCAATCATGGAGAGAGGACGGCGAAGGGGTGGAGCCCTCCTAACATGCGGGGGATTAAAGTTGCCCGTTTGTTGGGGAGGAGAATGGCGTGGGGAGCTGGGCTAACGATCGAACATTGCTTGTCACGGGCTCCATGCAACAAAGCCACGGATCCTACTGCCCGATCATGTTTGGGGAAAAGGGAGCCAGCCACGGGTCGCGCTCCGTTGTGCGCTGCTAGCTGGCCGATTCCGGGCGACGGATTGCCACCACCTGCCTCTGCCTGACGCAGCTGCAAGCAAGCAAAGCCGCCTCCTCTTCCAAAAGGAGTTGGTTACCACTGGGAGCAGGGCGCGCCCCCATCATGGAAAGCGCCATGCAGATCGGGGAAACAGCCCAACAGAGCAGGACCGTCACGTCGGAGCACTGTTTACTGACTGGTTCGGCATATGAGTGGCGCACGCAGGATCTCAAATGCACAAGGAACTGATCGACAGAGGGGGCCACACAGGCTTTGAGCCTAAGGAAAACGATGCCATTCATGTTCACCCCACATGCGTGAGGGCGACTTGGTTTGGTACAAATCAGACTGAACAGGGCAAAAGCTGATTAAGTTACAGAAACATAAGGGTGGAGGCAAGGGCGTGAAGAAAATCAGAATGCGGCTTCAACAAATACAAGTCTCATCATAGACATCAGTAAGATCCTCGTAACGAGTACTCAGTCACCTGCAAAGACCAGACGCTGTTTCGAGTCAGCTATTGCAAAGGCGAAGTACAGAACTCACACGCAAGTGCTCATTTCTTCTGAGGGAAACTCACCGTTCGGCGACTGGGAGCTGGCTGCAGAGAAGTCTGAGGACGCCATAGGTATGGACATGGACAGTTGCGTTGCCGAGAATGAGGACATATTAGTGTTCTCATCACCAAGGCCCGGCCACGAGTCCCTTGCCTTCGGCCACTCGTCGAAGAACGGCCGCAGTTGATTCTCCTGCTTCATGGAACCAAAGTCATTTCCTAGGAAGGAAAGTGGCTGCCTATCCATCTTTGCAAGCGAGTTGACTGTGTTTGGCCCAAGGTCACTCAAAGCCCCGAGTTGAGGGTAGCTCGGAAGTGGAAAGGAAGAATTCTGAGATGGCGGCAAGCGCCATTGGTTCTCTATGGACGAATCAATAGCTTCCGAGATAAGCTGGTTGTGCTCATCTGCCAAAGATCTTATTCCGTAACCAGTGTACCTGAATTTCAGAAAGTGCAGTGAACTCCACAAATTAGTAGGGATACAACCAAGTTTTATTGATCCATCTACTAAATAAATAATGTTTGAAAGGAAAGGAAGGTCAGTTTAAACATGACACAACATAAAATTGTACTGATGTTCCAGCGATGAAATATTTTCAGAATCGATTGAATAAATGTGTTAGAAGATCAGGGTATGATGGACTTTACACACGCAAAAAAGGTAACAAGTTAACATAACCATTGCATTCATAATAAAATTAAATATGCTTTTCAAAAAACAGTTTCATTTAAGTTCATCTAATGACCAAATGTTACTGATCCTTAAAGTAATAAACAGATTATAAAGTGAGTGTAACATGAGAGAAGTATTTACATGTAGAAAAACCAGTAGCTACCAAAACAATGGTCTAGAAAATACACAGTTTATTCAGCAAAAAGAGCCACATCTTCATTATTAATATTATATATGAACCAAGTTTACCTATCACTAGAAGTACAATATATAGTATCAGTACAGAAGTACACTAAGAGGTACAATACATAGTATCAGTATATTGTAGTAAGCAAAACATCATAGTGGATTTGCCAAAGTGAAAGAGAAGATGTTACACTAGAACTCCTGTACAGTTAACAATTTGTATTGCTGGAAAGTAGGCAATTGTATGGGCAAAAAGAGCGTGGCTTATAGTATTATGCACATCACATGCTGCCTTTTCAGATTTTTCAGTTGTCACAAGGGCAAAATTTATTATATTCTGCCTCCTAAAAGGGTTGCAAGAGCAATGGCTGGATTCGGTGGCGTAATAAAGGAGTCGTAATGTAATGTTCAGGGGAGCCCTGGATCAGCGAGCAGCAGGCACTAGCACTGCGTCCTCACATAGTACAAACAAGCTTCGTAAAGACGGATATTAGTACAAACGTGTGTTTGAGCTTAGAACTGATCTGTACCAAAACCAAGAAGGCTGTGCCCTGCGCTGCCAACCATCTGAGCACAAATATCTCACAGGCAGAGGCATGGACATTGCCCAGGGCGTCAGCCGTCAGGGGCTTAGAACTGATCACAGGAAGTATGGGCAGAGCAATGAATCAGAACCTGAACACTACAAGTAATCTGCCGCAGCTAGTAAAGTTCTGGAAGAACATGCTAATTACGCGTGGCAGCAGGAAGTACTGAGCATGCACTAAACTGATTTTGCTTGCTGGTAAGACAAACACAATGGAAAATAATGATTAAAGAAGGTTCACATACGAACACGCATTTGTGCTTGTCTGACAGCAATCAGTTCGAGGCAAAACACTGTAAAGAAACAAGATAATATATCATTGGGGAAGAGAGAAAAGGAAAGCAACAGTCACCTGAGATCTTTGGCTGTTCCACCGCCAAGAGCCGCGTAAGTCGCAGTATTGTCCATGTTCAGCTGAGAAGAGCTCAACGACGAGGAGAACGGGCTCGAGATATTGCTGCCCGCGCCGCCGCCATTGCTCCCGGCGATCGCCGGGTAGAGGGAATGGCTCTGGAAGTTGCCAACACCGTTGGCGGCAGCCGCGAGGGGCTGCGCAGCGACGGGCGCCATGGCGGAGAAGGGTTGTGAGTGGGCGACGAGCTGCGTCGTTTCCACAGGCTTTCTTGAACGGTTGCGGCCGCGGTGCATGTGGCGCTCGCAGTACTTGGAGTCCGGGGCGGCCTCCTTGGCGCAGCGCCACTTCTTGCCGTCCGTACGCCGGCACCGGCCAGGCTCCGGGTCCAGCTTCTTGCCGAAGTAGGATCCATACGCAACTGCACAGAGACACGATGAGAACAATCAGACGCTATCATTATTCGTTCATATTAAGCATCATTCATTATTTATGGATGTGTTTGTTTTCAACCCTGATTTTTAGACTTATCACATCGAATATTATTATATTAATTAGTAGTATTAAATATAGATTACTGATAAAACCCAGTCCATAATCCTCACTCTAAATGACGAGACAAATTTATTAAAATTAATTAAGTCATGATTAGATAATATGATGCTACAGTAAATGTCTCTTAATAATGATTTAATTAAGCTTAATGAATTTGTCACGTTGATACGCATTCAACCCTGTAATTAGTTTTATATTTAATATATATTTAATAATCATATATAGCATTTTAGTAATTGATATAACCTCAGTAAAATTTAGACACAAACAAACGAACACACGCTATATCTGTCCGTGCATTTGGGTGAAGCATTTTCCGGATGGGTTGGTATTTGGCAGAGGACACTAGCGCTGCGCACGCAAGTTAAAGCAGCCTATTTCCTAGCAATCGACGGAAATGGCGCGCTGGGGGAGCGGCTGTCGTGGCATTTAATGGAGTTGCTCGCTCGCTCGCAACCGTGCTATTTACTGATCATCGTCGCGAAAGAGATCGAGGAGTACTACTACTGCCAACGCTGCAAATGAACCAACCCAGTACAACAAATCTTAGTACTCCAAGGAATCATAGGCTACTAGGTGTAGCACCGTCGCCAGCTCACGCGCTGAATCTAGCGGAAGAGAGCACCAGTCCGGAATAATAATAAAAAAAAAAAACAAGAGAGCTTTCGGGGAACAAATCTCGGTCTTAGTATAAAGGCCAACACGCGCGCGGTTCTTGAATCGCGCATCAGGGACTAACAAATGACCGGAGGGAGTTAACAACCCGCGGAAAAAGTACACTACACCTGATCGAGAGAGAATAAACACAGAGTTCGGGACACGGCACACACACACGCAGAGGCAGAATGAACACGCCAGGGACGGCGTCGCGAGGAGGAGGAAGAAGAGGAAGAGGAAGAAGGGATGGTGGAGGGTGGCCGTACGTGTGGGGTGGCCGTAGAAGCGCGTGGCGAGCGAGTCGAGGCCGCGGCGGATGGGGACGACGAGATCCGGCGGCACGGGCACGCCGGCCACCAGGTACTTGTATATGAGCGCCTGCTGCTCCAGCTCCTCAAACTGCGCCGGCGTGAACGACAGCGGCCTCGCCCACATCATCTGCGCCTCCTCCCCTCCATTACCTCTGCAACACCAGCACGCACCGTATCAGACCCGAAAATGAATGAACGAAGAAACGACGAGGAAGAGCGAAGAAGAAGAAGAGCGGGTTGGTACTTACGCGGAGGAGAGCGGGGACGAGCGGCAGCAGGGGAGGAGTGAAGCGGTAGCGGTGGCGGTGGAGGAGCGGTGGTGGTCGGCTCCTCCTCCTCCGCCTCCTCCTGCCGGGGAAAGAGAGGCATACGGCATCGCCATCTCCTCCTGCCTGTGTGCGTTGAGGAGGCGAGCCGGATCAGGTGCGGTACGTGCGACGTGGATGAGCACGACACGAGGAGGCCGCTGCAAGCGTCGGCCCGGGCCCGGCTACGAGACAAACGACGCCTCCATCTCACACTCTCTCTCTCTAGCGTAGTGCTAGTCCGTCTCCGTCCGTCCCTGGTACTGCAGTTTTCTTCTCTCTACCTCCCTCCCTCCCTCGTGCACCCTCCCCTCTCCCTCTCCCTCTCCCTCTCTCGTCACGTAGTCCTGCAGTTTTCTTCTGCTTCCTGTGCTGCTTTGTTTGTTTCGGGGTTTATTTTTGTGCGGACGGAGTGGATATGGATGCGGCACTGTAGCGAGAGTGGTGACAAGAAGGGTGTGGGAAGAGAGAGATGACTGTGGATTTGGGCCGTGTCTGCGTTGCGGTTACCGAGGCGCGGCCTTTAAAGGCCACAGGAGGTTGCGGGGGCGCCGTTGCCGTTGCACCCTTTCCTCCTGCCATTTTTTTTACTTGTCCCATGTCATCCATCAGCCTGAATGCTTGTGAAAGGGCGAATTTCATTTTCTTGGCATTTTGGAGATCGCTGAGCTGTTCGACTTTTGAACGTCAATCTTAATCTGCACATAACGAATTCGAGTTGGTGAAACAAAATGATTCGCATTACTACAAAAATATGTTGTGAATTCAATTCACTGATGAGGTTTTTTGTCAGTACTATAACAAATGTTACGAGGGAATTTCACCCGCAGAGATTAGTATCTTTCCTCTGTCGAATATCCCTTAAACCTAATCGAATAAACATATGAAAAAATCTTGAACAAAATTAGCAAGGTGGTACACAAGATGTAACAGCTTTGTAGTGATCACGCCACTGAACTGAACCAAATAAACGTTTAAAATCAATTTGTAAGAGCACATAAGGTGGACACTATTACTTTTCTAAAAGAATCACAGCATGTGAAAAAAGGTAGGTTCAATTCAAGATGTCATGTTTCCGTACCAGCCGTCACGTACTCGTAACTTCTAACTTAACCACCATTACTCACTTCTGATAATATGGACTAGTACGAGTAGTTGAAAAGAATACTATGTTCGATACAATGTCATGCATATATTTCCTTTTTACAGTATTTTACATACTGAAAAGCTAGGTATATGCAACTTTATAGTATTCCATTTCCGAAGTACATTGATATTATTGTCCAAGAAAAAACATCAAATGAACGCCGTATTTCATGGGGCATTCAAATGCCTTTTGTATCAAGGTCGCCGGTGCTCAGCAGGTCTGCGCTGCATGGGTCTACGCATGATGCAGCCAGAAGATCCACCGGAACTGTTGAGTCCGGCTCATCAATGCGCGAAATGACGCGACAAGTGCTTCCCTGCTCTCAAGTGTCTATATGGTCAGTTAATGCTTGCACAAAAGTAGGCCACCGATAGTCAACACTCGGTCAAAGTGTGGAGCATCTGCTTCTCTACTGGCAATTTTCTTTTTTTTTTAATCTGACTTTCTACTGGATCCGCCTTACGTGATTGACAAATGACGCATCAACCTTACGGCACAAGTCGTCTGTGATGACATGCCTAAGATTAAAAAAACGTCGGGGTGCTGCACTAGAGCAATTCTTTACATCCACCCGTCCGGATGGATTCGCTGTTTCCAAACGCCAGAAGCCAAGGTCATGACCACGACGTCACCCTGGACTGGCCGGCCGCGGCGCGCGAGAGCCTGCACGCTGCGGCGTCACCCATCAGTCTTGGTCGAGTCCATCTCGAAGCTGGCAAGTTTGCTGCCGTGCCCCGACGACGACCACGGCCGCGCCGCGTCGCGTCGCGTCCGCCGTACCGGTCAGCGACGACGGTGCCGTGGCGCGGCGTTAACTTGTCGTATACTACTACTGCTCCTGGCGTGGCGCGGCATTGTTTTATCTCGTTCCACTGTATACACCAACCATCTCTCTCGGAAGCATACCGTCCCGGAACATGAAGCGTGGATTTCTTTTCCTTTTTCTCCCATGCTGTGCAGTGCAGCGGCCTACTCTCTCTGGCAAGAGACGACACAGGCCGGACGTCAGCGTCGCGGAACAGTGGAACGGGATAGGAGTAGTAAAAGAAAGAAATCCTCAAAGTACCTCCATCGATCGTGTCCAATTCTAGGCTTTTACCGGCCGCCAGGTGCGGCTAGTAAGTACTCCTACTGTAGTAGTAAATCACTTGCGATCTTGCATGGACCGTGTTCCGCGCATGCATGGCAGGTGGCACCAGCGCAGCAGGACGGCCGGCGTCACCCAGATATTGATCTTCCGTGCAAACGGCCACTGAAAAAGACGCACACGGCTACAGCAAAGAGTACTGTAGTATGGGAGGAAGGAAAGAAACCGGTCAAGAAAAGCGTCCCTCGTAAGCAAGCGTTCGGGCAACCTGCGCCGGGAAGGCAAAGTGATATCGTCGTCGATTCATCAATAGGATAGGGAGGCACCATCAATTCTGGCGCGTGAGAATCTCGCGGAGTGAACAGTGCAGTGGCGATTCGATTGGATTATCCACAGGATCGCGAGTACAGTAGTAAATGGCGTAGGTAGGGGGCCGGCTCGGCGGCGGCATCCCGGCTAATCCCGGCCGCGCTCCCCAGCCTCGGTCGCCATGACATACCTGCTGCGGCATCCCGGCATGCATGCCACCGCAGCGGCTCCGTTTCTGATCGCATCCAACTGGGCACATTGGCGCGGTTGGGCTTTGCAGGACAGCTGGAGCACGTGACGGGGCGGGAGGGGGCATGCTTCCCTATATTAGCTCCAGCTACTACTCCGCCTATGGATAGCTAGGCCCGCTTTGGCTGGCTTTACTACTCCATGTTTGCAGTTGTGCAGTTGGATGGATGGAGGTGGATGCCATTGTCACATCACGCACCTGACGCTGCCGCCTACTCTTCCGGGGAGGAGGAGGATCTGGGTGCCATGCCTACAGCTGTGACCCGTGATCTGTCTATCCCTCCGCTAATGTTCCAAGGGGATAAAGCGTTGCTTGTTGCTAGCTGGCGTCGTGCTTGGACGGCTCCGACAGGATGCGTTGCTTCAAATCCAAGCTTATAGTACTGTAGTACCCAGGATCACTATAATCGTTCCTCATCAACTACTACAGTACCAAGTAGTAGCTTGCATTATTATGGCGCGAGATATGTGCTGTCTCGACACTTTTCACAGGTCCAATTTTTTACATGTAATTACAAATTTCATTAATCCCGAATTCACTATTACAAAACTACTTATCCTATAGGTGCTATTGAGTTGTAAAATTAATTCCAAATTTATCATCCACGTCATTTTCATCATCTATTTTTTTTTTAGAAATGACCAAAGTACCATTGAAACCATCTTCAACCTTAGCTCATTACACCCAAAAAAAAAAAACCTCCGGCGATGGAGCGAGCTCGCCCGAGCAGGCCTCCATGGCGGCGGGGCTCGAGCTTGCTTGCGCGTCCCTTAATGGTGACGGGGTAGAGCTCGCTCGCGCCTGCCTTAGAGGCGGGGTGGAGCTCGCCCACACACGCAGTGGCGACGCTAGGTACAGCTACCCTGGTGCACTTGCATCATGGTAAATTGAAATTTTAGCACTGAATATCATTGATTTTAGTACTAAGCACCATCCTAAATCACTATGGTGTACCACCCTTTGCTTTGATCTAGCTTTACCACTGCGCACGCCTTTATGGCGGTGGGAGTGTCTGCCGGCTGAAGCGAGCGCGTGCGTGTCGATCGACGGAGGTGTTGGCGCGGCTGCCAACGAGCGAGGGGGGGTGTGTGGGTGGAGGCGAGCTCCGCCGATGAGTGCGAGGGAAACAACATTCGGTGAGTGGAGCAGCAATGGTTGGAGAAAGAAGAAAGACATGTGCATTTTGATCTTTTCAAATGATTTACTGTTTATCGGTGACATTCTTGAGATAAAATTTATAATTTGATGATTTATATGGGATAAACTTTTTTGAACTGAAATATTTAAGATTAGAACGTTGGTGCATGAACACTCATATGTATATGGGATAAACCATCTTTTGCAATGGCATTGAAGAAATTACCTTATTTTCAGAATACTCATGTGCATGTTGCACTGCGTGGTGCAAGCGCTACGCATGTGGTGCATGGACCAACTACTGTAGCTACGACGATGGACAAGATTAGCATCAGCTACAGCAAAAGGGGGCACCGAGTTGCTTGCGGCGCGCTTCCAGTAGGCAGTGGCTACGAGTAGTTCTCGTCCGTCCACTGTTTGCTCACAGACCCTGGGAGCGCAGAGATGGTGCTTGACACTGGTCACGCGGCAGGAGTACGGGCAGAGTAGTAGGAGTAGGTATGTCAGTGTGGTGTTGCCCTACGTCTGCACAGCTATGGAGTACGTTGTGTCTTGACATGTCTGTTTATGGGATAATGTACCACAACGTCGTGCCGAAAAAGTCAGGCTACATGCATGTGTTATACGTACGGCGCAGACGTCTACTTAAATCGAACTGCGTATACGACACGAGCGACACGAGTTTCCTCGTGATTGTAACGAACACTCACCTCAACTGGTGCCCCACTTAACTCGCGGAAAAAGCGTGGTCAAGGAAAGTAGCATGTGAGGGCTAGAAAAAAGTAAACTTACATTACAGCGGCAAAAGTGTGAAGTGACAATGGTGGTCATCAGCGGGGAGAAGTGACTGATCTCAACATACAGTTACAGCTTTCCGCGTGTGCAGCGCCATTCCACTCTCGTGCCCGAGTCATCTCGTCCGTGCGCTCCCACCACCAGTCCACCACAACCATCACGACGAGCAGGCGGAAGACGACGACGGTGCAGGCAGCTCGCTCGTCCCGTGCGTCGGCAACCTGTCAAGCAAAGCATGGTCCAAGGTCCAGCAGGCACACGACCGAGCGACCGGGCAGGCGAGAGCTTGCGGTGGTACCACTGCCACTCGTGTCGTCGTGTAACAAGGAAATCTTTGCCCGTGGTGCGTGCTGCGATCCACGACAATAAAAAGTCCGTCGTCACCAGGACGTGTTCTTGCATGCTGCTGACCCTGATCCATCCAGCGCTCACGTGCAGGGAGTAGAAACAGGCAACGGACAACCGGGCAACGACGAGCTATGGCGCGTGCTTGCTATGTGGGCATTTCTTTTTCTTTTTTTCTTTTTTTGGGGGCTTGTGCTGAGGATTGCAACCAACCAGCGCGCAACGGTGTCTTACACTCTTCCGTGGATCGATATCGGGTGGGATCGGCGTCTGCTCTTCATCATGCAGCGGCTTGTGTCCCTGCAGGAATCACTCATTGTTCGTTGCCTCGTTGGGACGGTTTCCTAGTCAACTAGGTCCTTTTGTATTCTCTAGTTGGCTAAATTTTAGCCTTCGAAAATTTATTGAATTAAAGTTTAGGTACATGTTTGGATCTATATTTAAAATTCTTGGCTAAATAAAAAATAGACATATCTATCCTTTATTAACTAACCGAAAAGTGAATATATGTGTGGGTTGAATAAAAATATTACTACCTTCATTTCAAAATTTAATCATTTGTTGACTTTTTAAGATTATATTTGACCGCTTATTTTATTCAATTTTTATTGAAATTATAAAAACAAATAACTAATGTTTAAAGTATATCTGATAAGAAAACAATTTATAACAAAATAAATAATATTTTTATAAATTTTTAATATAAAATAAATAGTCAAATGTATTTTTTGAAAGTCAATAAATACTTACATTTTAGAACAGAGGAAGCACATGTGAGGAGGAGTATTTTTGACTTTAGTTGTCTTTTCCCAAGTTTAGAAGATTTTAGTAGGATTGAAATGACTAGAGATGTAAAGTTTAGAAGGTGGCCTGGTTTTAAATATAGAAGATTTTAGGAGATACTGTTTAGAGCAAAAATAACCAAATTTTAGAAGGTGAATCCAAACAACACCTAAACCAGCTAGTAATATGGTTCATTGAATAAAATGTGATACATGGTTCAAAGACCATGAGGCCATGTCAGCGTGAACATGGAGCGGATCAACGAACGCATCTTGAATAGATGAAGAATCACCAGACATCAACTTTCACTGGCAACCATGAAACTGAGATTCTTCACCCAACTGACTACCGAGCATCTAACCAAAGCAATCTGGAGCCACCCAATCCGCTCAACCCGCATCAATCGCCCTCTTTCGCCTGTGCATTAAGACTGTACAGCCTCACTAACGTCAAAAACGACATGAACACGGTGAGTCTCTAGCACTCCAACCAGGGGCTGCTACGTGTCACAAGGACGAGTAGGCCGGTGCGGTCTGAACCGGGCTCCAGGGCCCATGTAACCAGATGCACAAGCCACTGCAGGCCCAGGTTGGTCCGCCCAGTGGCCTACTCGGCCGTGGCTTTCCCGGACAGCGCGTGCACGTGACGGCACGGGGGAGGCAAAGTCCCGAGCAACACCAGCTCACGTGCAGAGGCGTCATTTGTCACTACTGTTCCGCTGACATCTGGTCCTACCGGTGGGAGTCCATCTACGCTAGTACTGTACAATAGTATGCTCTTTTGTTGCTCGCGCATTATTGGTGGTAACCATGCATTGTTTGCCCGCTTGAAAGTACTGTAGACTTATTTTTGACAACAGGAGCTGGTTTGGCAAAGTCAGCAAAGACATGAGTTTTTTTCCTCCGTTACTTTGCTCAGACAGGGACGCAGGGCCAGTGACTCGGTGTGGAGGCAGTAAGCAGGATTGGCGCAATATGTTTACTCTAGAATTCTGTTGCAGCCCTCCTGCTTACCTGGGAGACAGAAGTCACGGAACCACTGATCAATGTAGAAAGGGGTGGAAATCGGTACCGGGCTCTGTTTAAAAAATCGACCGGCTAGACTGCTTAAGCGCCCCTTTAGCGCTAGGCGGAGCTCCATCGCTTCGTTTTCAACTAAACTGTTAAAAAACATTTTGCTCTATTTTTCTAATAATTATATGGTCATATACTATATTTTCATTATTTTTTATACTTTTTTATATTTATTTGATAAAAATACAAACGCTTAGTTTAGCCTAGAACCGCTTAGGATCGCTTAAGTACCGCTTAAGCGTTCGGAGGGGCCTAACCACTTGCTTAGTTTATTCGCTTTTTTAAACATTGGTACCGGGTAACTACATGCCAAGGAGTAATTGAGCATGCAGACATCCATCACTACAATGCCTCGCTACAGGTATAACATGACCATTTTGTTCTCACTTTTAACTGGTGGGTACAAACGCCCGCTAAGATAGTCCCAAATTTTACTCCTTCATAAATCACAATAGGTCCCAGTCATGCGGAAAACAAAAACATTGCTGCAATGATAATTTGATTCGTTCTTACGTTTCTGTATTATACCACAGAGTTTTTTAGGTATCAATTATCATATGTACACAACTTAATCTGATTTGTATAGTTACACATACACCAACAGCTTTTGCGATTTGATTGGCGAGTTGTGACCATCCCTTAGGGGGTGTTTGGATACCTTTTAGTCCCATGACTAAAACTAGTCAGACTAATAGTCTCTAATTTCACCCATGTTTGGAAGCAAAGACTAAAAGTGAGTAAAGATCATTAGAGATTCTGCCCTACTACAGAGAGATAGGGACTAAAACACCTTTTAGTTACCCCTTCCCCTACTAGAGAATTTTAGTCAGGTGACTAGTTTTAGTCTCTTTCTAGTCCCACATGTTTGGAACTTTAGTCCTTAAAAGTGACTAAATCTAGCCTGACTAGCTTTAGTCATGGTGATCCAAACACCCCATTAGTCTGCTCTTAATGGGGTTTTATTATCATTAAATAGGGTATTATGTTACCATTTTAGATAATGTGACAAAAAATTAATAAGGAAAGAGAATGAATGAGTTTCATCTAGATGAAACCATGTCTACACTGTTTTCAAGACAGTTCTCTCTTACAATATGTTTTATTTAGGAAATAATAAAATTAAACTATACATTGTAGCTATGATTTTAATCACTCTTATTGCTTATGTGGCACTTTAAAAACAATAAAATAAAACTCTCCATTAGGATTAGCCTTAGAGAGGAGGTGCACAAATCGAATATCCAATGTGGTGCTAGTGCTACTAATAACGACCAATGACATTGCATTGCCGGAAGAAAGATAAAAGGTTTTGATGCATTTGACATCCAGCTAGCTATAGCTCTGCCTATACAACTGGTAGGGCCAGCTGGCCACTTGACACGACAATGACCTGTCAACCGATGCCTACCCTACGTCTGTTCATGGAGATGCGGCCACCACACCAGCATGAATAACTTGGAAAATGGTCAACAAAGTGTCAACAAAATGCTCAACGGTGTTATAATACTTTTAAACAGCTTGATACTTCAAAACCATATTGGTGTCTTTGTTAGACGTGTTCAAGGTTTGAGAACCCGCCACAGTGTTGTTTTTTTTCTATTATCAGAAACTGATGATAAATAAAAAAAGCCACCCAAAATCGTTTTTGCTACTGTATTCGGGGTTGGTTTTAACGATAGACAGTACGTCTGATAAAACTGGACCGGAATGGTTTCACTAAAAATCATAAAAAACAGCCGATTTTCTATGGTTTTTCAACCTATGGACGTGTCAATCCAGGCAAAGACTCTTTGTGTCTGTGTCTATTATCAGATCTCTGGAGGCAAACCATACGGAGAAGGTTTACACGCTTCATCAACCTCATAGTCTTTGCACACTCTAACAACTCATACAGTAAAAGATGAATTTTACTCAATCTAAATGAAATGGACAGATATCTATACAATGTGAGCTCTATGGATCGTGGATCGACAGTGACATTAGCTAGCTGGATGAGACGCGATGTGAGCTCAACTACTAAACCAATCATAATCAGTCATGTAAAGAACAATTATTACAAAATGATCATATTGGTATCCTTATTAGACCTTAGACGTTTCATGAAGCAACGGTGTTACAATGATTTTACAGCTTCATATTCCAGAACCATATTGGTGCCCTTGTTAGACGTGTCAGTCTAGGCAAAAACTATCTGTGTCTATTATTGGATCTCGCTGGAGAAGGTTTACACGCTTGCTCAATCTCATATCCTCTACACACTCTAACAACTTATACATTAAATGATGAATTTTACCTAACTTAAACGAAATGGACAGATATCTATACAATGTGAGCTCTATAGATCGTGGATCGACAGTGACATTAGCTAGCTGGGTGACACGATATGAGCTCAACTACTAAACCAATCATATAGTCAGTCATGTAAAGAACAATTGTTACAAAATCCCAAACCACTCCATCTCAAAAACAGAAATGTGGGACAAAGACGATGTGATAGACGATACAGGTTGGACACAAATGGTGGCCTGTCCTTTCCATCACTCCCTCCCTATTCCCTTCCTTCAACAATCAACATGGCTCAAAGCCGTCGCCGGCCAATGATCTCGATGTGCATTTGGGGGCCACTCATCACATGCCTCGGCAAGCCCCCGGCCGGCGATACATGGCTCGCAAAAGAGCGAACGTGAGACCATGTGTCGTGTTGGTTGGCATTGCTGTTGCCGCTCGGTAGGTGGCAGGTCAGGGGTGCTCGTCGATCTCTGTAGGCCACCTGCAGCTTGCAAAGAAATGGGATCGTCGTTTCGTGCATGGCGTGTCCCCAGCCAGCTCGCTGGATATGCCGTCGAGATCTGGCGCTCCTGTTGCCGATGCGCCGACAGGTTTGGCCGCGCGCGTTGAGACACAGTCGCACGGCCGGATCTGCCTTTCCCGCTCCCCTTGGGCATCATAACGCATCTCATGTGTGTGCGGTGGCACATGCATCTCGACGCCACAACCCACAAGCCATGGCCAAACAGATGTACTGGTACACATGTATCTGTGGCAGCGTAAAGACGTCACTGGTCGTGCCGTCGTGGGCCAGGACGCACGCGTACGTTGGATGCCGTGGCGTGCAGCGTGCACAGTAGTGTGGTACGTGTTGGAGTTAGGAGTTACGGGGTACGGACTACGTCTCTTCGCAGCTGTGCGATTCCGTTTTCAGCTTTTCAAGTTTTCGGTTGCTTCATCCGCCGCAGCCGCGAGAAGGCAGGACCAATGGCTTTTTGTGCGTACGATGCACTACGCTCTGTCTGTGCTATACTGGTAGACCGGACAGTGTGCATGTTCGGATTTTTTTATTTTTTTTTTGAGTGAAGTGTGTGCATGTTTGGATAGACCCATAAAGGTCTCTCGTTCTGTCCACCCATAAAATAGACTGTTCTCTGCTCTGTGTGTTAGGCCCATGGAAAACATATATACCCAACAAATAGGCCCAGTTTTTGCGTCGGCGGCCCGCGAGAAGCCTTCATGAGACTATTGTAAGAGTGAGGACGACCGTGGTCTGGTAGGCCTCCGACATGTCGCTACAGCCTACAACGTACTAGCAGGCTTCAAGAATTCACGTCGTTCGACGAAGCCCACGGGAAGTGAAGGCCGAACCAGAAAGCGCGACGGAGAGCGACGCCCAGCCATCGCGTCGCCTCATCGAGATTGAGAACCTCCTCCCGTGCTGTTCTTGCTTTGCTCCGTGGATCCGCCACGCCACCCGCGGACCCGCCTTCAGCCCGGCTGTATCGTGCCGTCTGGAATATCGATTAATTTTTCATCGCTAAAATTGAAATTTAAGGATATCAGAAGGAGAAGAATGTCAAGCAGCCATCGCTTCTGAACGCTGGGAAACGTTTATAAATCAAGATGTATCAAAAAAATAAAAAATAAACTTAAAGCAGAATTCTCAAAAACAAGTGAAGGAAAGTGCCCCAGCTGACACAAGTTACACAGTTTGCATGGAAATTATCTGCTTTAATTACCAGTACTTTTGACTCTGGTTTGGCGCACGGTTTCATGACGAGAGGGTGCTGGAAAAAGCGGCGTGACGTATGTTTGACAGGAATTATACTGCTGTTTATTGGATGTGTTTATGCTCTATAAATAATTTGGAGTATTAAATAACAAAATAGTATAAGTATTTATATCATATAAGCACCTATAAGCACTTTGCTATTTTATATTACCATAAGTAGTTTGGACAAAACAACAAAATATAGCTTTTAGTATTTATGATGGTTCTTTCTCTCAGAATAAACAGTTTGGACAAATAAGCATAAACAATTTTAATAAACAGGTTAACTGCTTATGCTACAATAAACATTATAAACACTATAAATAATTTTAATACAATAATCATTTTTAATAATATAAATATTTTAAACATAAGCACTACCAAACATAACCTTAGATTGTCGCTGCCATGCTCAAAGATTTACCGAGGAACCCAATCTGCTCACGATTTTCGCCCCAGACCCATGCTCTCAGATCAGTATTCCGCGTTTTTTCTTTTTCGGGCGCAAAGATAGTCGTGTTCGTTCGTCCACCCCACCTTTCGCTCTCTCTCGTCAGTGGTGCTGTAACCAGGTACTACAAGTTGTGTTGTCAATAATTGTTGCAGGCCGAGGCGTCTCCCCCATCCCCGCACGCCGGCGCCGTCCCCACTTGCGTGTGCATCAGAATCAGATCGACCCACCTGCTCTCGCCTTGTTGTTTATATAACGTGGAGGCACGAGGGGCAACGATGTCCCAGCCGGCACTGCTCCACTCCCGCTCGGCCCTCCTCCCGTCCACGAGCCGCGCCTCGCCGCCCTCTCCTCCCCACCTTAGCCGCACCCGCCGCCGCCGCCGCTGCGGAGTCGTGATGGCCTCGTCGACGACGGCGCCCGCCCCCGCTCCGGCGGGGCTGAAGGAGGGCATCGCGGGGCTGTACGACGAGTCGTCGGGGGTGTGGGAGAGCATCTGGGGCGACCACATGCACCACGGCTTCTACGACTCCGGCGAGGCCGCGTCCATGGCCGACCACCGCCGCGCCCAGATCCGAATGATCGAGGAGGCCCTCGCATTCGCCGCCGTATCAGGTGCGTCCCGAATCATATCCCTCTCTACATACGCTTGTGTTGTGTGGAGCGGAGCGGGTTTATCTGCTATCCGATTCAATAATGACTAGCCTGGCAATTATCAAAAAAAAAAGATTAGCCTGCCCTATGGCTGTGAAGCATACGGCCGCGCTTTTTCTTTGTCGCGATAAAAAAAAAATTGTCACGAGGCCTGCAGTCTTGTTCGTTTGGTCGGTAGCGAGCGGCCCAATGGCTGGCTGGCTAGTGGGCACGGTGAGCCCCTCCCGAAGATAAGTAGAAAATCGCCGTTGCACCTGTTGTGGCTTCGCTATTTTTCCGTGTCAAAACCTGTTTAGCAAACGTCCTGGATTACCACCGGTTGATCTGTAGGCGTTTTCCAGTCTGCAGGCTTCAGTGGTTTGACCATTCGTGAGGAGATTCTTCAAACGATCTCAATCGTGCATGCATTTCACGCTACAATAATCTGTCTATTAGTACTATTCCGCTGTACAAGCATGATTGATTGATTCGCCTCCAGTCGCAGTCGCAAGTCATCCGCTGCCCAACTCCAAAACAACATTTAAATATGAATGAAGGGATGAAGGGAGTAGTAGGCATTTACCAAATACAGCAGTCTCTGTACTACCGTACTGTATACACAGGATCGACCTGTCCTCCTTGAGAAAATTGCACAGGTGCTCTACCGTACTGTTATTTTTTTCTTCTCATTTCCCTTTCTTTGCTATTGCTATTGACATAAGACGACGTCACTGTTTTCCTAACACTGGAAATGAAGGAGTGTGTGCTGCTAAACATTTTCCGTAATTTTCACTTACATTTTCTTTTTTTCTGCCTGCAGATGACCCGGCGAAGAAACCCAAAACCATTGTTGATGTTGGGTGTGGTATTGGCGGCAGCTCAAGGTACTTGGCGAAGAAATACGGAGCGCAAAGCCGTGGCATCACCTTGAGTCCGGTTCAAGCTGAAAGAGGAAATGCTCTCGCTGCAGCGGAAGGGTTGTCAGACAAGGTGGCCGCTAATGCCCATGTTATAGAATGAACTATATTCAAATAATTCTAGCGGTGAGAATTTGATATTATCAAGCGATAAGTAACGTCGGCTTTCGCCCCGGTGTGGAGCAGGTTTCCCTGCAAGTTGCTGATGCGTTGGAGCAACCGTTTCCGGATGGGCAGTTTGATCTTGTCTGGTCCATGGAGAGTGGAGAGCACATGCCGGACAAAAGAAAGGTGAGATTTAAAGCAGTATGGCATACTACAATACAAAACTTTTCGAGATTGTCTAACATGTTGTGTGATGGCATGGGCCGCCATGTTTCTGTTGAAACAACCATATAAGTTCCGCTTTAAAGTGGAAAAAGAAAAACATAGAATACGAGAGGATTGCATTCCTGATTTATTTCACGCATCCTTAAGATTAATTTGGTATAATTCAACAAGAACAAGAAGTTCAGTCAAATTCCAGATCATCAGAACATTTAGTTACTTCGGATTCTTTGCCTTCTTTTCACTGTATATATTGTTACTAGTGAAGCTCTGTGTTGCTTGAGCTATTTACTGAATCTTTGTATTACTAGTTTGTTAGCGAGCTCGCACGCGTCGCAGCTCCTGGAGGAACAATTATCATTGTGACATGGTGCCATAGGAACCTCGAGGAGTCTGAAACCTCGCTGAAACCAGATGAACTGAATCTCTTGAAGAGGATATGCGATGCCTACTACCTGCCTGACTGGTGTTCGCCGTCAGACTATGTGAAAATTGCCAAATCATTGTCCCTCGAGGTAAAAAATATCTCTATATTAGTATTCTGAACGTAGAATGAATTTGAGTGACAGTATTGTTGTGTCCCCCATGCCTGCAAAATTGTCTACTCGCGGACCACACGCCGATTTGCATGATCTCACAAATGATTCTTCTGCCGGTGCGTTTGGTCTCAGGATATCAAGACAGCGGATTGGTCGGAGAACGTGGCTCCGTTTTGGCCGGCTGTCATAAAATCGGCATTGACATGGAAAGGCCTCACGTCTCTGCTAAAAGCCGGTATGCTCTTCTTCCTTCTCTGCTTGCGTCCATGGACTACGGCAAATTGATCCGATTAGGAGAGCTCACTTCATCATTTCCTTTGTCACTGTGAAGGATGGAAGACGATAAGAGGCGCCATGGTGATGCCGCTGATGATCGAGGGCTACAAGAAAGGGCTGATCAAGTTCACCATCATCACCTGCCGCAAGCCCGGAGCGGCGTAGTACCGTAGAAAGGATAAACTCCTTCCTCAGCGCCCTCCGTTACATCGCAATCAATAATGTAGAACCGAGACGGATTGGGATCCGCTCGATTACGTCTATTCTTCTCGTGTAAAAGAATGACAAACATGTGATTGTTTTGTCAGATAATTCTTGTACTATTTGTTAAGATACTTCCAGATTTGAGCACAGGCGGCCATGCCTGTCGTTGCCAACTTGCTATTTGGAGGCGGGCTTGTAACTGTGAAAGTGAAAGTGACGGCGTCAGATCTCTATTGACATCGCTCGTCACACGTCAGCTAAGCGCGACGTCCCAACGGCCGTTTGTTGCTTGTCCAAGTCCAAGAAAACGCACAACTGGTGGACCCGACCGTCGCCTCTGTTGATGGCCATGGTGAGCTGCTACCCGCCGGCTGGGAGGCCCTGCCTCTCTTTGCCGGGCATGGGCTTGGAATTTCCGAACGATAGACAGCAGCTTCTGGCATGCGTGATGGGCATGGGCCTATCCGCTCAGGCCGGGACACCAACCGCAGCGACGGTGGCAGTGGCGGCTGGTGGATGCCGTTGAGAAAGACGACGCGCGGCGAGACCAGCCCACTCATAGTTGAAACATATGGGCCATAAATGATACGGCCTATTAGTGTTAAATCGATCAAGGAGTGGGCTGGTTTTAAGAATTACTGGACTTTTGGACTGGGCTTTATCTCTTCTATTCTAAAGAAGCGGTTTGATTATACAGTTCGAGTCCCTCGGATTTGCTTATAGCGAAAGGTTCCTAAACTAAAACATCAGCATATTTTTTCCCCGAAATCCAGTTCTTACGATCAACATGGTTTTTTTTTATCTTAAAAGTTGAACGACACGGGTTATTCTGAAGGAAGTTAAATTTTGAGTGAACCGGTTCCAGATCATCCCATTTCATTGACAAAGCAGGAATCATGGTGGAACTTAGCAATGAAATTTGCCGTGGGATAATTTTCTTTTTGTAAAATTGTCTAATTTGCAATGAACTAGTCTGATACAACACATTTTTTATATTTACCACTCTTTAGCGTTGATCAAATCTATCAAAATCACACGTTTATTTTGACGCAACTTTTTGTACCATTCATTATCAATCTTTCACATAAAAAAAAACATTAGTGCAAGCTAAATTAGTTGTTACAAGCCTAAAAGGCAAAAGCATCTTTTCGTCTCCACTCTTTCACCTCAAGCATTAGGAAATTCCTTTGTGGTCATCAGATTTTTTTTTGATTTCTTATTGGGCATAAAATTTTTTGAACTTCCTTAGTGGCCATTGGATTCAACTTTTTTGCCCTATTGGTCATTCTAGTGTTAAAGTTGGAGAGGAAAAGTCACTTTTGCCCCTAACAATATTTTTGTGCCAACATTCCTTATTAATCACATACTTTACTTAATATAATTCTTTAATATGAACAAAACATTGTTCATATTTTAGCAGAAATGATATTTTTAGAATTGTCAAAAATACACATTGTTGTTGCAAAAAAAATCTAAAACACAAACTCATAACGTCCAAAATTTCAAATTAATTATTAACCAATATCTTTTCTAATTTCATGGTAAATAGAGAACATTGGTCATAGAGATGTTGTCTAGGGCAAAACTAATTTTTATTCTTCAACTTTAACGATATGATGACCAATAAGGCAAAAAATTTTAAGTCGATGGCCACTAGAGAAGTTGGAATATTTAGATGACCAATATGGGAACACAAATTTTTTTTTGTGGCAAAGAGACTTAAGAAGAGTAGGCTATATCAAAATACACAAGTTTATGTGGAATATTTAGATGACCAATATGGGAACACAAATTTTTTTTTGTGGCAAAGAGACTTAAGAAGAGTAGGCTCTATCAGAATACACAAGTTTATGTGTTAAAACGGTCAATTCTATGAAAGTTCAGCTTTTATAGCAAATTTCACCGTTATATAACATACTAGAACTCAAGTTGACAAGACATACCTACAATTGAGGTTTGTTTCGTCGATCTGAAACCACAATAACGTAACAAATGAATATGATTTGCTAGAACGAGAAAATACAGGTTTATTACTCATTAGCAGAACAAATTTGAGATTAACAAATCGTGCAAGAAGGGTTTCGCTGAATTTTTAGACCTAGGTCTAAAAGTTCAACTACGATCGCAAAATGTACTATTATCTCTCGCCCGGTCTGCTGGACTCTGGAGTTCAGAGTCATCGGTCAGATCTGCCGTTCCCAAACGGCGAAAAATTAACAACGAAGATCTGCCGTTCCCCGCCGGCATCTGGCTTCGTCGTCCATCGACAAGCAAGACCTCCTCGCATCTGACGGGCGCGACCGCCCAGCAGCGTCAAGTCCAGGCGAGCGTGCTCCACAGGTCAGACACTCTCCTTGCCTTCCTTGTGTCAAGCAAGCCCACGTCGCCATCTCAGATCCGACTACCTGGCATCTTCGTCTCTCCGTCGCATCGCGCCTTCCGCCGCGGTCCACTCCGGCGGCCGCTCCGCCCCTTCTTAAGCCCGCCGCCCCGATTCAATTACCACACCGCCGACGCCGCCTCGCACGACTCCAGCGCTGGCCACAATTCCCTCTCTCTCCGTCGCCATGGCCGCGCTCCTCCTCCTCCTGGTCCCGCCCGTCGGCCTCCTCGCCGCGCTCGCCTTCCTGGCGCGCCCCCGCGGCGCGCGCGTCCCGCTCAAGGGCCGCCACGTCCTCATCACGGGCGGGTCAAGCGGCATCGGGCTGTCAATGGCCACGGCCGCCGCGCGGGAGGGCGCGCGGGTTTCCATCCTCGCCCGCAACGCCGCGCGCCTCGAGGACGCGCGCGCCGCCATCCGCGCCGCCACGGGGCAGGACGTCGGCGTGCTCGCGGCGGACGTGCGGGACGCGGCCGCCGTGGCGCGCGCGATGGAGGAGGCCGGCCCCGTCGACGTGCTCGTCTGCAACCAGGGCGTGTTCGTGCCGCAGGAGCTCGAGAAGCAGGACATGGAGGAGGTCAAGTGGATGGTGGACATCAACCTCATGGGCACGTTCCACCTCGTCAAGGCGGCGCTCCCCGGCATGAAGGCGCGCGCCCGTGAGACGGGTCTTCCCGGGTCCATCGCCATGATGTCCTCGCAGGCCGGCCAGGTACATATTGAGAGGCTCCTCGCATTGTTGCAGCTAAGGTGTTCGATGATATGCTTTGTGGTTGTGAGATTAATCTCTTTGTTGGTGACATGTTTGCTTCAGGTTGGTGTTTATGGGTACACTGCATACTCAGCGAGCAAGTTTGCACTACGCGGGATGGGGGAGGCGCTGCAGCACGAGGTCATTGGGGACAACATTCGTGTCTCCTTGATCTTCCCTCCTGACACCGAGACTCCAGGTTTTGAAGAGGGTAAGTGTGAGTTATGGGTCTTATGAACTACTAGTTAGCTACATATGCTGATTTCAGGCAATTCCTTGAAAAGATATACTGATTTCTCGACGGGTTACATGTTTGTAAATTGTTGGTCTAGTAGCAACTAGCAAGTTGTACCACGGCATGCTCGAGTTCTCTTGATAATTTTCAACTTGACAACCAGAAAACTTTAGAGCTATATAGCAATGAAATGAGTACTTATCCTCAGTGCTATTAGTTATCCTCTGGTTTAATTTAACGTTGTTTCATAAACATATGCCTGAAATATGTTGATAACAAGACTCTTTGGTTCATTGGGTACTTATTTAATGTCACAGTGTCATCATCGTAAGCTGTATCAGAACAAATGGAGAAAGCAAATTTACTTTTCATCATTCTGTTGGGTTTTTTTTTCTAGTTTTTACTAGCCCTCTAGCTATGGCTGCCCTGTACATGCACTTCGTTTCTGACAATATTCTTTGGCTGATTCCAGAGCATAAGAGGAGGCCAGAATTGACCAACATTATAGCTGGATCATCCGGTGGAATGAAGGCAGATGATGTTGCTAAGAAGGCTTTGGCTGGCATCAAATCTGGGAGGTTTATTGTCCCCTGCAATTTTGAGGGAGCAATGTTAGCTGTGGCCACTGCTGGTTTGTCCCCTCAGAGCTCCCCTTTAATGGCATTCATAGAGGTCATTGGCGTCGGAATCATGCGATTTGCGGCACTTTGTTTCCAGTGGAATTGGTTCTCTATCATCGAGAACTATTATGCCAAAAACAAGAAGCATGGGTGACAAGGGAGAGCATCCCTCGAACCTAGACACCTTTCTCTTGATTTAATGAGAGTTAAAGTTCAACGAATATGCAGTCTTTTAGTCATCTGCTCTGAATGTAGCGTTCTATGTTGAGAAGCTGCCCTTCTGTGTTTTCTTTTTCACCCTCTGCCTTGTGCTTACAATGTAGATTTCAGTAAAACAATACAATAAGGCACCAATTTCTCGGATTAGTGGTCTCATACTTTCAGAGTGGCGTTCTTGTGTAATCCTATTCAGTACAACATACCGTTCATCTGCACTTGGTTTTGCAATTTGAAAATATCCTTGGCCGAGACTGGCATGCCTGGGTTTTGGTATGAAGCGTCAAATTTGGGATTAACGGACGAGATTGCACGGACTTCCTGGAGAGACCAATCCAATTATACCGCCTCGCGGACTTGTGTACGAATAGATTAGGCTGCTCCGCGCGGCAGGGAGCGACAGCGGGATAGAAGCAGCAAGCGTCCGATGCTCGCCGTCGATTCGTTCATGGCGTCCACCTCCCCCTGCTGCGCTGCATCTACATCACTGCGATGTCCTCTCGCCCTCTCGCTCCCCTTTGCTTCCCCTCGCCCCGCCGTCCGCCTCCCCGCCCCACCGCTTCTCCCGCGCCGCCTCGTCGTCTCGGTCGCGAGAACCGCGTCAGCACTGGATGACCTGGTCCTGGAGTCTGAGACCGACGACGAGGACGAGGAAGAGGGAGACGAGGCCGAGTCAGGCCTGTTCCAAGGCGAGGCGTGGGCGGCGGGGGCCGAGGAAAGGGACGCGGTGAGGTCGCCCGAGCTGGAGGTGTTCGAACTGGAGGAACTGCCGGAGCAGTGGCGGCGGTCCAGGATCGCTTGGCTCTGCAAGGAGCTCCCCGCCTACAAGCACTCCACCTTCACCCGCATCCTCAACGCCCAGCGCAAGTGGATCACCCAGGATGACGCCACCTACGTCGCCGTCCATTGCCTCCGCATTCGCAACAACGACGCTGCATTTCGGGTTAGTATCTCCACGGCTTCACCTCCCTCCGGCAACCTGTTCATCCAGTTATTCTTCTGTGAAATATATGTGCATGCGATATTTGTTCACTAACTGTTCGACGAATTGCCACTGTCGTGTAAAGACACTATTATGTTGCTGATATATGGATTGTGCGATGGTTGTTTTCAGGTATACAGCTGGATGGTGCGGCAGCACTGGTACCGCTTCAATTTTGCTTTAGCAACGAGGGTGGCAGATTGTCTTGGTAGGGATGGTAAGGTTGAGAAATGCCGGGAGATGTTTGAAGCCATGGTCAAGCAGGGTCGAGTGCCTGCTGAGTCTACCTTCCACATTTTGGTCGTTGCATATCTGAGTGTTCCAGGGGGGCGTTGTCTTGAGGAGGCATGCACAATCTACAATCAGATGATACAGATGGGTGGCTACAAGCCTCGCCTCAACCTGCATAATTCCTTGTTCCGTGCGCTTGTCAGCAAGACGGGAGGGACAGCAAAGCACAATCTTAGGCAGGCTGAATTTATTTACCACAATATTGTCACATGTAATCTGGCGGTGCACAAGGAGGTGTATGCTGGGCTGATCTGGCTTCACAGCTATCAAGATGTCATTGATAGGGATAGGATCAAAGCTCTTAGGGATGAGATGAAGCAAGCTGGTTTTGAGGAGAGTTCTGATGTGCTGATGTCAGTGATGAGGGCCTTCTCCAAGGAAGGAGATGTTAAAGAAACAGAGGCAACATGGCATATGCTTCTTCAGAGTGGTTTTGAGGTTCCTGCTCAGGCTTATGTCTGCCGAATGGAGCTTTATGCACGGACTGGTGAGCCTATGAAATCCCTTGAAATGTTCAGGGAAATGAAGGGTCGGAACATACCTCCTAATGTTGCATCATATCATAAGATAATTGAGATAATGGCAAAGGCTAGAGAGATAGAGATGGCAGAAAAACTGTTGGAAGAATTTGTTGCAAGCCATATGAAGCACCTGATGCCTGCCTTTCTTGACTTGATGTATATGTATCTGGATCTTAATATGCACGAGGAATTAGAGCAGACATTCACAAAATGCATTACCAGGTGTCGTCCTAATAGAATACTGTACATTATTTATCTGGAATCACTGGTAAGGAGCGGAAACATCCAGAGGGCCGAGGAGATTTTTGGTGAAATGCATAAGAATGGCACGATTGGTACTAATGCCAAGTCTTGCAACATCATGCTAAGAGGGTATCTTTCTGCAGAGGACTATCAGAAAGCTGAAAGCATTTATGATATAATGTGTAAAAAGAAGTATGATGTACCAGCAGATTCATTGGAAAAACTTCAAAGTGGTCTACTCAGTAGTAAGAAAGTTGTGAAGCCAAAACCTGTGAGCATGAAATTAGATGAAGAGCAGCGTGAGATTTTAATTGGTTTACTTCTTGGAGGCACTCAAATAGAATCTCATGCACAGAAAGGGGTACACATGGTCCATTTTAAGTTTCAGGAAGATTCTACTGCTCATTCAGTTCTAAGGACACACATTCATGAACGTTTCTTTGAATGGCTGCCTTCAGTGTACAGATCACTCAATGATGAGAGCGAGATCCCTTATCGGTTTTCAACCATACCGCATTCACATTTCAGTTTCTATGCAGACCAGTTTTTCCTGAAAGGCCAGCCCGTTCTCCCAAAGCTTGTCCATAGATGGTTGTCCCCGCGTGTCGTGGCATATTGGTTCATGTTTGGGGGCTTCAGGCTCCAATCAGGTGATATTGTTCTTAAGGTCAGCGGTGGAAACGTTGATGGTGTTGAGAGAATTGTCACGTCCTTACAAACACAGTCTTTAGTATGTAAAGTGAAGAGAAAAGGAAAATTCTTTTGGATAGGTTTTCAGGGAAGCAATGCTGATTCTTTCTGGAGAGTAATTGAACCTTACGTACTGGATAGTTTTGGGAGTTCTACTATACAGGAAAACAGTGACATTAGTTCTAATGGTTCGCAAGATAGCGATACTGATTATGAGGATGATCGACACAGAAGTGATAGAGAGAACGATGAGTGAAGACAGTATTTTCAGAAGTGTTGGAATTTGTAGGCTCTGAATCCATTTTAGCAGAGTTCTGCAAATCTGCTTAAGAGGTTTGTGATGTGCATCCATTCCTTCTGACACTAGGTGTTGCCCAGATTGAATTGACTCGTTTATCTAGGCATCTGAGCTCTTGTACTCTACAAATCTGCTTAGAGGTTTGTGATGTACTACACCCATTCCTTCACACCAGGTGTTGCCCAGATTGATCTATCATTTATCTGGGCATCTGAGCTCTTGTACTCTAGATGGTTTTTGAAAAAAAAAAAAACCATTTGTACTCTGTATGGTCCTAGGCAGAAATATAGAAAACAACTTGATGATTTCCATGATACTAATATATGTTTCTTCAGCTCTTGATGTCCATTCTCTTGTGGGTTCCTCAATTTCCAGCATAAAATGGAATATATCTATATCAGAACAACATTAGACAACATGCGAGTTTGCCGGAACATGTGTCTTTAACCTCGAACCTGATATACCTCAATGGCTAAACAACAATCCTACCGATTACTGCCTACAGTTATTGCACATTTTTTCTTTTTGCATGTATTGAAGATGAGCAACCAAAGAATTCCTGCCAACCAACAACCTATGCTAACACTAACACAATCCTTCCTTTGTCTACAGATCTCCTTGTAAGAGCCTGGTCAGCAAGCTCGTCAGGATCGCGTCCCTCCTCTCAGCCCTGGACTCTTCTCTAGCCCTCCTCTGCTCCTCGCGCTCTGCCCACTGCTGCTCCAGCATCAGCCTCTCCTGCTGAATCCTCTGCATCACCTGCCGCCACTGGCCTTCGAAGAAGAGCCGCTCCTGCGCGTGCCTCTCCATCATCTCCTGACGCCGCAAATCCAAGCGGAGTTGCTGGTCGAAGAACTCCTGCAGTATCCCGCGAATGGCAGACGGTTCCTCCCGGCCGGAAGGCTCGCCCGGTCGCTTCTGCTTCCTTTTGGGAGGAGCTCGCCCCGGCTCATGCCGAGGGTCCTGGCCTTGCATGTTCGCTCGTGCTAGTGCAGCTCTTCGGAGAATGATGCCGTGTTCTGGGCCAGACGAGACATTGGTTACAAGACCATTCGCGAAACCATGGTTTTAGTTGTTGAATGCTCTTCCAAGTGAATGGAGGAGGAAGTAATGAAGGAGCGGGATTAGCCGATTAACCTTGCAGCTTGCAGGCGGTGGTCGACGACGAGCCTGCACTTCAGGCTTCAGCTGCGCTCTCTTCCTCCCGCGCGCCGCTCGCCGTCAGCATTGCATTCTCAGGTGGCGCGGGTTGATAAAGGAAGCGCGTACGCGCTGGGTGCTGGTGGATGTGGAAGCCGAGGCTGCTCTGCGTCAGCATTGACGGGATTGAGTAGGGGCAAGTACTACAGCTGCGTGCATGCAGCAGCAGCCGTCGTCTTTTCTCGCGTTTTTCATCGTCTCTCTGACGCTTCTCGATCGCCTCCTTGACCGTCTGGTTTGTTTCCTCCTCTCCGTCCACTGAATTCACAATTTCACACCGCCCAGGGCGGGGGGTGAAGTGTGAACCGCTTGATCGTGTCCACACTGGCAAGTACACGTCGCCACGTCATCGCCGATTCTCTTCATGGCCCTCCATTGCCTCCCAGCTGATGAGTCGGTCAGTCAGTTGAACCCCGTAGCCGTAGGTGATGTCATGTCATGATGACGTACTGGAGGATCTGGTGCCTTTTTTCTCCAGCTGCTGGTTGCAACATTGACCCGTGACCTCTTCTTTCCCGCCACGGCTGTTGTCTATCAGTCTATAGGCGTCGTGTGGGTTCGCACGGCAGCTTGTGACGTGCACGCACGCGCGACTGACCCGGACCATCATCGCTGTCAGTTGGAACGCGCCGCCCGGCCGTTCTTGGGGATTCGTTCCGTTCCCGCGGAGGATCAAGATCAACGTCACGATGAACTCTTTTGCTTGATTTGCTCGGCCGCTGGCGGAACACCGATGATCACGTGCCTGCAGTACAGAGCATCCGATCCGAATTCTGCAGACGCAGTGGCCGCATTCTGCAGGCTGCCTCAATTATGTGTCAGTATACTTAGTACTGCGTACCCGCGTGAAGACTGGTGACGGCCCTGCAGTTCTTACGTCGTCGCTACCACTCTGCAGTCCTGGGCCTGCTCTCGGGTTATGGGCCGGTGTTAAGAAGCTGGGCCGCGATCAACAGAGAAGGCCCGACATCGAGAATGTGCCCTGCCCGCTTTATATTTCTCCGGCCCGAGAAGTATACCACCGCGCTCGGCCGGCATGGATGCAAAGCATGCTTCTCGTTGAAGTCGTTTGGTCCTCGCTTTGGGTCGGGCTCCTCTGTGGTAGATGTGTTTAACAGCCTCCATCCGCCATCTAAATCTCATCTATTGGCTCTCCTTTTTCTCCATTAATGAAAACACTGGGATAGTGTGCCTCCAGGTCGAGACAGAATGAATATACTGGGAGTATAAAAATACAATGGAGATCGGCAGACATTCCCTGGAGATAACCATACTTTTAGCACACTTCTCGAGTAGTATTTGTCTCGAATGCCGAACGGTAACAGCTCAGTTACAACACGTACTGTACTTAGATATCGGAAAAGATTACCGGCTGAGACCAGCTATTTTCTCCATTCCAGGATGCTGAATTGAGAATTGTCATCCCTCCCGGCTTCCGCCATCCGGCGTTCCTGCTTGACTGCTTCCAGAGACCGCGTATTCGGGTGCAGAACCATAACCCATCGTTTTCGCCGGACCTTTGTAAAGTGCAAACGCACCTAACACCAAACACAGGTGGCTGCCACGGCCGTGCAAACGTGCATTGCATGTCCCAAGACCGAACCTTTTTTTCGAATCGAATTCGCCACATCGTGCACCGTGCGGTACAACGCTACCCCGGGCAGCACGAACACGGGCAGGAATTGATGGCAGCAACGTCGTCGGTCGCTACCGCGCCGCGCCTACTCAATGCAAATCGGCAGACCCAATGGGAGATGCGAAAAGGACGCGGCCGGCGCCAGACGGACGCGGTGGGGAAAAAGAGGAACCCGAGCGAGCTTTGGAAAGCTCGAACCTTTTCGAGCTGTTGGATTCCCTGGTCCTCCTCGCCGTCCACCACCGGCCTCCCCCGTGAGCGCTGCCGTGCTTGGCTACGGCTTCCAGGTTCGTCTCCCATCTGTAACTGATGGCTGAGGATATAAATGTGCTTCTGCATTCCGTGTTTGTTTCCACCACCGTCTCACCTTCCGCTTCGTCACAGCACAGGATGGCGCCGGGGCATCTCTACGCTTGGTGCTTCGCCTTCGTCTGGCTCTGGGGGCTGGTTCTTGCGCGGCACGGAGTGCGCGCCACACTCGTGGACATCACTTATGTGAAAGGCGCTGTGGCCAAAGGAGCAGGTGAGTCCACTGCTTCTCGCTATCTGTTTATTGAACTGCTGCTCCTGTCCAAGCGTGGAATTAGTCTGCTGACACGCGCGTTTGATTCATGTGCGTGATGTTCTGCTAGTGTGCTTGGATGGAAGCCCGCCGGCGTATCATCTTGCCCGCGGTTTCGGCTCCGGGGTGAACAGCTGGTTGGTTCATTTCGAGGTTAGTTACAGTTAGTTTGTTTTATGCACTTATGCTGCAGTGAAACATGTTCAGTTAAGCTCAGTTCAGTTCACCCAATTACGATTCATGGTAGGGAGGAGGATGGTGCAGCAATGTCACCACCTGCCTGGAAAGGAAGGGCACCCGATTGGGGTCCTCCAAGAAGATGGCGAAGCAGATTGCCTTCTCAGGAATCCTGAGCGACGCCCCGGAGAACAACCCGGGTACTGAAATTTCACTAGTTCTCTAGTAATTCAGACCTCCTAGGCTTGTAATTTCATAATCTTTATCCTGTGTGATCATGTTGGACCCAGACTTTTACAATTGGAACAAGGTCAAGGTTCGGTACTGTGATGGGTCATCTTTCACTGGTGATGTCGAGGGAGTGGATCCTGTGAGTACATATTCCACACAATTTGGTTATTCCTATCTTCTGTTTTGATTGTGAAAACATGTACCCAAGTGAGATATTCGTAACTTCGCCTCTTGGTTAGGCAACAAAGCTACACTATAGAGGTGCAAGAATATGGAAAGCTGTTATGGAGGACCTCCTAGCCAAAGGAATGAATAAAGTCGAAAATGTATGAGTTCTTGTGAGCATAGTTCCTGGTATTTGCAGGGGTTTGCAAGACTAACTAAATTATGTCAGGCTCTAATTTCAGGGTGTTCAGCTGGTGGGTTGACATCCATACTACACTGTGACAGATTTCATGATCTTCTGCCAACGGGTGCCAATGTTAAATGCCTTTCTGACGCTGGTTTCTTCATCAATGTGTAAGACATTGTACTTGTAGCTGGTTCCCAGAAAGAATGAAAAATATGTCATGTGGTTTGAACTTTTTAAATTAACTGACAATTGAATAGAACAATGAACATAGCCTTATCTAACACATATCTGAAATTTGTACTGTAGGAGGGATGTTGCTGGAGAGGGATATATTACTGCCTTTTTCAACAATGTGGTTACAACACATGTATGTGCTTACTTTAATTACCCATTATGCTGATGTTGATGAATGATGTGAGGAAGAGGATTCTTATAAAAACAGACACTCAAAGTTATAATGTAATTTTTTGAGTCAAGCTACCGTTCAATGAGACTAAGAGCATAAATCAATGAGAGACCCATTTTATTTGGCAAAAGTCGTTCTTTAACTATCGTTTCCCCCAGCTTGATTACATTGTTTTCAAATGCTCTAGGGATCAGCAAAGAATTTACCCCCTTCATGCACTTCGATGTTACCACCAGGCATGGTAAGATGTAAATTTCAGGCTGCAATACTAGTGCACCTCTATCCTAGTCACCTGATTTCTGGGCCTTAAGAATTATGCTGCTTCGTTGCAGTGCTTTTTCCCTCAGAACGAGGTGAAACAGATACAGACTCCTCTGTTCATCCTCAACGCAGCATATGATTCATGGCAGGTTCTGATTCGGGGACCTTCATCTGTTTATACAAGTCTCTTGATTGTTGATCTTTTTTATGTGGCCCTTATATAAACATCCTTGCTACAGGTAAGAAACATTCTGATACCAGGAATTGCTGATCGTCACGGTAAATGGCGTAGCTGTAAGCATGATATAGACCAGTGTTCTGCTGATCAACTTCAGATATTGCAGGGTCGGTGATACTGCATCCGTTCTCTTTTCTTTCCCTATGGCAGGCCACTGGCCACCTACCACATGTCTGACCCTGCATATTGTTCGACTTCTGATACCATCCTATTCAGGATTCAGGGATGATTTTTTGAGGGCGGTGGAGGAACAAGGGAACTCCGCTTCCAGAGGATTGTTCATAAACTCGTGCTTCGTGCATTGCCAGTCGGAGATACAGGAGCTGTGGCTTGCATCGGACTCCCCCATGCTTGGAAACACCGTAATGTTCACTTTAAACCCCGAAATTCCATTTCCATGAAATTCGATCAGATTTTCACACCTAGGGAGGATGTTGATACTGGATCGTTTCTCATTTGCAGAAAATAGCAAGTGCAGTTGGAGATTGGTTCTTTGACCGCAGCTCGTTCCAGAACATCGACTGCCCTTACCCGTGCGACTCGACCTGTCACAATCGGGTCTACGAGGACTTGTTACAAGCGTAGCAGTTACAGCGGCCTCAAGTCGTATTGCCATTCATCACATCTCTCTATTTGATACTCTGCTAATGATCGCAGTAGAGCGACACACGCATTGAACAATTGATTTTTTTTTTAAGATCAAGCGCCGGCGACTAATTTGGCTGGTGCTGGAAGCGGATGCCGCTTCCATTGGTAGATACATTATACAAGGATGAAGGAAGTAGATGTTTCCGACATTGCACTGCTAATTGTCATGTACACTGTACTTCTGTAAAATACCCACGAGGATTATATCGGCTTTTACACATTATACTGACTCTTTGTCCAGACCGATGTGCAGCTACTTTGCGTCACGGCTTAATTTTGAGTTTGTGACGTTCTAGAATGTGGTGCGTGCCAACTGTTCCTCCGGGGCGGAGCAGCTGAGCGATCGACGGATGTAGGCAGTATCGGCCGCCAATGGTTTGAGTAAGCGCGCTCGACCCGAGCCGCCAATAACTGATTTGCCAGGGCTATCTGCGGCATCGAACTGCACAATGGATAGTTCAGACAGCCTACATACACAACTGATGCACTGTTCATTAGTCTACATCTGCGGCCATCTGCGACGCGAGCCGCCGGCCTCCACGGCACAGCGATGGAACAAAGTCTCACATTGCAACCACCAACAACTGCACCGATGCCGACGGAGCGGTGTATCCAATCGCGCGTCCTATTTGCATCCAACCGGAATACATCGTTTAGCCAGGCACTCCAACAAGTCTAGTGGCCTTATCACCTTATGCCCGCAAGCGCAGGTCTGGACAGGACAGTGTAACGAAGAACGAATCATAAAGGGAAAGCCACAGTACCACACCATATAATCTTATAAATTGGAGCATCTCGAGACAAGTCGAGGAACGCAACAAATTGCAAAACCAACAACCCATAAACAACCCAAGCCGGCATTGCAAATCAAAACTGATGCCATCAATTTGGTGGCATTATGCATTCCTCCAGACCAGAATAAGGACTAGAAGATCCTCCCAAAATCCTTTCTTGCTGTGGACGGTGGCAGCCCGCTTGCTGCAAACGAGTGACCGGCTCTCCCTCCTGCACAGAAGTGATTTATTTGTATCAGTATTATGCTTGAAAGAGAAATGCAGGCAAGACCATAACACCACATGCATATTTGACAATTATCAGCTCCAACTTTCTTCCAGTTCCATGTTGATATAGATTGACCAAGGAAAACTTGTCCATTCGAGCATACTACAAACTAATGTCAGTTAATGATTCAATTAGTGATGTGTATCTCTAACTCTAAAAATTAATAGCATACCATATTTTGAAAATGAAGTTGGGTGATTGGTTAAGAAGGAATCACCGATCACGACAAGAATGCCAACTAAGTTTCTAGACCTACCTTGCCTAAGATCCAAGGTGAAAAATGAACTGTGAAATGAAAAGAAATATAATAGCTATAGTGGAAGGAAAAATAACAGTTATGTAAGAATTCACGGCCATACCGATTACAAAAGATTAAAGAAATCTTAGGCATAAAACCTTACCCCAGGGCATTCCGTCACCCACGTTAGCGGGTGATGGTTCAACCGAGCTATAATTATTCCAGGCAGGACGACCATTGTGGTGAGTCCTCATCGGTCGTATGGAGCTAGAAGTCATGCTGTTGTACTGCTGAAATGGTTGTCCATGACGAATAGGAAAACTTTGCTGAGAATAATTTCCATGGTTGTAACCATCAAAGGTCATAAGACCTGTAGGATGTGTATTCTCTCCAACAGATGATGCATGAAATCGGTGCTCACTCCTGCAGAAAAAATATGGACCAGAAGCAGTGATAGAACTAAAGCTATCTACAATCAGGGGAAAAATGTTGCTTTTGTTACCATATGGTTGAAAGAATAGATAGGTAGATCCATATCATAATCAGCATCCAGTCGCAAATACAAAACAAGGTGCATAATCACCTCTCTTACTATATTCAGCATAAAAAAAGGTCACAGGACCCTAAAGGCACTAAAGCCAACAG
Organism: Eleusine coracana subsp. coracana; assembly: GCA_032690845.1. Classification (NCBI taxonomy): domain Eukaryota; kingdom Viridiplantae; phylum Streptophyta; class Magnoliopsida; order Poales; family Poaceae; genus Eleusine; species Eleusine coracana. Next base: position 65,007,542 of record CM064420.1, read on the forward strand.
TATACGATAAAGTAGATATGAAAAGGTGCCCCAAATTATGGATATTCACAAGTAACAAATCCACTGGAACCACCTGAATGACAATGGGATATGCATGGTAATATATGTAACTGAATCATTTTCCTTTCAACAATGCAACACATAGCGCAGTAGAAATCAGGAACACAGGAAAGGTGGAACTGAGTTGTGCCTTGTCCATTTCTTGCAGGCTCACATAGTTTATCAGAAGCTATCAAAAGAGGGCTGTTCCCGTTATTGAAATTTTGGAATGGCCACACACATCAACTAAATCATATCAAGAAAACATAGAATACCTTTGATTCAGCAAAGAAGGGTTGGACCTCGCCATATCATGAGTTTGGGTAGGTGCCAATCTGCTGGATCTGTTTGTTTGACCACTTGCATCTCTCAACTGAAGACTACTTAGCTCAGCTGACAAGGAATGATCTTCTTGCAGGAGCGACTCATCACTGCACATAAGATTAGATAGAACCTTAAGTTGCGGTTACATTAAAACAAAAAGAGCTGTCAAATGAACCATTACCTATAGTTGGGATCCCAATCAGCTGGATCTGGTATCGATGAGGTGGAGGGCAGTGTATCTGCTGACAAGTTGGAGGGGTGTAAAGGAGGGAAGGCATTGTAACGGATGGGTGGAAAAGAACCATGACTAGAAGTAGAAGGTTCTGAAGGTAAAACACTGCTGACACCTCTCTGCGGTCTCCAACTAAAATGACCAGAATTAGGGAGTGCATTGTGCATGAATCCAGAATTTCCTCGACCATACAACTCAAAATGAGCAGCATTCGTTACATCTGCTTGATGACCCTGGATCACTTGAGATGCATGCTCATGTGGTGGCACTGGCATAGGTGGATAACCCAAATTCCTCCTCCGATTGTACTGGCCTACAGCAGCAGCTTTTCCCAATGAGGAGCCATGACCACCTCTTGCAGGAGAGGTACCATACTTTCCACCAGCAGTAGTCGGGATTTGCATCTGGGAATTTGGTGGAGTAAACTGTGATGGACTGACACCAAGGTTCATAGGCCCTGGACCGCCAGGACTTAACCCAATGCCGCCACCATGTGGTAGATGAGGTCTTCGTCGAAAATCTGGACTAGAACCGAAAAATGATCCTCCAGCTTGTGAACGTAAATGAAACCCAGAAGGATCCATCGGAGAGTTATATACGTTCACACTACTGAAGTCATAGCTTCCATAGCTGCTTGCAAGACCAGGATTATCATTAACGCTACCATAGCTACCAAAACTGCCACAACTGCTTCCAAATGAAGAAGGGATATTTGGTTGATAAGCGTTATTAAATCGTAGGCCTCTGTTACTGCTTCCAACCTAAAAGTGCCACAGATCAGATATGATGGGAACAGGTTACAACTTGACAACATATTTAAAGTATAAAAAATTACAACCTGAGGAGAAAGACCGGCACCTAGCAAGTGACCTCCTCCAGGATTGTGATCAACCATTGCAGCTCGAGCAACAGACTACAATACAAAAGAAGACCAAAGAGGCTTGACTTAAAACAAAGAACAACTGGTAACAAACAACAACTAAGCCTTTAATCCCAAGCAAGTTGGGATATGCTAGAGATGAAATCCCGAAGAACCAAAGCTCAAGAGCAAACAAACAAACAAAAGAAATGGCAAAAAAAAAGAACAACTGAAAAACATTAAAATTTTAATATCCAGATACTTCATCTCTTCCATACTCTTTTTGGAACAAATATAACAGTTCTTTCACAATTAGTAGAAGAAATACTATTTTATATTTGTCTGATAGTTATAAAATGGAGATGTCTAAAGGTCTCCACCAAGGAGATGAGCACATGCCATCACACTTGAAGTTAATTTCCAAGGTTTTCACAACAAAAGTAGGACATAAATGCATGCAGCAAGTTGCCGGACTCTGAATTAGGACTGCACTTACAATTCTTGGGGTTTCCTGGAAAGGCTTGTACGGACCAGTGAAGGCTTCACCAGTGATGAATGGGTGATGTGAAGCCTGAAAATAGGTTTTTTGTATCAGTAACGTGCTTCCAATGTTTCTATAAGAAATAAATTAGTATCACATAAATCAAGCTAAATACATCTATAAGTACTTCCATGAGGGAACAGCTCCGATGATTCTATTAAAATGCAACAATTTAACAACCTACTCCTCTCCATATTTTAATTCTTGACGTTAAGACAGGGATAAGCATCAACAATTGGCAACCGAAGGTAGCATATATTACATTTCACAAGACAAGACCAAATACACAGATAAATGCACCCGTATCATCAGTGAATACCTGCAATGGTGACCACCGCTTATGAGGATCCAACTCAAGAGCTCCCCTCAAGAAGTCAACCAACGCTAAGCAATCTGTCTTTTCTGTATCTGAATCAAAATTGCAAGTGAGAATACATTATGGAACTTGTAACTCCACATGACAATAATGACAATCATTTAAGAATGACACTCATTGTTGTAATAACTAAAGTATGCCAATAAGAGCGCACCAAATATCTCGCGTAGCTCAAATCCATGCAAGAATTAACAGTCTATAATCTACATTGCCCTGTTTAATGATGTACAACTGCAGCAAGCAACATGGATGATGGCAAGTGGAGTAGTTAGCAGTTTGATCATTCACAAAAGGATAGCTGCTATGCTTTCCTTAGTAACATGCACTTCAGTGACTCAGGCTCATAAGTTAATCTACATTGCCAACACTTCAATGATAGATACAAATATCAGCTCGGTAATTTTAGCAGATATTTCTGCTAGAGTAAGATAACCATCTCTAAGTCAAGGGATAATCACCTATTAGTTGATAAAAATTTAAAATATAAGATCCTTAAATCATTATGCAACTTTATGCATGCAATACTGATACTTTTCTTTAAGAATAAAATTTGATGGGCCATAACTACCGTGGTGGAGTAACATTAATCACTAGGACCAGCATGAAAAGGGAATGTGATATTGCACTGAAACTGCCGCGAACGGTAAAGGCCGCATAACTCCAACAGTAAACAAAGGAGTGCAGAACAAACCTGATAAGATTTCCTCACTCGCATTCTTCCAAGGGTATGTCAATATGAGTTTCTCAAGACTTCCATGAGGGAAATACCATTTCCCCATCTTTGGCTTCTTGGAGTCCCTCTGAGTTGCAGGACAGAGAGAGGGAATAAATGGCAAAGAACTAGGCATTATATTGAAGGAATCGATAACTTCAAGGAAACCATTGAAACTTACTGCTTCGATCTCCTCTTCAGTTAATAGTCTGTATGCACTGCCAGGGCCATTCTGGGATTCACTATCAGGATATATGTTTCCCACATATTTAAAAAATCTCCCAGCATGTTTAGCCTCGCGTAGCAGATCATCTGGTGGTTGCACACTGTATATAGTGGAATTTCCACAAAGCAGTATAGGTGATTCGACATGACTGACTATAACTTAAAGCAAAGAGGTAAGGTTTAAGAGGTAGTTACCCAAGAATCTCAATCACCCGGGAAATGACGTCGTATTCTGATGCTCCAGGAAATAAAGGTAATCCTATGTACAGTTCAGCAACTATGCATCCGAGTGACCACATGTCAATGGCAGTATCATATCTAGCATTTGTCAAGTGCCCAAGCTCACAATTCAAAATGATCATGTTAACATAAATATCAAAACAGAACAAATCTCATGTTTTATGAGATGCGTGTGTGCCTATAGATAATGCATCTGCTTGTAGAGATGCCACATAGGATACTGATAACCAATAAGTACTTCTGGAGCCCTGTAATAACGACTCTGAAAAAAGGAAAAGGTAGAAACTTGAATTAAAATAAATTACTACAGTATATCATTAGAGCACAAAATTCGGACTGAAGAGTTGAAACCAAACCTGAATATATGTATAAATGGTTTTGCCCTCCCTGCATGCTGATCCAAAATCGATTACTTTCACTCCAGCTGCTCTCTTTACACTGCAAAAGCCAACATATATTAGTAAACTATGAACCGCATCACTGATATTGAGAACAAGCAACTCACGTTTGAGTTATGAGGATATTTTCCGGTTTTAAATCACAATGAATAATGCCAGCATCTTTCATAACAATCAATGCGTCCAATATCTGAAAAATAGATACATCACATATTGACATATGGTAACAACTAATCAAACATACTAAATGATACTTTACCTGTCTTGTGAAAGAACGGACGAATTTCATTCTCAAACCTCTTAAGCCATTCCTTTTCAACAACTCATACCTATAGAAAGGTGAGGTTATGTGACAACATGAACCAAAAACCTATCGAATACATAAACTGGTGAAGAGAAGCTAAAAGAAAGTTATCTTACAGGTTGTTGCCAAGCATTTCAAAAGTTATGCACAAATGATTTTGGCAAAGAAAAAAATCCAACATGCGGACAATGTGGTGCTGATCATCAGGATCAAAGTTGTTATTTAGCTGCAGATGTACAATATAGTCAGAGTTGCGATTCAGTTTCATATGCATTCAGCAAAAGGACAAAATACAGAACTGTACCATGCTCAACAGCGAGACTTCGATGATAGCCTGCTGGTAAAAGGCAGGCTGGTTTTTTATAACCTTCACTGCAACATGGGTGTTGGTTTTGGTATCCCAGCATTTTGCAACCTGTCCGAAGGTACCTTGGCCAAGCATTTCTTGGACAACATACCTTATTGCCAAAACATCGAAGTTAATTTAGTCTACGAAATGATAGCTTTACAATCCTGGGCCCTGACATGAGCCCCACTTACTGGACATAGCATATTTCACTTTTCTGTGTCTTAAAAAACAATTGAGTCCATAAACTGTTTAAATAGTTCTAATTTTTTTTATAAGAAAATCAACTTCGCTTGAGACATGAATTTGTGTAGCAAAAAAATGCAAAAAATATTAAAAACATGAATTGTACTCTTTCCGATCGACAATGTATGTAGATAGCCACACATAGAATATGCCTGGATGCACTAGGTCCAAGTGGGAAATAAAATGACACCAAATGAATACTAATTCCCCAATTAAATGCATGGTACAACAACCTAATCTCTTTCACATCTTTAACAGAAGGGGTAGTGAGTAAAAATATAACAACTTTTGTATATTGGTTTACCTCAATAGACTACTTTGCAAAAAGGGCGGTCCTCAGTAAATGACCATACAGAACAAGTAGGTGTACTGGAAACAACAGAGAGAATACTAACCTCCTGTCGGACTTTTTATTAATCAATTCCAAGTTGACATACAATATGAGGTCGGAGTTGGCATTGTCATGGCCGTCATTGTGAACAGGAACTGCAGGATTGGTGAGAAAGCGCTTGGGGTTTAGTGACTCTGAGTATTTAAACTCAGGATTGCATTTTTCAAAAGTTTGGACGATGTCTGTAGTTAATCTTGCAACAAACTGCATCAATAAACAGCTGTAATTAAGAGTGGAGCATCACAGATATATTGAAAATAGGCGTATATTATACACATGAACAACAGTAACAAAGTGGATGGAAGCATGTCCAGTCACTTCTTTTGCAATCTACTATTGATGGATAGGCTTGAAGAATGTTCATATAGCACTTTATTCTCTATGCAGGCTTATGTTATTTAAAGATCTAAACTAACCTAAGGAAAGATGATTTGACTTTAGAATGACAAAAATCCTGATCCTGGCACAGACTAAGTTGTCAATATCTCCACATCGCTTAGGATCAAAATATTGGTAATTATGTTCCCCTTGAGCTAGTGATAGATGAAAAGGTACTAGCAATGTGAGATTTGAACAGTTTATGAAACCCATGAAGCTAGCATATACTGAATTTAGCACTAAAATGAATAAGGCATACACTCTAAATGATCAACAATTCTCAGAGTATCAAGGTTTTCACCGTACGAAATTAAGGATTAAAAGACAATTTGAGTGAATGTTCCACTGGTCAAACCAGAGTTGGTTAAAGTTAAACTATGCGTGCAAGTAATGAGAAAAGCTAGCTGCAGGAACAGCGACGATGCTGATTTGAATAGTTCAAGCCCTTGGAATTCAGCTTTTAGTTTCCTAGTAGTACTTGAGCATCCCAATTACGTCCCAGCTGTGCCACCCTTCTCTAATCGCTGAACTCAATTGACAATCCGACACGGTCAGGCCGTACAACGGCTGCAGGAAGCAAGCATCTCTAGGTGGCCGCATGAGAGGGGAAGCTGAAGGAGACGTACCGGCCTCTTCCTGACGGCGCGGAGATTGCTTGAGCGTGCAGCAACCCCATTGCCCGGCGCAGATGGCGACACCTCCGCCCGCTCCCCCGCCGCCGCAGCGAACACCCGGAAAGCCGTGGACTCGCTCGGCGCCCACGAAGGCCTCGCGGCGTCCGCCTCCTCCCGAGGCACTTCCATAAGCTTCACGCAACCGCCTCCCTACCTCCCGGCACGCAGGCGCCGGCGCCCGAGGAGATCAACCGTCAGCACAATCAACTTCACCGGTCCGCTCCGCGGCTCTTAACGGGATCACAGCGGCCGAAGCGTCAGAGCTTCAGGAGCAGCAGCTAGGCGGCGGCCGGCGGAGTCCAGTTGCATCCTATACGGCGGCCATCGCCCAATGCTCCTCCGCCCGCCGATCCGATCCTCCGCCCCTCCCCTGTCCCGGGGCTCCAGAGGCGATGCCTGGAGCTGGGAATCGGACGGATTGGGCGCGTAGGGTACCGGGATCAGCAAGCGGAGCAGGGCTCGGTGGCGACGGCGGTATCAGCGGCGGAGCGGAGCGAGGTGGGTGGTGGCGGTGGTGGTGGCGGAGGAGTGGGGAATTTGGAGGCGGGGGCGGCAACTCCCAGTTCCCTCTCCCTCTTCCTCGCCTTCCTCGGCTGCGTCTGCGTCGCCTCTTTCCTTCTCTCGACCTTTTGTTTTTTTCGCTCCCTTTGCTTCCAGTGGCTATATATACTCAGCCTCTTAAATCGAGTTAATTACTTCACTGATGTTTTATAAGTGGAGTGATAATATGGTGCCAGTGGCAACGGCCTCTTGTCATGGACGTCTCACATGCTCCCAAGCCAGAGAAGGCACGGCTGTCACAGCGTCGCAGACGATGAAGTTCGCCCAAGTGCCAGCGTGACCGTCTGATCATGTGGATGAAGCGGATAATCGTGGAAAATCACCAAAAATTAACTATTTTTTCTTATGGCTTTTTCATGAATGGTTTCCATGTTCTTACGGTATTTCGCTAAACTGAAGTGGAACTATGGGCGCAATTTTATGAGACGTTACAACATAAATAAGGAAACGGTTGGTGGATATGCGGAAACAATGTGTGACTAAACTTAGCGTCCACGAAACGCGAAAATGGTATATTTTGAAGATAAAAAGTAATCAGGGTTCACACGTAGGCATGTTCCATGGATCGAGATATCATCTAATATATGGATATCATTCTTGATTTTTCGGTGTGTAATTTGATAAAAGGTGACACAAATACGTGAATGGTGTATTAAACATTACTTATTTTTATGATGGGTGTGGTCAAGATAACCACACATCTTGTATTCGCATGTTATACACTTGTTCGTTGATCAAACATGTGTCTTCTAAATTAATACTTTCGTGGTCTCGAAGATAGATACGCATCGATTTATATTATTTATTTCATGACAATCTTTAGAAGATATTGTCATAAATTGTGAGTGGACATCAAAGAAAAAAAAATCCAATAGATATAAGGTACAGAAGATTTCAAACACCAACTTCAGAATTTATGGCTCTATTTTAAAAATAAACATGTTTTAAACATCATATGAATCGAATAAATCTGGATTGTGCTCTGCTAATATTGTTCATAATTTAGCCGTTGACATTTCAGTTCTTTACCTCCATTCTCAAGTTTTATAATTTGTACCAACAGAGGAAGAACTCATATATATCTATCAATTGTTTTACAAAAAAAAAAGTTGGATCAAATGTAATTGGATGTGGGAACCACTAATATGGATTGAGTTTGTATTTGGTGCACGAAACCTCCAACTACCTATAGTTCATAGATCATGGGATCGCTTCTCTCGTGAAATCGTTAGCTGAATGGATCCTATTATATCAGATTACAAGTCCAAATTCATGTCGAAGTTCGACCTTTGTGTCATTGTGATAAGTTTCGCCGGATTAAGTTGCCTCGTATCCTCAGATGATTGTTTGGTTTCGGACCTTCCCCCGTGGATTTCATGATGTTGATTGACGGTTCGTAGTAGCAGTACTGACACGTAGTAGTAGTCTCCATGGTACGAGACTGTCTAGTCGGAAGTGAGTCATCGACGACTCTTTCCCTCGGGTCACCAGGAATATACAGTCATCCGAATTCTGTCGCTGTTCCAACGCGTGTTTGATCGCGGAATGCCATGCCATGCGTATGCTACCCCGTCAAGACGGCAACCCCGCGCTGCAGCCAGACGGGATAAAGCCGCCAGTTGCCAACGGAAACCAGGAAGGCTTGCTTGGTTCGGCCCGCGGTGCCTGATGCCAACACGCGAGAGTGGGAAAACGACTCCTTGTGCCATGTGCATTTCCCTCCTGGAAAGTTTTCTCGCACGCCCATCCTGGACTCCAAATCTGACCTGACAATTCACGCGTTCTCTTGCCCCTTGTTCTGAATGACCCAAACAAAGTCGTCAGCCAAGCTCACGCTGACTGCAAAATGAGTCGCGTCGTCGTGAACCCGTCAGCCAAGGTCTCGGCCTCCATTACACACGCTTTCTGCTGACCTCACGAAATGTGACGTCAAACCACAAGCCACAGTGCCACACCCACGTGTGTACTCCCAACAGTTTATCACCAGGAACCGAGCAAGCAAATTAGCTAAACGAAGGTGCTAGGTTGCAACATCTGCATTTTTGTACTGAATTGCGACCAGCAAGATTTTCCGAACGCTGCTCGTACCGTAGACTATATAGAGACTCCTCCTGGAATACGTTACATTATACTATTAGCAAGGTAAACTCATGGAGCGGACACAGAGCCCAGCATCACCCTGTACAATGCCAAAAAAAGCTTCACAACATTGCCACCGCCGTCAAGTCTTCTCTCACCACCTCAGCTGCTTCACCCCTTTCTTCTTGACGACGGGGTCGAAGCGTCCGTCAACCAGGCTGATCTGGTCCATAAGGGACCGTCGGATGTGGCCCGGTGGCGTCTCGGTGATGCCTGCCAGGTACACGTCTGACGAGAGGTCGAACTTCAACGTTGCCATGGGTGTGTTGGGCTTCTTGATCAGGTCATCCTCCAGCATTACTTCAGCCACCCGTGACAGTATGCTGAATGCTACCCCAACAAGAATCCTTGAGTAGGCCTCCACAATGGCATGACCTACGTCCTGCACAGCACAGTAGCAGAGCAATTCAATACTACATGTTTGGAGTATCAGTACTTGTGACAACAGAATTCGAATATGTAGTGTAATCCCAAAACTTACCACATTGTACTGCACCTTCAAAACATCAATAAAAGTTGGAGGTAGGTTGGGAAACCTGGTTTTCAGAAGCTGCACTAGAGTCTCAACCCTTTCGACGCACACAGACATCTTCTGGAGTTCCGATGAACTATCCTTCATGAAGTTCCAGGAATGTCGTGCTGGCAACCTCTTGTTTCTTTCATCTGAAATCCTCTGATTCCATGCAAACACTGCACCTTCCAACCGGTTAATTGTCTCGAGCACACTGTGCTCAGTTTTCAAGCTGAGCGAAACAAAGATTTCCTCGATAGGAATATACTCTGTGGTTATAGCATGATACAAATCTTCACCCAGGCTAGCTCTCCCAGACTGAAAAGTAAAACAGAATATTGTAGTGAATCAGACTCTAGATTTTACAGAACATGCAGGAAGAATGTTAGAAAGCTGTGCCAGAAAAACTGTAAATTGACTGCATATATTTCGTGTTTTTATAAACAAATAAAGACTGAAAAGTAAAACAGAATATTGTAGTGTATCAGACTCTAGATTTTACAGAACGTGCAGGAAGAATGTTAGAAAGCTGTGCCAGCAAAACTGTAAATTGAATGCATACATTTCCTGTTTTATAAACAAATAAAGACTACTTGCCTTTGGGAGAGCGTCCATAACAGCTTCAGGAATAGGCATCTGGAATAGCACTTGTTCATTGATGGATTTTGCTGCTTTGAGGATCTGATGAACAAGCTTAGCCTGAAAAACAAGCCTTTTTCTTTGAAACTGAGACAAACCTATCTCAGGAACACGAGGAGATGGGAGCCACCATTTTTTACTCTGCCTTGGACCTTTATTTTTACCCCGTCCATCTGTTCGCCTACCACTCTCCTCGTACCAATACTCAGTGTCTACCATCGAGTCCATCACTTCCTGTAAATTTTGTAGCATACACCTCTAGTAAATACAGATTATTCCTACTGTAAAGTTATTAAGAGAATCAATGCGCAAGATGAAAAGGAGCATAGATGATAACTGCCATTAATCAATCCACGAACATTGACAAAAGACAGAAGGTGAAAACTTACAATGAGCATGGAATCAAGCTTCTGAAGAGCAGGAAGGTTCACATGAACATCTGAACGAGCCTTCGGAGTCATAATCTGCATGGATCAGTAGGAAACAAGAGCCTGAGTCATATGTATAGCTCAACAATAGCAAAACAAGTGGAGATATTTTAACGCTGGGTAATCACCTCAAACGTGCATCCATCTGCTCCACTTTGCTTTGTTGGAACCAGCTCAACCATATAGGTCGTAGGAGATAGCAACCAGTCCATTTCCTTTCGCCACCTGATCTTTTTCTCTTCACACAATGGTTCCAGCTTCCAAAGTTCTCCAAAAACAGTGGCTGCCCATGACAAAGTTGACCTTTGTTGTCATGATCTAGGACAGGAAAACACAAATCGACATAATATAAATTGATTTAATATCGCAAAAGAATACCTGAGAGACTGGTTATGGCACTGGACAAAGCCAGAGCAGTGCACACCCCTCTAGCTCCACCTGAACTATCATCACCAAGCAATAGCTTCGCAAACTTTTCCTTCATGTTTTCAATATCTGAAGCGCTCAAGGTATATGTGACTGGATTTTTCCCTTTCAGAGGAAGTAGATGAATAGAGCTGGGTGTACCCAACTCAGAGAGTGAATGCTCGTCATCCTGCTTGCTCAGTGAAAGGCAGTGCGAAGAGAATGAGGAACCACAAACATCTTTGCTTGAGGAGCAACTTGAAACTTCATCGTCAAGTGAATCTGTTGCGACACAGCCATCTGCCCCAGTAGTTGCGCTAATACCACTATCATCATCATAGGAGGAACTGTTGATAATGCAGGCCTCAAGTCCGTTGTATGTCATCACTCCTATAACAGTAGGTATGTGAAACCTATTTAGCCATAATGAAATATAAAGATGTCCGTATAGGAGTAACAATTACACTACAAGTGTGTCTAAATATATCAAATTTGCCTGCGTTTGGGATAATGTAAGGTGCCTATTACGGTGGATTATACTACATGAAACGTTAAAGTAGTATGGGTCAAATCTAACCCTTGATTAAAAAGGATAAATTAGTAATTGACTAAATGTTGAACCGGTATCCATCCCGAAAAAGAAAAACGAAGAGCTGCTTTCTCCCCGTCGGACGCCCCCATGGTCTTGCCGCCACATATTAGCACTTCTTTCAGGCTGACCATCCTAAAGTAAACTTCACAAAAACTCTCTATCCCGAGTCATAATGAGATTCCCACCCGACTGCTCCAATCGTTGTGCAGTGGATGTCAACTGTATTCCACCCGACTGCTCATGCATCGTCGTTGTGCCATAGATGTCAGGGTTTAAAGACGAAGATAATTATAAGTTATCCAGATTTTCAAAACGTTCGGATTAGTAGGAAACCAGGTTCGAATTAGCCAAATCTGTTCCTATAGGATGTACGAAACCAGTTCTGATTAGCATATATTGGTATTGCAGTTGATTGTTTAAAGCCTCCTGAAAAACTTTTGAAGCTTTGAACATACAAGATGTGAATCCGTTTCTTGGGTGACAATATGAAATACGAGAGGGGCTTCGATTTCTTGAGGAGTGGCGCTGGAGTTGAGCTGCTTCTGACGACGCTTTCGTCGTTGTCGTTGTGGCAATCGTTGTTGTAAGGAGAGTCTATTAAATCGAGATGAGCTATTGTTGCTTGGGGCTAGCCTCCACCACGGTGGTTTTCGCCTATATCACGATGTCGCTGGACTGCCGCCAAGAACCACCGCTACGGAGGGAAAGAAGGGGGGAATGGGTGTTTCATTTGATCAGGAGATCTATTAAATTACATCCTGCCATTACTTCTATTTCCTATAATACCCATAATACTTCATACTACTTAAAAATACTACTTAATACTACTTGAAAGGTTAAAGTAGTATAAGTATATCTCAACCATTAGATTAAGAGTAATGAATGGCTCATATTAATTTTAGCCCATTGTAAAGGTTCTCTAATGTAAACGAAGAGCCGACTTTTAAGTTATATAGATAGGAACTCGGTTGAGCCTCCTCTACACATGCAACACTGGAAATAGTTCAGTACTAGGATTTAAGATTAACAATTCACAATACATGACTCATCAGTCTCCCAATAAACAAAAGAACAATACGGCAATTCTGTAATGTAAACAGTCAGGTATTGGTTTAACTTCTATTCACAGCGAGATCAGGATGATGTCATAACAGTCCACTGCACATGTTTGGCCGTTCAAATGCACAGGAATCTAGCTTTGAATCTTGTGCATTCCAGTGTCTAGGAGTACTATATAATACCTTCCGCGGCTGTACAATGCAGGAGCTGCCGATTCAATCAACTTGTTACATGAACCAAAACTATATTTTAAGTTGTATTCTACAATTGCGTTTGCACAGCGGCCTGGTCACATGGCACGGCATTGACGAATTATTCAGTTGCAAGGTATGTGCAACTACGTGAGTCCAAACCATGGACGTGGCCCCTTTTCTTTCTGCAATTCCCCTGCGCAACGTCTAAAAAGGAGCGTACCACTACGCTACCGGCTAGTACTCAATAGTCTTTTTTGGCCCGCAAAGTCAATGAGGCCGCAGATGCTGCACTTGACATTGCGCGCAAAACGCTGGGGACCACAGGAGCCGCTCCCCCGCATAGACAAAACAGCCTAGTACTACTGTACAGTAGTCCTCCACGGAGCTCATACGCCCATACCCATACACACCAGTGATTCGCAACTTTTTACCCCCAACTCTAAGCAACAAAAGATTTAAGAAAGCTAGCAAAAAGATTCACGGATTCGATGGTCCGATCCATGTAGAGACAACGAGAAAAGAAAGAAAGTTAACTAATGCTGGTGAATGGCACAGAATAAAATAAAGGGTTCTTCAATGAGCGTTACGGCTGAACAGTGCAACGGGCAGCTATGAATGCGAACACAATGCAGCCGGGCAAGCCGGCCGCCGGCCGGCCGGCCGTGTCAGGCCCCGCACACTCCACGGATTCGGCCGGGGATCTTTCCCGTGACCCCAATTTACTCGCACGTTCCCAACCCACTGCATCAGCCTGCGCTCACTGTGCTGCAGCCGCTCAAAGCGAACGCTGTGGGGACGGAGACGGCGACAATGAACAGTCGCGTTCCCCATCCATGTATGTTCACTGTACTAGTATTCCCCAACTGCCTTCTTTTTTCTCATCCTCCTCGCCTCTTTCATGCAATGCAACTTGGGTTCGATTTGGGCAGGTGAAAAGGATAACAAATTTTGGTCAGCCCCTAAAATCAGTGAACCTTTTGCGCGGAGGCTAGAGTCAGCCACGGATTGCGGATACGGAGCAGGTCACCCCCCAACCACTTGAACCTTTCTAGTTCGGCCGTACCCGCTACAACCAACAACCCATGCGGCGGCGCTGCTAAGCAACTGGGAGAAAATGGCAAGCAAATCAAGAACACAAAAGTGTATAACGTATATCCGGAATAGTGAACCAGGAACACGCATGAACGGATCAAAATCTGGCAAAAAAAAAAAAAACGCGGGAGGTGAGAGAGTAAGGACAGGGTGGGATGGAGGCTTGCTTACTGTCGGGCTCTTTGTCCATGTCGATGCTGAAGTCCTGCGGCCGCCGCCGGCAGCACGCAAGCGTCTTCATCCTCATCTCTTCTCCCCCGCCGCCCTCCGGCCTCCGCTAATCCTCCTCCCCTTCCTCTTCCGCAAAGCGCGCTACGACCACCAGCAGCAGTAACTGAAAGAGGGAACACACAAACATCACGATTTGAATGAGCCGGCTGTTCGTCAGACCGGAAACTGTTGCAAAGACCATAAATGCGCTGCTGCGATCTTGCTAAAATACACAGTCCTCTACTTCCACATAAACACGGGGACCCGTACATCGCAACAGCAGGAAAAGAAGAGACATCCCACCACGCCCCACACACACACAAGACACAACGATCCGCCGTGACGCGCCTTTTCGGGCGCCCATGATTAGCGACTCATCAATGTGAGATTACGAACGGGAGGAGGAGCTAATCCAGCAAGTTTAATAGACGCGGGGTAATGATAGTGCCTTGACATGGTTGTGGGACTGACACACACACACCCACGCAAGTAGGAGTAGTACGTCCGGACGCGAGAAATGAATGGATGGATGCGGGTGGTGGTGATCCTGCCCTGACGTACAGCACCGACGCTAGTACAACAGCGGCGGCACGACACGACGGGCTCGGCGGTCGAGGACGCGCGGCGGACGTGCAGGTGCAGTTGCAGTGCCGCCCGGCGCCGTGTGCGGAGGCGTTTGAAATTTGAACGCTGTCAAGGAACGGGACAACCGGCTTGACAGGGAGGGCTGCGTAGGCTTTAGCCGGTGGGGGCTGTGCTGCTTGCGCTGTGTCTGAAGAAGGTCTGACTAGTGCGGCATGGCCTAGCTTTGGCTGCGAGTACCTCGCCTCGCTTTCCCAAGGGGAGGAGAGAAAGCGGTGACCTGAAAAGGCGAGGTGGAAAAAGAGAAGGGGATTTTTACTGTTGCTTTCATCAGTTTCAGACGAAATGCTCGCACATCCCCCTGGACCCCTGGTTTCATTGCGCAAGCAACCAGGATGAGATTGACTGCGCTTTGTTTATTTCCCCCTTTTTTTTCTCGGCTTCGTCGGCCGTGCGGCACCAGCGGCGACCCGCCGCCCCCTCGCAAGTGATACTATGGCTTCTACCGGTTGAGTGAGAAACGCTAGGATTTTGGGTGCTACGGCTGCCATGCCATTCCATGACGGCAGAGGGAAAGGGGAAGAAGCCGGTGCTTCAGGGAGAACGAAGAGGAAACGAGATGTTCTCGGCGAAATGAAGGTAGGATAGAGAGTACCTTTGCAGCGTCGATGGTTCCGCCGGAACGAAGTTCAGCAGCCGGTGCAGTAGTCCGGCATGGATCTGCGAGTGAGAGGAGAAGGACAAAGTAAAATCGCTTGAGCCCGGGATGGATTTAGAGGCGTTTATTTTGTTTACCACTGTAGAGTGCGAGGACGCAGGCAGCCACTTGAATGCGAAAGTATGCGTGGGGAGCAGACCACCGGAGCAGGGGACTAGCAGGGCAGGGAAGGGGAGAAGAAAGAAGAACGGGAGTGTGTGAAAAGGGTTGGAACTGTCTGACTATCTCGAGTAATAAATGCAGCTGTTAGAGGGAAGTAGCAACAGCAGGCAGGTGAAGAGGGAGGGGAACGAAGCAGAGGAACGTGTGATGAGCTGCAGCAAGCCAGCAACGGCCCTCCCGGGGATTTGATCCGTACCGCTGAATGCTCAGCGGAGCGCCCACGATCCCACGTTAACCAAGACAGAAGATAGGCTGATCACCAATGACCCATCTTTTGATTCTTCATCAGGAGACTGATCTCCATCTTCCTCCCCCTTGTGCCCTTGCAAACTTTCTTTTCTTACTACTAGCAAACTACTAGTACATCTAATCTGAAGAAAAAAAAAAAGCAGAGTTTTCTTATAACTATTAGCACTGCATTCCATCTCCTGTTACGAAAGCTGTTGGCAAGCACTAGCATCTGATCTGACTTTTTGCTAAGCCTCCTGCCCATCTCCTCTGGTAATCCATCGCTAAAGATAAACTAGCTTTCCGTTTTGCATTGACGAGCCACGAGGCCGTCAGGTCCGCCACTAAAAAAAGTTGGAGCCATCTGCATGCCAAGAAGCACACAGCATCCAATGCTGCTGCAACCACAATGCCGGATCCTTTGCTTCCTTCCCCTCCCGCTCCTCCACAGGGTACCCCTGCCACCGCATCTGTCAATTTTTCTCAGTTTTACTGCTCGAATCAGACACACCTCGATTACCTCAGGCCATGACCGATCGCTTCAACCACGCCCTCTTACAGGATTGATCATTGAAAGGTCAAATTCTTACACACGACTCGTCAGTCAGAGCGCACTCTATCAACCGTTGGATCTGTAACCAGGGGCCTTCAAATTGAGGGTATCCAGACACTCGTTCCCACCACCTGTACGAGTACAGAACATGTTCAGCCTCGCAGCCAAAGCGGAAGCAGTACTCCGCGAACGAGTGACAAGTCATTGTTTCCAAAAACAAAACAAAAAAAATGTTACTAGTACTGTACTACTGTATACTAGTCCACTCCGCACACACGAGTGTACAAAAATACACTACAGTAGATGCTGAAGGCCTTGGTGATCCTGGCTGGCCGGATGGCGCCCCGCGGAGCCGCAGCCGTGGCCGTGTCGAACACGAACAAGCGCATTGATGAACACGAGCACGGAAGAGGAATAGAAGCGAGGCATGCAAACAAAGCAATCGATCGGCCGGTGGTGGTGAACATGCCAATGTCCATGGTCCCCCGGGTCGCCATTTCCCAAGTGCGCGAACGCGACAATGCAGCGCTTCTCGGGCGGGCCCGTTGTTTCAGAATTTTTACGGCCGCACGCACATCCTTCCTCGGCTCCTCGCGTCGGGAACGGTGTGTGTGCGTGACCACGAACGCACGCAACGCAGGCTGATGCTCGATGCATGCTCATCGATCTTCCGCCGCCAACGTTCCTTGATGCGGTAAAATATTTGCCCTGAAAGCCCCACTTCCAGGTGAAACTGAACTAATGAAGCGCGGTCTATAATAACGAGGGCCGTTGAATGTCTGTCGGAGGCTAGGAAAGTGTGGTCTCAGGAAGCATTTCGATCCAAATAGGGGGGGGGGGGGGGGGGGGGGGGGGGGGGGGGGGAATCCTGCGTGGACAAACCAATGAAAAAAAAAGTCATGCGTCATCAGAATCACATGATCCACTCGAAAGCATGCAGATACAGTTTCCAGATCAACCAAGGCCAGCCACACCTGGAACTACGGACAGGAAGGGAGCGCGATAATGGACAGCCCAACCGTTTGGCTCAAAGTGGCGTTGTACTGAGTAGTGAGTACTATGGCCCGTTCCTCCTGTTACGTGAAGTTGGGCAGATCGCGAGAACTGTACCGCGCACGTGATTAGCGAGAGTAAGAATGGAAAACCTACCTCGTAAGTTCCCACATACATAGTACTAGATCCCTTAATGGTGAGCTGCGATGCAGCGTTCGCAGTGCCTTGGACGAGAGGGCACGCGAGCAGTGTGCACGGCGCAGGCGTTGCGGACAAGGAGTGGCTACCGGCCATGGTGCGTGGAGGTGGAGACCGCGACGCTGTTTTACCGTCGTCCTCTTTGCTAGCTCGTCGAGCGGCATCGGGATCTCGCGACCGAGCCGGACAAACGCCGCTTGCAGCTGAAGGAATCGGCAGACAAGTGCGTGTGCGTGGGGGACTGGAGCACGTTGAATTGGGTTGGCACTTGGCAGTGTCGTGCCGGTCAGGTCCCGACGCTTACCACGGCCTGGGAGACCGCATCGAACTTTCTCACCGTGGCGTCGAGCGGCGTCTTCGGCCTGCCGGAACGCCTGGGACTGGGAGGCTAGTGAAATGGCCACCATTATGGACGCGGCGGCGATGACAAACCTTCGGAAAACAAGAGATCGGAGCGGGACGACCGACTCACCGAAAAGCACGCAACAATGATGGTTTTCCTGTTGCAACGTGATGGGTACATGATAGATACAATCAAAAGCTTAATGATGGCAACCGATTATGATCAGATCATCTGGTCCAGGACTCTGCTTTGCTTTGTCTTCTTATTTTTTTATTTTTTGTATTCCCAATTGTCTACTCTTTTTCTTTTTCTTTTTTTACATTGGTCTGTGTCTCTCTGTCCCTCTCAGACTTCTGACAAGATAAATACGTATTCAGTCTTCAACCGGTGTTGTTCGCAGATGGGGCTCGCTTGTCGTACTGTTCATCACTACCCGTCACTAACATCAGTGGATCTGCTTCCACATGGGCTGAAATGTTTGCTATGATTCAGCCCTAATTTAGCCCATTTCTTTTATTTCGCTACTATTATTCAGCCCATTCTCAGCTGGTAACTAGGGTTCACCCTAGGTGCATTTGCCAGAGCTTATTCAGTTATTTTTTTCAAAAAAAAATATTTATGCTTATATTTATGTCAAAACTGTTATACTGCTTGACTAAAAAAAAACTGCTACACTGCTTATTCTGCTTACATAAATAGTTTAATACTGTTTGGCAAAACTGTTTGTGTTTATACTTATTGAAACCCATAAGCAGAATAAGCTACCTTTTGTTACTTTACCCAAAATACTTATGCTTGTACAATTACAAAATATTTATAGGTGCTTATACCTTATAAGCATTTTTGTTGTTTTGCTGTTTGACACTTTAATAAATTGTGACAAACAGATCTAAGCAATCGACTTGTCCCAAAGCACGACCGATACCAATTCTTTCGTACTTCAACAAGCAAACAAGTAATTAAATTTCTCCTGGAAACTGAAGCTACCGCCTTCTCTTTTCATTTTTTGTGGAGCTCCATGGGTCAGCTCCGGCCTCCTGACAACAGAGGCCGTAGCTCCGTGGGCCTTGGGTCTCATAACAAATAGAGGCTGGGAAAAGACCTAACCCAACTTCTTGTCTCTGCATGTCCGACGGTTGCATGAGACCATGACAAAGCCTCAACTAGAGCAGTCCAACAAACAATGGAACCACTTCTATGCCAAAGAAATCAAACAGAAGAAATCATTGACGACTCTTGCTTGCTGTAGCTGCACGTCGTAACAAGTCAGAAAATCAGTGACAGTATTGAACAGGTTCAAGAATCATCTCTCTGCTTTATTCAACAGAAATACTTACAGATCGTGAAAAGTTTCTCACTCAAACAACCTTTCGAAATGCAAAGGAGCAAAGATCATCACTATTCACTCAAGGCAAGCCATGAAAAAAGGACTCACGCATGCATGGGAATGTGCACTCACAGATCACAAAAATGTAAAGCGAAACAATTAAAAAAACAGTCTGAGATACTTAGCACCCAGTATGATGGTTAGACAAGCCTTTTCACAGTTGCAATCTTCAATACTGAACTCCACAGAGTAGCTTCGAGTGTCTGAAGAGAAAATATTGGGTGTCTCAAGCCGCCAAAACTATTATCACCACAAGGAGCACAACCCCAAAGATTACGAGGAGCAAGCAAAGCTGTTGACATTATCCTTTGTTAAGGTAAAGAATAGATAAAACAACAGTGTCAATTACTTTGCATTAGTTTGAAAATACCAGAGATGAATTTGATTTCTGAGTCTTGGACGCTTTTGCAACCTCTGTCTTTGCCTCTTTGGTTGCTGCGGCAGAATTTTCAAGGTTTGTCTCGATTTCCTCTGAAACACAAAATTTGTGTGTTAGCTTAGGAAGCCCATAGACAGGACATCATACGTACCATATACATTGTATACTTGCCAATTACAACTCCTTGGGAATGCACAAGCGTAGCAAGATCCTTAAATATTTCGTGTACTTCGCCAATCTGTTCTTGGATATCTTGAATCGCCTGCTCCCTTTCCTCGATAATAGATTCGTTGTAAACAATTTCATTGTCCAATTGCAGCACCTCTTGCCTGCATAGTATAGCATGATAATTCATCTTAAAATGAAGAATTTGAATTTCCCACAATCTCTGGAATAGAATATCCAAGTTTTCATCTCATCTTGAACACAGGAGCCTCATCAGGTGCTGAAAAGATCCATATACTCGTATTGGAATTATTCTGAAGCCAATTTGTATATTTTGTGAAGAACAACTAGTGTGACACTCCACTTATATCAACAAAACTATGCAATCAAATAGTATACGAGACAGTCATATACTCATATCGAAATAGAGCATTGAGGCTTGAGGTTCAGTTTAACCCTTAAGCTTTTCTTATAGATGAACTGCAAGCAGTGCCAATTTTCGTAAATCCAAATACTAAAACATGTACGTGAACCCCCAGATGTCTAATGCACTACCAAGCTTTCGCTTTTACCTCCACTGGCAAGAACTAGGTTCAACGTACATCAAATAGGGTCAAGAGAATACTCGAGCAAATGGCCACGAGAAGCACTGGATGTTTTGTGATTCAGGCACAATGGAAACTTAGGAAAAGAAGAAAAGCAGAGTACATGGCTTGTGTTACATTATTCATAACTTTTGGAGAGTCCCAACTATAAAACTTCCAGAATCTTATACATGGTTCAACTATAAAACTTCCAGAATCTTATACATGGTTACATGTTATACACGAAAAGATTTTTAAAAAAGAATGCAACAAGGAATAGTAGACAGATGCCATTCAAAGAATTAATAGTTTAGAGTGGCCTACATAAAAAGATAATACTAAAGAATCAAAGCTGGGATTCCATCTGACCTGCTACCAACTGATAAATTAATAATACCAAACTGAGATGACTGACCTTTTCGATTCAGCAAGTAATGCACGCTGCTCAGGCATTTGACCAGAATCAGCACTTGTGTCATCTGGAGCATAGCTGCATCACAATAACCACAACAACATCCATATATATAAGAAGATAATTAAATGGCCACAACAGCCCGCAAATTGAAGATATTAAGATATTTGCATAAACTCTGTCACTAATGAGGCAGCAAAAACAAATTACCAGTATTATGTATTGAAACAGAAAAGATCAATAACAATGCGAAGTGTAACCTGAGTTAACTGGGAGTTTACTCTCTAAGTATTATGTATTGAAGACTCTCTCCACAGATCAACAGGAAATGTACCAGAGTTGTTGTGTTAAATGCTATAGTCAATAATAGATAGGGATGATTCCTTATGCAAGGCTACAACACCTAGCAAAAGAACAGCCATCGATACAAGTCAAATACATTCTTGGAGGTTTAGCATGAGGAATAGCGAATACTTTGCCATTGTGACAGTATTCTCGGTTTTGGCCTGCCCTAATCTGAATGATTCATCTAAAAAACAGTATCTAACCAATTCAAATTTGTGTTACCCTTTGTACAATAATAAGGTGAAATTCATCTTAGCGGCAAAGCAATTCAGATCTGGCAAAATTCTCCATGCATGTCATAAAGAGATATGAACATAACTTATAAGAGTTGTTATTCATGTGTCTAATGTTTCAAACTGAAGGCCTGTCATGATATGAACATAACAAATATTACTTTGTCTTAGCACTCTGAGGAACAACCGGCTTATAAGCTGTCTCTCTCTGAATTGCAAGATTCTGAAGTTTCCTGAACTCCTCCATTGTTGCGGTAAAATCTTTGGCAAGCTTCATATCAGCCACCCTCTTGTCTGCCTGTACATAAAACCCAAACACTGAGCACTTTAACAGCTAACATTGCACCCACGTATAACTGGAAACAATATAATCTTATCTCCACTACAACAATCACCTAAACAGGCTCCCACATGCTAATTAAGACAGAAACCAAACTGAAGTGAGCACGTATGTAAGGAATCAGTACTGACACTAGTATCGGAGCTCTTGTCTGCTTCAGTAGCTTTCCTGAGCTTGTCTTTCGCATCCTTTGCCAATTGAAGAATATTCTGACTGGTCTTCTGTCTGCAAGGAAATCAAACGCATCAGAGCACGAATTGCCTGACATCACTATGTGAAAAGGATGGCATGCTATTAAGGCATGAGCTAGCGATCCTATCGACTGACAAGTAGGCTAATTGCTCCTAACTTGAATTTGGGAAGGGTTGAACTGCAACTAAATTAAATGCGGCATGAGTTTATGCTGAATAAGTAAAGCTGACAGTAGGAGGGCGAAGAGAGAGACAGTTGATCACGAAGGGTGGTGGTGTCCTTGGGCGTGCCGAGCGAGTTGAGGAGGCGGCGGTAGGAGGCCACCGAGGTGGTGATCTGGAAGACGAGGCCGCGGGCGTCGTCGGGGCCCCTCGCCTTCCTGCTGGTCCGGGGCGCCCGGAGCGCCCCCGCCTCCAGATCCGCGAAGCTCATCGCCGGAGCCCCTTAATCGACGGCGGCGGCGCGGCAGAGTGTGGGGGACGGTGGCGCAGGTAAACCAGGGCAGGTGTCGCCGTCGACGTCGGCACCGGCCACGCGGGACGGGAGTTGTCTATTCCGTGGGATCGTGCTGTTGCTACAGGTGGGGTGGGGTGGGGAGGTGAGGTGGAGCGGAGGTGGGGCGCCACCACGACGAACCAGAGGAACACAGGCCCCGGGCGGCGCCGCGCTCGCGGGCTCGACGAACGCCCAGAATTTGGGAGCGGCGTGGTTGGCTGGATCCTGGATTCGACCGTCGCTGCGTGTCGGGCGCGGGCGGACGCACCGAAAAGGCGAGCGCAGGCGGGATGGGCCGACAGTCAGGCCACAATCTGCCACGGCTTCATACTTGGGCCAGGCCTACCATAGTTCATCTTTGCACCCCGGAACTTTATTTACATCCAACTTTATCCTTTCGCTACGAATATAAAAACGAGAAATTAAAATATCTGGGAGCCCCTCCAACTGCAACTACACGAGTACGTATGTTTCGTTTGCACTAGTAGCGCAAAGCTTATTTTGGAGTCTTTTATTTATCAATTCCTGCTGTAGAATTGTTTTTCTTGTGTGCTGCTGTTACTAATAATCCCACAAATTTTTGAGCGAAAACGCTCAGCAGTTTTTTTAAGCTGTGACAAATAACTGGTAGCACAACACAAAAGGTGCCGTAAAAATGTTGTTGGATCAGCCGTTGCATAAAAAGGTCATGATTCTTGCCCCGTAGGTACCGAGAAGGCACCGCTAGCCTACCGGAGGCAATTTGTTTACAGGTGCTTTGCCGACCGAGTAAGCCGCGAACGTGCACAAGCTTTTGGTGGCACATGGCTGCTTTTTATATCCGGCTCGTGCTAATTGCAGGAGACGTGTCGTCGTGGTGGTACAATTCGGTCGTCCTTACCAAACATCATGAATAGGTCCATTAAAAAAAAACATCATGAATAGTAGACCGCGCGCTGCAACCGCAAACCTGCTCCCTCCCTTGATCGAAATCCGCCGGCGGAGGAAGACGGGCGCAGCTGCTCAGCTGCGTGACCAAGAATATTCAACCAGCTCTCTGTCCGGTGCATCTGATCCACAGGTGGACGCAGGCAACGCAAACAACAACGACGGGCGGGCCACGGCTTCGTTGGTGGGCGACGGAATGGAATTCGCTGGCGAGGATAAAGCAGTCCATGTCGCACTGCGGCTTCCGTTACAATACAAGTGGGCGCGTGAGAGTGATTCGTCGTTCAACGACTTTAACGACAGACACTGGCCTTTGCAATGAATTTGGCGCATCTGCACTGAAACCATGGGACGTTTAAGGAAAAAACGTCGCGTCAGTGGCATCACCCCCCCCCCCCCCCCCCCCCCCCCCCCCGCGTCGTTCGTGCAAGTGCAATCACTCTGCACCGTGCGTGGCCCTACCATTCGCCCGGCTCAAGTGGTGGTAAAGTATGGATGAGGCTTTTCGTCTCTAGGAGACCTGACCAGCGACAGCCACGGAAGTCGGGGCGAAAGTTCCATTCCCCAATGCGCGGTGCGGCAGGGCCGGGAGGCAAGAAACGGCCACATACGCGGATGGATCATGGCAACAGCGTCGCCGCCGCCACTTCGCCCCCACTTGTCGTCGCTGGGCCTGATGCGCACTTGCGGAAGCCGCGAAAAGTCCAACCACGACGAGGCTGCCTCCCGCAGAGCGCAGAGTTCCTAGCCCGGGCGGGGGTGCGTCCGTCTCCGCCGCGCAAAATGGGAGCGAACCCGACGTCCCCGTCGCGCTGCCCCCCAGCGGACGCAAAGATTGCCAACCCAACAAAAGCAAACGCTGAAAGGTTCGCGAAGCAGGGGAGAAGGAAACCCGACGATTCCCTAGCAATCCCACCACTCCACCATCCACACGCTCCTGTCCTTCTCACACACACGGGGTCTGTGTCCCTCCCTCTCGCGCGCTCGTCACCGGACGGACACCGGTTCATGAGTTACCCGACCATTTGTTTTTCCTTGATCGCGACGAGGATGTTGGATGGCTTAACACGAGACCACCAAACTACTAATTCAGTGATAGATTAATAAATACTACTGGTAGCAGATATAAACAATTACGAGCAGAACCAGGCCGCGGCTGGTGCAGGATGATCGTCAGAGATAGGATTCGACATGCATGATGGATGATGCGCGATGCTTTACGTGCAGACTTTCTTTCCCTAGCTGTTACCTTCCCCAAACGGGGACCCATCCCTTTCTTGTTGACCCAACTAATCTCCAAAACCGAACGTCAATTCAGCGGCTCTAACTATGAAGATGGGATCCGAACTCAGAGCCTCTCCTTTCCTTTTACCGAGTCCTTTCTCCAGCTTCATCCGTTCCCCCGCACCTTCCATATTCGAGCATAATTATAGCTAAACTAGGATGCGAGTGGACGAGCCCATGTGATTTGATTAGCATATACACAGTTCTTATCTCCCCTGTCACTCTCCCTCCCTCTTCATAATAATAATTTTCTACAAGCCACCAACCCGGTCGATTCAACGCTCCTAGTACGCGCCGTCTCTCGGTGACCTGCTCGTTCAAATTCGTTCGGTTATATGTACTGGTGACGCTCCGATGGCGCGAATCGTCTTCTGCGCCTGCGCTTGTGCTTCCAACGAGGAGGACAGCCGAGGGAGATAATAGCCACGAGCGGGATTCGAATTTAGAAGTCGATCAGACATCAGACAGAGCAATTCGGCCGTGCGAGGAGATGGGGAAAGGGAGCAGGGGCCCGTCCGGCCGCGCCGCCATCTGCGCCATCGTCGCGCTCCTCAGCGCCGCCGCCTTCGCCTGCTCCCTCGCCGCCGAATTCCGCAAAGTCAAGGTACGGGATCGTCCTCCTCCGCGAGAAACCCCGGGTTTCCGGATCTGACGGGCCAGTGTTTTGACGGTGCGCGCGCGTGCAGGGGAAGGACATGAAGGTGGACGGCAGCCTGTGCTCGATGCCGAGGAGCTCCGCGTTCGAGCTGGGCGTCGCAGCCATCGCGTTCCTCTTCGTGGCGCAGCTCGTCGGCACCTCCGCGGCCGTGACCGCCGCCGGCGCCGCCAACAAGCCTAAGAAGAGCGCCGCCGCCGCCAGACGCCGCGTCGCGTTCGTCGCGCTCCTAGTCCTCTCCTGGTACGTACTATTCAAACATGAAAAATGTCGTACAGTCAATCCTCCTAGCGCGATCGACGGAGCGAGCAGAATTGCTGATGGTTGTGCGCAGGGTGAGTTTCGCGGTGGCCGTGATCCTGCTGGCGACCGCGGCGAGCATGAACCGCGGGCAGCGCTACGGCCGCGGGTGGATGGACGGCGACTGCTACGTGGCCAGGACCGGCGTGTTCGGCGGCGCCGCCGCGCTGGTCGTCGTCACGGCTCTCATCACTCTCGGTCTCACCTTCGCCACCGAGCCGCCCTCGGCGACCACCCCGTCGGCAACAGGCACATCATCAGCGGCCCATCTCGACGCAGCGGAACAACCTGGAAGCGGGCGATCCAAGCAATGAGGAACCGGGCGCGGCGGACCAACCAAGAGAAACGAAACGGCTGGTGAGCTGCATCGTTCGTGCCTTCCGCAAAAGGCCGCGCCTCGTGGGGGCACCTCGGTGGTGGGCTTGGCTGGCGGGGCAACGAAAAGTGGCAAACGGCCGCCGGATCGGGAGGGTGGGCCCGTGGCGGACGGGTGGATATACCCGGTAGGTTCGATATTTTTAGCAGCAGCCGGACAGAGGTACATACATTACTACTACTGTCCCATTACTGACACAGCAATTTACTGACAACACCGTGTAACAACGTGTAAATGATAGCACCAAACCATCTGCAACTGCAAAGTGAAAGAGAAAACGATCCAGATTCGACGAATTCTTGTCTTTGTGTTCCTGTATGCCAACTTGTAGCTACTGGCATGTTCGGCTTGATGCTTTTTGCATAATTGCATCGGCTGATTGGCTGAATTCCTGGATCTGAATCCGGTGCCCCCTAGTGCAGAGAGGGAATGACGAGGATTCAATCGAAGGACGCTCATTATTTTATCGTTACAATAGCTTTCCTTTGGAATACGTACCTGGAATATTTGTAGCCATTCCCTCCTCAATCGCAATAACAAAACTGTTCTTACTTTCCTCAAGAAAAAAAGAGAGAGATAAAGATGTTCTTACGGATAGACTGACAGTAACGGGAGAGGATGTTCCAAGAGGATGAGCGCACGCGCGCTCGGTCGGGCGGGACGTGGGAAGAACAGTGGAATTCTTCTCTTCCCGTTGGATCTTTTCCGAAAGGACCGTATCCTCCGTGGAAGGAGACAGCTTCAGATGCGATGCCACTCACACTGGGCGCAAAACCTGAGCCCGAAGTCCAAACCCGAGAAAAACTGAAAACCCGAAATTAATTTAGGAAAAATCGGATTTATACCTTCAGACTTCAGTACCCGAATGGCCCGAACAGCCCAAGTTAGTAGCAGCCCATAGTTTATTCTCCACTTTGAGCCCATCGCAGGATGATTCCTAGCCCACAAAAAAGCCCAGCTTAACACAATTCCTAGCCCACAAAGGCTGAGGCCATGTACGGAGGCACCTTGTGCCTGTACGCATGTCTTTATTCAATCGCTCTCCACCGACGGCCACGTGCCGGCTGCCGCCACGAGCCTGCAGCCAGCGCTCCACGCCGCTCGACCAGCTAGCAACCTCGCGTCTCGTTGACTTGCCGCCGTTGGCCCTCACGCGGCCGTGCGCCATAGACCTCCCACTCCGAAGTCCCAACTCAGCTCGAAATGTCGCCGGATCTCATCAACAAGGCTTCGGATTGGTGGCTGATGTCCGTAGCTAGCGGATCTGACGATTTCTCCGCAGCGGCCCACTGGAGAGGATTGGAGACCTCGGCTCGTCGCAACAGGGACGGGAAGAAATCGGGTAAATTGGGAGAACCCGAACCCGTACCCGATATTTTGGGTAACCCGAACCGTCGGGTAAGGTTTTATTAAGGCGATTCTCGGGTATTGATTTGAAAAACCCGATATTTCAAAAATCTGAAATACTCGGCCTGAATTTTTAAATAAACCCGAACACCGAGAGTGAGATGCGGCAATGCCGAGACGGAACCAGACGCGTGTTCCGGCGTCCCTGGTCCAACAGAGCGGGTGGAAGATTCCAAGATGAAATTGTCCGCATGCGCTCTGTGACGGATCTACACAAAAATTATCGAGGGGGACTGAACCACGAGGGTCATCTGACGACATGCGAGTCCCGACTTGCGTTTTGGCATGAGTTCAAGTTATCTAAGTTCAAACATTAAATATTCTAGTCAATTTCATAAATAAAAAATAAGTTATAATTCATAAATATTTTAAAATAATCTATAATTTCGTAAGAAACAATATGAACATAAAAGATAGATAGTGATGCATAATGCATTTAATACCAATTCTTCCAAATTAATTAAGAAACGTTGAATGACTGTAAACCACTAATTTATTATTACCTGTTGCAATGTGGTGAAAATGTTGTCGCTTTGTTGGGCACCATTAGTGTAACTTTAATTAGTTTAAAAGATAATATAGGTTTTAAGTGAAATAAAATACTTAATCTCTTATTATTATAAGATGGGCCATGGCTACTCAGCCTTGTTAATATGGAATTAAAAAGTCCCGCTCTGTTTAGCCCAAGACAAAGCCTCAAACAGCTAAATTGATAAATGGGTCAAACCTATCCCCACTCAAATGTTTAAGGATTTTGATGGGCTACTGGCCTATTGCTTTAGAGTGGGCTAAAACATGAAAGTTTTATGGTTGCGCGACAATACAGTGAACAATCCAGCTTGTGAAATAAGAGCCCAAGTCATGGAGAGATCAGTTTTTTCTGGTTGTCTTCAACCTCCAGCCCCAATCTTTCTTCCATGGCTAAAAAAACGAAGGGGGGGGGGGGGGGGGGGGCTGCTGCCCCGTTGGATCCGCCATTGCATGCACTCTGTCCTGTTGTAAAGCTGTTGTACTATAGTGATTAACTAGTTACTAAAATTGATGCCCTGTCTTTACTAGGTGTGGTCATGACACAAGTAAGTTATGGTATCATGGGAGCAAAACGTTTCTGTGCTTCTTCAACTTTGCTGGAAACAGTCAGGGGAGGAATGTCACCGAAAGCATGTTGTCAGGTGTCAGCAGGAGACATCGTTTTTCTACCCTGGGCCTTTAGAGTTGCAAAAGGCTAATGCGACGCACGGCTCGTTGCATTTTGGTCTTAGACAACTCTGCATGTAGTGGTCAACCCCTCGTGGGCCACAAAATCATCCCAGTGTGGTTGTGCCTTCTTCCTCAACCATCATCCACAACAGATCGTGGCAGGCCTAAAGCACCCAACTCTTGCCAAACGTGAATAAAAAAAAATTCTTTCCAAACGTATGGTGGGTCACAAGTTCACGATGGATCGTTGGCAGATTTAGGTAGTATAGTCGGAAGTTAGAACCCAAACATCCCTATCTTTAGCAGATCGTAACGAGTCACATACCAACTATGATCCATGGAGGGCCCGCAACGCTTCTGCTCAACCTTGCTTTGCTTTTTTCTGCTGAAATTAGATACATACAATGAAATATTGTTCGTGTGTGATTGTTGATGTTGCAAATAGTAAGTAATTTCGGATGTTTCAAATGTAGCTTCTCCATGTTACAATAAACTCGTGGATCGTCTAATGAATTTATTTTTATGAGATGTCCTGACCTTAATTCTCTCTTAATAATTTTTTTACATAGTCCAGACAATACAAATTATATCAAAATTTACACAAAAGATAACAGTTTAGGCAACATTTTTAAAGCATAGGGGGGCTATGGCCCCTACTACACCGTGTACTGGCTCTGTTTGTGACATACTCATTAGTGCCATTTTAAAACCTCATAACTTTTTAATATTTTTTTCAGTCGACTATTTTTTAATAGGCATAAACCAAGTTAACTTTTTTAGATGATATAAACCAAGGTACTCTCTCCGTCTCAAGATAATTGACATTTTGGGTTTGGACATAAAAATTAAGGAGACGTGAAAAAAGTAGGTACACAAAAACAAAGAGGAGAAAGATAGAGATAGAGATGTATTGGAAAGAGAGAAAATTACATTAGGAAGTAAGAATAATAATTATTTTGGGACATTTAAAATTGACTAGAGTGTCAAATATTTTAGGACGGAGGAATTAACTATTTTACATAATGTACACCAGCCGCTGGACGAAGAAACGTGACCATCCCCAAATCTACTAGCCAGCACAATATCTCGTCAAAGTGTGGTCCTATATCAAGAAAATAAGATATGAGATGATTCACACCCAAAGTTATTCTGACGTTTAGCGCACCGTCCAGTCCTGAACACAGCTGAAAAGCTGCGGTTCTAATCAGCCGGTCCATGATCCGTGATCAGCTTTTGGCGTGCGCGCTGAAATCTTCCTCTGATCAGGCGACTGTCAGACAGACACACGCAAAAGTGCGCTGTAAAGCAGATGGCGCCACGTACCCCCGGCCGCGTTGGTGATCATCGAGCAAGGCATTAGTTCGCGGTGACTGTGATCACAAAATCTGAAAGGGCCGGGGACGCCTTTTCTGTCCTTTGATTCCCAAAAGCAACGCGCAGCCAGCTGCGAGGCCGCAGCGTGATCACAGTAATCTTTTTATTATTAGAGGAGCCTTAACTTTTGAGTGAAAGTAAAAGAAGCGGCCCGATCTAAAGAGATGCATGATCCATTCGTCAATTGCTAGTACATGGACGCAATTAAATTAACAGGTCCATTAGAAAATCCAGGCGCATTAGCAAGCTGCTTCTTAGCTAGGTGTCTCTGTTTCGAACTGATAGAATCATGCTCCGACGACGGCACATATCCGATGGTGTGGTGACGCCCGTCGACTGTGCCGCGCCGTAGTGGGCTGTGACAGTGGGAGGCGTTAGAAAAATCAGAGGAAGGAATGAAAGAAACTTGGCATGACATTGATTCCTTCTTTTTTTCCCCTTTTTTGGAGTGAAATGACAGTGATTCCTCTGAAAATGAAGAACACTAAACTAAAAATGGGCGGAGGAAAGATTGATGAAGGCATGGGTCCGTGCCACGAAGTCCACCGCACAACTGGATCAGCACGGCAGCAACCTCAGCGTGGCTTTTGGTTCGGCTAAATTAATGAAAGACTGGATTACTTTTGGGACATGCGTGGGGGCGAAACAAAGTGGGATCAGAACAAGGATGACCTGTCGCGCTGCAGCAGCATATGGAGTAGTATTTTCCCTAAAGAAAGAGTCTGTAGCAGCTGGATCGCAATCTCCCCAGATCGTCGCCACTACTACTGTCTACTGACCCCTTTCTCGCTTTCTTTCTTTCGGATATCATCATCGAGGATTCGAGGGGAGGAGTCGTCAGGCAACGTGAGGAAGGAAGGGCGGCAGCAACAGGACGGAGAAGAAAGCATAAAGAATGGCGGTGGAGTACGTGCGCATCTTAGTCGTCTTAGCTTTTTTTTTTTGTGTGTGTGTGTGAATTCATCAGTCTTAGCTAGAAAGGTTGCATGAGATGTCAGGTCAGGTCGGGTGAGGGGGGATCGATTTGGAGGGGCGGACAAGCGAGTACAACTGGCCTCAGGTTCAGTGCACGGCGAAGCGCGAGGCCACCCCGGTGACAGGGGAGCAACGCCCGGAAAGGCAGAGGGAAGGAAAGGAAAGTGGAAACAAAAGACGAACCCGGAACGGAACGGGGGCGGAAAGCGAAAGCGACCACACGCGGGCGGGGACTGGGGAGAAGCGATTAGATTAGCGGTATTTGGACACGGCCGACCAGGTGCGAAACCACTCGTGACGCCTAAAGCCTAAAGCCAGGCGCCGCTTTCAGCTCGTTTCAGGTTTCGGTTTTCGTGGTGTTTGCGGGGGCGAATCAACCACTCATCAATCACTCAATCCGTCCCGTCGACGTGCGGCCGGGACTTCAACCTGCCCAGGTGCATGCACGCGCGGGGGTCGCTGTCTCTGGCGCTGCTGCTTCGGGCATCAATGGAACGGGTCGGCGCATTCGCCATCCACTTGAATTGGAGAAGGGCCCGGCGCCGGATAGCGGCAGGACGGGACGCGCAAAAAGGCGATGGCCGTCGCGGTCTGGCTACTGATCCTCTTGCTTGCGCGGACCGATGGCGATCGCGGCACGAAAAGCTGTTGCGCGTCGTCTCTCTGTCCCGGCGCGTGCTTCCCGACTAGTCTCACCGCGCGCGATAATTAAGCTGAGGACGATGTATCGTACTCTATCAATATGGATGATGTGCGCGCGCGGGGCGTCATTTTCCGGCGATGAGCTATTGAGCTAGCTTTTCGGCAGCAGCAGCAGAAAACTGGTGGATGGACGACCCGCTCGATCGCTTTACTTTTTACTGTACGTGTTATTGTGCGCGCTGTCTTTGCGGGAAAAAAAATCGATTTATTTTGCGACCGAAGCGATTTGCGATTGCACAACCCCACTGAAGGAAGACGGTACACAGATGGTAACAGAGCATCGGCCACCTTTCAACTCTGCTTTGAGTTTTCTACTGTGCGCGCATGCATCCACTGCTTCATCAGCTTCTTGTTAGCCAGCACGTCGGCACGGTGCGGTCATTTACCCGGCCGGACCGGGTCGAGTCAACTTTTGATGCAAAGCAATAATAGTAAGATCGAGAAGAAAAAGACGTCGTGACGCTGGACCGAGACGGGGGAGGCACTAGATACAAAAGTCGGGGTCAGCGTCGGACTTGCCGAGTGGGACAACAAGTTCGAGGTCCAGCCAAATTAAACGAGCAGAAATTGTTAGACGACGATGTCGGGACCAGACCGGCCGCGTGTGCATTATTGGGGGCAATGTCGATGGGTTCCCTCTAACAGCAACATGTGTAAGCTAATTAGAGCGGGATGACATGCATGCATGGGGAAGGAAGCTTCTATTTAGGCCAAACCGCTCCAAGTACATCACATCTCGATCCATCCCTAATTTAATTGCTTGCTTGTGTAGTCGGCCAGTTTGTCGGGCCTTCATTCATTTGTTTGCCTTGCCTGCTGCCTGGTATATATAGTCAACCGCGACCTTGACATGCACGCACGGCTTGGGTGACTGGGCGCTGATTGGATTATTGGGCGGGTCAGAGCGCTTGTGGCACAGGAGCAAGCTACCATATATAGTCGGCATTGACTCCGCACCCCGGGCTAGTTCCGTCGCGATCATATCGACCGGTAGTGTAGTGTAGGTACGACGAAATCTTAAGCGCGCTATGGCGATCGAGGCCGACGTGTGTACGGCTCACGGACGCTGCCTTTGCCTTGCTGCTGACTAGTACGTACTAGCTGGGGTCAGGTGCGGCGCCTGCAGCGTGCCGCTCTCGAGACGTACGTACGGCTGGATCCGTTGGACGATTCGATCTGTTGCTGATGGGCTCTTGGCTTCTGTTCCATCGTAGTACGGCGAATAATGCACACACGACACGGCCATCGCATGCTGGTGCGTGGTGGTCCATGGATTCACTCATGCAATTGCAATGCGGCGCGCCCGAGTGGTCCGCGGGCGGGCGTCTCCTCTGGCCATATCAGATCAATGGATGAGCGCGACGAGTGCATAATATCATTCCATCATGCACCTGACCTGGGTTGGGTGCTCTCCATCTGAAAGAAAAAAAAATACGTGGTGACCCGCCACTCGCCGCGTCGTTCTGATGATTCTGATGAATGAAGCCGGCGGGGACGGACGGGACAGCAGCGGCAGCAGCGAGCAGGATGTACCTCGGCCCATACGGGCGTGGCAGAGTGATTTGTGGCGGGATCCCATGCCGGGTGTCCGCCGGCTGGCGAGCACGGGCTCACGGCCGGACGTGACGAGCGAGGGACCAACCATATAACCTCGCGCACCGCGCCCCACCACCACCAGCGCTAGCTTCTTCTTCTCTCTTCTCCTCTTCTCCCCCCACCACGACACTGGCCTGGCCCCGCCGCGAGATCCATGTGTTGGATACCGAGCAGTGCGCCTCGATCTTCATGATCCACCCTTAGATGCGGGCCTTGTCCTCTTGCTACCAACACATATGCGAGTAATAATGTGGCCAGTGCCAGGGGATCGATCGAAGTGGAGAGATCAGATTACAGATCCTGTTGCTGTGCGCCGTGTCCGTACGTACGCCCGGGTACTGATGCTGCACGGTCACGGGCCGGGACGATATTTTCCCCGGGCCCGCTTCTGTTTGCTTCTGAACCCTATATCTGTGGACGCTCTGTTCGTAAGATCATTCATGTCCGTAATGACCGTAGGGACGTACGCAAACGTGCTATGTCAGCTAGCTAGTCCCTGTTCATGTATAATGCTGTATGCACCAGATGCATTATATTCATGGGAGTTTGTGGCACATGTACCACAACATGATGCACTGTCCACACATCATGACGTGGGTAAAGGTATACCCAACAGTCATCGTTCCAGTGTGTAAGATCACTACTCGTCTTTAGCTCAGTCTTTCCCACGACCAAGTCACCTGCGCTGAATCGTGTGGGAGAGAACTAGACTTGGACTCTCTGCATATGTAATTAAGTCAATGTATATAGCCTGAAAGAGTTG
Source organism: Eleusine coracana subsp. coracana (assembly GCA_032690845.1). Classification (NCBI taxonomy): domain Eukaryota; kingdom Viridiplantae; phylum Streptophyta; class Magnoliopsida; order Poales; family Poaceae; genus Eleusine; species Eleusine coracana. The sequence goes on from CM064420.1 coordinate 65,041,525, forward strand.
CACTCGGACAAAGATTATATGGACGCCGACGTGCCGATCCATTGTCTCATGCAGACAAATGCAACGGCACTAACTGTCACAACGCGCGCATGCAACGACCTGCATGCTTCCGCCACGGGCAAGTACCTTTCCGTGGCATATATTGGGCTGACCTATTCGGTGATCCGGCAGGTCGCCGCGCCTCGAGAGATGACCTCCGTTCGGAGTCTAGTGCCGACATTAAAACTCTGCGTCAACTTTACCACTGCAGTGTTGCTTGGTCAAAACTCAACAGAGTTGCCTGGTGACTTCTCTCCCAGTTTGCTTTCTAATCTATATATGTCTACCTTTTTCAAGACACTATTACATTTATTTTTCCCAAATGGATGTGATTTTTATTTTGTCCAAACGAATGAAAGGGGGTTATCCTTCAACTTACCTGAAAAAAAAAATAAATTCAAAGAAAAAAGCTCCTAGCCCCATCTTGCCTTTAATTTGTTGTAAGTTGTAATGCATTTCACACCACATTGGGCGTGGCAAGACAATGTCTGCAACCATGCAACAATCTTAGTACTCACCGTGGAGTAACCCATTTTTCTTATCAATGATTTCATCGTATATGTATATGTTGCACTTTGCTATTTTATTTTTAGATAAGTAAAAAAAATATGGATTTAGCTTTTTAGAGTCACACATGTTGACAGATATATGGAAAAGCCAAAATCACGGTTACAAAATGTTTACACTACTTTATTTTATAACAAAATAATGGTACTTGGCCAACAAGCCCATTTTTGGCCTTGGTGTGTTGTTCTAGATAGACATGGGTATCGACGCTGAAACAACCCAGCCCGGCCCCTGGCATCACTGATCCCAATCATGTTAGGGTATATAGTTTGTGATTGGTTAGGTATTTTAGTTTTATAGCCATATATAACTTTATATGACAGACTTAGACATGGTAGCATTTTCTAGACTTTTTTTTCCCTTACATATGGTGTCTACCCTGTAAGCATGTTATAGGCCCAACCTGACCCAAAGTATCTAGTGACCCTTAATGGTTCAAACTGGGTAGATATTTATTTTGTCAGCCCTAGCCTGAGATTTGAGCCTTTTTTTTTCGTGAATAGCTTAATTTGAGCTTTGAAATGGTATTTTTGTTATTTTTACATCTGAAATTGTTGGGCAGCCCGGCCTAGCCTTTTATTGTGGTCCGAAAATGGTAACATGGTAGGTGTCAATGGGCTGGCCTAGGCACATATTTTCAGCATGAAACAAACTTAACTTTTCTTGTCGGGTTCGATGTCTAGCTCAGCTGCCATAGCAAAACAAGTCGTGAACATAAGGCACCAATAATTGGCTTTGATCCACACGGCCTAACTCTGTTTTGTATGCATCAACCAATATATGCAAGAATCATCTATATTTGTGTGTTGATACAGTTGGTCATTTTTGTAGGAAATTCACTAGAAAGTCAGACACAAGATGATATATATAGGGGACACGGACATATGCGTGGCAAAACAGTACACTAATAAGCCGCCCGTTCGGTGTCAAAAGTAACTCAAATGTCGTCGGGTGTCTTGACGACGAGGGAAGCAAGAGTCATCTTGAATACAGTAATGCTTTCCATCATCCGTCACGAGTCCCGGCTGACCCACCTGTTGCATGCAGCATGCAGATAAGCTCAGTGCTGGAACCCAGCAATGATCAGCCGCTCCACATTCCTGCACAGGGTTGGCCGCCCGCCGCGCGGTCGTCGGCCACGTATGCGCGGGCGACGAGTCGCCGGACCCAAAGCCGCCGTCACCCACCGCCGCCGGGGTGATTTGGGCGCTGACACGCACGGTGATTCCGTGCACTGATTGATCGCGGGGCGGAGTAAATTATTCGGCGCGCCGGACACGCGCGCGCGGCCTCGCGACGCGGGCGTTACATTTTCGGTGCCGCCCGCACCCCCCTGCTCGATGATTACTTACCCAAACTGGAAACGGGCAGGTCCCGTCGCGACGAAACGTGCCGGAACCACCAGCCGGAAGCGTCGATGCATGCACACACGCACATGTGTGGGACGAATGAACGAGAGCTCATGTGCGCCTGCGTTTCGTTGGTGTGTGGTGGTTCGCTACTTCGCTTGCGTCTCGGCGGGGGAGGTGGCCGGTCAAGCTAAGGCGCATGCCCGGATTATTGACAGGAACGGGCGCGATGGAGCACGTAAACCGCGCAATCATTCAGGACACGTAGAGATGTAAACGTGGCCAGCTCGTCCCGGCGCCGCAACGCCGTCTAGCTACCTCGTCGTAGTAATAAGGGCTGGCTGGCTCGGTCGTGGTAGTGGATATTTTGGTCCCTAGCGCCCCCGTGACGTACCACCGACGCGCGGGGCAATGGCCACGCGGCAGGTGTATGGCTGCCCGGGACCGGAACCCCCCCGCGCGCCGATCCAAACTCGACCGTCAATGTTTAGAGATTGCGGCATACTAATAATCAAGTCGTAGTAGTGCCTCCTCGCATCGCATGAATGAAGGCGATCCCTCTCTGTACAGCTCGATGGTCTCGTCCCGGGACCCAAAAAAACGCATGTATAGATGGAGCGCCCGCCCATCCATCATCCTCTTCTCGTCGCGACGGACAAACGCAGCACACAACAGGTGTCCGTACCCGGTGGCGAGGGGGCGGCCGCATTGACCAGTCTCCGCGCGCCCGCCCGGCCGGGTTTGGTCGTCTCGATCAGCCGGCTGCAACTAAAAAGGAATGAATGAAGCGGCCGGCCGGGCAAGCGGACAACCGGCGGGTCGTGCGGGCGAGTCTGGGCTTGACACCTGATTTAGATCGCACGTAGCCGAGAGACCCCGATCGAAGAGGCGCGCGGCAGATGGTTGATTGGTTTCCTGCGGCGGCCGAACATGCATGATCGCTCGCTGGTCTTTGACGTCTGATTTGATCGCATGCTGCTGTGCTGCGTTGGCGCACGTACGAGGCCCTGAGGTCGCGCCACCGACCGGCGCGAGCATGCGCCCGTGTCGTCAGGGCTGTCCCGGTTACTATACGTGCCCCGGCCGCCGGCGCGCCAACACGGCTGGTAACTCGGCATGGAGCGCCCGCGTGCTGTGGTCCGGCCCACTACTACTCTCTGCCAACCCGCCTTCTAGCACCATCCATCATCTCTCCCTCTCCATCGATCGAGCATATCCTCCTCCAATCCAAATGCAGTTGGAACTAGGATACTATGCGTGCCATGCGGACCTACATACTCGGCAGGGAGAATCTATCCGAATCGCGCACAATCTCGTCCTCTCATGCCGTGGTTTCATTTAGTTTACCCTCTTCGGATCAAAATCTCGCCGCTCCTTCAACCGCGGGATCTGATTGACTGTCAGGGCGCCGCGTTCATCTAAGAGAAACTTTTTTAATTTATACTATAGTCGTAAAGATACGTAAACTTCTTGTTAGCACACGAGTGACGACCCGACACATGCATGCGAATTGCGAAGAGAGTGTCCTTCTGCTTTAGGAAATATCTCGTCAAATCCTCCAGCATATCATATCAAATCGAATTGCGATTTGATCGTGTAGCACTGTCTAGAAAATATTTCGCACGATAATAATAAAATACTCCAAAAAGGTCAAGTTTCGCTTCCTCTCTTACGTGAAGCATGCAACCTGTTTTGATATTTTTCGAGCTTGCGCATACATGCATGTGCCCTGCTGCTGCTGGTAGCTCTTTTTTTTTTCCCCCGAGGTCGCGCGCCCTGCTGGTAGCTTATGCGGCCGGGCGAACTCACATAATGCAACCATAACATCTTTTTATAGGGAGTACGTCTTCTTCCCGCCTTATTAGCATGGCGCATGCATCTAGAAAGTCATGGCCTCAGCCATGACTAAAGAAAACACGTTGAGTATACGCTTGAAACTAACGCGAGGGTGATGCATGATGCCGGAGACGGTATATACGACTTCTCAAAAAGTTTCTCGTGTATTTCCTACGCTAAATCATTAAACAACGAGCTCATACGCTCGTCTCTTGCCACTTGTCTCTTGCTTGCATGGTGCGCGAGGAAGAGATGAGGAAGATGAGGACGGAGGAGGTAGTATCTTCAATCTAGGGGACACGTGGCTGGCGAGAGCCCTGCAAACGATATTTCTGTTTGCACAGTACGGTTCCTCGGCGTCTTCGTCAGAGACATTCAGGATTATTCATTCGATGTGTTGAATCAGGGTGATGAGTGATAGGAGTATAGGAGGGGGCGGGAAAAGATATAGTCCAACAATGCTGCACAGGCTCGCACGAATTGATTTACGCTCCGCACAGCTGTCCTCGCCTCGCCGATCAAAGGTCAACTCGTCTGACTGCACATGGTTTTTTTTTTCTAGAAAAAAAATTTGATTGGGATGTTAACCTACTATATATCGCCTCAACTCATTTTTATTTGGCGAGCATTACTCTGAATTGAAGCGAAAATAAAAGGTAGTTTCTCGTTCAAAACCCAAAAAAGGCAAAGCAGCGTGCGTTCGTGCGACCAGTACCCTATTCCCCGCGGCGGACTAAGTATCAGTTCAACGCGTGTAATTCCCATCGCAAATTCAGAATAATTCATCAGAAATCAGCATTATATTGGTAGTACTCGCATGCTTCTCCAGCCCGGTCAGTGATACTGGGAAGAAGGAAGGAAGCCGTGGTTTTTGTTACTGCTAGCCTCCGAGAGCTAGCTAGTAGATCGTCCAACCATAAATTAATCACCAAAATAAGTACACTGCTGGAAGATCAGTTTCAGCCCTACTAGAAGAAGGCCTCGAATTTTTTACACTTAAATGAAGCATATAAAATTAACTCATCAATCAGTAGATATGTTTGGAGAAATTTTTTAAAAATTGCCACCAACTAAGCAGAGAGGAGGTACTAGTACTAGTAGGGCAGCCAGCTGATTCATCAGTGGAGAGGCCACAGGCCAGGAGGACGGATAAGCAAGCTGCCAAACCGATCTGCATTATCGCACTGGGGAGACCGGGCGGGGGAGTACGGGAGCGAGCACAGTGGTTGTAGTAGCTGCTAGTGCGGAGAAAGGGAGAGGTGTGAGCTGGAGAGAGAAGGGTTAATTAGTTGATTGCTCCACTTTTTCTTTTCTTTATTTTTTCTTTTCAAATTCATCGCGCAATAATTCTCGCCCCCCTCCTCGCGCGTAGTAGGCGCAGCTCCTGTTCCTGTGCGCGTCGAGGGCTCGAGGCTAGTGGTGGTGGTAAGATTTTTGGGAGAGGGGGCGAAAGGCTCATCGCCTATCTATAAATAGCTGCCACCTCCTGGTCTCTTCCCTCCACCCCAACACCACCGCCCATCATCTCCTCCTCCTCTTCCCTCTCAGGCAGAGGCAGGTTCCTCTTCTTCCTCCTGATTTCGTTTCCTCCCTCTTCACCGCAACTAGCACAGCACTCTTCACCGCAACTAGCACAAGCACTCTTCACCGCAACTAGCACAGCACCACCAGGCAAATTAAAGTGAAACCATATGGGCGCCTTGTTGCTCTTCGTGTGCCTTCTGGCGCCCTTCGTCCTCGCCTGCGCCATCCGCGGCCGGAGGGCGCGGCGGCAGGCCTCTTCCAAGTCGCTGGCGCTGCCGCCCGGTTCGATGGGGTGGCCGTACGTGGGCGAGACGTTCCAGCTCTACTCGTCCAAGAACCCGAACGTGTTCTTCGCCCGGAAGCAGAACCGGCACGGGCCCATCTTCAAGACGCACATCCTGGGTTGCCCCTGCGTGATGGTGTCCAGCCCGGAGGCGGCGCGGTTCGTGCTGGTGACGCAGGCGCACCTCTTCAAGCCCACCTTCCCGGCCAGCAAGGAGCGCATGCTGGGGCCCCAGGCCATCTTCTTCCAGCAGGGCGACTACCACGCCCACCTCCGCCGCCTCGTCTCCCGCGCCTTCTCCCCGGAGGCCATCCGCGCCTCCGTGCCGGCCATCGAGGCCATCGCGCTGCGGTGCCTCCAGTCGTGGGGCGGACAGCATGTCAACACCTTCCAGGAGATGAAGACGGTGAGTACTAGTACTAGGCTTGTCTTCCTCTGCTCTTGCTTTCTCTGCTCTGTTCCCCAAACCCAGACGTGTGCTGATTGGTGTCTGTTGTTTCGCAGTACGCGCTGAATGTGGCATTGCTGTCCATCTTCGGGGAGGAGGAGATGCGCTACATCGAGGAGCTGAAGCAGTGCTACCTGACGCTGGAGAAGGGGTACAACTCGATGCCGGTGAACCTGCCGGGAACCCTGTTCCACAAGGCCATGAAGGCCCGCAAGCGCCTGGGCGCCATCGTGGCTCACATCATCTCGGCCAGGCGCGAGCGGCAGCGCGGGAGCGACCTCCTGGCTTCCTTTTTGGACGACCGGGAGGCGCTCACCGACGCACAGATCGCCGACAACGTCATCGGCGTCATCTTCGCCGCGCGAGACACCACCGCCAGCGTACTCACATGGATGGTCAAGTTCCTCGGCGACCACCCGTCCGTCCTCAAGGCCGTCATCGTAAGCACTAGTACTTGTCTTTGGTTCTTCCTCTTCTTTTCTTCCCCCCAAAGGCTTAAACAGAGAAGACTGAACTTGAACTGGCTACTGTAACAGGATGAGCAGCAGGAGATCGCGAGGTCGAAAGGTTCCTCGGGCGAGCCCCTTACGTGGGCGGACACCCGGCGGATGCGCATGACGAGCCGTGTGATCCAGGAGACCATGCGGGTGGCGTCCATCCTCTCCTTCACCTTCAGGGAGGCCGTGGAGGACGTGGAGTACCAAGGTGAGAACAGCTTCGTGTCCCTGTCGTGCGCCGCTGCGAGTGAACTGGACGGAGGGGACGGCTTCCTAACCGAAAATAATGAATGAATGAATAGACTAACTCATTTGTTGCTGTCCTGCAGGCTACCTCATCCCCAAGGGCTGGAAAGTGCTTCCCCTGTTCCGGAACATCCACCACAGCCCCGACCACTTCCCCTGCCCGGAAAAGTTCGATCCGTCCCGATTCGAGGTCAGTTAATAGTTGTTGAATCACTTACTACTAGTACCTGCCGCCGTCCTCTGCTTCGCTTCGCTAGCACTACTTACTACAACATGTCGTCTCAGGGTCTCACACCGTGGTTTCATTTGCAGGTGGCGCCCAAGCCCAACACGTTCATGCCGTTCGGAAACGGGACCCACTCGTGCCCGGGCAACGAGCTCGCCAAGCTGGAGATGCTCGTCCTCTTCCACCACCTCGCCACCAAGTACAGGTGGTCCACGTCCAAGTCCGAGAGCGGCGTGCAGTTCGGCCCCTTCGCGCTGCCGCTCAACGGCCTGCCCATGACCTTCACGCGCAAGCACGACTACTGATTCAGAAAAAAAAATAACAGGATGATGGATGGCGGTATTGCTGTGTATGTACGACGACTCCGGACGTACGAACCGCGGAACGGAACTGAAGCGAAACCGCTGCCGGAATTGGGCGCGGTCGCCATCGGACGGGACGGGCCGGGGGCATGGGATCACTTCAATCAAGATAACGCATATGCATGTTGTCCGTCTAGTCCGTGTACAGATTGATTCTTCTTCACCTGGTAATAGGACCGCCGGAAGACAAGACCAAAGACAAGATTAGGCGTAGGTGTCAGTCACTCAGTGTTAAGCTACTAGGGATCAGCCAGCGCCACAAAGAAGTGGCGCGTAATTGTAAAACAAACCCCATTTTGATCTTTCTTTCTTAGATTTCTTTTTTTTTAAGCCAACAAAACCTATAGGACAAGAGAAGAGAAGAGAGAGAGAGAAAAAAAAGAGGCCCTGATTGGGATGTAAGCTTAGATAGGTTGTCCGCCTGAAAGCAGGCTGGCAGCTACTCCCCAAATAATCCTTCCGATGGATGGAGTCAAAAGGGAGGAACGTCGTCATCCTGCAGCTAAGCCCGCGGGAGAGCGACTCCCTTTGTATTGTTTCGTCCAACGCAAGAGAAAGTGACTCCCTTCTGAAACTACCACTAATTTAATTGCCAAGTGCATGCACATTGTGTTCGCTCCATCTCTGCCCATTAGCTAATACTAAGCGATATTCTCCATCGCCTCATGTGATGTGTCCCTTCTGCGAATGCTTTCAAGGAACAACAAAGTCTACACTACACTGCATCCCCCGCGCTAAAAAAAAAATATCGGTTGGACTTTGGAATATAGAATGGATCCTACGGGTCAACCGCGAGAAACCACAATCCATATATTGTGGTTGTGATCCTCTTCAAACTATTCCCTCCGTACTCTTATTCCCCTTCTAGAATTCTTAAATCCTTCAACTTCTTTGTCAGAATTTCTGTAACTGTCAAATGCTCATAGCTTGTGTGAACCAAGCAATCAAATTTGTAGCCTTCTGAAAATTACTGCTGCTTGTTTTTCATCATCACCAAGTCTGGTAAAGCATTACAGGACCCTGGTTTTGTGCTTAGAGCATGCATGATAGGATGCTTATACAAAAAAAAGTTTTATTTTTGAAAGTGCTTACTTATACCAAGCAAATTAAAGAGTGTTTAAATCTTGTAACAAGGTGGATAGATCTATTCAAACATTGGTTTGTATTGTAGAACATAGTATTTATATAGGTGCGTTGCAATTTTAGCCTCTTCATCATGTTTTACACACCCTTATAGGGGCAATTATTGATCAATATGATGGTGTCAACGACCACTAACCTCAATCCTAGGAGGATGCTAATTGACAGGGGAGGCAAGGTTAGCATGCTTTCATGAACAACAAAAGTAGTTCTACAAGAAATGATTAGGGTGTCACAGAAGAGGCATTGGTACTCAAGAGGTTGTAGCGTAAGGTTAGAGTTGAAGGAGACGACAGAGTGAGCAAGAACAGTGTGCAACAGGTGACTAGAGGAGCATTTTTGGAGTAGTGCTCAACATTTGACATTGGAACAACATTTGCACGGATACAAAATTTTCATCAATAAAAACATATAGGTTGATAATATACATAGAAGTATCTATGCTCCGCCTGGTTTTAGCTGACTATGTTAGGATAATAGTTTTATTTCTTATTTTTAAACTAAATAAAAGGGTTATCCTAATGATACCAATAAAAATAATTTAAAATTATTGTTCTAATGTCAGCCTTTAAAAACCAGCTGATGGAGTAGTGTTTATTTTTCTGAACCCATCTTTGTAATAATCATATAGTTTAAAATAGTTACATTTAATTAGCTTGTATAATAATAATAATAAACACATCTTTGCTATATTACGTAAGGAAGAGGCACTCTGCCTCTGTGACCATGGAAGGGCTAACAGTCATTAGCCCATTACCTCCGACAGTGGACGGGCTAGCAGTCAGTGGCCTATCATCTGTTTATAAATCTCGGAACGATGAGATGAGACGCCCATTAAGCAGCATGATTGGATTAGTCCTCCTTCTTCATCGGATCTCCCCCCACTGGATTAAGCTAAACTAGCCCCTTGATTACCCTCGGGATGATCAGCGCAAGTGTTGTCGTACGTGCGGAGGATAGGTTAACCTGATTGACTTTTGAGACGGAACATATTGTAAACCGCGAGCGGTCTTGTGCACGGCCGACGCGCGCACGCACGCAGCTCCCATGGAAGAAGCATTGGCGCGAGGCACGGAAGGGGATCGGCCGGAGAAGCAGCGAAGCTTCCCGGAAGCGCGGCGGCACGCAGCAAGTCGCCTCTAATGGCGAGACAGATGGAATCCTATCCTCTGTGCCAATTATTCAGCCAGTCGCGCGGTCACGAGCCGGCATTACTCCGCCACCACCACCGCTCACTCCGTCCGGGGCCAGAAGAGGCCCGAGGCGGCCAATCAGTGCCCCGATTTCTTTACTCCACTCCACCGGTGGTGATCCATCTGGCCGTGCCCTGTTGCGACCATAGACTAATGCTTCCCGTGGCCGTGCGTGACCGAATCGCTGACGATCTATCTCGCCGATGCTGCTGATTGGCTTCCCGGTTCCGTACTCCTCTTTCTTCTCGGCCGTCCTGTGCTGTCCTGTCCATTTCCGGGCCGGCGAGCTGGCTCGCTGCTAGCTAGCTAGACGCCGCACTCCAGCATCCGTCTCGCTTTTTGTCCGCTATTGTACATGGCCGTCACATTTTTGTCTACTCTCACATGGTTATCTGTAAACCAAGCACGCGATGCTGCTGCCAGCCAGATCCTTGAAGCGTAGCTATCGATCCAGTTTTCAACGCATGTCATATGTCCGCGCGGCAATACATTTCGAAAGCTTCTTTGCATCAGCTAGCCTATCCATGCGTTGAGTGTCCACACAGAGAAAATGAAAGAGAGGAGAAATCAGGCCACAGGGATAACTGTTGTGGCGCCGGCTTGAGCCCCCCACACGTGGCGCGATGTGCGCCCTCTTGTTGGATGACGGCTCACCAAATATGTGTCACGTGAAAATAACATGTCAACGAGCACTGTCCAAATATGCGACCGTTTCATTTCTGGTTTTAAATGTCATGGAGTGGGGGAGTCAGCCTGCTTTGAAGAGCTAGTAAAGTCCATCTCACAAATCTATAGACCAAATCTACATCACTTTCATAATTAATGCAGTTGAAATTTGTGAGAAGTCAACATGAGAAAAATGGGCAGAATGAATGGTCATCTGTGTGAAGATTTTTTTAACAAAAATCTTATTAACATCTACGTAGGCGTGATCTTAGATCGTGGCACGATATGAATATGTGGATAATGCGCGTGCGTACACACCTATATGTTGTATGAAAATTACATGTTATAAAAGTTTATCTTTTTGATTACATACCGCTTATGTAAGTATTCTGATTTCCATACCAATTTTCTAAGCACTCGAAAGTCAACCTTTGTGAGGAATAATACAAAATCTTGAAAAGGATCTTCTGAGAATTGTTTCATAGCTTCTAGTCTATCCCATTTTGTGCAATAGTTAACATTTAAATCAAATATCTATATTGTTTATCTTGGAATTAATCATAATTAGTATTTTTCGAGCCCCATTGATAAGATATACAATTTCACTAGAGGGAAAAATCATCCTTTGAATGATAAGTCAACTTGTCACAGAAAATAGTAAGGGCAAACCACAAGAACTTTCCATGGGTTTCCTTAATTAGGATATTGACATTGATCACATTTTTTGTGATTTCCCTATGGAAGGATGATGTGATAGTAAGAGAGAGGGCACCATTAGGTAGTTTAATATCAAGAGGTTAGGCTTTTCTATGATACTCTGATGACATGTACATATTTTCTAGCATCACTCCAGTTGATTTTTTTAAGGCATTTGACACTGCAAATATTAAAAGCAAAATTCAAAGGGGGCAACGTTTGTCAACGTGAAATACTCGAGGATCCAGCATGCACGCATCATATAAATATATGTAAATAATGCGTTGACATAGCATACTTTATACTCTTTTGTCTTTGGGTTTTGAGTTTCGCGGATTTAGTTGAAGAGTTCACACATCCATTTTTGTTTGTCGTATTTGTTCAATTGAAGTGCATCATAGCCTCTTAAATAATATTATATGATCACACTTTATTGGCCTTTACATCTAGCTAAATCACCATATATTTTTGGGAGTGATCACATTATTTTCCTTCATATGATTATATATGAAACAGTTATACATCATGGCAACTATAGAATAATATTAAGTTATTATTATTTTTAATTTACAAGAAGGAAGCAATATTATGCTTCAGCTATACTGCCAGCCGCCTCCTTGTTTATCGCTTGGCATTTTTGTCTTCTTGCTTATAATTTATATCCACACGTTTGGTTTATGATCCAGCAAGCAACTTCTAGGCGAGAACAATTCTGTGCAAAACTCTATACAAATATGTGCATTAAAAAAATGATAATTATTGTGGCTTCCAGCTGCAGAAAGGAACAGGACGACCCGCACATACGTCAGCTTCAGATCAAGCAGACTCACTTGTATTTAATTAAAAATGTAGTAGATGAATGCAAGCATGGACCTTCCAGCTAGATGACCTGTGCTTGCTGTGAGACGGGATTTCCACAAGTTTTTATATTCTGCAGGTGGTGGAGAATACGCCACCATCGCATATTTTTATGAGGCATCGATCGAGTCAAACTCAACTGTTTTTTTCCTGACCTGTATTTATTTTTTGGTCGAGTTCTATGCTTAGTTTAGGTCAACTCAAATACCTCAGTTGTGCAAGCCTGATGAATGCCAATGCTCGCCTTTTTCCCTTGACTTATAAAATGAAACAAGGACTATATACAATGAATCGATAAGCAGTATTTGTGTCAATTAGAAATATATAACATGGTAATGTGATATCATTCAACTTCTATACAGTTCCTTGCTTCTAGCAGAGGACTCCTGAACAGTGCTTTGATTACTATAGTAGTGTCTTATTATTAGACCATGGCATATGCAAATAATACACTTATTTTTTTAGAAAAATGCCAATAAGTAGTAGAATAATTTATTAGCACAAAGCATAATTGACTAGATTGACTTCACAATTATGGATGGTTTATTCAGTGAGATATACTGTTAGTTTGACAAAAAAGGCCAGACAGGTGGCAGCAATGAATATGATCCATGTGCTTCCATCATCTTCATAAAAACCCCATGATACGTTGATCGGCTGACTCAGCAAAATTGATTGTTTATACTCCGACGTATGGCTTTCCAAACTGAAATAATATCATGATACTATGTCTCATGTATGCCTGATATATAATATGGCTCCAGAGTCAACCATGGTTAACTTACGAAGTAACCAGAAGAGAAATTCTGAATGTTTGAAATGCTTGGGCTGAAGTTGCCCGATAATTGATTAATAACCTTCTAGCTTGTGAGGGTTAAAGAAGCCCAGCCCGCGTATTTCGATTTAGCCCAGCTATGGAATCTCTACTCTAAACTGGACCCACACACCCAGTAGCCCATTTTTCGGCCTGTGTATGAGGTGACAATCTGGGCTGCCCTAACCTAGCCAAACTGGGTTAACAAAGAAGCCCAGCCCAACACACTAGGAGCAAGAAGTAAACGCTGCACTAGAGGCGAAGTCGACGACCGGAGGCGGAGGTGGAGATCGGCATCGGCGGCGATGGCGGTCGGAGGGCGAGACGGAGAGACGAGGCGAGCGCACGCGGCGATGGTTGGCTCACAGCTCATCAACGCCGGGTACCACGTTATTGCGAAGCTGGCGCTCAACGTCGGCGTCAACCGCGTCGTCTTCTGCGTCTTCCGCGACGTCCTCGCCCTCGCCGTCCTCGCCCCCCTCGCCTTCTTCCAACAGCGCGGCTCGCAATCCAAGGCGCTTCCACCCCTCACTTGGCGCCTCCTCGCCTCCTTCTTCGTCCTCGGGCTTACTGGGTAAGCTCAATCATCGGGGATTTGGCGCACCAATGCTTACTGCCGCGGTTCGTGATGAAATCTGCTTTGACGTCTTTGCGTGTTTGCAATGCAGTATCTTTGGCAACCAGCTTCTGTTCTTGCTTGGTCTCAGCTACACGAACCCCACCTACGCCGCCGCCATTCAGCCGTCCATTCCTGTCTTCACCTTCATCTTAGCCGTGATCATTGGGTCAGCCTCTCTCTCTCTCTCTCTCTATCTCATGGGCTCATGGCAATGCACTTCCGTTCACGCTTCCATTTGCCACGAATTTATATATTTCGCGTGTTTCAGGACTGAAACATTGAGCCTGGTCTCTAATGAGGGTCGGACCAAGATCGGTGGCACAGTCGTCTGTGTGCTCGGTGCTGTCTTCATGGTGCTGTATAGAGGACCGGCTGTGTTTGGTAACGGGGAGCTCGAGCTTGATAGTCACGGTGGCGTGCCTCCCCTTTCACGGTCTGAGCCAGCCGGGCCTTTGGAGCTGCAAAAGTGGCACATTGGAGTCCTATGCTTGATTGGGAACTGTCTCTGTATGGCTATTTATTTGGCTTTTCAGGTATTTATCATTTTCAAGTTTGGTTCTCAATAGTTAAGATGATTTACCAAGGCTATGCAAACTACTTTTTACTGTAATGATAAAAAGTAGTCTTCACTGAAATATCTGTTCTGCATTCTTGGACTAACATTCTTTTTATGCTGCATCTACATTTACATTTTTGTATCTTGCCTTTGGGTACACTGAAACTCATGCTAGGATGTCTTTAAAAAAAAAACTCATGCTAGGATGTCAAAGAAGTAGAATTCCATTTTTAGAAGGAAAATGAAGTAGATTTTTTTATGGTATCTTGCCTGTTTTATAATTATCTTGTTCGCTGTTCCTATTATGCTATTTCAGGCTCCAATTTTGAAGAAGTATCCTTGTAGCTTGTCACTAACAGCACACTCATACCTTTTTGGGGCTATTCTTATGGTCATTTCTGGAGTTTTTGCAACAAATGACAAAGATGACTGGAATTTGACTCAGTCGGAGTTTGCTGCTGTTGTCTATGCTGTAAGCTTCCCATTAAATTTACTGTTCCCAAATGGACTTAGTGTGGCATGTTGCAATTTTCATTGCTTGCATTTTTATATCATCACATACATATGGCAGTTGGTGCTGATGCAGGGCAATGAATTGCATCCCCTGCACAGAACCATGAATCGATATATCCATGCATATCCATTCGAGAAAAATAAAAAATCATGCATATCATGTGAAAAAAAAATGTGCTCCAACTCAATTTTTCACTCCCATATTCCAGGGACTTATTTCGTCTGCTCTCAATACATTTTTATTAACGTGGTCCAACAAACTTCTGGGCCCTGCTATGGTGGCCCTATATATCCCTCTTCAGCCAGTGCTCTCTGCTCTCTTGTCAATGCTTTGTCTGGGAAGTCCAGTATACCTCGGAAGGTACGAATAAGTTTGTCACTTTGCTAATCTTTTCTTCATGTACAGTACTAATGCTGTTGGTTTCCTGCTCCTGCTCTAAAATTGATCAGTGAACGGCAAATGTTCTTTTTTTTTTTAGAAAATAGGTTTCCCCTGCTTTTAATCAAAGCATCACCAAGTTGCATACAACGTTATTTGAAGGCTTCAAGCCTGAGGGTCTGAACCCATTAGGGGTTACAAGCAGCATTTTCATTCCTGACTACCTAATTCCTCTCTTGTGCTCCTTCATTCCTGTCTGAAAATGACAAACTCTCTTGTTGGTCTTGCCCGAGCAGAGCAGAGGTACCCAGGTCAGCCTCACTGGTGCAGCAGCTTCTCTTTCCAACTCTCGCACCCAGGAATCCAGCTTCTCTAACTCGTCCTCGTGGCCTAGGATCCGCCAGTCCCTTAGCATTCTTGCAATCTTCCTTAGCACCATCTTTATACCTGTCCATTTTGTGTCCTGAAAAAACATTTCATTTCTTAGTTTCCATAAAGTCCAAAGTGTTGCTGCAGTTAGCATGTTAAGCATGCTATGTTTCTTATTGCTAACCCAGAACTTTGCAATCGATTCAAAATTCATGCCAACCTCTCTATTCACCACATCAGTAATGCCACGCCAAACTGTTTTGGCAACACAACACTCAAAGAATAAGTGGTTAACCGACTCCTTCTCACAGCAAAATAAACAGGAAGGATCATCAACATTCCTTCTTTTAGCCAGGTTATCACGAGTGAGGGTTTTATTATTAGCAAGCAACCAAAGAAAAATATGAATTCTGGAGGGCACCTTAATTTTCCACATGACTGGGGTATTTACATGACTTACTCCTCTACTATTGATAACAGCATATAATGAATGAACTGAATATTTTCCACAGGATTCAAACTGCCATATAATGGCATCCTTTTCCTCAGAAAATCTTAAGCTACCTGCAATCTGCAGCAGCTCATACCACATATTCATCAACCTACTATTTACTGCTCTTCTGAAGGTCATCTTTAGATTTACACCTACTATTTACCGGCAAATGTTCTTCTTCTGGCAATAATGTTCTGATTCTTTGATCTGAACTCTGAAGTACATTATGCTTTGTTTCTTGCAGTATTATTGGTGGGCTTTTAATCATCTCCGGTTTATACCTTGTCACTTGGGCTCAACACAGAGAAAAGCTTATCGGATTTGGACCTTCTTATGTAAATTGCGCATCAGAATCACTTGAAAGCAGTTCTCAACTTGTAAAAAGTGGGAACTTAGTCTTGGATTCCTCTATATCTCTTTCTAGACTGTGGAATGTGGCATCTTGAGAAGTTCCTAACTTTGGTTTATCAGTGTATCCAACATCTTCTGTCCTTTAGGTACTTCCCTTACTGACAAAGAAACAATATAGATACAGAAACATGCATTAGAAAGGCTGAAATGCTAAAGAGAGTAGTTGAATGAATATGGGTCGGGGGTTTTCCTAACAGTGTTGTGTTTCCTCGTATGCACAAGAATGACTAGGCAGCTTATGCTCATTTGTATTTGTGAGACCTTTTTTTTTTTGTGGGGACGTTTTGTGACCGATCTCAGGATTTGAATGGATGCTTCTTAAGCAACTGTATTTATCTTTTTCACAAAACACTGTATCTATCCCGTTGAATTCGTAAGTACATATGAATTTATTACAGCATTGCTGCGAGGAGTCGAAAATACAACAGGGAAAGCTGGCACTTATCGACAGAGCAAAATTCGGAAAGCAGGCGGCCCGCTCCGATAATAACCCAGCCCACTAGAATAGCGAAGATGGTCGGCCCAATGAAACGAAGCACGTTGACCGTTTGACGAGTGAGCAAGTAACGGCGAAGGTACGGCGATCGGAGGCGGAGGGCAGAGATCGGGATCGGCGGTGATGGCGGCGCGGGAGCGGGACGTCGAGGCGAGGCGGGCGCAAGCCACGATGGTCAGCGTGCAGATCGTGTACGGCGGGTACCACGTCATCGCCAAGCAGGCGCTCAACGTCGGCGTCAACCGCGTCGTCTTCTGCGTCTTCCGTGACCTCCTCGCCCTCTGCGTCCTCGCCCCCCTCGCCTTCTTCCAGCACCGCGGCTCCTCCGCGCAGGCGCGTCCGCCGCCTCTCACCTGGCGCCTCGTGGGCTCCTTCTTTGTCCTCGGGCTCACAGGGTAAGCTCTAAGCTGCCTGGTCAGTGGTCACAAGTCCCAGTGTCAGAAGCACAAAGAGAGCTTTGTAACCAAATGCTGCCGTGCGACATTCGTTCTCTGATGCGCTCACGTGTTTGGTATGCAGTGTCTTTGGCAACCAGCTGCTGTTCTTACTCGGCCTCAGCTACACCAACCCCACCTACGCGGCAGCCATTCAGCCGGCCATTCCTGTCTTCACCTTCATCATGGCGCTCGTCATGGGGTCAGTCTCTGAATCGCCAATTTCCCAGACGAATTGGCAGTCCTGCAGTCCTACTTGCTCTTGAATTTAAACATCTTGCTTATTTCAGGACTGAAACAGCGAGCTTGGTATCAAATGAAGGCCGGGCCAAGATTGGGGGTACAGTTATCTGTGTGCTAGGTGCAGTTCTTATGGTGCTGTACCGAGGGCCGGCGGTGTTTGGTAGTGGTGAGCTCGAGCTTGATGTTCACAGTCATGGTATTATGGTTGATATGTTACAGCCAGAACCAACAGTGTCCACGCCATCTTTGTTCAAGGCGATTGGGCTGCAACAGTGGCACATTGGAGTGCTATGCTTGATTGGGAATTGTCTCTGTATGGCTACCTATCTTGCATTGCAGGTATTGCTGATTTCAGGCTGTTGGGGTACTAATATGTTTGTTCACTTTACCAATCGGGATGTTTGGATAGTTTAGTTCCAAATCAGATTTAGGTGCGGAGCATTTCGTTGAGCCTTGTTGAGTTACATCAGTAATTTAAGAGGAGGAACCTGTTGAGAGCATTATAGTTTTTGTTATATACATTTTGGTCTTAATAGCTGGCTCAAAAATTTTCCTCCTCTCAGCACTCTTGCAATAGCAGCAATGATGAGAGTTTCGATTTATCCTTTTCTCTCCTATAGAAAGAACGTATTTGACTTACTGTGTAGCCAACTGACCGTTTCGATATTGAATTTGGTTTGAGCTTTAGATGACAGTCATAGATGATTTGTTATGAATGGAGCAATTATACCTTGCTGTACTGATAAAGATTGGTCTTTATAAAAGAAGATAATCTCTCTGACATTTTTGGATGGCACAATTTGCTCATAGACACTACTCAATTTTGGTATTTGCTCTAGAACACTACTTAATATTGTATTTGCTAGAAGACACTACTGAATTTTGGTAATTAGCTAGTAGACATTTTAATCATTATAATATTGATTATCTTGTATGAGGGAGAGAGAGAGAACTTTGAAAATGACCATTTTACCCTTACAATCAATTTCAACATATTTGACAACATATATAATTTTTTTGACATATAGTTAATCATAGCGATGTAATAAGTGATATTTACATATTTTGCAAAAAACTATTATTTTTTCATAAGAGTTATGAACAATATATTAGTTGTATTTCAAAAATTATATTAACTACTACACTCGTTCTTCAAAAATAATATTAATCATGTTTATAAAAATAATTAATACTTCTTATGAAAATAATAATTCTAAAAAAATCATTACCACATATTACAACGTCGTAGTTAATTATATGTTAAGAAATATGATCATATTATAAGATATGTTCAAATTGGTTGCAAGGGCAAAAAGATCATTTAAAAAGTTCTCTCTTTTATCCTTATGAGATAATCAACATTTTAATAATTTAAGTGTCTATTAGCCAATTACCATACTTTAATAGTGTCTTCTAGCAAATACAACATTGAGTAGTGTCCTAGAGCAAATGTCAACATTGAGTAGTGTCCATGAGCAAAATTTGCCTTCTTGGATTGACACTGTCATATCTCTTATGTTGCTTACTACATCCATTTGACTCTGCTTTTTGTGTGCTGTCGTTCATTCATCATACCTTGAAACTTGCTCTAAGAACATGCATTTTGTGCATGTGTTTTGTAGGATTCCCACTTATTTGTCATTCTTATATTTTTCATGTGTTGATATTTTAGGCTCCAATTTTGGTGAAGTATCCCTCGAGTCTGTCTCTGACAGCATATTCATACTTTTTTGGGGCTGTTTTAATGGTAATTTCTGGAGTTTTTGCAACAAATGATACAAACGATTGGATCCTAACTCAATCTGAGTTTGCTGCTGTCGTCTATGCTGTAAGCTTCAATTATTTATTGTTCTAATCCATTCCTATTGTGTCATTTTGCATGCTTTACATTTTTACACCATTACATGCACATACTGTCATATATTCATATGCATTTGATATTGCTAACTTACATGTTCATACTTATTACTGGTGCAGTATATAGAGTAGGAGTAGGACCTATTTATGGGACTATGAATTAATATTCTGCATCCATTCTTTGCACTTTGTACTAGTCTTGTCGTGCTTCGTGAACTTCATTTTTCTTCTTCATTCTAGGGAGTAATGGCATCTGCTTTTAATTATGTTCTATTGACATGGTCCAACAAAATTCTGGGCCCTGCTATGGTGGCACTTTATAACCCTCTTCAGCCTGTGGTCTCTGCTCTATTGTCTATGGTTTTCCTGGGAAGCCCAATTTACCTTGGAAGGTAATATATTTCTGTTACCTGTTTTAATTTTGAGTTACTGAAACCTTTTATTGGTGTGTGAAGAATACTGTTCCTATGTATAAGCTACTTACATGTAAATATGTAATACCAAATATGCTGCTTATTGGCTTTGCAATATGATCAGTGAAGTGCAATTTGTTCTAGGCTTTTAGCAATTCTTACTTTGTCATTTATTTTAATCTCAATTCTCATGTGTAATCTGTGTTGTTTGTTTACAGTATTATTGGTGGACTTCTTATCATCACTGGTTTATACCTTGTCACCTGGGCACGACATAAAGAAAAATTGATTGGCATTGGCTCATCTTACATAAGATGTTCGTCTGAATCACGTGAGGTTATGAAGAGTGGAAATACAGCATCTGTGCCCTTTATATCTCTTGCTAGGCTGTGGAATGTGCCTCATGAATCTTAGGAAGTTGGTGGTCTGGGTCTGAGCTATTCAGCTTCGTGTAGGTACCTCCCTTACAGAGAATACCAATACAGGAAAATGACATGCTTTTAGAAAGACTGATGCTGCAGAGAATTTCTAGTGAAGATAGGTAGTATTATAGTGTAACACTACGATGTTGTATGCTGTCCTGGGAGCTGTTAGGTTTTTTATGTAGGTACAGCTCATAAGGGAGACATGACAAAAAAGGTTTATGTTCGGTTCTATGACACTTAACCGTACTAAATATTTTGAATTGGATATCACGAAACTCAAAATAAACTCCGACTAAGTAACAGTATGCATCATGATTACACTGATAAGTTTAAAAGTGAGATAAATTTGTTTCTCTCAAAGTTGCTGCAGTTCATATCGTGTCCGGTTTTTTTTTTCTAGAATACGCAGGAGAGTTACGTATTTTTGTATTAAGAAGAAACGGTCGATGACTGGTTACACAACGCGTGCCACTTTTGTCGGCCGCCGGTAGTCAAACATTACATGGGGAGATTACAGAGCAGATGACTACCGCCTAAACTCATAAGCCTACTCTTGCGGTAATAGACAACCTAGGCTTTTAGCGCCCGCTACGACCCATAATCTGGCTTCCTCCTTTACCCGTTGCGCTGTTAGTCGTGGTGTAGTCGATTCACTCTGGAACACCCGGCTGTTCTGCTCGTTCCATATGGTCCAGGTGACCAGCATGAACAATGTGTCTAGGCCTTTCCTCGGCATCTTGGCCAGTCCCGCTCGCAAGTTGCTCCATGTCGTGTATAGGTCACCATTCAGCTGCTGGAAGCGCTGAGGCATGTTGATGTGAGTTAGGATCTCCCACCAGACCTCCTTCGCGTAGGGGCAATGGACCAGGAGGTGCTCAACCCGTTCTGGTGCTTGGTCACAGAGTGTACACACATCGGATTCTTGCAAGCCATGCCTGAATCGTCGCTCGGCAGTCCAGGTTCGGTTGTGCAGAGCCAGGTAAAGGAAGAATTTCACTTTGGGTGGGCTCCATGTCTTCCATAGCAGTTTGGCTCCCTGTAGCGCAGTTGATCTGGCAAAGAGCATTTGGTATGCAGACTTGGCAGTGTATTGCCGTGAGGTTGTCCACCGCCAATAGATGTCATCCGGTACTCCAGGCTGCAGGCGCGCTTCTTGAATCAGTTGCCAGAGCTCCAGGTATTGCAGTAGCGCCATGATCGTCAGCTGCCCAGTGATGTCGCGGATCCATTGTTTGTTCTGCATTCCCTGTGCAACTGTTCGGTTTTTCATCGCCCTACGGTTCACTGCCCGACACAAGTCTGGTGCAAGCGCTTGGATTGAAGTTCCATTGATCCATCTATCGGTCCAGAAGTACGTTCGGTTTCCGTCTCCCGTATGCACCTCAATTGAGGCGTTGAACATTGCTTGAACCTCCATTTCATTCTCCAGTGGTAGCATACTCCATGCTCTGTTCCGGTCAGTTCTTTGGAGCCATAGCCAGCGCAGTCGTAACGCATAGCCGGCAAGCTTCAGATCAACAAGGCCTAGGCCTCCTAGCTCCAGTGGTCGTGTTACCCGCGGCCAAGAGATTGTGCATTTTCCACCCGGTGTCGAGGCTGCACCCGCCTAGAGGAATCCTCTTCTGCATTTGTCGATTGCTGAAATGACCCAGTTCGGTAGCTTCTGTGCGATTAGCGGGTAAATTGGAATGGCTGACAATGTTGATTTGACTAGGGATAAGCGGCCTGTCTTGTTGAGTAGGCCAGCCTTCCATGTAGGTAGTCTACTGTGAATCTTGTCCACCACCGGCTGCAGGTGCTCTTTGCGTAGTCTTCCAGTGGACAAAGGCATTCCTAGATATGTTATTGGGAAGTCTGAGATTTCACAAGGGAGGAAATCTTGCACCCGTGCGATGTCCTCCTCTGTGCAACAAATTGGCACCACAATACTCTTGGTCATGTTCAGTCACAGTCCAGACGCACAGGCGAACAGATCAAGGAGTGCAGCGACAGTGGCTAGGTCTTGCGCCGTTGGTGCCAGAAAAAGTATGGCATCATCTGCATAGAGGGAGCACTGATGCAGTATGCCACGATGTCCAATAGGCTGCAGCATGTTGTTTCTGGCCGCGTGGCTTAGAAGCCGGTGGAACACGTCCATAACTAGTATGAACAACATGGGCGATAGGGGGTCTCCCTGCCGGAGCCCACGTTCGAGATTGATCGCCTCCCCCGGCTCTCCGTTAAGCAGGAGTTTGGTCGAGGAGGTTGAGAGCAGCATGGAGATCCAATCCCTCCACCGTGGCCCACAACCGATATGCTCCAAGACTTGAAGCAGAAAAGGCCAGGATACGGTGTCGAATGCTTTTGCTATGTCGAGCTTGAGGAGCAGTTTTGGGATGCGCTTTTGTCTAAAGATTTTTGCAGATGCCTGAACGAACTTGAAATTATCATGGATAGATCTTGTTTTTATGAAGGCGCTCTGGTTGACGTCCACCAATCTGTCAATTTCGACCGATAATCTCCGTGCCATCATCTTCGCCATCAGCTTGGGGAAGCTGTGAATCAGACAGATGGGTCGGTAGTCAGCAGCTGTCTTGGCATCCACTTTTTTGGGGATGAGTGTTATGAGCGCATTGTTGATGTTATGGAGCCCCCGACGATCAAGCCTGTTGAAGGCGTTCATGGCTGCAATCATGTCGGCCTTGATTATCGGCCAAGCCGATCGAAAGAATTCCATCGTGAAGCCGTCCGGGCCGGGCGCCTTGTCAGCAAGCATGCTTTTGATTGCTTCCCACAGTTCTTGTTCCGTAAACTGGTCGTCGAGGTGCTCTAGCGATGCTCTTTGGACTCCGATGGCGTCAAGATTGATAGTGTGCTGTCGCTCTACTTCTGTGCCCATAATGCTCATGAAGTGGTTGAAGAGCGCGTCCGCCTTGGCTTGGTGATCATGTACCATGCCATTGGCAGTTTGCAGGCTTGCAATATGGTTTTTCTTTCGCCGATAACTGGCATGCAGCTGGAAGAATTTGGTGTTTGCATCACCTTGTTGCAGCCAGGTAATCCTTGAGCGCATGCGAGCAATAGTGCGCTCGAGCGATGCCAATCCCAGACTCTTGAGCTTGAGCTCTTTTCGCAATTCTAATTCCTCTGGCGACAGTTGCCGCGTCTCTTGCGCTCTGTCCAGGCGTAGTATAATTTCTCTCGCCGCAAGGATTTGGACCTTGATGAATCCTAGTCGCTGTTGCCCCCAGCTTTGAAGTTCCCTTCCTGCGTTGCGCAACAGGGCATCAAGCCTCCGTAGTGGCTCAGTGATTGAATTGTCACATCTCCATGCCTGCTTGACTGCTTCAAGGTAGTCCGGCAGTTTGGTCCAGTGGTTCTCGAAGTGGAAACTTGGTTTGCCACGGAAGCCAGCGTTGGTGGAGAGCAGTAGCGGACAATGGTCGGAGATCTCCGAGGATTGTGCTTGCAGAAAGCAGTTCGGCGCCATCACTTCCCAGTCAACAGTGACAAGAATTCTATCGAGTTTTTCCATGGTGGGTCTTTCTCTCTCATTGCTCCATGTATAATTCCGTCCATGGAGATGGATGTCCTTGAGTTCCATTTCACTCACGAAACGTCTGAAACGGCCCATATTGCGCCTGTTGATGTTGGCGTTGTTCTTGTCTGAAGCGTCTAGGAGCAGATTGAAATCACCAGCGATCATCCACGGCCCGCCTCGCGTGGTCCGCACTACCCGCAATTCGTCCAAAAAGGAAATTTTGTCTACGTCCGCTTGTGGCCCATAGACAGAGGTCAGGTTCCATGTCGCATCGGCAATCGAGATCTCCACCGTGAGTGAGAAGTCCCCCACGTGCTTTTGTGTCATGGTGATTCCCGGGCCTCGGCAGGCAATGAGGATGCGTATCAGTTTCTTTTGAATCTTGTTTGCCCCTGATCAGCGTCAGTGCGCTATAGATTTGCCTGTATGCGTGCACTGCTCGTTTTGTGGTGTGGATCGAAGTACTCCGAAAGTAAAAGTTTGTTGAGATCTCAGATTCTGTGTATCACTCTACATATGTAAAAGTTTGTGTTACCAAACAAACGATTTTGGTAAGAGAAACACGGATGCGTGCGCTGAGTTTTCCTCATCGAATGTCTGGCAACGGCAGCGTCTCCCTGAGAGTTGCAACATCGCAGGAAAACACGCACGCTTTAGGATGGTCATCTATTGGTTACACAAGGCTCCATCGTTGAGGCTGTCGAGGAAGACGACAACGACGCCCCGCTGTAGCCCATCCTGGTTGATCGTCGATCATCGAATTGATGCCTACGGATCGACACTTGCGACGATGAATGGATGGAGGTGGTTATGTGAGGCTTGCGCCCGTTCATCCATGTGTTGCTGGGCAAGACCACGCGACAAGGAGCGAAGATTGCTTTGGGTGCTTGAGGGAAGAGGACGACGGCAGAGAGAAGTAATCGGCTTGGGTTGAGCGGCCGCGGAAGAAGATACCAACAACAAAGAGGAAGACGGGAGGAGACGAGACTCATGGTTATTTTACAGAAAAAACCCTGCCATATCTTCTAATTTAACATTCGTTTTATGCTCTTTGTAATCTTATGGTTCAGCCCCTACATTCATGTATATTTACATAAAATTAAAAAAAAAGGCACCTCAACGGCTCAACCATCCAGGAAAATATAATTACGTAGGGAATTAAATTATATGCTGCTATATTATTCTGTAATAAATCTGTAATTTCTCCTTTTAACATGGGACAATTGCATATCTAACCCTGTTTTCGACCTCAATTACACGGTTGACCCCGTTTTTTAGGGTTTGCACATTTGACCCTCTTTTTTGAAAATGAACTCGCCGTTTGACCCTGGTTGGGCCTGTCCGTTAGGCTGAACAGTTTTTTTGAATAAAAATAAATCTGAGTAAATAAAAAGATAAGGGAAAGGACCATTGTGCCTTGTATTTGGAATTAGAACAGAGGGCCATTTCTCTCTGCCTCTCGTGCCCTTTCTCTCTGCCTCCCCCGTGTCTCTTATTCACACGTCATGGCTGAAGCTCGTAACCCTAACCCTAGCTCTAGCTGGCGGCGCAACAAGGTGTAGGGAGGCACGACGCGACGCGGCTTGGCGCGTCCCCGTGACTGAGGCGCAGCTTGGCGCGTCCCCGCGGCAGGCGGCGCGGCTCAGCGCATCCCGCGCTCTGGTGCAGCTCGGCCCGACGCGGCTGGGGCAGCAGGGAGGCACGGCTTGACTAGGGAACAGGGAGGCGCGGGCTGGACCAAGAAGCAGGGAGGCGCGGGCTTGACAAGGGAGTAGGGAGGTGCGGGCTAGACTAGGGAGCAGGGAGGAGGTGCGGGATGGAGTAGGAACAGGTTTATTCAACCAACATGTAAGCTGTAAATCCTTTTCTCTCTCTTTTCCCCTTTCTTTACTTGTCAAATGGATAGGAAACCTCATACAAAAATAGTGATTTGTGTCATTGTAGGATGTTTCATGGATATTGCTAGCTAAGTCTTCCCCTATATATTCTGATTTGTAGGGAAACTAACATTGATAACGTGATAGAGGCATCGTCTCCACCCTCAGTACCACACAACCCTACCAATGACAAACCCACAGAGAGCAGCAGATTGAGTGGCAATATAACAAAAAAAAGCAAAAATGAGTGCTAATGATGATGAGTTGCATGTGTTTAGTGATAGCAGCTATGACACAGATTTGGCTGCATCCTCTGATTCTGAGTGTTCTAACTCTGATTGCTCTGACATTGACTTTGATCCTGATACTAAAATAATTGATAAAGATGATGATGATTATATCCGTGTCTTTTCATATGATGTTGATGATCCAATTATTGATGTGGGGGTTGTATTTGAAGATGTGGATGAGTGCAAGTCGGCTGTTACTCATCATGCTGTCCTGAATGACTACGCCTTTTACACTGTGAAGAAGTCAAAGTCTAGATTTAGAGCCAAATGCAAGAGAGCTGATAAGGGTTGTCAGTGGGTGTTCTTTGCAAATACAGGGAAAAAATACTTTGGCTGTAAGGTAAATGAGGATACACATGTATTTATAGTTGGTTTATTTTGTGTAACATTGAAGCATCTAGGCCCGCTTTAGTGTTTTGGTAATTAATGACGACCCTTATTTTTGACTAACTACATTGTTGAGATAATTGTGGTTGTAGTCATAATAAGGAATGGAATGATGGACGAAGTGATATACATATGGATGGCTCAAGGCAAAGGTATCTTGATAGGGGTTTTCTGTTTTGCCGGTCACAAGGAGATTAGAGTTGAGTGACCGGATTATAGGTTAAATGCCGTACTATCAAGAGGGGTCGATGAGATGACCTTGAGTATCCATGGTTGCCAAAAATGCTCAAAGCCTATCGTTGTGAGTGGTTCGTTGAGAGACAGCTAAGGGATATAGAAAGGAGGGCTGGCAGAACGCTCCTGGCGGTCTGACCGTGGGGATCCACGGTCTGACCGTAGGTGCCTCCCAGAGACGGCCAGAGAAGTTGGTCCTCGGGTGGCTCGAGTGGTGGCCCGACGGTCTGACCGTTGGGATCCACGGTCTGACCGTGGGTGCTCCCCAGAGACGGCCAGAGGATTGAGTTCTCTGGTGGCTCGGGAGATGGCCCGACGGTCTGACCGTCCCAAGCCACGGTCTGACCGCCGTCACATGTCTGGTGTCGACAGAGAAGCTGGTCTCTGGTGAAAACTAAAAGTGTCCCAACGGTCTGACCGTGTGGGATGTCGGTCTGACCGTCTGGCTCGTGTCAGAACAAGTTTGAAAGTCAAACTAGCCGTTGGGTTGTACGACGGTCCGACCGTGTGGAGTCACGGTCAGACCGTCCAGCGCACAAAAAGCTGTAACGGCTAGTTTTCAAAGAATGGGCTATTTATAGCCCCTCTATGCCGTGCATAGAGGTGAGGTTGGCCATTTGAAAAGTATTGTACACCCTTTGGAGCTTATTCCTCTCTCACACAAAGTCCTAGTGGAAAGATTGCAAGTGTGTGAGTGTGAGGGCCCTAAACTTGAGTGAGTTGAGCATTGTGGCACTTGGGATCCTCAAGCAAGCGTCATCGACTTGTTACTCTTGGAGGTTGTCGCCTCCTAGACGGCTTGGAGGAGTCAAATCCGTGAGCCCTTTAAGAAGTGTGTGAAGGAGGCCCGGACTCTTGTGAGAGGTGCGGTGCTCGCCTCGCCGGAGTGGTGAAGAGCAACCCTAGTGGAATCGAGGTTTGGAGAGGTTCAAGGTATTGATTGTGTTATATCTCAAGTTGTTCTTTGTGAGCACTTATTGGTGGTGGAGAAGTGGATACTTGAGGAGAGTAGCATATCATACGCTTGAATCCACCTCAACGTGGATTAGGGGTGATCGGCAAATCACCGATACCACGGGAAAATATGCTTTGTCTCTTGTCATGTTGTTCTTTTGTTATTTACATACTAGAAGTTGCATGATGTATATCACCTAGGATTGTCAACCTACTTTAGTTCAAACCTAGGTTTAGTTGTCTTGTGCTTGCTTTTATCCAATTGTCTTTAAATTCCGCAATTAGTCGGATAGTTAGCTTTTAATTTGTTAATTCGGCTATTCACCCCCCCTCTAGCCGGGGTCCTTCGATCCTACAAGTGGTATCAGAGCAGGTTCTCCCTAAATTGATTGGAATTCATCTTCCGGGAGAAGGATTATGGGCCCTATGCAAGGAGGAATATCATAGAGTGTGCAAGCTCAAGACCGCATATGAGATGTGGAAAACTCTATTGGAAGCTCATGAGGGCACCAAGATGGTCAAGAGTGCCAAGTTGTTTATTTGCAAGGGCAAATTTGAAGGATTTACATTGTTGCCCAATGAAGAGTTGAAGGCCGCCTTTGCAAGATTGAACAACATGGTAAATGATCTCAAGGATCTTGGTCATGAAGTTCCCGATGTTGATATATCTCATAAGTTCCTTAGAGCCTTGCCATCCAAGTATGAAACAATTGTTACCATGCTTGTGAGATCAAATTTGGAAGAAACAACTCCTTCGGAAATCTTGGGTGAAGTTCTCACTCATGATATCTTCAAGCAATCTCAAGTGGCTTCTAGGGATGATCAAGTCGATATGAAGAAGAAGAGTGTTGCTTTCAAGGCTAGTGTCTCTCACGATGATGATGATGAAGAGAGTGGCTCCGATGATGATGAGGATGTAGCCTTGATGGTGAGGAAGTTCAAGAAATTCATGAAGAAAGGCACATATAGGGGATTCAACAAAAATGGCAAGTCATCCAAGAAGAATCCATTTGCAAACAAGAAATGCTATGAGTGTGGAGAATTTGGCCATATCTCTACAAATTGCAAGAAGAAAATCCATAGTGATGATGATGATGATGATGAGCCAAGAAAGAACAAGAAATTTGTAAAAAGGAAGTTTCTCAAGAAGTCCTCCAAGAAGAAAAATGGCAAGGCTTATTATGTTGAATGGGATTCCGATGCTAGTTCGGATACCGATTCCGATGATGAAGATGACAAGCCTTCCAAGAAGGGTCTTGCCGGCATTGCTATCAAGGAAGCCCCATCCCTATTCGATTCACATTATTGCTTCATGGCAAAAGGTGAATCCAAGGTATGCAATGATGACTATGAGCCTTCTTATGATGAACTAGTTGAAATGCTTAGTGAACTTGATGATGTGTTGGGTGGCATAAAGAGCAAGTACAAGGACTTGAAGAGAAAGCACTCTTGTCTCCAAGAAGCTTATGATGAGCTAAAGTCATCTCATGAGGATCTAAAAGAAACTCATGAGAAGCTTGAGGAAACTCATAAGATTTATGTAGCCCAACACACCAACAAGGTCCAAATTGATGCCGGTGTGTCTTGCAATTTGATTGATGATATGCCTATTGCTCATGTTACATCTTCTAGCATATCTACTTCATGTGATGATTTACTTACTATACCATGCCCTTCTATGATTGATACTTGCATGAATAATGTGAATGCTTGTGATCCCTTGCTTATTGTTGAAAATCATGAATTAAGGAATACCGTTGATCACCTTGTTGATGCTCTTACTAAGTGTCATAAGGGTGAAAATGTTTTTAATGAAATGTGGAAGTGTCAACGGTTCACTCTCAAGCATGAAGGTCTTGGATATATCCCCAAGAAAAACAAAAATGCCTTTGTTGCTAAAAAGTCCACATTTGTTAAAGAAAGTGGCTTGTATTGCTCTATGTGCAAGAATACCGAATATCTTGCAAAAGATTGTATCGGTAAGAGAATTGCTAATGTTGTTATGGATGCTTCTTACATGCTTGTTAAATCATCCAATGGTGTTGTGCATGCTAAGTTTGTTGGTAAAAATAATGTTCATACTAGGACAAACATGAATGGCACATTTGGAAATGGAATGAAGAAAAGGTCCATTTGGGTGCCAAAGGTGTTGGTGACTAATCTACAAGGACCCAAGCAAATTTGGGTACCTAAGAACAACTAAACTTGTTTTGTAGGTGAACTACAAGTCCGGAGGAAGGCATTGGGTGCTTGATAGTGGATGCACTCAACATATGGCCGGAAATGGGAAAAGGTTCACCTCAATTGAAGAAGGAAGTTCGGATTATAAAAGGATCACCTTTGGTGATAATAGCAAAGGAAAAGTGAGAGGAATGGGAAAGATTGCTATCTCAAATGACCTCTCAATCTCAAATGTATTGCTAGTTGAATCTTTGAGCTACAACTTGCTATCCGTGGCTCAATTGTGTGATCTTGATCTTATTTGCAAATTCTCATCAAGTGGTGTTGTGATTACAAGTGTGAAGGATGATAGTCTTATCTTCAAGGGATTTCGTCATGGCAATCTTTATCTTGTGGATTTCTCTTCTAGTGATGCAAGCTTGAGCACTTGTTTATTCACCAAGTCATCCAAAGGTTGGTTATGGCATAGAAGACTTGCCCATGTTGGAATGAACCAACTCAAGAAATTAGTGAAGCACAACTTGGTTGTTGGTATAAAGGATGACGTTTTGTTTGAAAAGGATAAATTATGTAGTGCTTGCCAAGCCGGGAAGCAAGTGGCTAATACTCATCCTACCAAGAGTGTCATGTCAACTTCAAGGCCTTTGGAATTGTTGCATATGGATTTATTTGGCCCTACCAAATATCAAAGCATTGGTGGAAATAGCTATTGCCTTGTCATTGTTGATGACTTCTCAAGATATACATGGGTGTACTTCCTTAGTGACAAATCAATTGTATTCACCATATTCAAAGGGTTTGCCAAAAGAGCCGAAAATGAATATGAATTCAATATCAAGAAGATTAGAAGTGATAATGGCTCCGAATTCAAGAATACAAGAATTGAAGATTATTGTGATGAAAAGGTAGTCAAACACGAATTCTCAACCAAGTACACCCCGGAGCAAAATGGAGTTGTTGAGAGGAAGAATAGAACTTTGATTGAAATGGCAAGATCAATGCTCTCCGAGTACAATGTATCGGATAGTTTTTGGGCCGAGGCAATCAACACCGCTTGTCATGCATCAAATAGATTATATTGCCACCGGTTGTTGAAAAAGACACCTTATGAATTGCTTATTGGAAGAAAGCCCAACATCTCCTATTTTCGTGTCTTTGGATGCAAATGCTATATCTTGAAGAAAGGAGCAAGATTATCAAAATTCCAAAGCAAGTGTGATGAAGGATTTCTCCTTGGGTATTCCTCAAATAGCAAGGCATATAGAGTGTACAATCAAAATTCGGGACTAGTAGAGGAAGTATATGATGTGGAATTTGATGAAACAAATGGATCACAAGATGAGCAAGAAAATTTGGATGATGTGGGAAATGAAGAATTGAGAAATGCTATGAAGAACATGACAATTGGTGATGTGAGGCCTAAGGATGAAGATGACTCAAATGTGACCTCTTCCCCTCTCTTTCAAGTGAACCAAGATTCATCAACCTCTAGTGCTCAAGCTCAAGCTAGTGATGGTGGTGAGTCAAATCTTCAACCGGAAAATGGCTCAACCTCCACTCCATCACACCATGCTAGAACAATTCACCATGCCATTGCAAAAGATCATCCGGTAGATCAAATTGTTGGTGACCTAAGCAAAGGTGTTCAAACTAGATCAAGACTTGCTTCATTTTGTGAACACTTCTCTCTTGTGTCTTGTGGTGAACCAACTCGGGTAGAAGAAGCTTTGAGAGACCCGGATTGGGTAAATGCTATGCATGAAGAATTGAACAACTTTGCACGAAATGAAGTTTGGGAGTTAGTCAAAAGGCCACAAGATCACAATGTTATTGGCACAAAGTGGATTTACAAGAACAAACAAGATGAGAATGGAATAGTTGTGAGAAACAAAGCAAGATTGGTTGCACAAGGCTATACTCAAGTTGAGGGATTGGATTTTGATGAAACATTTGCTCCCGTGGCTAGACTTGAGGCAATTAGAATTTTACTTGCATATGCAACTAATCACAAGATCAAGCTACATCAAATGGATATGAAAAGTGCCTTCTTGAATGGCACAATTAGTGAGCTTGTCTTTGTGGAGCAACCACCGGGTTTTGAAGACCCAAGGAAGCCAAATCATGTTTACAAGTTGTCCAAGGCCTTATATGGACTCAAGCAAGCACCTCGTGCTTGGTATGAGAGATTAAGGGATTTTCTTGTCTCAAAGGGCTTCAAAATTGGAAAGGTGGACACCACTCTATTCACCAAGAAAATTGGCAAAGATTCCTTTATATGCCAAATCTATGTGGATGATATTATCTTTGGATCAACCAATCAAGAATTTTGTGAAGAATTTGGTGAAATGATGTCCCGAGAATTTGAAATGTCCATGATTGGTGAATTGAGTTTCTTCCTTGGTCTACAAGTGAAGCAAATCAATAATGGGACATTCATCTATCAAAGCAAATATATGAATGATCTTCTCAAGAGATTTGGAATGGAAAGCGCAAAATCAATGTCTACTCCTATGGGAAAGAATGCACATCTTGATCTTGATGAAGAAGGCAAACCGGTTGATCAAAAGCTATATAGGTCTATGATTGGAAGTTTGCTATACCTCACCGCATCTAGGCCGGATATTATGTTTAGTGTTTGCATGTGTGCAAGGTTTCAAGCCGCACCTAAAGAAAGCCACATGATTGCCGTCAAGAGAATATTGAGATATTTGAAGCAAACTCAAGATATGGGTTTGTGGTTCCCAAATGATGGTCAATTTATTCTCATTGGATATTCGGATTCGGATTATGCCGGTTGCAAAATTGATAGAAAGAGTACCTCCGGTACTTGTCAATTGCTTGGAACTTCTCTAGTCTCATGGTCATCCAAGAAGCAAAATTCGGTAGCTTTATCAACCGCCGAGGCCGAATATGTCTCCGCGGGAAATTGTTGTGCCCAATTATTGTGGATGAAGCAAACTCTAATGGACTATGGGGTTAACTTTGATTGCATACCTCTCTTGTGTGATAATGAAAGTGCCGTGAAGATTGCTACAAATCCAGTTCAACACAAGAGGACCAAGCATATTGATATTCGGCATCATTTTCTAAGAGATCATGTGAGCAAAGGTGATATTGTCATGGAAAGTGTGAGGACCGATGATCAATTGGCGGATATCTTCACTAAGCCTCTTGAAGAAGCTCGGTTTTGTAAGCTACGGAGTGAGCTAAATATTCTTGACCTCTCACATATCTCCTAGCATCTTGCTTAGTTGCTTTATGTCTCTCTCTTCACGTATGCATTTTTTTTTCCATATGTGCCATGTTATTGCATTGAAATTTAGTTCACACATTTAGGGGGAGCACTATACCACTCATGTGTCTTGCTACCCTCAAAATGTGGACAAATCAACAAAGATGCCATACTAGTCTTGATTTTGCTCATGTTGGTCAAAAGGACAATTTTTGTTTATTTAGGGCTCGATTGATTGAAGAAGGGATCTTGTTGCTTGTTTTGATGCTATCATCACTTTTCTTTGGCTCTCTTGAAGATTCTCTTTTGCCTTCTCTCGCCTATTCTCTCAATCTCTTATCGAATCAATTTTTGAGAAGAGGCTTCTTACAAAAATTGTAGAGATGGTGATCATAACCATTTTTTTTGTATTGTCAACTCATTGAGATGATCCATCGTTTGAGATTAATTTGAATTTGAAATTCGTTTTGAAAACTTCTTATGGTCGCCTTTCAACCTAATATGGCATCTTGTGAGTTTAGCATATTGGATCGTATATCTTCATATATATTGGTTCCAAAATGCTTATGTGACTCATACATTCCCAAAAATATCCTCATTCCATCTTTTTGGACACTTGTGCAAATTATTGCAATTTTGCTTGTTTTTATCTTTGTTTCATTCATACATGCATAATTCATATCATGGATGATCAAGAATCGTGGTTATATTTCTTGAAGAGTTGAAGTCATCTTGGATATGATGGAATTCATTAAGCTATCGTTTTGAACAAAGTATGGAATGATTGGAGAAGGTTTGAATTGATTTGGATGAGAAACTTGAAAGCAGCTGTCAACAATCTGAAAACACCCTCACGGTCAGACCGCCATATCTCACGGTCAGACCGCCAGACAGCCATCTGAGTACCGAAAGGTGGAGACTTTTTCTTCTTGTCCCAGCGGTCAGACCGTCCGCCCACGGTCAGACCGCCAGCGTCGGCCGAGTCAAAACCCACCTGTCCCTTGTGACTCTCTTATTTCCTCATACCCCTTCGTCTCCAACTCTTCCAAACCCGAAAGTGACTCCTCCAAAGAGCCCTCCTCTCCCCTCTACGGATCCGGTCTCTCCAAGGACTTCTCCATCATGAGTGACCGGTATTTCAGCGTTTTCCCTTCTCTCTCATGGTTTCATTGGTTTTCTCTCAAGGGGCTGTTGTTAGGGATAGACTATTTGTGCCATGGATTCCTTGTATGATGATTGGAGAGTGATTTCTAGCCCTACTCACAACATCTTTACAAAGTTTGAGGGATCGATTTGGTAGTTCTCATGAACATTGATGCTAGGGTTACATTTTGGGGATCCTTGCTTATGGCCATGGATTAGTGAAATTAATGGATGGAAAAGCTTCATAGTACTTATTTAAACTTATATGAGAAGAATTGTTGGCACATGTTGAGGATTTGGCTAGAAATTCCATGTGCAGTTTTGTGGCAGCCAAACCTCACCCGACGGTCTGACCGCCAATGTCACGGTCAGACCGCCAGGGCAGGACAGAGACATGTTCAGTCAAATGCTTATGACTCTTAATTGTTGGATTGCTTATACATGATTATTGTTCGATCATTTTCAGTAATCGTCACGCAGTAAGGAAAGTGGTGGCGTCCGTGTTCAAAGCCGGGACAAGCAAGAAGAGAAGGGCACCCCGCTCTGATGATGATTACTCACCCTCTCAAAGTGCTACTGCCGATGCTTCTGAGTTTGGTCAGTCCACCAATGAGGTAGAAATGGATGAGGCACAAGGAGATGATCTGCTGTTTGACCCCACAGAGTATACTGGAGAAAAGAAACAGTGGGCATCACATGAATACTATAAAGCTAGACAAGAAGTGGCTTATTCTCAGGATCCAGACTCACCCACACCTCAGTTTCACACTCGGGTGCAACATGATGCTTTCTATGGTATGTTAATTGACAAAACAGTATTCACTCACAAGTACACAGATTGGCCATATCTGGCTTAATTTCCAACTGTGAGTCCTCTCTCTACAAAATTTCAAGCTTTGGGATTGCATGCCTTTGTGGCACATAAGCAAGATTGGAATGAAACTGTTATCCGGCAATTTTATGCCACCATTGAGGTTGACTTCCCAAGCAAAACTCTGACATGGATGACTAATTCAAGGAGGTTCACTGCCACATTTGCAGAGTTTGCTGAGACGAATGAAATTGACTATAATGTCACTAATGATCAAATTGATGTGCTTGAGCAGGAGCTACTTAAAGAGCCTGAATGGGTCAAGTACTATGTTGATGATCCTCAGATAAGGAAATTGGGCAATGTTGGAGGTCTTCTCTATATGCCCAAGGTGATCAACAAGATAGTGAGGATGACCTTTTATCCTCGAGGTGGAAACTCTGATGCTATTCGGGACTACTATTGGAACATAATTGACTATATCATGCAAGGTCAAGTGTTTGATGTGGTCCTCCTGATGATGAAGGAGATAGAGAGCTACAGCATGGCAGTAAGGACTAGTCTTTACTATGCTCCTTATATTATGTCTCTAATTCTCCAGAAGAGCAATTTTCCAACTCGGTATCTTTTTAAGAAACATCCTCGATATCAGCCTTTTAGCTCGGTAAAGCATGAACTCGTAGCACCACCAGCTGCAGAAGGTGAGGAAGAAGAGGAAAATATTCAGCCAGAGGTTCCTCAGGCACCACAGGGTCCTCAGATGCCACCACCTCCCCAGATGGATTGGTCACAGTTTGCTCCTCCGCCTCCGGCATTCTTTGCAGGGATGACCCCTTATCTTGATCAGTACTTTCAGCCTGTGATGCAGAGGTTTGATCAGATACAAGCCTCAAGTATTGAGGCTCGTAATTCCTATGAGACAGCCAGGTCTTCATATGAGGCAGCTAGAACATCCTATGAGGCAGCGAGGACTTCTATTGATGATCTCACCACTAGGATGCAGGGTTTAGAGTCTAACTATGATGCTCTATCTTCACACATTTATAGCTACTTTCCTGCACCAGTGCCACCTCCAGAGTTTTTTCAGCCACCATGGTTTGCCCCTCCACCTCCTCCTCAAGATGATTGAAGTCTTGACCATTTTTTGGTCAGTTGATGCCAAAGGGGGAGAACATGAAGAAGTGATGCTATGATGAGATGCCAGAGTCAGGGGGAGAAAAGGAAACAAAGATGCAAGCCAGAGTCAGAGGGAGAAAAGGAAACAAAGATGCAAGCCATGATTCTTGATCTATCTATCTTGCATTTGCATGTGCATCTCATATCTTACTTTCATGCACATTTGAACTTTTTTGAACTTATTTGTGTTTGTTGAACTATGTAACTTTGTTGGATTGTAATTTCTTTATGCACCTTGAACCATTTGCTCTTTTATCTGTGCTCATCTCATCTTAATGGTTCAAATGTGTGGATGATGAGGGTGTTCTTACTTGTAATGTTCAATATTGCTATATATTGGTTATTCTTTGCCTCCTCGCATCCAATGGTACAAGGTAAACTCTACCAATTTGTTCTTTTGAAAATATGCATTGCCATGTTTGATATATCTTGATCAATGCACCAATTTAGGGGGAGTTTTACCATTTGGTGAGTTCATTAACTTTTTCACATGTACGTGTATTGAAAATTCTATAGCATGTGATCATTATCTTGTGACTCACCTTAGAGTTTTTCTTTATTGTCTTTATCGGCTTTATATCACTTCTTATGTTGTCATCAATTACCAAAAAGGGGGAGATTGAAGCATCTAGGCCCGCTTTAGTGTTTTGGTAATTAATGACGACCCTTATTTTTGACTAACTACGTTGTTGAGATAATTGTGGTTGTAGTCATAATAAGGAATGGAATGATGGACGAAGTGATATACATATGGATGGCTCAAGGCAAAGGTATCTTGATAGGGTTTTTCTGTTTTGCCGGTCACAAGGAGATTAGAGTTGAGTGACCGGATTATAGGTTAAATGCCGTACTATCAAGAGGGGTCGATGAGATGACCTTGAGTATCCATGGTTGCCAAAAATGCTCAAAGCCTATCGTTGTGAGTGGTTCGTTGAGAGACAGTTAAGGGATATAGAAAGGAGGGCTGGCAGAACGCTCCTGGCGGTCTGACCGTGGGGATCCACGGTCTGACCGTAGGTGCCTCCCAGAGACGGCCAGAGAAGTTGGTCCTCGGGTGGCTCGAGTGGTGGCCCGACGGTCTGACCGTTGGGATCCACGGTCTGACCGTGGGTGCTCCCCAGAGACGGCCAGAGGATTGAGTTCTCTGGTGGCTCGGGAGATGGCCCGACGGTCTGACCGTCCCAAGCCACGGTCTGACCGCTGTCACATGTCTGGTGTCGACAGAGAAGCTGGTCTCTGGTGAAAACTAAAAGTGTCCCAACGGTCTGACCGTGTGGGATGTCGGTCTGACCGTCCGGCTCGTGTCAGAACAAGTTTGAAAGTCAAACTAGCCGTTGGGTTGTACGACGGTCCGACCGTGTGGAGTCACGGTCAGACCGTCCAGCGCACAGAAAGCTGTAACGGCTAGTTTTCAAAGAATGGGCTATTTATAGCCCCTCTATGCCGTGCATAGAGGTGAGGTTGGCCATTTGAAAAGTATTGTACACCCTTTGGAGCTTATTCCTCTCTCACACAAAGTCCTAGTGGAAAGATTGCAAGTGTGTGAGTGTGAGGGCCCTAAACTTGAGTGAGTTGAGCATTGTGGCACTTGGGATCCTCAAGCAAGCGTCATCGACTTGTTACTCTTGGAGGTTGTCGCCTCCTAGACGGCTTGGAGGAGTCAAATCCGTGAGCCCTTCAAGAAGTGTGTGAAGGAGGCCCGGACTCTTGTGAGAGGTGCGGTGCTCGCCTCGCCGGAGTGGTGAAGAGCAACCCTAGTGGAATCGAGGTTTGGAGAGGTTCAAGGTATTGATTGTGTTATATCTCAAGTTGTTCTTTGTGAGCACTTCTTGGT
Organism: Eleusine coracana subsp. coracana; assembly: GCA_032690845.1. Taxonomy (NCBI): domain Eukaryota; kingdom Viridiplantae; phylum Streptophyta; class Magnoliopsida; order Poales; family Poaceae; genus Eleusine; species Eleusine coracana. The sequence continues at coordinate 65,079,116 of CM064420.1, forward strand.
GGTGGAGAAGTGGATACTTGAGGAGAGTAGCATATCATACGCTTGAATCCACCTCAACGTGGATTAGGGGTGATCGGCAAATCACCGATACCACGGGAAAATATCCTTTGTCTCTTGTCATATTGTTCTTTTGTTATTTACATACTAGAAGTTGCATGATGTATATCACCTAGGATTGTCAACCTACTTTAGTTCAAACCTAGGTTTAGTTGTCTTGTGCTTGCTTTTATCCAATTGTCTTGTGCTTGCTATTCACCCCCCCTCTAGCCGGGGTCCTTCGATCCTACAAACATAAGACTAACAATTATGATTGACACATGCTGCAGGTGAAAAAGAACGGGCCAAAGCATACAAATTGTGGTTCAGTGAACAAGTCTGGTGACACAATGGCCACACATATTTGGGTAGCTGAACGAGTGGTTGACTTGTTAAAGGAGGATCCTACAATGGGACCTAAAGCACTACAAGTTGAGTTGAAGAAGAAGTACAAGATAACGGTCCCATATTACAAAAGTCTTTAGAGGCAAAGAAAAGGCTCTTGATATGATATATGGTGCTTGGGATGATAGTTATGACTTGTTGCCCACTTACAGAGCTGAACTTCTCAAAGCAATGCCTGGTAGTGTTGTTGAGATGGACACTGAAGAGCACAATGGAGATGTTTGTTTCTCAAGATTCTTTGTTGCACTGAAACCATGCATTGATGGGTTTTTGCAGGGCTGTAGACCTTATCTTGCTATGGACTTCACACATTTAACAGGACGGTCTAGAGGGCAATTAGCAGCTGCTGTTGCAGTAGATGGACACAATTGGCTTTTTCCTGTTGCATATAGAGTCATTGAGACAGAGTCAGTTGAAAGTTGGACATGGTTTATTCAGAATGTGAAGAAAGCAATTGGCACTCCAACAGGACTGGTTCTTTGTACAGATGCAGGTAAACTGAAATCCAAGTGTTGTCATTATGTTGTTTCTTCACAATCTTTTTGATTGAGTTGTTTCTTCACAATATTTTTTTTCATTGTGTTGTAGAAAAAGGCATAGGGATAGCTGTGGATAATGTGTACCCTAAAGTTGAGCACAGAGAGTGCATGAGGCACTTGTGGAAAAATATGAAGAAGAGTTACATTGGACCTCTGTTTTCTCAGAATATGTGGGTTGCTGCAAAGACTTGTATGCCTGACAAGTACACCTTCCACATGAACAAGATAGGAGAGAAGTGTCCTGCTGCACTTGCTTGGTTGAAAACAAATCATCCATACAAATGGAGCAGAAGCAAATTTGCTAAGGATTGCAAGGTAGATTACATCAATAACAATCTCTCTGAGTGTTTTAATAGTTGGGTCTCCAAGACAAAAGCATTTTAGATTGTTGACATGCATGATAAGATTCGAGAAATGATCATTGAAAAGTTTGTTGAGAGAAGCAAGATTGCAAGGAACATGGATGGCAAGATAATTCCATCTATTGTCAATGACCTCAATGATCGAAGCAAGGCTATCAAGAATCATGATGTGCTAAAATGTGGAGATGGGACAACTGAAGTGACTGTGGCCACTGTTAAGCATGCTATGAATCTTGATGAGAAGACATGTAGTTGTAGAACTTGGCAAATTACATGGAGGCCGTGCACTCATGCACTTGCTTTTATTGGAACTCTAAGTAGAGAAGTGGTTATGGATGACTTTGTTCATGACTATTTCTCTGTTGAGAAGTTCAGAAACACTTATGCAGGTGTGTGGCTATTTGAATTGTATTGTTTTGTGTGGTCATGATGTTCAAATGTTGCTGCCCTTTGATTTATGCAGGTGTTTTTTCCTCCCATGACATCAAAGGAACTTTGGCCTCGGGTTCAGCTTGACTACAAAATCAAGAAACCAAAGTTGAGAAGAAAGCCTGGTAGACCAAGAGTGTCTAGAATCAAAGCATCTGATGAGGCTGGTGTGAGGAAGAAAAGGATGTGTCCAGAATGTCATCAACTAGGACATAATGCCAAGAATTGCCAAGGTGGTCCTACAGCTAGCCAAAAGAGGAGAATGACAGCTGAAAGTGCACCTGGAAGTGTTGGAGACACATCTATGTAATTCATGTTTCATAATTTTCAAATTATGTTTTTTTTCATTTCCATGTTCTTTACTGAGACATTTTCATTGTCTATGTAAGGCCTAGTGTGGGAGAAACAACACCATCTTCAACAGGAGCAGCAGGAGGAAGAGGAAGAGGAAGAGAAGGAAGAGAAAGAGGCCGGGCTGCAGGGTTTGATGCTTGAATGTGTCCTGGCTGCATGGTTTGATGCTTTAATGGCCTTGTAATACACATGGATGTGTTGATGACCCTATTTTGAGACATGAGCTGTAATATTCAAAGATAGAGAACTTATTTGATGAAGTAGCATGGTCATGTCAACTATCATTTAGTTGGATATTATGATACTTGTGGCTATTTGAATTGTTGTGTTTTGTGTGGCTGTGATGTTGAAATATTATTGCAAACTTGATGCCAAAACATGTTATATGTGGTTGTGTCATATTCAATTTATAATGAAATTGCTGTCAAATTTTCTACAAAAAAATAAATTTTAGTCAAAAATGTTACAAATTTATTCAAAATGACATTCAAATCTTGATAAAATTATATGAATAATACTCTTGATTCAAAATAGGGTCATTTATGCAGATCATATATAAAACGGGGTCAAATATGCAAAAGGCAAAACTGTCTTTTCTTCAAGGATTTACCACCGTTACATGAGCCTAACGAACCAGGGTCAACCATCGATTTCGTTTTCAAAAAAGAGGGTCAGATGTGCAAACCCTAGAAAACGGGGTCAACCGTGTAATTGAAGTCGAAAACAGGGTCAGATATGTAATTGTCCCTTTTAACATATACACTTATGTTTGGTTGAGAACCAGCAAAAGGGGCGCCAAATGCCGTATTACCTAGTAGATCATCATCGGACTACTCTTCCGACTCTCTGAGCTTGTCTTGTGCAATGGTAGCTGCGAGGGAGGCCGGAGGGACTGGACAATAATTAAACTATAAGAAGAGGGAGCAGAGAAGCATGCCAACACAAAAACACAAGAATAATAAACAACTATCGTATATGAAAGAACTCACCCATGGGCATTGCTGGCATGGCCCAACGATAAAAGCTGCATTATCATTAGCTGTGTCAGAGGCACTTTATTTATGGATGGAAATTGAAGAGGGCACTTCAAACTTACGGGGTGCACAGATTGAGGCAGAAATATTCAAGCACACAAGGTGAAAAACTGTTCTCATCCAGAAAAACACCATAATGGGCTGTGGCAGTTTCCTGAGAAGAAACATTTAGTGTCAGACACAACCTCAAAAATATTACTATTGCGGTGCTAGAGCAAATTATACCTCCTCCCAAGGGTCACAACTGAACCCAAACTTGGTAGTAGAATTCAGACCAACGTCGTCACAAACAGTAGCTACGGACAAAAGGAAATAGAATTCCAGTCACCAAAAGTTCCAATAGATGGCATATTTGTGGTTTCATCCAAGAATAAAAACAAATAATAAAACACTGACCTGGAGAAATGACATTATTTTTGTTGGTTGAAACAGCAATATATGTTATTGGTGGTTGATATTCTTTGGATATAGACTCAGAGGCCTATAAAGCAAAAAAGCATAAAATCAACAACATGATCGTCAAAACATAGCAGCAGACATATGAAGAAAAACATACTGCATGCCTACCTTTTTCAAAGCAATTATGTCACCAGTGACAACGAGCTCGTTGAGTGGGCTTTCAACATGCCTGTGCAAGGTAGTGCACTGTCAACAAACCTCATTCATTCATCTCCATGAAAGAATTATAAGTATTTCTACCTGAAAAACATTATTCTTTCAGCTCTTTTCCCATTGGTCTTGCAATAATCTTCAAGATAACACCTGTTTAAATACAGTTAGCTACTCAAATGGATCCTGTTACACTAGAATTGTAAATCAAATAAACAATTACCTGGCCAAACTGAAATCTATGGTCAATTCTTTTGAACAAATGGCCCTACCCCTGTATGTAATTATTTCAGGCCACTTCATTGACGCCACCACCTACATGAATGCACCAACATATTATTTCTAGCTACCAATCTATTACTAAGTTTTAGTATTGTCAAACCAGATAGCAAAGATTCATGGTTTCATACCGAAACAGTTTGCGAAGAGATATCATGTGAGACACCAGCACCAAATAAAATTATGGGTCCCACCACAAGTGACTTGATGGGCTCCAGGGAACAGCAACAAGAGTGATATGCAACTCCAAAGTTCTGACACATATCATCCAAGTCATCTGAGAAATTGCACACACAAATGTCACATGCACATGCTCATAAAAATGTAAAGAGACCTGATCCAATGGGCAGATTCTAAGTGTTGAAGCATACTGTTGCGACCCACCCACAAAAACTATGACAAATCAAAGAGAAACTTCCATACCATCATAATATACAGCATCATCTTGCACAACTACAAGAAGTTTTGTCATTTCTTTCTTTTGGACACAAAATAATTTACGAGCACTAAGCAAACCATATTGAATATCAGTATGATGAGAATAAGTGGTTGCATGGCTGAAAAATGTTGGCTCGTGCGTAATATCCTACAAAGTTCATGGTCAAAAATTAATATCAGTACATGTGATTATATGAATGAAGCAGTCAAAGGAAAGGAGAATTTACCATTCCAAGGTCATTACACTTCTCTGTGAGCTTATATAAGAACCCTAAAATCTGTGTAGCACTTAAAGATGAAAAGCTTACACATGCCCAACTCCATACTGGCACTGCTCTATCCTAATAGATAAAAAATGGATATAAATTTAACGAGACTTAGTAGCATACAAATTCGAATAAGGAGAACTGCATAGCAGTGAGCATGTTCACAAAGAAACACTAAATATAGTGATACCTCTAACACTAAATATAGTGATACCTCTAGGTCATTGTAATTTATGGTTGCCAAACCCTTGCCAAAAGGCGTCTTCTTCTTCACATTATCATGAGAGCCGCTGATGTCGCCTGCTTCAGATCTCATCTTTCGTTCAAGAGCAGCACTCCATACTGCAACACACAAAAGGCACTCATATATGAAAGCAAGAAAACGTTTATGTTGCTAAATAGAAATTAAAAGGGGAACAACACTATGAGCATGTAAGTCATTCTCATCTGTGTTATGATGCAAAGCTATTCCCCCTGGAACGAAAGGATCAAAACCTTCTGCACCCCACGCAGTAAGAAAAGAGCTCCTCTTTCCGTAAACTAGTTTTCCTACAAAAAAGTTTGCCCAATGGGCCCATGTTGCACAGACTCTCGACGATTTCATCGCGACAATGCTTCCCAAGAAGCTAGCGTTTGGCCAGACGGACATCATCGCAATCATCACCGCTCTAAGAGTTTGATCAGGTAATATTCCTTTAGAGAAGAAGCAAAGGTCAAAGGGTTTCAGAAACATACATGACAAAGATCTCCTTCCTAATTGTCTTCCTATCCTAGTAGGTATCTTAAACAATAGTTGCAATGCAGCATAGAAGTTTTAGAAAAACATATTTTGAATACTAACAGACCCGTTTTTAAGGTGTATTGACCTTTACTATAGCTCCTAGCATCACATATGGCAAGGTTAACATGCAAGTGTGGTACTATATTTTTTTTCTTTTTTTATATTCTTCTCCTAAGGGCAGCTACAATGCTACACTTAGGCGGTCTCATGACCTAGACTTATGGTAGCTTCATTCAGTTTTCCATATCCCATTTAACAACACTCTTTTAAACTCCTTCCACACGGCAGATCTAAGCTTGCGGATCTCGGTGTGAACACAGACAGACGAGTGAGGCACGGATGCTTGAACACCGAGCTGCCAAGAATGCTAGGAAGATGTGCCACCTGGCAGCCATACTGGATCCCTGCCTCTTTCTGGGTTTAAGGGGTTTAGTTCGACAAGGAGGAATGTTCTGGGCTTCTGGCTAAAAAAAAAAGACGAGGAGGAATGTTTTCTTTCCTTGAAATCCATAGCGAACAGAACAACATGAGACCGATATCAAATCGTCCACCCATGAAGCCAGACAATTATGATCGGCCTTACAAATTTCCTTTCCGAATCACGGAGCCAGGCTCGTGTGGTTTAGAAGGTTCAACTCCAAATTTCCGCCTCTCAAATTCACTAACGCTCACTGAACATATACTCATATACATCCATTTTTTCCTAGACCAATAAAATATCATATTTATAAAAATATATATTTTTTGTTGAACATATTTTTAATATTATTCATTAATCTATAATATAAAAATATTGAATGTATGTTTTGGGTGGTTGGGTAGTTTCATAATAGCCTAGTCTACTGTACTAATGAAGAAGCTAGCCCCAATGAGATCAAGTACTACTGGCCGAGAACAAAATGTGTGTTACAGAAACTATGTCTCAGGTTCTCAAAAAAAAAAAAGTATTGTCTCCATCTAGGAAAATTCTTTCTTTGCCATTAGCATAAACATCAAACTCGAACCTTTCACCTAGAAGATCTGTATGGATCGTATGAACAGTGAATTCCAGTCCAGTACTAAGAGTTGTTGAGATCACAGATTCTACTATGTATCAACTATATACATGTACAATGTACTCCACTAGTTCCCAGAGGAAGAGGAGTACTCTCCACGAGAGAGAGAGAGAGAGAGAGAGAGACTGAGAGCGCAGGCGCATACCCGTGTGCTGGAGGCAGGCACACGCCGCCGGCTCGCATGTCGGAGGAGGTAGACGTGCGCGTCGCCGCGCCGGACAGAGTGAGCGTGTGTTACCAAACGATTTGGGTGAGAAACACGGACAGAAGATGCGGATCAGACGGTTGTGGTCGTGTGCGTGCCGCAGGCGACGAACGGACTGCACGTCCAGAAATAAATAATGTCATAATAATACGAAGGGATAAAAAAAATCAACATACTAAAATTAACTTTGGTAAATCACCGGTACATGCCTAGGGTTCCGGGAGGTTGAGACGACGACGCCGGGCGACATGTGATTTTCCCGTCCGGTGCCGCCGAAGCCCGACGCGAAGAAGAAGATGGTAGCCGGATCGACGAAGGAGAGTAACAAGAAGTTGTGTGCCGCACCTCTGAAAAGGAAGTTGTGTGCCCGTTTGTGGTGGAAGAATCTCAAGCTCATCAACAAGAAGATGAAGGCGCACGCTGGATCGAGGAAGAAGAAGACAACGAGAACGAAGAGTCCCGAGTTCCACGAGTCCATGTCCTCGATGGTGGACACCAGACCCGAGTTCAATTCCTCGGTGGTGCGCATCAGACCCAACAAGGATGGGTTAGTGCCCAAGTTCAACGAGCCCATGTTCTCGGTGGTGGAGACGAAACTGAAGGAGGAGTCGGGGAGCGGGAAGAGAAAGAAGGAGCTGGTGGTGAGACTGAGCGAGGAGATCCTCGAGTACATGGTGAAAGAGCCGTATGGCCCGCCCTACCAACGCCGCCCCATACATGATTTTGAAATGATGGAGATACAAGAAAGGATTATTGCTGAAGATGAGGCTGCTCGTGCAGCCCGCGATAACGTTCTCAGGCAGTACAAGGATCGTGGGTACGCGGAGATGCTATTGGAGGTCACCGACGACGAGGAGTAGATGTTTAATTTGCAGCAGGGGTGTTGCTATGTGACCTCTGCGCGTGAGAGAGACATCTATTAGTACTACTAGTATATCTCGTATGTGATCCTGTTATATATACCAAGTTTATTTCTTCTTCTAGTTAATCAGATTCTTGTCGGTGATACATTCAGATGTAATGAGAACCAGCCATCAGTTAGTCAATCATGTTTTGCCGTCAGTTGAAATCTTATCTCAAATTAGACTTCAATACTGAAGATGTCGAATGGGACAACAGGGAAATGCATAATAAGCTCCACCATAGATAGAGACATCCTGCTTACACTGTTTTACATGTGCTCAGAAATCTGTGTATCTCTGAAAGTTGGTGCAGTTTATACTGTGCCTGTGCCCAGAAATCACAGTTGATGCCGTGGATTAACATTTTACGGTACATGTGTATCAGTTTGTTTATTTAGAGCCTTGTTTGTCATGATGAATAGTATCATTGTGGTATATAGTCTGGTGGGCCGTGTGGCCCCTGTGTACTAGGACTGATAGGCATGTCTATATGCGTGCATTTTGGGACCGTATCGCGTGGGTCTGGTTAAGGACGGTATGAACATTGTATTCCGGTAAACGTTGGGACAATCTCAGATTCTATATGTAGCAATTCTATACAGAGGGACCCTTTTTAACAGTCCTGTTATACATTTCCACTACAACAATTCGTACATTTTACCTAGTAGAACTCTCATGAATTAAAAGTTAATACTAGTATTGTGACTTATTCAGTACTCACAAGAGTATATATATTTTCTTGGTATCCTACTCATTCACCAGAGGAAGCATGTGTTGCTCATTGTTGCTGTGACCGGAGCTCAGCCTGCGTGACAAAGAGTCCGTGGAAGCCGTAGGGGACGCGTGCCGGCAGGTCCACCTCGGCGACGATGTCGAGCTGCGGCGACCGCGCGTCCATCACGACGAAGCGGTTGTCTCCGGTGCGCTCGTTGTGGACGTAGCACACCAGGTACCCGTCGTCCTCGTTTCCGTCCCCCTCGACGTCGTCGTCGGGAACGAAGAACGGCTCCCCGGCGAAGCACCCTGGCCCGAAGTCCCTTCTCGCGACGGTGCAGTCTCCCGTGCCTGCGAGTTCAAAGTCGAGCTTGGCCACCCCCGCGATCTTGGGCATGGGGTCCCCGATGCCGAGGTACCCGTACCGGTTCCGTCGTCCGAGGTATCCCGGGTGGATGACGCCGAAGTCGAGGTTCCCAGCTGAGAGCGGCGTGCGCGACACGTCCCCGGTGCGGAGGTTGATTCGCACCTTCTCGACGCACGAGTGGACGAGCTCCAGGTTGTCGAGCGCGTGCTCGATGGACAGCACGTTGGGCGCCACCAGGACGAGGTCGTCGTCCCCTTCCTCCCACGCGTTGAGCGAGTGCATCATGTTGAACCCGGGCACCTCGAACCAGCGCATCTCCGACTCGTCCGCCGCGTACCGTGGCAGCACGCCGAGCCGGGGCACCTTGCCGCTGTCCGACCCGACGGGCGCGCCGCCGGCCACCATCCCCATCGGCTGCATCACGATCTGGATCTCAGGGAAGATGGCGTGCCGCTCCGTCACCGCGAAGTCGTGGAGGAAGCTCGGCTGCCGCACCGAGAAGATGGGCACGTCGGGACCCGACTTGTTCCCGGCGGCGTCGAACCGGAAGTAGGTCACGAACGGCGGGACGGGGCCGTACCGGAACGCGAAGACCTCACCCGTGACGGGGTCCTTCTTCGGGTGGGCCGTCATGCCCATGAACAGCCGGCCGTTGAAGTCGGTGCGGCCGCGTGTGGTGACCTCGCCCTTGGCCGGGTCCACGTGCACGGCGTAAGGGAGGTCCGACTCGCCCAGCGCGTACAGCCGACCGCCGAAGAAGGCCAGGCTGGTGTTGGCGAGGCCCACGCCCTGGGCCGGGTTCATCTGGCCCGTCAGCACGCGGGCCGCCACCACGGCGCCGCGGGCCAGCCCGCCCACGCCGTGGAACCCCGAGAACACGTTGGGCATCACGGGCGCCCCCGCGGCCCGCTCCGTCAGGTACTTGTACGTCTGCACGTACCGCGAGCACAGCACGGGTGGTGCTGGTGCCTCCTCTTCCGGATCCGCCGACGGCAGCAGGAGGGAGTGCAGCATGCCGTCGCCGTCGAACAGGTGGTGGGGCCCGCGCGGGAGGTGCTGCGGGTTGGGCCCGTTGCGGATGTAGGCCCCGCCGGCCAGGCACCGCGGGATGGCGCCGCGCACCACGGGGCACGCCGTCGGCGGGAGCTCCTCCACCGGCGCGAAGTTGGACGACAGCACGTGGCGCGGGTCCACCGACGGGCGCAGCGCGGGCGGGTCCACGAACGTGTTGATGGCCTCCTCCAGCGCGTTGCACAACGCCATCGGCAGGGACACTTGTTCCGCACCACGGCGGCGGTGCCTCGGCCTTATTGCAGCGCCAATAATTCTTGAAGTCTTCTTATTGGACACCTCGCGCTCTTCTTCGTCCTTTTGCTCTGCCTGCTTCCGGCGAGTGTACTGAACATTATTGTCAGTAGTGGCCGGAGGAGAAGTGACGACGGTGGCGGTGGCGGCGGCCGACGGCGCTGGAGACGATGAGGTGCTCTTCTTCTTCTTCCTGGAAGAGCCGGAGCTCTGCCCAGCGACAGAGGCGGCAGGGGAGATGTAGTGGACTCTCCTGATGGACGATCTTGTTGGAGCCTGGGCGGCACTGGCAGGGTAGAGATCAGTCATGCCCAAGTTATTAGACATGATCAGTGTTCTCTCCATTCTGCAATCAAAATGAATCAGCTTAATTGGATCACTGCTTAATTAGTGGGCTAGTAGTAGTAGGTTGATGGTTGCTTTCTTGTGGTGCTCTATCAATATATCTATCCTTGCTAAATTCCCGTGACGGGAGTGATATTGCAACCAGCGTAATGTGGCTATTTATAGACTTTAGTACATGTGGATCACGAAGATACTAATCCTAGAACTGGTGGCCGGTACTTGCTATCAAACAGATGTCCCCACAACCAGGCATATTTTCGTATTCTTTCACCGGCATTTTGAAAAAAAAGGCTCGTCGTCTACATTTTGTGAACTTGCAGGCATGTAGCTGTCCATAATATGTAAACAAACACATAGTTTTCCTATTTCTATTGAAAGTATCTCAAGCATTTCGATTGAATAAAAGAAGAAGAGCACATAAAGTACAAAATGTGTGTTATAGGTATGTCTTTGTCTATTGTTCTGGGAGATCAGTACAAAGAACAAAGTCGGATGCACACAAAGAAGCATGCATCACCATACGTCTTACAACTAAAAAGAGAAACGAAAAGTGAACCATAACAATCTGACTATTTGATACAGACCTACTATAGTACACAACAATCAAAGTGATTTTTTTTTTCAGAAATGTCCATAAGATATACAATACAATTCGAGCATATGCTACGAGATCACAATTAGGCTCCCTTAGGGATTGGATGTGGATTGACAGGGCCCGCTACCATTTTCGGTTTTTATTCCCTTGCACTCCAACAATCCGCCTCTGCGGCCCCAGCCACTACTCGTCCGTGAAGTGCTAAGGGGGTGAAGCTGCACGTTCTGTCGCCATTTTTTCTTCCGTTCCCTCTTTTTTTTTTCCGACAAAATATGAAGCACGAACACCACTGTATTCCTTCATATTTCCCTTTGACAATGCATTCTTTTTGCATGATACAGTAATCTCTCGATTAATGCATAGCACATACCATATGATATATGGTCCGTGGATACGAAATTGTTTCGAGGAACCTGTTGATTGTTAACCTACAAATAATTCACAGGTGCCTGCTTCACAACAGCGAGGCGTCGTCGTCAGTTTGCTCAGATTTTTCGAAGGAATCATTTCTGGACGCTTGCAAGCAACACCACCAAAATATGGTAATAAAACGCGGATAAACATGACACAACCCAACAGACAGGATAATATCTCGACGCAACCGGCTCCCCCCACAAATAATACCATGCACAGTGAAACGAGATCGCTACGGGTCTATGGCTACCTGATTGCTCGGGACAGGAGGCGAGTGGAGCGCACGGCGGCGCCGGGCAACGTCGGCGGCGTCACTGTCGCCGTTGCTGCCAATGTCCGCCTCTCATCCATCAAATTTATGAGCACGGAAAAAGAAGAAATGGATAGCTCGCCCGTGCGTCGATCGCCCTTGCGTTCACTCAACCCAATCCAAGCAGGCAGAGCACTAGTACCATTTATGCGTGCGAAGCCCCGATGCAGATCTAGCAGGGCAGCTGTGGTGGCTGTGGTACTGTACAATCGGCAGGACTGGAACTGCAGATTTCAGTTTGGTATGGTGTGTTGTCTTCACGGGCAGAGGGAGCATCATGTAGTTGATTAGACAGCAACTGCGGCGACGGCGATGCGCGACAATATCTACGCGCATTGGTCGTGGACTCGTGGGTGAGTGACCTGAATCACCTGCAGTCCATGTAAGCCGCTCGTTCCCGCCGCTAAAAATCCTCACCCTTTCACGCCGTGTTCACAAATAATATGCAAGTTCACCACTAGGCGTGCGGTTTTGGAGCCAGGCGACGGGACCGGATAAGCTTGAAAGGGATAGTCAGTCAGTGTATGCCTTCTCCTCCATTTTTTTTTCTGAACGGTCTCACATGAATATTTCGGCCTTCTTGTTACTATTTTTTTCTCGTTTTCCTTAAGTAATTGATATATTTTCAGTTTTTCACCTCAGTCGATTTATTTCAGGTTAAATATTTGGTGCTCTGAAGGATACTTCACTCCTCAGCACTGTTATTTACTGCAAGCTATTTTGGCTTGAAGATTCCCGCGTCCCTAATGGCACCTAAATTTTTTGAGGAGTTTTAATATCTAAAATACTGGTTAATATTTTTTCAAAACTACTAGCTAGTAGTTTAATCTGACGGTCTAGAATTGATATCGGAGATCCGCTACTACTGGCAAGTATTTGACTAGATTGAGGGTAGTACTGGAAAAAAAATTAACTGTACCAAATTAGTAATTAGTTAACTGTAATGTTAATTCAACTAAATAATACGAGTATATTGTGTTCGTAGTATTTGGGACCAATCTTCTTTCCTTCATCCCTCGTTTTAACAATCGTCATCTATAGCAAGCCATTCTCTCCTAATCGATCGCACACGCTGTCAAGGTAGGTAGCCGCGAAGGCCTAGACTGCGATGGCGGAGGGCAAAGAATGGCGGCCCCAGATGGAAAAGAAGAGTTTGAAACAACATGCGACCTTCTGAACCCTAACAAGAAATATATGAAATTCACCAATTATTGTTATAACTTAGTTAAAATTAATCACGCCAATCTCCTATCCAGTATCATATGAATCAATTTGAGAGGTTATCTCCACTCTGGCTACAAAGTTCCAAAACTGGTGATCGATTTTCCAAGAGGCGGACATGGACGGCCATGGCTGCAAATTCGAAAAATTCGAAAAATGAACCATGATTTAGTTGAAATTGATGATTCCAATGTTTTATACACATATAAGTGAATCCTTTTTGATAGTTTCTAGCACTCGTTGGGCAGATCCTTGCCGTCATTGATCGATCTTCAGTCACGCTGTGTCGTTGTGCACGCTGATGGAAACGAACAGCAAAAGCAAATATATGTGTTTAAGTGTCTTAATTTGCAAAGTGTATTTTCAATAATCCATATTATAAACACAATTACAAAGCTACCCTTAAATTACTGATCAGTAGTTTTAGAAAAATAATGATCAGTATTTTGACATTAAAACTCCTATTTTTTTTACATGTCAAAAAATTGTGGTCTACTAATCGCGAAGAAAGAATCGAGTCTCTATAATTGTGTTCTTCCGACAAAGAAGAAACCTGGAAATCCTGTCCACCTCTCTTCAGGATCCGTCAGACTTCTGCTCTCTCTCTCTGAGTCCAAGGTTCACTCACCCACCAATTGATCAAAACTAAAAGACAATATTAATAAAGAAAGAATACATTCAACACGACAGTAATCGCTAACCCTTTGATTGGACTTGACTAGCTTGCTTGACAATCTTGTCCGAATTCTCTCTCGTTCCGGTGGTTAGGACGCATGAACCACCGTGAAACTGTATGCCGTGTCCATACTGACAACAGCGATGTAAAGACATTTCGATAAATACATGTTTGTTTTTTTAGTACACGTGGCTGATATCTGGCTTCAGCACTCAACTTCGACAGATCCATATACGATGCATACGGTTGAATATACGGCTACAACAAGCATGTTACTCCTTGTGACCTTGTGTTATTCAAGATGAAAATTACGTGGGATAGTAAGAGACTATCATCGTGGGGCAAACGAAACTGCACATTAACTGCTAATCAAACCCCAATCGCGTACAATCACTATAACATGAAAATTACAGGGGTAAACGAAACGATAGTAAGAGAGTTTATCAGCGTGGGAGATGGTTATCCCTTGATTTCCCAAGATGAGGGGCAACAAGTGCACGATGCCGAGTAACAGCACAAAGTTTAACACCCATGCCAAGGGAAAGACGGGAACTGGAAGACGGGGCAGTTCAGAGATACCTTGCAAATGTTGCTCCGAGCTAGGAATTTTCAAATGAAAATCATCACTAAAATGCCTTGAATTCAATTGTAAATTGTAACTTTACATTTCTGTACTGGGTACCCTGACCCATGTTAACGATGTTGCATTTACAGGAATGGGAGATTGTGTCAGGAACGAAACAGGTTAGATATAGGACCGACCTTCTCTCTCTCATTAGTCTTCAGTTCCTTGTCTATGTACACAGCCTAGCTCTTTGCATATATACAGGCTCAGATGGGCGCATGTACGAAGTGACTGTCATGAAGATAATAATTTGTAAGGGAAAATATGTACTGGAAACCAAGAACTAGTTGTTGGTTTCAATTACATATTTCCCCAATTTGTCAAGGGTGCTAACTGATGGAGGGAAGAGTTGGCTGATTGAAGCCAAGGCCAGAAACCCCATCCAAGGAACCAGGGGCAACGTGTTTTACTTGCCCGTATCGTCTGATGTGGCGGAGGAGTCTGGCCAGGAAGGTGCTGTGACAAATAGTAGAGGTATCACAAACCACAGTGACATGCTTGCGCGCCCTCGTAATAGCCACATTGATGCGTCTGCTGTCACCCAAGAATCCCACGGCTCCCAGTGGATTCGACCGAACCTAGGATTGAATATAGAGAAATAAGTATCACTGGGGTGGGGGTAAATTACAGAATCAAGGTGTTCGAAACAGAAGATGAAATGATTGTAATCTGGTTGGGACTGTCACCAAAACTAATTCACATTATATTGACATATGGATCAGAAATGCAGTGGATGTGGTACTGTCCTTACCATTGATATGACTACCGCATCTGCCTCTCTCCCCTGAAAGCTATCTATTGTTGAAACCTCAACAGCAGAAAGCCCAGGATATTCTTCTAGTTTCTCTCTTAACATTTGCACTTGAGCAATGTATGGCGACTGGACAACTATTGCAGTTGGAGACACTCCTGCAATCATGATTTTCGAGGTCCTTGTCAATTCAAGAATCTGAGCATAAAAAGTCAGGAACAACTTGATAAGTGTGATCAGTGAAAGAAAAATAGTGAGTAGTGACTGATAACCCTGATGCACCTAAGACCAATGGAACTGAAATAAGAACAGAAGTACTATGCAAAGGAGAGCATAAAGATATCAAGGTATTAAGAAGTAAACAGATGTGTATATACCACAATGTACAAGATTAAGAACATGTTGTGTGACTATATCTGCTTCTCCTTCATTATAAAATGAGCCTGTGCCAGCAGGGTCTAAATACTCCTTGCAACCGATGTTAAGAGCTCCATATGATATCCGGGTATCAAGCAATAGCAGTGGGCACCGAGTTATCCAAGTAGCCTAAAATCAAAAGGTACAATTCAGATCCAGTATACTGGTTTACATTCATCCAACAGTACAGGATTTGCTAGCCATTTAAAGTACATTCATACAAAAATCCAAAATAAGAATATGTAATTTCGAATAAACAGGCATAAAAAAGAATAATTAAGGCATTATTTGTTTGGCTAGACAGAGTTTGGATCCAACTCTCTGTTTCACATATAAAACTCCATGTACATATGAATATATATGGTTACATAGATCATCTAGGAAACTGAGAACAGGAACACATATGTGGGATTCTTTTCAGTTGGAATTTTCAAATGAATCACTAAGAGTTTGATTAGAAAAGTAAAAAAAGGGTCCTCCAAATTTTCAGTCGACTGAAAGTTTGGACAGCTTTCAATCACCACTTTGAGCCTTCTGATCTAGATCCATCAGTTTGTGAGAAAAAAAAAAATTCTATAGTTTATACATCAACAGATTTTTTTCCCCCCTCTTACTAATACATATAATCCTAAAAAAATAAATACTAGTACAAATCTAGTACAACTTAGTGATTGAAAGTTTTGGCAACTTTCAGTCGCCTTAAAGGATGAAAATAAGAAAAAAAACAGATGTAGTTGTGTCACTGGACAGAATGGACTGGGAAGAACTCCATCTAGTCAGACACAAGTGTTGTTGTACGGAACAGAAACTTGGCCTCAAGAATAATCTACTAATCTAATCCTATAATTTGTAACTTTTTAAATTTCAATAACAAAAAAAAATGGTCAAAACCCAAAGAATTTTTCTTTTACAAAACCCAAAGGATACTTCTTTTGTAACATCCTGAGAGTAGATTGATGTATTAGCAATAAATACCACAATATCTTTTGAGACAAGATTAAGTACACCATCAATCAAGCAGAAACATTGATAAGGGCACCATGAAATTGAAGCAACTGATGCAAGCGTCTGTTAAAAAAAAGGGGAAGCTCCTAAGTTATAATAGTTCTTAAAGCTCGCCAATTCAAAGTTAGCCTAAGTTCTGGAGCTGTAGGCAAAAAGTTACAGAAAAACCCATAGGCCAGATGAATAAAGAAAGGTTTAGATGTTAGATGGCATACGCTTAAGATTCAATCAAACAAAATAGTAACTTAAGTGAGGAATATTCTCAAGTCTCCATTTTGAGTTGGTGCAATAGTGCTCAAGAAACTCTGCAAACTCAAAATTTGGTGACTAGGGAATTCAATCATGATATTTTGTATTGATTCAGAGAGTAAAAGGCAAGATCACCCACAGTGGAAGTGTTCTATGTTTATACCTTGACAACTGGAGAGTCTGCAAGAAGATGTGAAGCAACTAACTGAGATGATTCGAGTAACCCATGGTACATCTCGTTAGATGCCCACATGGCTATTGAATCATGCATTCTGTATTGGACTGTTAATCTTGTAGTTAGTAATCCATCATGCAATGATGAAGCTCTTTCCAATAGAGATTTACCAAGCCCACCATCCAAGGCCTTCCTTGACAATATAACAGGTGCAAGCTGGCAATGATCACCGGCAAGAATACAGCGCTTTCCCTGCAATATAGGTATCCAGCAGGATGGCTCAATTGCTTGCCCTGCTTCATCAACAATTACCAGGTCAAAGGAACCAGTTTTCCTGATAAGTGGATCAGCTGCCCCCGTGTTAGTAGATAGTACAACCTGTGCACCAGAGAGCACTTCCCTGATCGTTTCCTTTTCTTTATTTTCCAGGTCCCTTCCGAGTTGTTTCAGTAGTTGGCGAATACCGGCAGCTAAAGAATCATCCTCTATGCATTGCCTCAGGTCCTTTCTTAAGTCTGCTCTCCTTCTCTCAAGCTCTTTCCTGAACTGTCGAAGCCTGCTATTCACAATCTCACCCAAGGATTTTGAAGCAACTGAGGGTGATAGCCGGACAGGATTTCCAACTCGCACAATGTTCAAGCCCGTACTTGTCAAACTTTCAACCATGTTATCAACTGCTGCATTGCTGGGAGCTGTCACCAGTACACGCTCACCCTGCTGGACAGAACGTACAATGAGCTCAGTGAGCAAGATGTTCTTGCCAGTCCCAGGAGGTCCTTGGATGATTAGAACGGGCCTCTTTTTGTTCAAACCTAACTTGAGAGCCCTTGACTGGGAGGCATCATATGCATACCTCTTTGATAGCCTCAGATCAGACCCACCTGAGTCATCCCAGTGAGTTAGGTTATTTTTTGCCATTTTCTCCACATCTTTGCTATCTCCAAACAGTGTTGCAACCATGCCAATGGAGACATTATCTTTATGTAAACCACTTCTTTGAAGAAGCATTAATGCTTCAAGGTTGCGCTGCCAAATCAAATGAATAAGTTAATAAGCTGAAAGTGATCATGGTTAGGAACAACATTGTCAAAGCAATGTGACAGGTAGTCCTCAGAATAAGCAAAGAAGAAATAAAACTTGCTTAGTTCATTATCCTTGCCTAAAATTAGCACTTGCTACTTCTAGTTCGCTCAACCCAGTGCAGGATATACAAAAGCAGAAGCACAACAAGGTTCTGTAACAGCTTAGTCTGAAAACACAGCTTCTGAGTTTTGACAAAGTTGCATTGCATGATATACGTGAAACAGTTTCTGAAGATGCTAACCCTGCCCCTAAATATTATCTCAGCCTTCATACTTGACCATTCCAGAGCTGAGTTTAGCTCTCCCGGAGTAGAGTATTTGAATTTGGAGGTAGTACTGAACATGCTGAAAGTATCAAACCAGATAATTCAGTGCTGTGGCAATATTTATACCTTATATGTAAGGGCATCAGCCAACCCCTGAATGCGGTCTATGCGCACACTTTTCCCAAATAGCCTTGAGAAGGTTGCATCTCCATGCCGTGATTCCAGAGCTACGGTTATGCTGCAACCATCTTCCCCAAGATTATAAACAATCCCTTGCTTGCAAGATGTGGCACCCTCACCACGGCTATTACATGTTCTGACACAAACCATGTCCCCAGGAGACAATGTAGTTGGAGGCAGCTTATGCCCTCCTTCAACTTTGAATATAACCAAATGTAGGCCTCCCAATCCTGCACACAGGACGATTTAGAGTAAATCCAAAACATTTTTTTTTCAATCATAGTAGCTGAGGATGGAATTGGGTAATACAAATACAAGGGAAAGTAAGTAGAAGAAAGGAGTTTATACTCTCTCTCTCTCTTACCAGTCGAACTGCTGATGACGTTGAGGTTGCAAATGGTGTCACATTGCTCCTGCTGAGACTGCCCATGGCTGACGAGGTACTCAACCGGCTTGGGTGGCTTGAAATTGCCATCGAGCATGGGAGTGGCATTCAGCTCCTCCTGCATAAACTCGAGCTCCACATCTCGCTCGATGCGGAGCAGGTCCGACATATCCCTAACAAACTCTTCAATCCTGTCCTGCATCAGCCTCACCTTCCTAAGACTCACGCCAATGCCGCCGTGCACGGCTCTAGGCCGCGGCGACGTGGCCCTCCGCACGGCGTCCCTGTGCTCCGACGAAGTGGCCATCTCCTTGAGCATCCTCCAGGACCGCGTGGCCCGCCAGTCGGAGACGAGCCCCTGGCTCTGGCAGGCGAGCAGGACGCCACGGAGCTCCCGCTGGAAGTGGTCGAAGAGGGTGGGGTAGTGCGTGCAGGCCTTGAGGCAGAGCGCCTCGAGGCCCTGCGGCATGGGCACGGCCGAGAGGTGCGGCTGCGCCTGGATGACGAACCCGAGCCTCCCGCCCCCCTCCGCCGCCGCCGACTCCAGCGGCAATGCGGCGTCGCCCCGCGCCTCGGCGGCCGCGAGCTTGGCGGCCATGGACCGCATCCCCTGCCGCAGCCACTCCACCACGAGTCGGCCCAGCTCTTTCCGCCCCAGCGGGTCCCCGTCCTGGCACGGCACGCTGACCGACGACGACGACGGCGGCCCGCATCCTCCTTGCGGTTCCTCGACCTTCCGCGTCCGCCTCGTGATGGGGACGCCGCTGGTGCTGGTGCTGACGGAGGGTCGGGCCGCCTGCTTGGTTGGAACCGACGGCGCGGCGCACACGCGCCTTCGCCGGAGAGAAGAGGCGCCCGGCGACCTCGACGGCGAGGCACCGGTGGCGAGAATCGCGATCCGTGTCTTGCGGCGGGGGGCCTTGGCCGCGACGAGGGAGGAGAAGAGGAACCGGCCCGAGAGGAGGTCAAGAGACATGCCCGCGCCCCTCGCGCGGGCAGCACAGGGACGGAGGGAGGGAGGGAGGAGGTGGCGGCGCTGGGGAGTGAATGCGCAATCAATCAGCCGACCTAGCAACGGGTGGGAAGCGAAACGCAGGGAGGAGGAAGAAGGGGGAAGGCGGGAGCGAATGCGAACGAATCAGGCTGACCTAGCAATTCCAGTAGCAGCGAGCGACGGCTCAGGTCGGCGCGCGGGGGTGGAGAAATTGAATCCTCCGTGTCCGCTTGGCCGGGGAAAAGGGGGGATATTTCGCGGCGAACGCGTGGCGCGCGGTGCGCGCACCGGCGACTGGTGGCGAGTAAAAGAAAGTGCCGTCTCGCGGTTTGGTTGCGCGCGGCGTGCGGCCACGTCGTCGCCCCACCGCCACCGCGCGGTTTGTTTCCGCGGTCCCAAAAGCACCCCCGATCGGGGAGGCGTACTTGCCCGCCAATCGCAGCGCGATTGCGCTGGTGTCACTGGTCCAGGCGACGCGGACGCCGGCGCGTCCAGACGACCCGGCCGCCGGCGCGTACCGTCGCGCGCGCGTGAGCGTGAGGAGACGAAAACCAGCGGGACCGGTCGTCGTCCCCGTCGTGGCCTGGATACAACGGACTTTAATGTGCCGTTTGTTGCTTTGTAGTATTACGCCAAAATCAGCGAAAGAGATGCACGGCGCGCAGGCTCCTAGTGCTCCCGGCCCGTTGTAATGAGACGACTCAGCGTAACTCCGCGCTGCGCATTGCCGTGATGCTTCAAGAACGACCGCTGCCGCGCCTTCCAGCTGCGCCGCCTGCTTCCCGGTCCGCGGCTCCCGCTGCCAGCCAGCCGCGCCACCCCCTCTGCCCGTCGGACACCGTCTCATTGCCCCCTCCCTGCCCGATCGCAGGCGCACGCCATGGAGTCTTCAATCTTGGCAGTCGCAGAGTCGCTGCACAAGAACGAGGGTTGCGTACAACTTCAAATTACAAGCTTGTCAAGGTTCTGTTCGTTTTTACCAAAACGGGCTGGATGGCTGGATTTGATTCGGGCTCATTTTGGTTCCAACCCACTCTAACATTGTTGTTCATTTAAAGGCTGGTATGAAATAAGATCCAATCCGTTTTGATAATTCCGTAGGTTTTATGGATCGGATTGAATCTTTATCTTTTCAGATCTAGAATGAAGACAATCGGATCACTAATTTTCAGTCCAGAATAATTATTTACCCTATTTCCATCCTACAAAACCGAACAAGATCTAAGGGTACTTATGCTACTAGACTTGCTTGCTTGTACTAGTCCATATGAAGTACATGTTACACAATCTTCATTGCTTCATTGATTCTCTTACTCTGGTGGAGTGTAGCCATTGGCGGACCTCCCATTATCCAAGAGCTTCAGTTTAATGTTCAAAACTGTATCAAAAGTAAGTAGTTTATGTATGTTTCTTTGACAAGTATCATATATGTTGAGTAATTAATTAGGATTCAAATACAACATATTTAAGTCATAAACTTTAAAAATGAAGACAAAAATACATCATTCTCTTCTTCTTTTTTTTTGATAAAATATCTCAATTGTTGAATCTTGTCACTATAATGTTTTGTTAGTTTGGATGCATGAATGGCCGGCTCTTAAACTCTGAGTACTCCACTGTGTAGCCAATGAAAACCATCCACAACCACCATCAACTTAATAAAAAAAAACATGATGGGTCATGCGTTCTATTATTCAACCAAATGCTTGTACTTCCAGCAGATTAAGTAGTACAAGTCAACAACCACTACATAATCCCAGATCCGAAAGCAATATATTACCAACTATTTTATATGATTTCTTATCTCCAACTATTTTATATGATTTCTTATCTCCAGCGCTTTGAAGAAGCTACCAACATATTCACATGCACAAATATTCTCCAGGCATTTTTATTTTCACACCGCAATCCTACCATGTGATGAGCATATAACTCCTTTGAAACCAATTCTCAAACATACAGAAACAAGCCCATCAGAGCGCTGCACGACACCATAATAAAGAGCAGTCTCACGGTGCATTACACCTGTCTCTTCTTGGTAGAAGCAGAGCAATCAAGCAGAACTGCAGAATGTCTTCGTCACCTGCTGACCTGCTGGAAACCTTGGGTCGTCCTTGCTTCTCCAATAACCCCGCAGCCCCATTACCATTGGCCACCTTATCACGTCAGGCAGCCAAGTACAACAATCCGACCCAGCCTAGGTAATTCTCTTCCCAAATCCACTCCTCCATAGATCGGCTTTTCTAGGAAGACCGCGATGCTCGGAAGGGTGCCTGGTGCGAGGCGGGAAGCGGCCCGGTGGTCGGCCGTGGAGGCAGAGCTGAATCGAACGGTGAGTGTTTCTTCGCATGAAGTTAGAAAAGATGTTTGACTTTAGTTGGCTACATCTGAGCTGTTGGTTTGTACTCTGAAACTTGGAAGCCAAGCTTGTAAAAATTGCATTGGACTCAACAGATTACCAAAAGGCAAAAGGGATTAAAGCTCCTGCATATTTGGATTCCTCGTTTCCTAGGGCGCGTGCATTGCTCTAGTAGTAACAGTTTAGCTTGGTAGATGTTTGTCTGGTTGCAACTTGGAATACTGCTTACAAAAACATGATCATGTTGATGTCTAACTTGCATTTCACAGTAAGCCAAAATTTCAAGAAATTGTGGACTGATGTAGCTCCTATTTGCCTCAATACAATAAAAAGAAAAAAAAAGATCCTTTCTCGATTTGTGTGTGTTATCCTTTTCACTAAAACTTGTCCTTAACATTTCCATATATATATTTACCCGGAATTATGAGACATGTACTGAATTGTTTATGTTGTGCGCCAGAGTAAATGGCTGGTGGCTGGTTGTTTTTTCTTTGCAGCTCTATGGAAGCATGATGTCGAAATCATGTGGCTTTTCCTTGGTGCAATTGCCAACAGGATACTTTCAAAAGTTCTTAAGAAGATGCTGAACTATGAAAGACCCACACAAGCTTTACGGTCTGATCCTGGGATGCCATCATCCCATGCACAATCAATATTCTATGCTGCGACCATCTTAGTTCTTTCGTGTAAGGACTATATAAAGATCTTATTTGATCATGATGCATAAAGGGCCTGTTAAAGCTCTTAGCTGTTTGAAATGCGGTAGTATATGATGTTGAGGTAGCAAGCTAAAATTAAACATCTAAACTTAAGTGAAGCCATATTTTTCTTTAAAACATTTGAAGTCAGGCCTTTTCTTTTAGTAAATTTTGTATTTCACGTTTGGCTCTTCTACGTACGCTAGTAAACAAAGTTTGTAAAAAAGAATCAGATATATATTTATTATTTGTTGCTCTAATAATTTTAGGATACATCAAGAGATATATATTGCAAATTCGTGTCCTTTATTTTCTCTGCATGACTTGATTTCCGTTTTCAATGCAGTGTTCCACTGGGTAAAGACGAATTATCTGTCAATGATGCTTGTGCCTACAATTCTGTTAGCGGCCAACTATCTAGTAAGGATGTTGTCAGACTCATCTTAGGTCATATTTGGATTCACCGTAGTTTTTGTAAAAAAACTGGTTTTTCCTTTTATTTTCTAGAATCTGGTTTCCAGAAATAAAACTAGGTGGTCCTGTCTGTTCCTTTCTTTCCCTTTATATTATTTAAAAAGATGGTAATCACAGGTGGTAGCATACACATGTAATTTTCATAAACTTTTAGAGGGACAACAAGCCTTTTACGAAATAAAAACTAGGATTAGCTAGGTTGGTTTAGGTTTTGGGTTCCTTAAAAACCCATGATCTAGTTATAGAAATTGGTATAAAAACCAAAAGCCACCGATTTCTAGAAATCACTTTGGGATCCAAACATGACCTTAATGACTTTGATAGTTGTATCCTAAATTAATATTATCACTCTCCTACATGTTTAATCATATTCGAAATATTTGTCATTCTCTTTCTCATAGCTTGTAATTCTAACTCGTTGGCTGCAACTAATTAAACTATCATTATGTTCAAGTGCAGTCCTGGTTACGGGTCTCACAGGGTCTTCATACGCTAAATCAGGTCATTGTCGGAGCTGTTGTAGGATCTACATTCAGTGCCATATGGTTTATGCTCTGGCATTCGCTCGTGCAGGAGGCACTCCCTTCTTCACCGTTGCTCCAGAATGTAGTAGTTCTTGGATCAGCAGTATTCTGCGTTGGCTACATCATTCATCACTGGCTCAAGGATCAGTAGTGGTACTTTATGGCTGCAATGGGAGATTATTTAATAGGCATTAAGAGTGTGTTTGATTTAGCTGTGGCTATGAAAAAGCCGTTGTGAATTGTTGGCTATGAAAAAAGCTACTGTGAGATATGAGTTGTAAAAAAGTTGAAAGCCATTCGATGAAAACGACAGTGAAATAGTGAGTATGAGCTGATAACTATATAATAATATGTTATTCAATCAAATTTACATGTAATTTAAAAACTCCACCTTAATTTGTTTAAATCTACTACATATTTTCTATTTTTTTTAAAAAATAAAAATTTTAAAGTTGTTTACAAACTTAAAAAAATTTAAAAATTTTAAAAAGTTTCTTAAAAATTTTAAAAAGTTTCTTAGAAAGTTTTTTAGAATTATAAAAAGTTATTTAAAAATTGAAAAGATTATTTAAAATTTTTAAATGTTTCCTAAAAAGTTTATGAAAAAATTAAAATGTTACTTAAAATGTTTTTTTAAAAATTCAAAAAGTGTTTAAAATTCAAAAAGATTTTAATTTAAAAAACAAATTAACAATATTTTTTAAAATTTTTAAAAGTTGTAAAAATCCATACTTATAAAAGACAAAACCTTAAAAAGCATCTCTCTACCTACTTTCAGAAATGAACTAAGTAAAAACTATTTTTGGTTATGACTTTTTTTGAAGTCAACCTATTTGATTAGCCTTTTGACTTTTCTGAAAAGTTAAAGTCAGAAAAAACTCAACCAAACACACCTTAAAAGTCTGAAACCAATCGTAAACAGATGATATATATGTCCACACTGAAAGTTATTCTGAAGCATACTTCATGGGTGACGGTTAAAAAACTACTACTCATTAGAGAGCAAAATCAACATAATTCTATTATTTTTTTTTAGTGCTAGATAATTTTGTGAAATACTTCCTCCGTTCCAAAATTGTTGTCACCATTGACTTTTTTTATTATCTTTGACCATTCATTTTATTTAAAATATTTGTTTGAATATGAAATGTTATAAGTTACATTTAAATTTATCTAGTGATAAAATAAATCATAAAAAATATATGATATTTTTTAAAAAAAATTAAATAAGATGAATAGTTAAAGTTGATAAAAAAATCAATAGCGATAACAATTTTGGAACAAAGGAAGTAGCAAACGTTTGATCCTTTATCTTCATTCTTCTTTTTGACGGATTGCAGTCATATATTCCTTTCATTGTGGTGTGGAAAAAGCATGACCATAGTCTTCATGGATAGCATTCATTGTCACGGAGAGAGCTGAGTTATGCAATATGAAAAAAAAACTGAAATAATAATTGAACAAGATATTAACTGACAAATCATTTACTAACAGTACTTATTTAAGAATGATGTCACTTGTGATATGCAATCTTTCTATCACCAAGACACGTAGAGGAACAAAACTAGATGTGCACATAATTAGAGGCATAGTTTCTGCCTTTTGCAGTTCCACAAAATAAAACAAAAGAATCATGCTACCAGAGAGACCGCAATCGCGAGCTATTGCAGAGCACACGACTAGGAAAAATGATGCGACAGACATCAAAATTACCGTGATTTAATCTCTTAGTTGGAGACAGAAAGAAAAGCAGAACAGTAGAACAAAATTTCCGTTTAACCTGACGAGTTAATAACCATATCCATATTCTTCATATTATTTGCACTAGCATAGTTAGATCTGTTGTTAATCTTCTGAAAGAAGAAGATGCTGCCGCATCCTAGCTCCAGTTGCTGTAGTTGATTTCTTTAGTGCCTTGGGGCTGCGATCAAGGAAGGTAGGACCAGGCAATTGTTGTGTGCCAAGGTTAGCTGCAAAACTAACTAAAACCTAACTACCTCTGTTTCTTCTTGCTATTTTTGATACCACCCTATAAAGTTAATTAGAGTTTAAGATTCTCATTCATGAGTTTTTTTTTTTACAAATCTTCATCCCTCCTGCATTTTGTTGGAAAAATCACTCTAATTGATATATGTTATTTGATTTCATATGTTTTTATCAATATAAATTTAAGAAAAACTAAATTTAATATGTTTAACATTATTAAGGACTTTTAATGAGTCTAATTTATCTTATTTAAAAAAAAACTATCCAAACATCATTTTTTTGAGACATTGTTCAACTTCTCGTTGACGTTTTTGCTGCATATTTTTTGAAAAAAAATATATATATAGTTATACTTTCAAAATTTTGTATATTTGATAAGAACCATATTGATTGCTTCAATTGAACAAGACATATTGAATGAATTAAATATGTATAAATTGAGATGGTTTTTAAAATAAAATTTATAAGATGGGTGGTGAGTTACAACAAAATAAATTATACGTGGAAATCTCGAGCTTCAAGTGGCTTACGAGACAGTTTTTATAACTAATCCTTGTTGATAGGAATAATTGTAAAAACCATCCTATTTTTAACAGGAATAATTACAAAAACCACCCTGTAACAGGGATAATAGCCTCGCCGGGAGCCGATCGATTCACAGAAGTGGAATGACGGAGGCTAACACGTGGCACCAATCCGTGTTGGGCCCGTACGTGAGCATTTTTGCGGACGGTGCGTACAGTTTTTTTTTCCCTACCAAATCTCCGATCCGAAAGCAATATATAACAAACATTTTGAACAAGCTAAAAATTCATTGGCCTTAGCTTCACATGCACAAATACTCTCTCGGACAACTCTCAAACATACACAAACATGCCTATCACTAATTGTCAAAAGAAGAAACATGCCTATGACTAATTGTAAAAAAAAAAAAAGCATGCCTATCGCCTATTGCTCGTGGTAAAGAGCAGTCTGTCTCATGTGCATTACAACTCTGACTCCTATTGGTAGAAGATGAGCAGCTACCAACCAGGCAGTCCTTCAGCTTCAGGTTCAGAAGGTCTCATTACCCACCCTATCCCGTCAAACACAGCCGCCAAGTACGACAGATCGACAATCCGTCCCGAACTCCCAACCCAATGAATTCCCAAATCCACTCCTCTTAACCATCCGAGATGCTTTCTCCCTGCTCTCGAGAAGCTCCCACAGCGTTGTCTCGCCGGTTGCCGCGCCAAGAACCATGACCTGCTTGCTGTTTGCTACATCGTCTCCTCGTTCTTATTTGAGCGCCCCCGTGAGTCAACGGCCGCACTGCAAAGATCGGTTCTTGTCGCCTAGGGTCCATCAGCGGCCAAGGCTGCGGCTGGGGGTGCGCATGGTCGAGATGGCCAGGATTGGGGCCGGGGCGTCGCCGGAGGTCGGCGTTCCCGGGGAGGGCGACGCGATGCTGGGAGTGGAGGAGTCGCCTGGCGGGAGGCGGAAAGTGGCCCGGTGGTCGTCCGTGGAGACGACACTGAATAGGATGGTGAGTGTTTCTTGGCATGGAGTTATCACTTATCAGTTATGGATGTTCTTCGTAAAGATGGTTGACTTCGAGCTGGTATGCTTACTTTGGTACAGAACATCTGAGGTTCTCTGTTGATTTAAAGTAGTTTTATTACATGTCAATGGGCTCTGAACCTTGGTAGCCAAACTTAAAAAAAAAATACATGGGACTCAATACATTACCAAAAGACAAAAGGGACTAAAGGTCCAGGATAATCGGATTCTTCAATTTGTAGGACGCGTGCATTGCTCTAGCACTAACAGTTTAGCATGGTGGATGATTGTCTTGTTGCAACATGGAATACTGCTTAGAGAAATAGGATCATGGTGCATGTCTAACTTGCATTATGCAGTAGGCAAAAATTCAAGAAATTGTGGACTGTTCTAGCTCCTAGTTTGCTTTGATATAATGAAAAAACCCTTTCACTAGATTTTGATCTTAATTTTGTGATATTTACATGGAATTCTGAGCCTCGTACTGAAATGTTTAGCTGTGTGCCAGAGTAAATGGCTGGTGTCTGCCTGTTTTTCTTTTGCAGCTCTTTGGAAGCATGATGTTGAAATTATGTGGATTCTGCTTGGCGCGGTTGCCAACAGCCTACTTTCACTAATTCTTAAGAAGATGCTGAACCATGAAAGACCCACACCGGCTTTACGGTCTGATCCTGGGATGCCGTCATCCCATGCACAATCCATATTCTATGGGGCGACCATCCTAGATCTTTCATGTAAGAACTATGGAAAGATCTACTTTGATGATGATGCATAAAGCATTGTTAAAGCTCCTTAGCTGTTCTAAATGTAGTAGTATAAGTAAAGCTCCTTAGCTGTTCTCTGCAGTAGTAAACAAAATGAGTAAAACAGAATTAGATATCTATTCATTATTTGTTGCACTCTAATTGTTTTAGCACACATCAAGAGATATATATTTCCATTCAGAATTGACTTGTCTATGAATTTCATTTTGCAATGCAGTGTTCTACTGGCTTGGGACAAATTATCTGACAATGATCCTTGCGCCTGCAGTTCTATCAGTGGCCATCTATCTAGTAAGGATGTTGCTGGATTTACCTTATTAATTTTGATGGTTGTATCCTACATGTTGCCATTCTCGTACTTGTGTCATCATATTCTAAATGATTCCACGTTCTCTTTGTTGTTAGCTTGTAATTTTAAGTCGTTGACTGCAACCTAACTATCATTCTGTTCAAGTGCAGTCGTGGTTACGGGTCTCACAAGGTCTTCATACATTAAATCAGGTCATTGTGGGAGCTACTGTAGGATCTGCCTTCAGTGTTCTATGGTTTGTGCTCTGGCATTCGCTCATGCAGGCGGCACTCACATCTTCACCGTTGCTCCGGAATGTGGTCGTCCTCGGATCATCAGCATTTGTCCTTGGCTTTGGCATCTACGTCATTCGTAACTGGCTCAAGGATGAGTAGCGGCACTTCATGGCTGCAATAGAATTGATAGGCACCGAGTCTGAAACCAACCGAAAAACAGGATGATCACACAGAAAGTTATTCTGAAGTGTACTTCATGGGTGGCGGATAAAAAACTACTGGGTAGCACAAGCAGAATCAGTAGAAATCTAGAATTCTTTTTTGGCCTGGGTAGTTTCAGCACAGATTTGTGAAATATATAAACTTCTGATTGTCACTGAGAGTATGCATTTTCCTTTTTGGCGGATGCTAATCATTCGTTGCTTCCCTTCTGTTCTGCAAAACGGAGCGCATTCATTGTCACTCGAGTATGCATACGAAATCAGTTTGGTAGCAATCCTTGTGAAAGCGATCTCTATAGACACTGTTTGATGTTCAAAATTACACTTGCTTCTTCAGTAACAGATTCCTTCAGACCGCAAGTAATGTTTGCCTACAAACAAACGTAGGCGAATGCCTTCGTGTCTTCACAGATAAAACAGAAGAATCAGGCTGCCAGATAGATTGCAATCACGAGCAATTGCAGAGTAGACAACTACGAAAACTGATGCAACAAACATCAAAACTCCCATCATTTCATCTCTTAGTTTGGGAACAGAAAGTAAAGCAGAACAAAATTGCAGTAAACAGAATCAACTCCACTTGAGCTGACGAGTTGCTAACCATATCCACATTCCTCAGATTATTTGCACAAGCAGCTATGCAAAGAGATTTACGGTGAGGGAATGGAGCCAATCCTGAACGGAGATGGCCCATCCATTTTTACACGAAGCCACAAATGAGGATTGTAGTGATCACTGGTGATCACCAAATGACAAAACTTATACAACCTTTTTCTCTAGAAGTATAGTTAGAGCTTTTGTTAGGCTTCTGAAAGGAGAAGATGCTTCTGCATCCTAGCTTTAGTCGCTGATGGTGCTATTTAATTCTGCACTGGCTTGGGGCTGCAGTGAAGGTAGATAGGACCAGGCAATGGCTGCTGCGCCAAGGGTAACTGCAAGCCCAACTGAACCCCAGAACCACTTCTGTTTCTTCTTGCGATTCTTCCGCTGTTGCCGTGACATCTCTGCAAAGACACAATGAAAAAAAAAATCAATCTATGGCGCATGCCCATTGGCGATCCATTCATACAAAGCAGCCAACAAGATTGTTAAAAAGGGCAGTTAAACATATTTGACATAAGATTGAAAGAGAAGCAGTCCCAACGAATGTTTTTAGCATTTTAGCTCTTTTTAATCACATATCTTTATTTATCACCTAAGCAAACACCTATACGCATGGTATTTCAAAACTGGTAGGAGCTAAGGAGGGTAGTGTCACCGCTCAGTTGCTAGATTTGGCTACACGAAGAGCAGTCTGTAAGAAAGTTGAAACTGAAACAAAATTTGTAAAGGCAAAAGTACTTACCTATAGCTTCTTGGTTTCTTTGAGACATCTCCCTGTTTGCTGCTTCATAGTACTGGACCCTATCTGACAGCCTTGCAATCTCAAAGTTCTTTGCCGCAATAATGGTTTCCATATCTGATTCAACTTCAGCACGAGCAAACCCACTTGCAATAGCAGCAGACACAAGTTGCGAAACAGTTATTTGCTGGCACAACTCAGCTCCAGGCTCCATACTTGAATCACTGGTATTCTCAGCTATACTTGGAGATGGAAGTGACAAGGAAATGAGTGATAGATGGTGACTGAGCTTCTTCCATTCATTCTGCCAGCTCTCAAGTGCTTCTTCAGCTTGCTTTCTCCTCTCAATTTCCATTAACAGACTCAACCTCATTTCACGAAGGTCATCATCTACACATCGTGATGATCGAGTTCCACCATCACTGGATATTTCTGCATCAAGGCAACAAAATTGAACTTAGCACAAAAGTATGAAAGTGACCATTTTGTTGGTAAATGAAGCAATAGATGCATCCAGAATATTTTGCTAGTTAATAGCAAAGAGATATCTAACCAGCACAATGTAAGAATATAAGCCAAAACTCATCTCCATGCATCATATTTTGAAGAAGTATATTACAGTTTTATAACTAGATCACAGTAATTGACTGCGATGCAATAGATATAAATTTGTCAATGTGGCTCAATTCAAGCTACATTCAATCAAATCAAATAAACCCAAATTGGCATTCTGGCTTGTGTACAAAATCAAGCCTTAACAGGAGAGGTTCAAAAAAAAAAAAAAAGACTACACATACTATGCACATATAGTGTGGAAATTATCTGTACCATTGGAAAGTTAAATATAAAATTAGTGATAAATCGAAATTTTAACAAAACAAGTTGTAAGCATTATCGTTCCATGCCCAAAATTACAGGGATAGGGATAGTCCATTAAACTGCATGAGTGGGGAAATTGCAAGGAGTAAAACAGCTACAACCAGTTCCACTTAAAATATACTGCCAAAAAACACTAATGACCAAAGGCAGAACATGTCCGACCTTACATTTAGAAACGATACCATATGTTAGTGAGGTATTGCTAAAGTCAGCTAGGAATACGTGCGTCATAGCTTTTACACTCATAAATTGGCTAATCTTCCATGTATAATGCAGCACTGAAAAAAAAGATTGGATGCCCCAACTTACCTTCAAATGCATCATAGAATTCAGCACCAGGTGTGCCAACAGATGTTCCTAGAGGGGAACTGGGCTTCCACCACCGCTCAAGTGCACCGGCATCATCAGTCTCAGTGTTACTAGCCACACTCTGTGAATCCTGAAGTTCACAGAAGGCATCGCTCTCAGCATTCAAGGGCCTAGCAACATTGACAGGCTTCACTAAGGCATCAAGACTTTCATGCTGAAACTCAAACTCAGGCGGATTCTGCTCATTTGCAGTCACAGAACCCTTCTGGAGCATGCCATTCTGTCCATCCGAAGTCTCTTCCGCATTGTGACCTTCAACTTGACCATTGCCCACATTGCCCACGTGCTGAAACGCAAACTCACACTCCTGCACTTCAATGGCCTCACTCCTTTTTGGCAAAGGAGGCAGCGTCACAGGGAGCTGCGGCTGGCTGCTGTCAGTCCCACAATTACCCAGAGAAAGCGTCTTGGCCAGGGAGGCCCCGCGTCGCTTATGGTTGATGAGATACGGCGACCAGGTTGTTCCAGGGAATGAGGAGGGCGAGTCTGGAAGGGACGTGGTCTCAGGCGTAGCATAGAGAGCCGGGGACGTCTGCGTCCTAACAGGAGGTGCAGACGGCACAGGTATCGCCTTCTCGGTGGCCTTGTACGGAGGCGCGGGCGGCGGCTTGGACGCGGCTTTCTGGGTCTGCGTACGGGACCCCGTCTCAAGGAACGGGTCCAGGACGTAGTGCGTGATGGTCGGCATGGGGCTGCGGCTGCCGGAAACGGAGTGGAATCACCGGTGGCTTCACCTCCTTGGCATCAACCAGGTCCTGAAAACGAAATCCAAGACAAACGCAAGCGGTCAGAAAAAAGATCAAGTCGTCATCACGTTATTCGCGGGTACGAAAATTATTGTTGTGTTTGGGGTGATTCCGATCCAAAATATTCGGAAACACCTCCAGCGGAACACGTACGCGCCCTATCCTTTGAAAAAGCCGCCGGCACGAGATGCCGATAAGCCGCACAAATCATCCATCCACCGAAGATAAAGAGGAAAAACTCCCAATATTCCCCCACTCACAACACGAAACCGTGCCAACGAAAGAACAGCTAATTCATACGAGTCCCGAATTGAACAGGTCTATTTCAAAATTTGACCCAAAAACACGACTAATTGGGAGCCACGCGGGAGAGGAGCAACCCAAATCCGCGTCTCGGACGACGCAGCAAAGGCTGGAGATCAAGCGAGACCCCCCATCTCCTCGTCCCCAAACCCGCCCGCCGCGCAGCAGCCTGGCAGGCGCCCGAAACCAAGCTCCCACACCGGCGCGCGCGAGATCCCTCATCTTGCAATCACGTCCCCACGGAACCAGAAGGTAAGATTCGTCGGAGGCGGTACTCACCTTACCGTGCCCGTGTCGGGGTCCGGCGGCGCGGCGCCGCCAGCGAGAGGGAAACCCTAGCTGGCCAGCTGAGAGGCGGGAGCTCCTCCTTCCTGGCCTCGAGGAAGCGAAGACGGCGTTGGCCTTTTTTTCTGATGTCGTTGTTTCCCTTTCCCACGACGGCCGCAGCAGCGCAGGGTCGCGTTTTGGATTCGAATTTATGGGGCCGGGCAAAATAAGCGGCGCGACGGCATGACCAACCTGGAGCTAGCCAACAACAACGAGAAGAGGGTAGAGGGATGGGAACAGGGGGGAAGGAAGGTGCGCGATTTTTGCCGGGCGATTTTTCTATCCTCCCAAGATAATATATACTCCTATATCCGCTTTTCTTTTTACTGCGTGGCGAGCTGGAGAGGGTTCACGGGAGTGGAGAACACGAAAGAAACCGAGAAGGCACCTAATAATCCCTTGCGTTCCTTCCACGGCGCGGCTGCCGGGCCCGCGTGTCAGTGGCGGGTCCCCTCCTCTGTTCTTGGAGGGAAAGAAAGGGAAAGGCTGGAAGCCGCCAGGCGCGTCGCGACCGTACTGCTCGTGCGCCGCGGCACGGGGGAGGTTTGAGGTTTGTGTTGGGTGCGCGCGGTGGAATGGACGGACGGAACCGGGGTTGGGTGGCGTACGCGCGAGCTGGTTGTTGGGTGTCGGTTCCAGTCTCTAGACCCGCACCGAATCGCGCCGTGTGGGGGCTGGAGCTGGCAAAGGGTCCGGGTCGCAGTTGACCACGTGACGCGCGCAGTGGCGCACGCGGTGGTTCAGACACCCGCGTGGATGGTTCCGCTATTTCATTCCAAAAAAAAAAAAAAAAAAAAAAAATGGTTCCGCTGTTTCTCGTGCACGACGAAATGTGGCTTTTCGAACAAGCCTCGGCCTTCCGGGTTGGTGTCCCTGTTGGTGGGGGAAGAAGGGTCAACGGCAAACGATGATGCAACTGACGACGTAACGTTACACGAGTGCCAACTCTCAATCAATCCATGGAAGAGGTCAGACCGTCACGAGTCAGCTTCTTGGGCCACAAGGCCTTCCAGACGTTATCTGTCTATATTGTCTTAGAGAGAAAGAAAAGAAATGAAGACGTTTCAATGGGACTTTCCTCCCTAGTTGACGATTAAAATGTCGTTCTACTTCTACGATCCATACGACCTCAGCTTTGACAAATATTCAAGCGGCTAGCATGACAAGCACGTACAATAATTAACAAAATTGTAATACTAATAAAATTAAAGTCAAATGTAGCTATGTCATTTTGAAAGTTCAATCTGCACGCACATGGGGTGAACTGGTGGACTACACCTTGTGCTCTCTTGTCACATGTTTGATGCCTACTAATAAAAAACAATACACTACTCTATATCCCTTCCTGCATGACAAAAAGTATACCATTATACCTATGCTTAGGCGAGGTACACTTCACAATCAGACTATATACCTATCAAAGTCGTCCTAGCTGTGAGATCAATGCCTTCATTGTATAAAATGGAGTCCTAGCTGTGGGATCGAGAACAACTCTGATCCTCCAGTGCTCTCAACTAATATAGCACAAATAATATGTAACAAAAATATAAATAGATAGAGTTATGCATCTTCTACCATCATATAAAAACTCAGGTCCAATAAGCTCTTATGCAAGGAGAAATAAAAAAATGAAATTATACACTAAATAGTTGCGGCGAACCCGTTAATAGTTACTATTTATATTCCAATTTTACTTTTTTGTTGCACCTTACACAAATTTTCATTGTATCTTTAATTTGACATGATGATAAAAGATGTCATGATCTATTAATTTATATTTTTATTATAATTTTTAATTGTTTATTTTTCATGTTATATTAAGTGGGAGCACGGAAGCACCAATACATATGGGAGCACTAGAGTCGTTCTCCAGTGAGATCGATGCCTTCATTGCATAAAATGGAGTCCCCTATTTTTACATTGGACCCCGCATCTTCAACGAGACATGTTATAAGGGTGTGTTTGACATTGTTTATACTCAAAGTGTTTATAGTGCTTTTAGTGTTTATAATACTTATTTTTTGAAAACTGCTTATAGTATTTATTGTAATATAAGCAGTCAACCGTTTGACAAAACTGTTTATACTTGTCTATCAAAACTGCTTATGCTGACCCATAAGCACTATAACCTATGGTTTACTGTTTTGTCTAAAGTGCTTATGCCTAGTACAAAATGATAAAGTGCTTATAGGTGCTTATACCTTATAAGCACTTTGATATTTTACTCTTTGACAATTTAAACTACTTATTGACTATAAATACTTTTAATAAGTAGTTTAATAAACAGTGCCAAACACATTCTAAATATATGACAAGACACTATCATCAATTGTCTTCATGATCTTCCAATGCGAGTGACACGGACATCAATGGAGCTTTCTAAACGAAATTGTCTTGGTGTGCTTTTCTTGTTGGTATTATGTTCTCTCCCTGTTTGGCTTCATGTCACTGAACATCGGTCTCTTTCCTTTAGAGAATCCAGTGATCCACCATCTTCATTGTCTGGACCACACACAAAGTTATCCGGTAGCTGTCAAGTTAATTTCACCATACAACAAAGTGACTACGTGGTCTTCACATACCACCTGTTATAATTTTATAAAAAAACTGTTATACAGGCTCATTCTAGTGAGGCACTTTAGGTTGTTGAAGAATGGTTCCATAAATTTACGGCGAATTGAAGCAATAAGTTCATCATCAGTGCTAGGAAGGAAACTTTTTTTCAAGGGTCTGCACGACTAAAATTCATCGCAGTAAATTTTCCTCAGCCGAGTATGATCCTGACCGTCCGTTTCCCATCAGGCCCCTAACTCGATCGTCTCCTTTACCCTAACCCTAAAAAATCACTTTGCTGACAAAGCAAACCCCTAATCCCCCAGTATTCCCTTGGTTCCGGCCCGTATCCGAGTTTCCGCACTCACACACCCATCAATCACACCTGTCCTTCCTTGCATCCGCTTCAGCATCCCAATCGCCGGTCACCGCTCCATTCGC
This sequence comes from Eleusine coracana subsp. coracana, assembly GCA_032690845.1. Taxonomy (NCBI): domain Eukaryota; kingdom Viridiplantae; phylum Streptophyta; class Magnoliopsida; order Poales; family Poaceae; genus Eleusine; species Eleusine coracana. The sequence goes on from CM064420.1 coordinate 65,114,936, forward strand.
GATGGCGACGACGGCGACCTCCGGCGGCCACCTCGTCCTCTCCTCCCGCGCCCCCTCCAGCAGTCGTCGGCAGCAGCTCACTCTCCCTGTGCGCGCCGCGCGTCCAGTCGCCGCCGCCTCGTGCTCCGGTGTCCGCCGTGCTGTCGCGGCCGCCGCGGCGTCCAGCCCCGCCGTGGTCGCCTCCTCGGGGAAAGATGGTTAGGCCATCTAAAATCGCCGCGAAGCATTTCTTTTTATTGTTTCCTGATGGTTTTAGTTCGATAGGTAGTTAGGGTTCTGGTGGGGGATATGGACTGTCCGGGGTTATAGTTACAGGTCGCGACAAATTGCAAAGTTTTGTATGATTTGGGATGTTAAACACGAATATGTGAAATGGAAAATTGCTTCCTTACTGGTTTAGGTTGATGATAGCTCCTGAAAGTCTCGAGTAGGTTTCACCCTTGGAACTAGTACCCCGAAATGAACACTGCTGGCTTTGTTGTTGTTGTAGCCATGGGCGAAATATTTACTATATGATACTCCAGTTTGGTAGACAATGCTACTTACATGTATCATGAAACTGTAAAGAGGATCGGTTGTCCATTCAACGTGTACTCTAAAACTAGCATTTCCCTTAGTCTTTCCAGTCTGATGTTATCTGTAGTTTAATTTTGCTTTGCATTGACATTTCCTATTTCTGCTTCAAAGAAAACATTAAGATCTGCCATTCAACGTGGTGTAAAATGCACGCACAGCCAACCTAACTGGATTTGATCTACTGGGACAATCATATGTGACTTAATGCTTTAAGCATCAAAGGAAGCTTTCATTTTCAGAACATCATTTTTTTTTCTGTATGCACACTTCCATTTCTTGACTTCAGAAATTTCTTGCAGCCAAACAGGTTCCTAAGGATTTCCTTCATATCAATGATTTTGACAAGGAGACGATCATGAATATCCTTAATCGGGCAATTGAGGTTAAGGCAATGATAAAGTCTGGAGACAGGAGCTTCCAACCGTTTAAAGGGAAGTCAATGGCAATGATCTTTGCGAAGCCATCAATGAGAACCCGTGTCTCATTCGAGACAGGTTTCTTCCTACTTGGTGGGCATGCCGTTTATTTGGGTCCTGATGATATCCAGATGGGTAAGCGTGAGGAGACTCGTGATGTCGCTCGAGTACTTTCTGGCTATAATGACATCATTATGGCTAGGGTTTTTGGTCATCAGGTATGCTCATGAGTTTATGTTCAAGATTTTTTTTTAGTGAATCATTGTACCGAATAATCTACTATAGCACATATATTATTGATCAAACTTGTTACATATCTCATATGTATGCTCCAGGCTGCATGAGTGCGGCAGTTAGACATCTACCTCAACAATGAGCATAAGAGTGGGTGGTTGAAGCTATATTTTGTCAAACTGATAATTGATCATGATGAAATACTTCAATTTGGCGTAGCTGAAGTAAATTTGTTAGTAGGCAAGCTTTCGGGTCCATGATGTTTATAAAAAGCATTACTGTCTTGGAAATTGTCTGCTATAGCTTCTTGATTTGCCTATTGTAATTGATATGACAAAGATTTTATTTTCTGTGTTTTGAAAATGTAACTGATGTTTGGGGCTACTCTGTTACTTTCAGGGGCATCCCTTTCTTTTATCGAGGGTTCTGAATTTACTTGATTGGTTGAAAAAAGTCTATTGACATGTGTTTAACTGAGATACTCATACTTGATTGTCTGAATTTACCTTTTCCATTCTCCTTTCAAGCATCAGTGTTAGAGAGTTTCATTCAACATTGGTTCTTCTTCTGTTCCAACACATACAGGCTTCCTAACTCGTGCTTTTTGGCAGGATATTTTGGACTTGGCAAAATATTCATCCGTACCTGTCATAAATGGTCTCACAGACTATAACCATCCATGCCAGATAATGGCCGATGCACTTACGATGATTGAACACATTGGCCATATTGAAAACACCAAGGTAAATAATCTATGAGCAACTGGTTATCGTATAAGCTCTTTTTGCCATGCCAATTGTGACACTTTCAATTTCTATGTAGGTTGTCTATGTCGGTGATGGAAACAACATTGTGCACTCATGGCTTCTGTTGGCTGCTGTACTTCCTTTTCACTTTGTATGTGCTTGCCCCAAGGGATTTGAGCCAGATGCAAAGACTGTAGAGATTGCGAGGAGTGCTGGAATTAGTAAGATTGAAATTACAAATGACCCCAGAGAAGCAGTTAAGGGAGCAGATGTTGTTTATACAGATGTTTGGGCCAGCATGGGCCAGAAGGAAGAAGCTGAATACAGGAAAAAGAAGTTCCAAGGATTCATGGTTTGTCTATCTTCTAATTCTTATCTTGCTTTTGATCTTGTCTCATGACAGTCAAACTGACTGGAAAATAGGTGCCTACCATATATCATTCTAGTTTTACTGGATGCCTAGATGTATACTTGTGTTGTCTCAGATCATTTAATATTTTGTCATTTCAGTATTTAGGGACAATGTAGTATATAGAGTTTATCTTGTAAAGCCCAGCATATAATCATCTAATGTCAGCGACAATTGTACAGAGATATGAGCACATACACATCTTGTTTTAGTCTCTCAACAGTGGTATTGTACAGTCACGTGAATGCTTGCTCATAAGGTCGCTCTCTGCTAATACTACTGTTCTTCGACCTTACAGGTGGATGAAACCCTGATGGAAATTGCTGGTCCACAGGCTTACCTTATGCATTGTCTGCCTGCAGAGAGAGGAGTGGAGGTGACAGATGGTGCGATTGAGGCTCCCAACTCAATCGTATTCCCCCAGGCTGAGAATAGAATGCATGCTCAGAATGCTATCATGCTTCATGTGCTTGGCGCTTAATTCCATGTTGCACACCAGTATCACATGTTTCTTAATTCTAGGTCACTGCTGAGAGATTGAGGCTGGTACCTTGGGAGGCACGATGGTAGCGATTTTGGAACGCCCCAGTGTATTCAGATTATTTGGATTGTCTGGTAACTTGGTGCTTCGTACTTCTGGGCGTAGCTTGTTTGTACTGTAAAAGGTTTGGTAATCCTAAATAAAGACGTACACTTCGTAGAATAAAGCTTGCGGTGGTTCATTTTTTGGTTGGGATAGTTCTACATGCTCTTCAGATCCATATACCATCTCTGTTTTAGGACTAGCATACATAATGCTATTGTTTAGGCACTTCATAACAGTGGTGCGCTTTATGCGTTGAAACATTACCTGAACTTTTAACACCAACGTTCACGGCAATAATATATTTTTCCAACAATTCTGACTACCTACCAGCGTAATTAGACTAGACAGTATAGCAACCATCGTGGTTACCAAACGAGTGATCAGCATCTCGCCAAGCAATAAAACAAAAGACATCATGTTGAACAGGCTGCATCAGATATCCAATGAAGCTAAGCAAATGAGGAATTATATCATGGTGTTTTATCTATCAGGCAGCTGTTCTGTCGTGTCAAGGTTTGACGGCAAGGATTTCAGTTGGTGTCAAGTTCGTGGACTTGACATGGTATGTAATGAAAAGGAAAAAAAAAAGGACACCGTTGCTCGTCTCAACATGAAAAGCAGGTAATATCCCTTGTTCACGATTTTAGTTCGTGCATGTTAACATATGCTGTAGTCTCGTAAGGTGCTGCATAAAACATGTAGCATCTTTATTTGAGCAGCTGGAGATTACTTCCTCAAGCTTTCAATGATGTACGAGCCATACAGATCCCTATTGTATAAAACATTTGAAACGATTCAGTGAATAGATTGATTTTGACGAAGGCAAATTAGTGTAGAGTATATGCATGAGTGTACGAAGAGCAAAACTCACATGGAATACTTGATTGCGTTGATGGCATCTTTTGCTGGGAGGAACTCGTTTACTGCAACCTCTTTGTTTTCATTCTTCTTATCTGTCAATTAAGCATAAATATAACGATTAGAGTCCAGCTACAACAGGTGATGATCCGTAGTGCAACACATAAAATGAACTATGAATATAGTTTAAGAATATACAATCTTCAAAGAAGCGTCGGATCTCTTGAAGGCGATGTGGGGGAAGCTCCTTGATGTCCTTGTAGTGACGGTATTCAGGGTCATCAGCACAGACTGCTATGATTTTATCATCTTTCTCACCCTGATGACAACAGATAATAATTGAGATGCAAAAACATCACTTTGAGATAGAAATGATTTACAAGGGGCATTCATCCAATTCTAATGCCACCTTTGCTCAAAGCTCACACATCAAGTGATCCAAAAAAATGGGATGGAGCAAAACAGAGCAATAACCAATAGTGAAAGTGAAACAGAGAGCCTTCTACGCTATCAAGTATGGAGAAATTTGACCTGATCAATCATAGGCATGAGCCCAATAGCACGAGCTCGTAGGAAACACCCAGGGACAACTGGCTCCTGCAGGAGGAAGTGTGTGCAGTGTTAAGAGTAAAGCTGATAATAGAACAATATTCAAATGTTGTAGGCATTACATACCTGCATCAGAATAAGTACATCCATGGGGTCGCTATCCTCACAGATCGTGCGTGGAATGAAACCATAGTTGTGTGGGTAAACAACAGAAGAGTAAAGGACACGATCAATCTGAAATGGGACAAAACAGCTGTTATATCATGAAAGTCCTAACCCACATATTGTTAATAACACATTCATAAGACATGTTTCTTTTTAGTTTCTTATGAATAAAGCCTAAATTTGTATTGAAAGGAGCTAGTTGACAGGCTGTTCAACTCTTGGCACGTTTTAACAGGGTGTATAAGGTGCAGAAAAATCAGCTGGCAAATGTAAACAACATTAAGTTACTGTAACATCAAATACGGCTCACCTTGATAAGACCAGTCGCCTTGTCCAACTCATACTTAACCTTGCTGCCTCTAGGAATTTCAACCACCTGACAATAATAAAAAGTTCACAACTCAATTCATGGGTGTTCATTTCATATAAGTGAAAAAGGTACAAGTAAAGACCTATTTGAGATATGCTTTATTCTGAAGTGTCAGCTAAAGAAGGTAAATAAACGAGTTCTTGCCATAACAAATACTATTTACTACTATGTAGCCTTAGTGGTTTACATAAAACCGTTCACACAACACATCCAAATTACAAGACATGAGATATGTTGGACCTATGGCCCTGACAAATTCGAATATTATTAGTATTGATTTGGTAGAATAGAACTTTAGCTCTATTGCCTCAGCTATTTTCAGTAGACCTAATATATGCAATGATTATTTAAACTGAGGTCAGAACTGTAAACAAGCCATAAATTCCAGTCCCTTTGCTGTCATTTAAGCTCAATTTAAGTATATAAAAAAAATATCACTGTGGTGTCCATCAACATAATCAGAATTCAGAACGCCAATCACATTTGCAATTTAGTACTAGAAGGTAACTTACACAGTTGAAAACTTCAGGAGCACCTGGCCCTGCATTTGAGGAAAACATACAATAAGGCAAAGATGAAACAGCAGATTACTTATAGTATAATAAGAAAGCATGTCATAATGATTATATCCATAGCATCCAGTACCTATCTCCAAATCATGCCATGGGTGAGCAGCAACGTGTTTCTGGGACATTGAAGAAAGGATACGCTCATTGAGAGCAGCATTGGCAAATCTTGAGCCCGTTTGAGTTCCATCAGCTTCTCCAGCCATAGCTCTATAAATTCCAAAAATTCCAATAATTTCAGATTTGTCAAATCAATGACCATAAGAAGCAAGCATGTCCCAGAAGCAAACATGTCCCAGAAATAAAGCCCGTGTTGACTAAAGGAGTGAGTGGGTGAGTGACTATTTGTTCTGCCATCGCTCCCATCTATTCTCTTGAAGACAAACACCAGATGCTTAGTGATCTAGTAAACAACATATGCAGTTTTAATTTTTTTTTAAAAAAAACACTACCACAATATACATGATCTCAAGGAAAAGATGACTAACAGGACAAAGAAATTTCTACTCTGTTGCCAACAAAAATATAATTTAAAAACACGATGAAGTATGTTCTCCAAAATGTGAAATCAAATGTCTAATCAGGAGATTATAAACTGGAAACGCAGAAAAGTTCTTTCTTCTGAGTAACTCCGAAGCCATACAGAAAAAGGGCACATGGAAAGTGCCCTACTAAGTTACTTCAAAACAGCACAAAGAAAGAGGCCAATAAATAATGCCAAGTGAACTTAATTTAAGCGATTGGCAGGGGATGCTATAAGATTAGTACCATATTAGTACTATGCAAGTTATAGTCGAAGTAATTTTAAGCGCAGGCACTCTGATCGCAATAAATTAGTCGAAAGTAACATGATTTTAATCGAGAGTTACGAAAAAGAAGAGAAGATGACATCAGCGTCTTAACTAACACTACATCGGACAAGGAAGAAGAACCTGGTTTTCACTGAATAACTGCGGCACCTGATTTTGCGAATGAAGGAATCGTCCACAAGGGTAGTTCAATAGTTGGTACGAAGAAACGCACGCACGCTGCTCGAAATGTATGTCTGATTGGAAACGATCCTCAGAAAGACGAGGCGAGGCGATGGTAATAAAGCCGGCGAGGTTGCAGCGATGCTACACGTTTGCCAACCAAAATAAAGAAAGGGACGGTGGAAAAAGGAACACCACACACAGAGGAAATAATCCTATCCAAGAAAAAGAATTTAAATCGAATTAGATCTAGTGTACGATAACTGTCCGCGCCAAAGAACAACAGAAACCATACCGGAATGAAAATGCTGATGTTGCCCTTGCAGCAACAGTAGAAGAGAAGAACATCCACCGAGCACGAGCACCCAAATGCATAAAACAAAAAAAAGTAAAATAGTGTTTTTTTTTAAAAAAAATACAAAACGTAAACTGCCTAACAAAGATCAGAACAAAAGCGCCATCATCTGATCACAAATACAGCGCCACCGATTCGTCAAGCACCGGAAAGCAAACCAAAGCAAAACGTTCCTACGGGGCGCATCGGCAGGTAGGATAAAGCAACCGTCGAGGTCGAGCAAGAGCAACAAATAAACAGCAGCGCAAGAGCACGCGCGGCAGGAAACGCGTTGGCACGGCACCGCGTCCCAAGAAACCCACCTCCGTGAAACGCTCGACGCAACAACTACAGTACCAATCTGCTATCCGGCCGGAACGGGCCGGAGAGGAACAACGGAGGAAGAAGAAGAGGAAGAGGAGTCCCTAGTTGGCCACTCACCTGAGTCGATCGGAAGGTCTCCCTCCGTTGGTGGTGCAAGCGAGGACGCCGAGGAGAGGCGAGTGCGAACTGGCGGAGTGGCCTCGTGCCCGCTGCTCCTGTCTTAGGGGTGTACGGGCTCGATTGTGATATTTCAGTTCAGTCCCGTCCCGCCCACAGCCGGGCTTCGCTTTTCGGCGACGCGAGGAGGACGAGTGGGGACAGGCTCGCTCCACCTCCACCCGTGTTGACACGCGTCCGATTTTCTATGGACGGCGCTGATGGCGCCACCAGAGGGATGGCGCTTTATTAGTGGAAGCAGCGTGAGATGGGAGGATGCAGGCATCTGGTTCCCGTCCCGTCCTACGGGGAGAATATACGGGGAATCGGGACGCTGACGCCGGGTAGACCTCGTTCTCCGTAGTCCGCGCGCCCGTGCTGTGCCGAGGATTCCAATTCCATGCCGGAGCTTCAGGGACGGGCCCACGGACCAGCCTCGGTGCGCGTCGCGAAATATCCGTCCTGACCACCCCGACCAGTCTGGGCCCGCGAGCTCTCCAAATGGGGTACGGACCGGTCCACGTGGGCGGTCGGTCAGGACAGGAGCCGGAATGGCCTAGCAAAGGCGGCCCAGGAATGTGACGGGCTGACGGACGGCCTTTCTCGAAAGGCCTTGGACTAAAGCAGTACAGTTTCCTTTCCCTTTTTGTCCATTCGTCCACTTGCTGGGCATTCGTGTGTGATCCGGACTACCATAAAGCACCTTTTATTGTCAGTTCAGAAAACATGAATCTGATACCAATAATTCACTTTGCACAAAATTAAACGTGTTTGCTTTTTTCATATTTATGCAACATGTACAACACTTCGCCACAGACTAACTTTATTCTCTACACTTTCACACATCGAACACATAACACTTCGACGAGTCTTATCATCAAAAGATGAAATCAAAAGAATATATAGCGTACACGACTGTGCAACTGCGGAGGTACCAGCAAAAAGGAGGCGCCACAGTCCATCTGCACGACACAGACAACACGTACCACGCACTCAAAACAGCGGGGAAAATATGACGGATCTTTGAGCTATAGCCACAAACAGGACCTCTTTCCCTGCCACAACTGAACTTCATGCAACGGTTCACTCTTTGGTTGTTCCAGTATCAATTTTCGCCGCGACATAACAGATCAGGATTCGTTGGCTGATGGTCATGAGCTAGCTGACAGGCTCTTGCGGTGGATGCCCATGAATTTGGCAACAAATTCTGCCATAAACCAAAGGAAATTTAAAGGTGTAAACCGGTAGTGCCAATGGTCAAACAGGCAACAGAAATACAATAAAAAAATATCTATTTTCTAAGAGCAAATTTACCTTCCAATTTGAGCAGTGCACTAGCACCTCCAGGCATCCTCTTATCCTGAAATTTCGTTATCCTATTGACCATTACCATAGTTTACTAGCTAGGGACCAACATGAAATGTGGAAATATGAAAGAGCAAACTCACATAATATGCATGCCAATAATAAACTTCCCTCTTTATACTAGTCTGAATTCCCTTCAAAAAGAGCTCTACAAGCTTCTGCAAGAGATTTAAGAATGAAGAGCATATGCATGGTTAGTTGGTTACATATGTTTGGATATTGGCATCTCTGAATCATAAAGGAAACATATGATCTCTGATATGCACAAAATTACCTGGAGTATTAGTTTAGGAGGAACGAATTCCACCAAGAGTTTTTGGAGCTTGCTTCGTACCAAAAATAACCTACATGACATTCTTCCATTTGTAAAGTATAAATAGAGCCATAAGCTTTATTTGGACAGTTCAATGACATTCCTCTGCCTAATAGCAACAAAACTCATGGACTTCTAGGGTGTATGGTTTGAGGGATGAACCCATCCTAGACGGGATGGTCCGTCATTGGTTCATCACATGAATTTTGTTGGCATGACACCATCCATCATGTTTAACTAGTCATATGCTTGTGAAGAATGAGGTTTTGATAATCATTCATTCCTCAAACCAAACAGGTTGACTAGGAATTAGGTGTCAATAATGGATTACCAAAGTAATCAAACCAAAACACCTTACTATAAGCTATAGAATGAAAGTTGGTGGTGGGAATGTTACGGTCGTCCCACATTTCCCAACCAACAAAAGGTCATTATTAACATTCGTCAACAGTTAAAATATTCCAATTCTAGCATCAAACCTTTTAGGAGAGGGGTCCTCCAAAATTTCTTCAGCAAGTTCCACCAGAACATCCTCCCATCCAAGTGGTATAGCTTGTCCATCAACGAAGGGGTAGCTAGTAAGTTGGAGGAGAATTGTAAATGAAGAGTAGAGAATAGCAAAGTATCGTATAAATCAAGAGGACATTAATTTTTCCATATTAGAGAAATACTATGATCGTACTTGTTGGATTTGCATGCCTCTAGAGCCAATATCGCCTCCCTCAAATTCTGCCTAGATTGACTTGCGATGGTAGCAGCCAAACTTGCCGGAAGATCAAAATTCTCCTTTTTTGATATGTAAGTAAGAATGTCTACAATCTGTCAAATTGCTGATAGGTTAATAAGTGGAATAAAAACTGTTAAAAATGAAGCTACATGTTCTGCTTGTACAGACTGCTTATAAAGAGTGAACTTCTCAAACTATGAAGATTGGTCCTACATAAGTAACATATAGACATAATAGTTCAAGTGAAAATAGCAGTGCTAGTTTTGAACACTCAAGTGAAGTGATTTTTTGAATTCAGGACTTAGGTAATTGATGAAAAAGCTAAAATGTATTGCTGAGATCTTACCTCACGTGTATCAGGCGCACTAATGGTAATAAGCTTGCAACGACTCTTTATGGAATCAAGAAGATCAGATTCGTCCTGGCAAGTCATTATTATCTTGCATACATCAGAGGAGGAATCAATTATCCATTTTATCAAACGTTGATTATTCTCACTGACTTTGTCAACATCATAGAGAACCAATACTGGAATCAACAGGTAACCATATAAGGATTATATTTCTGTACAAGATGGTTTGTTGAATAATACTCAGAGATGGTTTGAGTATGAATGTAACCTTTGAAGCTTTTCCTCCCAGATGGCTCAGTGATTTTACGCTTACTCGCCATTTCATTTGCTAAAGTCATCAAAGCATATCTAGCCTTCTTGGATTGAGACTTGATGTTGAGTTCTACATGGTGGTCGCTTGATGACAACGGGATAAGAATGGGCACAGATGAAGATCCCTGGCAAAATTAAGGAAACTTTTCACAATTAAATCCTTATATAATAGAACTACTTCAAAGTTCAAACTTCATCTCCTTTTAAACATATACAATGACAGTAATTCTTTTCATATCAACTTAGGACAAACCCAAAACTAGCCATATCAGAGGGAGTAGATTGCAGTGTCACATCATGGTGTATGTGTCATGTGTGGACATGTTCAGATGTTGGCTGATAATCAGTAATGAGAGAACTAACCTGACCGTTACAGCTCTTCAAAGAATGAGATATCTAGAAAAGTCACATTAAACTTGATGAAATCAGCAACAATCATATATTAACAATAAAAGTTATTACAGTGTTGAAGTTTGTACATTCAGAGAGGATTCACCAAAGATCTCGTTGAGGACAGCTCTGCATAAAGATCTTTTTCCTGATCCTGGAGGTCCTTTAAAAATTATATGTGGGCAATATTCCAAGGAGACCTGACACAATAGGATATTAGCATTTAGAAGACAAAAAAACGTGAACTTTGAGGAACTAGAATCACAACCTACAGAATAATATTGATATTCAATTGCCAAGTAGGCTAATACTCATTTGCAGTTTCTATATCTAGTATAAATGGTATAGGTAGGACAAATGTTAAAGGTTGAAACTTTTCTGTACTGAAAATTTCACCAACCATAAACACATCAGTTCAAGCAAAAGAGTTCGATGATGTTACCAATTGTTTAAGCTGCTGAACCTGCTCCCTGTGGCAAGTAAATCCACTCAAGGTTGGTGGACGATATTTATCAACCCACAAAAGTCTAATCTTCTCAACGACGAGTGCCTTCTGGATGAAACTTGATTCAGATTCGTCATTTGTTCTATTGGATGGTGGTTGTGATTTCCGACACGATTTGCCAGTCACACATGGAAGCCAATTATCATTTTGAGCCTTATTCTTGTTGGATGTGAATTTCATGACGCCTCCAACTAGTTTCCCGGTAAAATCACTGAATTTTGCACTCTCACCACTCGATCTGCCACTGTTAAAAGGGGTACTCAAAGTGGAGGTAGTGCTTATTTGTGGGTGACGACCAGTGGCATAACTGGATTTTGTAGTTGTGCGCGAGAGACCTGCCTGGGCTGAAACAAACTGTGATGTCTGTCCCAAAGTACTCCTACTTCCATGGGTAATACCATCATCACTCTCCACATCAGCATTTGTATTTGAGGTAAATTGTTTGTTATTATTGTTATGCTTTGCTGATATTTTCTCAAGTGGAGCCCTGCAATCACGGGAGAAGAAGATGTCACCTGTAGGTATTGACTCTGTGCTCGTAAATGCATACTCGTTATATCTGGAATTAGGTCCTTTGCTATTTCCAATTAATTCATTAATCTCCTGGGAACAATTTTCTGCAAGTGAATCTTCTTCTACATTACCAGTAAGATTGGTGCCAAGGAATGCAGGAGCTCTAGCAGGGTGGTCCTTCTCATGGGGCCGCAGTTTTGGTGTAGAAGTTGACCTTTTACGGGTAAACCTCTCCTTGATTGATGACCTACTAAAGCTTTCCATGGAAGAACGAAATCTGGGAGGTGTTCGGCTGTTCTTCTTGCGGGACTCAATTTTTCCACCAGCATATGGAGAAGGTTGGCGCCTTTGTTCTGCGACCCTGGGAGGTGTCCGGTTATTTCTCAGATTTGAAGTTTTATCATCATGATACTCCCTTATGTGGTTAGGAACATGAGTATTCCTACCAGGATCTTTCGGCAGACGAGTCCTTTCTGATTTCAATGCTGCATCATTCCAAGGGCTTTCATGCCACTCAGTTTCTGTGTCCGAAGGTTCGTAGCCACTTTTGTGCCTTATGACAGAATCATTGCGAGAATGCCTGCTGTGCGCTGAGTTGCTCGCTGCTGATAGCATACTTGATTGAGCTGTGAGACTTCCGTAGTTCAGAAAATTGAAGACCTGTAATTTCACCAGAACTTCACATAATTAAGCAAAACTTCAAATAAAAATGTCAAATTTGAATCAATTACTAAAATAGACAATATCATGGTGGATAAACTGTTAAACATTTAGAAAACTGTATTTGTTTGGTCCATCTTCAAATGGGTTGTAATTTTCATAGTGCTGCAGTTTATACAATGGTTAAACCAACCTGCTAGTGCAACATAATACGGCTCAACCACTCATATAATAAACAAATTGGAAAGGTTATATAACAAGACTCATAATTTTCAGTTAATTAACCTGAAACCCATTCGTTTAGGTCAGATTTTCCAATACCATAGAAAATAGAAGATTCTTGCACAGGTTGTAATCTTCCCTTCGCAGCAGGTAATTTTTTGTTTATGTGATCAATCAAGAAAATTATGTGTTCTGAATAATTCTGGATGAAAAGAAGGATAGAAGAACTGTACCAGCCAATAATCATGGTGTTTATGTGAACTAGGTGAAATTGTTGAAACATGTTTGGTTTGGAATTTGCAAAATATTGTCCAGAAGGCTCACGACCAAGCAACTGATTCACAGAAAGGCAGATAGTGGGATCTAAACTATGGTATTCACCAGGTGAGTGTCTCAGTAACTGGAAATGCGGTGTATGATAAGGCTAAAGGCAATGGTATGCATTGCTTGTGTCTAGATTTGAAGTAAACATTCAATTAATTTCTAAGTTTAGAACTTTAGATGCAATTCTATCATCAGGCCACAAAGCAAGCACAGGTAAGTTTTTTAATTGACAATAGATTAGCACATATCTTAGTTAATCAGACAAATTGTATAGACATAAAGGGTCTAGAAACGTATCAAATGAGTAAATGGATCAAATCAAGGTGATCAAAAAGTTGTTACCTCAAAAGCAGTATGGCATTCTTCAACTATCCACAGTTGGCAGGCAAAACGAAGGACAAAAGCAAGAGTTATAAGGAGACAAATAAGAGGAACAGACAAGAAACACACATATCTTTTCTGTTGTGCTGTGAGGCCATTCTTGTCCCCTTCCTCCATTCCAACAAGGTGGAAGAAACCAAAGCAGAAGAGAGGACGCGGTCATTTTTCTCCATTACCTAGGCTGCTCAATCCAAAAGTTATCATGTATTCCTAGGAAAACAAAATATATCATAAGGAACCAGGTGCCAGGCAGCTGTAGCATTTGTGCTACGACTTCCCAACATTTTCTCAATATATGAACCTTACAGCCTTCAATAAGACAAACTTGAGGTATTGGGGGTTGCACCAGCAACTTCTTTTGAAATGTATTTTACTGATATCAAACCCAATATCACTTTTCAATGATGATTGAAGCAAGGAAGACAGAAGGAAAACACGAATACTTTATTCATTTATCAAAACATACAGAACAGAATACAAAATCATCTCTCCCTTTCTTACAATATTCCATTTGAACCAAAAGGGCACTCTGTTGTTCATACAAGCAAGATACAAATCAATCAAATATTCTAAACTAGTGTATCTAAGTACTCAGTCACTGTGGCATAGTCAACATGGGGATACAGTTGACTTCCCTCAGCCGATGAATCAATTTCAAAATATGTGTGGTCACCCTTAATGAATGCAGAATATATAAAAATTAAATCCATCTTCAAGGGAAATGGTGCATCTGCAATCGAGAAAAAGGGAATAATATTACATTGCTAATAAGCGAAACAGATGACTTTAAGCTTTTAAAGATGTGATTTGCAATCAGAAATAGAAACACTTCACAGTTTCTTTCTACTCCATCAACTCTACTCTTCTTGGATTGTACTTGTAGAAACAGCCAGCAAACTTCTACTTACCACAGATTTCCTTAAGGAGTTGTTCTTCTATTATATATATATCCTCGTCAGACATTTATTGATTTTTGCCTCCCAGAGGTCAATCAATTCATTCAGTGAGCATACATTTCCAGGAGGTCTCAGATACAACGTCTTGTTTAATGTCCTGGGGTCCTCTATGGTACATATTGCAAATTTAGCTACATCACTCTCTTCAACAAACACACCTGCAAACAAAAGTATGTCACTGAGGTAACCAAATATAAATGTAGAAGATAAATTTAACTTTTCATCAGTTCAGATGGCAGGCTGGAGAGAACAAAAGTTAAATAACACTATCAGACCTTTAGTGTTTCCTTCACCAAATATCTTAACTTCATCTCTAGGAGGAGCATTTAGGCCAGGCTGCACCAGTGAAGGAAGCAAATAGCGCATGAAGAAGTTGCAGCAGATATATGTGTGAGGAATGCCTTCGCTCTCTATTATACAGCGGATTTCGATTTTCTTCTCATAGAAGCCATAATCCATATCGCGGATTTGAACTTTTGTCGGATCAAGTCCAAATTCTGCTGGAATAAATCTCTGCAATAATTCAGTGCGAAGTGAGAAGCAATGCTACGTTGTTGTTTTTTTTCTTCACAAAAGTTGATAAAAATTCGGAACAACCCTCATTTATAAATGTGAAAAACTAACGCTTAAGTTTTAGCAGCATATCATAGGCAATGTAGGCTGTAAAACTAACCCTTTTCAGCCTTTTTGTTTACTCTACACACAGGATCAATCGGACCTAAACAGTGGCATCTATTTCACTACAAATTTGCCCAGCTTGAAAGCACTGATGTTAAGCCTTTTGATACAACATCTTAGACAAAATTTTTGCTAACTAGTAACCCATATAAGCAGAGATGAATTGTGGCTCAAAGGCCCGTGCACTCACCACTCACCTTCACGCATCCAGCTTCCTTTATCGCTCGTATCAGAGCCTTCTGCTCGAGCGCCTGCTTCGTGGGCACCGCGCATATCACGACGTCCACCTGCCTCACTGCCTCGAGCAAGCTCGGGTAATCTTCCAGCGACCCCTGAATTCCAGCGAAGCCTTAAAGCCCTTAACACGGTGAACAGGTAGAGTGATAATAAGAGCAGCGCACATTTACCTGGAGGAGAGTGGCGCCAGCGGCGACGAGCGGCTCGACGGCGGGGGAATCGGGGCGAGCGAGGTGGTGCGGGCGGACGAGCGCGAAGGTGGGGTGGCCGGCGGCGAGGCTGGCGCGCACGAGGCAGCCGCCGAAACGGCCCGTGGCGCCGACCACCAGGACCCTGCTCCTCGCCGCCGCCTCAGACATCGCGGCCCGCCGCTCGCCTGCTCGTCTCGACGAGATCTCTAGGTGTGATTGGCAACGGTAGGAGGGGGGCTGCCGTGCGCTAGGGAATTTTGATCAATCGATTCAACGCCCAGTGGTGATAGATCAGACGGCTTGAGCAAAGATTTAGGAGCAGTTTTTTCAACCGAATGAATTTTTCAATAAGTTTTTTTTCGTTACTAATAAGGATTAAAATGTGTCCGTCAAATCCGGCTTCACGGATCACTCGTTCATAATGAAGACGGCTCTCCAATGGGTGAACAACTAAAATTTGCATCCATTTCCCAGAGAAAACTATACTATTAGATCAAGACCGTGTATGCTCTTAAAAAATCCGCTACAACCAGAACATACGAATCCTCCTGCTACAAAATACCTCCCTTTTTATGATCCAATGGATCGGGATCCGGATGAGATCAGACGGCGGCCTGGAGTGTGGTCTCGGCCGGCTTGGCGCGTGCGTCGATGGATTCGAGCCACTCGAGCAGCGCGGCGTTGACCTGCTCGGGCGCCTCGTCGTGCGGGCAGTGTCCGGCCTGCAGGTGCACGACGGCGGTGTCGGGATAGAAATCCTGGATCCGGCGCGCCTTGGCCGGGCCCACCCAGGGGTCCAGGTCCCCCCACAGCAGCAGCAGCGGGCACGTGAGCTTCCCCAGCAGCCGGTCCAGCGTGTAGCGGCTCTGGTTCGACATGAACCGCGACATCAGCCGGTAGTAGACCTCGCCGGCGTTCGGGTCGGCCGTCGGCGCCGTGATGGACCCCACCAGGTACGCGTCCACGTTGCGGGGGTCGATGTACACCTGCAGGTTTCCCCCATTTGGGAACAGGAAATAAGAATCTCACGTCGATGGAGTCACCACGGTAGCAGGAGATAAGAATCTGGTGTTCCAGGCACGTTACGGTTTTCAAGACTTTCTCGACCCTGGCCGGCTGCTTGGACTGCCAGAAGACGAAGCCCAGCACCACGCGCTGGAACGCCTCCTTGAGCGGCTTCACGATGAATTTCGCCACCGGGTTGCTCTCCTCCTCTTCCTGGGCTGGCGCGGATGACGCCGGTCTGTCCGGGTCGGCGAACTGACCGGCGGAGTTGAGCAGCACGACGCCGCGGACCAGCTCCGGGGCCTCGGTCGCCGCGAACAGAGTCGTGAAGCCCCCAAGGCTGCTCATCACACATTGAATGTTACCTGAATGAATCGTGTCTGAAACTGAAATTATTGATCGCGTCAGTACAGTACAGTACAGGAGAGTACCTGTTGCCTACAAGGACTGCTGGCTCCTTGACGACCTCCCTGAGGAAGTCGGAGACCTGCTCCATCCAGACGGTGGCCTCGTAGTCCACCAACGCCTTCTCGCTCCACCCGAACCCCAGCAGGTCAATGGCGTACACCTTGTACTTCTTCGCCAGCACGGGGATGTTGTACCTCCAGTGGAACGCGGAGGCGCCGAAGCCGTGGATGAGCACGACGGGCCTCCCTTGGCCCTGCTCGACGTAGTGTATCCGGCGACCCTTCCACGTCCAGAAGTTGTACCCGTCTGCCTTGAACGGCAGCATCTCCAAGCCCTGAGCCGATGCAGCGGGGGAGGTCGCCATGGAGCAGCAGACGGAGAGCGCGATCCCGGCCTTGGTCACCAGCTCCCTCCTCTGCATCATCAACAACCTGCCCCCTGCCAGTGGTGAAGAATCAGCGTGATTTCTTCTTCGAACAAAACGCGAGACTTGGCAGAGTTGAAGAAAGAGTACCCACCACCGTTGAGGCCGGTCTGCGCACCGCTGCGGCGGCCGGAGCCGGCGGTCCGGAGTGCGGCCACGGAGGCGACGGACATCGGGGCAGAGGCTGGAGCAGAGGCAGGAGGAATTCTGGAGAGGGATGGAGGGGTCGGTGGAGACGTGATGAGAGCGAAGAAGGCCGGTCGGGTTTTGTACGTTTGCGCCGGGGGATAATCGTGTGGCGTGGCGCGTTGCGGCAGCGGGAAGCGGTAGCCGTGGCCGCGCCCGGGCCAAAAGAGTTTTGCGGGGGAGGGCCGCTCGCCAATGACAGGTCCAGTTTCGTACCTTGGCCCGGGCTCCAGCATGCTGCGCTCTCCCCGCGAAATATCTGTCCCATCGTGGCTGGCGTGTGGGAACGGAACCTGGGCTCGCCGGCCACGGCTGGGCCATATGAATGGTTTCAGCCCTGCAGAAGTGCCCATGAACCCCATCGCATTTTCACACGCGCGTCAGACGACAGACAGAGGTGTGAATACCCGGTCCGTATCGTTGAACAACGCATGAGCAAATGCAACCCTTTTCCTCTTTCAAACAGGTTTTACTAGGAGACACGTTGCTCTCAACATCTTCGTAGGAACTTCAGTTTTTTATACCCTCAGTCCCTTAATATTCTTTTAACAAGGGCTAATTACAAAAACCATCTCATAACTCAGTCAGGGTTCAACATTCTCACCCATAAGTTATTTTGTTGTAAATTCCTACTCACCCATTAAGTTTTGTTATAAAATCACCTCAATTTGTATATGTTTAATTTTATTTAATATATTTTTTGTTTATTTAGAGTAGCCAATGATATTCTTATAAATAAAATACAAAATTTTAAAAGTATAATTTTTATATTTTTTACAGAGAATATATAGTACAAATATTAACTAAAGTTTGATCAGTGTTTGACAATAAAGTTTAAAATTTGATACTTTTTTACGAAAATAAGAGAAATTAAATAAACTAAAAATCTCTAACAATGTTAAACTTATTTAACTTATTTTTATTTTAAATTTATATCAATAAAATCATATGAAAATTAATTAAACATATATCAACTGGGATGATTTTTATAACAAACTATATTGGTGGGTGGGTATTTGCCACAAAATAATTTTTAGGTGGGAATATCAAACTTGAAGTGACTTATGATATGGTTTATACAATTATCCCTTTTAACAATCTAAATTTTAGTGGGGTCACATCAATCATTAAAATATTACATATAATTATTAAATATATATTAAATATAAAATTAATTATAGAATTGAATACGTATTAGAGTGACAAATTCATTAAGCTTAATTAAGTCATCATTAAAAGATGTTTACTATAGCATCACATTATCTAATCATGACCTAATTAGTCTTAATAGATTTATCTCGTCATTTAGAGGAAGGATTATGGACTAGATTTTGCCAGTAATCTATATTTAATACTTTTAATTACTATCACAATATTTAATAAGACAAATCTAAAAATTAGAGAAGTGGAAATAAACATACATGGAATAAGTCTTCTTATGGAGCATAATCGGTATATTCGGTAGTAGTAGTACTAGCACACATGTGAGCGCGCTGTAATCTAGCTGATTCAGGGGGTGTTTATTTCCCCATGTTAAAGTGCTAAAAGGTAATTTTAATGCTAAATTTAGCATCTAAGCTATCGAGCAGGTATGTTAAAATTTTGCACAAGATGTTAAAAGATGAGCAAAACTTTAGCACTAAACTAGACCCTAAAGTATGCTAAAAGTGGGTCAAAAAAATCTGGACGCTACTTACCCTATACGCTCTCTCTCACCCTTGCTAAAAGTGCATAGTTAAAATAATTATACAATAATTAAAGGTAAAAAGACCATTGTTTAGGAGAAATGCTAAACTTTAACACTAGAAACAAACATCCAAGTACTAAAGTTTAGGTGCTAGCTGCTAAATTTTAACATCCTAAATTTCAGCTCAGCTCTGAAGAAAACTGAACCGCAGCTGCTCCTGCTAATTCAGAATCTCTAGACGCCGCGCTCGTGATGATACCAGCGCGCCTCGCTTGAAAAAGAGGGCACTCAGCGCGAACCGCGAAGCATTCCACTAGTTTATGCGTCGGCCCAGCATGAACCACGTACGCACGTCGAGACGAGCTTCACGACTTGAAAACGAATTCTCAGCTTTGCAGCACCCAGAGCACACACAGCAGTATATCTACATCCGATCAGCGCTGACAATGACATTTTGGTTCCCATTGCGGCGGCCCCCACTAACCAGCTTCAGCAAGGGAGATTGCAAATGAAAAATAAAAAATGGACGGTGCATGATAAACTATTTCGAGCCTCTGAGATACTCGGAGACCACTTGTGCGTGCTGCTACCCATTTGATTTAAAGAAAAAAAAACAAATGAAAAGCATCGATCAAAGGGGTGAGGTTAAAGTATGGCCTACTTGCCTGTCAGCGTCGTCCTAAAGAGGGACCGGCGGTCATCGTTCTGAGGGAGCTCAAAATTCTGAAATGGAACGCGCCAGGGGACCAACGGTCCTCACTTGGCTTGGTTATCAATAAGATTAGCTCATGATCGATGATTATTATCGCTAAAATTAGGTGAACTATCCCGTCTGCTGAACGGGCCACCACTTCAGTATAAAGGTGAGGTGGCGGGCGCGCCAGGTCGGCTCAGGATTGAATAGGAGACAGCCACGCATGAAACGGGCACATTTTGTTTTGTGATTACATTTCTAAAAAATCTACTCCCTTCTTCGTTCCAAAATTGTTATTATTATTATTTTTTTTTTATCATTTGTTTTATTTTTAAAAAAATTAAAAATATAATATATGTTCTTATAATTTGATTTATTACTACTAATATTTAAATATAATTTATAATATTTTATATTTAAATAAGATAAATAATCAAAGATAACAAAAAAGTCAATAATGACAATAATTTTGGAACAGAGAGAGTACATGTTATAATGCAAAATCTTAACAATCAATTATAGTTTCTCTTGATACTATTTGAAGAACATGTGCCCCTCGCAAATGTGGGAGTGTTGCGCACTCAAACTATATATTATAGTAATTCCATAATCATCACTGTACTATAAAAAAATCCATGGTGGAAAATGTTTGATACCAAGCTGAGAGCCAACCGCCTCCTGCGTTGCTCGGTCAAAAAGAGCAAGAAGATCCAATTGTACAGACCATGATTGGAGAGCCCGGTATCATGACGTGCAAACTCCAAAATATCTCAGATCCTGGAGCATCATGTGCTTGTGTCAAAAAATTGACCATAACTCGCGTCCTTTTGATGAACTTTCCTGTTCATGTTGTATCATCGTAGCCGTCCGGCTGATGATTAATACCAACACCAAGTATACCCGTGCTTATCATTGTTTTAGCAAAATCTTCCTAAAGACGAGCCTGAACATGGCGAGACATTGGCCACTGGCATCCAGCCGGAAGATGGCCTCGGCGTGGCCACCACGTCCATGTATACGAACGGAATGGAATGAAGATGAATGTGCTATCTCGCCCTTGTGACCCATGTTGGTGCCTTGAATGCAGAGCAAGCGATGAAATGATGCCAGTGGCAACCGAACGAGCTGTCATCCTCATCAAGGGTGCAACTATCATGTGTAGCATCGGTAGTGTTGTTGCCCCCTTGATCTTGTTGTCGTGTACAAGAAAATTTATTCCCTCATTTTTTGAGTTCTTGATTGACCATTTCCGTTTTTTATTTGCTGCAAATCTGAGGGAGTTCGATCACATGGGGCTACACCTTTCTCAATTCCTGGTGTGGATTATCAAAAAAAGGAGGAAAAGAATCTATGATGTGATGGCTCGTGCTAGAGTAGAGGAATGGGTACAACCGACTATAGAATTTGATTTTAGACAAAAAAAAAACTGTTCAGCACTATAGAATTCCATGTAAGAATGTACCAATATTCATTATGGATGTTCATGGTAGCGAAAACTAATTCATTGATAGAGTAATCTCACTGAACCATTTCTTTGAGCTACCAACGGTGTGCATATGGGCTGATGGAATGAAACTTCCATGGAATTTCGTCCTCCGTGATGTGTTCCGTAGATGAGGATGCAATTTACCAGAGCTCAAATTTACTTTAAGGCCACATGTGCCTTTTTCCTACTCAGAAGTTGCATGTCCCCTTTTATCAAACTTTTACACTAGTAGAGAAGGGAGATGCTAATGCATTTGGTTTACCACACACTATTGCAATCTTCATTTACCTTTCCAGTACTTAGAAGACATTCTGCGTATTTATAACGGACATAAAGTATGCCTTTATGTTCCATGACATGGAACTGCGTATCCCGAGTTTCATCATTCCGTGTTATCCTTTTCACCTCTTACATTTTGGCCATCCGTCCGCAATGAAGCCTTTCTAAACGTAAAGTAACTTTACAGTGAAGTTAGTTTGCAGTTCAACTACAAAGAGCGAAAGACTGGTAGTTGCGCATACAGTGTACCATACTCGAGTTACAGTATTACACGTACCGCTCTCGGCCATTCCACACGCTGCCTATCAGAGACGTCTGTACGTACATAGGATTCTTGTTGGGCAGTTGTGAGTTTTGGGAGTTGATTGTCTTGATGAGCTGCAAGTACTACCACACTGGAAAGATAAACACCTCGAAAAGTGAAAACTCAGGGAAAGAAAACAAAAGCTGCCCCCACCGTGCTTAGAAAAATCGCCCCCACCTTTTCCGAATCCTTTTTATCCTTAGCCTAGCACTAGCACACACACCCACACACAAGCGCACATAATTCACAGGAGCAGCAGTGTGGTGGGGGGAGAGGCTGTGTGTGAGGGAGCGGCCCTCGAGAGGGATAGAGCATGAAAGGTGGAAGCAAATCCATATATTAGAGGGGCAAGGAGGTGGTTTATTCTCCGATCTGGAGCTCCTGGGGAGAAGGAGCTGGACAAATCCCATGGAGCTGGAGAACAACGGCACAAGAGAGGCACCTTGATCCATTCTTAGGCGAAGAGATTTGATTTTACGAGCTGTGGAGGTGGAGATTTAGATCCCAGGGCCATCCTAGTGGAAGAAAGACTCAGATTTCCCGTGCTCTGTAGCTGCATTGCTGCCTCTCTCCAGATCCGTCCCGCTGCTCGAAGAAAGGTGGGATCTTTGCTCCCTATCCACAAATCCACCAAAATATTTGGGCTCTTGGAGTAGGGACCTTCAATCTTTGTGAAATCGATTTTTCTTCCGTTGGGGGTAGATATGGGAGTGATGGCGACTACTTTATGAGCTGCCGCCCCCCTGCAACTATTGGGGGCTAGATTCATGTCGTAATGGCGGATCTCGCCGTGGAACAGTAGGAGTTTCTTTCGGCGAAGGCGAAAGAAACCTGCCATAAGCTGCAATGTCTCTCAAGAGCATTGTACGGGAGCTCAAGGAGATGAGGGACGGCATCGGGAGCATGTCTAGGCGTGCCAGCGGCGGCTCGGACGGGCGCGGCGGCCACGGCCGCGCAGGGTCGCGGCATTCTTGGCCTGGCCTCTGGGCGGAACAGCAGCAGCCGCAGCGGCAGGGCCTGGGCCAGGAGGGACCGCAGCAGCAGCAGGGGCGGTGGGCTAACCTGCCGCCGGAGCTGCTGCTGGATGTGATACAGAGGGTGGAGGGCAGCGAGGCAACTTGGCCAGCACGGCGCCAGGTCGTGGCCTGTGCTGCCGTCTGCCGTTCTTGGCGAGAGATCACAAAGGAGGTGGTGAAGACACTCGAGGAGTGCGGAAGGATCACATTCCCCATCTCCCTCAAGCAGGTATGTTCCTCTGACATCAATGACTCCTGATATCAAAAGTTCATGACTAGTTTGCTCAAATAAACGTAAGAATTTGGATGTCTGGATTCTTAACTTGATATTTTGGCACAGCCGGGGCCTCGGGAGCATCCTGTGCAGTGCTTTGTGAGGAGGGACAGGGCAACTTCCACCTATCTTCTCTACCTAGGGCTCAGCCCATGTAAGTTACTCATGTTTGTCAGCTGAAAGACATTATTTAGCCTTAGCATTCTTGTTCTTTTACCTAGTTATAGTCATTTACCAGCAACACCATGAACAATTATATGTATCTTGTTCTAGTTCCAACTGCATAATCAAAATCTGATAATAAATATATGTGTTTGCAACTTCAAAACTAAAACAATTTAATATTTTTCAACTAGGATTTCATTTAATATGCCTGGTTTAGGTTAGACAATCAACAATCTGATTCTGTTCTTTTCACACTATAATGGATTTTCTTCCTGTAAGAGCATCGGATCCATGGGCTAATGCGCGTATGGACCTTTTGTTTACCCTGCCTGTCAATTTGCATGATATTTTGGTTTAGAATCATGCAATGTAAAACAGTTGAAACATAGCCAAATCGGCTACTTGACTTGAAACAGAAGTAGACTGTAACCAGTTAAATGTGAACATTCTTTTATAGCCTCTGGAAACATACTTGACTGACCACATTGAACGTACTTTCCCTGCTCGCATAGAAAACATAGCAAAACCCAAAGATGAACCCAGCTGGTAGAACCACATGCATAATGTATTACTGGAATAGGCAACAAGGCATTGCTGTGATTACTCATGGTATAAATGCTTTCTGCACATTCCTATTTGTGATAGCTGATAGCTGCATAGATATCTACTTGCTTGGTCCCTTGTGGATGTGGTCAGTGGTCCTCTCTACAGCAAACTTGGTGTGCCATTAAATGGTTAAATTAATCCACCTCTTCTTGTTTATGATGTAATGCTTATCACACTTACAACATGTAAGATGATATGTGTTCAAGTAATGTGGACACATCACTAACTGATGACTTGTTGGTATGTAATGCAGCTCTACATGGGGAAAACGACAAGCTTTTGCTTGCAGCACGCAAGGTCAGGCGTGCAGCCAGGACTTCATTCGTGATCTCACTGGTCCCTGATGATTTCTCTCATTCTAGTAGCACCTATGTTGGCAAATTGAAGTAAGGTTCTTATTAAATCAGCTTAAGTGCCATGACTGTTCTAAATTGTCTTAGTAACCTTCTAACCTCAACAATATTTTTCATGAATCAGACCAAACTTCCTCGGCACAAAGTTCACAATCTTTGACAGCCAGCCTCCTTCTGATGCTGTGGTGCTGCCAAACAATAAACCAAGCAAAAGACAGTCCAAGCAAGTATCACCAAGGCTGCCACTAGGCAATTACAACGTTGCTACAGTCACTTATGAGCTTACTGTTCTACGTAACCGAGGACCAAGGAGAATGCAATGCACCATGCACTCAATACCGGCTCAGTGCATTCAGGAAGGGGGGAAGGCTCCAACCCCTACAGGCACCATCCAGTCACTTGATGAACAAGCTTCCAATGTACCAACTAGCAAAGGAAAGGAACCAGCCATAGAATTTTCATCGACAAGCCTCAGTGCTGATTTGTCTGGGCTGGCTTGTCTGAGGGAGGCACCTTTAGTGTTGAAGAATAAAGCTCCTCGCTGGCACGAGCAGCTGCAGTGCTGGTGCCTCAACTTCCGAGGGCGTGTCACAGTGGCATCAGTCAAGAACTTCCAGCTTGTTGCTTCTGTGGATCCTTCCCTTAACGTCCCTGCTGTGGAGCAGGAGAAAGTAATCCTCCAGTTTGGAAAAATTGGAAAGGATATATTCACAATGGATTATAGATACCCGCTATCGGCATTCCAAGCCTTTGCAATCTGCCTGACTAGCTTTGATACCAAGCCAGCGTGTGAATAACCAACAAAGGCAGAATCTGTGGCGTGAGTTCTCTGTTCAGGCAGTACCTGTTTCCTTGACGCTGTAAATTCTAAATCCTGCAAGCCCATGGGAAATTGCAGCTTATCAGATGTAGGTGAGCAATGTCATCTGTATTGTGGTAAACCGTAGGAAGCTTGAGTAATATATTGTAACCAACTGGTGTGTATTTTCGTTGAAATGTTTAGCAGTGTAATATCACTGTCTTAATGAAATATGGATAATTGGTGTTGTTTCATCTTAATGAAATATCTTGCTGGATATACAGGATATATCATCTTATTCTGTTGAGTTACCGTTTCACATCCTGATGTCCACTAGCAGCATTTTACAGGGGCATTTGCTGTACCTGCTACATATTTTCCTCTCATATACTACCTCTGTTTTAAAATATAAGCATTTGTTAATTTTCTGATATCATGTTTAATTGTTTATCTTATTTAAATATTTTTAAAATTTTAAAAATAAATAAGTGATGTTTAAAGTATATCTAATAACAAAACAATTTATAATAAAATAAATAATATTCTCTTAATTCTTTTTGAATAAAACAAATTGTCAACGGCAGTCTTTAAAAATCAACAAATGCTTATATTTTAAAATGGAGTTGCACATTGCATCTGTTGGAATGTAACTGCCATTACGTGTAGCTTAGAATCTTGCCTGGTAAGAGCCCCTTCAAATTATCATGAGAAGTTACAAGAACACTCATCCTAGCCGGCATGATCTCCGTATCTGACCGAGAAGAAGCTGTGGCCGCTTGCTTGACGCAATTCGCCTTCACGGATTCGGAAACCTCGCCAGTTGTTGCCGGCTGTGGTCAATGGTTCTTCTGACGCGGTGACGTCACTGATAGCTGATGTTCCATCCTTCTAGAAGGACTGCGTCGTAATCACTGACGCAAGTAGATTCCTGGTTTCGCACGACGTATACACAGACATTTCTGATTCTCAATCCTAAAACATCTTCTTCACTTCGACCATCATCAGCCTCTCATGGCTGCAGCTAATGCTCCACTGCGATCAATACGTGATCGGTACAACCATCTGCGCAAATAAATTTCTACGTACTTGCAATTATGATTTCTTACTCACGCAGAAATGTGGCAATTTTCAGGTTAGGACGACGACTAGTCTACGCGTCATGCACCCACACGGAACCTGCCGGGGATTTAATGCGGCCGCCCCACCCTTCGCCACGCCAGACGCCACCACGTTTCCCATCCATATCCGAGAACGGAAAAGCGACGTGCACCTGGGCTCCGCCGGCGGCGCTGAGATTTGCTGCTGCCTGATTGGAGGAGGAGGGAGGCGAGAGGACGATGGAGACGGTGGAGGAGGACGTGGAGGAGTACAGCTGGCGGGAGGTGGTGCTGCCGCACCTGGTCCCCGTGGTGCCCGACGCGCCGCCGGAGCTCGAGCGGGAGACGGGGGAGCGCCGCCGCGGAAGGGACATCCTCGTCGCCGTCGACTTCGGACCCAACTCCAAGCATGCCTTCGACTGGGCGCTCGCGCACTTTGCGCGCCTCGCCGACACGGTCCACCTCGTCCACGCCGTCTCCAGTTGAGCCTCCCACCCTTTGTTCACGATCGTCTCCTGGAACCTATGCAGCTACTTAAATTCTTGAACCTTAATTAACTTCAGGGAAGTTTCAATTAAATTATACCGTAGGTTGGTGGATTGAGTAATAGAATAACAATCCCGAATTGTTTAGTGCAAACTGGTTGCTATATGTGGATTAATTTAGATCCTTGGTTCCTATTTGGCATCTTGTTCGTGTACCCATCGTACAGGCTTGAACCAGTCACAACTAATTACAGCGTCTTGCATGTCAAATGTGAGGCAATGCTTGTTAAGACAGGATAGTATACCTTCCAAATCAGGGGGTTATTGCTCAAATTTCAAATTATCTGAGACCAATCATATTTCATATACCTGAAACCTGAAGTCTGAGCAAGCATACGCATACTTTAAATATTCGGTTAACTGTTGTCTGAATGTGGAACTCAATCTGTATAGGTGTGCATAATGAAATCGTGTATGAGAAAAGTCGAGAACTGATGGAGGATTTAGCCGTTGAGGCATTCAAGACGTTACTGGTATGTTTTATTCCTCCTGCAGATATCTGCGTAATGTTAGTTTATTATGAAGGGTTCATTTTCATTCCTCAGTCACTTTCTTGTAAGCAAGCAAGACAGTGCCAAGATGTCCCTGATTGCCTTACGATGAAATGATGTCCCATGTGTAGTTGGTGTGATTTACATATTCCTGTTTGTGCTTTTTTTTTTCTCTAATTTCCTAGAGGGACTGATAAATTAGCCTTTAATTGAAAATTGACAAGGTCCGTACCAAGGCACGAATTGTTGAAGGAGATGCTGGAAAGGTTATTTGCCGAGAAGCAGAGCGACTGAAGCCAGCAGCTGTCATTGTTGGCACACGTGGTAGAAGCTTTATTCAAAGGTATTTGACTCCTAAAGCGTGTCTCAATATATCCACAGGGCATTTAGACTTCTAAGTTTTGAGCTTGAACTTTTGAGTTGTGATATTGGGCCAATTATGCAAGTAGCAAATCTGGGCTTGTGAGATAATTATGCTGCTGCTTCTGTTATCCACCAAAATGAGATTTTGTATACTGCAGGCAGCCCATAAAATTGGCTTGTTGGCATCTTTTAGCTTTTTTAGTGCAATATACATCTTTTCTTTCAAATGTCAGCACCTATATTGTACTTGCAGTTGTGAACACAGACAATTTCTTATGAGGTGCTTAAAAAATTATGGAGTACTATACACACATGTCTTAAATTCTTCTATGATATCATCATATGAATTTCTGTTCAACAGGGGTTAGTGCAAGAGATACATAATATACTGCTAGGGAACTTATTATTGGCATTGTTTGGAACAATCAATAAATTATTCATCAAAGTAACAACACTATTCATAACATGGAGCTTGAACTAGGGCACATATAATCGTCTTTAGAATAGTTTGAGTTAGATCGTGATTTTTATAAAAATATTTTATGAGATTTTGCTATGAGATGTGCTATTCTTTTTTCAGCAGCTGTTTAAATGCTCATAATTCTTTGTCTGGATCTCTTCACAAATTTTGTGAGAAATGTGAGTGCCTAGGTCAAGTATGATAGCTAGTAAGGAGTGAATGAAAGAGCCAATAAAAGATGACCAGTAGAAAGCGAGAACCAGAGCTTGTAGAAGCGACAACACGAACAATACATGCTGCCTGGACTATGTTGAAGCACTTGTACAAATGTATCTAAAGTTCAATGTCTAGAATGCCCACATAATATTTGATGAATTGATCTGAAATTACACGAAACATCTGAGACTAAGGCAATTGAATGCAATTAATTGTTGTTTATTCTTTGCTCGTTCTACCAATAGGTGCCTAGTTCATATTGTATTGCTCTACACGAGATAAAGATGACATTTAGAAATAGATCTCTAACTTTGCCTTTGTACTGTAGTGTGTTGCAGGGAAGTGTCAGTGAGTACTGCTTCCACAACTGTAAAGCAGCACCAATTATCATTGTACCAGGCAAAGGTGAGTTTAAGTTACTTTTACTCTTATTGGAAGCACTTCAGTAAATAAGGACTGGGTAATGGGTACCACATAGGCATCTATGCTGACCATGCCTTTGTGAGTTAGCATGCACTGGTTATGCTGAATATCAAGGAAATAGTTTTGTCCTATGCATGTGGATCTGTTATCTATTAGATAACAGTATAGCATTCCTGATTTTTTCTGAAGGTCAAACATGTGAATGATGAAGAACAGTTTTCCTTTACCTGCAAAAGATCCAAATCTTCTATGCAAACATGCCTAAAATACTAATATCATCTTTCCTGAGAACAATTGTCTACTCTGTTTTTCTTTTGTTGTCGCCAGCCAATTCATTTTTGAACTGGCCGACGACAACATTTCACGAATGGAGGAGTACTTGATAAGTGGCGTCTATCTTTTGGAGGTATTTTTGTAAATATTACCGCAAGGAGAGAGGAAAATTATTTTTGTGTTGCATACTACTAAACATGGTTATGTTATTAACTTATCATGACTCCGCACGTTCTGTGATTCAAAAGAAATTTAGTTTTACTCGTAAAAGCCTTGAAATAAGATTCAAGTGGATCTTAATGCGTGTAATAAAATCTAGTACAGAATTTACGCTCCGTGTATACTGTGCAGTTGAATTATTCTTACTTCCATCACAAGTAAGGTCGTATTATCTCTTTGCAGAAGCTGGGGAACAGTCTGTGCTTTAAAAAGACGGTAAGTGGGAAACCGTGGTGCATCTGTGTGCAGTCTAGGTGACTTAGTGTTGTATATTGTTGTTGGTTTGTAGTGGGTCCTGATTTCAAGTGCTTAGTTTGTAATCTGAATTCGTAACTATTCGTATAGCTTGTCCCTGAAGGAATGTTCGGAAATCAGTAGGCCAGCAGACAAGCATAGAACACCAAGGAATGTACTTGTATTGCTGTTGCTGACAGAATACTTCATTAGTACATTTGCTATGAATAAAGAATTTTCAGACACAATGTTAAAACTCGAGAATTGAGGATTAATCCTTGTTACATTTCCATCTTGAGGTTGTCTAGCAAACAATCACCTGCAGGGAAAGTAACAGCTGGATTCAGCCACATGTTCTGAAGTTAAATGTGTTGCAGAAGCAGAGGCACAGTTCCCCGAAAGCTTGAATTTGTTTTCACAAATTTGAGCATATATTAAGCAACTATTATTTAAACTTCTTATTTAAGGCTGTAGTAGGCAGCCAGTCTCAATGGTGGCAAACTGTATCTTGTTTAGGGAGTGTGTTATTCTCCCTGATTGAAGCAAAAAAACTGAAATCTTGGTCTTCAGGAAGCAGTTACTCACTTTCTACTGGCTGAAATTGTGCACCAAATCCACTGAACAAATTCTGGGGGGAAATGTCCCATAGAGCAGCTCCATTCACCTGCACAAGACACAACACAATGCACTCAAGATCAGACTTCAGAATTAGTAGAACATAAAGCTCACAACTCAGCTGCACAAGGACGCCTGATCTTCAGCAACTTACGTTAAGGCATGACGCGTTTGATCCACCCGCCGCCGGCGGCATCTGCCCGCCTGTCGCCGGCAGGTACGGGCTGTTGAGGACCATCTCCAGACCGAAGCCAGAGGAGCATGGTGGCAGGTGCCCTTGCGGCATGGTGCTCATCTGAAGGCAGGACGGCTCTAGCTGCCCGGCCGGCAGAGCCATTGCAGGCGAAGCTGCAGAATTGCACGCCTGCTTCAGCTGCCTGCCGAAGAGGTCCTCGACGATGTCGAAGCTCACCACCGGGTTGGACGCGGCGATCTTCATGGACAGGAACTGCAACAACACCACCAGCAAGAGTTCTCCAGTGAGCACTGAGCGCTAGCTGGACCTGGAAGAAGAAGCAGAGGTGGAAGCTGCAGAGTAAATAAAGCTACCTCGACTTGCTTCTGCAGGGACTGAACGTAGTTGATGATCTCATCGAGCATGCCCGCCTTGCCAGTGACCTTGCTGCACCCCGGCACAAGCTCCTGCAGGTACCTCATCCGCTCGCTGATCCTCTCCCTCCTCACCTGCGTATTCATTCATTCGGCCATGAATTCTGTCAGCTACAGAACACACAAGAGGGGATCGATCGATGCCATGTGAAGCATCGATCGAGCATGGAAAATGTCCAGTAATTGTGGTGTTCGTACCCGCTCGGCAAGGCTGTGGCTGTCCGTGGCCTGGCCGCGGCGGGCCCGGACGTGGATGTAGTCGGTCTTCTCGCCGTCGGCCGGCAACGCCACCTCTGCCTTCTTCTTGGAGCCTGCCTTTGTCCTCTCCTGCTTCCCTTTCCCCGCAACCTCACCGAGATCACTCGGCTGCTGCTTCCCCCTCTGTCTTTTGCAATTGTCACCGTGATCACTCTGCCAAGGTTATTGCACAATTGTCAGTCAAAGACACACCTGAAATTGCACAAGCATTTCACATCTCGCAGAAGAGGCGTGTTCCTTTACACGTGCATAAATCACTCACCTTTGCATCGAGGCAAGCCTCCGGTTTCCTCTTCCTCAACCCGCCGCTGCAAGAGGAGTCGTCGTTGCCGTTGCCGTTGCCGGCATCCGGCGCCGACACGCCGAGATTCGTGCCGCACATGGCGCTCAAATCCGGCCACTCCTGCAGGTAGCCAAACGCGCTGCACATTACGCCGAGCTTGTCGTCGTCGAGGTCGAGCAGCCCCTGGCAGAGGCCCTCGACGGTCTCCTGGTGCAGCCTCCGCGACAACAAGTCTCCGCCGCATTGAGCCATCACTGATGACAAACGCGAAGGCCTATCGGAACACCGAGAATTTGGGAAGTGGGTGGGTCTCTGCAGAGAAGCAAGCGCTGCAATAATGTAGCGTGTGGGCGTAGGTCCTTATGCCTTGAGGTTTGCGTGTCCCTTTCTTGTGCCTCCTGAAAATTTTCCTAATCCATATATATAGGGAGAACGATGGGTGGATGGATAGAGGAGACCCTGAGCAATCGTACTCTTTCCATGAGATTGGATTTGGTCCTCCCTTTAGGTGTGATCATGTGAGGTAGGGTTGGATAAAGGACGGGTGGGGCATTGTGTTTCAGCTCGCATATGCACAGCTGGTTAAACCAGTTGTGGATTAAACACAGGCCTCAAGTTAGTCGTTCCAGTCATTTCAAAATCTGCGTTACCCTTTTTTTTTCTTATGGAGCGCTTTTCGACCTTTCGAGCGATACAAAACTAGATGATGCGCTTCGATGAACCATATATAGTTATAATATGAAAACTAAGGTAATTCTTTTGATAGGTGGAATATCAGTACATCAATGAACACTCCGGATCATATGATCAGTTTATGTTCAGGCATGTGTTTTGTGTTTTCAGAGCAAATCCTTTCACTTGTTTCTTAAAAAAAAAATCCTTTCATTTGCAAGCAGATCACATACTGCTCTCAGATACCCCTATATATGAACTGCTGCAAGCTGGAAACCCGTTACTTTGCCATGGCATATGAACTGAACAAGGCTCGGCATCTGCTGAAAATGGGACTTGCCTGAATTTTCCCTGGGGCTGCAAACGGACGATTGGGGAGGTGACAGCTGCTCCAATAGCAGGCATAGACAGCTCAATCTTCTCTGTACTGGCCAGGGCTTGGTTCCCCACCACACGATGCCTGCCACGTGGCTTTGCATGAGTAGTACGTAATAACCCTTTGGAAATTACTGTTTGATAATGCTGTCAACTGTGTCATCTTACCCCAACCTATCGATGATTTTCTTTTTTGCTATTTGTTTTGGTATTTTTATTATTATTTTCAATAATTGTTTGTCAATCACTCAGCACTCAGTAAAGTGTTTACCGAGTGTATGACAAAAAAACACTCAACAAAGACTCTTTGCCGACTCATTTTTTGTCGAGGGATATTTGCCGTCGGCTACACTCGGGAAAAACACAGTTTCCAGTAGTGCAATGATTTTGTATTTTAGAATTGATTTCTGTAATAAGAAAGCCACACAACATTACTAGTATAATTTCCAGTTTGATATTATGCCACAAGTTGCAAAATTAGACTTAAATCATGGGTGAGGCAGAGGCTTATTATATATCTCATAAAAAAATTGAAAAAGAAATCTTTCCTGAAAAAGTGCAAATCATAGGGAGGGTACTACACATCAAGCACTATACACGTGCACATCGGCTTGGTCCTGCAATGATCACTCCTGGAAGTATTGCAGCCATCTCCATCTGATATCATGTTTCTGCTATTTTGAAGTAAGCTGAACACCGAGAGCAGTTTTTCAGAAACTTGAATAGGATCGAGCTATTTTGCGTGCATGCATGCTTCTTCCTTCATGGCTCCATCACCCTGCAGAGCTCGAAGCGTCGAACTAATGATGTCCCCAGTGCTGCAGTTTGCTGGTTGTTCTAGGATAGTATCGATACGTTACATGCATGCACATTAGGCAGATGTAATGTCTCAGCTCCTGTTGTTTTTGCGGCCGTGTGATTTCGTTTCAGATGAATAGTGAATTATCCAACGAATTCTCTGGATTGGAATTAGTAAATTATTAAATGTATTGCTGCTTTTATGTTTTTGTTAACTGTTCGAAAATCATGTCCTCTATGAGCATGGATATGTTGCTTTCGCCAGTAGGCATCGCTTTGGCAGGTTACTACGTGGCATTCTGCAATAGTTGTTGGATCGCAGTACGTGAACAAGTTTACAGAAGAAAGCAGCAGATCCCTACTCTATTAAGCTTTCGCATGACATGATTTCTGGTAAAATCCTGGTGTTCTACTAAGGGAATGGACCTCTGTACAGAAAATAACGAAATAAGGTCATTAAGGTGCATTGGAAAACTTTGGACAACGTTGCTTTCATCGAGTAATCAATCATCGCGAAAGGAGAGAGGGCGAAAGATCGGAAATGAATGGGGATGGGAAGAAGAGACGGCGGCCATGGCGACGTGTCAGCAGCAGCATGTGCGTGCCACACAGCCCGTGAACGCGAGAGCAGATATAGATGAGCACGCACCACGGCGGCACGGCCATGCAGTAACCATGACACTGCTCCACGGCAAGGGCTCCATGCCCGTGGCCATCACCAAGCTATTGTGCTAATAAGCTTTCTTGGCACCCATGCATGTGTTGTCCCGGCACCTTCGTCTAATCTCTCTGAGTCACCATGGATATGGATCGGTGGCGTTCCAGAAAGAGCTATGGCCTTTGTGGCTTTGTGTACTTGTTGGCCTGCTTTCTCCTGATTGCCGATGACTGGTGAGGCCTTATTAGAGGACCACGAATCCACCTGGTAGTGTTTAATAGTGTTCATGTCAACCTTATGCGTGTAAGGCCATGCATGCGTTGCAGTGGCTTTAGGGTGCAAATCTCAAACATATGTTGGTATGTTATATGTGTATATAATATCCCAGGCAAGCAAATTCCATTAAGGACAGACCACACCACATAATTCTTGGTGACATTTTCCCCTGGTAATGCTACCACCTAGAAGATAGAACAAACTATTGTTTCTGCAAATATCAATATAACAAAAATATACTATAGCGGTGGACCGATTTAATTTATGCAGTAGCGACAAAGGTGACCGTTTTATACAAGCGTGGCTAAAAATCAAGTCTTTGTAGCAGCGGGTGCTAGTAGGTCCACAAGGTTCATCATTGGAAACAAATGGGATGGTGGAGTAAGAATACAATAAAAATTTAAAAACAAAAATCTTCAGCAGGTGTGTGGGCCAATAGTTGATTGTCTCGCACCGCCGACGAGGAGAGATCCACCACCATTTTGTCGTCGTGGAGTCGTCGCTTTGGATGCTCCGTCAGCCATTGTTGTTGCCAATATGGAGGGAGCGCGCCCAAACATTGTCATCGTTGTCCTCCATCATTGTGCAGCCAAGGAAGCGACGTAGAGGCGCTGCCGTCAAGGAAGTTAGAGGCACCGCCCATCTGGATCCACCGTTCTCACACTGCCTCACTGTGGCCGTTGAGGGAGATGGAGAGATCAAAGCTTTAGAACGAGTCATCACTGAGAGGTCCTTGTGTGCACCATGTTGCCCCGTCCGCCGCGGTGCCTCGGGGGCCCGGATCCGACCGCAATGCTGCCAGTCGCTGTCTAGAGAGGGAGTGCAGTTGGATCAATCCACCTTGTGTTGTCAGCCGTGGGGAGAGTGGAGGACGACATTTAGAGGAGAGGATGGTGGAGGGCAGGGAGGAACGGCCAAGGAGAGAAGGGAGGAGGCGGGAGAGTGAGGGATAGCACTCGATTGGAGAGAAGTGAGGAGTCGGAGGCGGCTGTGAGAGGAGAAGAGGGAGGAGGCGAAGGTGATTGAGAGAGGAGTGTGACGAGTTAGTGGGCCGTGGTGAGCTAATAGGTCAAGCAGCAATGGTGGGAGAAAATATGAGTCATCACTATAAATATTATACCATATTATAGAGACAAACTATGATGTGCTTTTAAAAATCAATTTTTAGTCATGAATCATCCTATGATCTACAGTAAAAATCATCTTATTATTATAATGACAGACTTTTTTAAACATGTCGCTATGTGAATTTCGATTCCGTTCTTAAAATGACCTTTTGTTGTAGTGCATACGGAGTGGATGACAGGATTCAAAGGCATGCCACTGGCCATGCCCCCACAAAATGTACATCTTGGAAGTACTGTAAAACTGATGGAAATCATGGAGGGATGCGCGCACCCAAGTGAATACATGGACGCAGCTGACCGTGCTGGGAGGTGGTGTGTGTGGGGGCGTTGTGGGTTGTCTTCTATTTGTCGCTGCCGGCGGGAGGCGGGGCAGAGGGGATCTCTGCCGGTGCAGCCAACAGGGCCCCTGAAAACCACCCCCTGAGCGGACACCCCACATGCGCCGGGCATGCCCATGCCGGCGCGCCCTTCCTGATCCCGCGACCCGGCCCGTCGGCTGGCCAGCTAGCTCACCTGCCTGCACCCATGGCCATGGCTTGGCTGGCTGGTCCATCCGTCCATGTGGCGTTCTCTCCCCTTGGACAGATGGTAGGCCGCATATTGGAGATAGAGACCATCACAGTGCAAAATTTTTTTAGCCTACAAGTTAAGCTGAATGCACTGACAACTGGAAGACACATTAGTTGTTCAGTAAAATGTTCAATTGTGACGCAAAAAACGGAGGAAATTAAACTTTGTTTTTAGAGGAACCATCATCGTTCCCATCTTGGCGTAACTAACATACATGTTCTTCTGGTGAACGTTACGCAGAATTTATTTTTTCAATTTGTACTCTTTAACTGTAAATAAAGATGTGATTTTCATGTGGAAATTTATACAATTCAAACATAGATACGAGTTTGTTCAAGAGGAGCCTTGTTCTGCCTGTTACATGCGAGACACGTCTGACATAACTAACCGAGTATCCATTACCCTCTGCTTGTTGCGCCTATCTCTCTCAGCAACTCTTGTTCGTGTATTGCTTAAAAGGGACAAAAGACGTGGAATTCCCATCTCAGATCCCTATCTTTCACCAGACCTGCATTGAAATCGACTGTGCCACTACACAGGTTCATAGATGGATGCATGATACCACTCGAATACTCTCCATCCCCTGTTCAACGGTGCACCTCACCTTGCTCCATTATCATGTCATGGGCACTCAAACTTTTGTTTCGATGCAGTGTCAGCTTGGCGGCAGATCGGCCTCATGTTCAGTCTTTCTTTACGTCTCCGAGTGGCCACGATTTGAGGACCAGCATTATGCTAATTGCCGGAGCTTCCACTAACATTCAGAGCTTCTTATTATTCCGTAGATTCAGTGAACGGATACGGCAAAAAACTGGAGTGCCGTAATAACCTTTACATCAAATAGTAACCAACATTATGTTTGATGCCGACTCAATTATCTGTCTACTTAATGGTCCTAGCTTGAACTTGCTCCTGGAGTGCTAAACTGAAGCATGAGAATCCTACACGGGGCAATGATAAGGGTGCAGCACCTGGGAAGGGTCTCCGTCAAGTTTGTTGGCCTCCAAATTAGGACCCTGCCCTGAGAAGGGCATCTTTATCTGCTATCTTTTCTGGTGGTTCCCTTCTGTCTGGCGCTGACCCTTTTGCCCTCCCCACAGCTGGCTAGATAAGGTCAGGGTACAATGTCACAACTAGGGAAACAGGAATTCCAACCGCTGAAATGGAAAACATACCAGTTCCAACAACTATTCCTTTCAAAAGAATAGGAAAAAAAAAACAATTTGCAACTATCTGAATATTAGCATTTCAGTTGAAATAGTTCGTGCGGGTCCGTCCAGTTGCAGCTCTATATAAGATCAATATGTAACCATCTGAAAGTGAAACCTGAGCACCTGTTCATTCAAGTGGACTGGACAAGGCCACTAATAATCAATAATGGTATCACTAGAGATCACTAGTCCTTTCCGATGGCGCATAATACCCCTGCAGTTGTTGATCCACATTTCCGTCGTCTAACCCTTGTGGCCAACCATCGGCGTCGGCAAAACTATGGGCGGCACGCACATCAGCCTCATACTGCCACTAAAAATCTTAGCCTGACGGACAAGTATAACCATGCATCTGTCTGTTACCTGAACCTGCTAAATCAGAGTCACCGTCATCAAGACAGTACATGCTTTGTCTGCAGACTCATCACACCCCGGTAGTTTAGCAAGCACTCCTCAGTCTGCGGCTAAAACTAAGTACACGCCTTGATCAGGATCAGCAGCTGCTGCTGCCATACAGCATCGATCGCCACTCGCAGGCTGAGAGGCGCAGACACGGAGGCAGGCATGGTCGCGGCGCACTCAGCAGCGAAAGGGACGCTTGGGCTCCGTGCACCGAACCTGGGCAGACACACCGGAAAGAAAGAAAGCCAGGCTCCGGATCCACTGGATGGGCCACTAGGGAAAGGAAGGAGCAGCCTATGCTACACTACACTGGCCATCGTCGCTGATGGAGAGAGTTGATCGGGCGCGGTGCGGTCCAGCTGCCACGGGAGCAAGCAAGATGAGCAGGAATCATTGCAGAATCTTGACGCGTAGAGGGGTAGGCAGGCAGGCATGTCAGGAAGAAAGGCAAATCAAGAAAGCTTTGGTTGCGCTCCAGCCTCCAGGCTTTAAGCTTCAGCTTAGTCAGCACGCTCGAATACTACTGGATGCCTCAACAGTTACGCGGCGTAAGCTCAGGGCAAGTGAGTGCTGGATGTTTCCACTGCAGAGCCTTCTGCGAGGTTGGACGTGTCCAGCTGAAAACGAGAGTACGAGACCAGGAGCAGCCGCCGGTTAACAGCAGAGACGACCGACCCCGGATGGACAAACGATGAAGCGGCGGTGGTGTTTCAGAACATGTACCGCACTTCAAGATCTACTACTGCTGGGAGTCTTTCTCCCCCTGGTGCGAAAACTGAAGGCGATTGAAGTGATCAAGAGCTCATGATGGTGCCTTGACACTGAAGAAACGGAGCGGCAAGGCTCCGTGCGCTGAACCTGGGCGAAGTGAGGAGGCATTCATATCATCAGCTGATCTGACTGAAAGTTGCAGATTTGGACGAGATGTAGCCCCCATGTGAGCATAACAGGAATGGGCTTCAATGGGAGCCTGTTCTGTTTGTCCGGAAAAGGCCTATAGCATGACCGAGGACACCCAGGTACAGAGGAGGTAAAACAAAATTTAAAACACACACGAACGTAGATGCATAGGCGCCAGGTTCAGAAGGCAAAGTATTTCTTGTGCGACAGCAGGAACCTTTGGTAAACAAAATGAAACCGTAGAAGCAGATCACCCTCTGTAATATAGCAACATCAAATAAGTTGCAACGATAGCACTTTGTGCAAGGGATCAAGTAACGGGAGTATATGCAGCTGGAGAACCCCATCCACCCTGGGCAAATGCTTTGTTCAGCAAAAAGGAACCTTTCAGGCTTTGTCGGAGTAAAAAATGACAAGCTTTTCATCCGGGGAAAAAAAGAACCACATCTACTGATTTTACAGAGCCAGATGCCAATGCAGCAACTAAGAAAACTCTACTGAAATACATGAGGATGGAAAAGATATCATCTCATCAAGCATTTCATTTGGACAATACAACTGCTACCATCTATACAGAAGGCGGTTAGTTTTGTAGCACGTACAGGGAGTCAAGGACTACTTAAGGACTACCGACTCGAATAAACTTCACCAGCTTTCAAGTTAGTGCAAGTGACCGAGGTTTTGAGAAAATATTCAACTTCCTCTGGAAAAACCGAGATGACTTTGATATTGGCTGCTTGCGGATTGAGTTATCAGGGGCGTCCTCTATGACATTCGCAACAGCCACTTCTTGTGAGCATGAGTTGCTAAACTGATCACTACGCCTCATGTCCCTGAGAATATGAAGCAGCTTGATTGAACAATTCTTCACTTCATCAATTCCATTCACTGACAGGTCAACAAGGGCAGGGATCACACCTTCCTTCATTACAAGTAAACAATCCTCAACACTTCGGGAACATATTGCTAAAAGGATGGCCACTGCATGCTCGCGTTCCTTAGGGCTTCCTGTG
The DNA here is from genome assembly GCA_032690845.1 of Eleusine coracana subsp. coracana. NCBI lineage: Eukaryota > Viridiplantae > Streptophyta > Magnoliopsida > Poales > Poaceae > Eleusine > Eleusine coracana. The sequence continues at coordinate 65,154,096 of CM064420.1, forward strand.
TCCAAATATTCTGCAACGGACCCAAGACATCTATCAGTTCTAGTAATAAGCACTGCAGCTTCTTCCATGTCGCATAAGTTCCTCAAAATCCTCAAGCAACACTCAACGAAGCTTCCTTCAGAAAAAATGGGAACAAGCTTTGAAATTATTCCCATTGAAATCAAGTAAGATTTCATATCAGTATCAGATGAAAGCTCGCAGATAATCTTCAAGGAAACTTCAAGGACTTCTGTATCTTCAGATGACAGTATTTTGAACAACGGTGGAGTAATAACAGAGGCAAATGAACAAGATTTCGGACGGCTTGAGTGTTGAACAAACTCATGCACTACCAATAAAGCTTCAACTTTTAACTCAGAATCAAGAAAGGTCGTGAACAGACGAAATGCTTCTTCATTCACCGATGGAACCTTAGTCCTACAGGTATAAGAGAGATTCTTTAGAATATGAATATTTGCATAAGTAGTACTGCTTGAAATATGAATCTAGCAGAGTGCAAAACATAAGTGGCTGACTCATTACTGCAGAGACGAAATCATAAATATAGGTCTATTTTGCCAGCTTGAAATACATAAAGATACTGAACCCCTTAAGTGCTGAGCAGATTTGTTAGATATGCTCTTACCTGCTATTAGAGAGAAAAGAAAGGAAAAGCTGAAATCCAGCTTTCTTAGCTTCAACACTGTAGATGCCACTATCATCTCTCAAGAAGTCAAGGAATGCTTCTACAAATCCATTTGCCACCATAGCACATGGAACTTCATGTTCAACATCAAGAATGTTTTCCAAATCTTTAATTGACTTGACTTGGAGTTCCAACGGGAGCATGGACAGCTCATGAAAGAAATTCAGGAACATGTCCTGGTTGAAGTTGTTGAAGGACAGACACTTCTGGTAGTCTGTGTTCCAAGAGAACAAGGAGACATTATCTTTCGGCTCATCCATATCCCTTGTATGAGTTGCATCTGAGATATAACTGGCATCAGATAATGCAACAGATGAATAGCTGTTATCAATCACAAAATCATGGGTTTTTCCAGCAATGAGAGGTACTGAAACATTATACAAACTTGACATCGAGTAACTGTGCAGTTGCTCAGGTAAGTAACTGTAAGCACTTTTGGCTGGAGCAATAACATCTGAAACTGTGAAACCATGCTCTTTGCACCAATTGCAAATGAGATCTCGCATGCAATTATTTGGAATCATCGAAAAGTTATCTAGCTTTACCTTCGTCCTTGGACAGGTATCATACCCCTCATTAAACCATCTCTCAATATATTCCCTTTCATAAGTCTGTCCTGATGCTATTATCACAGGATCATGCATTAGTTTTGTTGATATTGGGCAGCAGAACTCTGCGGGTGGTATAGCTGCTCCAGACATACTACTACGATCCTCTTCTCTTTGAAAGCCTGTAGCACTGTGGCATTTTACAGGAGTACTGGCATCACTGGAACTTGTGCTTAGAGTTAAAGACTGACTCTCAGCTTGCATATTTTCGTTTTGTTCACCGCAGTCTGGTCTGATACTCTTTCCATACTTCTTGATGAGGTACAGAAAAAATTTAAGAACCCCCTCCTTTTTGGGATCAGTACCGCTAATCTTGTCAAGAAGTTTTTTTATTGCTCGCCTTTCAATTAAGATAGCTTTGGGAGACGTCAGATTCAACTTCGAAGCAGCCCGGAGGTATGTCTCAAGTTCTAGTTCTTCAGTTGCGTCAGACTGTCGCAGCATATGTAAGATCATCTTGCCAGCATCTTCTTCCTTCTGATCAAGAACAAATTTTACATCCTGAAGATCATTATGGAGTTCAGCGATCTAGTAACATAGCAACAATAAAAAAACATATTAGTATAATGAACAAAATAATAGTACAAAGCAATACATTCTTATTTATAGGCCTGCAGGAGTACTTGCAAAATAAAATAAGCATATTCTAGTTGAGTTGTTACCTATTGTAGGTTATCTATTACTTTTAAAAAATGCACTACTCTGAAGAAGTGGGTGTGGATGTGTGGTGGACATAGAAAGGAATAGGTTATCCTGTGATCATAAATTGAAGACTGTGAATACAATCTCTTCTACTTTAACGGATAATAGAGCTCCTGACCCTTGGTTTCAAAAAGTACAAGACTTTGAAGTGTATATGGAGATTTTTTTTCCCTTTATTTAGTGCATATAAATTGCATAGCAGCTTTGCACACAGGAAAGTAATGACTCCTTTTCTTCTGGAACCTATAGTCAAACTAAAATGAATTGACCTATACAAACAAAACACAGTAGAGCATCAAACCAAATCAGCTAACCTGATTAGCCAGTGCTGGTGGAACCATATTCTGAATAAGGAATAAACTCCTCCTGAGTGAGTCCCTGATCCTTTCGCACCTAGCTACAATTGCCTCTCCAGTAATAGCCTGAAACATAAATATCCAAATTAAATAATATCACAATGGGAAATCAACAAATGGATATTAGATACCAGAATCTTCAGTTTCCCGTCAACACAATGTACCAAGTAGAGCTTGCTACATTCAATGCAGTGCAGAATAATGAGTTTTCCTTTCTCAACAATATTGTATAGGTTGCATAATTCCTGAATACCCGCTTTACATCCTGGTCGAGCTGCCTCTATGGATGGAAGAATAGAAGATATTTTATCCAACATCATTGTCAGCTCAGTACACATTGAGTGGTGAACCTAAAAGTGAAGAAACATTAAACAAGAATCACATCAACAATACGTACATGATTTCTCCTAAAAAACAATAGGTACAAAACAAGATGATGAAACGGAAAGAACAAACACAGTATTCAAACAGAAACAAGATAAAGGATCTTTAAGAGTAACCTAGAAGAAAAGGAATAAATGTAAGCTTGCAACAAGAAAACAAACTCGTTAATACCACATTTGCTAAGCACCAATACTTAGACCCTCATTAGTAACAAGTGTTTACAGTTACTGAATCATCCACACACTCCTAGCAAAAATGTGTTCTTCTCTTGATGTCAGGCCACCTGACTTTGGCTCTGTTTGCAGTTGCTGTGCTGCGCTTCGGAATCTAGTTAACATGTGTCATTTCTTGTGTTATTTTTTCCCTGTTCCAGGTTCTAACAAGATGCTCCAATCTAACAATAGCAACCAAAAACAGAAACAAAGAACTTCTAAATCCTGCAGTGCAAAATGAAGATTTTACAAAGCAAGGACTTGTTCTTTTCCCTTTTCACCCCACCATTATAGTTCATATTCTATAGAATTTACAAAGCTTTACTTGTGTTAACATTTCCACAACCAATTATGACATAGAGAGCTAGCATTAGTATCATGAAAAGGGTTATGAACATTTTACCATATGCAAAGAGTATTTTCAATAGCATGATGGTTGCATATTCATGTATTTTTAGGATACAGAATAAAATCATTCCAACCACTGCATCAATTGAGGATGCACAAAGCTGATACAGTTCATTATGAATATACGGATAAAAGTTGGAAACATTAGTACTACAAAGTCACCTTTGGGTACGATTTACGTTCAGATAAACCCATCACTACATTGTTGCTGTTATCCATCCACACGAAACTTGCCAATCTTGATCTGAGGAGCCTTGAGCTGTGACAAGATCATAATGCCAAAAACAATTAGGGATATAAAATGTATCTGATCTTATCATGGCACTGAATAATGCTGCTAAGATCATAGAAAATAAAGTCTCAAGAACATTTAGCTGCTTGATAAATGTATGGCTCACTGGTCACAAATTATAAACAGAGGGTATAATAGTTCAGTCAAACAAAAAATTGCTAATCTCAAAGGATATGGTTTGTCAGTGCATCTATTGGGAAAGTCAAACGTGCTTTACTCAAACATGTATTATACATCATTTGCACTGTAAAAGTTAGGCGATATCCTTAACCTGAACTAAACTAAAGACTAATTTACATCTTGATATTAGGGAAGGATTCATTCCATACATCATGAACCATCTGTTGTCATCGACTTGGGTCAATGAGATAAGAAATTAGTCAACTATTGAACTAAACAAATCTTATAAGGTCAACAGTCTACCTAATTAACCTTTTGAATTTTGATCAATAGCCAATTAGCATTCGTGCACCCAATAGTCAATACCTTGACATTCTGTGATCCGCTAAATGAAGGAGTGCTAGTCTTACGCCAAATCCAGTACCCCACGAAATGAGAAAGTCAATTAGCCGGTCAAATTCTGCCTTTTGTTCTTTGTAACGTCGAAGCATTTAAAATAAACCAAGTGGGGTTCTATTCTGTTGAACTCCCACTACAGATAAAAAGCAACTGATTGAGATGGATTACTAGAATGTATTTTTTATTTCCCCCTGACTTTGAATATTAAATTAATTATCTTCAGTTGATTGTGTGGCAATTCGTCTCCTGTGGCCACACATGTCAGTTTGTACTATCTTATTGTACTGTTCATTATTTGGCTTTTTTTTGGCTAATGCTCTAAACCCTAGTCGACTATTTCCCCTGCCTCGATTCTTTAGTGGCTCCACATAAACCTACCGCTGGATGAGCTAAGAGAGAAACAAAAAAAATTGCAAGTAAACCGTCACTCTCTCTAGTTTTTTTTTTCTTAGGCGGTACAGCCAGATACTTTTGACTTGGCATTGTACCAGCTGTACTAATTCATCCATCAACTCAATCCTCACAAACTCGCAATCCTATGAAACCATGTATATAGTTGCATCCTGCAAGCTTTATGCAGCAAGAAAAACAATAGAAACTAGATTTATTACTCGTGTTTACTAATCAGCTGCTATTGTCTAAATATTTCCACTGAATCGGATACCGAAGATACGCAAATATCAGAACCTGATCAGCTACTCGTGCTGTCGTGCAGGATGAAAAAAAAAACTTCTGTGGACTTAATAGAAACAAAGTTGGAGGGGTTTGGTCCCAGGAAAGAACAATAACTTGGTCGCTGAAGTACAAAATCAGACAGAAGGACGACCCATTGTCATGGAAATGACAAAGAATCCTTATTTTTTCTAGAAACAGAACGACCCCCTGAAATTATTAATAAGAGGGGAAACGCAGCCGAGCAGAAGATGAAACAGCCAAACAGCAATCATCAAGCATCAAACATCCTCCTGAGGAAGTAAAAGTACCTTGCGTGACGACCTCGCTACAGCTCGCTGGACGAATGAATCGCACCGATCAATCCAGAGGCAGAGGGTGCCGAAACTGGTATCCGGGAACCGTAACGTTGGCGCGCTGGAAACAGATGAACCACCTCCTTTCTCTGTCCCTGGAACAGGAATAAACAGGAATAAGGAAACGCTCATACAACCACACGAGGAGATAGATAACGATGGGGAACGGGAGACAGGAGGCAAGGGGGAAGGAACCGAAAGAAGAGAGACGAAACTCACCGCTGATGGAAAGAGTTTGGGGTCCTTTCCCCGCAGCGCAAGAGACTAGAGACCTTCCCTCCTCGCTCACTGAACCATGGCCGGCCGTCGGGAGCAATCTAGAAGAGCGGATGAAGGCTGGGTAGGCACCTGCCGCTGCCTCCGCCTGGAGAAGTGGAGACGGATAAAGATGGCGCGCGGGGAGGGAGCGAGCCGCGGAATCGTGGAAGAAATGATGAGAGAGGGGGGGAGGGAGGGAAGAGATAGATGATGGAGGGGGGCAGCAGCACGCACGCACCCGCGCCGCGCACGCTGCTGGTGTTTATTCTTTTCGGGCTCGTGTCGAATTCTCATTTTCTCCTTCCTCCTCCCACCGCGACTGCCCACTCCACCACCACCACCACGCACCACCTTCCCGGTCGTCGCCTCTAGCGGTTTGCCGGGCCCACCACCGATGGCGCCACCTCCTGACCCCCCTCGTATCTTTTGGCTATCGCTGCCGTTCTCGGTAGCGAAAGAGATGGATCAGATCGTTTTGTTGCCGTCCGTCCGCGCGCGCGCGCGCCACCTTCCGCGACCGGGAGAATGCGAGATGATGATGATGATTGGTTGGTCACCCACGAATTTTTTTTATATTTTAGTCTCTATAAAACTAAATTTTTACAAATAACTTTTCGGGTTCTAAATTTTCATCTCATGGTCCTTTTTGTCACGTCAGAGCTTATAGCGTGATACGTGAGTACGGCCACGCCAATGCGTATGACGCGACGTACTGCCACAGTGTCATGTGGGTGGCACCGACAGGGTCTACTGCGCGCGTTGACCGCTGAGCTGGCGTGACCCGTCGCGCCCGTCTATTTGGCGCGACTCACACAATATCAAATCACGACGCGTGACCAACCCTTCTTCCTTCCTCCTTTCTTCTTGCTTCCGCCCGAGCTCCTCTGTCCGCCTCCTTGTCGCCACGTCACTCCCTCCCTTTGTCGCGCCTTGGTTTGTTGGGGAAGGCTCCCAAACTCGGAGGGCATCGACCTATAAGGTATGTGCTTCACTTTATCCGTGTAGATTTATAAATGATGCTATATTTTTGTTGGTTCGGTTGGTTAGAGTTTGAGTTAGTTTAGTAATTTGTAATGATGTTTTTGGTCGAATCGATTGAAATCGGAGTGCATGTATCGATAGTTTGAAATTGTTTTATCATTCTGTTACGTAAGATTTAGTATAATAGTGTTTTGTTAATGATAGCTCTAAACTATTTTATTGTTAGGTGGTAATGTATTATTGTGAGAGTATGTGTCGGCTAGGAGCTCAGTGGGAGAAGTATAGGGATGCACGTATCGTGGATGGCCCTGTGCCTCCTCCGCTTCCTGTGCCGCAATGCAAGTGTGGTGAACCAGCATAAGTTCAGCAGTCCAGACACTATTTGACGGCGGATCGAGTATACTATATGTGTAAAGAGAAGCCTCTTTCTGATATGTCCGGTGTGAGTAATGTTTGTGGCTTGTCATTTGCGTTCTCAATGATGATATATTTTACTCTTTATATTGACTTTATTTTGTTATAATGTCATTTTTTCCAATAGATTGACGGCCCTGACAAGTATGATCCACGCATCATGTTGTTCCCGTACGACAATAAAGCGTCATTGCCGTACGCTAAGTTTGAGTGTTGGGTACCCCCGCCGCCGGATCCCGAACCAATGGAAGAAGATGAGATGTTAGCGGTATCTATAAGGCGTATGCATAGTCATCCCCTATGCAAGTGTGGTTACCCTTCCGAGTTAGAAATTCCTCCGAAGGAGTTGAGTTATATTCCATTCTTTCGTTGTGCAATGATTGGACAAGTAAGTCAAATGTCTTTGCAATAACATGAAATGGTTCTTTCGCGTGTGAATACTTATGACTTTTGTTTATTTACAGGATGGGTGGCGTTTGTGTGACTTTCAAGAATATGTTTATGGTCCGAAGCCACTTTGGGCCGAGACCAATAACATTGAAGATTACATAACCGGAAAGATGCGCCCCTTATTTAAGATATACCAACTTTATGTCAATGTGGTGTTGTTGCTAGGGTTGGTGTGGTACCTTCTGAACTTGGATATGAGTACTTTTGCGGTAACACAATTGGTAAATATGAATGGGAACGTTTCTTGTATTATGAAACCTTTTTTTGTACATAGAAATTCATTGAAGTAATACATGTCGAACTGATTTTTGAAATTAGGACACAAGAATGTGTGATTGGGAATCATTTCGTGGTGACATCATGATTATAAACAACACTGAGAGAATGCTACTAGAGGAGAAAGCAAAATATCTGCAGAAGAAAAGAGATGAAGTTCATCGAGAATATGGTGTTCCAAGTCCACCCAGCTGGATTGTTACAACCATCAAGCACGAGATGAACACTGACTGCAAGGGAGCTTTGATGTATTGGAGGAGGAACAAGGACAAGTTTTATCATGTAGCGCAGTGGAAAACATTAACATCATACATGAAAGAGGAGTGCATTAGTTGTTATGGCATGTGGAAACATAGTACAGACTTGATGCGGTGGGCCAAAAGTACATTGGATGATCTTCATGATCCTGTGGTGCGGGAGCGACGGAGGATAGACCACCAGTTGAGGAGAGAGGGGGAGGTAAGACAAGAGAATGCAGCACGGGAGGCCGCACGGCAAGAGAGGTACTTTGCTAGGTTAGAGGAGACTTGTAGGAAGGAAAGACAACAACATGCTCGGGCTGCTACGGCTGCAGGGGCGAGTAATTGGTTTCAAAGTCCGGAGTCAGGTAATGAGAATGAACCTATGAGCGTAGACAATCAGTCTCCAGAATCTGAAGGTAACAAATACAATATTGCTTCTAGTCGTTGTAATATAATTATACAAAATAATAGTACTAATATTTTTGTATCTGCTTTGTAGATAGTTGGGATGGTTCCGGATACTGTCTTCCACGTAAGTCCTGGCCCGCGTCAAAAGAGAGCCCACCTATGTGTTGGTGCGGGGATCCTTGCAAGGTGTTTGCCTCTGGTGTTTTTAAAACTTTGTGGCACAGATACTGAATGTGTGACAATGATGCGCATGATCACACAAAAGAGGAGGATTGGGCAAGTCAGCATGCTATTCAAGTAGTAAATCATTCTTTGTATTATATAACCAAGCCTCATAAATTGTGGTACTATTTGTGTTGTAGACTCCGCCACCGCTTTATGACTTTCGACATTGGATCGATAAGGAGCGATCTCCGGAAGCGTTGGATTACATTAAAAATTACAAGCGTCAACGCGCCTTTAGCCGCCAATTGGAAAAGGAACGGCGTACACGTAGGGAGGAAGAGATGCGACGCCAGCAATTTCTAGAGGCGCGGCGCGAGGCAGAATGCCGGAAGGACGAGGCACTACAAAGGAAGGAAGCAATGCAGCGGGAGAGAGAAAGGGAGCAGAAGCGTGAGCGAGCACGTCGAGCCAAACTGGCCGTGCAGGAGGGCGGTGAGGGGGCCATGCGGAAGGGCAAATGGCCTCGTTGCACTCAGTAGATGTTGTGCCATGATACTAATTGAATTATGTCCTATGCTTTTGCGATACTATGCTTTGTGGGTTGTGAAACTATTGTATTGATTAATGTGCGAACTTTGCTTTATCGTGGAACTAATTTATAGATTTCATTTTGAAGTGTTAGCAATGATTTGTGGGTTGTGAAATTTGATATGTTAGCAATGCCATGAACTTGTTGGACATGATTTGGGTGTTGAACATGAAGGTAGTCGCGCCACGGGCCATTGCGCGACGGCCTAGTTTGTCGCGCCAGTTGGGACAGCGCGACTAAATGGGCAAAAGTCCAGTACCTACTAGACCATCGCGCCACGTGCCACGGCGCGACGGCCTAGTTAGTCGCGTCAGCTGGGACGGCGCGACTAACTGGGCAAAAGGGCCATGCGATGGAAATTTATAACCTAGGGGGCTATTTACAAATATTTAGTTCGCAAAGGGCTAAAATATATAAAAAAATTCGTCACCCACCCCGGTAAGTTGGTTTGGTTTGCCCTTCATCTCCGCGCATGAGTCGCACGCCTCGCGCAGCTAGTCCTGTACATCTGGGCCGGGTTTTTTGCCCGGCCCGAAGCCCGCAAGATTTAGCTCGGCACGAGCACGGGTACGGCCCGACAGAAAGCGTGCCCGGGCGACATAGTCCGACCCACCGTACCATGCTTAGGCCGTCACCCTGGCACGATAGGCCGCCTGGGCACGACACGTTTTGTTGCCGGCCCGACAAGGCCCACAGGCCGACCCGTCTAGGCACAGCCCACCCCAACGGCCCAACCCCACCCCACCCCGTGCTGGCTCACGTATAAAAGAGGGCTCAAACCCTAGCTCCCACCGCCTCCTCTCATTTTTCCTCCACCCGGCCTCGGCGCCTCACTCCTCCCCGCCCTGTCCCCGAGTCCGCGCGCCTCTGCTCCACTCTGGCTGCTCTGGTGCTCATCGCAACCCTAGCCTCAGCCTTCGCTTGCTCGGCTCCGCCCCCATCTCTGGCTCCCCGGCGGCCCGGCCCCCGGCTCTCCTCCTGAGTATCCGCCTCTGCGATATAACCCTAGCCTCCGCTCCGCCTCCGCTTGTGCGGCTCCGTCGCTCCACCTCCCTCTCTGGCCCTCTCTCTTGGGCTCCCCACCTCCGGCCTCCGCTCCGCCTCCCTCTCTCCTCGGAGATCTCGCTATCTTGGCATGTGTCGCTCTGGATCTAGCCGCTTCTTGGCTTTACGCCGGCTCTGATCGACGAGTCAACGGCCGCCAAGATGTCGCTCGAGTCTAGCAATGAGGCACTTCATCAAGCTCGGTGTCTTTTGTTCGGGTCAGGGACAAGGAGTCAAGATCTGGCGGGTTCGCCTGCACCGAGCAGTACGCCTACACCGACGACAGCGATGAGTACACCTGCACCTAGCAGTACGACTACGGCGTGCGTTAATTCATCTTCTCCGGCAACTCTCATCGATGTCCCTGACCTGCTACACTGGCAGCCGTTCGACGTCGAGTATCGCGGGCACGAGCGGACGCGAACGGAAGAGAAAGAAGACGACATCTAAAGCTTCGGAGGACTTCAAGCCGCTCTACGAGGACATCGATGGTAAGTAAGTCATGTATGGTGCTGAATGTATCCACTGCAATGCAAGGTTGTTTTGACTGCTGCATCTAGTAAGGGTACTGGTCATTTGCTCCATCATCGTACGACATATTTAGGGAAAGTAGAACGATCTGCAAGGACTCAAACTTTGTTTCAGTTTAACCTTGATGGTTCAATTCGTTCTTGGGAATATAATGTTGAATTTACTCATCTAGAATTGGTTGATTTGATTGTTACACAGGATCTGCCTCTTGGTTTTGATAGCTCTAAAGCTTTTGTGCGTTACATTAAACGTGCTCATAATCCTAGATTTGAAGGTGTTTGTAGGTAAATCATCACTAGAGATTGTGCCAAACTTTTTGATATGCGTCGTACTAAGTTGATTGAGTACTTGCAAACTGTGAATTCTGTTGCATTGACTTCTGATATATGGTATGGTAATGTTAAAGAAGATTATGTTAGTGTGGTTGCTCATTTTGTAAATGCTGATTGGGAATTAGAAAAGAGGGTGCTTAGCATGAGGGTGATTGATGAGAAACTGGAAAGTATTTTAAATTTCTTGGCTAATTTTTTGTATCTCTTTCTTTTACAGTTTTGAAACTTGGCCAATCTTCTGAATGTTAAATGTGCTTAAAACTAGAATATGCTAGAATTGTTTTATAAAATATGTTTAAAATTTGGTTAAATTTTCTGGAATATGTTTGAATGTGTTGTGAAAAATCAGGCTTAGCGGGCTAAACGGGCCGGCACGGCACAGAAAATCCATGTCGTACCGTGCCTCGGGTCGCAGCCAAGGCCCATGGACTGGCACGGCACGGCACGTTTTTTCCTCTATACCGTGCCAGCATGGTTTAGTTCATGCCGGGCCTTGACGGCCCGATATACAGGACTACGCGCAGTCACCTGATCCCACCAGGGCACCGCGCGCGGGATTGTTAAGAAATTTCTTTAAGATAATAACGGGATTGGTAGCAGGCAGTATATGTTAATAAGACCAACATGTTCTTGGAAGAAGATTCTGTGCCGGCTTTGACGAGAAATGCTACCGAAGGCCGCCTGAGGTAGCCCCGACACGGCTGGGCGATTGAGCGCCTTGTTTATGCAGCAAATGTGCCTTGCATTATAAGCTGATGACGACTTGTTCCAGAAGCTCTTCTGGTTCAAGTGGCTCCGAGTTTCAGGTTAGCGCATCAGGGAACCACGTGAATTATCACGGGGAAAGCGACATGTGATCTTCGTTGAGATAATAGTACGTACAGTGGAAACTGCTGTACTGGACCGACAGGGCCAAGAATCGTGTGGCAGAAGCGCAGACGTTACTTGCACGAGCAGAGACCGCCGAAGTGACAGAGCGGGCCGTCCCTCCTCCTGGCTCACCCACCCACCCACCGTCGTCGTCATGTCGTCGTGGTTCGGTGAACGAGTGAATGGCACGCTGCACGGTGATTGGTGAATATCCGTTTCGAGGTTTAGCCTGACACACGTTCGCGCAGCTACCGCGTGACGCTTGCTGACATCCACAGCCGGTAAGCATTCCGGTTCCATCGAAAAACAAAAACAAAAAACAACAATGACGGGCGTTGCGCGGAAAAGCAGCCGCGGTGGTGTGCTTCTTTTGTGCAAAGATGAGGCGTCCGACCGGCCGGCGGGGCGACACGAGGCCGGCCGTGAACATGCATGTTCTCGAAGAATCGATCGACCCCGCCGGCCAGCCAACGGGTGCCGTCTCAGCTCTCAACCTTTTTATACTTTGGCCGTTGGCCGACAGCGGCGGGGTCCCCTGTCCGCACAAGCACTGCCGCCCGGTGGTGGCCGCTTCGAATTCGAATCTTTCTCACTCTCGTTCCGAGAGCTTTTCCATCCACCGTACGTTGTTCACCACGTCTGCCTTCCTCCTCCAAGACGCGATATCAAAATTGGAGGACTCGATCGACCACCCGCTCAGAGCAGTGGCGAGCGACAACACTGAGTCATTGAGTGAGGAACGAAGGGTCAACTCAGCTGCTCCCCCGGCTCACGAAAGAGAGAGGGAGAGGGGAGACGATCGGAAAAGGTTTTTTGTGCTTTAGCGATGCGCGCTGGGCGGTTTTTGTTTGTGCGTTGTTGGGTTGTAGCAGAGGATGCCGCGTAATCGGCCCTTTTCGGTGAACTAAAGTGGCCAGTAATAATTATTTTCTCTCTCCGGCACTATCTGATATGAGCGAGGTTAACAATGACTCGCGGCCTCCGCGACACGTCCGGACCGGTTTTCGTTTTCGACGTGTTGGAAGAACATGGCGGTCGACGCGGTTATTTAGCTACCTAGTAGTGGGCTAGTGGCAGGTGAAAAGATGATCCGTCGATTATTCTGTGTGCCTCTCGCGGAGTAGTCGATCAGTCAGTCCCTCGTGAGTGCGCGCGATCGGTTGTGCTGTGCGTGGGAGGAGCTCTTTTTTGTTTTCTGATGATGGCGTGCGCGGAGGCTGTTCTATTCGTCAAGAGTGCGGGTTCCATTTTCTGACGGAGCGCGAGTGCAGGGAAGCAGCCGATCGCAGCTAGCCAGCGCGTCACGTGAACTCCTCGTTCCCGGCAGTTTTTCCGCTCCAGCTCGTTCCTCGGGCGCTGTTTCGCAAATAAAGAGTACGGAAGCAAGCGGCCGTTGCTGTGCCTGTGCCTGTGCCTGTAGTACGTACGTACGTAAGCACCCGTTGGCTTGGCGCGTAGCGACACAGGGGATCGCGACTGCCACAACCGGACACGGCTGCGTTCAAACTTTCAAACTTCGTCGTGTGTCGTGACCTCATCCACCGGCGACGCAAATCTCCATCGCGCACCCATTGACCTCGATCCGTGCTGCACATACAAGTCTCGCACTCTCCTTCTCCAGTTTTCCACGGACCACATCGCTGCCCCCGGCCGGAGTCAGAAAATTAAGATGCCATTCTCATCGGATACGGGCTACTAGCGTGAGGAGACGATGCGTACCGCCCGTACGCGGTCGATGTGCAGCGGTTGCGTATGAATTTGCAGCAGCGGGAGGCGCGACCTTTGTTGACCGGGAATGGTCTTTGAATTGATGAAAGTGAAGCGAATAATGCTCATTAATGAAGGAACTGAACATATCTTTGATGAAAAAGTGAACTTAGATATCGAAGAATAGTACTAGTCGTGAGCTTAAAGCTAGGTCAATTGGTTTTATTAGCTTGTACATCAGGGGTGAGCAGGCAGAACGCGGAGGTGGGTCGATGGAGATGGTGTGGAAGAATGGTCTTTTTCTTATATGGCAATAAACACACGCAAGTAAGAAAGGAGGGTCGCATACTTAGTGTAGGCACGAACAGTTCAAACTTTGAGACACGCAACGACGACAACGCGCACGCGTGACTCGTTCTCGGTCTGTTCATTTGTCGTGCGTGCGTGGCGCGCATGCAACGAGCGGCTCCCGGTGGACTGTAATAATCTTAGGACGACGGACAGCGATCCGGCCGGCCAGGGTGTGCCTGCTTCCGGTCCGACAGGAGTCCATATGTTCCCTAGAGATTCTTTCTACATGGACGCCAATATAGGTTTGGAAAAGACTCCCAATATAGGTTTGGAATCGTCAAAGACGTACGCATACGCGTGCGCAGCTTAGCGCTCACGGGCTCACAGAACGATCGGAGACGAGCGTTGGACTCGAAGCTAGGTTTGACGGCACGGGCCGTGCACCACGTACACTGTTAAGATCAGGGGGAGAAAATAAAGGTCACAAACCACGGGCCAAGTCGCCGCAACCAACGGATAGAGCAAACAGGACCATGCTGCCGCCAAAAACGATTAGTAAAAGGTGTGGGGACGAGTCGTTGTACTTGTACTCGCCGCGCCGGGAGCCGGCAGGTGCAGGCAGCGATGAATGCACCGACGTTTTTCTCGATTTCTTTTTCTTTTTCTTGTGTGAGGTATTCACTGGGTTGCTCTGATACGGGCCTCCTCGCTGCTGTTCACACGTGGAGGAAAGAAAATGTGATGACTTGCTTTACCGTCCCAAACGAACCATCATTGTTCTGTTCTGTGTGTTCTGCTCGGTGCTCACCGGTCACCAAGTAGCAAAGCAAAGCAAAGCAAGCCACCACATTTTCTGACGCGCATGGCTTCCTCCGCATCTCCGGCTTGCAGCGCTCCCTAGCCACGGCCGGACACCCACCCCACCCTCCTTACCCTTCAACAGTTCAACCTCCGCGTCTGCCCCGGAGCCTGAGCATTGCCTTCCCCACGATGCAGGGCGGCGGAGGTGCTTGATCGGTATCGTCTTCACTGCCACCTTGGGCCCCCCTCGGCTGCTCAAGATAACCACTGTGGCAATGCGCGACCCATGTTGGTAATCTAATCTGAACGTGTTCAGAAGAAGCCTCTTTAATTGACTGCGAGGTGGCATTGCGGCATCACGTACTAGTACATCGCTTGTTTGTGAGGTGGAATCCCGGCGTAGCTACAGTTGGTACTACTGTTTGGGATAGACAGGCCGAGGACTAAACATTCCTGCCGTAGTCAAAAGGGACCCTTAGCTGGTCACACCCATCTCTCTGAAATGGCGCGACCTTTGTTGACCGGGAACGGTCTTTCTCTGGTTTATCAGTGGAGAAAGTGAACATATGTAACGTAGAATCGTGCACTGGTCTCCAGCTTAAAGCTATAGGTCAGTTGCTTAAGAAAGAAACTGCGACTAGTATTGGAGTTCTTTCTTTTTTACTGAAGGTGAGCAGATGCTGCACGGAGTTGGATCGATTGGAGATGGTGGAACGGTCTTTCTTTTGCTCAAAATTTTCCAACATACGCGCGCGCACACGCAAATGAAGGACCTGCAAGCCTGCAACACGACGACGGCGCAAACTAGGTACTACCAGGAGAGTTGAAACTTGAGACGTGCAACGGACAAGGCAAAAGCGCATGACTCCTTCCCCGACTCCGTTCCTCGTCGGTCTCGTCGGGCGCGGCGGTGCTTGCGTGCGTGGCGCGCATGCAACGAGCGGTGGTGAGCTAACAAAGATTATTCCTTACTGGTTGTCCACATATAATCTTAGGACACAGCGATCCAGCCAGGTGCCTGTTTCTAGTTCGACAGGCGTACATACAACATGTTCCCTAGAGATTCTTTTTTACACATATGGATGCCTAACAGATTTTGATTTTTGACTACTACGCGAGTCCTCGAATCGTCCAAGACGTGCGCGTGCGTGCTGTCTGCTCGTCCCAGACTCACAAAATGACGGAACGATTAGAGACAATGAACAGGACCGTGCACCATGTAAGTTCAGAATTTTTTTTTTTGAAAAAAAAGAAGTCGCAAACCACAAGCCAAGTCGTAACCAAAGGAGCGAGATAAAAGATAGAGCAAACAGGGTCAGACGATCTAGGTGGCTACGTCAAAGCCTCTGAACAATTCAGTACTACTAGTACACAAACTTGTTTGTGTAAGGAACGGGAGCGGACAGAAACGGACCTGACTCGATCAGAGCCGTGAGCGAGCGAATCTGACGACAACGCGTGTATGACGTATTGACGTTTTACGGCACTGTTCTACTTCTACGATGGCATGCCATCGTCACGGTGGGCGGCTGGACGCGCCGTCAGCCAGCAGGTGCAGTGCAGGACTGCAGGCAGCGATCACCAACGTTTTTTTTTTCTTGAGCTATGCAATTCACTCTTGTCCTTTTACCGGTCTGCTTGCATTGGTGAGATAAAATAGCGCAGTCCGTTACTTGTGCCGAAGTCGAGCGCAAATGTCAGTTGAGCCGGTTGTCAGCCCGGGGACAACCGGACCGAAAAGCACTTCCAGGCCCATGTTTATAGCCCAATGAACCATCTCTTCGTCTTCGTGCGCTTCCTTCGCCCCAACCAAAGACCAACGCGGCAAGCCGCCGTCCCTCTCCTCTTCGCCTCCCGGAGGCTGAGCACCGCCTTCCCCACGATGCAGGACGCGAGTGTTCGGGAGCCTGCACCGCCACGGCGCCACAGTGGATCTCCCTCGGCTACTCAAGGTAACCACTCTGGCAATGCCAACCTGCGTGCGACCCATATTACTAGTAATCCAATCTGAGCGTGTTCAGAAAAATCCCTTTAACTGTGAGGTGGCATTGCATCGCATTGCTTGTGAGGGGAATCCCGGCGCAGTTAAGTTGATACGGTTTAGAATAGATAGACCACCGTAGTCAAAGGGAGCGGTCCATCTGATCTACTTGCTGCACTGCACTCATTGATTTTGGTCGCTGCTGCCACGTACGACGAGCCTGGTTAACTTACAGAATGTTGTGATAGATTCGATTTCCCTTAGATGGTCACACCCATCTCCCTAAAATGACGATTTGACTTGTAACAAGAGACTTGGTAATCTTTGATTTCTACCAAGTAATCTGAACATCAACCTTCACACATAGTTATTTACAGATTAGAGAGTACCCTATTCTTGCAATCATAGTAATGGCATACCTTGTAAACTTCAATTCCTACAATTAACATATTGTTAGTACTAGCGATGGTTTGGCCAACATTCTTTCTGTATGACTGACAATGTAAGAGCATCTACTTTGAGTCCAATCTGTGAGCTAAACCTCATATTTTTAGAAATAAGAAAACTAGACTGTATGTTGCAGTCCAAATCAATTCCCCTAAAGGTTAGATTTATCTTATGCGACATGCTGGATTTTGCTGTTATCATAAGGTACCAACCTTATGTGCCAATTTGCTGTCTGCAAAAGTCAGTCCAATATTCTGTTAGCAGAAGATCGTCACAGCTACAAAGATCATCTTTATTTTATTCTGTTTCTATCTATCATTTCGGCACCTCCTCCTCTCACAGTGCCTTTACCGTATCTAATCTAGGCACATTCTTTAGACCTTAGGCCACAAATCCATTATCAGCTACTTTTTTCCGGTTCGGTTCCCTGCCTCTTAGAAAGTGCACATCTGTACTCCGAATCCAATCTATCGGGTGCAATATCTGATGACTATTCTATTCTTATGACATCACCATCACATTATCATATGCTTGTTCATAGATATATATAATTAGTTAGAGAAGTATGTCTCTTGATTCTTATGGAGAATATAAGAAAATACAAGGAATTGTTAAAAAAAAAGAGAATATCAGGAAATCAGTATGTACTATACGGAATTGTTCAAGAGAGAGAGAGAGAATACAAGGATATCAGCATGTACTATACTATCCTTACGATGCTGAAGCAAATATGTTTTACCTCCCCCTTTTGTAGACCGAAGTCATTGTTGTAGATCACAACTATTATGTGCTTTTGGATTTGATGCATTTGAGTATTTGACCATAACTTTTGATTGTTAATTTATCACGTAATGGCAGCTCCAATCGTGTAGTGATCCTGGATTCTGTAAAACTAGATTCATTGCCAAATGAAATCCTATTACTTGACATCATAAATGTATAATTTGAATTCCAAGTTGTATGAAATCCTGCAATATGAGGAGTTCTCTCCTGACCGTTTGAACAAATATGTCTATATTATACACCCTAAAACAATGCGAGCTCAGAGTATCACATGAGAGATCCGCATATGTGCAAGCTCCTTTAGATTCTTTCTGATGTGACTGATGTATAGTAGCACCAGCATTCCGTACCTTCATGGAGGAAAATATGTATGAACTCAGTTACATCATGACAACCAGATAACCTTTTTATTCCTCACTGGTCTCTTATTAGAAGCTCTCGGTGTGTCCCTAGTTGATGGTGCAGATGCTGGCCAAGAGGCATGCTATGTATAGTGCACTAGTCTTAAATCATGAGTATCGATGTGTTGCAATATCCAAGATTCCGTTTAAGTGGGGACATGAGAGACATGCTTGGAATGATTCCTACAATGAATTAGTTGCTTTCAAAATGCTGATTCCCTTTTTGATGCCGTCTTTCTTTATGCTTCAGTATATTCAGAATATAAAAATTCTGGAGGAGCTAATTCATAATTGTAGTTATCCTGTATCTATGAAAATGCATTCAATAGTGATCAAGGTCTTTTAAATAGCCTTTTCCTGGCTCCATTCAATCATTTCTACTGTCCTTTATTTTCCTTCCATTTGAAGCCTAGAATATGTGGCTAAATTTGACCTTGTATTGCAGACACTACAGGAACTATGCACACAACCATTTATCCAGTGCAGAAGTCACAGTAGAAAGTTTAAGCCAGACACAGTTTGCTCATTTTGTTCAGATAAGAATTCTCGGATGATGAACAAGGTAACTTCATTGTAGGTCTATATAAAGAACAAACATTTAACCAAATGTTAGTGCTAATAACATTCACAAAGTAATCTTGTAGCACATTGTTGGGGCAATGACAAATACTCCTCAAGTAGATTTTATTCACTGAATTTTCAATCTATTAATCCACCTCCTCCGCTTACATGGATTTGGAAAACAAGGGTCACCAAGAAGCTAAAGATCTTCATATGGCTACTATTCAAAGACAAGTTGAACTCCAGAAACATGCTTGAAAGAAAGAACTATAAAATAGAAGGAGATGACTACAATTGTGTCCTTTTTAACCTTGCCATAGAAGAATACATCTATCACCTCTTCTTTCAATGCCCCTTCAGTGCAAACTGTTGGAATTTCTAGGAATTCAGTGGGACCATAGTCTTCAGTTCTTCAACACCATCCAAAAGGCCAAGCATGATTGCCATCACAACTTCTTCATAAAGATCTTTGCAGTGGCGGCGTGGGAAATCTGGAAACAGCGAAATGCAAAAATCTTCAGAAATGCAGTTCCATCATTGCAGTCTTGGAAACAAGCTTTTGTTTCAACTATGAATACCAACTTTATATCTAAAGATAGAGGACAGAGATACAACAATACTATGGCTAGATAGCATTCCATGGACATAATTTATTTCACCTCCTCTCCTCTGCTCCATTCATGTACAGTACCTTTCAGTTTTCAGCCAATTCAGGGCTTGTACAGACCTTTTTGTTTTCCTCTATTTATTTTTATATATATTTACATACCGCAGTAGGGGTTTCCCCTACTGTATATTCCCTCAAAAAAAAAAACTTGTAGTACATAAACCTTCTAAAACCTTGATACGTGCTATATTATTAGATTTCATAAGGATAGTGCTATTTAGATCTCTTTGAAGGCTAAAGATCTTGAACTTCTCAAATCAGGTCTTATTAGCTGTAAAGGCTGGATATTCATATCAGGTACTCAAATGAGTACAGGTAAGCAAAAACGAGGATGTACCAGGTATGCTGAGATTAACTGCCTTTATTATCAGATAATCAGCTGAAGGCTTTGGACAAAGTGATTATTTCGCTATTATAGCTCATGCTGGACCATGGTAGCACACTAAGGGGCTGACATGGTTATAAAAGGAAGGATCTAAGAGAGCAGTAGCTGGTAGATCCTCCAGTTATATAGGTATTTGATAATTAATTTTCAGTATTAGTTTTACACCTATATTTTATAAAGGATCTGGAAGGAGAAGGAATACTCCAACCAGTATAGGAAAATATGGTATTATGTAGTCAATTGGCTATCCAGTACTAACCACCTACAAACATCAAAAGAGAGGTGTACCAAGTTTTGGAACAGTTTTCTGTTTGTTTTTAGTGTCCTATATGGATATTTATGTATAGATATAATTTTAAAGTAGAAACTTGTGACAAAGAAAAGTGGAATTTGATTACCATATACCCTTTTAGAACTTGAGGTGATTGAGACTCCTGTTTCTAATTACAGTTCTGTCCATGGATACATGCCTGAATAATGTATCCAATTTGTCGCAACTACACTTGAAGTGGACAGATGTTGGAGGTGGATATGTATTTATTTATCTGCCCAAATTACTCTGAGTACATGATGATTTATCCAGTTTTTCAAATCTTTAATCTCTGTCCATTGGATTTTGTTAACTGTATCAAGTCAATTGAATAGTAATAATGGACAGGGAAGAGATAATTCACCCTATCCTTTCTTGACCCAATGAAAACTCTTTTTTTAAGGGATTAAGAAAAGGGCCAAATAAGGGTTATATTAGATGCCTATTATTCCTATTAAATTTGACAGTGTTTCAGTTAGAGGTAACGGCAAAGGCTGGCCAACCTCTTAGGGATTGTACCAACTTTTATTGTGCACCAAATTTAATGAAACAATGAAGTCTCTTTCTCTTAGCATCTTCACTGGATATTATCTAGTGCCCCCTTTATATAAATAGTACCTTTGCCTGTTCCATATAGGCACCAGCTGAAACAAGTGGTACCATTGCTAGACAGTTGGTCTTGAAGCGCTTTTTCCTTGCTGAGGGAAGAGAAGAAGAAAAAGAATGAGTTCATCCTGGACAGACGATCAGAACGAGCTGTTTGAGAGGGCACTAGCAACATATGACAGGGACACCCCAGACCGTTGGCAGAACGTTGCACGAGCTGTTGGCAATGGGAAGTCAGCTGAGGAAGTGAAGAGGCACTACGAGAAGCTAAAAAAGGACGTGCATCGCATTGAATCTGAAGGAGTCCGTCAAGGTTCTCACTACAGTGGCTCTGGCGGTAGCAGCAGCAACCGCAGTTCAAGTGAGGATAAGAGGTCATTACTTTCTTCATCGCTCTGTCTATGCATATTCATGTTTTGCATCATCTTGTTACACCGTTAAGTGCATTAATCTTTGAACATACCAAGAATAGTGCTGCTTTTTTCCAGAAGAAGTCATTTGATTTTAAAGCTTTTGCTTGTTTAATGGTTCTTAATCTTAGATATTTCATTATCTTCCTTGTTCATCTTTTCCCCTCTAATCTGCGACATGCCGTTTATAGGACATTCGTCCTGCCCTTCCCCCCCTCCCCCCCCCCCCCCCCCCCCTTCTTTTCTCACCTTTTTTAGTCTGTGCATGCGTGGGTCCAGACCTGACCATTCTTTATCATGCGGTTTATGGAAGGTACTCCCTCCGACTTTTGATTGATGACACTATGACAAACTTTTTAGCTCAAAAGTGAACTAAGGATGTTTTCCGAACGTCATCAACTAAAATCCCGTGGGAGTAAAACCGGCACTCATAAGATATTGCTAAGGTTCAACTTATTTATTTATGTTTCTAGTTTGCTGATTAAATATTCATGGAAAACGTGTCTACAAATATATATATTTTTAGATGTGGTTCATATAGGGAATATTTTCAATTAATGATACAGTTTTGTGCTATTTGTTCCTATTGTGTTCTCCATTGATTGGAACTTCATTCCAATTGAAATTCCTATTAATTCCTTTGCTCGCCAGTGTGCAAATTTGATGAATGGATGACATCTGGCATGTTTTGACCTCATCTACATTCGCTGGTAATGGGAGATGGAGTAGGGGATCCCGTTCCATTTTAATAAAAATATAAAATGACAAGTACAACAATGGTAACACCACCCGTCCACCTGATCTAATATCGTTATGCTGTGACATGTGGGGTCCACCAGCCATAACTTCGTACTACAGTTTTAGCTTTCCCATCTTTCCAATACTTTTTTTTTTGACAGGCTTTCTAATACTACTTGATGAACAATAACGGTGTCATGTGTCTTCTTGTCACAGGAGAAGGTACCTCAAACTGCAGTGAATGTGTCTTCTTATCTGTACAGCGTAGAACATGACTGGCGCTTGAAAGATGTCGTCTGTGCTATTTTGTTGGAGTCTTGGAGCTTAATGTGCACATCTCACCTTATTTGGTGTAGAAAACGTAACTAGGAGTAGCAGACCAGTAGTATTGGAGCTATGGCTCGTTTGGTGTAGTCTGCTCTCCGATAATGGCTTATTATGTGGCGGTGAAAATAAATCTGAGGTTTCTTGTGTATGCTCTCTTTAATTCTCAATTGGGTCGTGCCTATGTCTCAATTACTGATGTTGCATTCCAATTTCCGCATTGGTTGTCAATTGTCATGCAGAGTTTACCTTGCTTTGGCATAAAGTCTGAAGTTCGAATTTCAGGTCTACATACACAGCGGTGTATGATGAGGTGACCACTGATCAGGCCATGAACTGATGTAGGATGGCCCCAAAGCAACAGTTGCAAAAGATCCACAATATATATTCTTCAGTAGCTATGAGACATTGAAGATGTGCCAAAAAAAAGCTAATATCAATACATGACTTTTTCCCACAAAAAAATTAAATAAAATCTATACATGACTTTTTTTGTGAAAGCGATGTGATCATTTCTGAACAAAGATCTCATTTTAGTACAAGTACATTTTATTTCTTCCCACAGTAATAGGTTATAGTAGATTATAGGCGATATATCATATAAGGGCCTCAATACTGGTTTCATGCAGATAGTGTTTGCAGAGCCAAATAGGATTCCTATCCGACGTGTTGGATAGAGAAATAGGAGAGGATAGGTAACTTCGACAGCAACACTTATGTATAGCTGGGTCTAACGCTACTTGTCGCTCAACTCAGCGGTACCTCACGCGTTTTGTGGGCCGGCGCGCTCGCTCCTCGTTCTTGCACGAGCCATCGCTGCCCATGGCTCTGGCCTCTCAACTCGTATGCCGGAATCGAAGAAGAGACCATGGCTTTGCACGACAGCGCGGTGTGGGAGAAAGAAGAAGATGCCATGGCTTCCTGCTACCCTTTCCTCTTGCGCTCCTTGAATCGAAAGCCATGGCCGGAGGACACGGCAGGTGCGCGATGGTGTGGGGCGGCGATGGCCTCGACGAGCGTGGCGTCGCTAGGAGATGGCTGTAGACTGTAGTGGCTCGACGGTCAGCGCTCAGCCTCAGGAAGGCAACGTGAGCAAGCCATCAGCGCACAGGGAGGCGAGGTCTCGTCCGTGGCCTGTAGTCCGTGGAGTAGAGTTGAAGAAGAAGATAAGAATCAATAAAAAATCTGACATGTGGGCCATGTTTTCCTAGGACAGAGTGTTATAGTTGGATAATGTTTTGCTTATCTTTGGAGCTATCATTAACTATTATTATCTAAAATCCATTGTGGAGGCAGAGTGTTATAGTTGAATAATGTTTTTCTAGGGCAGAGTGTTATATGGCGCTCCTTGAATTGAAGCTTTCTTCTGACGTCTCTCAAGAACTGTTGACATATGACATGTCAGTGTTAGTCAGGTTGAGGGACCTGGAAATTTTGGTGAGCCTGAACGAACTTTGCGATAGATAATAAGTTCACATAAATATATTAATTATATATAGAATCATAAGTAAAATTAGATTGAAATATACAATTGTGCACGTTTAATACAAAAAATACGTCTATTTTATATAATTTTTATTGTTATATATGACTAGACTAATTTAATTAGTGTTCATCTTTCTTTTAACTCCCACAGGGAGCCCAGGCAAGCGCTCAGGGTCGCCGGACCCTGGGTCTGCCCCTAAGATCACCAGTGACTAGTGGGTGGCCCAGTACGCTGCAAGCCTGCAACAAAAGATCACTGAGGTCAGCTCATAAGGGTGTTCACAATGGTCTCAGTGTAGCTACCTATTATACTATTTTGTCAGATATAAAGCATAAAAAAATAGGAGAGAGAAGGAGATTGGCTGTTGCAGCGACAACTAGTTATTGTCAAGCCAAACACTACGTATAGATAAGGTCATCGCTATTAGACGCATTTTATGGAACATCTTTTGTCCTCTCCACTAGCGGGCACGTGCATGGCAGGGTTCAGATTGAGAAAAAAATAATAAAGAAAACTAACATGCAGATTCAGATTTTTTAGGACAGTGTGTTAAAGATGAATGTGTTTTTTGGTTACTTTTACATAGCTATTATAAATTGCAGTCACCTTGTCCATTGTGGACGCCCTAAGGGCAATCTTTGTTACGATGATGATTCAATTGAACATATCCACTTGTATAATCTCTGCGACAATTGAACATAAAGTGCGTTGGCGTATAAAGCCAATATTTATTGGGTTCATGATTGACCAATATAGGGTGTGTTCGTTTTTACTCCTCTGATTTTTAAACCTGTCACATCGAATATTGTGATATTAATTAGGAGTATTAAATATAGATTACTAACAAAATCCAGTCCATAACCCTCCCTCTAAATGACGAAACAAATCTATTAAAACTAATTAGGTCATGATTAGATAATATGATATTATAGTAAACATCTCTTAATGATGATTTAATTAAGTTTAATGAATTTATCACGTTGATGCCCATTCAACTCTGTAATTAGTTTTATATTTAGTATATATTTAATAATTATATATAATATTTTAATAATTGATGTGACCTCACTAAAATTTAGAAAAAAAAACGAACATACTCATAGTATAAGTATATTATCCTAACATTATTTTTTTTAAAAAAATGTTAATATAAATTTGTTGAATTAGACAGCCGTGCTCTGTTCAATATAATGATTGCATGAATAGTGTGGTGAGTCATATTGGCTCAACTTGCAATGTTTTCACTTTACAGTGTTGGTTAGAATGCGTAACTTAGTTCCGAATTTTTATCAAAAGAGCCTATCAATAATTTTACGGAACTGCCTTCATCCCTTATATTTAGGTCCTATTTGAATACAAAATATTTTTGGAGTTTTACAAGAATACTATATTTTAGCAAAATACTTTAGTTTTAGAAGATAGAGAGGTGTTTGGATGTGACAAGTTTTACAGTTTTAGAAACCATAGTATTGTTAAAAGTGCAGGTATTTTAGAATTTTAAAAACTATACTCCTTATCTCTTTTTGAGTATGGTTTTGCTTGATGCTGGCTTCTAAAACTAGGGTTTTTTAATACTTTAGTTTAAAAAACTACAACACTCAAAATAGGATCTTATTAGTTTTACTTTCTTTTAGAAGAGCAGTTTATTCTATCTTAAAAATTTAGGGTGTGTTTGACAGGATTTATGGAGTAGTTTATAAAATGGCTTATACTGTGATAAACCATAAGCCTTGTCAAACAGTTATTTTGCATAAGCACTTATTACTATAAACCCCCATAAGCCATTCACCTTTTTTACTAGAATAGCAAAACCAACAAACACTAGTTTTTTGGATTTATGAATCATCTCTCACTAGAATAAGCTATTATAAGCTGTTTTGCCAAACGACTTCATAGTTTATGCTACAACAAGCTAAATAAACCACATAAGCACTTTTAAAATAAT
This sequence comes from Eleusine coracana subsp. coracana, assembly GCA_032690845.1. Classification (NCBI taxonomy): domain Eukaryota; kingdom Viridiplantae; phylum Streptophyta; class Magnoliopsida; order Poales; family Poaceae; genus Eleusine; species Eleusine coracana. Next base: position 65,179,693 of record CM064420.1, read on the forward strand.
CTACAATATAAATCATTTTTAACATAAGTATAAACTCTACCAAACACATTTTTAATGTCTCAAAAAAGAATGAAATCTTTAGGCTTGGAAAATATCGAAAGAGCACCAATTCTGCGAAACCTCAAAGCAGGGCTCATTTTTTGCGGATTCGCGGGCAACGTGGTGGATCTCGGATTCTCGGCAACGACTCGCAAGTCGCAACTGTACAGCTTCTGAGCCGAAACCGAACACTTGCGACTTGCGAGTCCGACGCACAAGCTCTCAAACCCTAGGACTGCGGCCATGGATTCGGTAGGCGGAGGAGGGAGCGGCGCGCACAAGGCCGCGTCGGGATCCGCGCCCTCGCCGGCACCGCCGGCGCCAAACCCCACGGTCATGCTCTCGGCGCTTATGAGCAAACGCGCCAAGCTCCAGGAGGAGCTCCGGTCCATCGAGCGCCAGGTTAGGGCTTCTCCACCCACCTTCTTCTCTCTGGCCTTCTTATCCTGTAGGGTGTCTCGGCTGGGGCGCCTGTTGCTTCATGTATGCGATCTTTATTGGGGAATTGGGGGCTGGGCGTCGCTGAAGATATGAAAGTGAATCCCCTCTCCTCTCCTGGGAAGCTGATGGTCGACATTGTGATTAGAGATCCTAGAGAAATTGTAAAAATTCGAGTTGCAAATATCTGTTGTCACCGAATTTGTCTGAAATGCTTTGCCTATTCTCTCAGGAACAATACAATTCTAACTACTCGTTAATTGTGGTACATGGGGCAAGTAAACACCTGTGTTGTTGTACCAGATTTCTGTTTGAACATGCCATTGTGAGTTGTGACCCTGAGGCTCATAAACACATTATTCATTGCAGTGAACTGAACTGTAATGTCAAATTGGGTACATGGGGCACTGTTGCAGTGTGCGTAGTGAAATTTCTGATTTGATTAAACTAGAGACCTAGAAAGGCAACCGGAATTTTGTCAGTGAGCTTACATGCCTTTTTCTTGATGTGCGCTATACTGATATCAGTTCAAGTAGCTAATTTACTTTGTTGATGATCAAAATACAAAGTCGCATTTAATTCTGTGGTCTTAGAATTCAACCATACTTAATGAGCTACTTCCACTTATACGATGACCATAAGGAATTTTTAAGCTGTCTTCTGTGCTCAAAGGGCACAATTAAGCGTTTCAGATTATAGAAAATGGTCCTAGTTTAGTAGTCAATCTTATTCAATTTTTCCCCTTCCAAATAATGAAATCCATAGAGCAGTTGATTTGAAGGAATTGCTTATAAAATGGAGGGAAACATATGGCTCTTGCTTGAGACTATCAATCCAGCTGACAAAGCACATTTTTAGCACCACTTGAGTGTAATCTACTTTTTACCAAAAAGTCATTTGTAATTTTCTGTGCTAGGGACAGCACAAAATCTATAGTGTCACCTTTATGTAGTTAAGTTGGATTTTAGGTAAACCATAATGATTGAGGAGTGAGGAGCATCAAAACAAATGTTTAAATGATAGGTATTCCTGTCTTTGCTGGAAGTTCTCTTACCATGGAACTGTTAAAACTATTGTTAAAAGTGTGCTCATACCTATTATCAGCAATAGCTTGATAGGCAATTATCTTTAGAAAACACTGATAAATTATCATTTTCCCCATGGACAAAAACAAATTTATAGGCAGGCAGATAAGTTTGCAACTTTTACATTCGTATTTGTGGTAATTTTTTAGCCCAACTAACATTAACCTCTACACACTCCCAGGTTTATGATATGGAGACCACCTACCTACAAGAGTCTAATCAATTTGGAAGTGTGCTGAAGGGTTTTGAATCCTTTTTGGCATCGTCAAAAAACACTTCTAAGTAAGGAACCCAGGTTTTTATTATTTTGCTTTTTATAATATATTTGGTTTTCTTTGATTGCACTACCATATGATCAAGTCTTGATCTTAGAACTTTATAGTCTAATTATTGGATGGAAATCTGGGTGCTAGATGTATGCTGGATGATCTGTAGGCCATTAAAAAATGCTTCTTATGCATGTCATGTCGTGGCATATGAGTTTTCTCTTCACAGCTTGAAGTATCAGCAACAAAGCATGTGAGGAGGCCCTTGGCTATTTGAGCTTATGTCTAATGCCATTATTTTGCATGAATAGTTTTTATTCTCTCCCTATTTTTATCTTGTGGAAGTAAGGTAATACAGATCACATAGAGTTATTCATGACGATATCTGCCTGGTTTCAGCCTCAAACGCTCCCGAAAATTCCAGGCCGATGAGAGGCTATTCTCTCTATCATCAGTTACATCTCCAGCGGTACGAATTGTAGTACTCATGATGCTGAACACATATATATGTATTTGCTGTTATCCAAAATTTTGAAGTTTTGTAATTTTGACTACTTTCCGGTTTTGCATATTCAGGTTGACGAACATTTGACTGGGCGAGACGGTAAGCTTTCTTTATTTTCCCTTTGAGCTGAAAGTTGAATTCACAGCGGCTAACTTCTACTCTTATCTGGTGGCAGATGGAAGAGAGTATGGAGGTCGTTCGAAGGGTGCAAGCACTCCTGCAAATGGGCAGTTAAGTATTCACATGCAATCTTTGAGCAATATGAGAGCAAATTTACAAAGTTGACTAAACTTTACAATTTTTAGAGTAAATATGATTGTTGCAAAATGAATTTAAGTTCATGGTTGGTTTGAGTGGTCTGTCTTCAGAAATGGCATGATGTTAACCCCTTGTGTACATCTACAGAGGAAAACCAAAGAAGGGAGGAGGACGACCTGGAGGGAGAGATGGAAAGAGACTACGGCCATCAAATGATCCAGACTTGGACGACGAAGATGACTACTAACTCCATATCTACATAACTCCATATCCACATGTTGTAGGCCTACTGTAGTGGATTAACTTCATTTTAGCGTCTAGCCGCATATGATTCTTTGTTTTATGTATCGCTTTCCTTATCTTGCAGCCTTTGCTTGCTTGTTTGTTGCTTGTCTGTAACATAGATCAACAGAGAAAGTTAACCAGATTATGAAAATTCCTGCAAACTTTGCTCTTGGACATAACGCTCTTCTAGGTAATCTAGGTGGACGAACCCGACTGACTATACTACTCACGTGCCGGTCTGGTCTAAATACTGCAGCAACTCTATCATTACATCACCACACAGACAAGATGGTCCCTCAATAACCCGCGGAAAAATTTTGTTGCTCAAATCAAATTTGTGCATGCAAGGAAACAAATATGGAAGTACGACACTAAACCTAGTTACTCTGAATGATACTTTTATGTTCGGGATCATCGTAGCAAGTTTTCCGTTAACACCAATATATGCCTTGTTCTCAACAATTTCGAAATTGTTTAGCCGAACATTACGAAATGAACGAGGGTAGACATGTCAAGTGAAAAAGAAACAGTTACTGATATATCATGCCATGTCTCACGGTAATTTCCCATGGCTTATATAATTGTAAAGGAAAATTCGTCGATTATGTGGTGTATAAGTAAATCAGAATAAGTTAATGCAGTGTATTTTGGAAGACAGAGAGTATACTGTTATAAGGTAATGCCGGGAATTGGGCTTTCTCAAACAGGCTTAATGGTCAAAATTGGGAGCCTCAATGGGCCCGAACAACCTTATCTGAAAGTCGGTTGGGCCAAGAAGAGCGTCACTTGGAAAAGAAGAAAGAAACCGGAGGGTTTAACGAGAAATTACGAGAAACCCCTTGTACGGCGCGACGCATCCCTCCCTGACTCCCTCTCCCAGCCTCCTGCTCTGTCCTCTCTCCTCTCGCCGGGGACTTTCTTCAGTCGCCGCTCCGCCAAAACCCATCGAAAACCCTGGGTCCCTACGCTTCCCTCGTCATGCGCCGCCTTCGCCTGCGCTTGCCGGCGAGGGCGGCGTCCGCCGTCGCTGCAGCAGCCGTGACGGTGGCGTCGCTCGCCGACGTCGCGTACGCGGACGGCCACTACCGCCGCCCGCCGCCGCCACCGCCGGACGCCATGGGAGACGCCAGCGCGTTCGACTCCGACCCCGATACCCTGGAGCGCATGGCCCGCGCGCTGCGGGAGATGAAAAATTCGCCGCTCCACAAGCACGTAAGTTGCTCGCCTTTTTGCCTCACCTAAAACGGGGCCTAGCCCAATAGCCCTACTAACACCGTCGATATTGCTGGTTGAGTGCAGCTGAATCAGCTGATGAAGAAGCAGGAAGCGACGCGCCTCGAGGCGCTGGAGGCAGAGCAGGTCCAGATGGCCATCAACCAGAACCTCAGGGACATTGTGAGTTACTGATTCCTGGTTCCCCATCGTTGACGCGAATATTGTTCAATGTTACGGTAGGGAACGTGTCCTGTGTCAGTACTTCGGTAGATAGAGTTCTCAAATAGAGAATACTGGATTTGGGACTACACAACGGCAATTTCTATTGTCCTTTTCTTGCCTGAGTTTAGTATGTAAATTCATGACTTCTTTCTTCCAGAATCATGACCATCACATTTTGGTTACTATTAGTGAGTTTAGTAAGGTGTACTGAGGTCTCGAGCTTCAACATTGTGGGCTTGAAGTCCAAGCAGAGCCCTGCCCAGTCCTTTCTAAATAGCAAGGACTTACACTTTTGAAGCTTCACGAAGTATAAATTGAAAATGTGCCCATATATTCAACCAAACCTTTTGTTCTCTGAAAGATCTCTTCCAGTTGTCTTCTGTAAATGGTGTTTTCATTTCTGCATCCATCTTTTATGACGCAGCTGACAATCTACTAATGTTTCTCTATTCATTTTCCTTGTCTGATCTACAGGAGAGGAAGAAGAAAGAAGCTGAAGAGAACAGAAAAAATATGGAACAGCAGTTACAATCGAAGGCACAAGCGTTACGGTATGAGGATGATTTAGCTAGAAAGAGAATGCAGGTACTGAAGAGCACCATCCCCTCCCATCTAACAATCACTAATTATCAGGGCTGATATAAGAGTGAAACATGATTTAATCAAGCACCTATGTTGACAGACAGAGCATGAAGCACAAAGGCGGCACGATGCGGAACTTGTGAAGATGCAAGAGGCTTCAGGTATCAGAAAAGAAGAAGCCAGGCGGGCCACAGAACAGAAGATGTTACAAAAAACACTGCAGGCCCAGATAGAAAAGGCTGAAAGAGATCGTGAAACAAACAAAGCTAAAGCATACGCAGAAGGCGAAGCTCGAGCTCATGCCAAAATATTATCAGAAGATGTTGACAGAGATATCTTAGTGGAACGGATGAAGGGTGAAAGAGAAAAGTGGCTTGCTGCAGTAAATACAACCTTTTCACATATTGAAGGTTTCAATGCTCTTGCCATTATCGATTATTATCAAGTTAATCTACCAGTTCAGTTATCTTTCGAAATGTATCAGGCAATGCTTCAAATTGATAAAAGGATAAATCTTTTTTGATCGATAATAACACATGTAATCAATACCATAGAAAATATTTTTTTCCTGTTTAATATTTCTTCACAGATCTTGAAAAAAGTTCTAGCTAACTTAAATTCCTGTTTCAGTATTGTCTCTTTTTTAGGTTTACAATATTTGTTAGGTTTGTTATGGATATTCATGTCCCCTTTACTTTAGCATGACATGATGTGAAAATTTCATCATGTGAAGTCCCACTCTTTGCATGGAGTGTATCTCACATTTATTTCCCGAGCGGTACAATTTCTCGTCTGAGAATTTATTCCTCATATTTTATGGAACCACATTTGGTGTTTCTATTATGAAAATATTAATTTTGTACGGCAAACTAATAGTACTGAGTGTTTGATGTTTCCCATTGGTACAGTTTCTTTGCATTGCAAAAATACCTTCATTTTTTTGTTGTCACTGAAAACCGATTAACAAAATGATGACGTAATCCACTTTGTGCCATTTTCTGAGCAGGGATCCTTCTTTCTGGTTTGTACTTGTAGGTGGGTTCAGAGATCTGTTTTCTGATAGGAAGAAACTAATGATGGGCATTGGAGGAGTCACTGCACTGGCTGCTGGAGTTTATACAACTAGGTTTGCCTTACCATTTTGAACTTCCTATTGTGTATGCATGCAAAGTAAAAACATAGCCTAACGTTTTCCATTTTCATGAAAAGCAATAGAGACTTCTGTTTTTCTTATTTGTTTCATTATGTTTAGGGAAGGAGCCAGAGTTACTTGGGGTTACATTAATAGAATCTTGGGCCAGCCTTCACTGATTCGTGAATCATCAATGCCGAAGTTCCCACTGCCAGCATCTAGGTTACTCAAACCTAGCTCGGCATCTTTGTCACAAGGAGCAGGGTTTGAAAATGTTATTCTTCACCCTTCGCTCAAACGGAGAATCGAACACCTTGCACGAGCAACTGCAAATACAAAGTCTCACGATGCACCCTTCCGCAACATGATGTTCTATGGACCTCCTGGAACTGGCAAAACTTTAGTAGCCAGGGAGATGGCTCGCAAATCTGTAAGTTATCAAACATATCTATTTCTTGAGCCATAACAAGGAAAGGTTTACTCATCTTCTGAAAATAATCTTTTCTATGTTTTATTTATTTATTTTCTTGCTGGCCCTGTTGTGGCCAGAAACGGTTATTGAGTAATGTTGGTATTCTATGGAAGTTCCCTATACATTGTTGTGTTGTCGAATTTTTAATAGTGGGATTTTTGGAGGGGTACTTGTGGAGGTGCATAAGTTTGGTAATGAGGATATTTTGTCTATGCTTGATGAGGCATCTGGTATTCATAAATTCTTGAACCCTTACTTCGGACAGGGCCTAGATTATGCGATGATGACAGGAGGAGATGTTGCACCCCTAGGGTCAGAGGCTGTTACCAAGATCCATCAAATATTTGACTGGGCCAAAAAGTCCAAGAGAGGCATGCTGCTTTTCATTGATGAGGCAGACGCATTCCTCTGCGAGTAAGTTTTGCAACTTGCACTTGTCATTTACTACCTTGTGTTAGAATACAGTGAACTTGAACTAATTTGGCTGTCTGAATGTAAAAAAAAAAGAGGGGGTATCTTGCTATGGTCATATTCTGATTAATATGAATGACGAACTGGACTAAGCAAATGCACCTTGATTTAATTTTCCATACTTGATTTGGACTAAGTTTGAACCATATATAAATGCAACCTTATGTTACTGGTCTAACGCTGCTGAAATCAAATAAAGCTTAACTTAGCAATCAGGATTTTGAAGTTTTATTGAAACTTGTTATATGTCAATTGCCATGACCCTGTTCTGACTTCTGACTATCATGGGGATAGTCTTTTCCTGCCCAGATTTGCAATCACCCATCTATTATCACTCTCCTGTTCTGATATTATCACAGGGCTAGTCTTTTCCCACCTAGACTTTTTATTTACCCTTGTATTTTCACTCCTTTCCTGAAATTTCTTCACCCTTAAACCAGTGCCTTCCAATCTTCAGCGTGCTCTTTATCCCTTGCAATGCAAGAATCATTACATAACTGTGAATTTTTATTGAATGGTAGATTGGTAGGAGCACGGTAGCTTACCGTATCAGTACAGCAAGTTCCATGCAGCTTCATATTTCTCTAATCTCGTTTTACCTTCTAATGTACCAGACGCAACAGTATCCATATGAGTGAAGCACAGCGGAGTGCTCTCAATGCACTATTGTTTCGAACCGGTGACCAGTCAAGGGACATAGTCCTTGTTCTCGCAACAAACCGACCTGGTGACCTTGATGCTGCTATTACTGATCGTATCGATGAAGTTATTGAGTTTCCCTTACCCGGGGAAGATGAGAGGTTTGAACTGCTCAAGTTATACTTGAACCAGTATATACTTAAGGAAGAGACCAAAGGTTCTTCTTGGAGCTCGTTGTTCAACAAGAAGCCAAGGAAGATAGATGTGAAGGGTGTAACTGATGATTTGCTATGGGAAGCCGCACGGAAGACTGATGGCTTCTCTGGCAGAGAGATTGCCAAGCTGGTGGCTAGTGTGCAAGCTGCTGTTTATGGCCGTCCTGACTGTATTTTGGATCCCCAGTTGTTCTTGGAAATCATTGACTACAAAGTGGCGGAGCATCACCAGCGCATCAAGCTCGCTTCTGAGGGTAAGGCAACTTCGCCAGCTGCCTTGACTTGACCTAACAAAGATGCACACGGGAGCCACATTTTTCTCGGTGGATCCTGGATTTTGTGAAGTACGGGAAATGAGGGATACGTACCTCCCACTGGCTACAATAGTAGTGGATATTTAGGAAACTGTTGAGGGATTAGTGATGCTCCAGCAAGTTTTATTCGATTGTGTTTGCTTGCAGCAAAAACATCCGTCGTACGTAGGAGAGCATCCAAATCGGCTTATCTGCTTAGCTGAAGAGCTTGAGACTGAAAATTCATGTCAGTCTCATTATATTCATTTTGCACTGTATTTTGTTAGTCTCCTGTGCCTGTTGATTTATAACCATTTTATTTATGGTGACTTCTGTAATCTTGTTCATTGTAATGGAAAAATATAAGAATCAATAACTATATGGTGATGATTAAGCTCGCTTGCTTTGCCTGGATCCTTGTTTGGACCATCGGATCTTATAACAAAATTGTAATTTTATATATTTTGGACTACAGTTTGCATCATCGCTGACTGAGGCGGCCTTCAACGACAGCAATGTTGTGCGAAATTAAAGTAAAATCTAACAAAAGAAAAAGGATAAATAAATAAATAAAGATGCAACAGGTAAAGTAAAAAAGCTAGCTGGCGCCCTTGAGATTTGCAGATATCCTACTATGCACATAAGCGAAATCCACGGGCACGTATCTTTCCGCGTCAAACTGAACCACTCCCTGTAGTTTGTTCTTCACCATGTCCACAGCAATCACCCAAGCATCCGTGTCATGATCGTAGTTGGTCACCATGAAGTAAACAGTAGCATCACCATCATCATCATCATCGTGCAAGCTAAGCGTGGGTTGCATTATCCAAAGCCATTGGAATGGTGGTCCGCCTTCATCACCAGCTCCCTGATGATGCTTGGGCAGGATCTCAAACTGCGGGTTGGTGACATCCATATTGGACGACTGGATGTCACAGTCCTTTCGCCAGGCATCCTCCAAGGAACTAGTCCGGCTCCACGAGGCAGCCAGCCAAGGACGACGATCCCCCATCGCGACGAACTTGATGCGTCCGTCGACGAAAGCAATGTCCCGAAAAAGGCGCGCGTCGTCCTGATCCATATTTAGCTCGGCCCGGAGCTCGTCCGGAAGCGGGATGTATCTAAGCTTGGGATTCTGAGTCTCTTGTTGGGCGAGCCGCCGCAGATCGCAGAGGAGGATACCCCGCCACAGGTCAACGAAGCCTACGGTGCCGTCGTCTCCTCCGATAGTGATGGCCTTGGTGTTGAGATGCAGGAAGTAGTCGCCGCTCTCCTGGTACTGTTGCATCTGCTCGCGGTCGTCCACCGAAACGACGGTTTCGGTCCAGGTCTCGTGCTCGGAGTTGTAGAGGTAGAGCATGAAGAAACGGCCACGTGCTGGACGGGACCTGTATTCACAGAGAGCAGCAACCATGTAGTAGTCCTTGTCCTTCTTCACCGTACTTGTTGCATTATTGCCTAATAATAAGCTGCTGCTCCCATCGTGGAAGGTGAGGAAGCCAGTGTTACTGGGGCCGCACAATATTTGGTCGTGGGGGGGCGCGCGGGAGCAGCGACAGTGACGGGAAGCCGCCGGGCCGGTACACGTAGAGGTCGGCCTCGTAGCGCTTGGTGGGCTTTCTGGTGCCGACGACGATGTTCAGGAGGACGAGGTCGCCTTCCGTGGCGATGACATCCGGCGCGCAACCGACCATCTGTTCGGGCACCTCGTCGGCGGCGGCGCGGCAGAAGACGCAGAGGTAGGAGACGCGCGGGGGGCGGTCCACGCACAAGGTGACCTGGACGTGCTTGCCGCACCTGGAGAAGGTGCAGGCGGTGGTGGCGTTGACGCGGTCGGCCACGTAGGCTTGGGTTTCCAGGAGGATCCATGGGAGCTCGGTTGCGCCGTCGGCTTCCACGGCGGTGGACAGGGCAGGCGGACGCAAGGTCTCAGTTGGCAAATCGTCTATCCAGCATTCGTTGACCGCCATGGATGATCGACCGGAACAATCGACCTTTTTTTGCTGCACTTGGAGTCTTGGATCGATCAATTGACCTGTCGCCCTCTCCGTTGAGTTTTTCCCAATATACTATATAAGTAGGGAAGTGACCGAGGTCCTTCCTGACTTGGTAAAGGGAGCACCGACTGCGATTCAGACTCGACCAGGGCTGCCTGACTTGTATCTTCCGAGGTCAGAGTTCTTCTCTACTCTTTATTAATTTTAGTATGGTCGTTTCTTCCCGTCATTTTTGTGTCGCCTCCCGATCCCGAGCCTATCGTAGCTTTTCCCATGGTGTCCGTGTAGGTATTGTATCCCTTGTAGATTTTTCCTTCGTATAGGAAATAGGATTCGTGGTTCGTTACGATTGTTTTTCTGGTTTCCATCTACCACACGATGACGAACCAGATCGACACCGCATACTCTGCCCAGACGGTGGCGGCTGGACCTCGGTCTGAGGGAGTTCCGCGTCGTGCCGGCGCGAGTTGGTGGACATGATGTATTGGTGTTCATCGTTCGACGAAGCTGATGTCGATGAGGATGTCGTCATAGTGGACCTTGGCGAGGCGCTGGAGCAGCTGATGAATTACAAGTAGAAGCAAAGGCGCAGGATCTTTTTGCCGCTTAACTCCTCAAACTGCTGCGCTTAGGAAACACCAGCAAGATCTTGCGTCCAAGGTTACGAGGCCAAGATCTGGGAGCCTATATCCCAAGGCGTATATTTCAAGAAGCGGAGCCATGTTCGGACAATGGCCTGCTTTCGCAAGAACTTCAGTAAAAACAGGTTTTGATTTGCTATGTCAATCTCTGCCTCTTATCGTTTCATCTCTCCTGAAGACTATAGTTTTCATGTTCCAACTTGCAGACATGAAAACAAGTTACTTGCTGGAGTAAGAGAAGAAATCTCTTCAGGTTTTTCTTACTTAATTTGCCAATTTGAGAAGAAAACTCCTTTCTTTTTCTTCCTGACACAACAGTAACACACGTCATTTTTTTTAAAAAAAAGAAATTGAGAATCTTCATCATGCTTTAACCAATGTATCGTCAATTCGTCATCTTTTATAGAAACGAAATTGAGAATCTTCATCTAGCTATCTGGCTGTTGAAGTGCAATATAATGCTAGCAGAGATAGATTGTTCAGTGTGGTAAACTTCTCGTGATTTGGATAATACAATTCTAATGAAACAACATATAAATTGTCTTTTGTTGTGTAATAATTAAGGAAATAAAGTATAATATCTAAAATACTATTTGAGTATGTGTTTTAAATTATTTATTAAAGCTCATAACAACGCACGGGCATTTTGCTAGTCTTTATATTATTTCCTTGTTCTACAAGCGATCGACTTCTCTTCAAATTCAAATCATAGTGTCTCATTTGAAAGAAGAAAAAAAAAATCACGTACGGTGTGTCACGAAACCACAATATTTTCTAGTATGGCACGCTCAATACATTACACAGGCCGGTATTTTACAACCATCTGCCTCTCATAAATTTGAAGCACGAGAAATAACACTAGAGAATTAGCTCAAGCGATTCTGCACCTAACATGTCGTCAGATAATTAGATACCCTGCTGTGCAGGTAAGCGAACCCAACAATGGTGTATGCTTCCGCGTCAAACTCGGACACTGCTTCTAGTTTGTTCTCCTTCATGTCTACAGCAACCACCCAAGCTTTGGCGTCATCGTAGTGGACCTCCTTGACCATGAAGAAAACAGTAGAATCACCGTCGAGCAAGCTGAGTGTGGGTTGCATTATGCAGAGCCCCTTGAAAGGTGGTGGGCGTTCATCACCCTGCTGGCGGTGAGGCTTGGGTAGGAGCTTGTACTGTAGGTTGTTGACATTCATATTGACTGAATTGATGTGATAGTCCATTCGCCAAGTATCCTCTAGTAAGGAACTCGTCGTCCTGCTGATGAGAATATCAACGACATACGAACAACGACGACGGAAGACGGCGCGCCAAACCAAGTTGTCACGCCTCCACCTCTCGTCGTTACGCCTTCTCAAGTTATGGACCCATCTTCCGACGAGACGACAACATACAAGGGCCCAATCACTAGAGCTCGAGCCCAGGAATTGAAGATGGTTTTGATGCTAAGGAACGACGGCCCAGGATGACGCCCGCGAAGGCCCAAGTAGCCCAAGTCGCGCGACTACCTCTCCACCGCACGCCTCTCTACTTCAGCCGGCCCTAGATGCCGCGCTCCCCCTATTTAGTCAAGGGTTGCGCCCTTGTAATCTTTGAGTTTTGTTTTAAGATTAGCTTAGCTATTCATCCGTCTCTCGACGTGAATTCAGAACTCCAACTTCGTGCAATACATCAGATTGCTCGCCTCTAATTCTTGCTCGTTCTTCGATTGCGCGTAAGAATTGATCCTCGTGATCAGGTTGATCTTGTTTACCACAAGGTTAATATCCTCCGAAAGTTGGTTCAGCGATTGCATTGGCGCTTCGGTCTTGCTCGTCGTAGTCGGATCGTGAGGGTCGACATCCACCGAATCGAAGTTATCTACACTTGCCGAAAGATCGGACACTCTACACCTATCAAGTGGTATCAGATTTCCAGTGTTTCTCGGTGAGTTTATCCAAGTCCACATAAACCAAAAACTACAAAAATAATTTTACCCCAGTACGGTTTTGAGCCTCGCACTTTCGTTCAATAATTTGCGTTGTTGAGTTTTTGTGCTATCGCTTTTGATCGTTGCTGGTCCACGGTGTTTCATCGTTTTCTCCTCATCATCGTCGTATCCTTCCACCACATCGTGTGTTTTCGCCACCACAATTTGCTTTCCGCCGCATCTGTTTTCTCCGCCTCGCTCTCCTACTTGGCCACGCGTAACGAGTCTTACTCAGTTGCGTTTTGGTGAGCCGATCACTTGCCAAGTTTTGCCACCGCACCGTGAGTCCGGCTCAGTCACGTGACTTGTTGAGTCCTACTCGGTTACGTGGTAAACCGCCCCGCCTCGCCTTGTGTTGTGTTCTGCTCATCCCTACTCTAGAGAGAGAGAGAGAGAGAGAGTGTGTATGCATTGTTTTTTCTTCACACTCCCCTGACATAGGTTAAAAAAAAAGAGGGGCGGAAGTAAAAAAAAAAGAAAAAGAAAAAGAAAAAAGAGCGCTTGAGCACCATAGGCGACACGTTACTGTTCTTTACCCTTCTTCGGATCCGTTTGTTTTGATTCTTCTTCTTCCTCTTCCACTTGTGCCGGCAGCAATCTTTTCGCGTTTAGCACCTTTATTCAACTTTACAGTTATTGTTTGAATTGTGCTAACCCTTGATTGAGTGCAGCCTCCTAGCTCCACAAATTTTCTACTACGAGCAGGTTTTTGTTTCACCACGCAATTGCTCCTCCAATCTTTCACCGGTTTTACCTGTGGTTGCAGTTCACACTTGCGTGCTTGGTAAGGACGGGTAAGGATTTGATAACAGCTTTTTGATTGAGCTTTTCATCCACCACTCACCTCTCATCGTAGGATCTTTTTCTGTGTTGCTTGTGTTTCTATGGCAGGAAACAACTCGAAGTCGGAGGAGCTCACCCTCCAAGAAGTCCAGGCGCAGGTTGAAGGTCTACAAAACGACATGAAGACGATGCACGAGAGACTTGACTCCACGATTACTTCGTCGAACGAGCGTTTTGATCAGCTCGACCTTGCTGATACGGCTGCCCACACCACGCTCGCGACGATCATGACTCGTCTTGAGGCCATGTCAACGTAACTTGGGACCATGACGACGCAGCTCACGGAGTTGCAAACTGCACGCGACTACGGCGCCGACACCGAGCAGGATGACGCCAATCGTCATGGTCATGCTCGTAGGGTACATGTTCCTACTAATGATTCTTTTGCCAGAATTAAATTTCGTATTCCCACTTTTACTGGCAAATATGATCCGGGTGCTTATCTTGATTGGAAATTAGAGGTTGAACAAAAATTTGCATGCCATGATATCCCTGCTAATTTACAAGTTAAGGCTGCTATTAGTGAATTTACTGAATTTGCTTTACTTTGGTGGCGTGAGTATAGACAAAAATATCCTAATAATGTTCCAGCCACTTGGACGGCATTAAAAGCTGCTATGCGTCGTCGTTTTGTGCCGTCATATTATGCTAGAGATTTGCTTAATCAAATGCAGCGTTTTCAACAAGGTTCACAATCTGTAGAAGATTATTATCAAGCTTTGCAAAAGGGTATGATTCGCTGTGGTTTAGTTGAACTAGAGGATGCTGCTATGGCTCGCTTTAGGGGTGAGTTAAATCGTGAAATTCAGAACATTCTTGATTATAAGAATTATGATGATATCACCACTTTGTTTGAATATGCTTGTAAAGCTGAACGTGAAGTGCAGGATCGACAATCTTCATCAAGACCTAACACTCTTGCAGGGTCCAAGGCGCCTTCAGCTCCACGATCGGCGCCTCCTTCCACGTCACGCGACCACACTGCGACCTCGTCCAAGTCGAGTGCTCCACCCATGGCCAGATCTGTCTCGACCGCGCCGTCCTCCTCGTCGTCTGGACGAGCTCGAGATACTCAGTGTTTCCGTTGCAAAGGATTTAGTCATGTGATACGCGATTGTCCAAACAAACGAACTATGTTGATTCGTGATGACGGTGAGTATTCTTCTGCTAGTGATTCTGAGGATACTCTACATACTATGCTTACCACTAACCATGCAGATAATACGGAGCTTCATGTCGACTCTAGTGCCGCCGACAGATATGCAACTCTTGTTGTGCAGCGTGTTCTTAGTACATAGGTCGTGCCAGACGAAAAGAATCAGCGCCACAACATTTTTCATATTAAAGGCGTTGTGCAAGAACGAGCAGTCCGTATAATCATCGATGGTGGAAGTTGTAACAATTTGGCTAGTACGACCTTGGTGGAGCAGTTATCATTGCCAACAAGGAAGCATCCACATCCTTATCATGTTCAATGGCTTAATGATGGCGGCAAAATAAAGATAACGCGCTCGGTACGTGTCCCTTTCTCTCTTGGTGCATATTCTGATTTTATGGATTGTGATATTGTTCCAATGGAAGCATGCTCTTTGTTGCTTGGACGTCCTTGGCAATATGATGTTGATAGTGTTCATCATGGTCGCTTCAATTATTATTCCATCATGTTTAAGGGTCAAAAAATTGTTATTCATCCTATGACACCTGAACAAGTTCTAAAAGATGATATTGCTAGAGCGGCAAAAGCTGCAAAATTGATTAAATCACCACCTGTTGCACCTGTTCAACCTGAGATCAAATTGCATAACCCTATATTGCTTGCTACACATACTGATTTTGATGAGTTACATGATGCTAATCTGCCCTGCTATGCGCTAGTTTGCTCTCGTATGCTTGTTTTATTAGATGAGGCACCTATGTTGCATATTCCTCCTACTATTGCTAACCTTCTGCAGGACTATAAAGATGTTTTTCCCGCTGAATTGTCACCGGGTCTTCCTCCTATTCGTGGCATAGAACATCAGATTGATTTAATTCCAGGCGCACAGCTTCCTAATCGTGCCCCGTACCGTACAAATCCTGAGGAGACAAAAGAAATTCAGCGTCAAGTGCAAGCATTGCTGGATAAAGGTTACATTCGTGAGTCTCTCAGTCCTTGTTCGGTTCCTGTTTTGCTTGTTCCTAAGAAAGATGGTTCTTGGCGTATGTGTGTAGATTATCGTGCAATTAACAATATTACAATTCGTTATCGATATCCTATACCACGACTTGATGATATGCTTGATGAACTTAGTGGTGCCATAATTTTCTCTAAGGTTGATTTGTGTAGTGGTTACCATCAGATAAGAATGAAATTAGGAGATGAATGGAAAACGGCTTTTAAAACTAAATTTGGCTTGTATGAATGGTTGGTTATGCCGTTTGGATTGTCTAATGCTCCTATCACTTTTATGCGTTTAATGAATGAAGTTCTTCGGCCTTTCATTGGAATATTTGTTGTTGTCTATTTTGATGATATCCTTATATATAGCAAATCCATGAATGAGCATTTAGATCATTTGCATGCTATTTTTGATGCTTTGCGTGCTGCTCGCTTATTTGGGAACATGGAAAAATGCACTTTTTGCACGTAACGTGTTTCGTTTCTTGGCTATGTTGTTACTCCGCAGGGCATTGAGGTGGATAGCAGCAAGGTGGATGCCATTCAGAGTTGGCCACAACCAACGACGGTCACACAGGTTCGTAGTTTTCTTGGTCTTGCAGGCTTCTATCATTGTTTTGTGCGGGATTTCAGTTCTATTGCTGCACCATTACATGAGCTGACCAAGAAGGGAGCGCCATTTAAGTGGGGTGCACCACAGGACGATGCATTCAACACTTTAAAGGAACGGTTAACTCACGCTCCTCTCTTACAATTGCCTAATTTTGATAAAGTGTTTGAATTGAAATGTGATGCTAGTGGAATTGGTTTGGGTGCTGTTTTGTTACAAGATCATAAACCCATTGCTTATTTTAGTGAGAAGTTAAGTGGTGCTGCCCTTAAATATTCCACTTATGATAAAGAACTTTATGCTTTAGTAAGAACTTTGCAAACATGGCAGCATTATTTATAGCCTCGCGAATTTATTATTCATTCTGATCATGAGGATTTGAAACATATTAGAATCCAGACTAATCTGAACCGTCGGCATGCTAAATGGGTTGAATTTATTGAATCTTTTCCGTACATCATTAAACATAAAAACGGGAAGGAAAATGTGATTGCCGATGCTTTGTCTCGTCGTTATACAATGCTGTCCCAATTAGACTTTAAAATCTTTGGTTTGCAAGCTTTGAAAGATCAATATGTGAATGATGCTGATTTTCATGATATTATGATGCATTGTAAGGATGGCAAACCTTGGGGGAAATTTCATATGCAGGATGGGTTCCTGTTTCGTGCTAACAAGCTGTGTATTCCAGCTAGCTCGGTTCGTCTTTTGTTGTTATAGGAGGCGCATGGAGGTGGTCTTATGGGTCATTTTGGCGTTTTCAAGACACATGAGGTGTTGGTCGATCACTTCTTTTGGCCACGGATGCGCCGTGACGTTGAGCGCGTTGTTGCCCGCTGTACTACATGTCAAAAAGTTAAATCCCGTTTGGGTAATCATGGTTTGTATATGCCCTTACCTGTTCCCTCTTCTCCTTGGCATGATATTTCAATGGATTTATTTTAGGATTGCCTCGTACTAAGAAGGGAAGGGACAATATTTTTGTGGTGGTTGATCGTTTCTCTAAAATGGCTCACTTTATACCTTGTCATAAAACTGATGATGCCTCCAATATTGCTGACTTGTTCTTTAGAGAGATTGTTAGACTGCATAGAATTCCTAAAACAATTGTCTCCGATCGTGATGCTAAGTTTCTTAGTCACTTTTGGCGTTCTCTTTGGAATAAATTAGGAACTAAGCTGCTGTTTAGTACTACTTGTCATCCTCAAACTGATGGACAAACAGAGGTAGTAAATAGAACTTTGTCTGCTATGCTTAGAGCTGTTCTAGATAAAAATTTGAGACGTTGAGAAGATTGTTTACCTTATGTTGAATTTGCTTATAATCGTGCTACACATTCTGCCACTAAAATGTGTCCTTTTGAGGTTGTTTATGGCTATGTTCCTAGGGCGCCTATTGATTTGTTTGCTATTGATGCTGAAGATGAACCAAATGTTGATGTTATTGCTCATATTGATCACATGAAACAATTGCATAAAGAAACACAACACAACATTACCGTTGCTAATAAGAAGTATCAAGTTGCTGGTAGTAAAGGTAGAAAACATGTTTCTTTTAAACCTGGTGATTTGGTTTGGTTGCACTTGCGTAAAGATAGATTTCCTACTTTGCGTCGTTCTAAATTAATGCCTCGTGCTGCTGGTCCTTTTAAAGTGCTAACCAAGATTAACGATAATGCTTATATTCTTGACTTGCCCATGAAGTTTGGTGTTTCCACTAGTTTTAATGTTGCAGATTTGAGACCATATTTGGGTGAGGATGATGCGTTGCCGTCGAGGACGACTTCGCTTCAAGAAGGGGAGGATGATGAGGACATCAACGACATACGAATAACGACGACGGAAGACGGCGCGCCAAACCAAGTTGTCACGCCTCCACCTCTCGTCGTTGCGCCTTCTCAAGTTATGGACCCATCTTACGACGAGACGACGACGTACAAGGGCCCAATCACTAGAGCTCGAGCGCAGGAATTGAAGATGGTTTTGATGCTAAGGAACGACGGCCCAGGATGACGTCCGCGAAGGTCCAAGTAGCCCAAGTCGCGCGACTACCTCTCCACCGCACGCCTCTCTACTTCAGCCGGCCCTAGATGCCGCGCTCCCCCTATTTAGTCAAGGGTTGCGCCCTTGTAATCTTTGAGTTTTGTTTTAAGATTAGCTTAGCTATTCATCCGTCTCTCGACGTGAATTCAGAAATCCAATTTCGTGCAATACATCAGATTGCTCGCCTCTAATTCTTGCTCGTTCTTCGATTACGCGTAAGAATTGATCCTTGTGATCAGGTTGATCTTGTTTATCGCAAGGTTAATATCCTCCGGAAATTGGTTCAGCGATTGCATTGACGCTTCGGGCTTGCTCGTCGTAGTCGGATCGTGCGGGTCGACATACACCGAATCGAAGTTATCTACACTCGCCGAAAGATCGGTGACTCTACACCTATCACCTGCTCCATAAGGTAGCGACCCAAAAATCCCTGTTTTGGTTCCGCTTCCCGGACTAATTTGATGCGGCCATTGACGACAGCAATGTCCCGACAAAGGCAGGGGTCATCATCAAAGTTGAACCCGTCTGACATGATTTCCCGTGGAAAAGGGTTGTAACGAAGCTTCGGGTGGTCCAGAACTCGGCGCAGATCGCAGAGGATGCCCCGCCAGAGGTCGACGAAGCCTGTGTCATCGTCTCCTCCTATCGAGATAACCTTGGTGTTGGCATGCATAAAGCCGTATTTTGGCAGATGCTGTTGCAGCTGATGGTCTTCCACGGACATGATGGTCGTAGTCCAAAGTCTCGTGCTTGGAATTGTAGAGGTGGACATGCTGCTTGAGCTTGAGGAGCTGCCCTTCCTCAAGATGCCAATCTCATTGGAATTGAAGATGTGATCATCAGGCGGCCTCTTGAGCAGCGTCAGGGACGGGCCATCGCGGCCGCCGGGCCGGTAGATGTAGAGATCGGTCTCGGATCGCTCGTCCTTGGTGATCAAGGGGATGCGTACGAGGACGAGGTCGTTGCCTTCGGTGGCGATGACCTCGGGAAACCAGGAAAAGATCCCTTCGGTGGCGCCGCGGCAGAAGACGTAGAGGTAGGAGACGCGCGGCGGGCGGGCGACGCAGAGAGTGACCTGGATCTGCTCGCCGCACGCGGAATCGCAGCAAGCGGTGGTGGCGTTGCAGCGGTCGGCGATGTAGGCGAAGCTTTCGATGAGGACCCAGGTAGGGGCCGCGCCGCTTGCACCCCTACCTGGGCCGTCCCGCGCCACGAATAAACAACCCGCGATGTAGCCCGCTTAGAGAGAACGGGACGTCTGCGGCTGCCCACGGCGCCGCTAAACTCCCGCAAACACAAAGCTTCGCCTGGCCATGGCGACGAACGAAGCTGTTGCGCCGCCGGACACCGTGCGAGCGGGGCGGGATGCAGCAAGCCTTCCCCCTTGCTTCACCTCGTCAAACGGACATATGCAAGCAGCGCTACTCATGCTTTGCCTTATCTCGAACATGGGCGAGCGCGAGCGGCAGCGTGTTGCGGCTACTTTGCGGCCGGGCGGGCAGTCCTGCGAATGATTGCGGCGCTTTGCGGGACGCCGCACAATCCCGTGAAGCACTTGCGGCTCGTGCGGCTCGCGGGGCGGACAGCCGCATCCCGCCCCGCTTGCAGCGCTAGACCCAGGGATGCGGTTCAGTGGCAGCGTCGTCATCGGCAGCCGGTGGCACACGGACGGGCCTCATCGATCCTTCGCTGGACTTGGACCTTGTTTGATTGTTTTTGTTGGGATGGACTACTCGGTCCGATATAAAATAGAGGAAGGAAGGCGAGGCGAGCAAGCTCCGACGGCAGACTCGAATTCGAGTCGACCTTCACCCGCCCGCCCTCTCTGTCTGATTTTTTTTTTTTTTTTTTTTTTTTGAGGAAAGCCCTCTCTGTCTGATGATTTGATTCGAAGAGAAAAAGAATCCGAAATAAACATGGGCAAGGCCGCAAGGATAAACTTTTGGTAGACTTTCCTTTCGAGATAAAATGCCAACTGGGCTCGTCGAACCGGAATCAAAGTTCGGAACACATGAGTACATGACACTCGGCCCAGTTGTTGACTGACGGGACCAATTGATTCGGCATACCAAGGCCCATTTACTTGGCACGCACAAGGCCTGTCGCGGTTCGCTCTCTTCCGACTCCGCCGCCTTCGGTGAAAACCAACCATTGTTGCCATCTTTGTTCATGAGTGCATGTCTATCGGGTTCCGGAGAGGGATTGAATGGTAACATTGATCAGGGCTCAGTACACCTGTTACTTTTTTTTTTCGCGATGACAGTACACCTGTTCATGAGATGACTGCTCGTTCTGTAAGCTATGCGTCAGTAGCGAAGCTAAATCTATTTCACACCCAGATTGAAATTTGGCATGTGTTCAGGTCCACTTGAGATGGTCATTGGCGTAGTATGGACTTTGAAAATACATCCTGCAACGCAAAGAAGCTAGTTCTGAACATTTGAAAATGCATTGCGCAAAGTTAATAATGGATGCTCCTCGTCAGATTTCAAAAAATAATTGAAGTCACGCTTGCGCGGGTCAATTTATCCGAAAGGGAGCTTGCAAACAACGAAGAGAGTGACCGAACACAACAACAGAGCGACCGCAGCATGGTCCCCTCCTGTATGACCAATGATGGTTCCTATAAATGATGCAGCTTCCGATCGAATAAATAAGCTTTGTCACTCACATTCACATCTTTAATTAGGAGCCTTCAGAACCACAAAGCTGAGCTACAGTAGAGCAAAGTACACGCCACCTGCAGGTTTTAGGTTCCTTATTTATTAGTTGTGCGTCCTACTTTTTTTTGTCATACTGGACGCAGAATGTTACTACTACACGTTATAGTTCAAGTTGTGTTAAAGAGGAATAAATTCTAGTACACAAGTCCGTTCATCACCTGAATTCATTTCAAAAAACTAATGCCAGAGATTGGATGCAGCAACAATACTAATCTTCTGGAGCTAATAAGAAGAACCATTGATGCAGTAACATCAAGAAGAACCATTGAGATCGAGGAAGAGCCATCGATGCAGCAACATACAGACACATCATTTCGCTGTTGTTGTACTTGTGCTGGTGACATAAAACGAATAATGAGATGAAATGTCATTACCAACAGGGGCAACCACACACCTTTCTCCTCACCACATCAAACGCAACGTTGAACGGCCCTCCAACTCAAAGCTCAGTTGCCGACAGATGCAAACCATCATTCACCTCTCGCGCATTGCCAATCCATGATGCAACATCCACACTCAAACACAGGAGTGGCTTCTCCTTTCTCTTTGAGAGCGCCTGACACGCACCAGGCCACGCTCACATGGCAATGGCGCATACTACCCCTCCCTCTGCCCAAAGGATGCGCCCCGTCAGCTCCTGCGCACTTCAGAGTACCTCCACACTTCAGAGAGAGAGAGTGCCAGCACTCGTGGCCAAAGCGAGTGAAGTGGAAGAGAGAGAGAAAAAAAACACTAGCGCAGCTTTGGCAGAAGAAGACTAGAAGAAGCAGCTGAAACAAAAAAATTGCCCCCCAAAAAAGGCTGCAAAAGCGCTTAAGAAAGGTTTTAGCGCGGCAAGCAGAAGAAGACGCGCCTAGGAAAGGACAGAAAGCAAGCAGCAGGGGAGAAGAGATTAGAAGGCAGGAAGCCTGCTCTAATGACCCCCCCCCCCCCTAATCGTACTTTGCGCGCAGCAAATGACAAAGCCCCGTGCCTAATAAGTACGTACATTATTCGCTCCCAGTCCCACTCCCACAGCGAAGGGCCCTCCCTCCCCTCGATCAGCAGAGCAACCAACCAAACCGAACCCCAATGCATGCAAATGCACACAGCACGGCACAATGCTTGCTGGTTCTGCACTGCGCTGCCAAAAGGAATCCAACACGCCCAAAAGGCAAAGTCAAAAGGAGGGAGTGCCCGAGACGAGACGAGAGAGCCCCTCCCCTGCTTGTAGTATCAAGCAATGCAGCTCTGGCGCTACAGCACAAACACAGCTGCGCATGCACACTTACCGCAGAGAGAGAGAGAGGAGCTGTGCTGTGTACCACAGTACTTTACCAGTGTATGCTCTCTCTCTCTCCCTCTGTGCCTCTGCTTGAGAGAGAGAAAAGGAGTGTGAGAGAAAGAAGCCCTAACGTTTGGTAACATGCAGTTGACATTAAGAGAGAAAGATGAATGCAGGGCCAACTTAATGAAGGTTATCCAATAACACAATGAGGGGTGGAGCTCTATGGTTGAAATCGATGAGATCATCACATTACTGCCTCCTAACCGCTGCATGAGTTAACACCCAGAATGTCACTGACGAAATTACAAGAGCCGAAGAAGAAAGAAGGATAAAGAAAAGACAGAAGCTAAATAATCTAAGAGATGATCGATGATGATGCATCCTCCGATCCTGCATTGGCTACTACTCACTCATGCATTGTGCTGCTGCTGATGGTGGTGCTGCTGCTGCTGCGGCGGCGGCGGCGCCGGGTAGTGGTGGTGATGCTGGTGATCATGGTGCTGATGATGCTGTGGCGTCCCCATCGCGGGATTCTGCTGCTGCTGCTGCTGCTGCTGCTGCTGCGAGGACGATGACGGGGAGGGGGAGTTGGGCGGCATCTTGGCGAGGTGCTTGTTGTTGTGCATCCAGACCTTGAGCACGCGTCTGGGAACACAGACCTGCGCGCAGAAGGCGTCGACGGCGTCGGAGTCGGGCTTGTGGATGCGCCACCCCACGCGCTGCGCGAACTCCCGCATCCTCTCCTTCTGCTCCGCCGTGAACTTGGTCCGGAACCGCTTCTTCCCCGGCGCCACGGCCATGGGCGGAGCCGACGCCGACCCTCCTCCACCAATCACGGTCAGCTGCTGCAGGTGCTGTGGCGCCTGATGAGCCGGTGGAGGATGAGGGTGCTGCGGCTGCGGGTGGGGCCCGCGGAGCTCCTCGCTCGACGACTCGGTCAGCGCGGCGGGCGCGGAGGAAGGGGACACCGGGACCGGCGGCGCGTGGTGAGGGCGCGGCGTCGGCTGCTGCATGTGCGGCGGCGCCAGGAGCAGCGGCATGGCGCGGGCGGTCGGGGTGGTCGGCGACAGGGCGGCGCCGCCGGGGACGGGCTCGCGGCGGTGGAAGCTGCGGTGGCACCCGCACGCGGCGCAGGCCAGCGCGCCAGGCCCGTCGGCGGCGGACGGCATGAACTCGCAGCAGCCGTCGAGCACGTGCGCGCCCAGCCGCGCCGCGTGGTTGCGCTGGCACTCGCGGTACCTCCACTGCTCCGCCGCCACGGCGAGCGGCGCCGCGGTGCCGTTCCTCGCCGGCTCGTGGTGCTGGCGGCGATGATGATGCTGCTGCTGGCGCTCCCTCCTCGGGGTGTGGGCCTGGCGTTGGTGGTGAGGCTGGTGCAGGAAGCCCGGAGGCGGCGGCATCGGCGGCGGCTGCTGCTGCGAGAGGAGGGAGGAGTTGGGAGGCAGCAGCGGCCTCGAGAAGGACTCCATCGCCACGGAGGACGAGTGCTGCTGCTGCGAGGGGCCCACCACCAGATGCCCATGACCAGCTTGCTGCTGCGGAAGCGGCGGGGCGCCCGCCACGGGCGCGGCCGGCGCGGTGGTGTACTGGTGGTGGTGAGCCCTGTTCTCCTCCTCCTCCTCGTCCTCCTCTTCCTCGTCGTCAAAGTCGTCTTCCTCCTCCTCCTCCTCTTCCACCTCCTCCACATGCGATGATCTCTTGTACTCCATGGCACCTACTACCGACCGACCTAGGCTGGGGCTGAGAGAGCTAGAGAGCTCCACTCGAGGGGTTTGCTTGCTTGGTGGCCTTCTCTTTATTATTAGGATAATGATTCTTTCTCCTCCCCCTTTTGCTCGACGAGTTTAGGCCGTATTTTTAGTGGTCTTGCTCTACTTGTACGTTTCGCGAGGGAAGTAGTGAAGGAGGATGATGTAGGCGGCGACGGGGAGATGGAAGATGGGGAGGTGGATGGATTAAATTGCTTGGTTAATCTAAGCTACAATACAAACCAGGGGTAACCGGGGAACAATAATACCAATAACAACAATAACAATTTTGGTGGGGAATGTTTTGTTTCCTTGACAAAGAAAGAGAGAACTAACTAGGAGAACACGAGATATTAACCATCTTATCGATGCATATGCATGCACCCTAAAAAAGAACAAGGAAGAAGAGGAACGAGCAGGGGGGGCGGAGAGAACAACGGAGCGAGCTAAGCGAGAAGGGGAAGGAATGGGGGAGGAGGGGGAAGTGACAGGAGAGAGAAAGTGGCTTGCTGATAGTAGCCGCTATAGGCCGGGTGTGTTTGAAGCAGTCTACCACTTCACAATGGTGAGGGTGACTTGGTGTGGTGGGGAAAGAGAAAAGAGAGAGAGAGAATGAGATGTGGGAGAAGCCCATGCCCACCGACAGGGCCATGTTTCACCCCCTCCCACACCTGCACTATGGCCTACTGCCACACCACCACCATCTCCACCTCCACCACCGTGCACCCTCCAATCCAATCTTCCATTGGCGATTTCAGTTCCCCCCTCTACTTCACGGCTCAAGTTAATTTGGTTTTTCTGTTTAATTGCACTGGTTTAATAATGTCTTTACCTTCCAGTTGTCCTGTGACCAAACACGCTGCACAGTGTACCAGTATCACCATTGACTCCAAGTACATCCGCGCATGTCGCCTACTTGCCTTACACACATCAGCTGCAATTAAACCGTCCTGAACTTGGCTGCTACTAGTACTATGAAGGTGTGGTAAAAATATGTGACCGCTTAACTATGGTCCCAATAATTCCTTGGTCAGGTAATCTCCATAGTGACATTTGTTTCACATCGGCCTCCTTTGGAATGAAGGATTCTCAAAATATAGGAATAGAAAAAATACAGGATTGAAGATGCACATATTCTTGAATCCTTTGGAATGAAAAAATACAGGAATTACTCTTACTAGATGTTTGGATGCTTCATAGAAAAAACATAGAAATTTTATAGTTATATGTTCATTAGCAGAGGAGCAAGGAGAGGGTAAGACACATCATGCCTTGAAACTTTCAAAGGAAATTTTACAAGAGGTTTTACCTCATTCTTATTTTTCTATGAAATGAGGTATAGGAAAGTATTCCTTAGGATTTTTTCTTTTATAATTCCTATATTCTAAAGGATCTTCATAGGAAAAAATCCTTAGGAATAGAATCCTACAAAATTCCTTTGAAAATTTTCCAATCCAAAGGAGGCCAAGAAAACAGCGGTAATTGGTAGCTCAAGAAAAAAAAGTAATTACTTCCCTGATCCAGGACATCTTTGCTACACGAAAATGGTTTCAGTCGGATCCTTGCAATGGAATGGAATGATATTATTATTTTTTTGCGCCATGCCAAAGTGTGCGTGCAATTAAAAATTCTTCCGGAAGTATTTTCACTGCACGACTCTTTTTTTTTTACAGTGGTACATTTCTGTTTCAGTTAATCATTAAGTGCATGAGTGCGTCCTCTTTGAGATGAGACGTACGTGCCGGTCGAGACTCCAAAAAACCAAGCTAGTAGCCTAGCGGCGCCAGTTCAACGTTCTTCCATTCCATAGCACGAAGCCAGTAGCTAAGCTAGGGGCCTGGGCTGCTGCCCAGTAAAATTGAAAACCTGCGCCAACATATAGGGGCAAAACGGTCATCAGATGCTGGACAGCTTTGGGAATTGAGGACGCTGGGGCCCTCCTTTCGCAAACACCATCGTCAGGCAACTCTAATTGGTGTGCCATGGTCTGCCACTACCATTGATGCCCCCTCTGTCATGCTTCCATATCTTCTCTCTTTCGCCGGTTTCACTTTCGTTTCAAGCTTCCTGAATTCCTAATGATTATGCAAGTCCTTATTACCATGCAACAAGCCTACAATTAATTTCTTCCTAATCTCTTACTGTATTATTATTTCTGTTTTCTCTCCTTATTAAAAGAGGACCAAGAAAGAAGTACAGTGAGTGTGGGTTGTACTGTCAGTGCGTCACGCATTGGCGATTTGGCATGCATGCATGCACAGTGCACCACAGCTGTCTTCCTACCTTGGCTCCCTGCCAAGACCGAAGCAATGCTTACTTTGAACCATGACAAGCGTCGTTGATCTCCAGCTAGGGGGTGCGTCGCAACCATGGATCTGTGCATGTACAAGCAAGTGCCAAATGGGTTGAGAGGTGGTTGTGAGGATTTCAGTTGTTCCACCGCAGTCAACTAGACGAGTGAAAAAGGCTTACGTTTGTGTCAGTTTCTAGCAATTAACACTTTCTGAAGACAATAATATACGCTGATATACAAAAATCTTCATAAATTTGCTGATGATAGAGATGATGTCTAATGTTTGGTGTGGGTTGAGTCACAAGATGGATGTATGTGTTGAAACCAAACTGTTTCTAGGTGGTTGTTGCGGCAGTGAATTGAAGCATACCGTCGGGGCACAAATAATTAAAAGTAGGTTCCTTGCATTTGCATATGTAGAAGGCGTGGTGAACCATATAATTGTCTTCTCCTTCATAAGTTACACAGGCTCACTGCATCAGCAGCATTTGTTAGGATTGTGTCACAAGTTTGGATGCAAATATGTAAAAGCCAAAACTAATTTTATTAGTAATTATTACTAGGTAGTTCGTAGTTGTGTGAAGCCGTGGATGCTGTCTTATTTTGGATGGAATTCAATCCAAGTCTAGAAGAGTCCTAAGCTTGCTTAGTTCACGCGCCTACGTAGACAGACATAGACTTAATAACCATCTACCGCGTGTATCACTGGCGAAGCCAGGTTCAGCTACCCTGGTGCACATGCACTAGGGTCAAAACAAATTTGCCTTTTACAAATCCCTAATTTGATCAATATTTTTTTGAAAAAATATGAATAAATGAAGAGAGGCACCATGGTGATTTGTGAGCTAGCTTCGCCACTGGCGTGTATCACATCCCTGCCAAAAATTGCTTTCCTACGTGCTGCATACGTACATCGATCTCCAACGTCTGCTGTGGACTGCACCAACTAGCATAGGAGAGAACGGAAGCACGCGCATGTAAGCAGAACCGTTCTGAGGTGGTTGGGCAGGCTTCTCTTGTACGTGTGCAATTGATTAGAAGTCTAGAAGTCCAATGTTCAGTTAGGCTTACATCCAAAAAATACAAGTATGCATGCTGACATGCATCTAACTTTATTTAGCATTTGTTGTGGATTACATCACAGGGATGGATTGATACATTAAAGTTTAAAACCGTTCTCTTAATGTGGTTGGGAAGATAGGCTCCCTCGATCCTGTGTACAGATGATTTTAGAAGTTTAGAAGTCCAAAAAAAAAAAAGGACAGCTGTGACATGAATCTATCAACAGCATTTGCTATATATGGCCCGTGTCACCACAATGGATGAATGTGCATGAGAGGCAAAGTTGTTCTTAGAAAGCAGCCCATGAAGTTTCACTTGTACGAGAGCAATACGAGACACACACACAGCCCCCCCCCCCCCCCCCCCCCCCCCCCCCACCCACCAAAAAAAAAAACCAGCTCACCTACGAATGTACTACAACGAAACTAAAAGGTTTGAATTAAGTCACATGCATGTTGTTTCACAGTAGAGAATTCGCTAGTTGTCACATGATTGGTAAAAATGATATTTTACATAGTGCTCGATAAACTTCAACCAAATTCACGGTAGTGTTTTTTTTCCTTTTTGCGGGGGACCGGAGCTACTAGCCAGTAGCGTTTCGATAGAAAAGAGAAAGAAATTGTGAGTAATACAAAATAATTGTTATCACAATTAAATGCATTAATGCAGAACGCTAAGTAATGGCAAAGATTGGATCCAATCCTAGAAGCCGATACAAATAAAATTTTAAAAAATCTTAAATGAGAACAGTAATGGAAAACATATTTTCTGTGAATCCAAACAATATAGAGAAAATTATGAATGGATTAAATATATTACCTGATCCTCCTCTTGCAATTTTTCTCGTCTCAAGAATATCGGTTCATGTTGGAGCTGCAAGATTGTTGATCAAAACAAACATTGTGGGACACACATGTAGTGAGACGGTTGAAGACACCGTCAAGCCAGCATCAAATATAGAGAGGAGTCCCTTTAGATTTCAAACAAGTAACATGACAAAATAACAAAATCAAGTCATCTAGACAAACAATGGTGTAAGATTTGTAGAGATGTACCGTTCCCTCGACTTTTCCAGTGAATGATGGTATAGGATTGTAGAGACATCGTTCACTCGATTCTTCCAGTAAATTGAGTGTGGTTCAAGAAAAAGAGAGAAGGGTTGGCTATTCTTGGTAGCACAAAATCCGGTGTCGAAGAAAGGGTGCAAGGGAAGTGAAGAGAAGAAGGATATATATAGAATGAGAGAATGATAAGTGATGCAACTTCGGTGTTTTTTATTGTTATATGACAAAATTTGGTTCGCTGTAGTTTATTGCTTGGTCGGAGACTGAGCGGCGTGAACGATGTCTATTGAAAGGTTCAAACACCCGCGAAGAAATCTTGTTATCGTTCCTTTTTAAAAAAAAACATGTAGTCGATATGAAAATAATTGTACTCCTTTCTTTAAGAAATTATTTGTCGAAAAATTAGGATACTTGTAAAGTCATCGTTATTGTAGCCTAGATCTGTAAAACAATTGCAAAAATACGAAAACCTATAAAAGAACAGTGGTACTACCCGCTAGAAATAAACTGAGTTCAATCAAATAACAAATTAAATACCTTCGATGCTAGAAAAGATTGGATTTCAGAGCCGTTTTTATATGCGAAATCATTCTGGTTATTTTTGTTTTTTATTAAGAAAACTCTGATAACCATTTTAACTAGCTACCATCAGCATTTAATCTTTGAGAATTTTTTTAATGTGCCTTTATCAAGGGTCAAAACTTACCATTCAAGGACGCAAAAACACCAAAAGGTACGAAGACGCTATTACTTCCATTAAAAAACAATGGAAATTGCAACTAAAATAAGCAATTCGTAGCGTTATCATCATTTTGATATCAGCCAATTATTGGCGTGATAATTGTGTTATGATTGAATTTAGCAATACTTAATGCTGCGTACATTACATAAATATAAGCGCACTCGGTGCTCAAGGGAAGAACGAGTGGTCTGTCCCGAGACGTGGCGCCTCGGCGGCCACGTGGTCGCATCCGCGCATCAAAATACGCGCGCCGCACCGTGCCCGATCATTCAGACCCAAACATGCTTCTGTTCGGTCTCTGGTCAACAGCATGTGTGTGGGCCGGTCCTGGCGCACTTGGACCATCTGACGAACCATGCATCAGAGATCAGCACATCGCACGGCCCAGACAAATGCACATGAGGAGTACCCATTTTTTCCCCCTATCAAGTGGGAGCAAACCTGAAAATGTCAACATCAATATATATTGCGCAGGAATGGGAGTATGATTACAAACAATTTTATTTATAACTATATAGTATAGAAACAAACTCGAAAAATAGAATCTTAGTTCGTGTCCTCGTTTAGCAACACTGATGTAGATAGGAGAGAATGTCCGCCACGTGTGAATCCTCAATCTAATCATACTCTCCTCAAAAAGCAGCGTGTCTTTGTATACGGATTCAAAGTTGAATAGACATGAGAATCCGATTCGATGCATACCGTGTGAGCTGAAGAAACTGCGTACACACACCACAGCTCACCTCTCCAGATTACTTCTGGTCAAACACGCCGCTTTGGTGCGTTCTGTTTGCTGTCAAATGCTAAGGAATTCGGTCGGAAGGTGAGTCACAAGAATTCACACGATGATTCTCTGTCGAGAACGATAGTTACAGATTCGAAAAAAAGAAGAGAGAAAACTATAGTTACAGATACGTGATTGTTTTCGTCTTGAAGATCAATAATCTCATCATCTTTGCAAGGGAATTTGGACACAACAGGGAAATGGCTTCTGTCAAATAAAGCAGCACTCGTGATGAAAATGCACTACATCTACTACTCGAGTGTCTCTCGCACTCCCACCCACCAACAACCCACATCCTAAGCTGCGAGCTGCCAGTACGATCGAGCTGAATAATTGAGCCACCAGGGAGGTAAGACGACCTGTGCTTGCTTGCAACGGCAATGTGGCGTGCCCTGCGACAATCCATGCAGTAAAAGAAGGCCACCACTTACGGCGACCCATTCCGTAGCCTGGACGGCGCACATGCAGGGGCAGCGCTGCTGAGCTCCCGTTTTGGAAATGCAAGCTAAGCTGCGGCCGTCGCATTTGCCGCGCTTTTGTTGCAGCAAGCTGGGTGGTGATCCAGCTGGGTTCTGCTCCTTTACAACGTACGACACGCACACGCGCAGCAGGATGAGAGATGAAATGAAATGCTTGGCTTTGAAGGATAGCTAGGTATCCATCCAAAGTAGCTAGATATATACGTAGGTGATTTGTTTGGAAAGGGAAAATAAAGGTGAAGCGATGCTGATGATGATGAGCACGCAAAAGATCTTGGTGTCAAAAGGTGGCAACTTATAAGCATGCTTACTGAAAGTGATACTTGTTCGTCCATCTTATATAAGTATATTTGTTTCTATCTATGTGTGGCTAGTTAGATTAGATGCTATGGACTTGGTTGCGAAACTGGCGCGCTGTCAATCAATCGTCGTTGCCATGCCGGTTTATTTGACTAATTCATCATCAATTAATAAAAGCGAGCTTGAGACGAAGTCATTGATATAAACTCGTGGTGACGTGGCGTTCTATACAGTATGTATATGTACTCTTCTTTCATTTCGAAAAAAAAAGAGATTGAAATACCAGTGGTACGGTCTTAATATTGTGTGTTGTGTCCAGCTAGCCACTAGCTGTTCATGAAACTTGTACAACTTTGGTACTAGTACGTAGCAGCAGGTTGAAAATCCCTTCCGGGTCACATGATTGATTAAATTACCCGATGACCGACCGAGTTGAAACTTGGCAACTGCAAGTCTGCAAACAGCATTCATTCATGTTAATAAGGCATATGCATGTAAATGAGCAAATCTCACTGTACCACAACATTCATTCATGTTAAGGCATGCATGTAAATAATTTAAACACCCACTCGACACGACGACACCGTACACTGCGACCCCGTACGAAACGAGGAGAAGTAGGTAAGTAGTAGTTCAATTTTTTTTTTTACCTCAGCTAGTAGTAGCGCGCCACACCTGTATAGTAGAGTGTGTAGGGCTACGTAAACGACGACCGTGTCGAGACCACGCGCGTGCATGCATGCATGGCCTGCTCCGTCGCATCGCATGCATGCAGCAGCAGAGGGGGGCATTGATTTCGTGCCGTGGACGCGCAGCAGGGACTGCGCCAGGTAGATATACGGCCATACGAGTAGTAGTACCGGCCTCCGATTTACTTCTCCCTCCTGCCACCCACATTTACTCCTTAATTAGCTCTGGAACAACAATGTAACGACGACGACGATGTACGGAGCCCGGTACCACGTACTTACTTACCCGGGCGGGCTGGGTGGCGCAGGTATGTACGTACGCTGCCGGTCGAGCGAGCGAGACGTACGTACGACGGTGAACTACACAAATGGAACTCGCTGCCTCGTCCGATTCCTCCTCCTCCAATAAGGTTACTTTGAGTTCGGCTGGCAGCAGGAAGAAAGCTTCACTTGACAGTTCACACACGGGAAGGGCTTCGACCTCGTCCCTATGCATGCTTGAGGGCGAACGAAATCGAGGTCAAGGATCGAGTTTCCCGTTGGCGCGCAGTGCAGCTCGCTCGCTCGGGTCCGGAGATTTTGTCAGTTGTCACGTAGTATCGGCCCCTCCGACAACCGTGGCAGGCCGCGCCGCCCGGCGCGAGACGCGTCGCTGGACTGCTCTCTCTCTCTCTCTCTCTCTCTCTCTGGACTGTGGGGACTGCAACAAGTGATCACGGACAGACCAGAGGCCGGCACCACCACGCGACGAGCTACTGTAGTTATCGCACCACCAGTCCCACATGATGGCGCCTCTCTCTGCTCTGCTACTCTGCTACGCTATGCATGGTGGTCCAGAGCAGGGCCGAGAGCGGAGCGTGCCGTGCCAGCAAAGCGAGTCTCCCTCCATCGAGCAACAAGCCAATTAAGCGATCGACGTGTAGTACTAGTCTTGACTCTCTAGTCTATACGTACGGGCCAGGCCATAAAGCGCGCCCTGTACCTTAGCCGAACCTATCCACCGCCTTCTCTCTCTCGGCCACCCGCACCGCCCATATGGCCATATCCCACCACCACCACGCATGGGAATGGCCCTGCTTAAAAAGCCCCAGTGATGCCCAACAAAATCCATCCCAGTTCGCAAGACGCGACCACCGACCTAGGCAGCCAAGGTGCGAGGGAAGGGAGGAAAAGCTGCCCGGGCCAGGCCGGACCGGACCGGACCGACTTTCGATGCTCCTCTCAAGTCCACGCCCCAATGGCCTACCTCCACTCCACTCAACTCCTCGTGCTCGCCACCTACAGTATCTACGTCATCCTTCCCTTCGTGGTCGTACCTCTCTTCTCTCTAAGTGTTGGATTGGCCCAGGCCCGTACGTCGTGCTCCAAAACAAGCGACCGTGCTTCGTGCATACGCGCCCGTGCTGCTCACCGAAGGAAAATAAACGACCCGTTCCATTTCATAACGACTTATTTTTCCTTCACTCGTACAATCCCATTACGAAAATTATAGAATTACATTTATATAGCCAAATACTAAATACTAACTAGACAATTGCAAAGAATCCAAACGAATAAAGGCAGCACGTAGCACGATCCAAGTCTAGCTCATCAACACTCCATGTGTTTTGTGTTGGCTAGCTACGTATCCTTTAATTTCTTTCTTTGGAAGTTGGAACACAAACATAGAACATTGGCGTACGACAGGGGACGGACGGGCGCGCTCGGCTTCACATTCAGCAGCAGCTCCCTCTCTCTCCTGGCATGTTGGTGGTATCGTATATCTGATGGACGGATCAGCTGGTGGCCTGATGATCTCCTCCACTCTTGTTCTGGGAGTTGATGTAGGCGAGCCACCGCTGGAGCTGGCGGTTGTAGGCGCAGGGCCGCTCCACGTGGAGCAGGTGCCCGGCCTTCCGGATGCCGTACAGGAAGCAACTCTCGCCAAGCTGCCTGCACGTCCACGTCCACCACTCAGCACGTGCCGAGCGAACAAATATAATTGGGAATTTCATTTCAAGAGGGGAGGAAGGTCCTTACTCTTTCATCTTCTTGGCGAGCTCCATGTTGAAGATCTTGTCCTCCTCGCCCCAGATCAGCATTATTTTCTGCAACCAAGCGCGGCGACAATTTCATCATTTTCGTCTACACATGAAGTAGGCTTTTTTTTTTTTTTGTGGAGAAAAATGAAGTAGGCTTTCTCCAAATGAACAAGTGGATGTGACTAGCCCATCAAAGAATACTACTATATGGACCGTAAGCCCATGTTGACTAGTGGACTGTGGTCTAGCAATGCAAAGAAACCAATGACAGTAACATCTGTCACTGAAATGTTGGTACGATATTTGCTCTCTACCGGTGGTCACTCTCATGAGTCCAGTCCCTAATTTCCAGCAATTAGTTGTACAGGTTGGTGAACAGATTATAGTAGGAGCGGTTTGGTTTGACTTGGTTAACAAAGATTATTTATTCATTCAGGGTACCTGTTGGAACGTGGGGATCTTGGCGTCCAAGTTGCTGGTTATTAGCCCCTGCAGAAGCTCCATCCTCTCCTTCCTGTTGGTGAACATCACCTGCTCCCCGACCAAATAAGTCAGCATATCTAACAAACTACTAGTAAAAAATACAGGAAAGCTGACTTGTCCAGTGAACCAGTCATCACTAAAAACCAGGTTCTGATGCAACTGAAAAAGTAGTGAGTCAGTCACCTTGAGGTAGTCCTTGTAGAACCTGTCGGGGAACCACATCTTCCTGTACATGGAGATGGAGAGCAGCGCCTTGAGCCCCTTGAGCGTCTCCGGCATGAGCAGCTCGGCCGACGACCCAGCCCCGAGCCTTTCCATGGTCTCCCTGTTCACGGCGTCCGTCATGGCCACCACCGACCCGGACACGCACAGCGACCTCACCAGCTCCGGCCGCGCCTCCGCCAGCTTGAACGCCACCATCCCGCCGTAGCTGAACCCGACCACGTCGCACCGGGACACGCCCAGCCGCGCCATCGCCGCTGCCACGCACGCCGCCTGGAAGTCCGGCGACCGGTCGGCGCTCGCCGTCGAGGACTTCCCGAAGAACATGAGGTCAGGGATGTACAGGTTGTAGCGCGACACGAGGACGCCGAAGTTGAACTGCCACGTGACGTTGCCCTCGGCCGCGAAACCGTGGATCAGCAGCACGTTCGGCCGCGACTCGGGGCTCCTTTTCCTCCCTGATGAGGCAGCGGTAACTGATGATGGCGGCTCCAGCGGGATGATGCCCTTCTTGCCGACGTGGTGCTTGGGCGCCCAGATGTGCATGGTGGTGCCCGGCTCCAGCTCCATCTCGATGGGCCGGAGCCCGGCCATCTTCATCAGCCGCGATAGCAGCGGCTTCTGCGCCTCGATGAAGTTCACCATCTTGATCTTGATCTTGATCGATCGGCTTTTCTAGTTTTCTTGGTACGTAGTAGATCGATGTGTGGTCGTGTCAGTGTGTCACGCTGTGTGTGTGCGGCTCATGCGTTCGCTTCAGTCTTGTATAAATATGGAAGCAGGGGTCGTGCGACGAAGGGCGGTGTAAGGACCGGCGACGGGGACTGGCGCGGGCCGGCGGACAGGCGGGTGGGATTTGGGTGGCGAGGGCCCCGATGGCAGCGAGACAGAGTGGCATGGCACCTAGCGCTCGAGGGTGCCGGGTTCAGTCATCTACCGGAATAGTGAACAGGTGCAGGCATGCTCGGTAGCTTGGATTGGTGCACCTAACTCGTCCTACTGTGCGATGATACCGCCGGCTGCTGTCTGGTTCTTTCACTCGTTTATCTTGTTCTAGAGATGACTCGCCAATGAAGCTTTTAGGCTCTTCTTATTACGTAATATCATCGTTGTACTTGCAAAACACGACGGTCCTTCGTCGTCCTAGAAAATTTTAGTTACAACGACACACATTTGAATAATATGGGTTGGTGTTTACTTGTGTTTTTTCTGAGGTGGAGTAGGTTACATTTGACAAGGACGACGAGCATTTTTTTTTTTGTACGAGAATAGAAAGTAGAAACGCTGCCTAGAACGAACGGGTCTGGGACTTTTCTCCCACATTGCCTCTGGTAGAATGGCGATCAATAGCAGAGCATGCACCATGTCTGATTTGAAAACTCTGCACGTACCATCCGAGTGCCGCACACAACTACAGGGTGAGCAGTTTACTCTAATTTTAGATGGAAATGGTTTACCTTTTCTTTTTGGAACTATTATGAACAGATTTACATGTCACAGAGATCATGATATATACAAAGTAAAACACATGAGCTTTAAGTCGCGGGAGGTTTAAGCTTTTTCAGAAGTCGCGCGCTTCGACAGGTACGGCGCGGGCCTGGATGTTCTTACTTGGACGTCCCCCCCCCCCCCCCCCCCCCCCCCCCCCCCCCCCTTGTGGCTGCACCAGTACGCGATCGCGACGATGGAAACGGCCGCGGCGACGCCACGCGTAGCTAGCCGTGGCCCCACCACCACGGGACCCTCCGTTCCTGCTGGCCTCCCGTACAACGAACGCGATGCCCTGCCTCGCGAGCTCGGCCACGTCCGGCACCGCCGCTCCGCGCCGCACGGCGTCCGCGATCGCGTCGTACTCCTCCGGGCTCCCGCCTTCCAGGAACGCGCCGGTGATCCGGCCCCCGCTGACCCAGAACGCGCCCAACTTGGGTGGCGCCGACGACGACGGAACGAAGTCCCCGAAGTGGACGGCCTCACCGGCGTTGTCACCGTAGAAGCGCCACGACAGGGCGAACACCCTGGAGTAGAAGAAGGGCAGGTAGTCGATGTTCCCGGCCGCCGCCGCGGGGCTCAGGGCCGCCGTGACGGCGTGCCTGGCAGTGCGGCGCGCGCAGTTCACGTGCTCCAGCCGGCGGACGTCGCCGAAGAGCTTGACGGGGAACGCGGCCACATCGCCCACGGCGTAGACGGACGCGTCGCTCGTCTGCATCTGCCCGTTCACCTTGATCCCGCCTCGCTCCATCGCCAGCTGGCCTTCGAACAGTTCGGTGTTCGCTCGGGCGCCGATGCCGACCACGACCAGGTTGGCTGGAAGGCGCGTGCCGTTTTGCAGGACCGCTGTGGTCACCTGTGAAAGCACACGCAGAACATGGCCCCATCGGACTTTTGTCAAGGTTTCTACTTTCTGTTATTGGCATATTGCTGACAATTCTGACAATCAACTATATATAGGCTATAAAGGTAGCAGAATAAGCAAAACAGAGTTCAATGGTGACTTTGCATTTCAGGTAGCAATGTGAATGTCGCAGATGTGCAAAATATTGTAGCTTAACGTTACTAGAGATTGGTACGATTAAAAATTTAGATAATATGGCTGATAGTTAATATATGCATTATTTTCAGATGACATTTCTGAACATTCAGACAACCAGCTCGGAAAATAGACTTCCAGATAGCAGGTTATTCAGAGCAGAGTTAAAATTAGTTGAAATCAGTTAACATATATCAGCCGTTCAGAGGATCATAGCTTCAGATGTTGCATGTACATTTTACTAGCAATTGGAATATGGTTCATCTAGAAAACTTCAAAGTTTCATGGGATGATCATATTGAAACTCACCTTCCCAAAGGAGACCTCCAAGGACGAAACCACAGTTCCTTTGATGAAAGTAACTCCTTTTGACATGTAGTAGTTTTCATAAAATTCAGCAAGTTTTGGTGTAAATAGACGAGACACTGCAAGGGAAAAATTGTCACATACATTTAAACTAGGCTCAAAAAGGATATTATGTTAAGAGCTAAAGTACATCTTACAGTCCTATTACTAACTACTCAGAGTTCAGAATATTCATCAATAGCTACTTACTGCAGTATTTTTCGGGGAAAACCATGGTAACTTTTATATTATTGGCAACCAGAGCAGCTGCACATTCCATGCCTATGTATCCACCACCAATAACAACAGCATTGCCATCGGGGCATGATTTCATTATTCTGACTAATTTGTCTGCATCCTTGATGTTACGTAGATAACAGACATTCTCGGCATCTGAACCACTCACTCGAGATTCTTCCAGCTTCAAGGCCTACATTATAAACAGATAAGCAAACATATTATGGATCAATATCCCCCATAAGGCATATGGAAGCATGAAAAACAGCATAGGATGAACATAAGGAACCACAAATAGAGTCCGGCATACCTTGGCACCTGTCGCAACTATAAGAGTTTTATAGCTGATAGTTTCATCATGGAATGTACGCAATGTCTTCTGATGCACATCAGCTGAAATTACCCTTGTTCCAAGAATAAGCTCAACACCTAACAAATTGCTGACATGTCATCCATGATTCTAAACAAGATCCAGATAACCAAATGGATTTGACAAACTACAGATAAGCAAACATGAGATGTGCTGATGTGGATACACTAGACAATTACAGTAACCCATTTTCACTTTTAGATGTTATACCTCAGTTGACATTTAACTAAATATATGGATTGCCAGCATGTAAAGAGGAATCAAGACAGTGCACTAGACAATGACAAAAGCATACCATGTTTTTTGTACCATTCTGCCTTAAGTAATTCATCATTGGCACCGACACAAGTATGAAACGCCGGGAGGCGAGTACCACCTGCAAACATGAGAAAATCCAAATTCCCCATGAGTTTAACATCTCCAGCACTATATCAGTTGAGCGTACTTTCCATTCTACACAGCAGAGTTGGAAAATTGTTCGTCTACTAGATAATGACGAAATTACAGGGACAAAGGCTTAATCCTTTTTAGAGGAAAAAACACTTTAAACTGAAACTCAATATTAAAAAATCATGTGCATTCTTGGGTGTGTTCGTTTCCACCCCTCTGATTTTTAGACGTGTCACATCGAATATTGTGATACTAATTAGGAGTATTAAGTATAGATTACTGACAAAACCTAGTCCATAACCCTCCCTCTAAATGACGAGACAAATTTATTAAAACTAATTAGGTCATGATTAGATAATATGATGCTACAGTAAACATCTCTTAAAAGGCCGTACCCAGTGCTGAGAGCTCCCGCACTGTGCGGGGTCTGGGGAAGGGTATCAGCGGCAGGCCTTACCCCCGCCTGTGCAATGCGGGGAGACCGCGGCTCGAACCTGGGACCTGTTGGTTACAGGCGGTATGCTCTACCGCTGCACCAGGCCCGGCCTTCAGTAAACATCTCTTAATGATGATTTAATTAAGCTTAATGAATTTGTCACGTTGATGCGCATTCAACTCTGTAATTAGTTTTATATTTAATATATATTTAATAATTATATATAACATTTTAATGATTGATGTGACCTCACTAAAATTTAGACCCAAAGAAACGAACACACCCAAAGTAATTTTTTTGCTTCAATCATGCAGGCATCAATCAGCTGAAAATTATTCACAAGATGCAAGCAGCACTGGCAGTTGTAGTAGACCACATCCGAAATCAATCAATTTCAGCTGCACCAAACAAACTAGGCCAAATCGAATGCAAATTGCAAGAGCGTAGTCTTTAATTACCTCCCGCTCAAGTGGAAGCTGCATGGCGTAAATCCATAGGTGCTGCGTATCTAGTGCGGGAGACCCTGAACTGAACTTGTGTGGACTCCCGAATGCAGAGTCGAGCAGAGGCCCCGCCGCCCCGCGAGAGATTGGATGCGCTTGGGCAGCGTAGAAGGTACTAGCCACAGAATCCACGAGCTTACCCTGGTTTCCGGGTCATTTCACCCATGAACTCCATCAAGCTTCCTCAGTAAGACGACCCATCGCCGTCGGAGGCAGGAAAGGGGGAGGAGGGAGCGGACCTACGGATACTAGGCGGAGAAAAGGAGGAGGAGCATGAGAGACGGGAACAAGGAGGGAAACAAGTGGTTGGATCTCCGCTTCCACCATCGGCCGCAGCTCTCCGGCAAGTCCATCTCGCCGGCGGCGGGCTGGATGGGTCGTCGTGTTGGCAAACAGAAGGCGGAGGACCGCAAGGGCAAAAGAAGGTACCAATTTATAAATATTTGGATCGCGAAGAATAATTACGATCTCAGATAGGGGGCTTTTGTAAATATTTGGATCGCGAAGAATAACCACGATCCAAGTTAGGGTGTTTTATGTAAATATGTGGATCGCGGAGAATAACCACGATCTAAAATAGGGGGTTTTGAGTAAATATTTGGATCGCGGTTAATAGTCGTGATCTATTTTAGGGGGTTTCAAGAAAAATGTTTGGATCGCGATTAATTTTAGGGGGTTTTGTGCAAATTGTTAAATTTACCGCGTTCCACGCCTATGCGGGCGATTGTAGCCGCTGGATCTACGATTCACGGCTCAGATGAAGTTGGATTCCAGACGAACGCCATCAGGCCGCAGCGCCGCCCGTTCGCCCGCTCCCCGCGAGGCCTCGACGGTCGCCGGCGGGAGGCTGGAGCCGCCATGATTTTTCGCCGCAGGCCGCCCCTATTCTGGAGATAGAACCTGTTCACCGACGAGGTGCTTCGGGTATTCTCCGCCTTTGTCGGAAGACAGCGGGAGGATAGGGATGGACGCCGCCGCCCGGCGTCGATGCATCGCTTCCACTGCAGGACTCGCTGCCGTTCGTCACCAAATCGAGCACATGGCCATAGATCTCGGTCGTCTCGTCTTATATCCTCTCACCGAGGCGGCCGATTTGCTTCACATCCCATGTTTCTTGTACAGCAGCTATTCTACTCTGCATTGGACCGTGAAGAGTTGATCCTACTGCTCTGCTATAACTATACGAGTTAGCTACATTCGTGGTGCAGATGAAGGTTATTTTTGCAATCCTCCAATGTTTATGGCACCTTTTTGGAGCAACCGAACACTCTATTACCTAATTATTAAGGAGAGGATTATGGTGTACCTTCTGGGAGCAAGTAGCCTTTGCTTAGGGCCGGACGTTCATACGGGGCAACCTGTAAGTGCCAGAAGAGCAATACGGTCAAATGGTTCCTGGCAGCAGAATGGCAGAAATGTTCAATTGAACAGCAAAAAGGGGAGTATGATAATTGTGGCAAGCACGGAAGGGAGAGGAAGCGTACATCCTCGTCGGAGATGATGCAGAGCTCGCCGGGGGCAGCGTCGCCTTTGCGGCGGACGAACTCGAGCGCCGCGTACCCCGCGGCCACGCCGCCGCCCAGTATCACGTACTCGAACGAGCGGATCATCTGACCTGGTTACGACGTGCAGTGTTTCTCCTACCGACGCCTCTTGGTTTCCCATGATCCATGGATGAGATTAAGTAGTAACCGTGATCGCCGTGCTGCTCGATGGTTCTTGGCTTGCGGAGAGATGGCATCGTTACGGAACGGAACTATGCCTTGCCCGCCTATCTCCTACTTCCGCGCAGGACCCGACCCATGCTGTTCTTTCCCTCGCCCTGAAGGAAATTTTAGGATTTTTCTGGGTGAAGGCACAGGTGCTTCACTTCTTTGCTGAGTCACAATTGGATGCTAGTATTTCAAAGAATGGTAATAATGCCATGAAAAGGTGCAGCAGCATCGATCTGTTGCAATGTGGCCATGGGCTTACAAGCTTTTCAAAACATGGTGTGAATGGAGAGGGCACAGAGGATAAAATCTGATACACTGGAGCCACAGCACAAAAGTTTGTCAAAATACCAAGCTAAATTCCACCCGACGATCTCATTACATGGTATAAAGGATTCAATCAGATTATTAAAGTTTCAGGTTAACCGGCATGTTGCTGGGCCATCACAGGTCGTTGATGCATCACCACGCCTGTGTTCTTTAAGATATTCGTGAGCACAGGATGTCGGTAGGCGAGCAAAGTAGGCTGGTGGGGCTGCAGGGGAAGGAACACGTTGTTAAGTACAATAGGTTCAACAGTCCAAAGAAGGCACCGAAATGACATTGGGAGAAACAAATTAGTAGCAAATGCGTCCTTGAGCTGATTCATTTCATCCACAATGCATATAGTACACAAAAGAAATTACATCAGAAATGACTCACCCATATATACATCTGGGTAGGACCAACGAATCCGGCTGCATTTTTTCAATAGAAAATGTCAGTCACAGATGCCTACTGATAGTCTATCACAGAAATCATCAAAGAGTACAGCTGAAACTTACCGAGTACAAATATTGATGCATAGAGACAGCACTTCGTCTACTGTAAATTCGTTGTCATCATGGAAAACATAATAACTGATGTCCCGCATCTTGAGTGTGTTAGTTCCCTGAGAAGGAAAATACATACATTACAGTCAAACAACAGCACAAAAGTATTTCCTGAGAGGCGAGACCACAGAGTGTACGTGTACCTCAGCATGGCTACAACAGAATTTCAACTTTGTAGGATTGCAATTGTCTTCTCCAAGTTCGGATACTATAGAACAAAAAAGTTATCAAAGATGTACCCACTAGCATGTAAGCGTATGTTATCAAGAGAAAAATAAGAAGTAAAAATAGACAGCGTAGAAGCTAACCATCTCATGTCTTCCTTGAGATTCATGAGAAGAAGGTTCTTCCACAGCAACCACAAAAGTGTTTTTTGGTTTATATCCCTCATCTAAAAAGCTACAAGCCTTTTATAGAAGAAAAACGATCCAGTCAGATCAAAGGATCACAGGATGGATGGCAAATCATATAGTATACCTCTCTAACAGCATCTATTTCCTCATGGTAAGTGTCATCAACTAGACAGCCAATTACTCCATTTCTGCAGAAGGTAAATGTAATGATGTTAGGTTAGCATATCTGATTCAACTGAACTTGAATGATAAAGTACTACCTGAAGAGGATAATCCTCTGAGGCAACTGTTTCCGATGCTGGCGGAAGGCAAGCAGAAGCTCACTGCCAAAAAAGGAGAAAAATGCTACTTCCCCAGACAGAACTCTTATGCAGTTAAAGATCACATTAAACGCATGATTACCTGATCATTCCACCATTCTCCTTCTTTGGAGAAAAAAGATCTTTTATGACAAATTCATCACTTGACTGGTAAGATGCCACACTTTTATACTTGCTGGCTCCAGGCCAATCCATTGATGCCACCACCTACATGAATCCAACAAAGTATAATTGCCACCTCGACTGTGTTAACACAAAGGCTATTAGTACTACTCCCGCCAGACAGTTTTTGTTGACGGCAGGACAGGATTGTTAATTCATTTTTGAACTAATTGCCCTGTCCTACGTCAACAAAAGATGTCCGGAGGGAGTAATGATTATTAGTCAGTACCAAACCAGGGAGTAACTGACTGAACAGGATCGACACATGCAGATGCAATAGATATTGGACCGTATGCTGGTGTGGAGCATGAGATGTGAGCAGCAAAAATAGCGGTTGGAGCATCTGACACAAATGGTATGACAGTGTACTAAGGGTTCTGGTATACCTTCCTTGTGGTTTAGAACCTGATTAAAAGAGATGCATAACATGAGAATTATGAGCCCAATTTTTTTCTAAAAAAAACATGATAGTTCTGTGACAAGAAAAATAACCTTTCTATTTATATCTCTAGCAGCATGCATAAGATACTGTTTTCTTGGCACAGTATCATCCCAGGGAGTAATACATTGATACACCATGTCAAGGCTCTCACATACCTCTTCAATTTTCACTGCGATTCCACATATGACTGTTAAAAAAATGAAAAAAAGAAGATTTAAAAAAAAAGGTGAATCTGAACCAAATGGCAATTTCCATACCATAGTTCCCTCGGTCTGGCAGAATTACAATCAGAAGTCCTAACTCAGCACCCTTCTTTGCTCCAGGTTTGCTCAAGATCTTTGAGATCTCGTTCTGCATTCCCCACAAAGCGTCTTCTATATCGGTGGGAGTGGGACGACCAGAAGTCCCCTGAAGGTACAACACTGTTTTTTGGGAAAAATTTCTGTCATGATGATACCCAAGTCAGATGTGACAATTATCATTATGTGAGCATTAATAAGCCAAGGAAAGAGTTCAAAGATTTACCATTCAAATGGCCTTACAGGCAGGTTTGAACTCATCTATGAACCTGAGTGTCTCTTTACAGCTCATGCGAGAGAAACTGACATATGCCCAGCTGCTCACTTCTCCTGAAACCTATAATAGGTCAAAAGTGCATGAAATGTGAAGATGCTTTTGTACTACACTGGTGCAACAGCTGCATAACAGTAAATTAATTAATTGGAAGACTTGCAAATTTAGATCTTGTTGACCAACACTTGCATAACAGCAAGTCACAGTGCACAAATCATCTGGTCACTATAATGCATATGTTAATTGAGCATTATGCTTGATGAAGATTAATAAAAGCAATAATGACTGTTCTCACTGCATTATTATCTGAACATAGTGAAAAAGTCCAACATTGTGTATTAATTGATGATGATATTCACAAATCATAAGATTACAATGGTTCAACCAAAATATCATGGTATTAATCTTCAAGAAAATATTATTTACCAACAATGTTGCAGTGTGATTTGGAGGCGCGAAATATTTTCTAAGCTTTAGTTGTAGGTATCATTTTCAATGCATGATTGGAGACATGAAGGTGGTAATAATATTTTTTTTTTCTTTAGAAAGAACTGTCATCAATACAACTTTTTTTTTGTGACTGGAGGGAAGTATATATTATATAAAACTTTACCTTCATGTTGCCACGGCTTCTCTTAGCTGACTGTGCCACATCTTATTCCATCAGTTCAAGACGTGTAAACGCATGATCCTCTCTTGTCTCAGAACAACCGAGCAGTTCAGATCCATTATCTTCTAACATAATTTTGTACAACCACTCAAGCCCTTTCATCTTCTCCCATTTCTTCATCAAGGCTATGAATTTCTTCGGTAACCTCATCAGAAGAAATGGGCATTTTAGAGCCGTCATCTTCTCCCGACTTAGTGTGGGAATGTAGCGATCCCGTTTCATCATCAGGATTATCAGGCTTCTCATTGTACCAATCACTGAGTTCTGCTGAGTCACCACCTCCTTCAGTCTCCTTGTGACCATAAAAAAGTCTGTTGCACAGTACAACCTGATTAGAAACACTAAGTATGTCAATTCTGTTAAATAGAAAACAAAAATAAGCTCAAACAGAAAAAAGGGCCAACCTTTTGTATTTCCAGTGCAATCTTGTTTATTTCTAATGCAGTTTCATTCAGATTTTGACTACTCGACGGAGGCAGACAACACTGATATATGACTGCAAGGTTCTTACATGCATCTTCAACTTTGGCTGCAACATTGAAAAGGGAGTGCATCACCAAAACTAACCAAGAAAATAAGAGATACATCTGACAC
This sequence comes from Eleusine coracana subsp. coracana, assembly GCA_032690845.1. Classification (NCBI taxonomy): domain Eukaryota; kingdom Viridiplantae; phylum Streptophyta; class Magnoliopsida; order Poales; family Poaceae; genus Eleusine; species Eleusine coracana. The sequence goes on from CM064420.1 coordinate 65,224,450, forward strand.
AAGCAAAAACTTCCATACCTTGAGAACCTCCATCGTCTAGAAGAATAACAATTAGAAGTTTTGTCTCGTTTTTCTTTGTTTTACATGTGGTAAAGTGGCCATGCAAAGTATCAACAATGTCAGAGGGACAAGCAGATCTTGAGTGCATTAACTTTGTTGGCTGCAGAAAAGAATCCTGTGACGTCGCCGTCAAAGTCATATTCGAATCTGATTAGAAGAATCTTGTGACGCCGCCGTCAAAGTCAAGGAAAGAGAGCAGGGTACTTACCATTCGAATTGTCTGGCACATCTTTCTGAGCTGATAAGAGAACCTACTTAACTCTGTATAATCCATACATGAAAAACTCATACATGCCCACTTCACTCTTCCGTGTTCAACCTGATAATAGGTGGAAAAACCATACTGAGAAGATTTTTCTGATAATGCATCGACTAAATTGGTCGCCAAAAAAAAAACATGAATGATAGTTTTGTAACACTACAACACTGGCCAGCAAGAATACTTCAGTCTATTATGCTCGACCATGCAACAAAAAACTGTTTGTGTGGTACGCTGATACTCTGTTGCTTCTTTGAACACAAATTTTCCTGCTTTTACCGGCACAGCTTATTTTAATTTTTGTGGTGCAAATTGCCGTTATTTTGACATAAGAAAAAGAAGGAATCAGACAACTATAAATAGATCGGCAAAGGGCGATTATTTAAGAAACAATGTAATAGACATTCCAAATCATACAGGATACCTGTCTATTACGGTCTCTCAGGGTGAAATCATCCTCAGCGATAAGCAATAGCCGCTGCTCCCGCTCGGCACAAGTGATGTGGCTATCCTCACCTTCATCTGCACCACGAATGTAGCTGACTCGTAGTTAAGAGAGCAGAACAGCAGGATCATTTCTTCATGGTCCAATACAGAGTAGAATAGCTGGTGTACGAAAAACATGGGAAGCAAATCGGCCACATCGGTGGAAGAGGAAATAGACGGGATCTGTGGCCATGTCCTCGATTTGATGACGAAGGGCCGCGAGTCCTGCAGGGGCGCCGCGCGGCAGCGTCCATCCCCAGATTCCCGCTGCCGCTTGGACTGCAGTCTTCTGACGAAGGTGGGGAATACCCGAACCACCTCGCCGGTGAACGGGTTCTCTCTCCACAATAGGGGCGGCCTGCGGTGGAAATCATGGCGGCTCCAGCCTCCCACCGGCGACCGTCGGGACCTCGCGGCAAGCGGCGGAACGGGCGGCGCTGCGGCCTGATGGCGTTCGTCTGGAATCCAACTTCATCTGGGCCGTGAATCGTAGATACAGCGGCTACAATCGCTCGCATCGGCGTGGAACGCGGTGAAAATAACAATTTGCACAAAACCCCCTAAAATGGATCGCGACTATTAACCGTGATCCAATTATTTTATATAAAACCCCCTATAATGGATCGCGATTATTAACTACGATCTAAATATTTACACAAAACCCCCTATTTTGAATCGCGATTAATCTCCGCGATCCAAATATTTACATAAAAGCCCCTAACTTGGATCGTAGTTATTCTCCGCGATCCAAATATTTACATAAAACCCCCCTAAATAGGATCGTGATTATTCTCCGCGATCCAAACATTTGCAATTTGGTACCTCCTTTGCCCTTGCGGTCCTCCGCCTTCGCTCTGTCAGGGGACACGGCCCCATCCAGCCCGTCGCCGGCGAGATGGACTTGCCGGAGAGCTGAGGCCGGTGGCGAAAGCGGAGATCCCGTCGCGTGCTTCCCACCTTGTGTCTGTGCTTATGCTCCTTCTCCTCCTTTCCTCCGCCTAGTATCCATAGGTCCGCTCCCTTCTCCCCCTTCTCTACCTCCGACGGCGGCGGGTCGTCTTACTGAGGAAGCTTGATGAAGCTCAAGGATGAAATGATCCGAAAACCAGGGAAAGCTCGTGGATTATGTGACGAGTACCGTCTACGCTGCCCAAGCGCATCCAATCTCTCGCGGGGCGGCGGGGCCTCTGCTCGACTCCGCCTTCAGGAGTCCGCACAAGTTCAGTTCAGGGTATAGAATTATCAGTTTCTATATTGACATCAGCAGCCAGGTCAAAACTGGTGGTGTCAGTCTTCTTTTCGACGGAGGCAGCAAAGGCTTTGTTATGTTGTACTCCCGAGACTTTTGGCCACTGAATTTATAGGAGCCATCGGCGTCGAAAAGAGCCTTGATTCCGGAAAATGCGCCATCATGGGCGGCGGGGCCTGGAACCTGTGTGCTCCTCGTCGGTGTCAGGTGCTCCACCGTCTTCGCCAAGAGCTCTTTCCAGTACGCCGTGCCCATCGCCCAATCGGGAGTCAGCTCCGGGTCTCCGCGGTGCGCACACGACCCTACCCACAACCGTTTGATTAAAATCTAACAGATCAGATCAATCACTACAGTATATGCAATATAGAAGAAACTATTACATAGTAAACCAGTTTATTATTGCTATAGCATTTTACTACAGTGCAACTACAGAGAGCAATTCTCGCTATCATATTTTACTGTAGCGGACCCCATATTTCTCTGCATTTGAGATGCATATCCTCTGCATTGGCTCTATAAATACAGAGAACTATAGGGGTCCGCTACAGTAAAATGTGATAGCGAGAATTGCTCTCTGTAGTTGTACTATAGCAAAATGCTATAGCAACAGTAAACTGGTTCACTATGTAATGGTTTCTACTGTATTGCATATACTGTAGTGATTGATCTGATCTGTTAGATTCTGATCAAACGGTTGTGGTCAATCTGATCTGTTAGATTCTGATCAAACGGTTGTGGGTAGGGTTAATGTCAGCTACAGTTGTCTCTCTGAATTTTGACTTGCAATTATGCGGATCCACATCTTCTGAATTGCAAGTCAAAATTCAGAGAGACTTCTGAATTGCAAGTCAAAATTCAGAGAGACAACTATAGCTGACATTAACCCTATCCACAACCGTTTGATCAGAATCTAACAGATCAGATCAATCACTACAGTATATGCAATACATTAGAAACCATTGCATAGTGAACTAGTTTATTATTGCTATAGCATTTTACTATAGTGCAATTGCAGAGAGCAATTCTCAATTCTCAGTATCACATTTTACTGTAGCGGACCCCATAGTTCTCTGCATTTATAAAGCCAATACAGAGGATATGCATCCGAGACTAGAAGGCATGATTCCTGTGGGTCTATTGTTTACAGCCAAGACAAGCAATTAATGAAGCGTGCAAGAGATGATGCCAAGCTCACCGGCGGCGGTGGTGACACCATTGCGGTGGGCGAAGTCGAGCATCGTGTTGGCCTAGTATCACATACACGGCATGAGCAAGCCATCCCAGTTTCGTGTGCCGTTCCGACCTCTTCTATGGCCGAGCTCAAGTACTAGCTACTAGCCGGTATGGAAGCAAGTAGGGTGGACGAAAAGCTCTAAGCTCGTAACTCGACTTAGACTCGTGACAAGCTCGGCTCGGCTCGACTAGTTTTATTAAGGAGCCGAGCCGAGTTTATAATTTAGCTCGTCAAATTTACAAGCCAAGTTGAGCTGGCTCACGAGCCGCTCGCAAGCTCAACGAGAACAAGCCCTAAAAGACTTACGTAAGATCATTAGTGTTAAAATATAAAATATTAGACTAATATTTAATTATTTTAGGACCTATTTTAAATTGAGTTATATTTATAAGTTATTTTTATTAATTATATACTATATTTTAATTAGTTTATGTTAAAATATTTTATTTTACTAAAATCTAATATTTGGATTATAATATATATCTAGCTCATGGGTCTAACAAGCCAGCTCGAGCTAACTATTGAGTCAAACCGAATCAAGTTTTGAGCTTGGTTGCTGAACAAGCCAATTTTCTAATGAACTAACATGAGCCGAGCCGAGCGCTCGTCATCCACCCCTAGAAGCAAGACTCATCAATGGTCCTTCGCTTGCTGGGAGGAGCTCGGGTAACCAGCTTGACAGGGAACTGTGCCGGACCCGATCTTTCCGTTGCCGAGATATATTTTTCTTTATTCTGGGTGAAAAGTGAAGACAAGGTGTGATCCCGCTGTTTGCCTCTTCGCTGAGTGGCTCTTCCAGTTACTTTAGAATGTTGAAGGACAGTGGACAGCCAAGTCAGAAAAGCTATGGATCATTCAGGAAAGAATCATACTTTCACAAATCACAACAAAAGGCTCTGGAGATAGCAGTATTTTGTTTCACTCAACAGTATGCTATCTGTGTTTCTGTATACATTTGCAACACTATTTTCATATATGTAATACAGGATATGCTTTGCTTAATAACTGTAGCGAATAGCAGGTTTGAGATCGTCCTACTGTATCATCTCAACAGATGATCCCTGTGAATTTGTCACCGTAGGCACAACAGACATTTCACAAGCAAAAATCAAACGGACAAGTTCCAAACCTTCACCACCTGCGGCGCTTCCTGCCGTACCAATAACCAACTGCAGCAATTGACACTGCGGCAACCACGGCAGCTGTGGCATGCCATACGTAAGTAGGTTTTTCACCAATGGCAAGCCCAGTTTCAGACATCTGTTTCTGGCTTTCCTGAATGGCAAACGCCAGTCCTTGTTTTCCAAGTTCAGCCATGTCCGTGACCTTAGCTTTACGCCCAACAGCAACAGATATAGCCTCGTACTCTTCCCGGCTTCCACCTTCAAGAAATGCGCCCGTTATCCGCCCTTTATTGACCCAATATGCACCAAACCTTGGGCTACTGTTTGTGAACTCTCCAAAGTGAACTACTTCTCCAACATTATCCCCATAGAACTGCCAGGACAACGTGAAGACCCTAGAGTAGAAGAATGGTAGGTAATTGATGTCCCTGGTTTTTGCAGGTTCCAAGATGGCTGAAACAGCATGCCTGGCAGTTCTACGAGCAGAGTCAACATGTTCAAGCCGTCGGACATCGCCATCAAAAAGCTTGATCGGGAATGCAGCAACATCACCTACAGCATACACAGAGCTTTCGCTTGTCTGCATTTGTCCATTTACTTTTATCCCATCATTCACCATTGATACCACTAGCTGACCTTCAAAAAGACTAGTATTTGCACGGATACCGATACCAACCACTACCATATCGGCACGAAGACGTTTACCATCTTTCAGGATTACTGCTGTGACCTGCCAAAAAAAAGGCACCGACTTGAGTCTCTGACACTGCTGAAGAATTCATATCCGACCAGATAGTGAAACACTTCAAATACTAGAGCTAATAATGGTCGGCATTCATTGCCTGGATACACTTAATTTAGTAAAGAAAAAGATTAACGCAATCTGATGGTGCTTGTTAAGCTCATCATAGTATTGCAGATACAACATGCAGTAGCGAGAAGCCATCCATTCAACAATCAAAGCAAACAATACCAAAATAGCTTATCCCAATACACATACAGTTAGCCCAAGTTAGTTAAAGAAATAAGATTGGGGCAAAGCAATAATACATTTGATCAAATCAATTGTCCAAAAAATGAAAACCTGTTTATCACCGGCTACTATTAAGCAAGAGGCCTTTTACGGTAGTCCAAAGTACTTCCTCTTACCACCTAAGAGGTAAGACAAAGTTTTTATCTGGACCATTGATTTTTAGGAGAACCAAAGAAATAAAAAGGAAATAATCCTATAATATGGTGCATGCACCCGTAAAAAAAAAGGAAAACAGAAATCACACATGCAGCATGCATACAACAAATAAATGGAAAGGATAAATGAAAACAAGGCACTTTTGGTTGTTGAGATGGTCAGTGACTTCAATAATTATTTAGGTGGATGAATTTTCTATGAAGAAGAAATGAAAACAACGCAATTTTGGTTTATGGTAAGGAGTAACAAAAATACACCTTCCCTGTTGCGTCTTTTTCAAAGGATGTAAGCACAGTTCCTTTCACAAAGGTGACCCCTTTTAAGGTGTAGTAGTTCTCATAATATTCTGCGATTCTTGGAGTAAATAGACGAGCCACTGCAAAAACGAATCAAGGTTATATTTAGATCAGAGGCACACTTAATATAGCAAAGCAGAGACCCGATACAAGTAGTCAAAGATGTCATAGTTGATGGAATAGACTACTTACTGCAATGTTTTTCAGGAAAAACCATGGTGACCCTTATCTTGTTAGTAACCAAGGCTGCTGCACATTCCATTCCGATGTAGCCACCACCAATGACAACAGCATTTCCACCAGAACATGATTTCATAGCATTCACTAACTTATCAGCATCATGAATATTGCGTAAATAGCAAATGTTTTCAGCATCTGATCCTTGTATTCCAAATTCTTCCAGCTTCAAAGCCTATGTTATGTACAGAGATTAAATGTAATGAAAAGAGAAACTCATGCAACATCTGCAGGATCACTACTTTGCAGTAAAGGATAGCAAATGCTTTAAGAATTAAATTTGAGAAAAAAAGGTAGACAAAAAAGAAGTGCAACAGATCCAATACCCGAGCACCTGTCGCAATGATCAGAGTTTTGTAGCTGATAGTTTCCCCAGCAGCTGTAACCAATGCCTTGCGCCTCACATCAGCAGAAATTATTTTTGTTCCCAGAATAAGTTCAATACCTAGTACGGAAAATAGTACTTAGCAAATGTTCTTTCTAATACATCATACTAACACACTAAAAGAAAATTCTTTATATGAGAATGAAGAAATATCATCCTGATGGATCCTCTGAATCACTTTGCATACGATATGACCAATATCAGATATTTCTGGTGAAAAACTTATCCAACATGTAACACATGAGATAAATCATAAAGTCGAGTATTACCCGTTATAAAACCTACCTTGTTCTTTGTACCATTTTGGTGTCAGTAACTCATCATTAGCACCAACGCAAGTATGAAATCCTGGAAGGCGTGCAGCGCCTGCAAATAACTAATGGGTCAATATCAGTCAGCGATAACAAAAATCTGCATCACAATTTTTGGTTATAGTTATAGAAAGTGGAACACATCACGGTTACTCTTCAGAACAATGGTTTATCAAATACATGTGAAAATCACCTTCTGGGAGTAAATAGCCTTTGCTTAATGCAGGGCGTTCATATGGAGCAACCTGGGACGAACATGAAAGAAATTATCATGTGTGCTAAAGAATACAAAACTGAAAAAAAAATATTATCACTACAAGTGCCAAGAAATCATCATAGGCATGCAGCTAAGAGACTTATGAAGCATGTTTCACAGGCGAAGAAACATGACTTTGATGTCCCAGGATCTAACATCCGCATTGAAAGAAACAAAAATTGTCCATGATGTACTTCCCAAACATGCCAACAAAAAGGTTTGTGTATGTGCTGTATATTCTGGAATGCAGAGTAATATTTAGACAATATAAGATCACTAATCAAATCTCATTTATGTAATCCGGAGAAATTCATGATTTCCTATTCCTAAGTTGCATTCTCTTTAGGCCAATTCAATCTTCACTCTTGATTATCCCGGCAAACCCACGCTCTACGTGACCAAATATCACCAAGATAACAGCAAATTAGCGCTCCATCAGAGTCAATCCTTTTGTAGTTATTAGAACAACAACAAAACAGGGGTTCCGAGCTACCTAAGCGCTGCCGGCGCAGTCTTATCAGTCAACGGCTCGATGGCACGAGGGGACGGAAACACTCAGAAACCCAAAATATGGAGGCAATAGAAATTCAGGAATCAGGGAGAGCTTACGGCCTCTTCCGAGATGATGCAGAGCTCGCCGCGGGAGTAGCCGCCACGCCGCGCGAACTCGAGCGCCGCGTAGCCCGCGGACACGCCACCGCCCAGGATCACGTACACGAACGCGCGCCCCATTCCGCCGGTTGCTCCCTCCCTGCTAGATGCGGGACATAGCTCTGGCCTCTGGGCAGTCAGAGCTCTCTGGTCTGACCTGACCCTGACCTCCTCGCGTTGATGGGGGAAAGAAGATGACAGCACGTGTTGCTTTGCCTTGCCTGCCTCTCCTCCTTCACGGGTCCCACTCCGCTATGGCGCTATCTTCTTCGCTTGATCTCACGGTATTTATTAATTTCGATTTTCTGAGGATTTTGGTTGGTGCTTTGCAAATTTGTTGTCGTTTGTTTTTTGTCAAAGCATTTCCGTGGAAGGGAAGGTCGCACTTCGGTTCGGTTGGTGGTAAGCTTTTTGAGTTTCAAAAATCTTAAGAAAAGATTTACATGGTTTTTTTGTGTAAGCTAACGAAAGTTGCAATGTTTATACTCTAGATGATATAATGACAAATGACGTGGAGACAAACAAGATGCTTTAGATGATATAAATGATAGATGGCGTGAAGACAACGAGGTGTTAATGATACGAAAATGAGCCAACCAAAATGAGAAAATTTTCGTTCTGCATAATCATGGTTCATCCATGGATACAAGTAAGGATGTAGTCTAAACTAATAAAGAACGAATCCCTACGATCAATCTACTCACCAGAGAATTTCTATACCCAACAATCTTCATGCTCGAATTAAATTAGCCCCACAACATCTGACGGCAGGATGTTTGGTTGAAGGAAATCCTTCATCTCAATGACACCTTATTAGTTATGTGTCGTCGGTCAAATTTAATCTTTTCTCACCTATCCTATGTCTAGTCCTCCATGTTTTTTCCCTTTCCTTCATTCTTCTTCTCCTCGCTCCGTAAATATTGCTCCTCTTCGCGTTGCCGTCTTCTCTTCCTCTTCTCGCTACCAAGCTCAATCTCGGGCCACACCATCGCCTTCCTTCTTCTCTCCCCCCGCCCACTGCTCTTGATTGATTTTCTTCGAGATTTCAGACTTTCATTCCTTTTTCAGTTTGATTTCTCCATTGCCTTCCGATTGCATGTCTCTTCCACACTATCCTGTCAACATGATAACGACTGCCCCGCCCCAGTCCCAACCCTCGGCGTGGCGTGGCTCGTCCTCGACGGTCACACATCTAGCTCGGGCGTCCTGGGCGGCAGTTTCCTAAGCGCAGTGTGGCTCGACGTCCACCGACGTGCAAGGCACAGATCGAAGCAATGGATGGTGGCCGCGCGCAAGGGAGGCGGCGTTGAAGGTGACGTCGAGCCTATGCTACCCTGATGTGGTTGAGGTCAACTATGATGACGTCCCCGTCGGAGAGATCGGTCCAAGGTGGCGCCGCCTTTGGCCTCGGGCCGTCAAGGAGCCGCCGCGTAGGCCTATCCCCGTTGCCACCCATGACAGCCGACAAGTAGGTGATGGCCATCAAATCATAGCCGCCACTGCCTCCTCCAGCCACACGCCCCCTTCAATCCCATTGCAGGCGGAGCCGAAGCGGTCGTCGGCAAGCCCAGCACGACTGTGGACAAATCGTCAAGTTTCGATTCCCCGAATCAAACTTGTCGGGAGAGAGATATTCACTTGGTGACTTCGCTCCCGCATCACAGGTGCGAGTGCGATTGTGCTTTTCTTCTCCACCAACCCGTTGCTTCTTCATGTTAATTTCTTGTTGTCTTTTTGAGTTTAGATTCCTCATGGTGTCTTGTGGATTTGGGGCGAGTGATTTTTTGGCTTTTAGATTTGGTGTTAGCTGGTGGTTGCGGCTAGAGGAGATTCACTTAATCCGTCAATTTACAACTTGCAGGTCTGCTCTATATCGTGAATTGGATGCTTCATTACATCCGTCTGCTTCCTCATTGTTGGTCGTCGTCATGTCACGCCGGCGTACTAGCCAGTGTACGCCTGCGTGCTCGAGGACACATGGCCTCACGATCTGCAACCGCATGTTGCAGAGGTAATGCCTGATCTCCCCTGAACCCATCTTCCACCTCATATTTCCAAATCTTCATGGAACTGACAGCTGCACCGGCAGGACCATCATGAGAGAGTATTGGAGCTGGATATTTTAGTCAAAATAAAATCTTGGAGCTAGAATTTCATAATAGAATTATTAAAGCCCTTCTTGTTTTTTTGAAGTTGTTGGTTATGGATATTGGTTGCAGACCGTGAGCAGCATGGGCTCCCTCAAAAAATAATCCGATGTAAACTTTTAGTATAAAAAATTATTTGTGCATGTATATTATCTGCTCAACATTATGTGGTGAGGGGAGCAGACACTGGAAAAGAATGTTAGAGATTGATAAGAGCCTGTAACATAAGGTAGCTCTCCTTGTTGGGTGTCAGATGATGCATCGACTTTTTTCATTTAACAGTCTTAGTGCCGAGGTCGGTGCTCACACCTTGCGTCATTCACTTTTTTTCCTCTGAACGGAATTAGATCTATATTTGTGTGATAATCTATAGGACACAATGCAAAATAGGCGATGTGGTATTCATATATCAGCTAGATAGTAGGCTCTAATTATTGACGCAGATTTGGATCTTGCCATAGAAAATATTTTGTGGCATTACTCTGTGTGTCCTACTTTATGAACTTGAGATATCTCACTGTAAAATTTCAATGCGGAAATGATATTCTTTGCAGGTCTTGAGGGGTCAGACTCAAATAGATGTGCTTATGCAGAGATGTTCAACTGCATAAGATTCAAATATCTAAGAACTAAAGTTTCACATCATCTTCTTTGACAGTTATCTAAATAAATTAAAAGTGATCTATGTCTATAGCCCATAGTTTATATAGAATTGAATTATTACGAATCAAAGTAATTATGAAGCTTAATATAATTTCTACTACTACTGTTGGCATTGGTCGTTACTCCCAGTCACATATGTCATTAAAATGATATATTAGTAAGGGAGGGCACGTCAATTGGTTTAGCTAAAATCGAGTCATCAAACTATAGTTTACATTTTTACATTTTACCTAATAAACAATTATACTTGTTTGTTTTTTGGTAGTATTAATAAGAACTCTCAGTCCTATTGTTTGTTTAATTTCTGTTATTTTTTTAGTATAGTCTAGAAAAAATTATTTACCTTTGACTTTGTTAATTTTGCAAAATCTTGATGGTTGCATGACAATATATTATTGTATAGATGGGTGCTCATATTTATTTGACTTGAAGCACCTAAATCATAATTATCGCTCCAACCAAACTTCTACAAAATTTAGTTGCATCAATTTAACATATTTGAGATGATCACCTTGTAGTAGAGGTGAAAATTTGTAAACAAATTATTATGTAAGTTACATTTTACCTGGGGTTGTATGTCTTATGACCATTTCTTAAATTGATGATATACATGCCTAATGTCTGGCAGGAAAAATTATTGGTTCAATAGCTAACATGTGGTTTACTGGTTATATTGTTTTTTAGGAGTTCTCTACGGAAAGCTTACTCGTTACCTGGAAAAGAATGAGGTCCCAATTTCTTCTAAACCCTGTATGAATCTGGTGTGATACTCTGATTAACAACAAGTCAATGGTGTAAGGGAGGAAAACAAAATATCGTTCATGAGTCTGGTGTAGGGAGAAAATCAAGACTGTGCCGAGAGATTTTGTTTATATTTATAGGGCACAAATTTGATGGGATTTGTTTTGCTCTTTTCGGCTTGTGCAAAAATCAAATTAATTTCATTATGATGCATGCACCTCTAATGAAGGTTATGTATTAAAGCCTTTTTAGTATCATGTTGACTTGGTGTAATATTATCGGATATATAACCTATTCAAGAATGGTTGATGATGATATCTACATATTTTACTGAATAGAAGTTGTGTACATCAACTGTTTTTTGTTAAGTGAAATATATTCAAAGTCAATTCTACGCTGATCAAGGGTGACTATCAGCTAAATCAGAAATGTGCTTGCATTCTGCATAAAGAATATAGATATTGTAATATAAGATTTTCACTGCTTTCGTGATGATATATTAGTGCTCAATAATGTATAATTTTGTTGTTTCTGTAATTTCATTCCTAAGTATTTCTAAGCAGATAGATGTATGAAAACTGCTAAATGGCATATTTTCTTTGATCTATAACTATATATGAATCAAGACAATTATAGTTGGGGCATTTGTTTTGGAGTTGAAACTTGTGTGTTTGCTGCCTCATTTTATTATCTAAAACACACACCCTTCTCTGACATTTCAGATAGTATAATAATGTGATTTATCTTTAGCAAATTCTACTGAAATATGTAGGATAGTATCAATCCAGTTAAACATTGTATGCTAAGTAGGTGATCTTAAGTTGGGCTATAAGCAGCGCTGTTGTAACTTATTTCTTCATGTATGTCAGTTACCTTTTGATTCTACTTTGTATCTATTTAAGCTTTATCATAGCTGTGCTCACAGATGTAGTTCTCAGGAGTGGTATCTTGTTGGTTGGAAATTATAGAGTGAGAGAAATGAGTGTAGCATTGAGCTGTAATTTGTTTTCTGAATCAGTCAAAAGCTATTCTTCATGAGCTAACAAAGATGAGTGTTCAACATCTACGATAATTTATTTCACACATCAATTAAGCACCTTTTGCACTGTGACCATGACCCCATGAGTAAAGTTTTTGCTTTTTCGACTTTTATTTTATTAAGGTTATGCACAAATATCTAGACTCCTCAAAGCATCAGTTATTCAATTGTGATGATGAGAAATATCAGTTCCTCAAAGCATGAAAGCTCATGTACTTTGCGTGCTAAAATTATTAAATTCTTGGGACATTTGTTTTTATAATTGATTCAGGTGGATATATGAATGGTCGTAGAAATCATGCGGTTAAATTTTTTTGAGGGTATTGTTGTTGTTATTATTGGCTAAACGCACCAACACATTGTTTTCTCTTATGTAAATATATAATTGTTCTTAGAAATGTATAAGATTAGAAAATTCATACAATATTATAGTTTTTTTATAGGTATACTTAATGTATGATTACACAAAACGGGTTTTATGACATATGATTGATTTTGGTGCATGATGGAATAGCTTCTTTTTTTATCAACATCTTTGTGACATTGTCAATCCTATTTTTATTTTGGTGATTAAGTGAATGTTGTGTCGATCATGCTACCGATTTGTATTTATAAAAAGATTACTAATGCTATAATTTGTATATATTGATGTGCATTTGTGTTGTGTGAGTAGTTATGCTTGTGAAATAGTAGTTTGTGTAGCTTATATATGTTGGATGGTTAGATTACAAGAGATCTAATTCAGATATACAAATTATATTTTCTAATAATAGTCCTAAAATCAAGGAGATTTAGTTGTTTTTTGCCTTCATCATTTACTTTGAACAAAAGCCAATTACTAAAACTGAAGGATTTGTCTTTATTTTTCATTGGTACATGATAATTGCTATTACTGAAATTTAAGGGGAGGTTTATTTACTTTCTTTTGACACCGAAAACCCTAAATTATGGCAATTTAATGATAAGTGTATATATATGAGTTTTTTCTAAGATTCAACTAATGGTTTGATTGCATTAGGTGTTTTTATGTTCTTATACACAAACGCTTAAATATTTTGTTATAAATAAATAATCACACGCACGTGCATGATGCACAGACATAGTAACTAGTAGTATGCAGTATTCCTAAAAACTAGTTTCTAATAGGATTTTGTTTTATTGTTTTTAAGAGGGGAAAATATCGGGTGCAAATCTGATTTTTAGTGGAAACATGCAAACCGAAGCATACATCATCAGATCTCAAAGATGTGATCTAGATAGAGTGGGAAACATTTTGTTTATAATCCACTGCAACGACTCAGAACATGTTCCTGGTGCTGCCGGGGGTTCATTGTAAATTTTACGGGGATTCAACTTGTACATCCAAACCGCATCTTCGAAATTTGACGACGTATGTTTCGGTTTGCATGTTTTCACTGAAAAATCGGATTTACACCTAATATTTTCCCTTTTTATAAGAGTGCTACATCATCTATTTTGTTTACTTGATGAAATCACTCTTCTTATCTTTTATAATTCTTGTGACATAATAATTGTTTATGTGACATCACATTTGTTGAAAATAAAATTCCCACCGAAATTAGCCATTACTTTTTCCAATAGGCCAGAAGCTGTGTAAACCCATAGGCGCGCGGCACTCGGCAGTCTGAATTGGCCGGCCGCCGGTTACTTCCCCTCAAATACATGCGAACTCTCCAGAACCTTCTAGAAGCCGCCGCCGCCGTCTCTACTCCTCTCGCCGGCGCGCATCTCCACGCCCACCTCCTCCGCTCGGGCCTCCTCCACTCCGCGCATCACCTCACCGCGCACGTGCTCGCGTCGTACCCTCCCGGCCTCGCCCGCGACCTGTTTGACGAAATCCCTGGCCCGACACCGCGCCTTGCCAATGCGCTCCTCCGCACCCACCTCCGCGCGGGGCAATGGCGCGCCGCGCTTCTCCTCACGCCACGCCTCCGCGCGCGCCCGGACGCCTTCACCTTGCCACTCTTGCTCAAGGCCTGCTCCATGCTCCCGTCCCTCGCCCACGGCCGCGCTGTGCACGCGGTCGCCGTCCGCTCCCGCGCTGCGTCCGACGACGCCTTCGTCGCCGCTGCTATCGTGCAGATGTACGCCAGGTGCGGGGACATGGTCGCGTCTGCCAACGCGTACGGCGTGTTCGAGAACCCAGACCTTGTGCTCCGGACATCCGTGGTGACAGGGTACGAGCAGAACGGGCTGGCAGAAGAGGCGCTGGAGTTCTTTGCGAGGAATGTGGTTGGTCAGAGCTTCACACCGAGTCCAGTCACACTTGTGAGCGTCATTTCGGCGGCAGCACGGTTGGGGGATGTCCAGAACGGCAAGGCTTGCCATGCGTTTGTTCTCAGGAGTGGCTTGGAGTATAAGCTAGCATTGGCTAATGCTGTTCTTGGGTTTTATACAAAGGTAGGTTCTATACAGGCAGCTAGGAGGTTGTTTGAGAGAATGGCAAATCGGGATGTCATTACTTGGAGCTGCATGGTCAAAGGATATGTGCAATCTGGAGAGGCACTAAATGCGTTGAGGGTGTACAAGGAGATGGTCAAAGCGTGTGTTCAGCCCAATATTGTGACTTTGGTGAGTGTTTTACAGGCTTGTGCGCTCACTGCTGATGTTGAGGAAGGTAGGAGAATCCACCACATTGCTGAAAACATAGGTTGTGAGCTTGAGGTGGGTGTTGCGACGGCACTAGTTGATATGTACATGAAGTGCTCATATCATGATGAGGCAATCCGCCTGTTTCATCGGATACCAAAGAAAGATGTGGTGGCTTGGGCTGCAGTCATTAGTGGACTCACACAAAATGGTCTTCATGATGAGTCCCTGCAGGTGTTCAAATCCATGTTGTTGGATTGCCATGCTCCAGATGCAGTCACAATGGTGAAGGTACTTGCTGCATGCTCAGAATCTGGTGCTATCTGCCAAGCTATATGTCTTCATGGTTACTTGGTTAGAAGTGGTCTATGTAACAAGGTATTCGTGGAAGCAGCACTTTTGGATTTGTATTCAAAATGTGGAAACATAGAAAGTGCTATCAAGATCTTTGAAAGTTCCACTGAGAAGGATGTTGTGCTGTGGAGCTCAATGATAGCTGGTTATGGAGTCCATGGCCTTGGTAAGGAAGCTGTTGCCTTGTACCAAAGGATGGTTGCCTCATCAGTTAGACCTTCTGGCGTGACCTTTGTCTCCCTATTATCAGCATGCAGCCACTCTGGTTTAGTTCAGGAAGGCAAACAAATTTTTAATGACATGATTCAGGTTTACGGAGTAATGCCAAGTCCAGAGCATCAAAGTGCCATAGTAGATCTCCTTGGCCGGGCTGGTGAACTGCCAGAGGCCACAAGGGTCATTAATGAAATGGGTGGGAGAGCTGTGGCTCATACTTGGTGTGCATTGCTTGCTGCATGCAGGGCACATCACAACACAGAGATGAGCGAGATGGTAGCTAAGAACCTGCTGGGGCTGGATCCTGACCACGTGGGTTACTATAATCTCTTGACCAATATATATGCATTTGATCAAAAGTGGGACTGTGTAAAAAAGACTAGGGAAATGGCCAGAGGCAAATGTCCAAATAAAGTTCTAGGTTACAGTGCAGTTGAGGTCAATAATAGTGCATAAATTCATCGCTGGGGAGACGTCACACCAAGATTGGGAGAAGATCTGTGCACTGGTCTGGGAACTGTCACACAAGCCGGCAGGAGCCGGTTACTCCTTCGGTCCTTCCACGTAAATACTGACTTTGCATTTGAGGATTTTGTTCTTCTCTTATGACTTGATCCTTGAATGCATCTCAACTGATGGCAAGTTGCTACATTGCTCTAATTTGATGAAGTGAAGTGATCCTTGAATGTGCCACAATAAATTGTAAGTTTCTAGAAGAAAGCAGTTGTATTTGTAATCATATTCAAGAAGGACCTGATTTGCCCATAGCCATTTTGCAGACAAGTTTGCACTGATTCTGAAGATAGTTTTAGAATAGTGTAGTTGCATGTGATTTGTTACTCCCTCGGTTTATTTTCACCTGTTGTTAGGACAATCTAGGTAGCATGGATTATATAAGAATAACCAGAGGTAGTACTAAAGAAGGTTGCAGGCTGTCAAAATTCTCAAACCACCTACAACTTTTGTAGGCAGGCATCATGCTGGGGAAAATAGTTGCTTAGTTCTGGTCTTCAAATGTAGGTGAACCCTCAGGCCCTCGATTATGATTATTTGTAAATAAGATTTATTTTTCTTTCTTGCATAGAGACTCCCAACTCGTTTAAACATATTTCTTTGAATATGTGAGCAACTTGTACCATGTATGTTGTCCGTCCAACTCCAATGAAAATCTACTGGATCTAATTCTATTCTTGTGAGCGCGAGAAAAATGTGTAAGGTTCAAAATAGTTACCAGTTCCCCGTCGCTGCATTATAGTAAATGTCATCAGTGTCAAAACTTTCTTTCGCTTGTTATTATGGTCAAGAATGTCATCATTTAATATACAGAACTGTGCAGAATGTATCAGCGTTCTTGTCAGAAATCTTATCTAGCAAAACAGTCCTATGGGGAAAGCCGTTGATAAGCGCGATGAAACCCTTTTTATAGAAAAAAAAATGGAACTGGAGGGTTTCCTAATTTCCCATACAGATTGTGCAAATTCTCATATAACAATGCGAAGAAACAAATGATAAAAGACACAAAGGATGCCAGGCAAAAAAAAGGAGCAAAAAGAAAAGAAAGCCTTCTCATTTGCTTTTATGCAAATTCTCGTTGTGAATAAACACGAGGAAGTTTTTTTTTTCTTCATTTGCTTTTATGGGATAAAAATGATCCAAGAAATCATACTTGAAGAAAATTTTGCATGAATGCCTCTTGTTTTGGCTGGACGGTAATAAAACACATTACCGTCAGCAGACAATTTCTATTATGAAGCGAAAAAAAAGTGGCACGAAGTTGATGATATTAGTAGCAGAGTGTACTTTGTCAGTCTAATAACTTTTGTAGCAAAACAATTCAGCTGCCACCGAACTTATAATTTGAACCAAAGCAAATGCTTGAATTGGCAATAACAGCATAGAAAATCCAGTAGTCTGAACTGTAATGCTGCAAGCATCGATCGTCCAAACAAAACGATGGGAATTAAAAAAAAAAAGACATGATGAGACACCAAAACAACAATAAGCCAATCACTTCTACGTACGTAGTCACTGTCACTCAAACTCTGTTAAACGACACTAGCAAGCCACTAATGCATGCAAGCATAGAGAGGGGGCGATCGATCAGATGGCCGCGGAGGATCCATGGTGCGCGCCGCCGATCATGCCGCTCCACAGCCCCAGCGCGCTCAGCGAGCTGATGGCGGCGCTCTCCTGCCCCGCCGCGCGGCTCGCCGCCTCGCCGTACCACTCCAGCGACAGCGGCTTCACCTCCACGCCGCCGTCATCGCGCGACGACCCGAACGCCTCGCCCAGGCCAGCAGCCGCGTACCGGAGCGCGTTCAAAGCGTGGCACTCCCCTCCGCCGCCGCCGCCTGCACCGGCCATGCCCATCATTCCCGGCCCACCAGCGAAATGGGCCGCCTCGGAGCTGGCGCCCTCCAGCAGCCCGCCGGGGCCCGCGAGGATCGGGTCGTACTTCCAGTCCAGGAGGCCGCCCAGGCTGCAGAGCGCGGGGTCCACCGCCGCAGCTGTGTTGGGGCCCGGCAAGAGCTGCTGCATGCCGGAGAATGACAGGTGGAGGCCCGTCGTCTCCGCCGCCGCCATCATCTGCCGCGCCGCCGCGTGCATCGGCGGCGGCGCGGCGGCGTGCTGCTGCTTCTTGCTGGCGGAGGAGGCGCGCTTGTTCTTGCGGCAGCCGCCGCCGACGGGGACGTTGCGGAGGGAGCCGCCCTTGGTCCAGTAGCGGCGGCAGGTCTTGCAGAAGTAGCGCGGCTGGGAGAGGCTGTAGTTGTTGTAGTAGCAGAACTTGGTGTGCGTGGACTCGCAGCGCGGGCACTTGAGCGGCTGGTCGTGCTGCGGGCGGAGGCGCCGGTCCGCCGCCGCCGCCGCCTGATGATGATGACGCGGCGCGCACGCGATCAGCTCCGCCGAAGGGGACGACGACCCCATCCCGGCCTCCTCGGGGACGATGCCCTGAAAGCAACAACGACACCACGTTGGCGCGGTGTGATCGTAATCATCAGCCGGTGACAGAATGGAAGCCTCGGAATACGCGAAAGGGGAGGATTTATGTATGCATGCATGCATGATGGTCCCATATCAGTCCAGTTGGAAGCTGTGAAATATATGGTTTCTCAAAGTACACGAACTGCAAGCAAAGCTACTAGGTTCTATGATGGTGTCTCATGATGGGGCCATCAAATTAGATTAAAGGTCTGGGATCTGATCAGCTTGATCTTACGTACGGTGGTATTCTAGTAGCTTTTCTGATCACATTGATCGCTATATCTTCCATTGCTTAGCTAGCTAGCTCCATGTTCTTGTGCACTTTTCATCACATGCTAAAGTTGCAGCAAACACAGACGACAGATTTCATGGGGGCCATATGCATGCACGGTGTACTTGTCTTGATTTTTCTTACGGAAATCCATACGTTACATGCAGTTCTAATGATTGCGTATTAGATCCTTGTCAGTGACATCACACAAACTGTTCTTCCTTATTTAGTTTGATATCTCTCGGTCATGTGGTATATCTAAGAATTCGGAAGCATGTTCACATTGCGTGGTCTATCTCGTATATTGTAACCCTAGCTACATGACTTAAGTTGGGCTTATTTTGTCAATACATGAGATAAAATAATATGCCTTCCTCTAAGTTGCATGATAATGGACAGTTAATAACTGAGGGGCTACACTTGATATGCTTACAAGATCTGTATGTCTATAAGGAGAATTAATTTTACTTTGTTCCAAAACTACTAAAGGCAGGAAGGTAGTTCGGATGATCATCAACTGTACTTATTCGAATCCCTTTCATCTGTCTTGTTGCTTTTGTTTCCAATTTATGGCTCTGACAGAGTATTACACTTTGTACTGTTCTTAAAATGGGGTCTCATGTCTTGCTGTTTGGTCAGTTTTAGTACATCTTTTTTTTTTACTATTGTTTCTTCTAGAGCTACTATAACCTCTCCTATAAATGTTGTGATTTGCATTCAGAAACAGATAATTGATTCAGATTTTTTTATCCAGAAACTATTTACAATCTTACATATGCTCATTAGTGTAATATAAACACAACCTAAGGCAAAGCACCAACAAAGGGCAAATTAGAACACAGGCTAGTGACGTGACATTTGTAAACAGGAGAAGTATCAACAGATAGCATGTGTTGAAAACACAGACGATCCATCGAAAGAACTAGTCTGAAAATATAGCTAACTTTATCATGCTTTTAACTTTGTACAATTGATATTATAGCTTCATGAAGATGTGTAGAGATCCACAAGAAGAAAAATGATTTGCTAAGTTATACCCCATATACATATGGAGAGAGAAGGTGATCATCACTTGTTTTGACTTCTGAATCTCCCAATTGAGAGGAGTATTTTTCTGGAGGCACATACTACATGTAATTAACAACAAACGTAAAATAATTATGTGATCAGCTGTTTCCTAGCCATACGAAAATCTCACAGGACGATCAGGAAATTTAAGGGCAAACATGTTTTATAATCAGAAAGAAAATACAAAGAGCCCCTGAATTAAGTTTTAGTACTAGTCTCTCTGCGTGTGAGAGAGAGGGACGCGTGCTTCCTACAGCTATATCAGATCATGCTCATGGATCGTACACAAAATGAAAAGGAGATGCGCATATAGATCGTGACGATCTTTTGGTCAATATATAACCACCATCTCAACAAAAATATGAACGAACGTACCTTGAACCAGTCTGAGTCCATGCAGATGTGCATCGGCGGTGCTCCGGCCATCATCGATGGATCACTAGCTGGTTTGTATACGCGGATCACAGCGCCCTGGCGGATCAACAAAACCTGCTGGGAAACTTAGCTAGACCTGAAAATCTAACTATATCTAGCCACTAGCTCCCCTACTCCATTATTATTATTGTCTAGCTCTGAGATGATTTGTCTTGCTCCTGCCTTGTTGTCGACGAATTGAAGAAAGGGCGCGTGTGAGTGCAATCGGATCGACTGAAACTGAGAGGTACTAGAAAGCTATAGCTACGAATCAAGGGAAGAGAAGCATCTGATGAAGCTGGCAAGAAGGTGCAAATGGAAGAGGGGTTAGAGGAGAAGAACTAGCTAAGAGGGAGAGGGAGAGGGAGATGTGGTTGTGTTGGTGGTTGGTGTGAGATGTGAACGACGGGGAGATGTGAATAAGAAGGGACGGAAAAAGTTGAGCATGCCGCCCGGCCGTAGAGTGGTCGAGAGAGAGGGATCGAGGAGCAGGAGCAGCGTGCCGGGTGATGCATGCATGTTGCTGTGCTAGCATAGCATAGAAGCGTGGTGCTGGTGGGGCATACCACCCACTGGGGCTGGCCATGCGTGGCCCACTCTGTCGGGAGACGGCCCTTTCTCCTCTCCTCGTCTCGTCGGCTTCTTCCCTTCTCCACAGTCCACACTGCCGTGGGCCCCGTCGTTTCGGTTCCTTGGGGCCCGCGCGGCCCCCGCCGCCGGCTCGCATCCCGAGGCGTGCGCATTTGTCGGCCGGCCCGCCCGGCTCGGCGGCCTTCATCAAGCCCTACGCGCTTCTAGCCGTAGCTAGCTAGAGTTCGTCCACCGGTGGGCTGTGCTATGGCTGGCTCGAGCCACTCCACGGCTCTGCTCATCAGCCGAACCGAGCGGAGGTGTGTATGGAGAGTTGGGACTTGGAGACCCTGGTCAAACTTTTGCATGTGAGGTGTGGACGCTAGTAGCCGAGTGGAGTAGCACAGGCGCTGGAGTGAGCTTTTTCATGCTGGGATTGAGATGATACCGGGCCCCTGGCACGGTCAATCTTTGTTCTTTTAATGTTCTTCGAACATTTTTACACAGTTTGGGATTTCCAGACTTCATATGTAATTGTAAATAATGTGCTGCGGCGTTACATTTGGGTTATATGGTGCCGTATAATATCGTCTCTCTGTCTTTTCTTTTTGCGAAAATATTAGCATCTTTTCTTCTACTGAAACAACCTGTCACCTGACGTCGAGAAAGATCCTAACGTAGCGACAAAAGTTACAGTGCCTAACAGACGTGGCAGAGGTAGTGTGCGCAGCAATGCGTATACGTGACGACACCATCGGATCGAGCGAGCCACGTGGAATATTTTGGTCCCCGTGACGAAAGGCGAGAGACGAGAAAACCGAAAGCTCACTCCAATTGGGAGCTGGGACCCATGCATGCTGAGCTTGTTCTATCTTCGATCTTGACCCGATCGCTGGATTGATCCCCTAGTTACTTGGTCTTCGTCGATTGCATATATATGCGCGTAAAATATACGTACAGAATTTCGGTCGAAAGGTACTCTGTTTGACAAAGACGGTGCTCCAAAGATGGTGACTCTTGTGAGAGTCTCTCTTTCTTTCCTAGCTCCTGGTTTGTTTTTGTTTGTGTTTATAATAGTACCAGTAGTACCGCATGTAACTGATCAGCTAGTACCGCATTTCAAATGTGATTTAACAGAAGTAGAAAAAAGGTAAAGACAGAAGTGCTCTCTTCGGTTTAACACCAGTGTGGGATCCCCTCCGCCGTCCAAAAGATAAATTATTCCAGTTATCTAACCGAAGATTCTCCTGGTGCTGCTAGAAAACAACTGAATTCCTTACGGAAAACTCAAAATTCATAATCTAATTTTGTCTTACTTCTAGATATGAGTCTGAATATGCAAAAATTCTAGAACATGAAAGAAAAGTCAGGCGACTGCTCCTTTTTTTTTAACCAAATTAACCTTGTACGGTGTATACGGTGGATTCCTAGTTTCTTGTGCTACTAGGTACTAGTACTCTGTATGACAGCCACCGCATGGGTGTGATTTTTTTCCGTGGGGCTGTTCAAAAGCAGGTTTTTCGGGGGGCGAAAGGCATGTGGGAGCAAACAAGAGACAAAGATAGCAGAGCCGAAGCATCTCTCCCTGTCTTTCTTTCCGGGTTCAAATTTTGTTTGCTTTGCTTTGCTTTTCTTTGTTTAGCTTTGGAAGCTCGCCGCCCGCAAGCAAGGTATCTATTCCCGTTCATTCCTCATCCTCTGCGACCAGGTGCATGTGCTTCAGTTGTGCCCACCAGCATTCAGCTACCACCAGGCTAAGTATGGTGTCAGTGATCAGTTCATCAGTGAGCCTGAGCTGCATCACAGTTTCACACTGCTTGACGTGTGTTATCCAGTTCGCGATCCTGCACTCGTGTGACTATACCTCGACGATGTCAGTCGATGTGTTCAGTGCCGTGAATTTCCGTGAATGTTCGTTGTAGCTCAGCTTGCTTGTCAGAATCAGATGTGTTGTGAAAAGTCTTCAGCTAAATCTCGTTACAATCAGTGGTTACAATTCATTCTAGTATTGTTTATATACGTTACTCTGAACCTGTCATATATAGCGTATGATCCTGTGCAATGATCCGCATTATTATTGCTGACGTGCGGCGTTGAAAAAGCGGTGATCAGTTGCTTTCATATGCTGTCACTCATGTAACGACGATTAAAACCACCACAATACACAATGCATGTGACATGTGTAAGCATCTGTGAAATCTGCTATTACAATTAAACAAATTAATCGGTGGCTTTCAACAGATTGCCGTGCCGTCATCGGCTAAATAGCTGCGGTTGCAGTTCTTAACTCGCAAGAGTAAGCAATAGGAGGTTATCCGCGTGAAGAGATCTTATTAATTACACTCCCTATCTGTCGGAGTATAGATTTGGCGACGACTAAATGGACAAAAATGGACAAAGTTAGAAGCTGAGGATAATGTGCAGAGCATCGCCATCAGCCCATCAGCCAGCCAGCTGATAACTAGTAATCCCTCCGTCCTAATATAAGTGTTGCTATGGTTTTTGTGTCGGTCAAATATTCTTAACTTTAATTATATTTAGAGAAAATATTAGTAATATTTGTGTATCTAAATAAGTTTATTATAAAAATAGATTGTTTACTAATTATATATTATAAAGTATATATATTTTTTCAAATATAATTAGTCAAAGTTAAAAATATTTGACTCATGAAAAAATAAGAACAACACTTATTTTAGGACGAAAGAAGTAACTTTTTCTATCTCAATGGTTAGTAGGGCAAGCCGCAAACAGACGAATGATAAAGCGAGTGAAAATATAAAATGAATCGAGTTTTCCAAAGATGAACCAATAGAAGCAGGACGTGTTAGATGTGTCACGTCTCGTTAGTGCATCGACAACATTCTAGATACTTGCCCAAGTTTGAACATCAGGATTTCAAGAACCATATGCATACATATACTCACTCTCTCAGTTTTGAAATTATTGTTGTTAGAACAATAACTATAGTTTATCCTAATGATAACAATAATAATTTTAGATTGTGTGAGCTTTGTGGTACGCAGACAGAGAGCTTAGCACACATCATCATGGTCTGTGGTTTTGTAGCAGAAGCCTGGGCACGCCTTGACACTACGATCATAAAGAATGATGTTGCTACTCTGTGGTGCGTCCAGCCCCAGTAACACACCTGCTACTCATTTGAATGTTCTGCTACTCCTCATCTAAGGGGTGGAGGTACAATTAATATTGTGGGTGCGACTGCACGTACGGAATTAGGAATTTTGTTTCTATTTAGTTTATTTTCACCATGTTAGCACCTTCTAATTTTTAAATGAAGCACCCAAAGACTGCTAAGTGATGTAATTTTGCACCCCTAGCAGTCCATCTCTAGCTCCACCACTGCCTCATCTGCTGATGAATCTAAAAACACCGCCGCGACGTCGTCTTTCACTCCCTGCCCCCTACTACAACCACCTCTTCGTTAGATGCCATGAGGATGCTGAACTCTAGTCATGTAGAATGCCACAAGCATTGCCTAACAATAAGCTTCGATGTTCTGCTCCCAAACCTCTTCTCTAACGATCTCAAATGGCATGTACCAATCCGCTCATCTATAGTATGCTTTAAAATAAAATGAAAAGGTAGAGATTCCCCCTCCCCTCCCTAATTCTTAAAAAAACAAATTCAGATTGAAGGGAACATATAAATAGTTATTATTATTTCTTTTTTCGAATAATATCCTAATAGTATTTTTTTTTGCGGTACTAGTCCGAAAACACAACACGTATCGTAGAACTCAAAACGACCGCGAGTTATCCCTGGGATCGTGCGTGATACAGTCAATGATGATGGAGCAGAGGATCGAGCGAGAGCACATAGTAGTACGCGACAGACAGTGCGTGCAGGTTCGGAATGAACGCGGAACCGGGCAGACAGCCAGCAGCCAACCGACCTGTCGGTTTTCCCGGCGCGCGTGCAGCGTTGGCGCCCGCGCAGGCCACACACTCGTGTTGCTGCGGCTGCCGCCGTCGTGTCCTCTGAATGAAGCCACTGTGCTACTAGTGTGACTACAGTGCGTGGGTGGTGAGGCGCGCGTGCCGTGCAAGCGCAACCACTCCCACTGCACCGTGTCGGCAGCACGATGACGCTTCACGGGCCTTTTTTCCACGAAATTTGATCACGACCGGCGCGCCACGGGCCGGGTGGGCGGTGCTAGTGCTAGCGAACCCGGCCGCTAGTACCTCGGATCTTCGCCCCGGATTATTAATTAATTTCTCACCGGAACCGGATGGACAAGGAAATCTCGCGGGGTAGATCCAGCGTCGGCGATGGGGGGGCGGGTTGGTCGGGTTGCCATTTCTTCCACGCGCGTAGGCTGATGAGCCGCCGCAGGCGTCGTACCGGTCGGTGGCGGGCTCGCCTCACGTCCTCACCTTACCCGGCCAGCGCTCTTGTTGCAATACGCGCGCCGCGCCGTGTCGTGTCGTGATCAAATCGCGCGCGCACGTGTGTGCCGGATTCGGTTCAGATTATGTCCTCCCACCCGTGCGCGATCCACGGGGATGGCTGCAACAACTTCCTCTGGTCACATCCAACTCTAACCCACCGCCGCGCCGCCGTTCGGGTTTGGTCGCGTGTCGCTGCTGCCCGGCGGCAGGTCGCTTCACACCTTTGACCCGGAGCAAGCGTGTGTCTCTCGACTGCCCTGCCCGCCCATCCAAATCGTCCCAAGATTTGAGCAAATTGACAAAATATCAGGCGCTCTAAACAAAAACTTCTGGTGCCGCCGCGCGCGGCTCCCCGCATGCGGAATTTCATTCTTCCTTCGAAAACAAATGTCCTGCAGCTCTACTGCAATCATCACTCCATATTTTTTTTTGTTTTTGAGAAATCATCACTCACTCCGTATTGTATTCGCGACAAAAGTAAACAAGTTTTCAAGTCCCAAAGTATCTTATCGTCTCGTTAGTCATTACATGGTCATTGCCACCTCAACTATATGCAATATAATCATATGTCTGAGGAAAGCCTAATAAGCATGCAGTCGCTCGCATATAAAACAACTCACACCACGTCCACGTCGCGCTGATGAGTCATCACTAAACTCGCAGTACGCTCCACGGAAAGAACAATTTATTAGTGACGCTGGCTGCGAGGCCCACCACAGACCGCCGTCCACGCGTCAGTTTTCCCATGTCCAGATCAAATCACCAACACACGATCACATACGGACGGGGATTATTTATTACGAATTCGAAACACTGCGATCGAGGGGTCTGATCGCGATCCGTGCCTGGTATCTCGGGCTAGCGACGTCCCTGTTTCCATGACATCTCCCGACAGAGCGTGCGCTTTGGGTTTCAATTCAGGCGCCACCCTGCTGCTCCTCCGTCGTTTCTGCCTCTCCAAAGATTTAGAGGCTGCCTTTGTTGTATCCAAGCTTGTTTCTATGTGAAGGGAAAGGCAACGTCAAAAACTATGCAAAGTGAAAGGCACGTCGTTTCCGATGTGGAGGGACTCGTTTCTAATAGGAGTCTCGCGATATCACGCGATCGTGTCGATTACGGGTGGAGCAGATTGTTTATGAGCCAGAATCAAAAGGTACGGAAATTAACAGAAACAAGCTTGCGTATGTATTAGTTTCCATCCAATGATAAAATCTTCATAAGAATGATGGAGGTATAAATTTATGCTCTGTTTGAATCCTTCTAGTTTATAATAAATTGGTTTCTAGAAATTAAAGAGTCTCCAAATAGTCCGATTTTTATGTCAGCTTTTATAAGCTAGATTATAAGTTTTTAGGTGCCCTCCTGCTATTCTGCCTCTCCAAAGAATTAGAGACTGCCTTTGTCATATCCAAGCTTGTTTCTATGTGAAGGGAAAGACAACGTCAAATTTTGTTGTTTCTATGCGAAGTGAAAGGCACGTCGAATCGGATGTGAGGGGACTCGTTTCCAAAAGGAGCCTCACGATATCAGGCGATCGTGTCGATTGCAGGTGGAGCAGATTGTTTATGAGCCAGAATCAAAAGGTACGGAAATTAACATAAACACGCTTATGTTGAACTATGTATTAATTCCATCCAATGATAAAATCTATAAGCTTAGGATCTATTTGAATCCCTCCAATTTATAATAAACTGGTTTTTAGAAATTAAAGAGTCTCTAAATAGTCCAATTTTTATGTTAGTTTTTATAAACTAGATTATGAGTTTTTAGGTCCCACCCTGCTGCTCCTCCATTGTTTCTGCCTCTTCAAATATTTAGAGACTGCCTTTTTCGTACCCAAGCTTGTTTCTATGTGAAGGGAAAGGCAACATCAAATTTTGTTGTTTCTATGCAAAGTGAAAGGCATGTCGAATCGGATGTGAGGGGACTCATTTTCAATAGGAGCCTCGCCATATCAGGCGATCATGTCAATTGCAGGTGGTGCAGATTGTTTATGAGCTAGAATCAAAAGGTACATAAATTAACAGCTTCAGGCCTACGTTGAACTATGTATTAATTTTCATCCAATGATAAAATCTTCATAAGAATGATGGAGGTATAAGCTTAGGATCTGTTTAGATCCCTCCAGTTTATAATAAATTAGTTTCTAAAAATTAAAGAGTCTCCAAATAGTCCGGTTTTTATGTTAGTTTTTATAAATTAGATTATGAGTTTTTAGGTGCCACCCTACTGCTCCTCTGTTGTTTCTGCCTCTCCAAAGATTTAGAGACTGCCTTTGTCGTATCAAGCTTGTTTGTATGTGAAGGGAAAGGCAAAGTCAAATTTTGTTGTGTTCTATGCAAAGTGAAAGGCACGTCGAATCGGATGTGAGGGGACTTGTTTCTAATAGGAGCCTCGCGATATCAGGCGATCGTGTCGACTGCAGGTGGAGCAGATTTTTTAAGAACTGTAAGTAAAAACTAGTTTTCAAAATACTATGATAGATCCTTAATGTTACTGCGGCGGTATCAATAAAGTCAAGAGAAGCTATAGCAGACACGAGACATCCAACATTCCAACGCAAGGGCAAACTACTACTCTTGTCTCTATAATAGGCCGGAAATTCTTTAGAGGGCCAACGGCATTTGCTCAAGAGGGCCGGACCAAAGTACACGTTCAGTGGGAAGTGGCCCATGTAAGTTATCCTTTGCTCTCCTTTTCCAGTGATGTTTTCCTTCATCTTCTGACGTTCCGGTTCTACTGTAGTACTACAATACTGTAGAGAAACTCCTCTCCCTCCTCTCCGTTCAGAGGTGACAAAGTGCTCATATCAGTTCGTACTGATGACAACAGGGCTGCTACGAAATGTCGTAAGGAACTTCATAAATGGCCGGGATTTGTCTAGTTATTACGAAGGCTGTAGTTACCCCGCAAAAAAAAAAAAAAAGGCTGTAGCCATTGAGACTGCTAACAAGACACCACACCAGCCAGAGGAGCGAAGGACTGAAGAGTGAAGACATGCCAAGGCATGTTCTCGAAAAAAAAAAAACTGAAGAGTGAAGACATGCAGCTGGCCGTTGCTCCAAGACTCCAAGCCAGTCTGCCTGGATGCCAGAGAGAATAAAGCGTTCGCTGCTAACGAAGAGCGCGTACTACTACCTGTCCACCACCCGGCTCCAATGCTGTCTTACTGTCTACGCGAGGACCCATGAACTGCAAAACTTCGTGAGAGTGTACAAAGTACACACGATCTTCTCACCTTCTGTACTGAAATCTGAAAAACGAGAGATTACGAGGTCCCCCAAGGCCCCAAGTCGCTTTGCCATGTGGTGCTTGCCTGCTCCAGGATGCACTTCCATTGATGGCCCCGTCCCCCCGCATGCAATGTACTACTACTGTAGTATAGTATCTGAATGGAGTATTCTTGAAATTTGTCCAAATACTCGAGGCAGCAAAAGAGAGAAAACCTTGGGAATTTTGTGACATTGTTGCGAGTAACATTGATTTCAACGGCATTTTTTTTTCTTTTTGGCTAGTGTTGTTCGAAATGAGAGCTGCTGGAGAATGGTGGTGGGTGGCTAGTGCGAACTGGCAAAGCAGCGACTTGTACTGGCCGCCGTTGCTTTTGCTGCCCGAGCGCGCGACTTGCAGTACGACGTGAGGTGACAACACGGGCATAGATTACGACGACACCTACGACCTGCCAGGAATCTCTCGAGTGCGCCCGCGAAAGCGCGGCCGAGCAAAGCAGCGGCAACTCGGCGTGACGCGACCAAATCGTGCCCTACAGAAACGCGGCATCATGCCACTGCCTGCGTCCCGGTCGCCGAAGTGGAAGCATTTTAAGCTTAGGCCGCCGCGCAGGCCACGCTCTGTACGTACCATCCATCGAACGATCCTTTTGGCTTCAAACTACCATTCTGTTTTCAGTCCACAGCTCACCGAGAATGTTTTTTTTTTTTTAGAAAAGGAGCTCACCGAGAACGTGGCGTTGTGGCTGGTGAACTTTGTGCCTACGGCATCGCTCGAATTCAGTGACAACATGCCCTAAAAAAAATGAAAACGAGAAATTCAGTGGCAAATTGGATCTGATACTTCTATCCTTTCCCGTTAAGTCGCAAGACCTGTTCACATTTCGGTCCACTCATAGAAAGGCGACATTTCTCAGCACTGTATCATGACAATTCCACGTTCCTACGTGTCCTAGGCCTAATAATCGTGCTCGCGCTCGTGCCCGCAGCTCCATCATCTAAACCGGATTCAGGTGGGCGTGAACACATCATAGAAAGACCAATGTCTTTAGGGTGTGTTCGTTTCCACCCCTTTGATTTTTAGATCTATCCCATCGAATATTGTGATACTAATTAGGAGTATTAAATATAAATTACTGATAAAATTCAGTCCATAACCCTCCCTCTGAATGACGAGACAAATCTATTAAAACTAATTAGGTCATGATTAGATAATGTGATGTTACAGTAAACATCTCTTAATAATGATTTAATTAAGTTTAATGAATTTGTCACGCTGATGGACATTCAACTCTGTAATTAGTTTTATATTTAATATATATTTAATAATTATATATAATATTTTAATGATTGATATGATCCCACTAAAATTTAGACCCCAACAAAAAAACACACCCTTAGACACAAGAATGATCAGCCCCCAACGTCAATGTCACGGTCACCTCAAGTCCTCGACCTCAAGCAAGGGAATTTGGACGAGGGGGGAGGAGGGGCCTGGAGGAGGAGGCAAACGGCGTCGGCATGCCCGAGAAAGGTGACCAGTCAAGAGGGGCGCTCATTCCCCGGTGCCCCACAATCTGATAAAGCGGACGGGAAAAAGCAATCAAAGAGGGCCAAAGTGATCGATGTCCCTGTCCACTCGCTGCCCCGGGCCTTCCCTGCGGCGGTTGCTTTGATCCAATGCAACGTCCAAAAGCAAAAGCAATACAGCACAGGGCGAGTGAGCGAGGCCACAGGCCACCAGGCTGCGGCTATTGTCGCGCTTGCATAGGTACCGAGACGTTATTCCAAGCTCGCATTGAACTGCTCCAAAGGGATCCCAAAGCACCCGCCTTTCTCGCGGTCCGACGCGTTCAAAGATCTCTGAGGAAAGAATGAATGAGGAGTGAAAAGATGGGCAGCATCATCATATCAGCAGTTCGACACACTTGGCTTGTGTGAAAAAAAAAAAAGCAGTAGGAATTGCTCCATTTCAAATCGCCACCCTTCAGCTCCATCATAAAAGGACCACACTCCCTCGGTGCCCAGGAGACACCCAAACGGCCAAACCATTCCATTTCGTCGAGGGAGAGCAGAGTAGCTCTGCTTCAAAGTTGGCGAGAGCTGAAAGAGGCAGAGCGAAAGAGAATGGCCTCCTTACCTCAGCCCATTGAGTACTACCCCAACCCCGCCAGCTCCATCATGCACACGCAGCCGTCCACCGCCGCGTCCAAGGGCTCGTTCGGCCCGGTCTTCGCCGTGCTAGCGGTGATCTGCTTCCTCGCCGTCGCCGCCTGCGTCATCGGGCGGCTCTGCGGTCGGCGGTTCTCCAAGAAGAAGTCCCTCGACGATCAGTACTACGGCTCCAACGACGTCGGCGGCGATCTGGAGAAGGGCTTCGAGATCAAGTACCCGCCGATGAAGCCTATGGCGAGCTCCCGCGCCATGATCCACGACATCGACGACGGCTTCGAGATCAAGTTCGCGCCGGGGAAGCCTGCAGCATGGAAGAACGACAACAAGGGTTACCACCACCACCCTCAGCCTGCTGTGCCCAAGGAGTATGCAGCAGCAGGCTTCAGATATCCTGCAGATGCTGTGATTAGGCAGGGACAAATAAGGGGCGGGGCATTCATTCCTGCAAAGCCTAGTACATGACCACATAACTAGTTTAGGTTCACAACACGATTGATGATGTATCACATATGATACGGTCTCTCGTCATCCCTGGGCGATAGCGTTTACATCTTCACTCTAGTTTTGGGGCGCAGTGTGCAAACTTTGTACTACCAGTTCCAGGCACTTCCATACTGTATTTTGTACATTAACCCATTAAGCAGTGAAGAATATCTCATTCTCAAGTAGCATGACTTCAATCGTCCACAGGGTCCTGAGGAGCTTCATTAGCCTTGCGCTTGATGGTGATGACAGGACATTCAGCATGCTTAACGCAGAACTCGCTCACTGTGCCCACGAAAACCCTGCAAATAGCAGCAACAAGCCATTCAGATTTTGTGTAAACTTGCTTGCTTTGGAGTTTCCCACTGGGATGAACAAACCATAAGCTAATGCAGATGAAAAAAATAGCATTTGCATGGCCATAACAAATCAGATGAGGATGATGCTCTGATTCGTACACTGCTACAGCATTTGTTGGTGGCAAAATTCACACCCCTGAGAAATGACGGGTCAAATCTATAACATACAAAAACACGCTTTTGCTCTTGGAACTGCACATAATTCCACTTAAAGGTGTATATTATATAAATGTTCCATAGGCAACCTTACCTACTGTGCATACCTATCTCAGTAACTAAATAACACAGTGAAACATAAATAACAATGAAGCCAGCAAAGTGACATCAATCCTACAAAGCCACATGGGAATTACATTAGACCCAAATAGGCAAAAAGACCTCAGTTTAGGATAAATGCATTACTCAGTAAGTATTTCTAGTCAAGGTACATAGTTGATCTGGCCTTTAGCTGCTCACAATAAAATTTATCTGCACCAAAGTACTACAACAAGAATTAGCTGAACTATAAGAACTATATAAACATTTTGCAAATCAGCAGATGAATGGTGTGTCTCTGGATCACATGATTAGTTTAAAACAAATAGGCCATTACTCCGTCTGGTTTCCTTTGCTTGTCATTAGGACAATCTAAGCTAATACAATTCAGGAGACCCGGGTGATGCAACGACAAGTAAACGCAACCAGCTGGAGTACATCATAAGGAGACTTGATTCACTCTACATGTACAGGCCACTAAATTACAGTGTCTTACAATCAATATATAATATACGGAAAACAACTTTCAGTCGACGGCCAAAACGTTGTTCCTTTTGTTATTTATCTATTTGTAGGATTATATGTATTAATTAGTGTCATGTATAGACTATGGAAAAGTTGTCCTTTTGTATCCATTGGATCTAGATCCAAGGGCCAAAAGCGTGGTTGAAAGCAACCCCTTCAACCGACTGAAAATTAGACGCTCCCACTATAATATATTATTCCAGAGTAATATCAAAAGTGTGTTTATCATTATGATTAGCGCATATGCTTTTCACAATAGTCACGCCCCACTGCTATTTGATTTGTATGTAAACATCTCGTCTAGGATACACTAATATTAAAAAAAAAACTCCACAATCATTTGAAGAATAGAACACGCATGCGCACAAGGATAGCAATGCAAACGGACTATCATAACATGATTTGAGCACCAACACAACCAAAAGAGAGAAAATGGTACAGGATCATACAAGGGCCATAATTACGTTTCACTAGAAGTGTCATGGCAAAGCAGACAAAAGAAAGAGTCATGTTTCCTGTTTTTCTTGTTCATTTGGTACCCTTCTCCATTTTGAAAATATTGTCATGAAAAATGAAAGATCTTCATATGCTCAGTGACATTTAGGTATTATAGTTTAAGCCCCTTAGAAAATTTAAAATTTTCTATTTGAAAGGTTAAAGTTACTTTAAATATCTTTTTTCACATCAATAATTTAAAAATAGATTGGGTGTACATATTTACTTGTCCACTACAACGGATGAGGTATGATTGAGGCCATTAGAACAGCACAACAGAAAAAAAATTGAGGATGTTTAAAAAATTTATGGGACCAGCAAAAAAAGTTTATTTACTGTGCCATATTCAATATAGGAAACAAAGGAAACATACAAAAACGGTCCTTGCTAGTTCTATTAGAAACCGCCTTTCTTCTTATAAGGCTCAGTTCATATAATTTGAAGCAGAATTACCAAAACCTTCTATTAGTCTATGATATTATCTCCGTTTTAATAATATGACGTTTAGGACAGCTAATATAGTTCAAATGGCACTAGATTTGTTGCCCTAAATGTGTATATGTGTACAGACAGATTATACAGCTTTGAAATACAGCAATTTTTCCAAGTCTTCAAAAGAAAACACAGAGTCATAGACATTTCCTCAAGCTACATAGTGGCGTGTTACATCAAGGTACCAAATTCCAGAGAGAGAAAACAAGATGCTTAATCATCACTAGCAACCACTAGACCTGTTCATGCGATGGGCTAAGCCAGCCAGGCCTTGACTGGACCGGCAAGGTTGCTCAAGGCCTGATAGAGAGCCCAAAAATGCCAACATTTATTGTTATTTTAGTAGATTAGAGAAAAAATGTTGGTTAAATCTAATTGATATACCACTCCTCTCAGGATGGTCAATCTAGCCCAGCAACTACACTCGAATCAAGTGCCCAAGTGTAATGGGGTAGGATAATTAGGCCT
Source organism: Eleusine coracana subsp. coracana (assembly GCA_032690845.1). Lineage (NCBI taxonomy): Eukaryota > Viridiplantae > Streptophyta > Magnoliopsida > Poales > Poaceae > Eleusine > Eleusine coracana. Next base: position 65,258,159 of record CM064420.1, read on the forward strand.
TATGCTATGCCAAGAGCTTGAGAGACATTGGGGGGAATTGAGAGAATTGTTTCTTTATTGATTCATTGGTTGATTCCAAATGACTGCCGTGCCTCTCCTTATATAGAGGTAGAGCCGGCCCTAATTCTAACTAACCTAACTTGAGGGCTAAGTAAGGGTGGAGCTACAGTACTCGCACCGCTACAGTACCGTGGGCCACTACAGTACCAAGACCCAAAAGCCTGCCCATAACATCTCCATCCCTCCTTCCGAGACAGCTCGTCCTCTAGTTGTGGTGGAGGCCATGGCTGCAAACCTTGATATCCCCATGACGACAGGAAAGATTCCCTTCGGTGCCGCTGCACAAAGATCAGTAGGCTAATTGCAGCAATAGTCCAAGATGAAAGAATTGAGCTCGTTGTGCTGTTTGATGTTGATAAATTTGCTGATTTCATTGGGGACCAGCAGGGAGCAGTATGGATGCTTCTCTTGCCTTTGCATTGGATGGATGCAGGATGAGTGCAAGGATTGTGTGTGCATTTTCGCAGTGCTCCACACAACCAGAGGCATGCCATTGGTCGACGACTTGGAGATAGCGGTAATGGTGCAGCAGTAACCTTCCTCTTCTTCGTCTTCTTCCTCTGCAAGGGTACAACTTCAGGGTCTTCACCTTCTTCAATTTGGTGGCCATTGCCTTCGATTGAACAGCCGCCATCATCGATCTGAAGCTCATGAACGTCTTCTGTGATCTGAAGCTCGGAAGTAAGCACTTCGTCAACTTCAATCTCTGCAGTTGGGTGGTGTTTGTCCTCTCCAACTTCAAGTCTTGTCTTAAGCAGCTGGACCAACTCTCGGAGTGTCAAGTCGTTGAGTGATTTTTGTTCCATGGTTGGCAAGGGCGGAGTTGGGGTAGATGAGAACAGCAAGGTCGAAGGGGTTGGCGCTGTAGGCACAACCATAACATCTTGGACGAGCACTCCTGCATGTTTGACAGCCTCCTTCTTCTCTGCTGCTGCCAGAAACTTCCTCAACTTGTGGCGTAATTCTTTCAGCTCCAGATCTGGTTGCCATGAAGCGGCAATAGAAGCCATGGGAAGGGATCTCTGGCAAGTCTGATACCAGATGTAATGGGGTAGGATAATTAGGCCTTATGCTATGCCATGAGCTTGAGAGACATTGGGGGGAATTGAGAGAATTGTTTCTTTATTGATTCATTGGTTGATTCCAAATGACTGCCGTGCCTCTCCTTATATAGAGGTAGAGCCGGCCCTAATTCTAACTAACCTAACTTGAGGGCTAAGTAAGGGTGGAGCTATAGTACTCGCGCCGCTACAGTACCGTGGGCCACTACAGTACCAAGGACCAAAAGCCTGTCCATAACACCAAGCAACAGCAACACAAGAGGTGATCAATCTATCCTTTGTTGCATTTTTTGTGTAGAGATTAACCCCCCCTATTCTCCCCAACAAAAAAAAAGAGACAGAAACAAAAGAATGACAAAATTGCATTACATTCTGAACAAAAAATATCATGCAACATGGCTGAATTTTAAAACACCAAATCATGCACTTATATTACCTCTGAAATGGCCCAAGGCCCCTGCTTCCCACAACTAGAAGGTCAGGATGGACACGCTTCACTTCGCTGCAGATAACCTCCTTTGGATCACCTTGTCTAATCCACGCCTCACATTTTATCTGGAACACAAAAAGATAAGGAGATCATCATAAACCAAAGGGCAAACTGGAGCCTGCACTATAGATGATTTCCTCTCCTTTTTCTACATGGTATGTGTATGGGTTGGGCCGGGGGGGGGGGGGGGGGATAAGTATGTCCAATTACCCCTAACTGATGGCATTGGTTTACAAAGTACTCAAGCAAGTGAAGCCCTCTTATCTTGTCTCTCTGCTTCATTTTGTGGAAGTCCTCCGGTGATGCATAGATGCTGTCCATATCATCAAATCCTTTTTGATTGGCAACAAAATAAAAGTGAGCAATTTCATATGAAGACACAAAAATAGTGATCCATATCAAGAGTCACCTATCATACAGAAATATAAACTGGGAACATATATCAGAATCATAAACTCTAGAGGTCATGTTGACAAGTAATGAATTAATGAACTGATTTCCAAACTGTCATAATAGATGATCCCTTAACCCGATGGAAGATCTACTAGCAAGACTTGGCATAAGATAGAAATTTGCTCCAACTTTCTTATATCTGCTATACTTTTTTGTAATAAAATACTGCCATGTTGGCACGTGAATTAAACAAAAGTGGCACATGAACCATTGTGGCCAGCACAGCACTAGTCACAAACTAGTATTGTTCAAATGCCTATTGATCACTGGTCAGAACGAAAATACGTAGATCAAATGAACCCTAAGCCTGATAAAAAAGTCCCTAACCTAGATGTATGTGATAGAGTATGGTTTGGTTTCATATAGTTATTTTGTTCGGTAATTAAAACATCCGTAAGAGCAAATGAAGTTTGCTATCCAGATCTAGAGTCACTGAATTGTTTTATCTTGCAGTCTAGTGCACATGGTTTAGCAATAATAAAACAAAAAGTATCAGAACAAAAAAAAAAAGCAAACAAATTAAGGCATCAAAAGAATTGTCCTCTAAACTTTCAAGATGCATAAATGCTCTGTTCAATTTCTGATGTCAGCTAAAGTGCATCAGGGTCCCAAAGAAATTCTGATCAACGAAAGCTTGATTCAGGTCTAATCATTTGCAAGCACAGAGACTACTTTATTTTGTACAAAAGCAAATGGACAGAATTAAACAAAAAAGAGAGAAAGAGTGGAACAGAGAAATATGTTCAACATACTAAGTCACTGATCCCAAAATGCGCTAAAACGACATTACGACAGTATACAGGAATAGATAGCAGGAGAGAAAAAATGCTCCTGCAACAACAATATTTTTCAAAAATTGAAGAAAAGAGTAAATAATTTCTGACAATATTCGTGATATACCAGAAAAAAACTAAACAATAGGGATAACATCTCTATAAACAGAAGTGTAGGTTCGGTTGTAAGCTTAACAAAACCAGTTTTGTCACTAAGAGGTAAAAATCATGATTGAAGTCTATAGTTAGAACATTATTGATGCAATCCACGACAAGCAAGATGCACAAAGAGTAGCACAACAATACCTTCCCGCACAAAAATAAATACTGCCATGTGAAAAAGGTATATTTGCAATGCCGTAGAGTATTTTGTCAGCTGAGTGGGGTTATAAAATAAACTACAGTAAAAACAGCAAAATCTTCTACCTCTAAAAGCATTTTGTTGCTACTGTTTTCACGTAAAAAAAAAAGCATTTTGTTGAATGCCATCCATACCATAAAACCAGAAAATCACCAGAAAGGTGACCGCAGTCATGTCTCAAACCTGATAGAGATGCACGCTAGAACTGGATATATATTCATTCATGTTTCCTAGCTTTCAATCGATTGAAAGCTTTCAATCAATAGTTTGTTCCTTTGTATTTTGATTTTTCTTTTATAAGATTTTCTGTATAATAATCGTAAACCATTGGATCTAGATCCAATGGCTTAAAGCGGTGACTGAAAGTTACCCAAACTTTCAATCACCTGAAAATTAGCAAGCCCCATATTCATTCGATATATTCTTTTGGAGTAGAGATAAACCGACATACCAGCCATATCACTTCTCAGTAAGAAGCAAGCCATTTAGGAGAAGTAAATTTTCAGGACCAGTTTGCTGATTTATTTTTGTTAGTTCTATCACATTATAAAATCAACCTTTAAATAGCATATAATACACCCATTCTGATCCAGGTACACCTAATCCAGACCCTGTTCCGACTAACAACAACTTACAACTGTCCAGTAAAAAATAGACTAGAGTCTATCCATAGTACGCACCTAGTCAAAATAGGATGCCCTGGACAACGACCCATTGGCCCAACGCATCAGGAACTGAAAACAACTAACTACAATTATCAAACACGCGTTTCGAAAGGAAAAAATAAAATACTCCACTAAGGAAAACATCAACCAACACTATGATGCATTTCGTCGAACACGGTCAGTGCGTGGTACAGACAAATACCCGTCTCGGCCCATATGTACCCGCGTCGCGACATGGCGTACGAATCGACAGCAACTCGAACGAGCAAATCGAAAGGGAATCGACACATTTCGTCGAGCAATCCACGGATAGCAAGCAAGGAGAAGGTGCGCTAGTGTACATACCGTCCTCGTCTGGGACCTGGACGTGGAGGAAGAGAAGGTGGAAGCCCCCAGTATTGGAGCGGATGAGCTTGGAGAGCGTCCAGTCGAAGGCGGCGCGGCAGCTGATGGAGGGGTGCGGGTACCGCTTGAGCGACGACTCATTCACCGCCATCATCACCCGCGTCGGCGCCGACGAGTCCGCCATTGCAGCGACGCCTCGGTCTCGCTGGTTCGCACGCTTGCTCGCGCTGCCTTCCTCAGCAAGAAGAAAAGGAGGCTATCCGTGGGGAAAATACTTTGATTTGTGGGACAAAAAGCAGGCTGTGCAATTTCGATTTTATATATCAGTACGCCGTGTTCTTTCATATTGCAAACTCCACCCGGTCAGTTAACCAAGCATCACGTTGCAAGACTTTTTTTAAAAAATAATTTAAATATAGGGACTTGCTAATGTTCAGCTGACTAAAAATTTGGTGTAACTTTCAGTCACCTCTTTAAGCCATTAGATCTAAATCTAATAATTTATAATTATTATATAAATAATCCTATAAAAAATTAAAACTCAAAGAAACAAACCATTAATTAAAATTTTTTAATCAGCTAAAAAATAGAAAACATGTTAAATATATCTTATCTTGAGAGCCTTGATATGTCAAACACGCGTGATATAAAATTAATTGAAATTTTAATAATTTCTCTTTTTCTTTGAACAGTTGCTCCATATCCTTCTAACCTCATGTAGTCATGTGAATGTATACGTATGAGTTTGCTCCATATTTTGAAACAACTAAATTTATTTTTGTTATATCATATTTTCTAACTTTTAATTAATTGAAAGCTTTCAGTTAATAGTCTATTATTTTGTGTTTTAATTTTTCTTTTGTAGGATTATTTATACAATAATTATAAACTATTGGATCTAGATCTAATAACTCAAGGAGGTGACTGAAAGTTTCCCCAACTTTCAGACAGCTGAAAATTAGTAAATCCCTTATTATATTACCAATTTACCATGGACAGGTTTGTCATAGCTTTCTAGTTAGCTTCTAAAGCCGACATAATTCATTTTTTCTTTTAGTTAAAATTCTTGATTTTTTTGTTTATTTCATACATATTGCATTTTTTTACTATTGTACTATGAAAGCACATGTGCCAAACTACACAATCAAGAAAAGTACACTTCTTTTGTCATCTAAACATTAAATGGAATTACATTTTTATAAGCACAACCACATTATGGCATGTAGTTTTATGATACATAATGACAATACATTACATAACAATGCATATAAGATCAAGTTTTTCAATATGAAACTATTGCTGGAGTATAGTTCTATAATACTTGGACAACCTAATACTTCATCCGTTTTTAAATTGTTGTCGTAGTTTATTTTTTAGTTATTTTTTATTATTTATTTTTAAAATATTATACATGTTATCATAGTATGTTTTATCATCAAAACAATTAAAATTTAACTTATATTTTTATATATTTAAAATAATATTCTAAGTAAAATAAATAATCAAAATTAATTAAAAAGTTGATAATAATAATAATTTAAAAATAGAGGGAATATATTTTGTGAATTTCACTCTAACACATTAACTTCAATTCACTAGAATAGCAAACTACGACCACCAGAAAGAGACTAAAATAGGCTTAGTTATGGTGCTTAGACACTTGAAGCACCCAGGTGTTATTTGACACATACTTCACGTCATTAAGCATACATGTCATATGTTACCACATAATTGTCTAATAGTGCTACATTGCAGGAGAAGAAAAAAAAGAAGCAGTGTGCTCTGTTGGTGGACTTCAGCGTGCGAGAAGCAATATACTATGCTATGCTTTCAGTTAGCTATCGCTGGATGGCTGATTGATCTCGCTACGACCTTGATCGAGGCACTTTCGAGACGTGCAGCGGTTGCCCAGTCTCACTTGCGTGGGAATTCGCGGTTCTCATGTGCCAACGTGTCAATTATCGATTGCCACTCTGATGCGGCGCAGGGGGGCCTGCGCGTGCACGTCACCGTGCTCCACGTAGAGGGCTGATCGCTCTCACCTGCTAACACGTGGAGTCTCGATGCCGGTAGGCCATGGGCATAGCTTTACAGGTCCCATGAATCGTCCATATGTTCATATTCACATTTCACAATATTGATAGCAGGGTTTAAATAATCGGTGGCAACCGGCCGAGTAATTGAAAAATCGGTTCGAGTCAGTTGTGCTAACTGGTTAATTAATCCTAAAAAACCAAATTTAATATTATAGTTATTTAGTTAATAGACTGGTTATCATGATTAATCGGTTGGTTTTTACTAAACTGAACCAACTGATCAATCCGGTTATTTGAACCGTGGTTGATAGTACTCGATAGAGGGATTTGGTTTGGCGTTAGCTTGTCTGTTGCGTCGTGTCAAAAGCGTGAATTATCACACCGGCGTATTGATTGGACTCTCGGTGTTTCGCTTTCTCTTGGGTAGAGGTGATCTCTGATCAATAGCCCTTCGCTGTCTAGTTATTAGGAGGACGGATCGACATTTCTGCATCTTCCAAGTTCGAACACGAAGCTGCCAGCCCAATTTCTTTCCGCAGTTTCACTACCTCGTTTGCGTGGACCAGACACATCTCCCTCGGTCAAATATGCATTTTCTTTTTTCTTTTGCGTATGAAGCTCAGAGGCTCGGTCACTACCTGTTCGCTGCCACGGCGCCGAAACCTGCCTACACCGCCGACCGGCGATCGGGTCCAATCCTGATAATCTCTGGGCCTTCACGATTGGGCCGAATTTATACCAGGCCGTGGGGTAGGTGGAGGAGGCCCGCCCGACTGCCCGAGGCCGACATCGAGTGAATCAGTGAACCGAGCAGCGGGACGACGAAAACCCACACACCTGACACCCCCACCTAAAACCTAGGGCGGCGGCGGCAGCAGCAGCAGCGAGGACCGCGGGGCAGGAAGGGCGCCACCAACCCTATTCCAGACCAGCACACACTCTCTCCGATGGCGGCGCCTCCGGCGACTGTCTCCGCTCCCTCCCAGTGCCTGTCCGGCGCCAACCCACGGTCCGCCGCGCAGCGGAGCCCCAGCTCGCTCTCGTTCTCGGCGACGTCGGCTGGTCACCGGCGAGGTGGGGACCGCTGCATCAGCGTCCGCTCAAAGGTGAACGTGAGCCTATATCGTTCGCGCAGTTTAACTCCTTTTCTTTTTTATACGTATCGATGAGTTCCTCTGACTTGTTTCTTCCACTTATTCCGTACGAATGCAATTGAATCCGCTACGTATCGTTCTGCTGATGGTCATTTTACATTTTTACTCTCACGAAACCGAGTTATCTGAAAATGTTCATCCACCCAGGTTGCCAGTGGCGTGCAGAGTGCGAGCGTGGTAGGCGATGGAGGTGAGTTGTTTCTTGCTTGTCTTGATGGTTCATATCTGCATCCCTGATTCTGGAACTTTGTGGTGGCACAGTCTGAGGACCTCGCTTATCCCTAATCACCGCTGTTAAATCATTATTGTAGCTGAAAGGCCATGGAAGCTGAGTGATGCACGCCTTGTTCTGGAAGATGGCTCGGTGTGGAGGGCGAAGTCCTTTGGTGCTTCAGGAACCCAAGTTGCTGAAGTGGTCTTCAACACATCCTTGACAGGGTAAATCATCCAAGCCTGACTCCTTTTTCCGTCTGTGTGGTAGTTTGTGTTACCCCTGTTCAGGACCGCAAAGTTTTTTGTGCTGTCTGATTGGACACCATTAACTCTTGTAGTCTCATGATACAGATAAGTTATATTTGGCAGGTCTGATTCACAGTTACTTCACTCCTGCCATACCCAACATCTGTATTGTCACATCCCTGTACCCAGTCACATATCAATGAAACTTAATCTGCAGAAACCAAACAAATAGAAATATTAGCAAAGATTTTCTGTCATACACATAAATCCATTGTGCTTTAAAATTATAAGTACGGCAAGATTAAGGATTTACTTCTGAGTTTGGGGCAGCATAACCATCAGGGATGTGCTGCCAAATTATGGTAAGTCCTTACAGTTTGAAAAATACATACTGTTAAGTCTGGAGGATTCATGGAGTGGGGTTATGATGCCGAAAATGACATAGTCATTTGTAATTTAATAGGCATATGGCTGTAGCCAGACTGATTTGGTTTGCACGGATTCAACTAATTTGGCATCTAGTGCTCCCTTTCCCCTATCAACTTCTTAGTACTATTGAATGAGAATTCTTTTTCCATTTCTTACTGTGTAACTGGTGCAGAACAATTGTGCCACAATTTTGCATTAATTTCATGAGCTGGTGCTGCTGTTCTTATTTTGGTAACGTATACACCATTTTATGTATGGCTAACAATTGCCACTAATGTGTAATTGCAGCTATCAAGAGATTTTGACTGATCCAAGCTATGCGGGTCAATTTGTCCTGATGACAAACCCCCATATTGGAAACACTGGTGTTAATCCTGGTTTGTAACTCTTCTACTTTAGAGATGTATAAGATACTTTTACAATATTTAGTCATGAAATAAAACTAATGCTCCTGCAGATGATGAAGAATCAAATCAGTGTTTCCTTGGTGGCCTAATCATAAGAAATTTAAGCATATGGTATTTTTTTTTCTTCTGTTTAGCTGTCACTTGAGAACTTTCTTCATTTTTTCCCCTTTTGTTAAGTTGATATTTGTTTTGTAGTACTTCCAACTGGCGGTGCAAAGAAACACTTGAAGGGTATCTGATTAAGAGGAACATCATGGGAATATGTAAGCGATAGAAACTAACCTCTATCTCTCTCTCACAGCGCGTGTGTGCAAGCACCCGTAGACAACATGCAAAAATTATATAATTTTACCTTGTATTTGCTTTTTTATGCAGATGATGTTGATACACGTGCTATAACAAGGAGGTTGAGGGAAGATGGTAGTCTTATTGGTGTATTGAGTACTGATGAATCTCGAACAGATGCAGAGTTGCTGGAAATGGCTAAGAAGTGGAAAATTGTTGGTACGTTACAATTTCTTCATGCAGCCTTGTTCTTGAAGAAGTGACCTCCTTCATATTGGAACCCCTATATTTAATTTTCCATATGTGCAACTGAAAATTGAGTGCTGTTGGTGTTGGGTATAACAGATTTCTTTTCTCGACATTTTGTAGTAAGGATTAGCGTGTATATGTTGATGCTTTTGTTTAGAATGTATGTTCGTGTGGATTATAGAACTGTCTGTTATGATCAGTCTTGACATTAAGAACTCAAGGCCGTTGGTTGCCATCAATGGCTTCATTAATACTGAATTATAATATTTCAGCACGTCTCAGAAAAAAAAATACATACAGTTCTAAAAAAAGATTGGAGGTTGTAGACCTGGCTTTTGGAATGAATCATTCATTCATCTACAACAATATTTCTTTATATTGCTTGATACCTCTTATACGATGTTAATTGTAACAATACTATCACCAGTAATTTTTGTGATGTTTAAGGCTTTAAGCTGCAAGCCATCATGGTTTAAATTGAAGAAGCTTTCGTGTTGATACTATGCAGGAGTTGATTTGATTAGCGGTGTCACATGTGATGCTCCATATGAATGGTCAGACAAGACTGATTCAGAATGGGAGTTCAAGAAGGATCAGTCCAGTGAAAGTTTTCATGTCAGTATTGTCACTCTTTTTTTCAATAACTTCCAGAATATATCTCATACCTAACATTTAACTTCGTTTTCTTCTATAGGTTGTTGCTTATGATTTTGGAATCAAACATAATATTATGCGACGTTTGACATCATACGGATGCAAAATAACTGTTGTTCCAGCAAACTGGCCTGCTTCAAAAGTCATTAATTTGAAGCCTGATGGTGTTCTTTTTAGCAATGGTCCTGGAGACCCAGCTGCTGTTTCCTATGCCGTGAAGACAGTACAAGAAATTATAGGGAAAGTTCCTGTGTTTGGCATCTGTATGGGCCACCAATTGATTGGGCAGGCTCTTGGTGGGAAGACATTTAAAATGAAATTTGGTCATCATGGGGGTAATCATCCTGTTTGTGATCTTCGAAGTGGCCGTGTGGACATAAGTTCGCAGGTTTGTCTTACTTCCTTCTATAGTTGGATGCTTGATGAATATATCTGTTCAAAATCAGATCACACTCTTTTTACGTATCGCCTCAGAATTTTTAGTACTCTTTATCTTTTTATTTCTGCTTTTAGCATCGTGCAATTGCCATTCTGTAAGGGCGTGTTGAGTACTTTTCTTCATCCCAAAAGAATTGCTGTTATATGGATTTAATGATTAGTTTTGTCTGAAATTCGAACAATTACCTTTATGTTAATCCCCCTTGCAATAACTACTGTTTGTTGCTTTGCTACCTGTATGTCTGTCTGTTCAAGAGGTGCTTCACTTCGTTCACCATTTAATAAGTAGTAAAATTTGAGGTTATCAGACTCGTAATGCAGATTGTATTGCAATGCTTTTAAAAATTAAATGACCATCTGTCAGAATAAAAAAATTGTTATGATCCAACAAATCCTCTTATCTGGTAGCATGATAATATTGGTTCTTCAGTTTTTGTGCTGTTCATTTTCCTGATGCAAGTCATGTTTTCCTGCAGAATCATAATTATGCGGTTGACCCAGAATCACTTCCAGAAGGGGTGCAAGTAACTCACATCAATCTCAATGATAATAGCTGTGCTGGCCTTCAGTACCCTAAGATGAAGCTTATGTCTCTCCAGTACCATCCGGAGTCCTCCCCTGGGCCACATGACTCTGACACAGGTACATTTCTTTGAGTATTATCCTTCTAAACTTTTCTGGATGTGCAAGCTGTTGTAATGTACCAGTATTTTCGTGTTATTGAGCTGATGTTTTGCTTCATTTCTTGTGATTTGCAGCTTTTGGTGAATTTATAGAGCTCATGAAGACCAACAAATTGTGAGGAATGAGGCGTACATGAAAAGGTTAATAATTGTATTGGGGCTCCTTTGCACCAAAGCTCTGAGAATATGTTGTATTTGTAGTTTCTTTTTTCTGTCTTTAGGTGTTCTCCTGGTTGATATTTTTTTTGGGGGTCGAAGGACTTCGTAATAAGATGCTTTGCACTTTATGACTAAATCAAGATGGTCTAAATTATCAACAAGGAATAATAAAATGCCTTGTGGATTTGATACGTACAAATAAAGCTCGTCATCAGGAGCACTAATAGGATTAAAGAACGGCTAGCAAGTAAGGCTCGCTGAAGGAATATTTTTGTCATTCCAGGTAAACCTGGTCCGTGCACAGATATGCACAACGTTGTTGTCAACTTTAGGATTTCTGATGGAAAATCATCCAGCTGACCAGCTGCTTGTGGGGACTAGACCTCTGAAGATCGTTCCATGTGCGTCAGATCATGATAGAAACTTTCTTGTTTATCTGGAATGCAACTTTGTAGATGCTGTCTAGCCATATTGACGGTGCTAAGAGGAGGACAGAAAGGGTCAGGACTTTTTGCTGTTTGCGTAGCAAATACGGTTCAGACTTCTAGTTTGAGGCGTACTGTTCTCGATCATAGTCTATTCGAGCCAAAATTGTCAGTTGGAGTAATAGGACTAGGGAATCTGTTACGTGTCTCTTTCTGCATTTTGCAAGTTTTATTATATGGTGTGAGGTTGTAAGCACATCACTCTCCAGGAAAAGCAAGCTGTCGTGCTCGGGAATCTGTCTTCTTTTTTATAGCGTTATCGGCGAGGTTGTAAATTTGTGTTTCCATAATATCTTTCGAACGAGCAAGGCATATCGTACCACGCTGTGACGCTGGAGCTCGGCCAGGCGCCAGAGCTCTGTACTCCGCTCATCTGACGTGTCAAAGCAGTAGAACTTCGATATGGGAGGGAGCGGCGCCGTTCGTGTCGCAACTCTGTGCTGTGTGGACCATCTTTTTAAATCTCATTCAATCGACATTTTACTTTTATAAAAAATACTCCCTCCGTTCTAAAATTGTTGTCGCTCTTGATTTTTTTCGTGAACTTTGGCCATTTATTTTATTTAAAAAATTATCACAAACACATAAAATTATTGATTATATTATAGGTTTATCTAGTAATAAAATTAATCATGAAAAAATATATGATAATTTTTAAAATATTTTAAATAAGATGAATGATTAAAGATAATAAAAAATAAATGATAATAATAATTTTAAAACGAAGGGAGTAACATTTTCCCTCTGCTATGATGTTCATACTAGTACGTATCATTTGTTGGTCAGACTTTCACTACGAATGTACAGGAGTATGTTTCAAGGATTCAACCTTTGGGCCAGATTCGACATCTGATTTTATTACCGAACGCTGGGTTAGTTGTAAAAAGGAGAACCGAACCGTACATCCTACTACACCACAATATAAATTCCGCATCGACTTTTGGGCCTGGCGGCTGGCCACGTCGAGCCCGGCCCCAAAAGGTCGGCACTAACCTCGAAGCATCCCTCAGCTCACACCATCGTGCTCTGCCCGCGCCGTCGCACCCGCTTCCAAAAATCCAGCCACCGACCCAAGCACGGGCGCCGCCCACGACACGAGAGGAACTCTCTTCTCCTGCTCTGCGGTCGTCCTCGTCTCGTCCCATCCACCGAAGTTCTGGTATTGGCGGCGGAGATCCATCTGTACTTGTGAATTGTGATCGATTTTATCTGTTGGTGAGGAACCCTAATTTGCTTGGATTAGTGAGCCAATCAATCCCGAATCGGTCTCTCTCTCCATATGTCAGTTGCGGAATTCCTTGCTGCTTTATGTCGTCTATTTAATTATCTCAAATCTGATGATGCAGGCTGCAGAGACTACACCCGGATGGAGCAGAATGACTCCATGGCTGACTCACCAAGGAGACGGCATAACCTCTTGCGCGACAAGGTCCAGCTGAGGAAAAGGAAGGACAAAAACCGCTATGAAATTGTCCCGTTTCCTGATCCACTGTCTTTTGAGAAGGGCTTCTTTGTTGTGATCCGTGCCTGCCAGCTTCTGGCGCAGCACAATGAAGGGATAATATTTGTGGGTGTTGCCGGCCCCTCTGGTGCTGGGAAGACGGTGTTCACTGAGAAGGTGGTCAATTTGACGCCCGATGTTGCTGTTATATCAATGGACAACTACAATGATGCAACTCGCATAATTGATGGCAATTTTGATGGTACCACTCCAGGCACTTTGCAAAATTTCCTACTTGGATGTTACTTCCTTCACAGCAAAATAAAATATTCTGACAAGAACTATAGTTGACATTACATAGGTGACCGAACTGAGTATCTTAATCTTCTTTGCAACTGCATACCCCTGCTTCGATAATGACATAACTGTTTTTATATGCTTTATATGATGTAATGGAAATATCAAAGAAATCTGTCACAAACTGTATTCTCTGAGGTAATAGTGCTGTGAACCATGAAAACTGAGGTTTTCACCTTTTTATACTCGTTCAGATCCACGTCTAACAGACTATGACACACTGTTGGAAAATATTCATGGTCTGAAGGAAGGGAGGTCAGTTCAGGTTCCAATCTATGATTTCAAGATGAGCTGTCGGACTGGGTACAGGTAAATAATACTGCCATGTTTCAGCATTAGGTGCATATTTCATCATTCATTGTTTAATATTATCATTCCTATGTGCAACAGAACAGTTGACCCCCCTAGCTCCCGGATTGTTATCATTGAAGGTATTTATGCACTTAGTGAAAAGATACGTCCTTTCCTGGACTTGCGTGTTTCTGTTACTGGTGGTGTTCATTTTGACCTGGTAAAGAGGGTTTTACGGGACATACAACGAGCTGGCCAGGAACCTGAAGAAATCATTCACCAGATCTCTGAAACGGTAGCTTGATTTCAAACTTGGCTATACAATATTGGCAGTTTTGTGGTTCATGTCATGTAAATTGCCATTTACATCCATTGATGTGATTAAATGAATATTGAATAATGGTATTTCTCAGGTTTATCCAATGTACAAGGCTTTCATTGAGCCAGATTTGGAGACGGCTCACATAAAAATTAGAAACAAATTCAACCCATTCACAGGGTTCCAAAATCCAATGTACATTCTAAAGGTATTGGTCTTACACATATCTTCTTTTTTTATCCATTTCCTGGAAATCTTGGCGTATTCTGATGGCAAACAGTCTTAACCATTGTATCTTTACTTCACCGATGTTTTTCATGATTAATGAAGATAATCTGAATGTCTACATGTGCAGTCACCAAGGCCTCTAACTCCTGAAAAAATCAAGGCTGTGCTTGGTGATGAACATACAGAAAGCAACGAAGAAACTTATGATATATATCTTCTTCCACCTGGTGAAGATCCAGAAGCATGCCAATCATATCTGCGAATGCGGAATAGAGAAGGAAAATATAATCTGATGTTTGAGGTATTTGAGTTTCATTCAATAGATATGCATTATTTTCCTGTAGGATGTTTCACAGTTCATGTTTTGATGCTAGTATTGTAAGTTTCTTTGGTTTGAGACACTTCAAAAAAAAAAAATCATACACGTAGATTTCAGGGACTTTTTAACTCGGTAGTATCTAGCTCAGTTCTTTCATCTTTCTCAGAATTTTACTGTTTGTTGTTTCTGTTCATTAGGTTTGATTATGGTAGCAAGCTTGCTTAATCTTCTTTTACATTTATTTATTCCCATTCTCCTGTAACTATATGCAATCAAGAAAACCTTGTTGTTATCCCTACCGTTTACCATTTGCCTAATATTATTTGTATCTCGGAGGAATGGGTGACGGACAATCCTTTTATCATATCCCCAAGGATTACTTTTGAAGTCAGCGTACGTCTTCTTGGTGGTTTGATGGCATTGGGATACACTATAGCAGCAATACTGAAGAGAAGCAGTCGTGTTTTTTCTGATGGCAAAGCAAATGTTAAAATTGACTGGCTGGAGCAACTTAACCGGCAGTATATACAAGTGAGCATAATCTCTTTTTGCACATCTCGATTTTTTTAGTACAATCTGATTCATTACTCTTTGTAGTCTTTATACCCAACAGCTATTTATGATGTGCAAATGTTAACCTCGATTCTCCATTTTAGATCCAAGGAAGAGATAGGCTTTATGTCAAATCTGTTGCTGAACAGTTAGGCTTGGATGGTTCTTATATACCACGCACCTATATTGAGCAAATTCAGCTGGAGAAATTGATGAATGATGTTATGGTATGTATTTTGTTAATTATGTACTTACACTGTATATTTATATGCTTATTACACAGTATTGCATTATTTTTAGTTATATTGCTTGATGTGCTGTTGGTGTCTGACTGATATCCAGGCATTACCAGAAGATCTGAAGACAAAGCTCAGCATTGATGATGAGCTGGTTTCAAGTCCAAAGGAAGCCTTTTCCCGTGTCTCTGCTGATAGGAGAAACCAACTCATGAAAAGGTATCTTATACCATCCTCGTTTTCTGTTTGAACTTTTGCTCCTGTAAAATTTAAATTTTTAAACTTGAAGCATAGGAATGTGAACAAAGTTAACTGACTTCTTGTGGATTTGGACCAGTGGTCTATCTCATTCATATTCTACTCATGGAGACAAAAATATTGTGAAGTTGAGTAAACTGACAGACAGTAACAGAAGGTTTAGTGGAGGGCGAGCCCCTGAATCATCTGCCATTAATCAGGTGACTTTTGTGGAGAGTTAGAAACTAGCACGGTAATATATGACTTGCATTGGACGTAGTTGAACTTGAACTCAGATTTGTAATGTTCTTGCTTTTGCCACCTTTTTTTCCATAGGGTGCAATCACTCAGTTATCAGAACAGATAACGACATTGAATGAAAGGATGGATGAGTTTACCTCTCGCGTTGAAGAACTCAATTCAAAATTTACAGTGAAGAAACTTTCACCAAGTCAGCAGAATTTAGCTCTCTCAAATGATGCTTGTAATGGTTCCACGCCTACAAATCTCTTCGTTTCTCAGTTAGGCAATGGTACTCTGATACCTCACTCGTCATCATCAAACCAACTTTTGAAAGAGTCACCAATGACTGAAGAGGTATCCCTGGCTCCTTCCCTCTCAATTCCCTTGATTTATTGAAACTAGGTAACAATTTTGCCTGTACTGTGAGATGTCTACAGTAGTACAGTTGCATATTTGAAACTATTCAACTAGAGCTTTGGCTTTGTCATGGGCATAAAGGCCAATACTACCATTTTCCCAATCAGGAAAAAGGGCCGAGGTATGAGGTTTGACTGCTATGAAGTGATGACACTATGATCATTATACTCAAGACTAGTAACATTAAAAAACATTTATCTGGTAGTTCCCAACTTCCCATCATCCCTGTATCGTTGAAAGTTTAGTTGCGTTACTATATTTTAGGTACACTTTTTCAGAGCTTCTGAGAATTTTCATGTAAAACTAGTCAATGTTATCAGTATTTGCTTAAATTCGGGCTCATGATTTTAGATTGAACTGAGAGAAATTGTTGAAACCTCAGAAGCAAATGGTTAAAATAAATAGTGTAGGATCTCATTGTCTGCAGGTGTCGTCAAATCAAAGACAAGGGACACAAATTTGATCTAGTCTGAAACAAATGAAAAAGAGAAGCATCAGATCTAATTTCATTTCCTAAGTACTGGTGGTGGTACAGTTAACAGTGATCTCAAGTAGTTTTGTGGGAGTCGACTAGTATTTTGATTGCAAAATACACATACTGATTACAATGGGTTCATTCTGTTCCTGTAATTCTCTTATTGTGACACATACTTTTTATAGATTTTGACATGACATTCTACTTTTAATGCTTTGTTGCCTAAACAGATTCTTATCTTTGTTTCCTAAATAGATTATGATCATATCAAGAGGCCAGCGTCAAGTAATACATCAGCTGGATAACCTTACCAGCCTGCTTCATGAGCATTTGGTCTTGACACGCCAAGCAAATGCTGCCAGCAAGAACCGACTTCTGGATATGGACACGGCCATCTGTCCACTTATTTTCCTGACTGTTGGCAGCGTTGCATATTTCATGTACAAGAGTCTCAGCCGGAACTGACGAAGTGATAGTGAATCAGCCAAAGCATGCTGCCCCGAGTCTCTCGGTCGCTCACCATGAGTCTGCTCAAGGAACGTAGGAAGGCAACCATCTCAACTGATCTGCAGTAATCCAGACAACATACTGATATTCTATCTTGCAAGTTAAAGAATGACTGGCCTCGACATCATTTCGACCAGGAGGACCGTGTCTAACATTTTACAGTCTCAAACTCATATACCAGTATAAGTAACAAAATTTCCGTATTGAGGGAATGCATTGTCTGTAACGGATACTGGGAATCGGAATCCCCGGTAACCAATAAATTTTGACGATAATGTAATCCTTACATAATATCAGCGGAATTTTGAGAATAAGTATAGGGATATTTTTGTTGAATGGTCAACCAGAGTTTATCTTTCCTGAGTATAGGAATTTTGACGCCTGTCTAGTTAGATTGTCCTGAGTTAACAATGTAATGTTGTAGTGCTGCGTAACGTTCAACCAGGGTTGTGCAAGTCCTTATCTTTCCTGAAAGAGAGTCGCACAAGATAAGGACTATGTGGAACTGTTCGTGCAAGTCCTTATATTTCCTGGGTTGTTCAACCTGGCGTCACACACACCAGCTGAAAATAAATAAGTGAATTGCTAATTTTTAGCTGAAAGTTTGGGTAATTTTCAGTCACCTTTTTGAGCCATTAGATCTATACAAAAGAAAAATTAAACACAAAATAAAAAACCATTAACGAAAAGCTTTCAGCTGATTGAAAGTTAGAAAATATAAATAAATCAAGAAAACCGGAATTCGTGAAACGAACGCTGCTTCAGATACCCAAATTGAAAGGGTGAAGTTGTTATTGGGCTCCAACTACTTTGGGCTTTAGGCGTGGCCTACCGTGCAAATCACGGTGATCCACTCTAGGGGCCCGCCCGTCTCCTTCACCAGCAGAGTCCAAACCCAATGGGAAACCGCAATTATAAATCTGGCATCGTCTGACGTCGTTTCCACATCCGAAGTGCTGCCGCCTCCTCTCCTCGCAGTTCCCCTCTCTCGTGATCCTCTAGGGTTCAAGGGTTGCTTCTCTGCTCGAGATGGACAAGGGCGGCGTCGCCGTGGCTCCGGCCCCGGCCTCCTCCTCCTGCGCCGGCGGCGGTTGTAAGAAGGACAAGCGCTTCGAGATCAAGAAGTGGAACGCCGTCTCCCTATGGGCCTGGGGTACGGACCCGAACCTAATCCCTCTCGCTGCTCTTCGGTTTGTTTGCGCTTGAAATTCCTGCGATCTGATGCGATTTCATCCTCGTTTTGCCGTGATTTTGCAGACATCGTGGTGGACAACTGCGCCATCTGCCGCAACCACATCATGGACCTCTGTGAGCTCTTACTCCGTGCATCTGTCCGCTCCCCTTCGATTCGCTATGATTTGAGATTGTTCGTCTGACTCTGTCGTTGGGATCATCCCGCTTTTGTGTTTTGTGCTATGTGCAGGCATCGAGTGCCAGGCGAACCAGGCCAGTGCCACAAGCGAGGAGTGCACCGTCGCTTGGGGTACGCATCCTCTTTCCTTTTTCTCCGCACCCAAATGCAGGGTTACTTGTTGTGCTGTTGTCGTGCGATTGTGGTGGTAGCATCATAGCAGCTGTTTGATTTGATAATGTTGTAGCGTGAAATTTGCTGTGGTAGGATCATCAATGGTGGGTTGGATGGAACGGAATTGCTATGGGCTAGTATTTGTGGCCAATCCCTGTGGCATCTGTCGATGTACTTCGGTAGTTCTGCTCCTGCAACTAGCATTGGTTGAACCTTGCCTGATTACAGTAGGCAATCACATAACCTACCTTTTGGCCCCTGGTGGGGTGGGTGCCTTGAAGGGGTAAACTTCTTGCATCAAAGTTAGTACCGTTAAATAGCTATCATGCCTAGTTTTTCGTTGGGTCCATTTAATATTTGAGCCTGTATTACTTATAGTTGTGGTTGCAACTTTGTAATATAACAAAGAATTTAATAGTTCTGTATCATATTGTCCTTGGTAACAGCTGACAAATTATGGTACATGGTAGGACATTAACAGTTTTATTAAATGAATGAAAGGGAAGCAAAATTGATAAGAACTGGATGGACAATCCTGTCCTAAATTAACAGTTTGTTGTATGATTACAGATATATCTTGAAGTATTTGTTTTTGTTGTATGATTAGTTGATTACCTATATATCTTGAAGTATTTTTATATATTTCGTTTTGAATGAATAAAGTTGCTAGAATATGGATTGATGGCTGTGGGTTTCACAGTCCTGTTCTATATGAATGACGAATTGAGTCTGAGCTTTAGGGGCAAAGTAACATTGATTGTGGGCTGCTATATAACTAGTACATTTTACATCAGTAATGTTAACATCAAGAACATTGTGTGATCATTACTACAATGTAGTTTGATGCAGTTTGGGGCATTTTTGACTATGGAGGCCTCTTGCTTGTAGTGTACATTGCAGCAATATGCATGTATATTGTATATCATACAGTTTTCTGAAAATAACAAATGTTTAGTTATAAACAAAATATTTCACTACCGTAAAATTATTGTAAGATGAGGGGCACAGTTAAAATGGTCAAAGTTATTTAGTTGAGGGTGATAACTGGATTCTCATGATTATTGAAGGGTCCATCTAGATTTATGAAGTATTGTCATACAGCTTATTTTCCCATTGAACTCCTGTTTAGTGCACAGTTTATTTTGCAAAATGTTGACATAATGAATTCACTAGAAAACTGATTGTATTGAGACTATCTCAGGAGTTTGCAACCATGCGTTTCACTTTCATTGCATCAGCCGTTGGCTCAAGACACGTCAAGTTTGCCCTCTAGGTTGGTAACCTGATCCATTTATTTGTTATACTCCTTTGAACTTTGTGCCCTTTGTCTCATCACCTCTGGTGTGACATTGCAGACAACAGTGAGTGGGAATTCCAGAAGTACGGTCATTAGTCCCTCGTGGCTTTGGCGCCGAAGTTGCTCCATGTACTACACAAAAATGTATCTACTAGTTGTAGCTGATGATTGAATATGGTCAGTAGTAGTTGCTGATAGCTTCGTTTAATGTTTCTGAAGCACACTGTTCAGTTCTTAATTACAATGTTTGGCACGAGATTGGGATGGATTTTCGTTTAAAGTGGCACACTGTTCAGTTCTTAAGCTCTTCTGCTGTACTCCCTCCTTCCTGGAATTGTTCGGGAGTAGAGGAATATTTTTATTTGTGAAAATCAAGTGATCCGTACCAATGTACGGTCGCGCCCATGGACGCATCAACTGTTCATTTTTTTTTCATTTCTAAAGTTAGATTCTTGGTTTATTAATTCCTTTTTCGCGTATATCTCAAAAAAGGGACTCCAAACTAATTTTCTTCTATTTATACTAGTACTCTGGTTATTCAGCCGGTGCTTTCCTTTTAGAACTTTGATACTGTTGTCGAGGACTTCCTCCGCAGTCTTGCAGAATGTGTCGGTCAGCAACCCCGGGTCGCCTTGGGGAAAGAGAGAAGGCATCGTTTTTTTTTTTTTTTTGAAACACGGCATTTTGCAAGTCCCATTTCCAGTTGGAATTAACATTGGAATAAAACAGCTGGCTCGCACTAATATCTGCTCAAATCCATCCCAACCTCGCACAGATTCGTGATTAATGAAGTGCAGCTACAGCTAACTGTTCTGAATATAATACTTGATATTTCGAGTTTGCAATCTGCGAGGAGTATGCACGAGATAGAAACAGTATCCGGCACTTGTAAAAAGGGGGGGAAAAAGCACAAACGGGGGCTTGAAGGCTGAACAAGTAACCAATGATACCATTTTGTAACTTTACAACAATCGATGAGCATTTCAAATTTCTATAAACCCGTAACATCACTATTCTCATGGACGCATCTGAAAAAACCAATTCAATACAGCTTAGTAGTAACAATACTCGCGTTCCGTCAGACTGGTCTTCCTTGCCGAGTAGCAACGGATTCATGCCGCAACTGTATTTCTCTTGGCGACGGTATATGGGTTCGTCTCGAGCAGATTCTCCAGGGATTTCGCCTTCCTGCTTCTTACCCGGCCCGCCTCCTTCAGCAGCTCCGCAAGCCTCCGCTTCTCGTCGTCCACGTCTGGGTTGGCTGTACCCAGCTTCTCCTCACGCATTCCAACGACATGTTCCAAGATCTCAATGGCCTCGTCCAACCTGATTAAAAAAATGATATATTAACTGAATTGAACGTGAACGTTTCACATTTGCTAACAGCATACTGATGGGTGATATTTGTTGCTTTCAGCTTAGCTTCAGAGAAAGATAACATTGTTGCTTCAAAATCTGACCTCGCCAGCTAAGTTCGTGTTGACATTTTTGATCCAACCAGTTGTTATACACTTGTAGGCAGACTATAAAGCTAACAGTCCACATGTCTTACAAAGTAGCATGAAGTTTCCAGATAAATAATAACAAGAGAAACTAAAAAAAAAATGGTAAAGCGAGAGGATAAAGCATGTGCAAGTCCACTTTACAGAACAGCCAGCGACATGCAACTAAAGATGATTTATAAGACGGTCCTACTTCAAGTAAGTTGATCCAACTTTACTAGCAATCAATATCTTATCAACTCAATTGGAGTAGCGAAAGCTGGTACATATGCTAATCATGTGCCAAGCTGGACTGAAAGATGAGATGACTGTAGGACTAAAGAATTCTCACTTGCAATGGTGTATAATATACCCTACATATTGGCTATTATTTTCAGGATATTATAAAGAGCACTAACAGAAATGCAAACTGTACATATTTGGGACAACACCTCTGATTTCCTGTGTTCCGTATTCACTTAGGGATGAATCTTTAGAGAATGTGCAATGTAAAGTACGCAAGGACACATAAATTTTCAAGGGAAACAGGTTATCTAGTACGTAAACGGTTGACAAATGTGATGATCACGAGATGTTCAGAATATGGACAACTAACAAAGTGCAAGATATATTGCCAGATAGGAGATGACGGGTGTTGTGATGCCTAGAATCGATGTTTTAGTTGAAAGAAATGCAGGAATAAGTAGGGCGCTTACCTTCCCATTGCATCATAGGTTCCAGCAAGATTACTGTATACTCCTAATGTATCTGGATGATACGGACCATATTCTTGCTCTAGAACAGTTCTAGCTTCCTCAAACAGTTCTGCAGCTTCACTTATTGAGTACCTTTGAACACACGCCAACCCCATTTGGTTCAAGGCAATCCCAAAGAAGGCAGACTTTTTCTCACCACAAGTGCGGAGCTTTGTAATTGCACTCTTGAAGGAATCATAAGCCTCTCCATAATTTCCCAAAATATAGTGCAAGACGCCCATCTGAGCCTCAATTCCAGCAATTGTGCTCTGTTGGCCGGCAGAATTGTTGTACATTTTTAAGGCCTTCTGGAGTAACTTGAGTGCTTGCTCATGCTCATTCATGCTCTCATATATGGCTGAAACATCAGTCAAACCAGTGGCAATTTCTTCCAGAGAAGTCCCAGGAATAGGTTTCTGATAAATCTTGAGGGCATTTTCACAGTAGGATTTTGACTCCCTTAGCTTCCCTGTCTTGTTGTACAGATCAGCTAGGCGCACAAAAACAGAAGCCACAGTTGCATGATTCTCCCCTTTGCTAGTCTTAAATACTGTAAGAGCCTTCTGGTAAGCAAACACAGCCTCATCATATCGACCCAATGAGAGGTAAATGTCACCAATACTGCAATCTACTGAGGCCACCTCAGTCTCCTGCCCATTGGCTACCATGGCCATGCTAGCCATCACGAGATGCTCCAGGGCAGCTTCATGGTCACCCTTGGTGTCACAAATGAGACCCATCAGCCTCCTATCAGCTGTTTCTTCTAGCGAGGCTGGCTCTCCGGTCTCCCTATGGATGTCAAGAGCCATCTGACACAATCTTTGTGCTTCATCAAGTTGCAGCGCCTGCACATGGGCCTCAGCCAAATAACGGCAGGTCTCTCCAACCCTTGGGTCCTGTTCTCCCAAGGTCTGCTTCTGAATTTCAAGACCGGCAGCATACCATTGCAGTGACAGTGCAGTCTGACCTAGCATCCCATAAGTGTCCCCCAACTGCATACAACCAGAAAACTTTGCGAGAGCATGCTCCTGACCTTCCTCAATTACAGGGATCTCAAGGGATCGCTGCAGTATAGGTACAGCCTCTTCATACCTTCCCAAGTTGCAGTAGATTGCTGCCACAACATGCAAACTCATCACCAAGTTCAAGCTCGGCTTTCCACCAGCACATTTCTCGAACGACTTGGTGGCTCGAAGAGCATATTTCAGTGCCCGTCTTGGATTTTCCGAGGCAATCAAGTCTCTTGCATGTTTAAGAAGAAATGGACCAAGGTCTGGATTATCAAGACCAGCATCTTCTGTTCCATTCTGCAAGTTGACCTTTGACTTCCGGCGACGGCCAACTCGGCTTCCAGGTTTGCTGACCTCGCTCTCGCCTTCTTCAGGGGATGCTTTGCCATTAGGGCCAACAGAGGCATCAGAGTCAAGCTGTGATTGTGAGGCCTTCTTTGACTTCTTGGATGAAGTGGATGACTGTGTCTTGACTGGGGTCCCATTCTCAGGAGCAAACATGGAAGCTGAGTTGGTCATCTTGACTGCATTAGCAACACTTCCACTCTCCTCTTCCTCCTCAATGACCTTCATAGCCTCCATCTCCCCAGCAACAAGGTGGCGAAGCTCTGAATCAATCCTTGATTCCTCCCCGTCTGATCCGAAGCTCTCACGTGACGGTGACCCACCCTCACTTGAGCTCTCCATCTCGCACACGTTGTTGTAGAGCTGCTCAATTGAGGGCTCCGCAGCACCAGAACCCTCAACATGCATCTCAAGTGCCTGACTTTGCATGCTTTCCACCATTGTTGAAGCTGCCGTCGACTTTGGGGCAGACAAGTTTTCGTTGTTTTGAGACGAATTGACCCCGTTTGGCCGCTCCTCTATAACATCTCCATCGACTGCCATTCCAGGCATCTTGTGCGACAATTATGCCAAAATTGTTCTATCCCAGAAGTCGAAACCGATGTTACCTCTCCCCTGAAAAAAGAATTTGCCAAATCGATTAGGGTGACATGTAAATTACGAAATGTCCATCCCCATTCCCGATTGGGATGAAATCTCCCCACCTTGTCCCCATCCCGGCCCACGGGCAAAAATTTCCTCCCATACCCGACCCCGCGCAGGGATCCACATCATGCTACATCCGAAATAAATGTAAACGATAAAAGGAAGGAGGATGATAAGAGGATTGAGCAGGAGAGCTCGGCTCTCACCCTCCGTAATCACCGTCGAAGTTGGAGGAGCCCCAGGTGGCTTGTGCCTCGTTCTGGCCGCGTCTGCCGCCGTCCACAGGCCGCACGAGGCCAAGCCGCTGCTAGCTGCTTGGCTGAGGCCGCAGGGGCCGCCGTGCTTGCTGCTGCGCCGCTGTGGTGCTTCCTGGGATCTGAGTTCCGTGTGGCCGCGGGGGGTAGATACGAGGAGGAAATAGGAGGGCGAAAGCCAGGGCGGCATTGTCCCTTTTCACTTTTTATATATATATATATATATATATATCTTCCTCGATCCGGAGGTCCGGAGCGATTCTCGCCCTCGGGACAGAAACGACGTTTTACTGATGAGTGGTAAAAGTATTTTCCTTTTTGCGTGCATCGTATCTAACCTTACTGTATTGTCTGATGAGTGGTAAAGGTATTTTCGATCAACTCCGTATAATGGCTTCTGTTCATTTAATGACTTATACTCAGGTATAAGCAGCTTTAACTCTAGCTTGTTAACCCGTTAAGACGTTATTATGGTTGTAGAAGCTTTAGCGGTTAATTACAGTAAAGACTCGTTATGTCTACCATTAAATATGGATCGATCTAATTGAACCCGGTTAAGATATTTTTAATGTATATACGAGTATTGCTACATATTACAATAACAAGTAGGCAGACCATGTAGGAGAAAAACAGAGAAATGGGAAAATTAAGTACCACCTCTATCCCATATTAATTGTAGTTTTAGATTTGGATACAAAGATTGCGTAGAAGTGAAAAAAAATAGGTGTATCGAAAACAAGAAGTAGAGAGATAGACATAAAGATACATTAGGAAGAGAAAAAAATATTGAGATGTGAGAATAATAAATAAATTAAAAAAACTAAAAAATATATAGAATGGCAAGTAATATAGAACGGAGAAAATACTTGATTGGAGTAAGACAAAAGATTGAAAAATACTCCTCTATTCTTTTTTAAAAGGTAACAATGTCGGCAATTAAAAAACGGAGTACATGTGTTACAGAGGAAGAGCTGTTTTCAATCCAGACGGCTGTCATGTTAAACAAACAACTTCCTTTTCTGTTTACACATTTCATTTCAGAAAAAAAAAATCGGGCGCAATGGTTGGTAAAACTGAACCACCCATGTATGCTTCGCTCGCATGACATTTATCGTTAGGTTGGACGTCTCATCCACCGATCAATGCTGTGCCACATTTTGCTCTCACAGCTTGTCAGGACAACTTACGGAGAGGGACAGTTGGATGACTCGATCAAGGGATAATAACGAAAGAAAAGCACTGCACAAAACAAATACAACATTCCTCCATTATGGCTTACATGTCAACTGCCCTGCCCACACCAAATTATTTAATCTGTTTCAAGTACTACTGTGACCTGATTCTCTATAACCGAGAGCTCACAACGTTCATGTTTTGGGCATATTTTGGAGTCCGGGAGCGAGTCCACACGACCTTTTTTTTAAAGCATAATAATACACCAGGTTTGTTACTATCTGTATGGATCATTGCTTGTGTGTATGATTACAGATTACTTGAGATCTTTTTTTGTAGGGATGTTTCCCTTTCCCTTTCTGTCTCGTCTTCGCTGTTTCTGGGTTGTTAGCGGGAGAGGCCAGAGTGGGCGATCGGTTGGCACGAAAGCGACGGAGCGGCAGAAAACGAAGGTCGTTGTCGTGTCACAAGTACCAATATCCATCAGCCATCGAGCTGATTGATAAACAACACATTGGTTGAAGGCCAGAAGAAGGAACGGAAGCTTCAGGGTAGGCGAGACTTGCTCGTCACCGACCGACCGACGAGCTCTCGACGGAAGGCCGATGGATTCCCCTGAACAACCGCCCACCGATAACGTCGCGCGTCGAGAGATGGGTGGACGCCGATAATGTTTATTCTGACGATGATGACGGTGTTGAGAAGGGTGGTGGTGGTACCTGTGAAGGTGCGATGGCATCTAGTGTAGCGGTTTGTGAATTGTGCTGTCCTGTACCGGCGGCGGTCCGCGTGCGGCATGATTTATCGCGCGCCACCGCTGGCTCGTGACGCCGTCGCCGAATCACGACGACGGAATGGTTCGAGTTTATTGTCGTCGTGCTGCACCGATTATCTCGTTTTTTATTTGCTTTCGTTAGGGCAACAAGAGTAACATTTATGTTTGGCACAGAAAATTACGTTAGAATTGTGGAATTATGTGGGCGTAAACCTACGAACTTCACTGTAAAACCTCTTTGCCACAACTATAAAATCAGTTAAATTCGAACCGTACATCCCGTCCACAGCAACTGCCGCGAAATGACACGAAGGGCTCCACGGGAATGAACTGTGAGATTAACCATTTCATTACAGCAAGAACATTTAGCTGCAGTTGCTGTGGACGGTGGTGGGTAGTCCCCCTATAGGCCTGGGACTACCCAGTTTTTCGGTGTGCAAGGAAATGCACTACTGTAGAAACACTGTTTACTATTGTTCGTACAATGTTTATTTCACTATATGCTTATCCAAAGAAGATATAACTATCTAAAGAAGAAATGTTGGCTCTATCATTGCTGCCAAGCAGAAAGATGCCAATAACAGTACTCGTCCCAACTAAATAACACAGAGTACAAGTATTTTTATGCATGCTATTACAAATAATATATTGAGAAAAAATATGTTGTGCTAGCTACTAGTAGAATAAAAAAAATGACTACTAGTTCAGTTGGTGTTGCAAATTCACCTTGGAGACTAAACGCGTGTTTGACAGAATTTATGTTTATATTAAAAATGACTTATGTTTTTTTATCTATAATTATCTAATTTATTATAGCATAAGTTATCAAGCCGTTTGGCAAAACAGTTTATTCAGTTTTTTCGAAATGGGTTATTCATGTTCAATAGTCCATAAACCCAAAAAACTAGTGTTTGTTGACTTTATTATTCTAGTAAAAAAGACAAACGGCTTATGAAAATTTATTACAATAAGTGCTTATACAAAATAGCAATTTGATAGGACTTATATCTTATCACAATATAAACCATTTTATAAGCCCTACTAAATACACCCTAAGCCCATCATACAAATATCCATCGAGCCAAGTAATAGTCACCTCGGCACTTGTTTGCTCAACAAAATTGATAATGCCGAACTACCTTCCTGTTGTTTCATTTTTCTCATCCAATGCAAGGTAGGCACTGGTAATGATGCCAAAGGATATGGCCAAATTCTAGAAATCACGCTGACATGTTTACTCTGACATTGGTTACACATATGGATCACTCGGTATGTCTCACACATACCACACAGATTTTATGTCCTTAGATACGGGTGGCGTTTCCCACTCAGCTCTGACGATCAGGCCATCATACCAATATATCCATTGAGCAAGCAGACAGGTAGCCGCCTCGGCACTCTTTCTTTGAACATATCCAACAATGCCAAACTTCCTGTGCGTTTCGATCTGATCATCCAGTGCAAGTTCTACATTGATAATAATATCAAACGGGACGACCATTGTAGAGATCACTCTAAGAGGTATTATCCGGCAGATTGGTCACACATATGGAGGTCATGTCATTCTTCCTCCTCGTCGCCTCAGCCTTTCGCCTCATCAAATTAGCTCCCTGTCTAAGCACATTATCTTGATGTCTCTCAATAGATTAAGTACAAATTGAACAGATCCGAGAGATACCTCAGGACCATCAGCACAAGGAGACTCATGCAGAGAACTTTCGGCATGTGGTGCAAGATACTTGTCGAGACACTGAAAGGTCCAAATGATCACCCTCCTTCCACATGTTTTGCAAATCATAAATCATACGACCTCTTTTATCCCCAACCTCGCTCCCTACAACTAATAAGAGAACATTTATGAAACAGAGAGCACGAATGATTCTTCTTCTAAGTTCTAACACATAAATAATGTGAGTCTTTCATGTGAAACTAAACATTTTATCTCCCTGAAAACCTTTTCAGTACTAAATAACAGCTACCTCACTCAACATTACATGTATATCAGACTTTTCACAGCACTTTATAGAATCCACGGTAACACAATAGCCTAAACTGCCACATAGATTTTAACTGGAAACAAGCCATGTGAACGGGGACAGATCAATCAGTGTAGAAGATTTTGAACAATGTTATGTAACCTGGGGCGTGTGGGTTTTCGATCGGCATCACTTCGACGGAATCCATGACCATGGGTGAGCAGAGATCTGATGAAGAGTAGCGGCACGTGCGTGTGTTGTATGGCCTACCGTGCGGCGGCGGAGCGGGGAAAAGCGAAGCGCTCCAGCGATCTCGCGAGTTTAGAGATCTTGAACTGGAATGGAAGGCGCGACTGAAGGTGATGTGTACTAATTGTTCGCGTAATCGCGTTTCGTTGCCCTTTTCTCATGGACCTAGCCCATTTAGCAATATCTCTCAACTGGCCCACAGGCCGCTAGAAGAAAAATGATACATCGATTCGGGGCTACAAAAGCCCATTTTCTTTAACAGGACCGATGAACTCGTCGATAGGCCGAAAGCCCTGACCCGGCCCGAACGGTTAATCCGCAGGCGGTGAAATCGGGTGGCGACTTTTTTTTTCTTCCTCCGGTTTTCCGTCACCGGGGGCGAATCGCGCTCGCGCACGCCGCCCACCTCCCCCATCTCGCTCCCCAGCACGTCGCCAAGTCGCAAACCCTTCGCCGCACCACCGCTCCCCAACTCGCGGGGTCGCCGCGTCCATCTTCTGGCTACAGGCCGGCCTGTCCCCATCCCGCCGCCGACTCGTCGTGGTCCTCGTCTCGCCTCCGCCGCATCCTCCGGTCCTCGCCGGCGCCTCCGCGGCGCACCCTCGCTGCCGTCGGGGACGCCCCTGGCTGCCCTCGCAGGCGCCGCCGTCGCGGTGCTTCTTCAACGAGGGTACTTTTCCTGCCATCTTCCCTCTCCTGAAGGACCAGTTATGTTATGCTTGTCTGGGATTTGGACCGTTGAGCGTTAAAGCAAATCTAGGGTCCTTGAGTCCGTATCCGCAAACGCCTCGAGGATCTTAATATATGGCCACGTCAAATACCAAATGAGATTTCCTTTTTCACTAGGCCAGTTTGTCTGCACATTGGAACATGCCGTTAGGGTTTTGATGAGATATTATTTAATGACGTTCGAAAATGCAAGCATTGGTTGTGCCAGTTTTGCATGTTAACTGGCACCATGCATGCGCCAGCTACTTTGGTGTAGCTGTCCCACAAGAAATTCTCACTGCAGTTTCATGCATAATAAATTTCATATGGACTTTTCAGAATGTGCCATGCTGGTTTACTTTTGTCGGATTCAAAGGCAACCATTGTATGTTGAACGCCAGCCGTTAGTTCACTAGCAGTTCAGCTGTCCGAATGGTTTGTATTGCAATGCTGCCATATATGGTTGGCCTTTTATCAGGTTCTGCTAATTACTCAGAGCAAATCCTTTCTCTAATTTCCTTTTTAGCGTGTTTCAAATCCTAAGCTTCATATCACTGTTTCAAAACTGCCTAGCCCACCTTTGCTTTAGACCCCACACCCCTGCCTAATCTCTACCCACCTACTTGTATCTGGGCTCTGGAAATGGTGCTCATCTGGTGCTACAAACATTTTCAGACACTGTTATGTCCGTGAATTTTGAAGACCTCTCATAGGGACACAAAAGGATACACGTCTTTATGCATATTTAGTTGTTTCTGCGATCACTTTGCACATTCAGTAGGCAAAATGCAATCGTTAAATATGATCAAATTTCCTGTTTAAACTGTGTTCTAAAAGATCTTTTTAATGTCAGTTTTCATCGTTCTGTTTTCTTTGATTGTCTTGCATATACGCTAAACAGAAGTTTTCTGTTTTTATGTGTAGAACTGAGTCACCAATGTTCATGGACTCAACTTCAGTAGAAGAAAATTCCTTCACTGCCTTTGGAAGTCCTTTATTTTATAGTGCATTGTCAGTCCAGCACTTGCAAAAGAAATGCTGATGGATCCTCCTGTTTTGCAAATGGATTGCCAGTTGCAAAATGATGTGGAGAAAACTCCTTCTATTGCATATGATCAGAAGCATACCATGTCACATGATGATTATGGGTGGACAGGCTCTGATGTCCATACAACAAATGAAGCAACAATCTGTAGACCTGTTGAGGCTAACAATGCTTCTCAGACATGCGTAGATGAGGTAATAGATTCATCTTTAGAAAATTCCCCTGAAAATTCTCAGGGGCTAGAACTGAGAAAAGCAAAAAATAGTGATGATTCTTGCTCCAATGATGTAAGACTTCAGTTGAGCATAAGCATGGAAAATAATGGCTTGCAAAGTGAAGACGTCGATTTAAATAAACATAGTAAGGAGGATGCACATCATTCTCAGGAAGAGATGCATCATCCTCTGCTCAGTTCATCTCCAAACTCATGCAAATTCAATGGAGGTGCCATGCCCTGTCAAGGAGAGAAAATTGCAGAAAAGGGTGTCGAAGTTGATTGTAATGTTGATGCAGAAAGGAAGAAAGACGGAACCGATTTGGTTGGATGTCATCCAGTACATATAGATTTGCAGTGCACGCTTGAAGATCTGTCAGAAGTAGCATGCAGCATCGATTTAGTTCGTAATAAATCTTCTATGGAGGAAGAGAAGGAGATGTCTGTCTCACCTATAAATGGCATGGACCAGCTTTTTCATAACAATAGATGCAATGGTGATACCAATTGTAAAGAGTCAGAGTTGGTTACAGGAAATGCTGGAGATGAAGAAGATCATGCCGTAGCACTTTGGGTGAAGGTATACTTTTCTTTATGTAACTCCAATGCTTTTAGAATTCAATTGCCCCCACTCTTTTTTTTGCACGCTGAGTAAATATTATATGATATAAGGGAGACTTATTATTTTTCTGTTTTTAGTTTTTAGTTTTTTTTTGCAAAGCTGTTAGAGATTTATACACATGGATTTAAGAAGAATACCATGCATGTTTGGTTACGAAGTTCTAATAAATAACCTTAGATGAACTTTTCGTTTTTATGAGAGGGCAGGCCACCACCTACATTGAATTCACGCCATGTTTTCTTGACAATGAAAAGTACTACTTTGATGGGTCATTTCTTTCAAAAATTATAGAAGTGCAAAAGATACACATAGTGCTTCAATGCACACTTGATCATGATGAAGCACATAATTCGTGATTGCGATTCCCTGATGTGGCATTTCTGAATTCCAAGGGAGGCAGTGGTATAACAAATGATGATTAATAAACTTGAAAATGATGATTAATACACTTGAAATATGTCAACTAGGTCTTCTATCTTTGCCCTCATTAAGTTTTTAAGAATAACCCTAAAAATGATTGTTTTAAGGCCTTAAGGGTGGTTCTTATTATATATCAATTTCAACCTGTGTATCTTATGTCTATTTCTTGACTTGTGATACAGAAAACTCTGCATACAATTTTCTTTCTACATCACAACTAACAATTGTATTGTGTAAATAAAATGTTTGCCGAATTTGAATGACTTCTCTGTGCCTACGCATCATGGGTTATTCTAATGCGATTTACTTGAAAAAAAAGCAGGAGAATTTAGTTTCTAGTGCTACCTACAGAACAAATTTAGGGGCCTTAGCTTTACCATTTACTAATACTCCATTCATAGTCTTTGCTACATTTCTTGTGCTATCTTTAGATCTGAATACCTCATGTGCACATTGTCAACCTTTTCATGTGAAACAGTGGAGAGGAAAATGGCAAACAGGAATTAGATGCTGTAGAGCAGACTGTCCTTTACCTACTCTGAAGGCAAAACCAACACATGACAGGAAGAGCTATATTGTTGTCTTCTTCCCACGAACAAGAACTTATTCTTGGGTAGACATGCTACTTGTTCTTCCAATAGAGGAGTCTCCGTTGCCACTTGTGAATGGAACTCATTGTAAATGGAGAAAACTGGTGAAGGATTTGAGTGTTCCTCGGCGGTTCATCATGCAAAAAATTGCTATTTCAATGCTAAATTTAAGTGATGAGCTTCATATAGAGGTTGGTTATGTCTGTATTATTTCTCCTTATGCATGTAGCACTGTTGTAATTCTTGACACAATTTATTCAATCAATAGGCAGTAATTGATAATGCTCGGAGGGCTGCATATTGGAAAGAATTTGCTCTAGAAGCGTCTTGTTCTAGAGATTATACTGATCTTGGGAAGATGCTCATCAAACTTCAAAACGTAATTCCTGGAACCTTGTTTCATGTGGATATTTCTCTGAACATTCTGTCACAACATTCACTTAACAAGTACAATGCCCCAATTTGTCTTTGTTTCACCTTGAGTATTTGCTTTGCTATGTTTGACTGTCAACAGCTTTCCTGATTTCTACTGATTGCATTATGGAAAGGTTTCCTATGTGACTATCGTGTATCTTTATAACCTTGTATTCTTACATGTTTTTGGTCATCAAATCAGGTAGTAATATCTTTCCCTAGTTGTTTTTGCCCATATAATGTTGCTGTTTTTGGAAGAACGTTTTCGTTGTTGGTTACCATGTGCAGCAATGTTATGCAGGATGCATTATTCTGCTCAGCCAAAAATTCATGTAAGATGAAAGAAAACCATCAACAATAGCCACTTAACAGAAAAGATTTGTTAGCAGCTCTAATTACAAATAATCATGAGCAACAAAGCATTTGACATTTGGCCCTAAGCAAGTTGGGGTGGTTGGAGTTGAAACCCAACAAGAGGCACTTGAATCAAAGTGCATCTAGAAATTGTAATATACTGCTACTGATAATATTATTACTAGAGCTATTTTGCAGATTGAAACCAATGTACGGAACATTGGATTATGAATTGGTGGTAAATAAGGCATTCATATGAGGCTAAGAGTAATTTATTATTAGGAAATTACTTACTGGTCTTTATACTAAAATTGATATATTATTATTAGAAATTGATTGGGAGTCTGCTTAGTCCAATTATATGCTTGAGGATAATTTTCAGCATACATCTGTTGTCTATGTCAACAATAGAAAGGTGGAAAAAGAAAAGTCTATAGGAAATTCTTTTAACTATTAACTCTTGAAGCCGAAAGATCTCCTATTGAAACTTTATTATTTAAATATTCTATTTTTTTAGCGAACTTGTATATTTCTTTCCTGATTGGTGATGTTACACACATCTGAAAAGAGTTTAATTTTCTATACCTAGTATGTCAAATGCCTCATCTTGATAATTCTCAGCAATTTTTCACCTTAGCCATTTATTTCAGATGATTTTTCGTGACTACATAAGCTGCCAGTGGCTGCAAAATTCTTTTGACCTATGGAATAAAAAATGTATGAGTGCAAGTAATGCTGAGGCAATTGAAAGTCTTTATGAGGTACGATAAGTTTATGTTTTATCTTGGGCTTTTTAATCCTACAGCTTGTGATTTAGGTGATGTTTGGTTCAAAACATAACTTTGCCAAGCCTATACTTATGTGTGCCGCCTACACTTCGTAGATTGATATACGGTTCATCACCACAATTGTGACTTGTTGTAATATCTCTTTGCTAACCAATATGCTATATACTTGTTCTTTTCTTTTTATTGGCACAATTACGGCTTGCTTCATTTTTTTAACCTGTCCGTCACCATGCCTTTATTCATTCAATCTTTTTTACCTAACTTCCCTCATTTATGGCAACCACAGTTTTTGGAAACCTTGCAACATGGGCCATGAACCAAATAGGCCCATAGATTTAGTGGTGCAAAGGAGGACATGAATGAATCAAGAGAGGGCCCATGTAGGTCAAGATCCTTACAAAACCTAAAGCACCCAACTTTTCCTCCACCATTTCTTGTTATCTCTTCTCCTCTCTAGCATGCTCAGATCTGGTAGATTCCCTCTACGGCGGTGCACGAGATTGTACACCGAGAAGAGCTGAAGCCGTAGCGGGTTAGTGGTACAAGAGACACGCTGCACCGCATTTTGATACGAGCAGTGACGGAATTTTGGTCTCCAGCAGTTTGCGGCATCGATCTATGGCAGCACCATGATTCTTGGTACCTTGCTCAGCTGCTCTGTGTGTACAGGTTAGGAGAATAAAGAAATGGTGATTCTTTGTTTAGAATAATCCAGATGCGGGATAGGTCGATTGTTATAGTCCTTCATGTGCAGTTGCCAAGTCCTTGTTTCTTTGATTCTTCTTTTTGACCGCTAGTTGGTTCCTGGTTTATTGACTCTATATGATTGCTTGCCTAATGTTTTCGTGCTTAGTGCGGGCAGAGATATTTCCTCTTTGGTCAGGTGTTTAATGGCAGTTGCATAGGGAATCATTGTCAGGTTCCCATTCTATTCCCCCATGTGCTGCTATATGAATCATCCTACAAGGCCTATTGGATCATTCAGTTCCATGTAAAAGGATGTTTGGCCCAACCATTGAACTTTTGTGGCTATGCGTGGCAAAGGCAGAATGAACCCAAGTTCTGTTCCTATGTAATGCTATGTTATTTAGCTTTCTTAAAGTGCATGTTTATATATTGTTGCCTTACTGATTTGAAATCACTATAACAATGAAATGTACACTTTCCAAGCAAACTTTCAGACTCTGGTGCCTCTTATGGATTTTCTGCTGTTACATTTGACATGATACCATTTCCTCTGCTGGTTAAAATGTACCAACCTTGTCATTTCTTGTCATTCAACAGGAACTTAGGCAGTCTGTTCTGTGGGACAAGATTGAGGAATTACGGAATGCGTCAGTGCAGCCTGAATTAGTCCCGGAGTGGAAAACATGGAAACAAGAAGTCATGAAACTGTACTTCTCATCATATCCATCAGGTAATGCTGGCAACCATGACAGAAACAGTTGTTTTGATGATCCAGCTTTAGATCAACAAGTTAGCAGAAAACGCCCAAAACTTGAAGTTCGCAGAGGAGAAACTCAAATTTCACACATGGGAGACACTAACTGCAGGGCTCTAAGTGAGGACCCAAACCGCATGAACCTCCCTATTAACTCTGTCAGACATGAAACTATAGGAGCACTAGAATCAATAAATCAGAATAGTGCTGTCACCTTTCCAGGCAATTCTGGTGGCCAGGAGATGGCAGAATCAAGTAGTGCTAACCCAGCTTTACAGAATGCTAGAGTTGAGTTGGATTCACTCAGGAATTCTCGGCAGTGCTCTGCATACATTGAAGCGAAGGGTAGGCAGTGTGGTAGGTGGGCGAATGATGGTGATATTTATTGTTGTGTGCATCAGAGTTTGCACTTTGTTGACCATTCTTCTAGGGAGGACAAGACACTTGCATTTGAAACTCCATTGTGCAGTGGTTTGACTAATATTGGTAGAAAATGCAAGCACCGAGCTCAGCATGGTTCTACTTTTTGTAAAAAGCACCGCTCCCAAACAGACCTGGATCCAGTGCATCCTAAAAATTTATTTAGTTCACCTGAGTTACTCCATGGGATGGAGGAATCTCCAAAATTGGTAGAGGAATTTTCTAATTCACATGCTATATACAGCATAGGGTTGGAAAGGGACAGGAGTTCACAAGTGGCTGCCCAATTGAAATTGACCCCGGCCATAGCTGCAGATATGTCTGGTGAAAAAGCTTGTGTAATGGGTGCTGTGGGCACCACATCAAGTTCCATGGCAAATACTGATTCAGATATTCCTCTTTGTATTGGAATTCACTGTAACGATGATACTGTTGAATGCAATGATTTTGCCAAGCGACATACTCTCTATTGTGAGAAACACCTTCCTAAGTTCCTGAAACGGGCCAGGGATGGGAAGAGTCGACTCATTTCTAAAGATGTTTTCATCAGTCTCTTGAAGGGGTGCACATCGAGAAAAGACAAAATATGTTTACACGAAGCATGTGAATTTCTTTATTGGTTCTTGAGAAATAACCTTACTCATCAACGCTCAGGTCGAGTTAGCGACCATATGCCCCAGTTACTGGCTGAAGTTTCAAAAAATCCAGACATCGGAGAGTTTTTGTTAAAATTGATCTCTACAGAGAGAGAAAAACTAGCAAATCTTTGGGGCTTTGGTACAGACAGATCTATGCAAATATATCCTGAAAACCAAGACAGATCCATGTTGATTCACGAAGAGGGAACTAATCCATCATCGGGTCTGAAGTGCAAAATATGTAATCATGAGTTCTCTGATGATCATGCTCTTGGATTACATTGGACAGAGGTCCACAAAAAGGAAACCCGGTGGCTGTTCAGAGGATATTCCTGTGCTGCATGCATGGAATCATTTACTAACAGGAAGGTTCTTGAAAGACATGTACAGGAAAGACATGGTGCTCAATATCTCCAGTATTCAACTCTCATTCGATGCATGTCATGTGACAGCAATTTCTTGAACACTGATCTGTTGTGGCAGCACATTGTTTCAGACCATGCACAAGATTTCAAACTTCTTGATGTTCCTCAAAGACCTAAAGGTCGATCTGTCCAACAAACAGAAATGACAAGTAGTATGCCTCTTTATGATATCATCGAGAAGGATGGCTCAGAGAAGTTCACCTGTAGATTATGCGGGCTCATATTTGATCTTCTGCCAGATCTTGGCCGCCACCATCAAGTTTCTCATATGAACCAAGGTGATGTTGATCACATTCAACCAGGCCGTGGGAAGTACCAGGTTAATCGCGGTCGACACTACTATTCTGCCTTTAAAAAAAGTTTACGACCATCAAGTACATTAAGGAAGAGGAGTAGTTCTGGAATTGAGAAAAACTTAAAGTATCCAAGTTCTGCTTTATCCATGGCAACATCACAAATAGTTGAATCTGAAACAGCCAGCCTTGGCAGGTTACTGGATTATCAGTGCTCAGATGTGGCACAAACTCTATTTTCCAAAATTCAAAAGACGAAGCCCCATCCAAGCAATCTTGATATTTTATCTGTTGCCCGCTCTGTATGCTGTAAGACAAGTCTTCTTGCTACACTGGAGGCCAAATATGGATGTTTGCCTGAGAACATGTATGTGAAGGCTGCAAAGCTTTGTAGTGACAGTGGCATACAAATTGATTGGCATCAAGAGGAATTCCTGTGCCCAAGTGGTTGCAAGTCCATATCTAATTCAAATGCTTTGCTCCCTATAGGAACTACCACAGTTGATTTGTCTGAAACTCCTCTGACTGATCCTTCAAATGATCATGAAATGTGGGGCTTGGAAGAATACCATTATGTTCTTGATTCAGAACCCTTTAGATGGAAGCTTAAAAAAGAAAGGGTTGTTCTCTGTGAAGACATAAGCTTCAGCAGGGAGAAAGTTCCGATTGTCTGTGTTATCGATGTTGATGCAAAAGATTCTCTTCTCGTGAAACCTGAAGAACTTTTGCTGGATCATTCAGTGCCGTGGCAAGGTTTTCACTATAGCACCGAGCGTTTGATGGATTCATCTCTTGTAGATCCGGAGGTACTCAATTTTTTTTGTCTATTCATGGATAAATATAAACATACTGTTTTTTCTTGCCCTGTTTCAGATTTTATTTTTGTTTAATCATCAAATTGTTTTCTGAAGTCTTCTTTTTTTTTGTCACTGCAGAATTCTATGGCTCGGTGTGCATGTTCTTATGCCCACTGTTCCCCAGAGAAATGTGATCATGTGAGTATCTTTGATCGTTCCTATGAGAACCTGGTGGATATCTATGGAACACCCATGCGAGGCAGGTTTGCATATGATGAAAATGGCAAAATTATTTTGCAGGTAATAGATATTAGGACTGATATCTTTTAGCCTCTCTGTGTTTGTGTTTGTTGTGTAACCTCTTCTTCTATTAATATAATGATACACAGCTCTCCTGCGTGTTCGAGAAAAAAGAAATCTTTTAGCCTTTTAGATTATCAACAAATCTGTCACCTTATTTGGACGTTTAGTGTGCCCCTACCCCAGCGGCCAACAACAACAACACAAAGTGTGGACATGCCAACTTTACTCAGTCCTTTCTTCGTTCACTAATTTTACAAAATGTTCATTCCCATTTTACTCCCTATTCTTGCACATATGTCATGGTGTACTGGTACTTGCAACTTATATCATGGAGTCATGGTACACTGGTATGAGCAAATGTCAGGTAGATGCACTTAACAACAATGCTTTTTAGCTCCAAACAAGTTGGGTTATGCTAGATTTTGAAATTTACCATACACATTTGACAGTGTAAATTTTGTCTTATGTTATTTCCCTTTTGTCCCTGCTTTTCTTCTTCTTCTTCTTCTTTTTTTTTGTTGTTTCTCATTTTGGTTCTTATGGGTTTCATCTCTAGCCTACCCCAACTTGCTTGGGGCTAAAGGCTCTGTTGTTATTGTTGTATGGCTTGAGAACAAAAATGTATGTAAACTTGCTCTTGCTAAAAGATATGTTCTGATTGAGTTACTTTTCTCAATCAAAGATTGGGTTACTTTACTGTGTTTTCTATCTGCTAACATCAGTTTCGTATTGCTTTCTTCTGGTTTATTTTACATATTGTTTAATAAATTAGTTCTGTGCTTTCTGATTGACAGGAAGGGTATCCAATATATGAGTGCAATTCATCATGTACTTGTGACACATCTTGCCCGAATAAAGTACTGCAAAAAGGGCTTCTCGTTAAGTTGGAACTTTTCAAAACTGAAAATAAGGTGAAATACTCCCCTTGATTTGAGTTTTCTGAACCTGAGCACTACCTGCAAGTTATTGTAATGTTGTCAAATTCTGCAGGGTTGGGCTATTAGGGCTGCTGAACCTATACCTCGGGGCACTTTTGTCTGCGAGTATATTGGGGAAGTTGTGAAGGGTAATGATGTCATGAGAAACGCAGAAAGGTTTGATGATTTTTTACTAAGCTCTTTCAATTTAAACAAGTACTAAGGCATAGACAGGGCATACATAGCTAAATGTGGAGCTAAGGCGATTGGGCCGAATGGCTTAGAGTTCTTGTGATGGTTGACAGGGTGAGACAGGATTTGCATAGGGGGGCATATAGTATATAGTAGAGGAATGAGGATACCAAATAGTGAATTTCAATGCTCTTTGCTTGAGAAGTTCAGAGCCGAGTTCTAATTTTGAGGAGGGGAGCTCCTTGTTATCCCCTAGTCCCCAATACCTACCTGTTCCATTCGTCACAATAATATGGAAAGCTCAGCATAAAGAAACTTGTTCCTCCTTGCTGATGGGATGCATCGATCTTATCTTGCACGCTGGTAGTTGTTATAATTTTTATCCTGGTGTTGCTATTTTTTTCTTGGAAACTGATGTGAATTTTGAAATTTCAGAGAGGCAAAAGTTGGATCCAGTTACCAGCTGAACATCACTTCTCAGATTGACAGGGAAAGAGTTCATGCTATAGGGACTGTGCTATACATGATTGATGCCACGAGATATGGGAATGTGTCCCGCTTTATCAATCATAGGTAATTGGACTTTTTCAATTTCATGCTAGGAGCATCCAAAATGGAACCAACATTTTCTGGAAGTGATTCTCATTTATTTGTGATATATTCATGACAGCTGCTCCCCAAATCTCAGTACCCGTTTGGTTTTGGTGGAGAGCAAAGATTGCCAACTTGCTCACATCGGTTTGTTTGCTAATCAAGATGTAAGATTAGTCTACTGTGCTTTGAACGTAATGTTTCACAGTGTCTAAGACTTATATTTATTTACTTTTGCTAATTGGTATCATGCTGTTGCCACCCAGATTGGTACGGGGGAAGAACTTGCTTATGATTACCGACAAAACCTACTAGCAGGCAGCGGCTGCCCCTGCCTATGTGGAGCGAAAAATTGCCGAGGCCGTGTATACTGATTTTGCATGGAGACAAAGAAGGAACTGTCCCATGGCTCAGCTGAAGATCTTCAGAAGCTTCAACTGTTGTGTCGGCAGCTGAGCTGCTAACATTATTCGTCCTAGATTTAGGGTCTCATTCTTCATGCAACCAATAGGGATTATGATAATAGGACTTACAGGCAGGCATTAGGCACAGCATAGCAAGTTATTGTAGTCATGGGGCCGTCATGCTTAACTTACAATTTGTTAGGTGCAGCCTGAAATGAAAGGAATTCAGGCTGCACTGTGTAGGTGAGGATTGAGCATCATTTTTTTTTTTGAAAACTAGAATTGAGCATCATTGTAAAATACCGTTCATTCAAATTTTTACATTTGTTTCAGCATCATTGTTACATAAACGTTCCTGTAATGCAGTATTATTGGAGATTGTGCCTATCCTGTTAGCTTGGAGAATTATCCTGCTAATAATATCGTGATGGTTCGTAAACAAGAGTTTCCTTGAAAAACAGAATTGTGAGGAAGAGTCAGTAATTCTCCCTTCTGCTTCTGCAAAAGATATGTTGTCTTTCATTTCTTGTTTACCTTTGAACTATAGTAACCTTGCAGGGATGAAAACGGCGGATAAAGCCTTCCTCATATCTTAA
Source organism: Eleusine coracana subsp. coracana (assembly GCA_032690845.1). Lineage (NCBI taxonomy): Eukaryota > Viridiplantae > Streptophyta > Magnoliopsida > Poales > Poaceae > Eleusine > Eleusine coracana. The sequence continues at coordinate 65,299,084 of CM064420.1, forward strand.
TCCACATTATTTGTGTTGGATTTGGGGTGGAGTAGATATAGCACGGATTCGGATCAAAGGTGGATTCCAAGCGGATATTAAATTATTGGATAATATTTTTTTATGTAGAAAAATTTATGTTGATTACAAATTTGTAGAATACAAGTAAGGGACAACAACTGATCAATTAAAAAATTATATATGGTCTATATATTTGAAATACCAATCAAGTATGTAAAAAAATAAAATGTCTGAAACAAATATTAAAATATTCATTTTTTTATTAGATAATATTGTCAGAGAATTCTATTATGACCTTGGGATAATCTCTCGTTGGTCGCATTGGCGCCGGGTAGAAGACCCAGGTTCGAGCATCGGTGGCCTCCTCTTAATGCGAAACATGTGGGGCTCTTCTCTCACATGACAGTTTTTAATCGGTGCTTAAGAGTGATTCTCTTTCTCTTAATACGAAATGGTTAAGACACTTAGCTCCCCCGCCGATTAAGTTTATATGAGCTTGGGATAATCTCACTTGTAATTATTAGATAATTCATATCCGTTGAATTTTATCAATACAATAATTTATGTTATCAGATTCAGATTATCTATATTCATTAGAAAAACTTAATCAAATTTAAATCAGATCGATTTTAAAAATTATCCACAACGTTTTGACTGTGACAGCCCCATGTTTGGGCCTGCTCACGACGTCATGAGCGAGCGCGCGCCGAAACCCTCATCTCCTCCCGGCTCCCGCCCACCAACTTTTTCCACGTCATCGATCCGCTCCGTAATCCATCTCAGCCGTCCGGATCAAGAAGAACGCAACGCCTCTGGCTTCTCCACGTCAGCGATCCGCGGCACCCAACCCTACGCCAATGAGCGCGCACCTCCTTTTTTCTTTAAAGACACCGCCCCCGTCCCCTCCTCCAGCACAGAAATTTCCCCAGTCCACAACCTTCCCCGCTCCAACCAAGCAAACTCGTCCCCGCTCCCAACGAACCCTAGCTAGCATCGATGGCGCCCAAGGCGGAGAAGAAGCCGGCGGCCAAGAAGCCCGCGGAGGAGGAGCCCGCCACCGAGAAGGCGGAGAAGGCTCCGGCGGGGAAGAAGCCGAAGGCGGAGAAGCGGCTCCCGGCGGGAAAGTCCGCCGGCAAGGAGGGCGGTGACAAGAAGGGGAAGAAGAGGCCGAAGAAGAGCGTGGAGACGTACAAGATCTACATCTTCAAGGTGCTGAAGCAGGTCCACCCCGACATCGGTATCTCCTCCAAGGCCATGTCCATCATGAACTCCTTCATCAACGACATCTTCGAGAAGCTTGCCGGCGAGGCCGCCAAGCTCGCTCGCTACAACAAGAAGCCCACCATCACCTCCAGGGAGATCCAGACCTCCGTCCGCCTCGTCCTCCCCGGCGAGCTCGCCAAGCACGCCGTCTCCGAGGGGACCAAGGCCGTCACCAAGTTCACCTCGTCTTAGGCTCTGGGTTCCTGTGCCGTCAGTCTTGTCCTAGTAGTAGTAGAAGTCGAGTTTAGTGGCTGGTATTTCTGTTATGGTGTAGTGTGAAGTGTTGTGGTGGATTGTGACTATCTGGTTTCAGGCTTCTCCTGTGTAAGAAATATCATGCCTTATCTTGGAATGCAATTGTTATTATCTGAATCAATTGCAATGTTGTCTTGCTATGTTCTGTTCAGTTTGATTTGTTGACCGACTATTTGGCTATTTCTGTTCATGTTGGTATAATGTAATAGTGGGGACTAATTGTGCTCAATTTGTACAAAATTTGTGCGAAATTGTGCTTTTCCGATTTTGAACATTTGTTTTTTTATTGCTTCCTTATAGCGCCACAAATCGAGAATATTACTGCAGATTTTATTTCCGGAGTTTTAGTGAGGGAATGCTTGCGGAACATTTGGGCGGGATTTGAATTTAGAATCGGACGCCAAAATTTTGGGAATCTTATTACATTTTTTTGGCCCGTCGTCAAAAACTTCAGTAACTGCGCGTATTCGAACCTTGGTGGAGAAGGCCATGATGCTCTGCAAGCGAAGTGCAGACGAGGTTCGATTTCGAAGGATTGAGAATTCCACCGAATATCTTTTCTCCCTATTTTTTTTTCCTTTTTGGAATGGCCACTGGCGTGAGGAACTGAAACTTTTTTGACGACGAAAAAAACAATGCTTTCTGTATATTTGTGTTACTCACTTTGTTCAATATTATATATGATACTCCCTCCGTATTTTAAAACAAGTCGTTATGGTTTTATAACTTATTTTACAAAAAGAAGTCATTCTCTTGAAAAATAAAAAGTTACTTATTTTGTTCAATATTATATGATACTCCATTCATACTTGTAAAAGAAGTCCTGGTTTCATAGCTTATTTTACAAAAAGTTCTATCGAAAAATATAGCTCATTTTACAAAAAAAGTCGTTCTCTTGAAAAACAAAAAGTTACTCACTCTGTTCAATATTATATGATACTCACTCCATACTTTTAAAAGAAATCGTTCTGATTCTATAGCTTATTTTACAAAAAGAAGTCGTTCTGATTTCATAGCTTATTTTATAAAAAGAAGTCATTCTTTCGAAAGACAAAAAAATATTATAGTTGTAGGGAATTGAACCTACAACCTTATAGCTTAAGCACTTTTGATATAGAATAATAGCCACTCAAATAAGCACATATTATTTATTAGGCTAATTCCAAGATGTTTTTTTCAATAAAAAAATATCTTTTAATTAATCAATTATTGATATGTTAAATTATGTCTTAAATGACTTCTTTTTGAACTATAGAGAGAGTACTACATACTCCATCCATCCAATTAAAAGTGTTGTTATTGAGTTTCAGAAAATTGTTTTTAACTATTTGTCTTATTCAAATGTTTTGTTTAAATATTAAAATAAAGATCATAATATTAAAGTATTTTTAATGATAAATTTAATTATAAAAAATTAATTATATTTACATAATTTTCTTTGAATAAGATGAGCGAGTCAAACATCTTATCGAAAAGTCTAAAAAGACACTTTCGATAGGATGTGGTTAGTACTCAAATTATATGACACTCTCGCAAATCAATACACTTTTTTCTCTTTCTAATATTTTTCTATCTCTATCTTTTTTCTTCTTGTTTATTGTGTATCACAATTTTTCATCCTTTTTTAATTCAAATGACAAGAATCAAAATGTCATATATTACTGAAGAAAAAATAGGCAACTTTATATAGCAAATACTAGCATAAAATGGAAGAAAAAATAGGCAACTTTATATAGCAAATACTAGCATGAAATGGAAATGGAGGCGCCAAAATGGCAAACCAAACAAAACAAGAGGCTAGGACGAACCAGCCCACATGCAAAACGAGGCAGGCCACAGGCCGTGCATGCACGACCGAGGCTATAACACATTTATATTAGTGATCTTTATATAAGTTTAATTGGTTTTCATTTTTAAGTAATTGTGCTAATATATTAGGTTATAAAATAATTTGGCATACATTTTCTCTCGAATCAGATTAGCTAATAATATCAGGGAGGAGGGACATATGCACCATCTTAATTGCCATTAATACTTTGATGATAAATATGAGACTATTAATTTCTTTTAGATTAGCTAAGTTTTGACTACCGAGACTCGAGAACACCTGATTGCTTGATCTTAACGTGACATGATTTTCAGGTTGGCGGGGGCGACACCCGATATGATTTGAACACGTTTCCGAACGAGCGAAACTCAAACGAAATCTCGGTCTCGTCGTACACATCGCAGCGTACCTGGACGCAATTTGGGGTGGAACAGGAGCTGGGGGGGGGGGGGGGGGGGGGGGGGGGGAGGCAGCTCGCGGCCGAATCCGGTGCATAGGTACGCGAACGCGCGCGGGTGTTGAGAACGGGAGGCAGTACACGCGGGTGGGTTTTCAGGCAGCTCGATACTTCCTGTTTCCGCCGCGCGTTGCCCTGCTCGGCTCGGCTCCGCTCCGCGTTCCACCTTTCCGGATGGCGAGCGTTTACTCATTTCCGTCTGGCCGGCCAAAGCCGGAGCTTATGCGTTTATTCATTTCCGATCTTATTTTTGGATATCCATGCATATGCCTCACGAACAAACAAATTTTTGGTGCCAGATAGAGACGGCGAAAAGCGAACATACCATGGGATCAGAGAACCGGAGAAAGAGGCCGGCTCCGATGCCTGTTGACCACCTTTTTCCTTAATCGTAACAAGTGCACGTGCGCCATGCAGGTATCACAGGTCAGATAACTTACAAATTATACTGACACTAACAGTGTCGAGACGGGGAAAACCACAATAAAATTGTTTCTACTAGCAAACTAAGATTAGCAAAATCGATGGCACGAGCCGATAGTTCTTTTTTATCCAAAGAAAACTAGAAAGCCGGTTCTGTGTAAAGTAGGCATTACCTTTTATGGAAGACGAACAGGATAAGCTGGGGAATCTCATATCATCCATCCGCGCTTTTCATATTTGCTTAATACATTACATATCTACACCTTCGCAAGAAATCATCTCCAAGTTGCAATGTTTCAATGCTACCTGCAACAACACTGACTAGTCCCTCTCCCTCATCATGTAGTATCATGTCAAACCGAGGCAGAAGTACACTACTCTCACTACATTATTAGCTACTACTACCATATAATCGAAGAAGAAGAGCGCAGATCAATCCTTACTACTGTGCTTACGGAAGTAAATCCGTAGATGTTATTTTGTGTGCAGTTTCTTACAAACACCTCTGCTCACCAAATTTTGAGGCTGGACATGGTTCTGTGGTCAAAAGATTTTAAATCATGTTCATAGATCAGTCTTGAAAAAAAATACGAACATGATATTGTTTTAATTAAGACGGATCAGGTAGTCAGGTGATATGTACGTTGTAGGCTTGTAGGGTAGATTCATCAACCTTATGTTTTTTTTGTTTTGAAATCATCAACGTAGTACTTCTGCGTGTTCGAGAAAAATAAAATTTCTCGTAATAGGCAATGCATACGGATGTTCATATAGGTGAATGTTTATAAATTCTTTTTTCCTGGACGTCCGTGTGCGTATATGAACATATGTCCAGGATCGGTCAGAGTATTTCCCATGGTACAGTGTGGGCTCATATATGTATTCTTTAGTTGTTTATATTATTACGTGAGATATGTACTGAATAATTATAAAGGTGACATGTTGCGTGACAAATTTAAACTTTTGAAAAGTTTGGGTGAAGAAGAATACTGCTAAAAAGAAAGATATTTGTAGCCGTACACCTAGCCTCTGTTCCAGTTAAAAAACAAAAAACCGAAACGAAAAGAAAGGGATTTCGAGACATTGCCAGAACTTCAACCGTTGGTACGGACCACATTTTCCCCTTGTTCAATCGTTCTCTGCCAGCTTTTTTTGTTCTGTCATTGCTGCCGCAGAAGAGAGAACAATCAGAATGCACCTTTTCATCATCAAATCTTATTTTTCACTAACAATATCTTACTTCATTGAGAACATTAGCACATTGTATCATATTTCAAAAACCCCTTTCACAAAATTCATGTATAGGCTCCGAGAAGCCTATGGTAGCCTGTTGGCAATATTCTCTTTGATAAATAATTGCTTGGATATCATTATGATCTCTGAGTCTTAGATTTTGCAACCTATTCTATTGTGATGTTTTTGTTTCTCAGATAAGATTTGCAATGCTTTTGTAAACATAAGAAAACAAGACTACATTTTGCGACAAACCTTAACATAGAATGTATAGAATACTATATAAATACATATTTTCTATCTTTCAATCAACTAAAAACTTTGACTCGATGGTTTGTTACTTTGTATTTTAATTTTTTTTAGAATTATCTATATAATAATCATATACTTTTGAATCTAGATCTGACGGTAAAAAATAGCAAGTCCCATATAAATAAGCAGTAATTTAAGTATGAATAAGAATGTTGCCAAAAAGAAAGAAATTAATTTATAGCCGTACACCTAGGCCAATTGGAATATATCTGTTCACAGTTTAAAAAAACGAAAAGAAAATAAAGAGATTTCGAGACATGTCTGCAACCTATTGAGTACCCCACATGCAAAAAGGCCGAAAACAAATATTGCCTTGTTCCTCTGCCAGCTTTTTTTGTTCCGCCATTGCTGCCGCAGAAGAGAGAAAAATCAGAATGCAATTTTTCATCATCGAATCTTGTTTCCCACTTACAATATCTTACTCCCTCCGTTCCAAAATTATTATCGTCATTGACTTTTTTTATCATCTTTGACCGTTCGTCTTATTCAAAATATTTTTTTAAATATAAAAAAGTTATAAATTATATTTAAATTTTGTCTAATAATAAAACAAATTATGAAAAAAATACATGATATTTTTGGAAATTTTTTAAATAAGACGAATGGTCAAAGTTAGCAAAAAAAGTCAATAGCGATGATAATTTTGGAACGGAGGGAGTACTTCATTGAGGACATTTAGCACAACATGGATGGGCTCCGACCTCCGAGAAGCCTATGGTAGGCTGTTGACTCGTATCCTCTTTGACAAAGAATTGCTTCGGAGTCGTTATGATTCCTGAATCTTAAATTTGGCTACTTATTCTATTGCAGTGTTTTTATTTTTTAGATAAGGTTTCGAGTGTTTTGATAAATATAAGAAAACTACAAGACTACTTTTTGGGACAAACCTTAATTAGCATGCGATTTTTCAAATATATAGAACACTAAATAACTAAGCAGCTATTTAAGTATGAGGAGATAACATGATACATTCAGCTAAATATTCTACTTTTTAACTTTATGGAGTGAGTACTTTTTTTTTGGGACGTAGGCCCTCCTTACCCGACTTTCATTGGAAGCCTTTTACAGGGGTGTACGAGACAGGGATCGAAAACCCCGTCGGCTCAGCTCCACCCTGGAGCTTTACCACCGTACCACAAGCACGTCCGTGAGTACTTTATTTTTTAATCCAGATCAAATTACTTCAGTATAATTATGAAGCAAATGTATAAGTACTAGCGTAGTTGGCGCGCTACGCCGCGCTGAATAGGCACAGTAAAAATAGGGTTGTTGGACGCTGCCGTGCCGTTTGCCGAACAACCAACGGGTAGGAAAAATAGGCCCACACACGGACCAGAACGTGTTGAACGGATTGAAACAAATGCAGAGCAAAGAGGAAGACCAAACAAAATGACAAAAGTGAACCGCCGTGCCAGAAAAAGAGGCCCACACACGGGCCATGATAGGTTGAATTGAACGGACTGAAGCAAACACAGAGGAAGCAACGACGTGGCTGAACGGCACGCTAACACGTCACTTTAAAACTGACGTGACGACCATACAGACTATCCACGTTAGTCAAATTGCTGAGAGGTCGAAATCCTTCCCGTATCAGCTTATAACTATACACATAAACAATCCAATGCAAACCTGTTCCTTATTATCAAAGAAAAATACGTGAAGTTCAATGGTGATCAGACTCATACCCTTTTTAGTCTTAATCCCACTCCAAATTCTGTAGAGAGCAGTACAACACTTAATTTTTTTTCCGAAATTATGTATTGGAAGCCCCACAAGAGCGCAAACTTGAGATACTACATTTCTGAACTAAAAATCCATGCAGCCGAGAAACAACCATGAACTCAAGAGGCATCAGCATGTGGAAGACAATGCAAGGAAAGCAAGTAACGGATCGTGAGTCGCGACCGATCCCAAGTCCCAACTAATTAACGCCACGCAAGGTCAGGTTACGCTTCTTTTGCATTGATCTGTGCCGCGCATCCATCAGCAAAAAATGTCACGAGCTTACCTCCGCTCCGCACGTCCGTCTGCCGCTATGCCTTGGTGGCGCCCACGCAGCCACGAATGCTTGAAGCGAGGCCTGAACCCTGAATTCCTCCAGAGCCCCACCCCCAACAGCCTGCAGGCCCTGGGGCCGGTGCGCGCGGCAGCATGAAAACGTGGCCGGGTGGGTTGTTACAGCTCAATCCCCATATTTTTTTTTTGAAAATATAGCTTAGCAATAAGCAATTTTTCTCTAATCAAGTTTTAAAATTGAACTAAAGAGCGATATATATTAAAAACATGATGGACTATGTAGTTTAATTATGAACCGCTTATTTTATTGTCCATGAAAAAGAGATTTGGAGCTTATCTAAAAGCTACATATATGTGAAGACTTTGAACAATTTTCGTCCTGTTTTACCTGTCATTTTAGACTTTGTGACAGAATCTTTTAAATATTTTTTGAAGATGCATTTAGGTCCTCTAGTGGGTTTTGGTGATTAATAACAAAAAATTAAAATTGTACTAACATGCTTATAAAGAAAATATGCAGATCATCAAGAGAAAAGTTAATTACCCACTAATATGAGAAAGTCTATCCCTCAATAAAAATGAAAGGAAAATTACTCATAACAGTTCAAGTTTAGCTTTAATGTTTTTTGTTTTGAGTCATAGGTATGCCAAACTATCAAGAGGGATAAAACTTATCTTGTTAGTAAGGTAAACATTGTGCTCAAGCTCTAAATCAATTCGTTTAAAAACCTAACCAACAAAGGCTAAGAATCAACCTTTTACTTAGCAAGACAGAGAGTGACAGAAGTTCCGTGAGTCCTCTCACGGAAGTTCCATCAGCGTCGGGTCTGGACTTGATGTTAACCCGAGAGTGATGGAAGTTCCGTCACCTAGTGACGGAAGTTCCGTCAGCCTCGGGTTTCTACATTCTGCACATCCGAGAGTGACGGAAGTTCGTCACCCCACGACGGAAGTTCCGTCTCCAAGAACCTCCGTGGCTCTCACGAAAGTTCTGTGAGCCTCCTCCAGTCTAACCGAGAGTGACGGAAATTCCGTCACCCCATGACGGAAGTTCCGTCTCCAAGAACCTCCGTGGCTCTCACGGAAGTTCTGTGAGTCTCCTTTCTTTCTTGTCAAATCGAGAGTGTCCGTCACCTCTTGGCGGAAGTTCCGTCACAACATCTTTTGCTCTCTGCCAGTACTTTACAACGGTTAAATTTGAATTGACAGAAGTTCCGTGGGTAACCACGGAAGTTCCGTCGGACCCAGAAAACACACTAACGGCTAGTTTTTGAGTTCTCACTATAAATAGAATACCCCTTCCCCCGTGGGAAGGGTTGGATTCTTTGCCATTTCACTCACTCTTCAGCTAGAGCTCTCCTCTCTTACTCCTAGACTTGTTCTTGAGATTCCAATCCAAGTGAGAGAGATCTAAACACAAAACGATTGAATCCATCCACTCAAAAGCTTGATCACATCTTTCCCTCCTCATCAAGATTTGATTTGCTTGTTACTCTTGGAGACTTGGTCTCCTAGACGGCTAGTCGTCGCCCTTGAACTCCCAACTTTGTGTGGTGAGTTGGGGACGTTTGTGAAGGTGTGATTCGCCTCCGGAGGAAAAGAATCAAGTAGAGAAAGAAATCCAAGCACGATCTTTATGATTGCTTGGCGGGAAAAAGGGTTGAAAGAGACCCGACCACTTTGTGTGGCTCGTCAACGAGGACGTAGGAACTACTTAGTATGGTTGTCGAACCTCGGGTTAATTCTTGTGTCTCTCTTTACTTTCCCGCTCTCATATTTGTGCCTGTTTATTTCTTTCATATTATTATGCTTGTATCATTTGTTAATTGTGTAGCTAGTCTTCATTTAAGAATTCTAGGCTTACATTATATTAGCTTCACTTCTACCAAGCTAGTGTTTTCTTCTCTTTGTTATCCGCATTGTTCATTGCTTAGAGGAAGGATAGTGAGAAGTTCTGTTATTTGACAGAACTTCCGTGGCGACGGAAGTTCCGTCAATCCCAACGGAAGTTCCGTCACTTCTGGTTATTTGATTATCCTTTAGTGCATTTTAGAATTATTTTTAGATTGCCTATTCACTCCCCCTCTAGGAAACATTCAATTGGTATCAGAGCCTAAATCTTCTACAAGGCTTGAAAGCTTGAAGATTAAAAGATGTCGAAGCCGGGAGAAGGTGACAAGCCTCAAGATTCCACTTCAACAAGTAAGGGAAATGAGTTGCATGCATCCATCCCTTTCAACTATGCCAATGTGGCAATTATACATAGAAGTGGAAGTGGAAGATTACCTTACTTTGAAGGTAAAGATTTTAGTTGGTACAAGCATCGCATGAAGATATACCTTATGTCAATTGGTCCACCAGTTTGGGAAATTGTGTAGAAAGGATACATCTTGGAAGACAAGGACAATCCTACAACTATAGACCAACTCAATATACATCGCAATGCTCAAGCAGTGTCGGCCATTCTCTCCTCCTTGAATCCTAAGGAATATTCAAGAGTTGCCAGAATTGAGAATGCCCGGAAAATGTGGAAGAAGCTTATATGTGCTTATGAGAGAGTGGATGTTGTTAAGAAATCAAGACTTCAAGTTCTCAAGAATCAATTCAACTTCTTCATGATGAATAAAGGGGAAGAGCCTCAACAAACTCATGATAGGCTCACGGACATTATAAATGAGAGAAGATCCTATGGTGATAACATCAAAGATGAGGAAGTCAACTATAAGCTCCTCATGGCTCTTAGAATGTGGAACTCCACACTTTGCACGATCATTGAGGAAAAGGATGGTTTCGAGAGCTTCACAACGGATGAAGTCATTGAAAGAATAAATACCCATAAGAGTCGTGATGACGAGGGCAAAAGAGTGAATGTGCTCATAGGAGAAGAGAGCACAATCAAGAAGGACTTGGCACTCAAAGCCAAGAAGACTCGTGACGATGATGATGAAGATGAAGATGATGAAGAATTTGCCTTATTTGTCAAGAAATTTGGCAAATACATGATCAAGAATGGTTTCACCAAAAAAAGCTTTGACAAGGCAAAAGTAAGAAGAACAAGTAGAAGATGCTATGAGTGTCATGAACAAGGACACATGATTGCCGATTATCCAAAATTAAATGGCAAGGGCAAGAAAAATGAAAAGTACAATAACAAGATAAAGCCCTACAAGAAACCATACAACAAGGGACATGCTCATATTGGCCAAGAGTACATCTCCAACGATGATGATGAAGATGATGAAGGTGGTATTGCTAATATCGCTATTGGCTTGCCCCCAGCCAAAAGGTCACTCTTCAACAACCTCACCGATGATGAAGATGATGCCCCTCGTTGCTTCATGGCCAAGGAAAGCAAGGTAGCTTCTCACACCGATTTCAATCCTTCTTATTGTAGCGATGAAGAGGAGGATTTGGTCCCCTCTATGCATGAGATGGTAAAAATACTAGATAAGCTATAAAGGGAGTTGGACAATCAAGAGAGGATCATTGATAGGTAAGAAGAGTTGCTTGATGAAGAGAAAAGCAAGAATCTAGAGCTCACCAAGCAACTAGAGCAAGAAAAGGAGAAGAACAAGACCTGAACCAAAGAACTTGCGAAAGTGAATGAGTCAAGTGAATCAAGCACCTCAATCTCCAAGAAATATCAAGAGAGGTGCAATGCCTTGCAAGAGGAGAACAAGGCCCTAACAAAGGCCATTGAAGATCTCAAGACAAAATCACAATCATTATTAAAAAAGCTTGAATCCTCACAAGCTTCAACAAGCAAGGGTTGTGTAAGGTGCCACAACATTGATGTTGATATAATTGTCAAGCAAGATGCAATCATTGAGAAGCTAACCAACCAAGTCAATGAGCTCAAGAAAAAAGCTCAAGTGGAGACCACGCCAAGGTTGGTTGGTGAACCAAGAGCCTCTCATGACAAAAGAGGATTTGAGTACAACAATGGTGTACCCGAAAGAAGGCACAACAAGAATATCAACTTTGTGCATGAAAGCAAGGGAAAGCAAGTGGTGCAAGAAAACGCTATTAAGCCCAAGAATGCTTCCCAAGTCAACAAGAACATGAAAACCCCTACCATATCCTTTAATGATTTTGATGCCTCTTATGTGCTAACCCGTAATTCTTATGGTAGAGTGATTGCTAAGTTTGTTGGGCCACATGATGCAAAGTGGAAGCCTTGTGTGTGGGTGCCCAAGGTTCTTGTGTCTAGTGTTAAGGGACCCAAACCAAATTGGGTGCCTAAAACACGTGCTTGATTTTCTTTATAGGAATACTCCTCCGGTGGGGCGATATGGGTGCTTGATAGTGGATGCTCAAATCATATGACCGGAGAGAGATCAATGTTCTCCACACTTGATCATGACAATCTACCAAGTGGAGGCATATCATTTGGAAATGACATTAAGGGAAAGGTAATTGGTCGTGGACGGATTGACGTCACCCATGACCTTTCAATTAGTAATGCTTATCTTGTAAATGGTCTAGGATACAACTTAATGTCCGTTTCACAACTTTGTGAGATGGGCCTTAGTTGTCTCTTTGACGATGATGGGGTGACCGTGTTTAGTAAGAAAGATTCCTCAATAGCTTTTAAAGGGTATTTAGAGGACAAGATCTATCTTGTTGATTTTACCAACAAAGAGGGATCTAACCTAAATACTTATTTGGTTGCTAAAACCACCTTGGGTTGGCTATGGCATCGTCGGCTAGCTCATGTTGGGATGAGAAATCTTTCCAAACTTCTAAAAGGCGGTCACGTTGTTGGACTAAAGGATGTTGCTTTTGAAAAGGACAAAGTATATATCATTTGTCAAGCCGGAAAGCAAGTTGGAGCGGTACATCCCTCAAAAACAATGTTGACAACGACAAGACTGTTGGAAATGCTTCATATGGATCTATTTGGACCGGTCACCTACATAAGCATTGGCGGTAACAAATATGGCCTTATAATTGTTGATGATTATTCTTGTTTCACTTGGGTATTCTTTTTGAAGGACAGAAGTGAAACACAAGGTATCCTAAAGAGGTTCTTGAGGAGAGCCCAAAATAAGTATGAAGTGAAGATCAAGAAAATAAGGAGTGATAATAGAACCGAGTTCAAGAATACATAAATTGAAGAATACCTTGATGAAGAAGGCATCAAGCATGAATTCTTCGCACCATACACTCCACAACAAAATGGGGTAGCCGAAAGGAAGAACCGCACACTCATAGAGATGGCAAGAACAATGCTTGATGAGTACAAGACACCGGACACTTTTTGGGCCGAAGTCATCAACACCGCATGCCATGCAACAAATAGACTATATCTTCACAAGATCTTGAAGAAAACACCATATGAGCTTCTCGCCGGTAACCTTCCAAATGTTTCATACTTTCGTGTCTTTGGGAGCAAATGCTTTATTCTTAACAAGAAATCCAAATCCTCTAAGTTTGCCCCTAAGACACATGAAGGTTTTCTCCCTGGATATGGAACTAACGTCTATGCATATCGAGTCTTTAATAAAGACACCGGTGTTGTTGAAATCATCCAGGATGTGCAATTTGATGAATCTAATAGCTCTCAAGTAGAGCAAGTAAATCCAAGTGATATAGGTGATGAAGCTCCTTCTGATGCAATAAGGAACATGGCAATAGGAGAGATAAGACCACAAGACCCAAACTCAAGGCAAGATGAACCATCTCCACAAGAGCCACTTGATGAACAAGATCAAGGGAGAGACCAAGATCATGGTGATGATCATGGTCAAGGTAACAACCAAGATCAAGCTCAAGATGGTGGGGATAGAGACACTCAAGATGATATCAATCAAGAAGAAGAAGATGCATCTAGGCCAATTCATCCACGAGTACGACAAAGCATTCAAAAGGATCACCCCATAGAAAACATTCTTGGAGATATCCAAAAGAAGGTAACTACTAGATCTCGAATGGCCACCTTTTGTCATCATTACTCGTTTGTTTCCTCTTTGGAACCTCTTAAGGTGGAACAAGCCCTTCAAGACTCGGATTGGGTGATGGCCATGCAAGAAGAGTTAAACAACTTTGAAAGAAACAAGGTGTGGTCATTAGTGGAGAGACCCAAGTAAAATGTTGTAGGTACAAAATGGGTCTTCCATAATAAGCAAGATGAGCACGGTGTAGTTGTGAGAAACAAGGCAAGGCTCGTCGCAAAAGGCTACTCACAAGTAGAAGGTTTGGACTTTGATGAAACTTATGCACCCGTAGCTAGGCTTGAGTCAATTCGTATTTTACTTGCCTATACTACTCACCATGGCTTTAAGCTTTTTCAAATGGATGTAAAAAGTGCATTTCTTAATGGCCCTATTCAAGAAGAGGTGTATGTATAACAATCTCCAAGGTTTGAAGACCCAAAGAAACCAAACCATATGTACAAACTTTACAAAGCTCTCTATGGCCTCAAGCAAGCTCCTCGAGCTTGGTATGAACACCTCAAGGGATACTTGATCAATAAGGGCTTCACAATTGGCAAGGTCGATCCTACTCTCTTTACAAGAAAAGTTGACAATGATTTATTTGTTTGCCAAATATATGTCGATGACATCATATTTGGTTCTACTAATCAATCTTTTTGTAATGAGTTTGCCAAGATTATGACTAAGAAATTTGAGATGTCCATGATGGGGGAGTGTAAGTTCTTTCTAGGCTTTCAAGTTAAGCAACTTAAAGAGGGAACCTTCATAAGTCAAACCAAGTACACACAATACATACTCAAGAAGTTTAACATGGAGAATGCTAAACCTAACAAGACTCCCATGAAGACAAACGAACACCTTGAGCTAGATGTAAACGGTAAACCCGTGGATCAAAAGGTATACCGCTCCATGATTGGCTCCTTGCTTTATCTTTGTGCATCTAGGCCCGATATCATGCTTAGTGTGTGCATGTGTGCAAGATTCTAAAGTGCTCCAAAGGAAAGCCACCTCGTGGTGGTGAAAAGAATTCTAAGATATTTAGTTCACACCCCAAACTTAGGATTATGGTATCCCAAGGGCTCCAAGTTTAAGCTAGTCGGATATTCCGATACCGACTACACCGGATGTAAAGTAGATAGAAAAAGTACCTCCGGGACGTGCCAATTCTTGGGTAGGTCCCTTGTGTCATGGTCATCCAAGAAACAAAATTCTGTTGCCTTATCCATGGCCGAAGCGGAGTATGTGGCAGCCGGAAGTCGTTGTGCTCAACTACTTTGGATACGACAAACTCTAAAGGACTTTGGATACACTATGACCAAAGTTCCACTCCTATGTGATAATGAGAGTGCTATCATGATTGCATATAACCCCATTGACCACAATCGAACCAAGCATATAGATATCCGACACCACTTCTTGAGAGATCATTCTATAAAGGGGGATATTGATATTAGCTATGTTAGAACCGATAAACAACTAGCTGATATTTTTACCAAACCCCTAGATGAGAAACGGTTTTGTGAACTTAGGAGCGAACTAAATATTCTTGACTCATCCAACTTGGAGTAGAATCTTGTGCTTTGATTGGTGTATTGATCATGCAAAATCTTTCTTGAAAACAAAATCTTTTCAAAAATCTCATATTGTTTTTGTTTTCAAACAAAATTCTTTGATCGCTAGATCATATTATCAATACTTGTGAATATAGCTTTGATTGTTGATTTGTTACTATTCACAAGTTGAGACAAGCTTTATACTCCATATGTAACTTGTCCATAAGTTCAATCTTGCAGCAGTTATTGCCTCTTTTCTGTAAATGACAAAACTTCCGTGACCTTTTCACAGAACTTCCGTCGTCCACGAAAGTTCTGCCAGAACTTCCGTGAGGACAGACTGAGAAGTGTTTCAACCCGAGACTGACGGAACTTCCGTCACCCAACGATGGAACTTCCGTCAGTCCTTGGTTAGGTCGGGCGCGGAAGTTCTGTAAGAACTTCCGTGAGAGAAGCTTGCAGCGCGTCTCAACCCGAGACTGACGAAACTTCCGTCGCCCAACGACAGAACTTCCGTCAGTCCCTGGTTAAGTCGCCCCACCCTTTCTTTCTTCTTCCTCCAACCGGCCACTCTTCTATTTTCTCCTCTCTCTCCTCTCCTCAAACCCTAAGCGGTGATTTGTGGTGATTTGGAGATCCAACCGGCGTTTCCCTTGGATTTGGTGGAGATTCAACACCTTCCCCACGGAAGTTTCGCGATCTCCATCAACTTTCTCATCTCCATTGCACTAGGTATGAGATTTGACCCCTAGATCTTGGTTCTTAGGTCAAATGTTCAAATGTCCTTTAGAGTCCCTTTAGCTTAGGTAGAATAGTTCCTTTGTGGTTGTTCTACTTTCTCTATGCAGCATTTGTACTCTTTCTACAGGATTTGGGAGTTTTGGGGTAAGTTCATGGGCAAACTGCAAAATGACGGAAGTTCTGTCGTAACTTCCGTCATGACGGAACTTCCGTGACCCCACGGAACTTCCGTCACCTGTAGTTCAGTGCCCTGAATTTGTCTCCCTTCTCACTCCTACTTGTGACTCATTCCTAACTAGTCTCTTATTTCCTGCTTCTTAGGTGTGTGAACATGGTCCACACCAAAAATGCCTCCAATGATCCAACCGTCCGTGAGGAATCAAGTGAGGAGGAACATCAAGCCTCTCCCGACAATTCCTCCTCCTCCCACGACGATCTTGTACCACTTGCCAAGAGAAGAAAGGCCGTGATAAAGAGAAGGATAGGACAGAGGAGCAGTTTCGGGGCTCAAACAGTTTCAGTTGGTCAAGGAGGCGCTCTTCCTCCTAGAAGGGCACTTGATAAAGGGAAGAAGCCGGTCAAGAAAACCCACCCCAAACCCCGCCCCAAGCCACGCAAGAGCAAGTCAACAAGCAATGAGCCCTTGAACATTGTGAGGGATCTTCGAGTCCATGCTCCCGTCTACCCCCCTCATCATGATTTCAAGGACTACAAGAAGGATGCTGAGGCACTGCATACCGTAAGAAGGCAAAATCAGTATCTTGTGACTGATAAAGAGGTCAGTGATCCTCGGTTCCTCACTTGGTTTCACCAAGACTACTACATGTCTATGATCATTGACACGAACCAAAAGAACCGGTTGGCAACTCATCAGTGGATTGACTGGAAATACATGGAGTACAAGGATGCGTCAAACTTCAATGAGATAGTGGGAGCTTGCAAGGCACGAAATGTGTATGACCTCATGGGATTTACTTATGATTCGAATAAGGAGGTCATCTGTCAGTTCTACTCCACCTTGTACATTGATGGACGAGGCTATATTCATTGGATGACACAAGGTGTGCAATATGTGGTATCCCCCTCTCGCTTTGCCACTTTCTTCTTTCAGGATGTTGAGGCAGATGATGCAAGGGATAGGCTCTCCTGTGAGACTGTGTTGAAGGACTCTGAGCTGACATTCATATATGAGGACCTTCAACACAAATATCTGGGCACTACTCATGGCATGCACAACTTCTTCTTCACACTCAACAGGCTGCTCCGGGTGACTATTACTCCTAAGGCTGGGTATGCCACTTCTCTTGTTGAGCACTCCAGAAATGTTCTTGGTAGATTCAGAGATGGAGCTGCAGCCTTCAGTGTGATGGACCTTATTACTCAGGAGATCTACTCGGCCGCTTTGGACACACGGAAGGTGCTACCTTTTGCTCCCTATCTTATGAAGATGATTGAGGCTGAGACTGGATTGATCTTTGAGAAGGAGTGCAAGCATCAGCCGTTGAGACCCCGTGTGCCTAAGCTCACTCGCCCTCATCATGCGACTATCCGAAGGGAGTTAGCCGATGAACAGGCAGCTAGGACGGCAGCAGCCGCCCCTCGTGCTTCAACCTCCACTCCTCCACCTGAAGCATCTCGTCGTCGTCCATCATCACCTATTCCTGCTATGCTCAAGACCATCTTGAATGCTTGTTGCTTCAATGCTAAGGAAAATTGGAAGAACAAGAAGCGCATTAAGAAGCAAGTGCGGCGCTACAAGAGAGATCAAAGAGCTCAAGGCCATGAGGTGTCTCCGGATGGCTCCGAGTGTGAGCCCGATGGTGAGCCACCGGTCTTTGAGGATCCCCTTGCAGGCTATGATTGGGATGATCTTGCTCATCCACCCGCTCCTACACACGATGCACAAGAAGGCGAGGACGAAGGCCACGAAGACGAGGGTGCTGCCCAGGACGATGAGGACAGTGATGAGAGCACCGATGATGATGAGTAGTACCTTTCTCTTATCTCCTCCTCCTCTCATACTTTTTGGTGCCTTGATGCCAAAGGGGGAGAGATGAGTGAAAAGGATGTTCCAGAGGCTTTGTAATAGGATAGTGATGAACCTATGGACTAGTTCCCTCTCTATTTGCTTTGTGTGTGAAACATATTTGTGAACCTTTTATAATAACTCTATTGTTCTTATGTCATGTGTGGTGCTTGTTTCTTCTAATTTATAGTTTGGTTGTGATGCTTGTTTATTGCTTTATCACTTTGCTTCACACTTGTACACCCCTTTTAGGCATCCCACTTTTTACAAAATATAGGGGGAGCTCCTTCACATGTCTTTGTGAATCATGCATATCTTTAGGGGGAGCCTCACTATATTTTGTTGTTCTCTCTCTTGATTATATTTCTATATCCTTTTAATCTATTGTCATCAACCATCAAAAAGGGGGAGATTAAAGATGCATCTAGGTCCCCTAGTGGGTTTTGGTGATTAATAACAAAAGATTAAAATTATACTAACATGCTTATAAAAAAAATATGCAGATCATCAAGAGAAAAGTTAATTACCCACTAATGTGAGAAAGTCTATCCCTCAATAAAAGTGAAAAAAATGGCTCATAGCGGTTAAAGTGAAAAGAAAATGGCTCATAGCGGTTCAAGTTTAGCTTTTATACTTTTTGTTTTGAGTCATAGGTATGCCGAACTATTAAGAGGGTAAAACTTATCTTGCTAGTAAGAGAAACATTGTGCTCAAGCTCTAAATCAATTCATTTGAAAACCTAGCCAACAAAGCCTAAGAATCAACCTTTTACTTAGCAAGACAGAGAGTGACGGAAGTTCCGTGAGTCCTCTCACGAAAGTTCCATCAGCGTCGGGTCTGGACTTGATGTTAACCCGAGAGTGATGGAAGTTCCGTCACCTAGTGACAGAAGTTCCATTAGCCTCGGGTTTCTACCTTCTGCACACCCGAGAGTGATGGAAGTTCCGTCACCCCATGACGGATGTTCCGTCTCCAAGAACCTCCATGACTCTCACGAAAGTTCTGTGAGCCTCCTTCCAGTCTAACCGAGAGTGACGGAAGTTCCGTCACCCCACGAAGGAAGTTTCGTCTCGAAGAACCTCCGTGGCTCTCACGGAAGTTCTGTGAGTCTCCTTTCTTTCTTGTTAAACCAAGAGTGATGGAAGTTCCGTCACCTCTTGGCGGAAGTTCCGTCACAACATCTTTTGGTCTCTGCCAGTGCTTTACAACGGTTAAATTGGAATTGATGGAAGTTTCGTGGGTAACCACGGAAGTTCCGTCAGACCCAGAAAACACACTAACGGCTAGTTTTTGAGCTCTCACTATAAATAGAGTACCCCTTCCCCCGTGGAAAGGGTTGGATTCTTTGCTATTTCACTCACTCTTCAGCTAGAGCTCTCCTCTCTTACTCCTAGACTTGTTCTTGAGATTCCAATCCAAGTGAGAGAGATCTAAACACAAAACGATTGAATCAATTCACTCAAAAGCTTGAGCACATCTTTCCCTCCCCATCAAGATTTGATTTGCTTGTTACTCTTGGAGACTTGGTCTTCTAGACGGCTAGGCGTCGCCCTTGAACTCCCAACTTTGTGTTGTGAGTCGGGGACGTTTGTGAAGGTGTGATTCGTCTCCGGAGGAAAAGAATCAAGTGAAAAAAGAAATTCAAGTACGATCTTTGTGATTGCTTGGCGGGGAAAAAAGTTGAGAGAGACCCGGCCAGTTTGTGTGGCTCCTCAACAAGGACGTAGAAACTACTTAGTGTGGTTGCCGAACCTCGAGTTAATTCTTGTGTCTCTCTTTACTTTCCCGCTCTCATATTTGTGCCTGTTTATTTCTTTCATATTATTGTGCTTATATCATTTGTTAATTGTGTAGCTAGTCTTCATTCAAGAATTCTAGACTTACATTATATTAGCTTCACTTCTACCAAGCTAGTGTTTTTTTCTCTTTGTTATCCGCATTGTTCATTACTTAGAGGAAGGGTAGTGAGAAGTTCTGTCATTTGACAGAACTTCCGTGGCGACGGAAGTTCTGTCAATCCCGACGGAAGTTCCGTCACTTCTGATTATTTGATTATCCTTTAGTGCTTTTTCAGAATTATTTTTAGATTGCCTATTCACCCCCCCCCCCCCCTCTTGGCAACTTTCATTTTTTTCTTCTGTTAAAGTATTTCCTATGCAAATATAGTCAGTTGAAACAGTTTTTCTTTTTAACTCTACCAGGAAATTATTCATTTCCGAATATGAATAGTCAATTCTATATTGCAGTGATCGAAGTTTTCAAACTTTAACGTTAGGGCATTACCAAATGTTATCTGAGGACGGACGGAATACTAATGAAATGTCAAATGATGGTAAGCATTTCAATATTTTCTTTGTTGACCTTTTGCTGCATGCCTAGTACTTTTTTGTTGAGAAGAATGTGAATATTCTATCAACACTGAGCCCTAAGTTTGTTGTGGAAATGTGAGCATTTTTTGGACACCGCTTTCATGTTAAGAATCCATATTACTCGCAAAAAAAAATGTTAAGAATCCATATGCGTATTTTCCGACCGACGATACTAGTTTGATGCACGCTTGCTCTCTCTCTCTCTCAGAATAAAAAGATTTTCTCCGGTACCATATCTCGCATTTTATGCACTGACCAATCGATTCATCAAAATAATGTTGTTAAACTTCCGTCCTGCTGATGGCTTACATCAGTAGGCACTGATTCACTTGGTTTTTAGACTATTAAATTGCTAGTATGACGATGCTCTACGTGAAGCATTTTCCTTATCCAATATATGTTCCGGTTTGGAAGCAGTTAGCAAGTGCTTAAGATGTGTTGTTATTGATACATGTAGGTCATTCATTGAGTTCTATTTCAACTTTGACATAAAGAAAAATAAATAAAGGATTGCAAAAATGGATCTTCTATGAAAGATTTAAAGAAAAATGGAGTTGCTGGCTAAAAATTTGGTCAACTTTCAGTACCTCTTTAAATCATTATATTTAGATTTAATGGTTTATAATTATTATAAAGAAAATCCTATAAATATAAATCAAAACATAAAATAATAAATTATTAACTAAAATCTTTCAGACAATTGAAAGTTAGAAAATATGAAAGAAAAATCATTCCCACCGGGAAAAAAGACTCCGGGCATAGCTCATGTGACGGCATTTTGATGCATGGGTGCGGGTGCAGACAAACGAAGATACTGATAATTAGGGATGCAAAAGTTCCCGAGTTATCTGAAAGGAGCATTCATGTAACTGTTAAACACCACCCACGGATTGAATACGAGCGGAAGCATATTTCCTTATGCAAAAAGGAGCATGCCGCGATGGGGCCTACCTCCTATCATTGCGACAAAGCGGTAGCAGCAACAGGAGCCTGCGGCAAGAGTACTGAGAGAGCGCGGGCAGCAGGAGACAGAACGAATTGGAGATAGAGGATCTTGAATGCCGCCAGTCGCGATCGTCACGGGCAGCGCCGTGCCGCTCGAGCCCGATGGACCAGACGCCGGGCGTGCAGGGAATCCGACGCCATCGCCTTCGCCCAAAACTTCCTTTGACTAGCTGTTTTTTTTTTCTTTTCTTTCTTCCTCCTAGAGTACTGATGAAATTCCTGGTGGCCTCCATCATCGCCGAGGGATGGAGCACCATATCTTTTCTTTAGTCGTCCTCTGCCGGGAGATGGATGCACTGGTCGCCGTCCACCGCCTTTCCACGGCCGTCTTTTTGACCGGGAATATCTTTCGAGATCCATCCATGGCCCTGCGAGGAGAACCCTCTAGCTCTCGGGCAAAATAAAGCAAAGCAAGGCCCTGTCTACTTCGGCCACACTGTGCTTTCTCGCATGCACGTACGGCTCCTCTCCTCTTCTTTATTTCCCCCTCTTCTCTTCACCGGGCCGGATATACATAAACGAATGGATGATCGTTGCCTTTTTTTTTCTTCGTATGAAATGAACATAGGCATCTGCAAACAGTGGCTGACAGATGGGCCAGACACCTGGCTAGGTGTCTTGTTGCGGGAGCTACATGAGAGTCAACTACAAGCTTATGGCCATCCCTGTGCTTGGAGCTCCATGCTCCAGGCGGGACGCAGGATCTTATTAGCCCGCGTTGCTTACAAGCAGACTACCATATGACGACGTTTACCATTGTCGCCACCTTGATCGAACACAAGTACTTTCGACGCTGAAAACCATGCTGGATTTGGACGTTCAGAAGACTGGTAGGATTAACGGTCTTGACCAAGATAACATGAAGAGTGCGACCGCCACGTATTGATCTTACGACATCTCTTTTGACACCTGAAAATTCATTCCATCGAGGATTCAAGGTCGCGAGGACCAAAACAAGTACCTATTGGCGGCAGCCATCACTACACACTTTCAAGTTGCTGGAGAGAAGAAAAAAAATCTGAAGCTATCTAGCTCAGTTATGCCATCTTGCCAAAGACTTTCAATTTAAGAATAGAGTGCAAATGCCAACTTGTTGATTTACTATCAAAATTATCGTCTTAAAAAGAAAATTCTGAAAAGTGATATCTTGAGATACGGGTATTCACCAGCACGTTCAGAGAAAAGGAGATACTAGGTATACTTTGGTTGCCATAACTGCAACTTTATTATTAGAATGGCAAGGCTATGGGTCTTCACTCGTGAAGGTTCTACCTTTCGGCATTGCCTATAAATAGCCTCAGCGCATTGCCCATACTCGCCAACCTATCGAGATTTCAGGGACCTTGACCAAGCTGTACGAATCTGAGAAGTTATGATGGACATCAGGAGGGACTCCTCGGAGACCTTGAGGTAAGATGATAAGAGATGTCATTCTTCTATCCTTCATTTATATGCGTACTACCATGATCACTTTATTGCCAATCTAATGGATCATCAAAGGACTTTATTACTAATAACCAACTAAAAAACCTATAGTTTGATTCCTGTGCATGTTCATTTCTCTAGCAAGTATGATCAAAACACGCCAGATTCCTATTGAAAGTTAATTATATATATGAGCATGCATAAACTTTGGATTCAGGGATTGTAATTTCTCCTGCATTTTATCTTAGATAGGAGAGTTTGCATGTCTGCAAGAGACAACTGTCTACGAGCTAGAGTGATTGTGTTTGTGTTATTTTCTCGCGCATAAAATCATTCTTGAAGGCTATGAGCTCTACAGCCTCTACATCATCAAGCTAAACCATATGCACTTGTATCAGGAACAAATGTGCGGCCTGCTTCAGGCAGTACAACAGGATGGAGCACCTGGTGGAGCACATGAGGGTCTCGTACCATTCAGTGCACGAGCCCAAGTGCGGCGTGTGCAAAAAGCACTGCCGCTCGTTCGAGTCTCTCCGGGAGCATCTCATCGGTAATAAAGGATCCATCTAAACCAGTGTTCCATTGCACAGCGTTCTCTTCGATCGAGAGTGATTTCTGACCCCTTTTTGTTCCCGATGCTCATCAGGGCCATTGCCGAAAGCGGAGTGTGCGCGAGTCTTCAGCGTTCGCGGCTGCAGCATCTGCCTGAACATCTTCGACAGCAACGTTGCCGTTAGATATCACCGAGCTGCCTGCCAGTACCCTCGTGCTGCTCCGGTAATGATTCCGATATATACTTCATCACTTCCTTTACATATATTCAGCTCCTTTACATCAATTCCGATATATGCTCCTCTTTTGAAGATTTGTGTTGAAACTGGAGCCTAATATTGTCCTTTTATTTATTTTTCTTGTATTATTCTAGATGCCTAGGGGTGGGATAAGTGGTCGTGCGGTTGCTCTGGGTTGTAAAATGGTTGGAGGAGGCAATGACGGCTCAGTGGACCTTGTTGCAAGGGTATGCCTCATTGGGGAAGACGAGAACATAATTTTCCAAACATATGTGAAACCTACTGCTCCTGTCACCAATTACAGGTAATTACCATGTTCTTGTATCTTGTTTCATGTCACTACAAATCGCTTGAAAGATGAAAGCTGGACAAGAAAACGTATGAACGGTTTCCTGAAATGGAACAGATGAGCTTATGATTTACAAATTCAGGTACGAAGTGACCGGTATAAGGCCAGAGTACTTGAGAGACGCAATGCCACTGAAGGTTGTGCAGAGGAGGATCCAGGACATTCTGTGCAACGGGGAGCCACTGTGGAAGTTACGCCCTAGGAGTTTTGGAAGGGCAAAGATCCTTGTTGGCCATGATCTTGAGCGCCTAGGATTGGAGTACCCCTCATTCATGATCAGGTGAGGAGCACATGACAAATAAGTCAGTATAATCTATCTTCTTTTTAACATCTATAGTCTTGCTACCTTGCTGACTTATGGTCTAGGAATATGGGGTCAAAGCTGCCACAGTGGTTCTGTTTATTGAACCTTGTTATGCATGTGTAGGGACACTGCAAAGTACCCACCGCTGATGAAAACCAGCAAGCTGAGTAACACCCTGAAGTACCTTACACAAGCATATCTTGGGTATGACACTTCCCAACTAATCTATCTAACCTTTCTACTCTCTAATATTTGCACAATGCTGAGATTTTTCCTATCATATTGTAGGTATGACATCCATACAGGTATTCAAGATCCCTATGAGGACTGTGTGGCAGCAATGAGGCTATACATCAGGATGAGATCGCAAGCTCACCTGAGAGATTATGCCTCCGGTTCAGGCGAGGTGCAGAACAACTACCCAGCCTGGAGGCAGAGGGAGCTGGAGAGGATGAGCCCGGAAGAACTCATTGCGCTTTCAGCATCGGACTACTATTGCTGGTGCCTAGATTCCTGAATTGATCGGCTAAAGAGAATAAGGCTGAGCCAGCATTGTTGGTCCAGGCGCTCGTATTCTGTCTATGACATAATCTTTAGACGTACAAGTAGCTTGAGGCTTGATTGTAGTGGGGATAGTTATAAATTTTAACGCAGAGGTTTATATGTATAAAATTATCATATAATCTCGGCTATTTAGTATTGTAAGATGTGAGATTGTTATCAGTATTGATATATGGCAAGAGGTTTTTCCCTGTTTGTTTTATCAATCTAGATACAAAGAAAAGGCAGCAGAACATCATCCATATGCAACAGGCAGATAAGGGATTTGTAACTTAAATAATGAATGAATTTCAAACACATGTTGTGCTGCCTGACAGACTATTTCGGTACTATACACATATATGCATACAATACATTACCCTGCAGTAGATCGTACCTGTGCGAATCAGTGTTGGTTTCAAATTTTGCCTCTGTACAACAGAAGTCTCACACTAGAATCATGTAGGCTTGGACACTACTTTAGCTTCGTCCAGTGGGATCTTATTCAGAACGGGCTCAGCTGGCTTTACTTGCTTGCCCTTCTTGTTCTTGGACTGGCTCCTGTTTAGCTTAATGAACTCAAGACACTGCCGAATGATTGTCAGCACCGTAAAATGCGTCTCGAAGTCGTTCTTTATCACCGGCGGATGGCGAAGGTTGGGTCCGTTGTTGCTCCAGGTGTAGTTCTCAATGAAGTAGACACAATCTGTTCTAGCTCTGAATGAGACCTCTCGTAGAAGCTCTTCAGCTTGCCTTATTGATCTCATGGACTTCTTAAAAGTCAGTACTATAATAAGATTAAGCCCTGTTAACAGTCGAAGTAAAGTAAAAAATTAGAATGAGACTATTTTTTAGGGCGAAAAAAAAGAGGCTTGTGAACATGTAGTAAAAAAAAACTGACTAGATGCAAGATTACTTTCACTTTTCAAATATTGATCAATAATGTTTTCTGTAGGTGTGAAAGAAATTAAAGCAAATATGCAACAGAGATTCAACTTTCACTCGTGAATTTCACATTACGTTTTCACTTATCAAATGTCTTCAGTAGATTATTTCACTTTTGAATTCCACAATATGCAACCGAAGTTCAGCTGGAAATTTACCAGCCTTTTTCCAACACGGTGGCATGGTGCAGATTTACATCTCAGTCAAAGTTGCTAGTAATCCAAGTTAATAGCATAGCATTCGAGTCATATCTATATGGGCCGGGCCGCATGCAGAGACGGTGAGCAGTTCTAGAACCTTCCAGAAGCCGACTGACCTTTCGCTCTGACGGCTGCAGAGATCTCGGGCAGGCGCTTCACGGCGGCGTTCCGCTCCTTAGCCGGCGCGTCGCAGCGCAGCACAAGCACCACGCATTCCGGGTCCCCGCCGCTGATCGCCGAGTCGATGTCCGCCCTGGTCAGCCTCACCGCCTCTGGGAGCGGCGGCGCGTCCAGCAGCTCCACCACGGCTTCTTCGCTCATATCGCCGTCGCCCCCGTAGACCTTCGCCTTCACCCACTTCCGCCGCCTCGGCCCGTCGGCGCCGCCGCCGGGAGGCGACGCCTCCGCGCGCATCAGCAGCGGGCCGTCCTCGGCGGCCAGCGCGCGGCACGCCGTGTTCACCAGCGAGCTCTTGCCGTGGGCCCGGAACCCCGTGACGAGCACCGACGGCGGGCTCTTCGCGTCTCCATCCTCCTCCCCCGCGCCCTCGCCGGCGTCGTCGTCATCCTCGTCGGAACCGAGCGTGGTGAGGGCCTCGCGGATCTCCCTGCGGAGCGTGGCCACGGCGTCTTCCCGTCGAAGGCGCATCACCGCGATGATCGCCAACGCGCCGGCGGCGGCCGCGGCGGCGATCTTCAGGAGCAGAGGCAGCCGCGGCACGCGCATCCGGAAGGAGCTGCAGTTGCCCGGAACGGGTCTTTCTGTAATGGAAGTTTTCTTTTCGAGGGGCTACAGAGAATGAAACCGACAATACACATAGATGAATCGATATTGCCATTACTATTATTGGCAATTCAGCGTGAAGCCAAGGCCTTTTGTTTTGGGCAGATTTGGTTCGCGGGAATGTAGTTTGCGTTTTGGAGGAAGCGTCATGGCGGGGAAGGTTGGAATATTAGCAGAGGACCATGTGTGTATAATGGCTTGGCATCACGCGGACACGAAAAGGATCAAACGCATGCACTGATGCTTACTCCATTGGCCTGTTTTTCCTTTGGCCTACAGTTATGTTTAGCTGATGCACGCCCGAGGCCCGACGCAGGAAGGCAAGCTTGCCGGGCAGGACCACTGGACCAGTGAGCATCTGTGAAGAACTGAAGATGCAGCCCTGGTGGAAGGTTTCTTGCTGCGTCGGCGCTCTGTGACCAGAGTACCAGACCGATCAAAACTTGCAAAAACTTCTGAATTTTTCCAACTCAGAAACCACCACCAGCAATTTAGCATCTACTCCTATATACAGCCTTAACTGAAAGTCAACCATGCTAATAGTAAAGTCACTGAATGATAAAAAACGGGGGACTTGGACAAGCAAAAGCATTTATTGAATCCTTATTGGCCCTTGTTAGTTTGGGCTTAACAGATGCTGATGCAGTCTCCTCTCACAGACTGCATCCAGCGTACCACTAGCCTGACCCATACATACTAGTAGTACTTCAGCGCTTCTATTGATGCAGTGGTGTGCAAGTGCTTACAATTGGAGTGCTTTCAGGCCTTTCATTAGTGCATCCGTATGTTCTGGTTTCCCAACTGAAATACGAATATACCCCTTCAGTTCCTTCTTGTCATAGTGACGGATCATCACTCCCATCTTAGCAAGGTCTTCCTGAAATTTTTGTTTATAAAAGTACATGAATCTCTTTGCAAATTTTATACTGTTTCAATTACTTTGTACATTTTTTTAACAAAATTTGTGAAGACTGGCAACATTTCTAGATTCAGAAGAACAATAATATCTCAATGAAATTAGGTGGAAACATGTAACAAGCTATGATCAAGGAAAACAGACCTTTATTTTCTTTGCATCTTTTCCTGATGTCACCTCACAGAGAATGAAGTTAGAGTGACTGGGGAATGGTTTCAGGAATGGTATTCCTTTGAGAAGATCAAACAGTCTGTCCCTCTCTTGTAGCAGCAAATTTTTCACATTCTTTCATAATACAAGGTTCAACAGAAGCAAAGTGAGTCAGCGAAAATCATTTTTGGCGAAGAATGTTATATTGTGTATAAAAGAGATACCTCCAAATAGGCTGGATTCTGCAACGCGGCACATGCTGAAACTTCAGCAGCCACAGAAACATTATAAGGTTGCTTAGCCCGCCACAAATATTCAATAATGCTTAGAGGAAATGCTCCATATCCCACACGAAGTCCAGCTAAACCTGCACCATTAATAACTTGTAAGACAAATGACAGTAGACTAGTCTTAATAAGAGTCTTGCAGCATACATGAGCTAACAATAAAAATACAAACAATGATTGGCTACATATTTTAGTTTAGTAAACTCTAGATATCACAACATAATGAGCATTAAAATATCCAGGGATAAAAGGAAGTAAAACTAAAATCTAATCAGACGATCACAAGGCAGTTTCATGAGAAGAAAATAAATTAAACTGAGAATCTCAAAGCAGTAAGGTTATTGATTCCTGCACAAAATGTTAAAACATGCTTGCTGAAAACAACAAAAAATCTTAAACCTGCTCGTTTGCTAAATGTTCTGAGAACTATCAGATTATCATGCTTCTTGACCCATGACATCCTTGTCTGAAGGCTTGAAAATTCAATATATGCTTCATCCAGCACTACAAGTATTGGAAGATCAAGTATCTTTAAAAGATCCTCATCGTTGATTATGCTGAGTAAATAAAATGAAGTAAATCAGTAAAACACAGGGATATGGACAACAGCCAAGCATAATAGCCTTAATTATGAATGACAAAGATACACCTGCCATCTGGATTGTTTGGAGATGTAAGAAATATGCATTTTGGGTTTTCCTGTTCAATGACTTCAGTAATACGTGCAACGTCTAGGGAAAAATCGGGAAGTCTTGGAACTACATTAGTTGATGTGCCCAAAAATAAAAAAAGGACAAGGGTTAGAAGATGCATGGTGTGAACCAAACAAAATTAAGAGAGGAGTGAAAATTAATACAAGAATCATGAAAGTTCAGCAAAACGAAGTAAAAGAGATAGCGAACTACCTTTGATTACTAGAGCACCATTGACTGAAGCGTCAAACTCATACATCGTGAATGTTGGAGGACAATCTACAATTTTATCACCTGGTTCGAGTACACATCTACATGTTTGCACCATATATCATTTGGTATGAAGAGATCACAAATTATGAAACATGGATATGCTAGGCTCTAACCTCATAATTAAATCAATCAGTTCATCTGCACCACACCCAGCAAGTATGTACTCAGATTCAAGTCCGCAATCTTCAGCCAGAGCGGCACGCAAATGGCGGCTTTCAGGGTCAGGGTACACGTAAGGAAACTTTAAGTTGCCTAATGCTGTAGCCACCTTCACAGGAAAATACATGGTTTAGTAAAACACTATTGATCATACACCAAAGAGAAGGTATTATTAATGCACGTGGCCATCACTCTATTGATTATATTCTTATATAGAAATGGTAAGTTCTGTATCAAGCTCAGAGCTAGTAATATGTTTTAGGAGTCCACATACGAATTTGGTTTTTTGTCGTGCTTGTCCGACAACTGATTGTCAACATTTTTTTTTTCAGTACAAGATCAAATGTTGCGTAAACGTCTATAGAATCACAATAACTTACCTCTGGGGGTGGGCCGTATGGATTCTCGTTTGCATCCAACTTGACTATGTCTTCTGGTTTACGCCCAAGCCGAGCGGACAGTACCTGGTAAGAGCCCCCATTCTCAGTGAACGAACTCACAAGCAGTACACGATAATACAGCATCATAGTATAGCCAAATCCGAAGTAGGTTAGTTAATTGCTCTTTGCTGCATTCCGTTCTCAACTAATGATTCCGTTCTCAACTAATGTCTAGTGAGTACTGAGAATTTGCCAGGAGGAATTTCCACAAGCATTTCGCGAGCATATCAACAGGTACAGGGGAGCCTAAGAGAGGGGTCGCGCGGTTAGTTGTACCTCGAACGGCAAGATGGGATGGTACGGCGCGAGGCTCCTGAGGTGGCGCCGGATGAAGGAGTCGCCTGTCGGCGGCAGCTTCGTCTCGGAGGCAGCCGCCGCCGCGGGCTCCTCCACGGATGCCGCCGACGCCATGGGACGGATGGATACCCTGCCCACCGGGCGCCGGGTCTCGCCGGCGAGGTGGTTGGAGGCGGCCGGCGACGTGGTTCGGGTGCGGAACCCGGCGGAACAATCCATCAACGAAGCGGCGCCGTCGGGAGCTGTGGCCAGTTGGTGATGCGGAGAGCCAAGTGAGACGCTGAGAGGGGCATCTCTCGCCTTTTTTTGCCTTGGCACGTGAGGAGGAGGCTCGCCGGGCCCACACGAGCCACGTTTCGCCAGGGTTCTGAGATTCGTGCCGGGGCGAAGCACGTGACCTGATCGGCGGCTGAGTTCTGCACAAGGTGCCGTGCCGTCTGTTGTTGTGTCATGCCGGGCCATTTGGGAGCGCACCGGCCAGTGCGCGACCACAACACCTCTCTCTCTCCGACGATAGAGAGCGTGCAGCCTGTGAAAACTGAAAAGCAGCACAACCTGCGCTGCAGTTCTCTGCTCCAGTTCCGATTCACCTCTTTCACTTGCTGCTGCGGTGGTCTCTACTCGGCAGAGATGCGCGCAGCTCGTGAAGCAAAAGGCAGACGCGGTCGCTTCTTCCCGTCAACGTCAATCTATTCCGTTCCGTGTCGAGGTCATGCGCCTGTCGTGTCGTGCCGGCGGTGTCCGTGCTTAACGGCTTAACCCAGAGATCGCGGCTGGTTTAGCGTGGAGGGATCTCATCTCTCAGACGCATTCGAACTCCTGTACGTTATTGCGTGAACGTGAGATGATCCAATCATCATCAGGACCGAATTCGGTTGGTTAGGACGCGATTGGTTTCTTGTATGAACGCCAGCCTGGCTCGCCGCATGCAGACCGATCGATTGGTTGCCTGCACAGGCAGCCGGGCCTGGCTGCGCATGCAAAAGCGTTGGCTGAGCCGAGATCGGCTGGTGCCTTGCACAGATTAGGTGCAAGGCGAATCGTGGTGTGACACGTGTTTCAGATGACTCTCACTAGAAAATCATATTTAGTATACGGATCGTATACGCGGCAAATACTAATACTGACGGACGCTCAGTGTGAAAGTAAAATTGTTCGACGCTGCCACCGCTAAAATCGTTGTCTCGTGGGAACGCTCGATGCCGGCCACCGTATACGTGGTTGGCTGATTAGCACGCCAATCTTCTCTCCTCTTTCCTTGATTAAAATTATTGTAAAGAGAGACCAGAGAACCGAAGAGGAAACAAAGAACAGCTGCCACATGAAGAATGAACGGAGTAGCTAGCGCGGAGAATGACGTACTTTGATTTTGTAGATTAGCAAATAGGTATCCCATTATAGAAGATGATTTTTAAACACACTTCATTAGTAGCCCAATGAAATCCATAAATATATAGCTAAGAACTTGAAATATGCATTACTGAACTGACATTGCAACTCAACGTATTTTAACTGACAACCATTGTTTCAAACTCTATTTAAATGAATTTCACAAACAAGTAATATTCAATCCTAGAAAAACGAAGAGTATGAAGATCTATGGATTTCTATCTTGAAAATGACCTTGTGGAAAATTGGCGGCCTGCAAGAATAAATTAAAAATAGGATTACTGTCAAAGATAATGAACTCGGACCTCATACTATTAAAATTTTGCAAATAGATTGATACCGTTGTCATATGCATTTGGTCATAGTGGTTTGATGATTGCTCCATGTTCAGTAATAATTGTGTAACATTTTGTAGATATCATCACTGTTACTATTTGTCATTAATAATAGTATAATTTTACAAGAATATTATAACAAAGACTTTACCTGGTTTGGATTCTTATTATAAGAAAAGAATGATTGTTGTGGTTGCCAGTTTGCTGAACTCTGAAAGGTAACAAATATAAGAACTAAGGAGTGAAAGCATAATTTGAAATAAGGTCTTAGCTAGAACCTGTTGTGGTGGGTACATATCACACGGGTATACTTGTTGGAGAGCACTATAATTTGGTACTTGTATATAACCGGTTACAGCTTCAGATGATATTGGAGCTCTTTCAGTATCCTTCGCCAGATTGCCTATTCAATAACAATTATAAATTGTTTAGCTCATTATTTTGTAGCTATTATTTTATTCTACTCATTTAAATTTGTTCCACATACAATACCTTCGTTATGTCCCCTTTTCTTGTTATTTCAGATCCACCTTTTGATCTCCTTTTTGTGCTAGTTTCAAGTCCACCTTTTGGTCTTCTGTTGCTTGATCCTTTTTGCTCCTGTTTTTTATTCCCAATACACGTACTACATTCTCCTTACTGCATTCAGCAGGGCGTTGCTTCATTGCTGGAGAATTTCTCAGGTTACTTGCAGAGTGATTTTCATGCATGATTTGATCAACTTGTTCCATCAATTGTAGCGAAGCTCTTTCCAGGAGTTCATATGCTTCATCATTTTCTGCAGCTTTGCTGAGAATACTATTATAAGAACGACATAATGCTCCATATCTTCTGGCTAGAGATACTCTCTTTTCTTCTTCTACGACATGCTTTTGATTGACTTTTGATGCACCTATCTTATGCACCTATCTTAGCATGTTTTGTCCATCTCTTCAAAATATACTCGGAAGGTAACACCTTAACATTGTGTAGGTCTAATACCTTTAGAGCATGACGACATAGAACCCCTACAAACTCAAACTTTTTGCATGAACACGACACTTTCTCTTCTTTAGGAAAATATTCCACTGAGAATGCATGATCTCCTCGTTTACTAGTATCGACAACCTTATAATGAAAACTGGAGACGGTCTGATCATCACTATATGCACGACATCCCATCACCATATCGAATTCTCCTCGAAATATCTCAAACACTGTTGGTGTATATGCTTTTGAAGCTTGCACTAACATCTGCACCTGTGGCACCCTTGGAACTGTTTGGCTTGCATTGAAATCACCCTCTAACTCCGCATATCTTCTATCCTCTACAGCTCTCTCAAAGTGATGGAAGAAATCTAATAGATCAAGACGAACATGCAAATATCTTTTTAGCAATGCATTCAAGCTTTCGCTTCTCTGTATCGACTTCATATCTGCACAAAATGTCAGTCGCCCATAAACCAAAGCCCACTTCTCCTTGTTCTGAAACAATTTCCTAAGCCAATCATTTTCTATCAAGTTATATGTTTTTATCATATCATTCCATGCCGTGATGAATTCATCCTCATACTCATAATCAAAAACACACTTTGCAAAATCCTTTTGAAAATCTTTGAAACCTTGGAAAATATGACTCAAATGTATAGCAGCATTTTGATACATGTGCCAAATGCAAAGGCGATGAGTTGAATTAGGAAAAACCTTCTCCACCGCACTAATAATGGCAGCACATTGGTCAGTCAGTATTGTCCTTGGTTCTTTTCCAGACATCGCTGTTTTAAATGTCTCAAACAACCACTCAAATGTAGCAGTTGTTTCATCATAGAGTAATGCACCACCAAAAATGACTGTTTGCTTATGATGATTGACCCAACAAATGGTGCAAATGGCCTACCATAATTGTTTATTCTGTATGTTGTGTCAAAACATATCACATCTCCAAAATAATCATAGTCCAAGATTGACCTTGCATCTACCCAGAAGATATTAGTCATCATCTCCTCTTCATCAACTTGAATTGCATAAAAAAAGGATGGATTTTCCATTTGCTTATCCTGCAAGTACTGAAGAATAGCGCCTGTGTCTCCTTCTTGGATTGATCTCATACATTTTGTGCACAAATAATTTCGATAATCCTTTCGAGTGAAGTTAAGGCATTGCCGACCACCCGCTTGTCTACTCATAACCTCATAGCCAGATTTTGGTCTAACACCAGAATCATTTAATATATCAATCTGAGCCCTTTGTGCCTCTGTTATCCTTCTATAAGAGCGTAACAAATTAGTCTTGTTTGGTGTTGTACACTCGTGATTGTGTGATGCCTCAAAACTGCTATCATAATAGTTTCCACTAGAGTTGATTTTAATGGTCATCTCTGCCATGCAACCAACTCTTGTATCTGATTGATTTCTTTGTTTTGCCTTCGATGGATTCTTCTTACTGAATCCTTGCTTTGAACAAACAAATTTTTTTGTTCTGATCACTTCTGTTGATTTGGATCGATCATGCCAATATATTTGTACGTTGAAACCATGCTTTGTTGCATAAGCGTTGTAGAATTCATAAGCTACCGTGTCATTAATTAGCAAATTTCATGCCAATCACCGGCTCGATCTTCCTACTTTCGTCATCTTGTGTTTTTGATGTATCATTATGGTTTTCCATCTCAGGATCTACATTAAAAAAAATAACGTGATGCCTCTATAAGGACACAACTATGCCAATAGAAGAATACTAAGATTGATATTGATTGGCCATGCAATACTGAACAGACCTGCTGAAGGCGGAAGATGGGATGAGGGATCCGCCATGCCCTCTCTAACTCAATCTCCAAGTCTTACGTTGAGAACAACTTCCTGGGAGCAAGAGAAGAACGTGTGTTAATCAGGCAAAGTGGAGAGAGCAGCTAGATTGCTTACGAAGAAGCAAGACGATGGCAATAGGGCAACCAGGCAAACGATCTCAATGGCGGCGGCGTCAAAGAATCCTGCTTTCGCAAACACGTCCATCGACGCAAGTATTTGTGTCGCGTATATGATCCGTATACTAAATATTAGTTTCTAAATATGGTTTTCTAGTGAGGGCCACCTGGAACACGTGTCACACCATGATTCGCCCTGCACCTAATCTGTGCAGGGCGCCCTGCACAGGAGCCGATCTCGGCTGAGCCAGGCTTCATGAAAACGTGAATCAAATCTGTTTCGCGGATCTTATCCATTACATACAGTCGGGATATTTGTTAAAAAGGATATTAATATATAATTAATATAATTAGCAAAATGTTCTTACGTTGCTATGTGCTTAAAAATAAAATACTCTTTATAGTTTAAATATAATTTATTTATATAATATAATTATTAGATATATACAATATTATTTACATTTTTTGCATAAAAGATCATATTTGTATTACAGATGGTGCCTCTTAGTATACCATATTATATGTCAAAAATAACAATTTTTCATATTTTTTATTATATTCTCATTATAAATATGTTTTTTGACCTCTAATACTAATTATTTTTATATGTAGTGTCGTTTGAGTGTTATGTTACAAAATTAAGTGAAATGACATTAAAAAATGCTCAAATATGAGAAGTACCGATATAGAGCCCAACTCACCATGCAAAGAGCGCTTTTCATAAACTCTTATAACGTATACAATATACCTTTGGACCTCTATAAAGCCTAACACAAGATCAAGATCGTGGCCTAATATCTAAAGATTTTTAGAAGCTTTATCCGGAAGGAAAAATCAATTCACGCAGTCTAAAAATAGCACTGCATTGCAACACGATTTTGAACTTTAATACTTGCTCTAATGGTCAAAGTTAAAATATGAAAGTTGTAGATCTCGTCGAGACTTTTTCGAAACATATGTGGATCATATTATTTGGACTAAGAAGCTAAGAGATATGGGTCCTGCATATAGACCTACGTAAAGGAGTCCGAATTAGAATAAATATTTTTGCATTGCATATTTGGAAAATAAAACGGCGGGATATGGACTTCCAATGAATACAAAAGTTGTAGAACTTTTCAAAAGCTAGAAGATAGAGTCCGAGTTTACCTCATCTGATCAGAGTTATGATTTTTGAAATTCGGTACTTGATATGAAAGGTACGAAACCGATTTGAATTCAATTTCTAACTTTGCGGACACGAAGTGGACGACCACACCTCAATTAATAGAGTGTAGAGATTCAAATAATATTATCATATTTAAAAATAGATTAAGAGTTGACATGTTATAATAAATATTACAATATTGTTTTGAATATAATAAATAATATTTTAATATTTTTTTTATTTTATAGTTAATTTAATAAATATTTGTATAGTCAACCAAACAACATCTCTTCTCAGTGAGACTAAACAGATGCAATTAACCAAACAAAGATATGTTACATCTTCGTAGCTCTCAGCTGTACCTGTATGGCATATGCGAGCCAGGCTGTGCTGGCAAACGAGCCAATCTCGCCCTTACAGTTTGTGGCTTGGTCAATCCAGCGTCCTGCCTGCCGGCCGATTGACCGGCTGACCACCGCCGACCACAGCAACGACCGTCCTGCTTTTTTTTTCAGGAAATAAACGGACGTCCTGCTTTGCTTGTTCATATGAATCATATCTCAATTCAGTACGATTCATCCTGCGGCGAACGTTACATAACGCTTTGCACTACGTAGAGCTTATGCCAAAGGAAAATCTGTAACACCCACAAATTTTCCAATGTAAATAAATTTGTAAATTAATATAATTACAATATTTTCATAATTAAAATTTATATAAGTCAAGTTGCATCATGTTGTTTGTTTGCATTTGAGTGAAAATCAAATTTAAAATACGATAGAATTCGTTTGGAAAATAAAAAACGCAAAACGTGAGCTACAGTTTGGGTCTAAACCCATTCATCTCATGAGCTAAAGCCATTTTCCAGTAATTGGGTCACAAAAGGCTGGCCCAACTCGGCGCCCAAACCACCAGGCCACTCTCACTCTCACTGACGTGTTGGACCCACTCGTCATCTCCTTCGCAGCGCCTTCCGTTTCAAACCGACGCCACAACGTCCACGACGCTGGAAAAATTGGACCCCAAACGCATCCCTCCCCTTCAGAACCGCTCCCGAGGCTCACCCTATAAGACCTGCACCCACATTCGTTGCCAGTTTTTCCTCCCCGCTCCTCCCTTTGCCCAGAGAAAGCAATGAACCGCCATTAACAGTTCTTCACTGGTAAGCCGCCGTCGACTCGTTTTCCCTTTGATCCAAGCCGAGTTTGCTCTTCCTGACGCCACAAACGGAACCGCAGGGTCTCATTGAGTCTCCCATGCCCGTTCGCGACGCCTTTCCGAGCCCGCATAACCGTCTCCGATGACTGCCGCCGACCTCGCCTGCACCTTGCCGCCGAGAACTCAACTCCAGCCGATTTCGCCTTCGTTTAGCCTCCTGGTGAGTGAGCCGCGATCCCCTCTCCGTTTTGCACTAGTTTCCGTAGTGTTTAGGCCAGTGCAGCTTCCCGTCGCCTCCGGCGAGCTCCAGCGAGCAGCCATGACGTCTCCGTCGTGTTTAGTCTCAGGCAGATACGATAGTTGTGTTGGTTTTAGTTTGCTTTAGGAACCAACGTTAGATCTGATAGGAACGGTTAAGATTAGATCAAACATACCCCTTCGTTGTCTAACCAGAATTCGCCATGTGTCGTCACTTATCCCAGTCAGCAATTTCGGATTTAATTAAATTAGTTTCTGTTTATTGCATCATCCTGATGTTAGCCTTGCACAGTAATTCGTTTCCTGTACAAAAATAATTCTGTTAATCCCGAAATTGTGCACAGTTTTTTAGAAAAGCCCCTGTAATTTGAAACACTTATAACTTTTTCATACGAACTTCGTTTTAGGCGATTCTTACACTCACGCCACCGTGACGACGTAGGCTTTCTGCTAGTATAATTTGTGTACTGTGATTCTACTATTTATTTTGTGTTCTTAGTATTGTTTGTTATTGCTTGTCGGTACCGTTGTGCGTGATTAGAACCTGTCCAAGAGGCGACGTTCGACCTCCAAAAGCAGAACTTTTAAGTGTTTGAGCAGCACCTTCCGGAAGGCAAGTGTCCTTAACCATATTGACCCTATTTATAGGATGTGTTATTTTATAAAATTACATATTTGTCTAAATTGAATCCCATGTTATGGTTTACTAGATTTTCCTTATTATTCCTTAAAGCCCTTTGGTTTAGTATATAGGATGATGGGTAGAGTCTTGCTTAGTGTTGCAGTCTATGATTGGGTTTGGGAATTCGTATAATAATCTTGACTAATGGTATAATAAATTTAGTTTATTTGGATTGGTAATTGTTTTTAGCAACATGGAACTTAGGTGATCCAAGCAGGAGGATGATGATGATGGTGCGGGTATGCACGTGTACTCGGTATGGTACTGTGGAATTGTGGTGGTACCTGCTTGGAATCACAAGAGTAGGTTCATGAACTTAGTAACCCGGCTGAACAGCGCAACCATGAGACCAATATGGGTACGGCCTGATCAATTAATTAGATGTTCATTTATCCTTGTATGTGCCATTTGGTTGTTTAGTGGCGCAAGAGGGGGTTTCTGCAGCGGAGGAAAAATAGACTCCATGTATACTGTTAGCGGTGAAACCTTAGCGGGTGCCTACATGATAAGTGACGCTTTATAAATGCCTTGTAGTGTGACCCTGGCTACACACCACAGAAGTGTGTGGTAAAACGGGAAGCACAACTCATGGTGAATGTGTGCAAATCTTGCAAGGATAAAACTATCATGACAAGCTCACGGTCAAGAGCAGACTTGGACTTCTCCGTGATTAGTTGGGATTTGGATGGGTTGATGGTAGCCAGGTGTTGAAACCCTGGTTAGTCGGTAGTCGGATTTTCCAATCCGATGAGCTATTCCTTGTGTTTTGGTCTTATCGGAACTTGGAGATTACACTTAGTAAAATATGATGCCTTTATAAAACGAGTCTAGGTTAGTTACTTAGTGCATTAAACCTTGAGTAAGCCTTTCTTGTTACTAGCCATACATGTCATAAATTTCCCTCACTTGCTGAGTACTCTATGTGCTCACGCGTTACTCTTTCCTTCTTTATATCTTGGACCATACGCTGCTCATACAATGGAGAAGAAGGAGATGTTGATGGTGATGACTTTGATCCCGATGTGTCGTACTAGGGTGGTGTTCCCCCGAATAACGTCTGTGGATGATAGAGACATGCTTCACTTGGATTGTTGCTATTGTATCTTTTCTTTAAGACCTCCGGGTCTTTATGTAAATAGATGTTTAATGTTTACCTCACTATAATGATATTTCACTATTTGTCGACGCATGTATGACTAAACTGATCCTGACATATATGTAGAGTGCATCTGATTGACATATATGTAGAGTGCATCTGATTTTATATTAATAAAATCGGATGTGACAAAATCCCTTCATTGTCATCCCCATAAACTGCAATCTCCAATCCACCACCGATAAAACTTCAATTCGGTAGATGACAGCAATCCAAAAAATTAATCTCTCCTCAGCTCTATGCCAGCTAAATAGATTACACATTTACCCTTCCAAAAAGCATGACCACAACAACGGACTCGGACTGATTGGGACACGGTAGCACCACAAGGCCACAAGGGGGATAGCACCAAATGAAAGGTGTTCTCGCGGAGGCACTCGTAAGTCGTATAACAAGGAATATAACATACGACGCTTCAACTACACATGGATTGGGCCTCACTCATAGTGGACCCATGTTGTAGTGTTCTCACAAAATTGTGCCAAGTGGGAGTGGGTTACTCGTAGTCGTGGTGCTCATGCGTGAGAAGTTCGATAAAAAAAATTTGAAAAAGTTTGAACGAAATTTGTACAAGAAGTTTTAGGTAAAACGTTTCTAAAATGAAAAGTATGTGAATGTCAAACTTCTAAAATAAGAAAAGTTGCAGGACAAAAAAGTTTGGATCCAAAGTTTTGAGGAAAAGTTGCAGGAGAGAAAAGTTTACTAAAATGAAAAGTTTTGAGGCTGTCCGAATTGGGTCCCTAGGTCCTAGTTGGCCTGTTGGAGCACGCATCCTCCGCTTTGCCGTTTAGATTGTCCGCACCGGCTTCCGCTATCCCGTCCTCCAGGACGGGGATGGCGGAAAAACACTTACACCAGCGTCCGGTATATGGTACGCTATGCCAAATCGAGCTCCTGTTTCCTCCAAATCTAGAGGGATAGCTGGGATACGCTACATACCACGACGGGGCCCTCGTCGCTCAAGCCGTTGCTCTCGCGCCTGCGTCGGCCGCTGTGGCAGAGGGAGGAAGACTGGCGAGCAGAGGGAGGAAGACTGAATCCGCGAGCTCGAGCACGAGATCCGCGCGCCGGGTGGTTAGGGAGGACGGCCTATTTGCCGTCGCGGTCATCCCCACACGCCTTGGTCCCCACGAGCTCGACGGGGAGCTGCTCCCGGTGCACGGAGATGGAGGCGGGGGAGGACGAGGCGGGCCACGGCGGTGGCGTGCGGGGGAGGGAGGGGGTGCCCGACGGCGGTGGTGCACGGAGGACCGTCAGATTTGGCGCGACGGAGGGAGGAGAAGGAGGCGGTGTGGGGAGGAGAAGATTCTAGGGGAAGAGAGAGGGCGGCGGCGTGCGGGGGAGGAGGCGGAGGGCGGCGGCGCACGCGGGGAGGCCGGCGGCGGCATGGTGGAGGGCGGCGGCACGCTGAGGAGGAGAAGACTCTGGAGAGAAGCGCGAGGAGGAGAGAAGAAAAGGAAAGGGAAAAGGGAGAGAAAAGAGAAAATAAAAAAGAAAAAATCGGAGAAAAATGGGAAAATTATTATTATTTAATTAAAAAATGGTTTGCTAAACTATTGTAAAAGGAAAAGAAGTAAAAAAGAAAAGAAAAAAGATAGAAGAGGAGAGATGAAAGGAGATGGTAGTTGAAGAGAGTTGAATAAAATATTGGGTTAGTTGATATAGAGGATGATATAGAGTATGAACGGGTGCAACAAAATTGGATATAGAGGACATAATCTTGCTGATTAGGATGAAATATTCATTTTAGAGGATAAATTTAGAGTATGACGAGTACGGACAGTCTTAGGACTGGTGCGGTATAGAAGATTACTTGTGTCTTCCAAATCATTATTTCATGGCTCGGTGGCTGGGGTTGGTTCACTAAAAAACAGTTCGGTTTTCTGTACCTGGTGGTACATATGGTCAGTCTTAATGTAAACTAGAAAATATGAATTATTAATTGTTGCATTGAGATTGGTATAAAACATATTGAGATGAAATGTTATGGTTTCGATGGAAATTTCAATGATTCATATGAAAGAGTGTCAAATAATTTTCATTTTAATTACTTTGCTATATTATTATTTTTACTAACATCTTATTTAATACTGACAAAAATCTTTTTAAAACTAAACTAAGTACTCCTTGAACCCATTGTCAATTTTCCACTTAACAGCACACTGGCACGGGCACCACAACCTATCATCAAATTTCCAGCACACTGCCAAGGGCACTACGTCGTTGTGCCGCATATGGATGAGGTAACGACCCGGAGTCTACATCCAACTGGGTCTGACTCACATTTTGAGTGGACCTCATACACCTACCAACCTATTTACGGTTTTGTCCTTGCTTCGTATAAAAAGGTTAATCCAAGGTTGGTGATGGTGGACAACCTAGCCTTATATGTTGGTCCTCCTTCCATTAGATTAGCAAGGTGTTACTAAATTCTCACTTCCTCATGCACACAAGTGCTCATGACAACTATGAGTCTAATCTCAATGGGTGGGATGTTATAGACACCCCCTCAAAAGAACGACATACTCATCAGAACACAGAGACAACATACCCACACTGGGCAAGCTACCAGGAACGTTCCCTCCTTGGGCAGGTCCGACTCGCATTTTGAGTGGACCTCACACACCTACCAACCTATTTATGCTTTTGTCCTCGCTTCGTATAAAAGGGTTAACCCAAGGTTGGTGGTGGTGGACAACCTAGCCTTATATGTTAATCCTCCTCCCATTAGACTAGCAAGATGGTACTAAATTCTCACTTCCTCATGCACACAAGTGCTCATGGACCAATATGAACCTAATCTTAATGGGTGAGATGTTACAGACACCCCCTCAAAGGAACGATGTATTCATCGGAACATAGAGACAACATACCTACACTGGGCAAGCTACCAGGAACGTTCCCCCCTTAGGCAGATCCGTGTCCAGTGTCGGATCACATGTCAGCCGTGTCACGCGCGCGAGGGTCCGACTCGCATTTTGAGTGAACACCACACACCCACCAACCTATTTATACTTTCGTCCTCGCTTTATGTAAAAGGATTAACCCAAGATTGATGGTGGTGAATAACCTAACTTTATATGTTGGTTCTCCTCCTATTAGACTAGCAAGATGGTACTAAATTCTCACCTTCTCATACACACAAGTGCTCATGGGTCACTATAGGCCTAATCTCAATGGGTGGGATGTTACTGAGCGACATGACGTGATTACAAGAAATGGGAGCTTCCCCGCAGCTAACGGTCAATGCAGCTCGTTCTTGGTAAAGCTACAGTTCTAAGGAATCCATCGTGTGTAACTTCAAAACTCTACAGGTTTTATACTTTAAATTATTTTTTTCAAATTTAAATCTGAATCTCAGAGCTGTGTCGGACAGAGCCTGTAAACATAATCACGGCCATCTGCACGTTTTCCTGTTGAAGCTGCTGATCCCTAGCACTATGAGAAGGAGATTTAACAACCGAATCAAGATCTCCACAGTAAATAAATGGCAAAACGTGAAACTCTAACCTCCCATACAGCAAAGGCAACGGCGAGTTTAATATTGATCACACAGGCTATGCGCATAGCAAGGTGCAGTTTAAGACGATCACCAACATAAGACCGGGAAATATGCAAAATTAATAAGTATCTAACACTAGTTCAGCTTACGTAGCCCACTTAGTACATCCGCAGTTGCCCACTTAACTTGCAGGGAATGTCCACCATAAACATGCCCATTGATCCAGCTGATAGCCACCTCCGCATCCTCTCTCTGCTCAAATTCAATAATGCCGCACAGCATGCCTGATCCAGCCTTCTCATCCAGTGCAAGGTAGTAACGGTTCATAAAACCAAATTGGCAAAATAGATTGTAGAGGTCATGCTCACAAGTATTCTCTGGGAGATCCGTCACATGGACAGAGACCTCGACAACTTGCATACAGGATTCACAGACTGGAGCAGGATCATCTGCTTCCTCCAGCACAGTTTCTGATGCTTCCTTCCGCTCTGGTGTCGCCCAATCAACTTGGAGGGGAAGACTATCGTATGAATGTCCATTGAGCCACTTGATAGCCTCCTCAGCCTCATCCCTCTGCTCAAATTCAACAATGCCAATCTGTGTATGTGATCCAGCCTTCTCATCTGATGCAAGTGTGATACGTGTAATAAAACCAAACTGACAGCCCAGATTGTAAAGGTCTTTCTCACAGGTTTTGTTTGAGAGGTTGGTGACACGGATAGACGTCTCATTGTCTCTACACGTCATCATATCAGGTCCACTTCTATCAATAGGTTTCATACATATTAGACAACAATGAGGCGCTGCAGGGCCATCTTCATGAAGTGATGGTGCAGGGTCCTTAAGTTTGCTCCCTGCAGTAAACAAGCTGTTAGAAAATAAAAACACAAGATTACAGCACAAGAAATCATTTTTTCTTCTGGCATAAAGAATCTCAGCCTTCCAGATGAAATTACAAAAACAGTCTGACTGACATTTTGGAAACATGCTACATTTTCAGTGACTACAGATTTTACACACATGGTGCCTCAGTAATCTACCCAGCCCACCAGCAACACTTCTGCAAGACGGAACATAACTGCTCATGCCGAAATATGCCCAACAACACATTTTATTCAGGCCGGAAAAACCTGCAGCATAAAAGCACTAGTACCAAACTGCAACCAGATCCTGGATTTTATTTAGGGGAAATATGCTGGTTGGCTATAATTTTTATGCTAGAAAATGAAGCAATAATCATGAACAAAATTCAAACTCTCC
Organism: Eleusine coracana subsp. coracana; assembly: GCA_032690845.1. NCBI lineage: Eukaryota > Viridiplantae > Streptophyta > Magnoliopsida > Poales > Poaceae > Eleusine > Eleusine coracana. The sequence goes on from CM064420.1 coordinate 65,342,841, forward strand.
AAGAAAGTTGAGACGAAATTACTACTTGACCCTAACATAGCAACCTAATGATATTACTATTAACTAAACTGAAAGGATATCTGGTCCCTTCCAATAATTATTATTTCAACTGGAACGTCTCACCATTGCAAGCAATCAGCTTTCCAACGACAACAACAAAGCCTTTTTATCCCAAGCAAGTTGGGGTAGGCTAGACAATCAGCTTTCCATTAAACACTTACATATATAGTAACTTGGTGCGATCAGTATTGATAAACACGTCAGTTAATCAATAATGCTAGTCTACTTTTGCATTGATCAACAATGTGAATTAACTGCAACATCTTTTAAGGTAGTATAACTTCTGTGTCATCCAACCCTAGGACTGCTTCAAAATTTATAGTCTTACAATCACCTAGATATGTACTTTTGAAATATCTAGCGATTGCTCTACACAGGACACAGCCCAATTAGAAACATCATTACCAAAACGCAAATCAATGGAATCATGCGTTTACCCAAAAAAAAAACACGCGAGACCTAGATTAAACCTTCCTAATTGTTTTTTTTTTGTCTGGGTTGCATGTAGCAATAGGAAACGTGAACCAAAACAGACCACCCGTAGGCCGTAGCTTTGATATAGATTACGTCTGGTATAACAGATCGATGGATGCAGATCTAGAACATTTGTAGAATGGAAACGACCTGGGATGCGTGGGCGCTCGAGAATCTCTTCGCTGGAGACCATGGTGAGCAGCGAACTGGCGTCCCCCTTTCACGGCGTCGCCAAACTTGGGCCACGAGCAGCACTTCTGAAGAGCGCGCGAAGATGTGGAAGCGGGTGATAGTGGTGGCGTCTCCCTTGTCGTCGATACTTGGTCGCCTTTCCTGAAGGCGTGCTCGTCGGATCCGATGACGACCAGCGCCCGGAGGAAGAGAGGTCGCCGCCGTTGTCCTGCTCGAAGCCCGCGCCGCTACGGGGTGCCGCACCCTCGGGTTACCGGGTGCGTTAGTTTTTTTTTTTTTTTTTTTTTTTTTTTTTTTTTTTTTGAAATGGTAGCGTTAGGTTTTTGGTTGTGGGCTTACCGATGGATTAGGATCTTCGGCAATTGCCCTCTCGGCAGTTTGTGGCGCATAAGTTTGACAACTAGGCATAATTTTACCTTCATTGCATTTGTGTCGTAGGAGTCTATATATCGATGGAACGATTCAATGGAACACTTTTTCACATATATAGAATACATAGTACGTTTCAGGTAGTGTATAGTAGGACTAGACATAGTATGTAAGGAGATGTGAGTCTAATATAGGTTTCCACTAATATTCATAGTTCTCATTTTTTTTTCCTTGTTGAAGAGGTCCTCCTAATTGATATTTATTAGATTGGTTGTCGTTTTATAGCTCTCTCAAAACTTTTTGTATACAACATACCTCTTATTCATGTTTGGTTCAAGATTGAAGTTTGATTCATATCGTTGTCCATGATAATGATGGCTATTACTCCCTTAGAATTCTGATGTAGATCAATCAAGTCTCTTGAGGTATGGCATGCATTGATGGTTTGCTTAGAGCATAGGATTCTTACTTATTGTGCCTAAGCATTGCTTTACCATTAAAGTTCTATAGATAGTTATGAGAACTATTGAACTTATTATTATGCTAGATATTATGATACACTTCAGGCAATTGAACAGATCTAATAGGATGCTTATGACGATCTTCTTGTGAAGATCATCAAATTATCGACCTAAATTAGTACATAAATTATGAGCTCAACAAAAGATTGGTAAATATTTGAATCATATTCATGCTAAAAGATCTCACGAGTGAGGAATATTTCATATGGAGTTACCTCCATTCTATTATCATATATGGGTTCTTATTTGCCATAATATAACTTACAATAGAGTATATGTACAATTTTATTGCACTCTTTGATGGACATGAAGTTATAGAGACAAAGATATGTCTATTTAGGATTAGTTGTAGGCAAAATAAATAAATTATGCTTTGTGTATCTCTTCATGAGGAATCTTTAAAGTAATCAGATTTTCTCTATTGATAGTCATTTATGAGATCATGAAGGATATGATGCTTTATTATGCAGAAGGCTCCAATACTTGATCGTACTAGAAATGGTTAATACATAACCATATGTTTTTCGTGGGATGCCAAACTATGTTCGACATTCATAATTTATGTTGGATAGATGTGACCCTCAAGTGCGAGATTATGAAAATTCACAATAAATCATCTTTGCCAGCATGGGATGAATAGAGCAAAATTTTGTAAACTCAAATTGACTTGAATTATTTTAGTGTGGACCTCACCCGCCAGCCTAGGGGTTTGTGCATATTCAGAACACCCCACCAACCACTATAGAATTGATTGAATTGGGGCTAGCTCTCTTTTAGAATTTCCGAAAAGATTTGTAGAGATCAACCACAGAGAGAAGAGCTGAGAGAGCCCTCTATTTTGGGCGTAAGGAGCGAGCGATGGAGCCGAAGAAAACATCAACCTGAGTAAGCTTTTGCTACATAGGAAAGTAGAAAGGTGAGACTTTGAGGGCGGGGGTTCCTGGTGCTCAGTACTCTTCTTACTTCTTTGCTTGTGGGAGCATGTTGCATTTGCGAATGGAGGAAGGAAGCCTGGCTGGCGGTGTCTGAAAATAGCAATTGAGATCAAAGCCATCGCTGCATAAACAAATAAACCAAGACTCGATCACTTTTTATGTTATGTACGACTTAATTCGTGCCTATTTTCGAAGAGAAGGTACTGGGTAGTGATTACCAGTTTCTAGCTAATACTTAGAGAGAACCATTAAAAATGGTGTCAATCTCATAGTAGTAGGACGCATAGTTCGATATGTATATCGATTGATGCTTGTATCCTTCTATAGTATGTTAGGCTAGGGAAAACACTTTGAAGATTGTTATATGTCAAAAAGACAACAATTAGATCTCACGCTAATAGGAGATAGTTTGCAAATATGCACTATATGTCATGATTCCACTAACTTGCGTTTTCTAAACATAAGTTAAGGTAATCACTTGAATTTTGCATGGTTTCAATTTTGTTTTATAAAGCACCTATGACCTATTTTAGGTGAATTGAACATGAATTTTGCAAGAAATGAATATCAATTAAAAATATATATAATATTCATTGTGTTTAATATTTAATTCCTTGAATTAAGCACATTAGGCTTAATGACAAAGAATTAAACGGTGATATGCAAAAGATATAAATCTCAATTGCAATATAATAATATTGTAAATATTGTTGTATTCAAACTTTAATTCTCCTTGAATTAAACGCATAAGGTTTAATTGCAGTGAACTAAATGTTTATTCATGCAAGAAATTGGTATTTCAATTGTAAAATATATGGAAGACAATTTGATATCTCAATTGTAAGAAATATGAATAATATGTCATACGGGATGTGCATAAGACAAACACATAGGACATAAATTTACTCCACATCATATGAATAGTAGAATGATAATTTACAACATTAAATCACTAAACACAATGTCATTATCTTATGTCATAAGGAATTAAGGATTGCTCATAGGACAAACCATTTGACATAATGAGAATATCCAGAAAATAATATTGGAATTGAATAGTTGCACTATATTGAATGCCTAAGAGCAAACTAGTGAAAAAAAAATCACATTTCTAAATTTTACAAAGTGCAATTATCGTTAAAGTATGAGGCTAAAATATATAAATCAGGATTTAGATTAAAATTCTGTAATTACAGAAACTCAAAGGGCTTTACTATAAAAGGTTAATGGGTCCGTATAGTCCAGCCAAACAGGTCAGGTCGCAATCGGGCATACAGTCCGTGCGGATCTAGTTAGACGGGCCTAAGGCCCATTCGACAAGGTGGTTAGGGATAGTTTTCCTAAGGAAGAAGTCCTTTGAGCATCCCTCAACTATTGCTAAAGTCCGGTTTTCGTGCCTCAATTACAAAATCGGGTATTCGTGCTCCTTCAACTATTAAAGCTGTTTGTTTTTCCTCCCACGGTTGTTTTGTCCATGTGGCGTACATGTGGCATAGAGGAACACATATTTGATGCCACATCATCTTTTTAAAATAAAAATATATTTTCTTAATATCTAAAAATTATGAGATGCTTTATATTTCAAGGTTAATCTATGGACAAAAACTTTTTTAGATTTGTCTAAAAATGTATATTTTTGACAATTTAAAAATTTTCTATATGAATTTTTTAATTTAAATTCAAATGCAATACTGTTCATGATTCAAACATAATTTCCTTGGTTTATATAAAATACTTAGTGTACACTGTAAATTTAAAACATAATTTTTGGAGATTTAAAAAATTCAATAATTATTTTTTATAATTTAAATTCAAATGCAATATTTTCATTATTCAAACATAATTTTCTATATTAACACACTAATATTCAACTGGAAAAAATATTATGATTTTTTAAATATTCAATTGTATGTTTTTGAATTTTTAGTTGTAGAAAAGATGATGTGACATTAAATATATGTTCCTCTGTGCCACACGTATAGAAATTTTTTAAATCTCCAAAAATATACATTTTTAGATAAATCTAAAAAAGTTTTTGTCCATAGATTAACCTTGAAATATAAAACATTTCGTAACTTTTAAATTAAAAAAATATATTTATTATTTTTTATTATAAAGAAGATGACATGGCATGAAATATGTGTTGCTCTGTGGGCGCGTCGCCCCACAGAAGTGCGGATGGAGCGCCGCCGCCTTGTGCGCCGATTGGACGCCACCTCGCCAGGGCTGGACTGACACCGTGGCCGAGCCGAATCTTTGCCGTCAGAGGCTTGGAGGTTTCACCTCTGTCGCACAACCACCGTTTGCCCATGGACGCTGACGGCACCTCTGACAAGGGAGGGCCGCCGTCATTGCCAGGTGAGTCGAACGCCAAGTGGGACGGGCAGTTGCCGCGTCTGCTTGGCATGCAGCCGCGCCGCCAGAGCACCTCATGGAACGTCACAGCGAGCGAGCGAGCGAGCGAGCGTGCACCACATGATAGCTAACGTCGAGGAGTGTGCCTCCCCCGAAGTCGTGGGAAGAGGCCACGCTCTCGATCTGTATCGGCAGGACAACCCGAGCGGTCGCGGCTTCCCTGTGCCTAGCCGATATGCCCATCCGTGTGCCGGTCCAGAGATGTATGGCATCCAACGCTCTTTTGGTCAAGAAAATTTTTATTCCAATGTGTCCTCGTCAATCCAGCGCAAGATCTTGTCATGTGTGGAGTATGCTTTTTCTCTCACCTTTAATTTTCGCTACTAACAGGACCATAAGCAAATGGTAACGGCCCCATTTATTTCTGAGCTGTAGCGTTAGACAGGACAGGAACGAGAAAGAATTGTGGGTCCAGAGCTTGACGTGGGGATGCGTTGGATGCCGTACATCTGGACCGGCACACGGATTCGGATGGGCATATATTGGTAATTGGCTGGACACAGGGAAGCCACGGCCCGCCGTTTACGCTGGCTGTGCGTGTTTGCGCCACTGCCGCCGTGGTCCAATGCTGTGAAGACGTTGTGCAGTGCATGGTCCTCGGATGGCCTGGAAGCCGAGCGGTGCGCTGTCCGGGCCTCTCGCAAGCGCGGTTCATGGCGTGTGAGTGCGCGCCGCCGTGTGGTCTGGCATCGTGAAGACGCCACCAAGGTCTGGAGGATATTCCAGTGCCGTTCGCATCAACATGCTGATGATCGATTGGGCATGGACCATGGTGAACACGGTCGTAGTAGTGTTCCCTGCCGCAGCAATAGCCACGAGCGCTCGTCGCTGTGGCCGTGAGCGCCATGCAGGACAGGCTTGCACCGTGTCCGCGTGGGCGCGCAACCGTTAGGATGGGCTTTTTCCTCGTCCGCGTGCAGGCGCAGTGCCTTGTAGGCCGGGCAACCGCCGCGTCTGCGTGGGCATACAGATACAGTCGCGTGCGCTTGATTTGTGGTTGCTGCCGGCGTGTGTGACTACTGGCTAGGCATCGATTGTGTCCTAGCGCTCTCGTTTGGGATTGATTACTTCTGCCATGGTGGAAGTAGCGCTCATGGCAGCCACATCCCTAGGCAAAGTCAAAAGCTTGTACGACTGGAGCGTGTGCATCTTTCTTCCACGGTGAAGAACTAAAAGAAAACAAGAGCAAATTCCACCGGCAAAGTGAGTAAACGATGGTGTTTGCTGTTCACGTTCATCGTTTTTCTTCTCTGTTCTTGCTGACAAAGAGCGGTTGCTGCTCTTTTTCAGTGTCCAGAAGCCTTTGTGCCTCTGGTTCTTCGTGATTGTTGAAGATGATGGCTCCGTTGTTGGTGAAGACAGATGGTGCGGTCACGGACATTGGCCGCTGTCTGATATTGCCGATTAGCGGCAGTTAATCGGACTTGATTCCATCAGGTGTCATGCTTCTCTGAGAAGAAAAAAAAATCCTTCTTTCTCCTAGACGTAGTGGTTGATGTTCTTCTTGGCTGATGAACAAAGAAGAAACGAACTTCTTTCTCTACTGTAGTAGAGCGTGTCCAACGTAGTGGTTAGAGTGTGCATGATAATGTGTAAAGAGCAAAATTGTAGATAGACAATTGGACTCAAACAAATAGGAACGATTAGTTCTCTATTGTGATGTGAGTGTACATTTATATGTTACAAGTAGAGTAACGACCAAGTAAACAGATGGAATAGTGGTTAAGTAAGGTGGAGGTCACTTCGAGCCTAAAGACCATGCAAGTGGACCTCAGTCCAGGTTATTGGACTTGATCATCATTCTAAACACAATCCAGTGCTGGTGGCCGCTCCTCGACAAGCGGCGAAGAAACATCGACCAGGGATAGTGGGATACTGGGAGTATGGGATTGATGCTCCGACCACCCTGTTCGCCGTGGCCGTGCCGCCTGCCACTACGATGGTCCCACAGCAGGTGCTGATCTGCTGGATGCGGAGGAATTGGAGGGACTGGTGGATTGCATGGCAGGGCCCATCTGTCAGTGTAGAATGCAGTGAGGGAGGGCCACTCACCATGAACTCCCATTTTTATGTGTGTGCATACAGGTAAACATAAAGGAAATGACATACAAACCTCTGTTTACATTTACTTGTCATCGGCTACAGAATTGACCAGATAAGTAAAAGAAACCAGCACAAGTCAAATGCATATAGAAAAAAACTTTGCAAACTACTCTTTCAAAACTTAGTACCATACTACCAGTGCAACTAGCAAGCATCAATCAAGAACTATATACAGTACTGCTGCTGCTACAATGAAACCATCAAAGGTTCGATGCGACAGAACAATGCATGAGAATGTTCAATATAAATGCGCTACTCAAAATTCATTTTCTACATCCATGGTCTTACGACATGACCGCATCAAGTAAACGTCTTCCTCCTGAAAAGATGCAATTAAAATCCATTATATACTTTATCAGAAAATATAATGTATTAGCACAAATAAGATGATAAATAAGTGTAGCAAGTCTAAATTGGCCATACTATGTCCTACGAATGTCACAGGCACAAAACAGCACCAAATGTCTTAAATATTTTCTAAATAAATGTCTATATCATTTATCAATTTTACAATACGTCTTCTATCATGAACAAATAGCTTTTATTACACTTTTACCATTTAATTACAACAAAAACAAAGGCTAACACAGGTTAAAGTATTAAAGGGGTTCACACGGGTCAAAACAGCAGCCAATTGTAAGTTAAACAAAAAGTGCCCCAGCTCAAGTATGATATTTTTACTTTTACACTGCTAACAGGTTCACTAATAGATCTAAACAAGTTAAAGTGCGGCAGCTCAAGTGTGTGTGTGTGTGTGTACGAAAATGATAAAGTTTTACAGGAACAAGGAAGCCATATTAAACTAGATTGAGAACATAAGAGGAGTAACAGCCAGTACCTAATCATCGTAATCCGAATCAAGAATATTAATACCATAGACATCACCAACAATATCAGTCGCCCAGACATTGAAATCTGCTCCCTCACCCCTCTTTACATAATCTGGATGCGACTTTGTTCCGTGAGAGTTACGGCATGTGTAATACACTTCACATGGAAGGAACTTCACTTCCCCAGCATCCTCAGCAAGAGCACACTCTGGAAATTCATTTGCCCACCCATGTAGAACGATTGCATGAGAAGCACAGTCGGGATCTGCAGAAGTATCAGAATACCAATATTGGACATTTCTACTGACTGTAGGTGACTGAATGAACATGAGTATTATATATTTGTCGTGATCTGAAAATAAATTAAAAATAAGAAAGAAGATGGCCAATTACTCAAATAATTAGGAGCTATATATGTATGTTGTGCTAATCAGGGAAACACTAATGGAAGTACTTTTTAGGACCTTTATGTTTCCCAAACAAATGGATCACGAGTTTTACCAAATTACAAGCTACATGGAAAATTAATATATTACATTGACAGGTTTTTTAGAAACTGCAAGCTGAAAATGATCCTTTTGTCAGTCCATTTCCAGAATGGGCACTTAGCAAGAATAGCTGAACAGGTCAAGCTCTTCACAAAGTTGCCAACAAAACTTTAGTTTGATTTCTCAAAATAAGTTTAACTCATTAAACTTTCATTCTTATTCCTTTCTACAGTAACTGGGTAAAAATACAAGATGGTTAAAGTTTTGTGGTGCGACGAGTTCACGATTTCTTTTAGTGAAACATACAGGTTGCTGAACAACTTCCCTGCTGATTAGGGGCTACTAACAAGAGTATCATACAAGTTGCAAGATATAGATGTAATTGGCATGTAAAATAGAACTTTTAAATAATTACAATTAACTATCCAAATTTTACTACCCATATCTGCTGGGGTTTAGCTAATCAATTGTCATGGGTTTCTAGTTGAAGATAAAATCAGCCCCCTTTTATATGCAGCTACATATTTGTATTCTCTATCTCCCTTTCCTAGCTATTCAGAGGCACACTTGCACCCTATTATTTAGCAGTTCGACCATTGATCCGACAACTAAACATTTGTTGTGCACGCTTCCACACAAAATTGTTCCTCGTAATTGGGTATGCCAGCGTGCTCTAATATGGCGCGTTGTCCCTGCGCCGCCCTCCTCCTCCCGATCATGGCGGTTCCCGCGGCCGGACCACTAGGCCCGCCCCACCCTAATCCACGGAAGTACGGTTTGTCCCCTTTCGACCAACGCAAACCGACGAACCTGTCCTCCACTCCTCCCACGAAACGCCGGCCGGCGGTAACCCGCCGCCTAACCGACTACCCCCGTCCATTGCTTCACACCCAGAGATTGGACGAAGGAACCCGAACCCTCAAAACCCCATCAACGCCAAGATAGAAACAAAATGTGCGCGATTTAAGCACGAAGAAGACCTCTGCAACGATTCATAGAGGAGTAGGGTACTAGGGCTTACCCCGGGCCATCGAAATTGCGGCGGAGGAGGCGGCGCGAGTGACGGAAGGGGCAGGCTGCGGCGCCTCGATGGGAATGGCGCGGGGTACAGGAGGCAGGGAGGCGGCGCCGGCGTGCAGAGGAGGAAAGAAAAGGTTTTCGGTCTTGAGAATTGGGCCTGTGAGTGGCCCGACCGAAATGTTTGCACTGCCAAAGCATAGCACGGCCCACTTAGCTAACTTTGCTAAGAGCATCTCCGGTAGGACATGAAAAATAGGGCCCTAAAATCTGTGTTTTGGGACTGACATGTAAATCTGAACATGCAAATTTTAAAATCAACTTCAGCAGCATCTTTAAAACAAAGGCTCCTATTTTCAGTCTGACCAACGGGACCCACGCGCCAGTGTCACGGAATCCACTCCTGTCGTGGGACCCACTCGTCGGTGAGACACGGGCGCAAGCAGAGGCAGCTCGCACCCCGCAGCTCGTGCCGGCGGCGCTCGGCCGGAGCAGCCGCGGCGCAGCGGAGCCAGGGCGGGGCGGGGCACGGTGCTGCGGAGCGTGGTCGGGACGGGGCGCGGTGCGGCGACGCGGGAGAAGAAATGGGGGAAGGGAGGCGCGGCCGCGTGGGGAAGAAGAGGCGAGGGGGAGGGGAGGCGGCCGGCGGACGGGGCGACCTCAGCGGGTGCAGATCCGACCGCGCGGGGATGGCGAGGGGAGGGAGGCCGGAGAGGAAAGGAGCGTTGGCGCGACCAGGAAGAGGGGAAGGAAGCCGGAGGGGAGAGGAGGGCCACGACCAGGCGCCGACGCGGCCGGAGGGGAGGATCTGGGAAGGGAAGGCGCAGCCGACGGGCGGGGCAGGGTGGCGGTCGACGGGCGATTCGCGGCGCAACGGTAGGCGTGCGGGGCGCGGCGCGGCGGTCGGCGGGCGAGCAGCGGCCAGCGGAGAAGATGCGAGTGGGAGGACGCGGCCGCGTGGAGCAAAAGAGACGAGGGGGAGGGCGGCGGCCGGCGAGCAGGGCGACGGCCGGCGGGCAAGGCGGCGGCCGGCGACAGCTTCCTGGTGTTGACGAGATCGGGAATGAAAAGGAAGAAAGAAAAAAAAAGGGAAAAAGTGTGGACCCCACGGTGAACAGTAGAGGATTGAGGGCTCAAAACTTGAGGGTGAAAGGAGGAATTTGCATGTCATGTATTTTATATGTCTAAATAAATATCTTGTTAGAGTAAATTTTTTTATTTAGTATATAAATTTTATGATTGAAACCTTATTAGAGATTTGTGCTAGAGATGCTCTAACAAAGACGCCGACTGACCGACTGACCACACCAACAGCGGTAACGGACGTCGTTACAAACTTACAGTGGTCAACAATACATAACGTTTGCACATTGAGTTTATTCGAATTAGGCATTTGCAAGTGTGCTCTGAAGTCTGAATGGAATTCGTGCCCTAGAACCTCGGATTTGCATCGCACCGTCACGGCCTTTCGCAGACTTTCTCCATCGCCACAGGCAACCTGAAGCTGTCGTCCATCTGAGCATCTCCGGACGCCGGAGCCTCCTGCTCCGGCCGGCCCCAGAAGCTCCCGAACCAGAAGAGCCCTTCTTGCTCCACGAGCGCCTCCCACACGCCATCGTCATCCTCGTCGTCGACGACGGCGAAACATCTCTGTTTCCAGCCGACGGCGCACCCTTCTCCGATCCCAAATGCGCCTTCAAAACCGTAGCTCAATTCCACCAGTTCCGCCAGCTTGAATCTTGCAGAGGCCGGGCAGCCAGTCGACTCCTCCACCGGCTCCGGCCTTCTCCTGTGCCACCTCCGCAGGATGACCCGCTTGGTCTTGATGACAACCTTCCTAGGCAGTCGGACGAGGAGGAAGACGGTGACCTGCAGCACCAGGCACGGGCAGCAGCAGCACACCACCAGGCAGTCCATGGCCACCAGGCCGGTATTTGCCGCGCACGACGACATCTCTATTTGCCGGACGGAGGATCGGATAGTGAGGCAGAGGCAGCGAACACGAGGGAGGAAGATGAGATGGTGGCAAGGGCATGGACGAAGCTGGATGGGAGCTTAGCATAACTGCATCTCGGGTTGCTTGGAAGAGTGAGCTACAGGTTAACGTGGCTTCAGCTGCCCGAGTGGTGGTGCGGTGGCTTGAGGAATCGATTTCGTTGATTCTTTGAAGCGACCTCACCCGGGACCCGTCAAAAGCGGCTAGGTGTTCCTTGTTCTCAAGCTTGGCCTATGCATTAAGACAAGGAAGAAAGCAAGTGAAGGGACGCGTCAGGGCAAGCGCACACATGTTACGTGAGCACATCACATGCTGACATGCCGTTGTGCGTTTGTGTTAACTATGGTTAACTAACCCATTTCTCCATTGAAACAAACAGGTACTCGTGTGCACCGTGAGACAGAGAATGCTGTTTGAGAAAGACTTGCAGCTGCTGACAATGGCAAATAACTAACTGCGCCGAAAATTGAGGGGTCCAACAATCTTTACCCTTTCTGAATGAACAAACAAAAAAGAGCCGACCAAAGTCTCCACTGTTATTATCGTTGCTCAGAAGCGGCTAGACAAGACAGATGGCCCAAAAGGTTCTGAATTCTGTTATCATACATTCTACGATTAATACACGCACCAGATTGTTCGGTATCTAAAACATCAACCAGTCCAATCAAATGTTATGGACATAACGGAAAAGGGGAGGGAGAAAATGATTGGCGTCACAACATTTGCATAGCAACCATTAGATAAGGGGGAAAAATAACGCATTTCCAGATAGATTCATATATTCTGATGATCACCCTTTATGTTTTTGGAGCACGTTTCTTTAGGTATAACAAAGAAATTGGACATAACTTGTTCCAGAGGCTTCTAGCCCACAAGACAATACAAAAACAGTGTCCTTTATATGTAGAGGGGAAAAATTATTCAAAAGCCAGATCAAAGTTGAACTCCAACAGTAACACTGCATTCTGGTGATGTATGTATCCAAGAGGAAGTTAGAATTCAAGTGGCTGTCTCAAGAACGACTCCATTTGCTTCACTCTAGTCCTGATCGACATGTCAAACACCTTCTGTCCAAATTCAATCACTAGACCTCCCATGATGCTGTGGTCAATCTACAGAGAAATCAGAAAAATCTATGAATTGTCCTTCAAATATTACTTCCAAAGCAGTGCACATAGCTCACGGATCAATTACCTTCTGTTCAACCAAGATAGTTTTGTTTTTGCCAAGGATATCTTGCAAGGTCTCAATGAGTTCTTTCTCCTCCTTTTCAGGTAGAGGCTAACAGCCAGGGAAAAAATGTGTCAGGAAGAAAACTGATATATGGTATCAGTGCTAAGAACACCTCTACAGCTCTACTATTTAAGATATGATGAGGTAAAGATGTTAAAAAAAATTCTTGAATGATTTCCCACATTTTGTAGAAGTGAAGTTTAGCAGAATTTTATGGGTGAATATTGGTGCAATTGTTGCATGCTATAAACTACAATTAAGCATGTCGATTTTGTTAAAAAAAGTGTGTCAAATAACAGTACTTAAGACCATTCAGATATCCAACTGCCAATCATGCATACTTTATGGTTTGAAACTTTAATGGCATAAATGTAACTCAAATTCTGCTGATTCTCCATATATTCATCTAGAGATGGAATATAATTTTCAAAAATTTCTTTGATTTGTAGCTAATGGACTAGCGAAAGTAAACTTAATAAGATGAGAATACTTTCAAGACATTCCAAACAAAGTTATCCATCAGTAAGTCATTTCATATGCATACAACAAAACATCAGTCATGAACAAAAATTTCTTCGGGCATGTGGAGTGGACTGAGCTACAGATACTTTGCTCCAGTCAACAAGGGGTAAAAGGGATGGAATATCAACTTACAATAACTGTCCTGACAACAACCTTCACCTCCCCCTTGTGTGCCATGGTCAAATCAACAAATCTCTCAGCAATGTGCTCAATATATTTCAGCCTGCCATTGTCCGCAAGGACAGCTTCACAGAACCATACAAAGTTAGCCATAGTAATACGTTTCAAACAAATCATTACACAATATCATACTGAGTAACAGAATCCAAAGGCAAAGCAATATTTATGAGGAATCCAATTTTTTTGTTACAAGCTGCACATCAATGATAAGATAGCTTTCCTTCCAAACATACTACTTCTCATGGCAAGTAAACATGGCACACAAAGGTTATGATAAAATTACTTTGTATCAATATAGAAAATACTAAATGGAGTCAAAAGCGCAAAACAAAACAGAGGGTTCATAAGGAAGGCATGTACAGAAATATTATCTACCTCCCAACCAAACTCTCTGTTGGGTGCCTCAAAGTGATTAGCTCATCAAAAGCAAGTATAGCTAGTTTAGTTAGTATACAGAGATGAATGGGTAGGAAGCAAGAAGCATACTCAAGAAATTCTTTGTGACGTCACAAAAACCAGCTTCAGCAAATATTTCGGTTATAGCCTTCACCCTGGTTTCTTTTGGCACTGACAAATCCTTTATAAACTGAGAAAACATTGGGCTCTTCTTGGATGCCTCTACAACAGTTTTAATCTCTGTTTCAACTTTGTCCAACACGTTTCCTTTGGCTGCTGTAAGGAATAGCGCACTAGCATAATTGCCTGTGCCACCATACAGAGCTTCTGGAACCTACTGACATGACAAAGATAGATAATATGATTACCAGCGACATCTAAGGACTAGAACAAAATAACATGTATGAAGCGGCCAAGAATTAATAGCTTAAATGGGAACTATTAACGATGCAATTCTCATTAACTACAGAGATAACAGGAAAGAAGAAAATGCATACATCAAGAAATACATTTGTTGTCCTACACACCTGTACCAAACAAACAATACAGTCAAGTCCATGATGAAAATTCACATAGGCAATGAACAGATAACTTCTAATCCACCAATCAGTCCATTGTATCAAACTAAAATACGTGATGGGCGTATGCACAATTGCATTCAGTAGAAGGCTAAATGGTATCAACCCCTAGTACAGCATCAGGCATTTTGATTTCCTAACAATGGGCAATACAGAGAAGAAACAATTGTATTCTTTTCATGTTCCCAATATATACATTGATCAGAGCAAGAGTAGTCTACCAGCCCTCGAGGAACATAGCAATCACTAACCAAATTAGCACATAATGTGGAATATCGTACCTTGATCTCCTTTCCTGTGGGCTTGGCCACCTGTGACGCGAAGCTCCTCGAACCCTGTATATCGAACACGTCAGTCTCCCAAAAAAGTTATCCAGAGAATCACATTAAGACTAAAAATCGACCCATAAAACGCGCTCATAAACAACAGGTCCAGATCGCATAGGGGACCTGGGAGTCCAATCGAAATCGGCAGAAATGGATCTGGTTTAACCACAAAAAGAGGAGTGGGGAGCAGGGACCTGGGCGACGGCCGCGGATTCAGATGCCGCGAGGTGGGCGCGGAGGAGTGGGAGCCCGGATCTGAGGTGCCGCGCAGCCATCCCTGCTCGCCGGTACGTTCCGCGCCGGTGGGAGAGCGAAATCTTGGGTGCGGCGTGCGGGTCTGCCGGAGATTGGTGGAGATCGGTGAGAGGAGCGAGGCGAAGAAAAAAGAGGAGGAGGTGATGCGCGAGGCCCAGCAATTTCTCCTACGTTTTGGGCCCTATAGTTCAATTTCATGGGCTGTACTTCTCACCTTATTAGGCCTTTGTGGCCTAGAAATTGGGGCTCGTTCGGCAAAGCCCATAGTCTTGGAGTTGCCTTTTTCGGCTTGTCTGGGATAAGTTAGACCCAAATTAGTTCTTTTTTCCTGCTGCATTCAACGGATTTTTTTTTTTTTGCGCACTCAACGGAATTTTGGCTCCAGTAATACTCCGAAACGTCTCTTCGGGACCAAGAAACAGAGACATGGAAGAATAAGTAAGTGGGAAATATTACATCGGTAACCTAGCATGCTAAGCAAGCAACACATATTGCTGACTACGAGCAGTGCAACCCATGCCCCTTCTGGACGATTGCTTAAAAGGGTTCACTGTCCACGCACCCTCTGCAACGGACCGCGTTTCATTCACTGATGCAAACGAAGTGACATACACATGACCCGCCCAAAAGGCGTCTGAAGAGCGCTTTACTTGGATTTCATCACATCCTCCGTCCCCTTTCCTTCGGCACCAGATAAAACAGTGCATATGCAGACGTCTCTGCCTTTTTAGCTTCTCTTCTGAAGAGAAGTGGACGCAGGCAGCACTACCAACAATCCCACTGCGCGTCCCTTTTTTCCATGCTGGTCTCCACTAGATCGATCGGTCTACACAAAAGCCAGCCTCACAGACGCTTTATTGCACCTGCCCCTCTAATCCTTTGACACGCCGCCGGTGCGCAAAGGAGGCGAACGCCTTTGCCAAACCATCTTGCTGCCTCACGTCCAATCTCAAGTTCTCAACAAAGCTCATTTCTTGTCCTACGTGCATAGCACAACCTCCTCCGATCCGTCAGCTCGCTCAGCTGCTCCTGCTCAGAAAGAAATCGTTAGCCGTTACTACTGTTCTATAATCGTCGTCCCTCTTTGTTTGGATGCAAGAATGGCGGCTACGACCACCGCGACACCGGCGACGGTCACGCCCCTGCCGGGCTACGACTACGGCTACCAGGGCTCCGCCACCACCATGCCTCCGCAGTCGCACAGCTCGGGCGGCTCCATCGGCACGTTCTTCGCGGTGCTAGCGGCGGTCCTCGTGCTCACCTTGTTGTCCTGCTTCTTCGGCCGGGTGTGCGCCAGGCATGCCGAGGGGCCCGACGAGAAGTACGATTGCGTGAGGCTGGCCAGCCGGTGGTGCGGGAGGAGGGCGCCGCGCCGGAGCGCCAAGCGGGACGCGAAGCCGCCGCCCGTGGTTGAGGCGGTGGTGCCCGCGGCGCTGCCACCGCCGGAGGAGCCATGAAGAAGCAGCTTCTGCTGATGTTCTTATTGGCTTCCTGTACTTTTGTGTTCTTGATGAGTTCCGAATGGCAGAGGGTAGCCTGATGATTTGTCGTGGATATATAGCGCTATTTGTTCTTCGTGTCTGTCACTCGGGGTGAATATACTGTTTAGATTATTTTGAACAGAGTAGCGGAACGAAATCCTTTTGATTCCATTCCAGACCTCCAGTTATTCTGTACTCTGAAGATACGTACGTAGCAGCAGTTGCATCAATGAGAACTTGTAAGTTGTAACATTATTTGCACGTCAGAATTCAAACAAAAGTCATTCATATGGACCACAAACGACGACGCTTTCAATTTTCATTTCCGGGATCATATGAGCTACAATTCTGAAGCTCTTAAGACTGCGGTGGTGACGATCATATGAGCTTGATCGTCAGCAGTAACTGATACATGAGCCACACTTACTGAATCGCAATGATAGTCCTTATCATCGGCGCATTACTTCTGTGACCACTAACTAAGCCGCCAAGTTAGGTACACAGGCACTGCATAGTCCGGCGATGACAATAAAGAACGCACCCCTACCCCCACATGGTTGGCAGAATTGTCCAAGCACTACCACCACCACAAGGCACCAGCTACCATACTCATCACTCGATCACTGCGAACGTCATTTGGATGGATGAAATATACTCGTAGATATTGTGCACACTAGAGTCAGTACAGCATCAGAGAACATTTTACGGTTAACTTCTTGGGGGCAAATGGTAATATGGATATGAAGAATACCCCATCTCCAGTCGCTGGTGCTCGATAGTACCGTTACACTGATACATTCCCGTAGTCATGAAATGTCCCGCTTTGGGTCTGTTCGTGTCTGAATTACAGAATCATACATGGCAATACTGAAGAATTTCTAATGGACATAAGCTGTAGTGATGATAACAAATTCTAATTGAAAAAAAAACGTGTTTAGTTCCCAGAGTATAATATGCATAACATATTTCTCATCATAACAAATATCTCTGTTTCATCTGGAGCTGCGTGGTATTGAATTTTACACCTTGCTGCATTTACAAAAGAAAGAAAGAAAAAGTTTATTAGAAACTTAGGCAAATGCCTCATGCAAGGAACTCATGTTTTCTTTAGAGAAATATTCCTCAAGCATTCCTTGGTAAATTCACTGCATTGTATCTACTGAGTTGATTAAAACAATTCTTTAAAAGCATGAAGATTGTAAGGGACATGATTGAGAAGAATTTTTTAAAAGCCTGAAAGATGAAGATAGACAATTACAAAATATATAAACTCTAAAAAAAATATCACAGTGCACCTCTAAATCTCCACAAAGTCCAAATCAACAGCCTACTCTATTATACTTTCATTTTTTTTAGATAGAATAGAACCATACATACTAATTTACGTGAAAGCAAATGTGTTGGATGACACCAATTGAAACCAGAACTCTAATCTACAACCTTGGTCCTGAATAATTTCAGATGCATGTAGCATTATGGTAGGTTTACACCATGTCAACCAGGTGATTCAAAACAATGTTCACAGAATAACTTAGAAAGCTATTGATGAAGCCAGGAACACCCTAGCCCACTGAGTGCTCTACCTCCGGGCCATGAACATCATATGCTTGACTGAATTCATATATTGTTGCTTGCAAACTTGAACACAAGGTGGGAACTGGCCAGAAACTAGAACAGGTGTGTGGAAACAGTGAACAAACTAAAAACTATAGTTTGTATCTACTGATATTATCATAAAAACTTGCAACACATAATAACAAGGGGCCAAAAAGGGAAGGTGGTCTTAGTGCCATTTGGCACAACATAAAAAGAAAGTTTTAATAATAACACAGGCATGTGCTTGTAAGTTATAACTTCATTACCAACAAATGTATATGAATGTGTAGAACTAGAATTAGATGCACAGGTATAGGTCAATTAAATGAAGGGCAAAAAATGATGAGTTTTAGAAGCACATACCTCCTCCTGAAGCGATAATGGAAGAGCAATACATTAACAGCATACAACACGAATTTTGAGTTTGAACAAATGCAGAAACATGTCATCCATATCAATTGATGAAGTCCATCTCACATTTCACTGATTTTTGTGCTTTTGTGCTGTCATACACCAACAAAAAATGTTAACACTAATACCAAGTTAAGATAAAGATGTCACAAAAACTATAAAATATTGGTTAAACGGTCTGTACTTTTCTTGTTGTTTGGGACATGAGCCAAATTTCCAGTTCCTTCTTGCTTCCTCTTCTGAAATCATTCATTGAAATGTTAGAGCATATGAATCTTTGGCTCAATGCAAATATCTCAAACAAATAGGATAGATTGAGGTAACCTTCTCATGTTTCTTGGAATGATCACCTCCCAAATCATGATTTCCATTCTTGTCCTTTTTCTTA
Organism: Eleusine coracana subsp. coracana; assembly: GCA_032690845.1. Taxonomy (NCBI): domain Eukaryota; kingdom Viridiplantae; phylum Streptophyta; class Magnoliopsida; order Poales; family Poaceae; genus Eleusine; species Eleusine coracana. The sequence goes on from CM064420.1 coordinate 65,361,607, forward strand.
TCCTTATCTTTATCTTTGCTCCGTTCTTTATGACGATGTTTGTGCTTCTTCTGCTCCTTGTCCTTTTCTCTGTCTTTCTCTTTGTGTTTCTTATGCTTCTTTACTTTGTCCTTGGACTTGATCTTTGATTTTCCAGATATGGTCGGGGTGCCTTTCTCTGCCTATTTTGATTGTCGAAATAGTTCGGTAAGTAGAAATATTTAATAACACTAAAGACATTAAAGTTTCAACAAAATATCTTACGGAAGGCAAATCTACAGGTGCTGTTTCCCGCAGCTGAAACGCTTGTCCTAGTGTTTCCATATCAAAGGGCTGAATGTAAGCAGTCTTCTCACTTTGATAGGAGTTCTGAAAGAGTTGATCTAGCTCCATCCCTTCTCCTTTACGAATTTCTGTGTCCCCCACAACATTGTTTAGATAATTCGTATCTGAAATTGCCAATGGCAAAGGTTTCTTGCAAAAGAAACTATGATGGTTCAGCAGCCTGTAGCGGCTAATTAAGTCAACAGCACCACTAAGCTCCCGGGGACCTGAAATGTGAAAAGAAACTAGGTGGATCAGTATTTCTTCTGTCCTAAAGTATTAGCTGTTGTGATTAACAACAAAGATCTGACTAGACGATGAAATGAGTATATTTGACAAAAAGATAAAGGAGGCATAAGCACTCATGAACTTATCTAGTCAACACCAATGATGCTAATGGCGAATGTCCTGATCAATTGTGTTCAGAGGGTACACTATTGTCAAGGTATGCAGGGAAAAGTCTATTTTCAAAGCAGGAAAAGAATAGAAGAAATTAAAGTTGATTATGTGGAAGTGAAGCGTTCAGGAAAATTTCAGATGGCCGCATCATTTGACTAAGTTTGTTTGGATATGAACATTCAGAAATCAGAACAAATAAAGGATATAGACTATAGTCTCCACTAGCAGTAACATAGAATGATAAAGAACAGCAAGAGCATGAACCTAGCAAGAGCTCAGTAATTGCGACATTTGCAAAAGAGAACATGCTCATCAAAGAGCCTAATTAGTCAAATTCAGGTATAGAAACAGCCAACGCTCATGCTTAATAAAAAATCAGAACCATAATAAACACAAATATTTTATTTTATTCACATATTTGTGCATCTATCAATCTGTTTATACACAACTACAGACTTTGAAGATATATCTAACATACCAAGACATTAGGATTGAAGTTGAACTAAAGCAACAACCAAACAACTCACCTCTCCCAAACTTGCCGTCAGAACCCATCTGGTTAGAGCTTGACATATTGGCAATGCATGTCAACCTAAAGTTTGATTCAACAAAAACTTATATGAGCAATGAGCATACCTAAGTGAAGTTAACTGGATATAAATGCATTCCACGTAATGTAATAAAAAGGTATAAAGATACAAAAATGGAAAATATATTTACTATAATAATAAATATTAGTTATGGGAAAGTCCTTATTTATATGTACCAATGCATGGTATTAAAGGTATTAACTGGTTTAGCTAGGTAAATATTACCATATACATTCACAGAATGAAGTAACATCCACTAACCAGGTCATTATGGAAGCCATACATTAATGTGCCATATGCAACTTTAATACACATACAGAACATTTGAAGTCCTGAACATGTTAATATCAGTGTTTCACATTATGCGCTGACTGATAAAAAGGTACAGCACTTTGTCATACTGCAAGTTGTGCTCGTGCAGAGGGGCTGCTATCCTAAGAGCACAGCTATGACAAAAGATGCTTGTTGCTGTTGTCATTGATTGTGTCTTTTTTAAGCACTTTTTTTTTAAAAAAATTGTTAGTAATTACTGCTCCATCCGTTCCGGAAATGCTGTCATTAGTACAGCAGGATTAATTCAAGCATATCCAGAATGGAGTATGATTTAGGCACCGGTACGGAGTGGGTTAATAAGACAGCTTAATAATGTGAAGACAAGCATAGGAAGACCAAACTTAACATGGGAGGAGTCAGTGAAGGGAGACTTGAAGGATTGGAATATCGTCAAGGAAAGAACTTTTGATTTTCGGTTTCCCCTCATTTACCCCCATTTTTGTTTGGTTTTCTATTGCCCTTTCCCCACCTCTTTTTTTTTTTGTTTTTCCCATCTTTTTTTTTGTTTGTTTGTCCTTGTGCTTTCGTTCTTTGGGGTGTCATCTCTAGCCTACCCCAACTTGCTTGGGATTAAAGGCTATGTTGATTTAACAACCAATACTAAAATGGTGCATATCTGGTGGGAAAAACAACACATGTGAATGTGTGAAAATAAGGTCTCTAAGTTTTAATCAAACCAACTGGGCCGTGGGAATAGTCATGTAAAATTTCAAGAGTAAATACAGTTTTTCCAGATAAAATTGAGATACCTGATGGGCAGAACATATTACCTATTCACTTACCATGTCCTCTTAATGTAACTCAAATTGAGTTAGTTTTGCTCTCAAAGTTGGTGGATACATGGAGCATTTCACTATATTTACTAATCCTTTGAAGATTCTACAAAAATCTAATGAAACCCTTGTTCACAAATTTCGAAGAGCCACATGCACCCAAGATATGAAGGAGGTGAAAGTGAGGAGTTTAGAATTTCTCTACACTAGCAAGCAAGCAGGTTGCATCAGATGTCATCCCACAGGAGTCATGTTGCAAGTTCAACTCTAGAACTGAAGCACTGTAAAAAATAATGATGCAAAATGGAAGCATCAAACAACCTAAGTTGGCTATAAAGTGTGACATTGCTGCGCAGCAAACCGTGGACGTCTGGAAGGGACATTTCCAGCAAATGAAGGTTGAAATCGTTGAATTAGGTTCAATCCTTTTCATAAAGAACAAGAAAGACAGAAGGTGTTCCACGGCTCGTGTATCCTACAGGAGCGGCCTCCTAGGGCATGGGTGCAGCGAAGAGGTCTCCTGTCCTACGACTCTACGAGAGCTCCAGACCCATCCCTGTCCCCGCCCATGTCCGCCGCGCAGCGGATTTTCCCATCCCCGCTGCATCCTACGCCAAAGGAAGGAGGGGATTGGAAAGGAGAGCTGAGCTCTCACCTTCCGTCGAAGCTTGAGAAGGAGTGCCCAAGGCGGCAGGCTTGTGCCCGTTCTGACCGCCGTGCACCGGCCTCACGAGACCAAGCTGCTGCTAGCTGGTACGCTTGGGTCGCTAGGGCGGCCGTGCTTGATGTGTCACTGCGGTGCTACTTCCGCCTGGTCTGCTTCTTCACTCTGCGTGGCGCCGGATGTTGAGATGGGCTGGGAGGTCGCCTGTCGTGGGAGACGGGAGGAGGAGCAACCGGGCGTGGGAGAAGGACGGAGGGATCGTCGGTGCCGCCAGCTCTCGGCGCGGTCGCCGCCGGTCTCAACGGATCTGGTCGTCCGCGCCTCGTGTCGCCTCTCGTGTCGATGGGCGTTCTCTCAGTCTCAGGTGGACGAAATGTACCACGGCATACTTCACATCGGTGTATACTGTCAGATTTTTTGTAAGGAAAAATTGTATACTGTCAAGATGTAATGGAATTAGACCTTGCTCAAATGCAGTCTGTGTTGAGCAAGCCCAACCACCATTCTCGTACGGCCCATTGACACTGAAGCTCAGTCTGTATGCGGCCCATTTACAAGGGAAACTGGCTCCGGCGCGTCATGGACTTGGGTCGGCCCGCAGGACGACCGGGCTGGACAACGGCTGAGCATATATCAGTTGAGCTATTGCGACTGCGAGCAGCACACGCAGATGATTAGCAGTCCGTTGTAAGAAGATTCCCTCAAAAAAAAAAAGGTTCGTTGTAAGAAGAAGAAAAAAAAGATGATCAGCAGTTGTTGCAGTTGGTGAACACGCGAGCTTGGAGTTCGCAAAGCTAATTAATTGCTCGTCGCCTTTCCGGCCGGCGATCCCACCCACGCAATAATCCGGCGCCGCTAAAGCCGGTGACCATCATTTAAGCCGCTCCTCCTGGGCCAGGGTCACGCACTTGTTCCGGCTGCCGGCGTACCGGAGGGGGACCGCGCGCGCTGCCTGATCTATCTATACATACGTCCATAGTTTACTTGGCAAAGCTTGGCCCTTGGTTGGGTTCTCTTGTCTTGCAGCTCCAATCCAAGAAACACACAGCCTGCCTGAGCAACAGAAACTGCGTGTGCGTTGGTTGGTCAGGTGAGCCTGATGATTGTAACGGGAGTTAAAAAATCGCTCTCCCCCTGGCTCACGTCCTTTCCGCGCTATATGATGAATATGAATTCGTTAACAGAGCGTTGTGGATTAGTAGTGAGTACGTGACGGTGATATGCACGTTAGCACTGAAGTAGTGACAAGTGCCGGACCAACATGACACTGAAGTTGAAGCGACGTCAGCGTCGACCGCGCGCGACACTGGCCGTGCCAGGCTGCCAGGACCTGCACGACCACGAACCTCGTTTTCACGGCCGTGCACACGCGTACGCGTCCCTGCCGGCGCGGTCGCCGGGTCGGTCGGTCACTGCCACCTCCCGGGTTCACAACATGTCGTACTACGACGCCCCGTCCGTCCCTCTCGATCGTGGCAGTGCATTCACGCCGCGGCCGGGCCGGGCCGTCGTCTCCAGGCCCCAGCGCGCTAAAGAGCAAGGCGCGCACAGGGGGTGCAGCGCAGTGCAGGCTCGCCCGCTTTGCCAAAAGCGGGTGCCCTGCCGCGCACCCAGCCGCTGCCCGCCAACCTCTTAAAGCTTTCACTAATCACAATAGTAGTAGTACCAGAAGAAGAGAGAACCCCATTCCATATTCCCATCCGACGCTCGGTCGCATTATTAGCGTCACGCGCCGCGCGCGCACTCAACGCCACCTGAACTGAACCAGGGGAGTGAGTCTAGCCAGAGAGCATAGCCATGGCGCGAGCCTTCCGCGCGGCGTCCCCGCTTCCCCTGCCCAGCTCCAGGAGCGCCACCAACGCCGTCACGAACAGTACCACCAGCAGCAGCAGTAGCGGGAACTTCCCGTCGTGGCTGTCCAAGAAGCGCTCCACGGCCAACAAGGCTGCGGCGCCCCAGCAGCAGCAGCAACAGCATGGTGGTCACACACGTCAAGAGAGCAGCAAGAAGGGCGAGCAGGACCCGCCTGCCGCATCGGGGCCCGCGGACCAGTCCTCCTCCTCAACCAGCGGTTCGAGGAAGCGCGCGGACGCGCTGGCGCGGCTGCGGTCGGCGTTCCTGGCGGCGATCACGCAGCGGCGGCGGCGGCGGCAGAGGCAGCATCTGGGGTCGTGCGTGACGGGCACCATCTTCGGGCGTCGGCGCGGGCGCGTGCACGTGGCGCTGCAGACGGACCCGCGCTCGGCGCCCGTGCTGCTCGTCGAGATGGCCGCATACTCCACCGGCGCGCTCGTCAGGGAGATGTCATCGGGACTCGTGCGACTCGCGCTCGAGTGCGAGAAGCCGCCGCTCGCGCCCGGTACGTTCCCTTCCTCCTATCTTACTGTATGAAACTCGCTCCACTTAATCCTGGTACAGTAATTCACAGCGATGGTGCTGATGGGTGCAGGGGAGAAGCGTCGCGCGCTGCTGGACGAGCCGACGTGGCGGGCCTACTGCAACGGGCGCAAGTGCGGGTTCGCCGTGCGCCGGGACTGCGGCGGCGACGAGTGGAAGGTGCTCGCCGCGGTGGAGCCCGTCTCCGTCGGCGCCGGCGTGCTGCCCGACGACGCCGCCAGGGGAGCCACCGCCGGGGAGGAGGGCGACCTCATGTACATGCGGGCCAGGTTCGAGCGGGTGGTCGGGTCGCGGGACTCGGAGGCCTTCTACATGATGAACCCGGACGGCAGCGGCGGGCCCGAGCTCAGCATCTACCTGCTGCGGGTCTGATACTCTCATCGCAGCAGCTTTCCCTTCCTTCGGACCGGGATGCGTTCGTCGGCTTTCAATCGAATGTATGCGTCAAAATAGTTGTGTTTTTTTTTTCCCTGTAATTTGGAGGAGGAGGGATTGGCAACAGTGTATGTACGATATTATTACTGCTTATTATTAATAGATTTGGTGGTGTGAGGTGGTTCTAGCGACATGGAGCTGTTTATATTATGCTTTTTTTTTCTGAACAAATGGTTCTAAAATTCGGATGCAGCCCGTGTAGGCCGGGTGTACATATCGAATACCGTAAGGCCGGGTGACAATGAAATCGATGATTCTCTGTCAGTGTTGATCCTGCCGACTGCTACATATATCGATCAAGTACAGCAACGCATTTATGCTTGGTACATTAAAATTCTGTCAACATTGCTCGGTGTCTAGAACTCGCACCACAATTATGCTCAATTCCTTGTACTAACCTATAGCTCATACAGTATATAATTGCCTTGCTACAAAGAATTGTTAGACATAAGTCCCTCTCAACTTTTGCATATCTTTCCCTCGCCCGTTATTTTTTTCATCCGAAACTAGTAACAATTATCTTTACTATTGCTCTGAAATTTAACAATACTAAGAGAAAAAAATTAACAATACTAAAGCAAATAAGATTTTGCAGTACCCATTCATTCCTTCCCTCGTGTGCCGCAATCGAGCAGCAGGGCCAAGGCAAATTATTCATCAGAGAGTAACCCGCAATAAATAATCAAGATTTCGATGTACCAAACCTAACGTATCGAACCTTTAATTAGTAGATTCCCATTACTGAATCAATCATGATTGGCATGAAAAGTATATTCCATTCTTTTGTCCTTGTTAATTTAAACTGAACTCGTTTTTCATCATCAGAGACTTCACTATGCTCAACCAATGATTATGAACATGGCTCATCAGGTAGGATTCAGTACGATTTAGTACATAATTATCTCAAAATAATTTGGCGGGTTGCAAACCCCTGTATTTCAACACTAATTAACTACTAGGCCATGGATGACAACAATAGTCAAAACCGTGGGACCTGATCATATTTTTTTAATAAACCATAAAAGGTGACACAACTGAGAGTGTCCTTAACATTTTACAAATCCCAAGTAATACTCCACTTATTCCTTATCATTAGGTCTTAACAATGCGAGACCCTTTTCGCTCCCCTTTTTCTTTCTTTTCTGCCCCTATCCTCCATCGATGCCATGCCAGAAGTTATATTCGCTCTCGCCGGCGGGGCAAAAGGCACAAACCGGGTGGGCCACACTAGGCAGAGAGATGTGGCCCATGAAACGTCACCAAGTTGTTGGGCCACGGAGAGACCAACTGGATCTTTAAATGGTTAATGAAAAGCCCAGCTGGTAGGCGACTTTATTTTAATTCATGCGCCAACGGCGTACATATTCCGCGCTCGTTATGATTGCGGCGCGTAAAGCTGTCGCTTGCACGCTTAAACTTCGCTTACTCCTGCTTAAAGTAGTTTTAACCCTGCTTTGGTGGACCCACGTGTCATATCGTGTTACGGAAATGGAGCGCTGGGCGCCGATGAGACGCGGACGGTGATGAACCAACAACGGATAAGCGACCGCACGCATGCGCCGCTGTCGGAATGAAGAATGGGCTCCCACGTTTTACTAACACCGACTGAAAATTGGCCTGGTTCTCGTGTAATAATTCTAGTGTTTTAGACGTCAGTATAGGCACTTTATTTCATGGTCATTCTTTTATTTTAAAGTGTTTTTTTTAAGAATATGAAATGAAGCTGTTATTTCGATTGCATACCTTCTGAAGCCTTGCACTTTTGAGGGGCAAAGAATGACACTGGTCACTGTTAGAGATGACGAGAAGGTTATAGCTATTTTAGAAGTCGCAACATAATGTCATGGCCGACAGATTCATTCCTCTAACTTCAAATCACCTTACATCAGGGTAGGCCTTGCGTCGCGACCTATTCGAAACTGGAGCGGCAAGTGCCGCTAGCGCCTAGCAGTATAGCCACTGATTAAGCACATGACTTCTACTTCTTCAGAAGTGGAATTATGCACATGCAACAACATTATAGCTCGCCGTCCAATCTTGACCTCAGATTATGAGATTATTCCACGAGAAAAAGATGAAAATAATATTCCATTATTCCGATCCAGTTTTCATGACCTGGACTGGCATCATCAGCGTTCACTTTATGCTCTAATCTCTCCCATAATCCTTGTGTTTGGACCACACATGGTGCCGTAATGAAGTACCATTTGAAATGTCAAGTTGCATCGTCCTCGTCTACTTGCGTGCTAGTGCCCTAATTTGGTTAGTGAATTGTTAGGTAATCCTGTTGTTCCGGCGAAAAGCTCTTGCAGATCAGAATACGAAGTCCAGGAGAGGAAGCATCCATGATTGGTATAGGTACCTTTTCCGTGCATGCTGTACAAGTATGAATTGTTGCTATTCAGAATGTAGAATTCGGTTACGAGCTTGTGCTCGATTGCACGTCAACCCAAAACCCTGGATTAAGCAAAACCCTGGATTAAGGACTAGTATCTTAGAATAATGTGCATGCCCCTCCTGTGTTGATTTGCTAATTGCATTCAAACTTTGCACCTTTGGTGATTTCATACTACATTCTGGACGACACGGCTGATAGGCTGAGACACAGAGTTCTGCGGTACATTCTTACATAGAATTAGTTGGCCTCCGTTGTTTGTTGCACCTGCGTGTGGGCATGAACTCGCACCCACGTGTGCTCACTTTTTTTTTAATTCGTGTAATAACTTGCCCTACATGCATGTACTTCATTTAAGTTTTAATCAAAATTAGGTAGGGACCTCTCCTCCCGCGTTCCAAAAAAAGAATTAAAACAGAAAGGGGTAGTAGTTACTTAACTGTAGATTGTAACTACTCCCTGAAAGAAGGCATGGCTCGCCGATCGCTGATGCACAAGCTGAAATATACTACTTCTGTTCCAAGATATTTGATACTTTAGTCAACTTTAAATGTTTCAAAATAATTGACATTCTTACTTTCTCATGCAACTTTCTCTCTTTCTAATGCATCCTTATTTTTATTTTTCTCTTCTTTGTTTTTTGCACACCTACATTTTTTACTTCTACTTAAATCCTATACCCAAACCTAAAACGTTAATTATTCTAGGACGGAAGGTAAGAGCCACTCATGGTATTTAAACTTTTGCCCTCTCCTGATTTCCGTTGCGCAACTTCACCATGCCTCCCCGTTTTCTAGAGAAAGGAAAGACGATGCTTGCACACGAGGGCTGCTCAACTTTCCTGCTTGCTTACCATGGCAGGAGCAAATAGAATGTTTCGCGGGACCCGGGGACCGGGGGGACCTAACCCTGTCTCCACGTTTCGCTTGATTGCTTCTTGATGGGTTTCCTTCAAGGATGCATGGAATGATGGGTGGATAGTTACAGTGTAGTCATTTCGACAGACAGAGAAATCTACCCCGAGATTCCACTTTTCTGCTCAAGCCATGCGCGGCATTTTGCTCGTGGCCGTGGGCCTCGCGTTGTTCACGAATTTCGGTGGTAATTCCATTTGAGGGACACGTGTGTGGCCTTTCCGGGTTATTACTACCTGGGGCAGAAATCATCAGGCTTTCTCGTTCGAAGAAACATTCAGTGTGTTATCCACACAAAGAGCAGGGTTTTGCTGATATCTTCTACTCGTCTCAAAATTATACCGTTTGTCACAGTTCGCTTCCGGGCTCGAAGTATCCATGAAATTGCATTATCTGATTAGTCTCGTGCAGCATCATTGCAGTGTTCCTTTTCAGCCGCATTCCCGGACCCAATAATTTCGCCCCAGCGCCGGTGGAAGGAGGCATCCAAAAGCATGACAGTTGAAAACTAGCGCCAAGATACTGACTCCCTGACAACCTTGTCATACACAAGCTCTTGCAAATTGGCTGGACAGATTCGTAAATCGTAAAGTGCCGCGGTAAACAGAATGGTACTCCAGATATATGATACCTGGAGGATCCATTACTTTGCACTTTACCTTCTCTACTCTTAATTTCACCTTTATTATTAAATTTTGAACCAATAAGGGGGTGTTCGTTTCCTTTAGTGCTAAACTTTAGCCCCCCTTTTAGCATATTTTTCTCTCTTGTGCTAAACTTTAGCACAAACTTTAGCATACATGCTTATTTCCGTTGTGCTAAGCTTTAGCCTAAAGTTTAGCTTTAACCCATTAACACTTGGAAACGAACACCCCCTAAACGTATGCCTAGGCTAGGAAGGCTACCACTTCTAGAGTCCACATGACACAACATAAACTCAGATCAAAATGACATTATCATCTTAAGACGTACACCAAAGGGCCCTATACGCCGGACCACATGGTTCACATGGTTTAGCCAAATAGCATGACAGTAGGAATTAACTAAAGCAAAACAGGGGTCTAAGAGAGTAGGAAGTCCGTCTCAATTAAACAAATGTAATGTTGACTAGAGGTTTATCAAAGGGTTAACGAACTATACAATTCTAAGATTTCAAGATTCTTTCAGAACTTATATGAACTTACAACTGGCCACGTTTATGATGTTGACAAAACCATAACAGAATACAAACTGATGTTTCTGCAAATATTTTCTGTAAGGTGACCACTGACCAGGATTTCACAACACCTCATCTTCCTGCACATACAGCCCCCCATCAGTCTCGATGGGCATTGAAGGTGGGGTTCCCGCTGGGATGCAAGCAGCCCCATTCTCTCCTGCAATGGTACATAATGCCTCCGCATCCTGAATAGCCCGGTCAAGATTGATCTGACCACTGAGCTCATTGATGAACTTGAGGAGGGTATCAAAGTCCATTTGCTCTCCTATTATCCTCTGACGGTATCTCTTCAAGATTGCTACACATAAGTACAAGTGGAAATGCTCTGACAAATAATGGGTCCACAAAACTTCCCACAAGACCATGATCTGGTCAAAACTGAACTCCCTGAAACCCACAAGAAATTTCTTAGAATTCAAAAGAGACCTGATAGCTGCTGAGCTATATTTTCTTCACAGTAACTAACTGGCCAACTGCTTGTGATTTACTGGCAAATTGATTCCACGAACAATTCATATTTGTCAGTGGAAAATATTTGAAAGGATAACAAAATCATTAGCACGTAGCAGTTCAGCCTTCAGTTACCGCTTGTAGATGAAGAAATAACTTTATCAGTGCTAGCCATAAAAGAAACATAATCATGTCCTTTTACGAATGCAAGCAGTTAGAATATGTCTGGACTTAGACTGGGTTAAACAGGGCTTCCACATTATCAAAGCAGTTTCTCCCAGATAATGTTGGCCACCAAACTTCCTATACGGCTATTGGTCAATGCGTAACAACTAATAAAGATTAGACAGTCATTCCATCTGCTACGAATTATGATAACCCATGCAACCATGCTGCTGAGCAATTTGGTAAAAAAAATGACAATTTTGCTTCATATAAGTACAGCTTCATGTTATGACGGATCTTTTGAAAGCTTCAAATTCATAACATTAAGTTATATAAAATTATTAATTAACTTACTGTATCAAGATTATACAAGTAGCACAAGGAATCTACAAAATAGTGTTACCGTTCAAAGATGAATGCCACACTGATCTGTTATACATGTATAGCAAATGAAACTTAAATTTTAAGTGCATCAGATGCAAAAACTCATAAAACTTAAAGCAGACAAGGAATGAATTACCTTTTGAATTGTATAAGAACCCAGCGGAAACAGAAGAAGTAGTTCAGGCAGTCATTCTGCCTAAAATAGTTGTGCAATGGAGGATCAAGAAGCTCCACAAGCTGAGGCACATAGGAAAAAGAATTAGCATAAACTAGCACCGCACTTTCATGGATTAGACTACAATTGTATTGTGAGCCAAATGTTGAAAGGCAGTAGCTAGTAGCCTAGTAGCATCAAATCATTGAGAGGATTGAATGCAACAACAGGTGAAAAAGGTTTAAAAGTTTAAAGCTACAAAGGATATAGGTCATGTTTGGGGGAGCGGTTGCTTTTCTGCGTTTTGAAGAAGCGGCGATTTGGAGAAGCGAAGTTTGCTGGCCCAGAAAGCAGCGTTTCAGAGAAAGAAAGGGGCCTGTTTGGCGCCCTTGCTTTTGGATAGTGGCATTCTTCCCCATCTCTCTTCCAACCTCGGTGGACTCCTCGGCTGCCGCATTGATCTCCGCCAAGGAGCCATCCTCGTCCAATTTATCATCAAGATGAGCGTATCAAGCACCAGATCCACTTTCCAAGCCTTCTGGACCCATCTCGCTCTTCCTCCATAGGTTACAGTAAAGCACCGAGCTCAACCTGCCATGGCCCTTCCTCCTCGTAGCAGCAACTGATCCCCATGACCAGAACCCAAATTTAGAGCTCAAATGGATGAACGGTACCAAGAGGAATCGATTTCATCATTCCCTGGAGGCCCTCCCCTTGTCCCCATACTTGAATCGAGCTTTACAAACTTGTCCAAGGCGAGTAGAACACGAGCTCTCTTGTTTCAATGGACATGTCACCGTGTTCTGAGTTCATGGACAGCAACTTCCACCATGGAATGAAGGGAAGAGAATGAGCTTGTGCAGGCTCTCAGAGAGGGAAAAGTAGCGTGCTTGTCCGTGCTCAAGGGATGGCCGGGCATGTGCATGCTCACGGCGCCACTGGGGAGGGGAGTTATAGGCAGCGCAGGGCGAAGGGAGCCAGACAGCAGCGTGGCGCAGGGGGTAAGGGCCTGCGAGGACGAGGATGGGGATGTGGAGGGAAGAACAACGTGAGGCGGAAAAGCCTGGAGAAACGACAAACGAATCACTTCGCTGCTTTTAGTTCAAATGACGCTTCTTTCTGCTTTTGCTGGTTTGGAGAAGCAACACCGTTTGAGGGAGCTTTTGGCTTTTCTAGCTTTTTGAAGAAGCAAAAGCTGAAAAAAGCTCCTCCAAACAGGACCATAGACTTATAGAGGTCCTTCACATTTTAACAGTAAATTTTTACCAAGGCATACAATTTCCCCCATGGCAAGAAAGCCCAAAATCATAGGAATCGGAACTGACGAGTGCATATAAGAATTGTATAGACATAATCAATAGAAAGGAAAGTGGATTTGGATATCAACACAAGATGATTCAACTAAGAAAAATTGTATTGAGATTATATCGATTGAACCTTAGTGAGCCTCTGCCACATAACATTGCAAAATGGGAAAAGAGCAACATGATGCTGCTTAGCTACTAACTCCGCTCCTGGCACAATGAATTTAGAATCCAGACATACCTTGGATAATGCAAGTAGTTGAGCATGCATGCCATTCTGGTCACGGTTAAAATTGGCACCTAGTCGTTCCATCAAGGTAGCAAAGCACCAAAACGATTCGGACTCATCTTCCATGACATAAAGTATAGGTGCCAAAAAGTCGCTCATTCCCTGGAGCATGGAGCACAAATATTAAAATGTGGACTCCGTCTCAGAAGAAAACACAAAAAAATCTGTTCAGAGTATACTTTAGTTATGAGAAATAAAGTCAAGATTTACGGGGTTAGTATCAACAACCAAGCAGCCAACCCAGCAACAGAAAAGCCATTGCAGGAGTCAATACATCAGAAATATCTATGACTGTAGGATAGCAAGGCTAAGCCGGTTAGGCTTACTAATCAGAGCAATAGATCAAAAAGTAGAAGTCCTGACAATAAAAATTGTCAGAGAAACTAATACTTCACAATATGGCATTTCGGTCATCCGAACCAGTGTCTCCAATATGGAACTTTGGCAACCATTTTTCAGTATTATCGCAATATCACAATATTTTCCAGTAATATTTTCATGTGAATGATCACCGATTCAAATAGTTTTCTTAAGTTAATGGTAAAATGGTAATTACTTTAGTGTTCATGGTAAAAATACACTAACAACTGAGTAGGGTATATATGTACGATATCATTGTTGCAGACGAGCTTGAGACATGCATATACTAAAGCCATCAACCCACCGAAAACTGAATTACTTTAGTATACTAAAGCCAACATGCATATGCTAAAGCTGACATTGTGTTTCCCACTTAAATGAGGCAGCTTTAATTGTTTCACTCGCAAGATGAAAACTTACCTGGCAATAACCGAGGTCAAAATTGTAGAATGAATATGTCAACAGGATGTCACGTAGAGCTACAACATTCCGGTTGTCATCTCCTTCATAGAAGGGGATGGACCTATCTGTTCTCACCTTTATGGATAAAGAAAAATACAGTGTAAGCTAGAATGGTATAATACAGATTCACAAATAGGCAAGTCAGTAGAGAGGACAAGAAGGCACTTATTTACCACATCTTTATCAATAAGGCCTTTCCTTTCCCTAAATTTGGTGAATCTTTTAGCTTGAGTGGCTGAAATACTCTGCAGAATTGTGTAAGTGTAAGAATAATTATGACCTAACATTATGAAAATAGAGTATCTGAAAGTGATTAAAAATGCACCCGCTGGAGTTATTGAAGCACTAGTATTTTGTTTGAGAGAGGACAATGGAGCGCAATACCCCTGCTGACTATATATTAATAATAAAAAAAACATACAAAACAGAGTACAAAGGAAATGAACACACACAAAAGAAATACTCCCTCCGTCCCAAAATAATTGGCATTCTAGCTCTCCAGTTTTCCCAAAATAATTGGCATTCTCACTTCCCGATGCACCTTTCTCTCTTCCCAATACACCTCTATCTCTATCTCTTTCCTCCTTATTTTCTGTGCAACTGCCTTTTACACTTCTCCTTAATTCCCGTGCCAGGCTCTAAAGTGTCAATTAAACTGGGACGGAGGAAGTATGTAATAAGGTTTAGCTCCCATCTCATGTACACTCATCCGGAGTTCAAAACAAAAAAACATATAATAATCACAACTCAATTCTAGATTATTTAGATGTAGTGAAAGGGCATATTCACCATTAAGCATTAATAATTTAATAGAGAAACTGAGAAAGGCTGGCACAGGGCACTTTATTAGTCTTGACTGACCTTCCACTGACATTTTAAGGCTTCATATTCTGCTCGTTTCATGGCATCAAGGTATTCCCTCTCAGCATATGTTGAATCATATTCATGATAACCCAACAAGAATTTCCAGACCTATATTCTCCCATATTAGATTATATGTACAAGTCCTTGCCATTAGTTATAAGAAATCAGGGATCAAATATTAAACCTCTTTTCTCAAAACATGATCAATTCCCCCATAGAAAACTTTTTTCTTCAGTGCCTTTGAATCCATAACTCTGCCTTCAGGATCTAAGAAAGCACTCCACTGCCAAAACATTTTCAGACAAACAAAAGAATATTTCAGAGGAAAACTAATGCTGACCATATTAATATATGAAACCGCACACTCATTTTCAGTTCATGCAATCATCAATCCAAACCTTGGATTCATATAACATACTAGTAGTGTTTAAACAAAAGGTGTAGCAGTTCAGACATGAAAAACATGATTGAAAATTGCTGGGGAACAATTCCATTAGAATACCCATCTTAAATGTTAAAGACAAATTGCACCAGAGTTCCTAGAGCATGGGAATGAATAATTTCAACATAATTACATTTAGCAAAAGCAAACAGAAACTTGGTTGTTCTAAGGACCATAGGACTTTATGCAAATACAATAATACACATATTAGAAACCTAACATTGAACTCGTCCACTGTCCATCAACTGATGTTTCAAGTGGACTCAGTTATGGATCTAGTAATAACTTACACTGCTATGCTCACAAAGTAACTGCAGGATGGACTTTTAACATCATGATTCAATACCCAAAAAAAAAAAAATGCTGAAATGAAGCACTCAATAAGATACATCAGCATTTGAAGAGTTGTTACCTCTTCAACACTTAATGGACGTTCTCTTTTTTTCCCCCACACTAGAGGCAAATGATCAGGCTGCCAAAATAGAAGGGAAACTAATGTTACATAAGGTGAAGTATGTGAAATTTCCAATCACGAATGGAAGATAAAGCTTTCAAGAGAAGCTAACAACAACAAAAACAATGCCTTTTAATATCAAGCTGGGGTAGGATAGAGATGGAACCCGCAAGAGCCAATGCACAAGGATAAAAAAAACAAATAAAGGAGGAGAGAAAGGGCAATAATAAACCAAACAGAAAAGTGTAAAAGAGGAGGAAACCAAAAATCAAGTTCAAGAGAATATAAACTAATGGCTTCTGTAAAGGAATTTAAAAAAAAAATTGTTTCAATTTAGCAATGTTGGTCAACCAAGGCTCAAATGACCTGGATGACTCTAGGCTCGTTCTCAGATTATAAGCATTGCACTGCTGCATTACAGAGAATGCCAGATGATGATGTACGTTAAGTTTTCAACACAATAGGTGTTGCCTTGAGATTAATGCCGATGTGATATTAGTGCCAATATTTGGATCAAATTTAACAACAGGTTAAATAATTCAATATTGATTCTATCTGTAACTACTTCGAGAACTCATAAAATAATGGCATGATTGGTAGTGCTTAAATGAGTACAAAGGTAAATTAAAGCAAGACGCATTACCTCCAGTGGATCTGAGGGCACAACAGCCTTTTCTGGTGTTGTTTGCTGATATTTCTTTTTATCACTAACTTTAATGTTTGAATAGTATTCTTGCTGTTGCCGTCCATAAGCATTAGCACCATTATTGTCCCGAAAGAGGCTTGATGTGGTATCTCGTGCGAACTTTGTAACCAATGAGAATTTCTCCAAAACTTGAATTGAAAGATCACGACCTGGATCATTTGATTTGTGCTTTTGCATTGACCCATACTGAGACATGCTAGCAGGTGCTCCGTGTTTGGCATCATTCCCATGTACTCCATCATCAACTGAACCAGTGAAACTGAGTGAATTTTGTCGTGACATGACATTTGCCACAGTGGCAACTCCTGGAAGCTCCAGAGATGACAAGCATTTCTGTGGCCACATAAATTAAGTACGGTTGGTATCAATTGGACCACATTCAAAATTTAATAGATTCAAAAGATCTAAAGCTGCTACTGCATCCAGAGAAAGTAAACCCTAATTGGCTACAAAAAACTTGTTTGTAGCCACTGTACAAAGAATCAAAGAGTCATTTTGTAGATAGGCCCACAATGAATCATTTCAGTATTATAAGTAATGGTAGAAGAATAGAGCTATAATACAATTGAGATTTGCTAATTGGCTACAAAAAACTTGAATATGATAACACACCTGAAGAGGGTCTTGGAAGTCATTGACAAGAAATACATTAGGATTGTCGTCCGACCTTGAAAAAGAAGAAAGAACACTTTAAGCAAATATGTAGAAAAAAAAAGTTTCCAAGAAACATTGGACAAACCAGTTTTAAGGTTTTGCTATGTAGCTACTTTTCAACGGTATAAGTTGATGCTAGAAATTCACAATTAAATAAACACTCCTATATATGTTAATATGATAACCATTAACCGGCGATGGTAGTTAATATGATGTTTTATCACATCCAATACCACAATCTATATAACTTGGTATTTGATTTCCATTTGTTGGAACCGAAGTTTTGCATTAAAATTAATGAATAAACATTTAACAACAATGTATAAGTATTTAGAACCATTGAACTCCAGAAAATAAACCTGATAATGAAGACGTGTTGTTTTAGGGTCGCAAACAATTCACGAATTCCGCCATTGTAGAAATAGAATGGAGGAAAAGCCAGGCCTGGAAATGATAAGATAAATGAACACGATCCTTTTGTCCAATTGTATAACACTATATGCAAAAATGAAAGAAGCAGAGATGCAATTACGTGTGACAAGATAGATGGAAGCTAATTGAGGCATCATCAATGTACATATGATGTGGATTTTTAGCTAACTATATGAAAGAACAAACAATTACAATAACATCTCACCAGATGAGAGAACAATAATTATGTAACCCGATACAAATGCTGGGGTGTGCCTTTGGATGGAGCGTACATCACTGAAAGGTAAGGTCTTAATAGTATACAGGTTTCTATCTGCATAGAGTCAGGTAGTTGAGAGAGTCAGGAATCATCACTGTTAGCATCAACTTAACACCAGTAAGATAATTTGTGTAAGTTACAAAACAGTCTTTATTCCATACATTTTTCTATTTCCATACTGACTGAGCTGCTCAACAAAGAATCGACTCCTTCATTTGGCTCCCAGCTCTGTCATAAATATCAACCAAACCATCAGCAAAAGATAGAAAAAATGAGCAATTAAAACACAAGCATGAATCAACCAATTTCCCATCTAGGTAGCAATAATCTTTTGGGTTTTTGTGATCCTCCTAGTCTAATATCACACATGCAACAGAAAATATAAGAGGAAACACTACTAATCAGTAGGATAGGTAATGTTAAACAAAACTATAACATACGCCATGCTAAAAACAAAACTGGGCCAAACTTTTAATAACCCTAGGAAATTTGCAATGGCCCGGTCAGAGATAGCAATCATATAAATTCCGCTAGAGTACTCCCTGCGTTCTTATACACAATGTTCTAGAATCCTAGCAAATTACTCCATTATCTTCATTATGTATTGATTGGGATCAACCATTTATGATATGAAATCGCCAACCACTAGGGCAACTCAGCAGGATTGCCTCACAAGGAACAATGATCCCTGCTGCAGGAAGAGCCGCAGCTTCCCGCTGATCCCAGCGCCATACTGCGTCGGATGGATGGTCACTCGCTCCTTCTCATAAATCACGTCCACCCTCGCCGTCTCGTCCGAGCCTCCGTCAGCCGAATCGCTCCGCATCGCCTTCCATCACCAAGCTGATATCAGTTCAATCCAAGGGAAAAACAAATACTATAGAAGTATAGATCGCGAAATCATAAATCCCCGACGAAACAACAAAATTCCAGAAATTCCTCGAGTACTGATCACTCCGAAAATTTGCGAAGAGAAAGCAAAGAGCAAGCAACTGCTTCAGTGTTTAGCATGGAGCAGAAACCCTTTCCCCAACAATATGAGCAAATAAGTCTAATCCCGACAAACCCCAACCCTAGCAATCCCCCAAATCGCAAAGGGAACAAGAGATCGAAGCATCGAGTTGACAGCTAGTGGATGGCGGGCGAGTACCGTGTGATTGGTTGCGGCGGCGGCGGCGTAATCAGAGTCGTCGGAGAAGTCGTAGAGCTCCGGCGAGCGCGGGGAGCCTGCCTCACCTGCTGGTGCTTCTCCTCCACGCATCGCCGCGCGGAGAGGTGCGGTCTCGGGTATTGCTGGATCCCCCACCCAACCAACTCTTCTTACTGCCGACGCAATGGCACGGCGGAAAATTTTAATGGCGTCTGAGTTCTGACCACCACGCTGTTTCAATCTTTCGGTATCTATGAGTGGTTTAATGCGACGATAATCTTTTCCATTCTTGCCACACGCTTTAACAGATTTTTTTTAATCATAATAATCACTAACATATATTTTCCAGAAAAGTGACGAGATTTTTACATTTCATTTGAATGGTTCCTCCATGCATTCATATTTTAGTGAGCCAACAAGCAATTAAATAACGTATATCATATTATTTTGGACATGTTATATGATATTTTTCAAACAATTCATATTTCTATTGGACACAAGAACAAATATGGGTTTTTGGTAAGCAAATCACGTACTCCCTGAGTACTCTTTTTCTTAAAGCATCTCTAAAAGCTTCCAAAAAAATTGTCCTAAAAAAGTGTTTTTAAGAGCAGTTTAAAAATTATTAAGGAAAAGTTTTCTGGTTTCCTCCAACAATTCTCCTTAAAAATAGATCAGACTTTTAATTAGGTCACGTCAGCATCTGGGACCATAACAATATTAATTTCCTTCTAAATGTAAGTATTGGGATATCTAATTTTTCCCTCATTTCTAGCTACAAATGAGAAGAATTTAGGGAGAGAATAAATCTGTGAGTTGTTTAGGAGATCTTTTAGAGATGGTTTTTTAGACTAAACTCCATAAATTTAATTTAGGGAGAGATTTTGGAGAGTTTTTGAAGATGCTCTAGTATATGTTTTTAGCTCTCATATTCGGATAGGTGGAACAGTTGGGAGTACTCTAATTTTAGACACGTTTACCAAACGCTTGCTTTCAACGCCATCAGCTTCGGCATCACCGGGAGAGCCAGAGGAAGAGGTCGAGAGATTGCCATGCCTTACAGACGAAGGAAACACATCAGCATGGACATTCCTTAACCGTGTAAGCCTTGAAGACCTCGAGTTCTATCACCGAGGTCAGGTACAAAGATTATTTTGCCAAAAACAAAGTCAGTTACCAATGGCATGGAGGTTAAGAAAATGAGGACGGTCATTATCCATATCACAACACAGTCCATATCACAAAAAGATACGTGCATATCAAATCTCTTTTCTGCTGCTGGAGTTCTGAATAATGTGATAAAATATGCAAGACAATCAGAAAGGGGGAGTAATATTTCCCAGATTGACAAAAGCCGCAACACTTTCTGATGTCAACGAAGTAATCCGAATCAGGGGAAAAAATCAGGAAAAATGAACAATTACAAACCATGCTACTGGTGTTACATCTCATCAGCTACCTCTGTGAGACCATCAAGCTATGTCTACTACAGATATATTTCAATTACATGGGAGAAGCATAAACCAGCAGAAAATCTAGTACATCATCAGTTCATCACCAAAAGCACACCCTACAGTTCCAAGAATGAGATCATGAATTAGAAGCACAAAAGCTAGAAATAACCTATTCAATCGCCTCTGCAATTGTCATGTAGTGAAGAAAGACCATAGCTTTTTCCCGATTGATTTATTTTGCCACTCAGAATGAAAATCATCTTCCACATCATCCAGATCAGCCTCAAGCTCACTACCAGATGGAGTCATAGGCACATCTGGCAGTGCATCTTTACCTTCCACAATATCTCCATCCTCTTCCCCAGGGCCCTCTACAGAAGCGTGGACGTCACCAACTTCAGCCTGAAGGAAGACGAGATCCCAGTTAGCTCTGGCCCTAGATACATGTTGCACAGAAATAGAACTTACTCGACTCAAAATGACACATGTTTCCCAGTGCTGGAGACATAAGGTACCTGGGAAAACTCGTGCAACTGAGATGCACCATAATCAGCAGATTCAGAGGCCCTCTTGCTCTCAGTGGCAGGTTCTTCAGCCTTTGAGGTTCCTTCTGTGTCATCCGCTGTAGCCTCAACAGTATGTTTGGTTCCTGCCTTCACAGCTTTCTTTTTGTTGGCTTGTGTGGCGGCATCAGCATTTGCACTTTTGACAATAAACAAAGATATTAATTTTCCACAAAGAACTAAGAAACAGAATGCAAGATAACCCAAGCCAAACCTAAGGTACAGTAGTACTTACGCTCTATTGCGTCTCAAATTGTAGCGCTGTTCCCCCGGGCCAGTCACCAACGCAGCAGTTTGCCGCCTCTTGCGCCGCTGCCCTCCAATGGAAACACTTTCTGAATGAGCTTCACTGCCCTCTTCATCTTTTTCGCTAATTGTATCTCCAGCAAGACGCCGTTTTCTTGTACCAACACCCACAGCTGAATCTCCTTGACCATCATTCTTCTCATAGGCCTCACCAAGTATTGCCTTAGCATCTTCAACTACAGCACGGACAGATCGTGTCCTTTTCACACCACCTTTTCCTCTACCCTTCCTGTTTTGTTGGCGCGGCCCTTGCTTTGATGTTTCAGGTTGTTGATCTGCTTCAGCAGGAGGTTCCGAGTCCTTTCCATTTTGATCAACAGAAGCAATAGTTGCATCAACTGTCATTTCATTAATGCCATCAAATGACTGGGTTCCAAGAATATCTACACAGTTATCTGCTACACCTACAGAAGATTCCATCTGGACATCACCTGCTATGTCCTGCCTCTCAGACTGCTCATTTTCCCTTGGCACACTATCAGAAGGGAGATCCTCTCCATCAAAAGAATCATGAGCTACCCCATAGACAGGAGTTGGTTCATAATCTCCACCGCTCTGTGATGCTTCCTCCAATCTTGCACCAAAAGGAATGTTCTTCTCTGCTGCCTGTACTGATGACTGCTCACCTTTTTCTCTAGGAGAGAACTTAAAAAGCCTTGAACACTTCTGTAACAAAGATAAACGACCACCTGAATTAACAATGTTTCCAGTATCTTGAGCTGATGCCTTGGCATTTAATGAGCTATCATCTCCTTCAACAGCCAAAACAGGATGCTCAATTTCAGCATTGCCTTTAAGAGTCACAAAATAATCTAATCCCTCAATAGAAACCCCACAGTTTTTACACATCTTGTGTTTTTCAATCAAATCCATGAAGTTATTCATATCCCTGTTATATGCCTCTCGACGAAGTTTCAAACTCTTGCTCAATGAGTGAAGACTATCGATGTCTCTTCTAATATCTGTCGTGGCAACATCGAGTTTCTGTCTGTCCTCCAGTAGAACTTTTCGTTCAGTCTGCAGTTCTCTTTTTTCCGATATTATCATCTGAATCTTTGACTCGTTCAACTCAATCGCATGTTTCAGTTTATTTTCTACAAAATCTGTTTTCCTATTTAACTCATTCTCCTTGACTTCCAGTTCCCTCTCTTTACTTGTACGCTTTTGCTCCATTTCCATCTCCTGTTCATGACGAAGGAGCTGCAACTTATGCTGAAGATCAGCGCGTTCTCTTTTCAGATGCTCATCTATCTGCAATCGCTGGTGCTCTATATCATCACTCAATGTTTTTTCCTTGCGTTCAAGGTTTTCCTGCTGTTCCTTGATTTTTTCTTCCATTTCCTGCTTTGCCTCAATTAACTTCTTCTCTTCACTGTCACGCCACCTTTCCAAACTCATCCTCTCATTATTCAAATTCTTGGCTTCCTCTTCCAGGCGAGCTCTCTTTTCATCTAGCTGCTCCCACTCTTCCTCAAACTTCTGCCTCTCCTTCCTCAAATCTTCAATTTCCTCAGAAAGGGAGTTGCTTCGCATTCTGTATTCCTCAATCTCCTTCTTGAGTTTTTCTGTCAACAAGTCATGCTGCTGTCTCTCTTCCTCCGTGACTTTCAGTTTCTCATTCTCTTCTGCTATTCTTACCTTCTCAGCTTCTAATGCAGATTTGATCCTTTCAAGCTCTGATTTGTACGTCTCAAATTGTTCCCTTTCATGATCCATTTGCTGCTTTTCTTTCAGCAACTTCTTTTCATCACTTTTCAGTGTATGCTCCCACTTCTTCAAAGCTTTGGATTTGGTATCCAGATCATTCTGCTTACTTTCCAATTTTTTCTTTTCATCATTCATTGCCTGCTTACTTTTAGAAAGTTGAGCCTCCAACAATTTGACATCTTTCTCCCTTTGCAGCAAATCTGATGCCTTCTGCTTCATCTTCTCATCAAAGGATTTCCTCTCC
Organism: Eleusine coracana subsp. coracana; assembly: GCA_032690845.1. Classification (NCBI taxonomy): domain Eukaryota; kingdom Viridiplantae; phylum Streptophyta; class Magnoliopsida; order Poales; family Poaceae; genus Eleusine; species Eleusine coracana. The sequence goes on from CM064420.1 coordinate 65,384,832, forward strand.
CTCTCTAGTTCTAATTCAAACTCCCGTCTCTTAGATTCAAGTTCCATCTGATGATCCTCAAGAAGCCTCTGAAGCCCAGCCTGGAACACAATGAAGGGCAACATCAGTCTATTGAAGGCAAAATGAAAGGGAAAAAAAAGATTGAAACAATATAACAAACACAGACTAGTATGAAATTTTGATGTTCAAAATATCAACATTTAAAGCACATGGAATATATATATAGCATGGGGTATAAATTTATTTAAAAAAACAAGCAGTGGTCAGATTAAGCGTAGTAGGAAACTAGCTACTGAGGCATGCAACACTACAGAAACCAATTGATGCTTATCTAACTGCGTACAAGCTGCAATACTTGATAACAAAAATGTCAACATAAACTGATCAAACAAACTTTACCAAAAGTCCTATGGTACATAAACCACATAAACACCACCAAGTAAACAGCCAATTTTCTGATAACGTGGAACACAAAGCCTAGTAGTCTACCGCACTTACTTTTTCTCTAACACTGGCCTCTTCTTCCCTATGAGTCAAATTTTTTTCTCGTTGTTCTAATTCCTTCCTCTTTGATTCAGCTTCCTGAAAACACATCAGGAGTAAGCAAACAGAAATCTCTTGAGACTGTGAAAAGAGTTAAAGACAAGACACCTATCAATAGCTACCTTTTCTTGTGAATGTAGCTCATTTAATCTTTTGTTAATATCATCCTCTTTTACTTTCAAAGTAACTTTAGTTGCTTCCAGTGTCTTTCTTGCCTCTTCCAGTTCATTTTGCTTAATCCTGAAAAGCTGATCATTCTTGTTTGCTTTCTCTTCTCTATCGTTTATAGATCGCTGCAAATCAACAAGTCTATTCTGACTTTCTTTAATCTTTTTCTCCCATTCCTGGAGTGATTCTTCTTGCTCCTTAAGTTGCTTTTCTCGTGCTTTCCGACTAAACATGGCAAAACAGGGAGATACAACATGGCCAGTTAACCACAGGCATAGTGCAAATCATAGATAGAAACAGGAAATGACAAAAAAGGACATACTCAGTCTCAAAATACAGTTTTTCCTTCTCCAATCTACGTTGGCGAGACTCAACTTCTTCTAAGTCCCGGTCAGCCTGTGATTTCTTACGGTTTGCCTCTGCAAGTTTGGCATCTGCAGCATGAAGCTTTCCCTCGATCTCCAAGGATTTTTCCTCCAAAGTAGCCTCAAGAGACTGAGCATCCGTTATCTTTTTCCCAGATGTAAATTTAACCTCAGCTATCTCTGCACGGATCTCCCGCAAGGCTTTTTCAAGCTACAGCATTCAACCAAAAAAATCAATGAGGTTTTAAGGAACAGATACCAATAGTGAAAAAGCAGTACAATTCATGCACAACAAAAAAGAACAGCTTAATGTCAGCATAAGATTATAACCATGATAAAATTACAGATGATTTAAGTTACTGTTAGGTGATAAAAGGTGCCTAACAATTACTTTACAAGATAACTTTAGCAATTTTATGTCAATTTAAGAATTAAGTATCATGGAGTGTGATAAAAAATTGAGGATTGCATGTTCTATAAAAAACAGTTATCACATATTTACAGTTGAGTATAGACATGCCATCCCAAGATTTGAATAATGATAATGTTAGGCACATGTGAACAAGAACAAGAAAATAATGAGATACACAAACATACATCAGCGACACACTGTTTCTCAACACCCAGTGCTTTTCTCATGCTCTCCTCCCGCCTTTCATATTCTGATATAGCATTCAAATGTGCAGCTTGTTCACGCTTCAAGATCTCCTCTTTTTGTGCCAATAATCGACTGATTTCCTCAAGTTTGGCTTCCCAGTCTTTCTTCTCAATCAAAAGCAGCCCCATATTGTATTGGTATTCATGTAACTACAGATCAGCATATGAAAAAATGTTAGTAACTATCATGATATGATATTAAGCAGAGGAGAACAAGTTTAAAATATCATTATAGCAAAATAATCTGTAAAGAGGACAGAATAATAGCAAAATCAAAGTTTGAACCAAATGGTAGAAACTGAGGATAAAATACAATTACATGAGACATAAGCATCAGAATGGGCATATCTATTGACATAATGTTTTACAGTTCTTCTTACAACAGAAAATGCAGGGGTAATAAAAATTTTCAAGAAACTAACCACCAACATGACGGAAAGATTTTGAAGGTACAAGAGAGTCTGAGAGTCGATATTACCCTGAAAGGCTGAAAGTACAGCTTTATTTGACAAAAACTTGCCTAAAAAAGGAAAAATGGTTTTTTCCTTGCGGTCATTTGACAATTGGGTTAATGCTAAGCCCCCCCCCCCCCAAACTATACTTTTGAACGGCTTGTCGGTCTAAATCGTCTTTTACATCTGCAGAATACTTCGTTTTTCATATCTATCACAGACAAACTAATAAAATCGTCAGGGATAGAATAGCTGATCCTAATTCAGATTCCTAGTTCCAAATCATTTACGAACACCCAGGAGCAGAAAAGCAGAGTCTAAATTAGATTCAAAAGCTGCAGCAACCAACAAGATAGATAAAGACTGGGCCAAACCTCCTGCTCAAGTTCGGTGACCCTTCCCTTCCCCTTCCCGAGGGGCGCCGATGCGGCCGGAGGGCCACCACCACTACGCTGGTTCGCCGGCGCCGGCGTCGACCAGCCGGTCCATCCCTTACCCTGCGGAGTGAACATCAAGCCTTCTTGCTCCCAATTCTTTCGAAGCTGATACAAGAACTGAAGCGCCTCTCCCTCCCTGCAAGTCCACAAGACAAGAGAAAACCAAGTCACAAAACCGAGCTTCCTCCACCTAAACCCTAATTAGCAAGAAAACAGCTGAAAGAAACCCTAATTCTCAAGAAAAAAACTAACGAACTCTCCACCAGGGTAACAAGAAACCTCCGCATTACCAAGAACCAAGAAGAAAACCACAGACCGCTTCCAAATTGCAATTTTCGAACCCCAGGACAGAAACCCTCGAAATCCCAAGAACCCAAGAACCGAGCAAAGGGGGGAAAATGGATGGATCTGCGGCAAGAACGCTCACCGGGAGGTGCCCGGCGCGCTCCCGGCGGCCGGACGCGGCGCGGAGGAGAGGGGGGCGAGCGCGCGAGGCAGAAGGGACCCTGGCGCTCAAGGCGGGTTGGACTTCGACTTGGGTGTTCGGTTGGTGGCTGGTCGTGCGGCCAGATTTGGGAAAGGGTGGCGCAGCGGGGAGAGAGAAGAGAGAAGAAGAGGGGAGCGCAGGGGTAGCGTGGTAAATTCGTGGCGGCTGACTAAAAAGCGGTGCTCGCGAGGGAGCGTGCGGCGTTCAAATGACCACGATACCCTCCTGATTTTGGGTTTTCGATGACGCGATCTCATTTGAGTCCGACTTGGGACACCTCTGATTGGACTATTATTTGAGAGGTTTAACGAGGACATCGATGTGAGTGGATAGAATTGCCTATCAGTGGGCAACCTTATAAGATTTGAAAAGTCTCTTATAAATTTTATGATAAATTGTTCAACTCTCACAAGATTCAACTAAATGTTACAATCCACTAAAAATGTACAATAAGAAGACCTTGATTCAGATCTAACACAATCATTAAACTTATTGTTTTCCGATAATTAGATGTATACACTACCACTTACATGTAAGTACAGGGCATGTATTAGACTTTGTAAATTATCAATATACATTTTCTCTATTTTTTATTTGTTGTTGTTCAGATAAATGAGATAGTAGCTAATATTTGAACTAGGATCTCTGCCTTAACGATATTAAAACAAAAATGGAGGAAGTAACATGAGCTAATTATGTAAACCATTGTTGTTTACAATTTTTTAAATATAGAACACTAGTACAAGTATTTTTTGAATATATAACTACAATGTATCTATATTATAATTTTATTTATGGACGAAAATGAGCCCACAGCTTCTGGGACATAGAGTCCGTGTTATTTTAGTTTTGTAAGCTGAAGTATCGATCTTGTAGCAGTCTACTTCCATTGATTATGTTGATCCTGAATAAAACAGCATGACGAGCAATAAAAACATCCCCGCCCGAGTCCTAGCATCACCACAAACAAAAAGGATATAGTACATAACATGAGCTAATTATGTAAATTATTGTTGTTTATAAATTTTTAAATATGAAACACTAGTGCAAGTATTCTTTTTCGAACATACAACTACACTGTATCTATATAATTTTATTCATGGACAAAAATGAGCCCACAGCTTATAAGACATAGAGTCCGTGCTGCTTTAGTTTTGTAAGTTGAAGTGTTGATCTTGTAACAGTCTACTTCCATTGATTGTGTTGGTTCTAAATAAAACAGCATGACGAGCAACGAAAATGACCCCACCCGAGTTCTAGCATCACCACAAACAAAAAGGATATAGTACATGTCTAACTTCTAACTACCTCCTAATAATTAACAATGCAGAATTAGTTATTCCATTATCAGGAAAAAAAAAGATATAGACAAATCTAGAAGATACTAGATAATTAAGCACGTTAGAAGGAAACAACTCGGGACATGCTCGCATGACTTGTGACAGGGTGGAAGGACACTCCATTGTGCCATCTTCTGCCGCGACATGATTTGTTGAGATGTTGGTTGGATCAGAGTTTTAAGTATAGACATAAAACGGCTCCTCGAAGAAAACAAGCAACATAACAAAAAGGAACCATGGCCATCTGCGTCGTTTCGACGTTTGACCGGATTGCCCACTCGCCACGGCCACGCCAACCAAGTTCGTTTCTTCGGGTGCGGGGACAGCAGTCCAAGAAGTCCTTTGTGCGTCCCGGGATGTGCACGGCACGCACGCACGCACCCAGCGAGAGCGATCGATCCAGCCCACAGGAGGCGCCTGGAGTGGACGGCGCGAGGGGCAGAGCCGTCAGATCGCGAGGCGGTGTTTGCCTCGTGGGTTTCGAATATTCGCGGTGGGCGTGACGCCGCGGCGCGCCTTGTACTGAATGCACGCGCCAAGCAACACCGTCCGTCGCTGAGTTGTGGACCACGCGTGACGCCTCAGCCTTATCGGCTCGTTGGGCGAACCGTTAATGGTGACATGTGCGTGGCCGGCGAGGCGGCGCGGGGCCGTTCCACCACCAGCTTTACAGCGTGGTGCCGTCGAGGCGCCAGGGTGTTGGGGCTGTACCTGTACCCCCTGTCGCCGACGGTGCCTGGCTACGGATACGTTCCTACACGCATCTTTTTTTCTTTTCTGGCAGGACATCATGCGACTCTTTTTGTGGAAGGCAAAAGCAACAGGGATGGCAGCCAAGCGCATATATTATCCACAAAAAAAATAGAAATTATCTATACTATAATACTTGAACCAAAATCAGATAGTGGTACGAGACAAACTATCACTTTGTGCCGTCAAAAGTTTTTTTGTTTTTGTTTTGAACAAATGGATATAGCAGCGCGGTACAGTATTGCTCCATATACATTGACAAGCAGCAGGACAGGCAAATCGCAGAAAGCCGTGTCCCGCTTGCTTGGCCTATTAGCGGTAAAGGCGTAAAGCTAGAACGAGAGGTAGGCAGGTATCCCCCGTCTCATGGAGATCCCGTGATCCTAGTATAGCAATTAACATTTCTGGAAAGGGGGGAAAAGAGAAGCCCTTTCGATCTGTACGACAGCACAAGCTTCAAGCACAACGAGCTGTCTGCAGAGCTACACATATGCTTGGATAAACGAAATTTTTTCGGTGCGTCAAGTGCGTGCCAGACTGCCAGGATGAGCGAGGGCCAGCGACACCGAAGCCTTCGGAAGTTCAGAGTACAAAGTGTTATGGACTTACGGACGGTATAGAAGCAAAACGTAGGCCCAATAGGAAAACTCAAATAGGGCCCATATCGAGGTACTAGGCCTTTTTCCTTTGATGGCCCGGGTAGGAATGGATCAGAACATTTCGTCGTTTCTTCCCATGGGAGGCCCGTCTTGAAGGCGTTCAACTTCAGGTCAGACATGAAAAAACTACCATCACTTGTTTATTTTACTGCATGCTCGTAACATTACACTGTCACGAACAGTCGGATGTCTCCTAGTATGAAGCTTGGGCCAGCTCCAGGAAACATAGTTAGTTCCAACTATAAGTGGAACTAATTAATATGCTTCACTAGCCGACAGTAGAGGCCATGATTAGCGGTGATCTCTATCTAAGTACTATATTAACTTAAGTAGACCACAACGCACAATGTCGCAATCGGACGGACGGAATTGCGGAAGAGGACAAAGAGAGAAAGCGTATAACTGCAGACTTACATTTTTGTCGTTCCTTGCCTCAATGAGCGCGGGCGTTTTTTTTTTTTTTTTTTTTTTTTTGTGTGTGTGTGGTTACGCTCAATAAGGTGTTTAAGTGAAGCCATATGAATCTTCTCATGTTCCTCCCTCTGATGTCTTCTGGGAGCCTTTATACACACGATCTCAATGGTATATGTAATGCTCCAACAAGTATAAAAAAGAAAACTCATCGATTCACCCTGGATAATCTTTTTTGGTGCTTTTGCTAATTAATTTACATTTTATGAGGCGGTGCTAATCCGACGTCCAGGTTTGCTTTGACGGAGGGCTCAAACGAGACCCCTCATCCAAATACCCCGACCTAAACTGAACATGTCCTTGTCCATTACTGAACCTAGACCATATCTGGCACGAGTGCACTGACATTCAGCAGTCACCTGCTGGCTTCGGGTAGCTCCAGGAACGTAGTCAGGGCACGCATCAATACCAATTTTTAGTTGCGAGTACTCTCCTACGTGGGAACTACTATACTTGTACTAGGATGCAGAGGTGCGATAAAACGCAAGCCATACGAGGTATACTATTGACTCGTTAGTCGGCGTGCGCTTGACAATCAGATATAACTGCAAAATATATAGGAGCGTCTCTACCGCTTTTGTTCCTACACTGCAGTTATTTATTACTGCATCTAGTACTTACAGGTGTCTCCTAGTATCCGGCTTGGGACATGTCCTGGTCACAGTTATTGATGGTTGCATTGTTCTTAGTCGCAACTAAGTGGAACTAGTATATGTAGTTGCCGACATTAGTGATCAAGATTAACACCTGTCTAAGTATTGACTTGAGCAGCTACAATTGGATAATCAGATTGAAGTGTCTAACAGAAGTATCCACTCCTTCACTTCCTGCAGTCAAAGTTCTGAGCAGGAGATGATAATTACTGCCATTGGGCACAAGCACAACCAACACTCTCGAACTCTGTATTTTTCTAACTGGAATTTGCCCCCAGCGGTGCCGCAAAAGCTAAGGCACACGAGATGTTTCAGAGTTACGTTAAATTATTTCATCGCATTAACGCCTTTAGTTGCAAGTACGTGGGATTACTGGTCTGAAACTTGTTATTTGATTATAAGGGTTACACCACAATTGCAGTATCTTTCACCTGGAGCTCGAAGTGCTCACAAAATGATCTATGTGATTCAGAATATACTGTATATTCACTGAATCATCAGATGGCATCTGAGCATTAAATGATTGTTGCTTGTATACAGATTGCAACATGTATATAGATTATTATAGACATATAAATAAATAACTGTATAAAGCCTTCTAGGTTTTTTTCTTATGACAAACTGAATCGATTCAATGTGTTGTGCCTATCTCAAGAGCAGATTTATTGTGAGGTGTTAAAATTGCCTATACTCAGCTACCTCTAATAATCAGTGAATGTAGGCTTACCTCAAATACTGCAACTATATACTTACCTTTAATAAAGACATTGTTTCTCCTCAGCTACGATTACTAGTATTGTGAACAAGTTGTTGGGATAACTTTGAGTTTCTTACTATATTGCTCTCGTTGTGGTAAAATAATTGACACTCTTCTCATTAATTAGCGAGGCCGTCAGAATTGAAGACTCCTGGTGTTGATTGTGTTAGAATTCACTAAGTTCTCACGGTTGGATAACGTTGATTTTGGTGCATCTGTCCCCTCATCTAAGTGATTTTGGAACAATGCCATTTTCTCCGCTACGACCACGTCCACCTCGATCTTGGCTAGTTCGACAATAAAGGGCTGTCCAACATGAGATGCTCAATTTTCATCCCAGTCATAGCATCTTACCTCGACGACGCTTAAAATAATAGGGGATGTTAGTTTATCGGCTTTTATCATCAACTTTTTCTCCAGCCTCACCATATGTGGTGCTCCCGCCATGACCGCCGAGAGATGTTCGAGTCTATGTGTTATGTATCTAGTTAGTACTTTCATATGTATCGGAGATGTATCTTTTCTTCAAAAAGTTTTGTTACGGTGTTTGAGAGGAACCACCTCCACTCTGAATTAATCTCAATCGTTAATATTAAATTATTTAATTACTAATCAAATTATTTGTAATTAAAGATATTTTGGTAATTGACAAACACCGTTGCCACCGCTCGCTCGTCCTAGCCGTATGTCTGTCGAGTAAGCCTGCCATCAGAAATGTACGCCGTATGACTGCTCCCCTTGTTTGTCTATGCGGCAAGCCTACAACTACCACAAATGTCAATATCGATTTAGGTAGCACAGACCTCCGATTCTTTCACAGATCAAGCAAATTAAATGCGATTTAGAGAGGAAATTTGGGAGCACAGACCTTCGATTCTTTCACGGATCAAGCAAATTAAATACGATTCATGCATGTAAGCACCTGCTTCTACTCCGCTAGTGAAATGCAAATGTGTTATCAATGTTTGATTAATGGAGGGTGAGCCGCTGTGACCCCGTAGCAAAAATAAAACGAACCATCATCGGCAATGGATCAGTGTAAGGCTACAGAAAAGCAAAGGAATCCTGAATCTAATAGAGGATTCTACCGTCACTTGCTGTCTGTGTTTTGTGTCGTCGTAGACAAGGTGCTAGCTGAGCGATAGATTGAGAGGATTTTTACAGTCCAAAATACTGACCAGTAGTTTTAAGAAATTACTAGCCAGTAGTTTGATCTAACAGTATAGATTTTATAATATAAAATCATAACTACTGGTCAGTAGTTTCTCAATTTAAGAGCAATATCGGAAAAAATAAAAGTTATAGATTTATAATAATCAGTTTTTATTGTTATAAATAAAGTTATATTAATAATTTGATTAATAACTAATGTTTTATATTTTTTAAGGTAAACTAATATTTTAATAATTTTATAGACTTAATATGTTATCGTGAAAATAAATATAAATTTATTAATTAATAATACAATTATGAAATTACCCTCAAACTACTCGCCAGTAGTTTTTTAAAACTACTGACCAGTATTTTAGACAATAAAACTCCTCTAGATTAAACCTTCGTCCTCTTGTGACTTGTCCGTGCTGTTCGTGAGCACTGTCCTGCCCTTACCCACGATTGCTCTCGTGAGCTACTCTAGAAAGAAGAACCGAGGTCCATGGGTGTTCATCTTTCCTGATGCATCAAAGTTTTTCTCGAGCATGACTTGACGAACTCGCCGGTGGCGTCATAAATGCATGTTACGTTGTTGGGATAGCCGGGGCATAGGGGAAGTCCGAGAGAGGTAGGTGATCGCCGGTATAGACGGTATTGGTTGCGTCATAATGCATCAAATTACTAAACTGCACCTTTTCTACTTAAGAAAGAAAGAAAATAATTAGTAACGGACCCACCTTTTTAGTACTGGTCCACAACTTAAAGTACTTTTGAGTGAGTACCTCCCTATTGCTAACCGTTAGATCTAATCATATGAACGGCTACTATTGATTCCAAGCACTGTAACAAATCTCTTCTTCAAATCTTATACTTTCATATATGTTAATCGAGTCATCGAGAGATTTTATACAAATATACATCTATTATATATGATCGATTTATCTTATTGTAATAGATAAGCTAGAGGATCCATATAATTTGTCTTGAATTGTAAAGGCAAAATGTGCTACACTCTAACAATGATGGCAAAATCACTTTGGTCCTGTAACATATGGCATATAGCTTGTGCTTGTGTCGAGTTTTGTCGTCTATGGGTATGGGAGGCGCAGATGCTGGTTGTATATTAGAAGAAGCTTAGCGAAATGAGAAAAAGGAGGAAGCTTCTGATTCTCAGTTAACACAATTAGGAGTAGTACTACTTGCCAACATCGACGATCAACACGTACCCAAGGCCGTAGTGCTAACTTATTAACCAATGTGTGCACACTGCAAAACTGACAGAAGCAGATAGGATTGCATTCTCCTTTCTTTCCTACAGTCAAATTAAAGTGCTGACAGACAGGAGATGATAATTGCCCTTGTTGGGAGCCAATTATTGAATTGTTCTTTTCTAACTGAAATTTGCCCCTGCAGAGCCGGATAAGACAGTGCAGGGTGCTTCGTATATTTGTAATCAACTCATGTTAATTAGGACTCGCATTAATGTCATTTTAGTTGCTTGTACGTGGGTTTTATAATTTGGATACTCGTTATTTACTATGGGCCACACAACAAATTGCAGTATCTTTTGCTTGTGGTTCGAAGTGCTTAGAAAATGATCACTCTGTATCTGAATATACTGTGCACTCATTGGATCATCAGATGGAATCTTCATGCATGAAAGTGATTATTGCTTGGACCCATACTGCATCAACAAGCAGCATGTAACTGTATAGTAGAGGTTATTATTAGCCTTTGTTTTTCCTGATGAAGAAACTGAAGTGCACAGAGCATAGTGAACTGTCCAAACTACATACACTCTTCGACGATTATTTATGTTTTTCGTATGACTTTTTTTTTTCTTTTAACAACCAAGCCTTTCATAATTAATAAAGGCATGGTACAGCACTATAATACCATGAGAACGCTGAAAGATGGACTGATGGAGTAGATACTAGCTATAGTAGTTCCAGAGATGGACTTTTTCCGCGCATTCATCCACATATTCTCTTTTGTTCCTTTTACCTATATAAGAAAAATAATATATATGGGGGAATTCCCCTTGTGGTACAATAAGTTATTTTAGAAATTTTCTTGTGTTTTTACAAATTATTAAAGAATAGGAGGAGATAAGAAAGGGAGAATTATGTTAAACAAAAAGGCGTGTTTGAGCTATATATTAGATGCTAAACTATACTATTCCCTATCCAAAATAACCAGCGCAAATTCGTTTCTGAAAGTTCCTCCACACATTCAGTCATGATACTACTATTACATGCTAATTTCGAGATCTACATGCTTCGCGTTGATGGATTAACCAAGAGCTCATTTTAGCTATTAATTTAACGAACACTTTAATAACCAGCCGTCAATCGCTGACCGCGCAGCAGTAAAGAGCACACGTGCGACCGATCTCGGGCGGTTTCACTGTCGGGTGGAAGTCATCAGCATCATCAGCAATAATTGGCGCTCCCGCGCGCACGAATACATGGAGCTGGAGCGCTCAACAGCCATGTCTTGCGGCTATCTCCGTCGCTCAAAGGGCAGGCAGCTGGACACATTGCTTGTCCAAATTTCTTTAGGGCAGCATGCATTTTTTTTCTGCCTCCAGACGTAACACGCGCACGAATTAACTGCGCAACAGAAAGAGCGGCGTGCCGGCGTCCGTTCTGTCGGCCTTCAGCTTCCTACAAATTTCAGTGCACAATTATGTGGTTTTGTCATTCTGATCCCGACAGCCTCAAACTAGAATATCTTAGTCCCTGTTTGGATCAACCTTCTAAATTTTACTCCCTCTGTCCGGGTATACAAGACATATAGAGGTCAAAAAAATTTCTATCAAAAGAGGGAGTGTTTTTGTTTCCCACCGTCGAAGTCTGTGCGTACCATTTCAGCTTAGGCTAAATTAATTATGATCTCGCCTCCTCCATCCGAAGCGTTTTACGGAGTTTTAATAGGCCTTAGCGCTGCACGCCTCCCCCATCCATCTCACCCATTCTTCTTCTTCCTCCGCCCAGCTCGTTCCTGATAGCATGAAGAAACGGCCACGGTGCAAGTTAGATGCACCGGCAACAACGTGTGCTGGTGTCACTCCTTCAGGTGCCGACAAAGACGAGGCTTCCGTGGGCGGCGGCGAAGATGAAGCGCACTCAACTGCTAAAGAAACCGAGGCTCCCGTTGGCATCACCAAAGATGAAGATAAGGTTTCCGTCGACGCCGGCGAAGATGAACCGTACTCAGGTGGTGCAGAAGATTGGGCCAATGCTTCCGCTGTCGACATCGGAGGACACGCACAACCGTCGGATGATTTTGACGACAGAGCCTACCGCATATGGAGCGAAGAGGAGTTGCAAAATGTTTGTGAAGGTGTGCAACTGTGAACAATGATGACGCCAGAGTTGATTATTCCATCAATAACATTATGGAAGGATTTGGTTCTTTTTCATGCCTGTGAAGGTGCTGCAGTGGACGAGCTCGCATGTGTACACTGTTCTGTACAATATCAAGTTTAATGTCCAATTTCATTGCTTTCTTGTCCAAATACTTTATCTTTTGCCTTGATTACAAATGACAGAATACAAAAGATAGGATAACGTCGACATATAGCACAGAGTAGACTAAGATACAAAAGCTAAGACTTGATTGTAAAGATCAATATCACACTTCAAAGATGTAGGAAGCATTCCTTGCAACTCCAAGGCCTTCTTCCTCATATGCGGAATGTCATAGTATTGTCCGCCATTTTGCTTCATTACTTCCATCATGCAAGCCTGCTGAGTCAGAAAAATTCTGTTGGAACGATCAAGTGGGTACTCTATATAGGCCTGTTCCACCTTGCTCATGATTTGCTCAATATTGTTCGGTGTTCCTTTGTGAAACAAAGCCTGTATAGCAGCAAAAAACCCAAGATTCAACACATTCAAATCAGGAGAATTAGGAGGCTGGCATGTCATACGAATGTCCCAACCATCAGCTTGGGCTGCTTCTACAAATGCCAGATCATTGACATCGATATGAGTCTTTGCATTGTCCTGTTAGATGAAGATAGGCATCCCTTTCTCTTTAGCTGGCCATTTTGCTTTGATGGCAGAAATGACTTTGTTCAACAAAAAATCTCGGCAGTGCTCCTTTCTCACTGATGTTATGGCCTTAGTGACCAAGGTACCTACAAATGTAAGCAACTTTAACTTAAAATTTGACAAAGTTAAATAAGGGAAAAACACAAACGTAGTTGTATACAAGTATTACCTCTAGGTCTATTTCTACTCGACCTCTTTGCTGGTTCAACGAAAGTGAAAGGGAAAATGCCAATTTTTCCATCAAAAATGTAATTTCCTTCACTATCATATTTAGACCTAGTGACCACAGTCAAGAACATGATCTTTTCAATAAAATTTTTGCTTTTCACTGACCTACATGGCCTTTGCTTGTTATTCGTCATGTAGTACTTCTGGTTACGCCTAGTCCTATAAAACCATTTCTCATCTATATAGATGATATTGTACATTGGATCAAACATTTTTGCACCATCACTAGTGTCTCGTACCATTGACAGACAATATTGTACCTGTGCCTTCATGTTCTCATCAGTCAAGCTGAACTTAATGTCATTACTATGTCTACGAAAACAACCTTTTTTGAAACGCTTATGAAATGTGCTCTTTTTAACACCAATTGCATTTGCTAGATCTCTTAATGTTGTGCGGTCATGCAACTCAACATTTTTTATGGCTTCGGTGAAAATTTCAATCTTTTTACAGCCACTACGATTTTTTCTTTTATCTTTCAGTTCTTCAAATCCACCACTTTGACCTTTGTGCCAAATTTTTTGTACTGATCTGAGTGCCATGCTAAACATTGCAGCAACTTCTTTTGTCACTCCATGATGTAGCATTGGTGGGTCTGTTCTTGCCAATAACTCACCATATATGCTGAACTTTTCAGCGTTAGGGTAAGTCCTTCGCTTCCTTCCATTAGCACCTACAGAAAAACGAGTTCATATGCAGTACTGACTACATAAAATATTTTCTTACAACAAAATGACAAAGTAAAACATTCATGCACTTTATTACTAAATGTGGAAGGAGCGGCTCCTTCAGTAGAATGTTCTTCTCCACCAACCCTAAGATCATGTGCTTGTTCATCTTCAGTAGGAGCTGAATCACATTCTTAAAAAAAGGAGTACAGGTGAGTGAAATATGAAAATATCATCGGTTGAACGTGAACTGAATACTGGTAGTGCAGCGAACTGAATCAAAAAACTTTACCGTCGTATCCCCAGTGGAAAGGCATGTCATCGTCGACCTCAAGCTGTTCGTTATCTCCTTCACCCACCAACTCAGCCGACTCCTCATCACTTTCAACAGCTTCTGAATTCAGATCAATCCTTAAAATCAACAAAGAGGCACATCAATCCTGGCCTAAATTCAACAAAGAGGCACATCAATCGGAAGAGCACAGGGCCATATCATGCCATACCTTCATGCCGGGGTGCGACGTTGATCACAGGGCCGTCTTCTGAGTCGCTAACCGGCTCCGAGTTGAGGTCGATCACCATTGCTGTGGAAGCTATTGAGACAGATGCGTTGGCCATTCATCTGCTATATATAGCCACTGTGGAATTTTTTTTGATCTAGCAGAGCGCACGGCGCCGACCAAAATATTTCACCTTCCAAATTTTAGATTGAGCGCCTTCCAAATTTTAGATCGAGCGCCTTCCAAATTTTTCCTCGAGGGCGCCTTCCAAATTTTTCCTAGAGCGCGAGCGGCGGAAGCAAAACAACCACACGCCTGGATGACATGAGGGCCCAGGGATGTGACGCTTCCATGCAGAGAGTTATGTGGGGCTCTTTATTTCCTAGGCCAATAAACCGTTCGATGGGGAAATCACGATTACCGGAGGGATTAAACGCGAGCGGTTGCCGTCTTGGTCTCTGGACCAAAGGGGACTACGCCTTATATACACGGACGGAGGGAGTAGTTGACTAGCTAAACTTTAGCTGTCTGAAGTTTAGCTAATTAGAGGATTCAAACAAGGCCTCAGTATGTCAGTTTTATTCATATCTTCATCAGTACTAAATGAGATATCACATGATGATTTGATAAATCAATTAAGATAAAAGAGATCAAATAAATAGATTTTATAGGGATGAAACTCTTTTCGCATTGTTTCACATGTATGAAATTTAATTAAAAATCTTATTACGAACATAAAGTTTTATCTCAACAATTTTTTATCAATCTCAATGTACTAATTTAATATTTTGATTTAATTGATCCATAAAACTATGAGATAAAATTATATTAAAAGAGATCATTTCATACATGAAATTAAATTTTTAGAGCGGACGTGACACTTTTAAAACTGAGATAAAAACTATACACTAATAAAAGCCATATTATGAGCCCCGGGAGGAAAAACTTTCAGAGTCGGTGCACACTACAGGTCGATCGATCTGCACGCCGACCATGCAAAACTTTGAAATTTAACTGAAGAAAAGAATAATTCCATATTTAAATGTGATAACCCTTGCAGTAGCTGTGACGCTCATGCCGACTTGCTAGTTTCGCCGCATCGCAAATCATGTACTCGTATGTACTAGTATTAGGATATTAGTTGACCGGTTAGCAAAGCTATTTGGCTATTAGCTTCATAAATAATGCGCCAATCAAGCGACGGGAGCAGCCCCCACTAGTAGCCAATAGAATTATCTGACGGTTCTATATGCTCTGCGAATTTTAATCAGATGATCATACAACGCGCGCATTATTCATGTGTGCGCAGCATGTTGTCTCACGCTCCTGTGATCTATCTACATTCTACAGTGCAAGCTAAGAGAAAATAATATTATTGCATGGTGATGAAGAGATAATTAACAAAAGGAGCAACTACTAGATTCCACACCGGCAAATAATAAGATGTTTATATATAGTTCCAACTAAAACAATATTATTGTGGAAAAGGAAACAGAAAAGTTAGAAGTCATCGCTGTGATTGTTGCAGCAACCTGTTGGGTGATTTGGTTGAATAGAAATGAATATGTTTTCAGAGATATGATCTTAGCTAACTCGGATTTGCTGATACATAATAGCGTCCCTAATGACTGCCTTTAAGTTGTCCCTTAGAATTATTTATTAAAGAAAAAAAAGAGAGACAAGACAACTAACTCTTCATTAAAAATTAGCCTCTAAGAAAGACGAGAGACCTAAACATGAAGCTCACTCCTCTTCAATTCTCTGCAAGTGCACTAGCTACTACCATTTAGCTAACTCTAATATTAAAAATGCTTTAAGCTTGTAATATTAATTATTATTGAAATGGAGAGTACTAATAAGTACTGGCAGTGCTCGGGAAGCAATCACGAAGGTGGCTGGTGATTTGGAGCAGCGCATCAAAATGCAGACACCAAGGTCACAAAGAATAGGAGAAGGATGAGCCGTCAGATGCATGTCGACTATTTCCTTGTATCGGTGCTTTTGTTTCCGTATTATTTGTAGTTCCTGCGTTACCTCACTTAGCTAAGTAGATTATTATTAGTGAGATCGTTCCAATCTGGTTTGTTGGACTGTGTGTAAGCTAGCATTCCCAGCATAACCTTTGGCTTTCGTGATAAAGTAGGGCGAAAGCTTTTTTTTTTTTCTAAAAAACAACATTTAAGACCATTAATTAATATGTGGTTGTCGTATATGTACTACTGTATATTTAAGACCATACTAAAGAGTTACTACGCAAACATATGATAGCGTAGCAACTAAAAAAAACAATATGATAGCGCTGCTAAACTCTAGCAAGTCACTTACCAGCTCATGTTGGGCCCATTTCAAAACTGGACAGTCAAACACCTAACTTAGCACCACACTTCCATCTCATCTGTCAAAAGAGTTCCATCCGTGTGCGAAACAGGGACCATATATTACAGCCTCTCAAATAGCTACGGCATGTCCCATATAGCTCTCTAAAAAAAGAAAACATGTGTCTCATCAGATAGCGCTATAAGTTTTAGTGAATGCCTTTTGCTGTACAGTAGAGAAGATCATCAGCACACACTCGCTAATGGAAGAGAGTGTGAAGAAAGAGAAGATCATCAGCACACACTTATTGATGAAGTGCTAACTAGTCTATGACAGAAAACAAAGTAACTATCACCCTATTTCCTGAAATAGTAAAAGCATTAACTAAGCACATGAGATAAGCATCGATCATCATGATTGATATCATCTTTAATTTGGTCTATAGTTTAGAGACGACAAGTACACTCGTAAAGTGAAACTATCTATAACCACTGGTGATGCATGTATTTTAGATTCTTTGCAGTGGTGCCATTAGCGAGTAGTGCCATTATTGTTCATATTATAAACACTCAAACTAGCATTATACGTAGCAATAGCATTACCAGATTAAGAAGGTATATACCGAATATGCTCCACCAATGATTCGCTTTCAGGTTGACATTTTAGGTAGTGAACTGTCTTTTATTGCATATAGAGACAAACGACCTCACAATCTAATCCTCATGTACAAATCTGGCATGCTAAGAACTCTCTAGCAGATAATAAAATATAATAAACCATTTGTCTTCCTGATGCATCATTGAGTGCAGTGTTGCTCTGAGAAGCTACGGACTTGTTTTTAGAGTCTAGATCCCTCAAAATACATGTCATTATCTATCTGGTCTATAAACTCGGTTGTCACTAGCTCAAAACACAGGTAACATTCAGCAGAACACGCAGTGCAGTTCTAACTATACTCTGGTTAGCTTACAACGTTTACTAGTAACATCATCTCTCTTTTGACCAAAAGAGCTCTTACATACTGCGCTATTAACGTAACGACGATCGTTGGTGACTGCCTGATCAAAGGGATCCAACGGCGCCGGCCACGTAAACAATGCAACTCGCACGCGTGCGTGGTCCTTGCTACTAGCTTCCTAGCCCTCAATGTCTCAACGATGCACGTGTGCACCCAGAACGCCCTGATGCATGCCGCACGCTTCCATTAATGTCCTTCCAAGCTGCACACGCTTAAGCTTTGTGTCAGACATGCGGTCGGTTCATTTCCCGCCTCCTCTTCTTCTTCTCCTCAGCTTCTGGTCTTTGTCGCGCGCGTTGCGTGCCATTGCAGTGGAATCCTAGAGACGAACAGAGAAGGAAAAGCACCACGAAAAATCAGAGTGTTGGCAAGGGACCAGCTTCTGCACACCAGGAAGGGTTACGTAGATATTGTGTCAAGTTAGACTATCTGGAGGTTAGTTAGTTAGGGGGTTATAACGCAAGTTGTATAGCTTCATTAATGAACTCCACATGCCAGGATTAATTGGGCAACCCTGGCTGGCGGCACGGGCGCCATTAATGCCCTAATCTTCCAGCATTAATTGCCTAATCTCCCATACATTAGCTAAAGGATTTGTCAAACTTTGTTTCCTTTTATATTATTTGAAGTGAGTTTTTTTTTGTCTAGCTGGCTAGAGTAAAGGGCATTTCCAACTTTAGGTTTGGAGTAAGAGAGAGTTTCACCAGGGCATTGGAGTATGCCAGTTTCAGTTGCACCAAGCAGGTGGCGACAGGTACACCTCATCAAGCTTGGGCAACTTACTACTTTTTCCATATAACCACGCCTTATACATATTACCGCGTTCATCAATTGTTGACGACCCACAGTTTTGATCATCTTCTATATATTTTCTATAAAATTCTAAAAAAAAGGTTGGTTGGTGATTTTGCTTTGTTGGTAATTTTTTTGCTTTCATTCTGCTTGATAATTTTCCAGCAGATAAAAGAATACACTCGAGTCCACTTGAATAAATTACTAAAAAAAGAATAATGCAAAAATCATCGTCCTGAAGTAACAAAAAACACTCGGAAAAATGTTGGAGAACTTGTAGTGATGATTGCATGCACGGTCCTACAACTATCAATATGGTAGGGCTATAAAGGACATGTGCCAGAATTAAAACCAGCACGGAATCGGATGGAGATATATGTGGCCTAGCTGAAAATCTGTGAAGAAGAATCAATGCATGTATAGACTCAAACCAATAGAGTCCCAACAAGAACCCTACTAGCAAGCAGTGAGCGATCACCGATTGAGTTGGATATCGCTCTTGAGGCTCGACACGTCGACGTGCACGCACGCTCGATCGCTAGCTATTCTTGACTTGCCATTAAGGGATCAGCTGGAAATAAATCTGTGAGATCAACTTGCAGTTGAAGCCGGTATGGAGGCCTGTGGAACGGACTGGTGATAGTGTAGTACTCTCAAGATCAGCGGCATTAATGACAAGCACGGGTGCGAGAATTAGTCACGGGACAGTGGCATTAATCACAGCGTGTGCATGTACTAAAGAAACGAGGCAGTTAACCTCGAGTCTGTAACTTCACAGACAGGAGAGGTACAAGCAGCTTAATCGGAGCAGGGAATTGCCTCCGGCATCTGATCGATCTGCCAGCATCGAAGCCAGGGATTAACAGTATCCGAAGCACTTTGTCCCGCTAATTTTATTACTTAATTACGTCATCTTCTAGGATCCCCATAGAGCATGCACTATTGTGGTAACATTCCCTCCTAAGAATGGCAGGAAATACAGCATCGCTTATATCGAGAACTGGCGTGAAGCAGAGATGGTCATAAGAATTTCTGAAGTTTTGAGCTGAGAATTGAAATCTCAACCTGCTTCATCTAACCTCTATGCCACAAACCAAATACCTCATCGTGGACCTCATCTTTGTAAATTTGTAGTATATATAGGTGCGTAATATTGTGTAGATATACATGGTCAAAAAAAAAAATTGTATGATGATGAGACAAACAATAATGCCTCACACTTGCACATACCACTACCATGTCTACTGGTAGTGTAGTAGTTTAACCATCACATCATCACTATGATAATCTACCGCGTGGCAGGCACAAAGGAACTAAGAGCAAGTAAAAGGGAAATCGGGAGAATCAGCAGCCCATGCCGCAGCCGTGCGTGCACAAGTAGTTACATCAACTGATTGGGGAAACAAAAAAAAATGTATGAGAAGCACACGCATGGACACCCATTTGCATGGTCGCCATAAAGGCCCTGCTCGGCGAGGAGCAAAGCGGCAACATATGCAAGCGGCCACGTGAGACGGGAGGGGAGAGGGTATAGAGGCGTCGGGAATCTTGAGACGTGGTGGGGTTCCCCCGGCGTCCCCGGCGCGGCTTCAGCTCCCCTGCCTCCCTTGCTCCCGGGCGGGGACACGGCCCACGGCAGAAAGGATCGGCAGCTTGATCGCCTCGCGACCTCGAGCAATTAATGCGTGAGGTGCTGTGTGCAAATCCTTCCTCGATCACCATGTGCGTTGCGTCATCAGCTAGCCGTGGGTATAAAGCGGCGGGCCGTGGCGCGAGTTTGGGACAGCACACTCTCCACACAACCACACCAAGCACAGCACACCATTCTGTTGCCGCGCAGCAGCACCCAGCTCTCGTAGTTTAGTTATAGAACAGAGTAGGACACGGACGTAGCCGGGTGTACTTCGACCACTCTTTCGACCGTGTCCTGCCGACTACCTTAGCTAGGCTAGCTTCTAGTAGGTGATCGATGGCGCTGGTGAGGGAGCACGCGGCGGCGTACGGCGCCGAGGCGTTCGACGCGCTCGGGTACGGCGGCGAGGCGTTCGATGCGGCCGCGCTGTTCGGCGGCTACGCCACCAGCCCCGAGCCGCCGGCGACGGCCAGCTTCAACAACGGCGGCGGGAACAGCAGCGTCTGGGCCGGCGGCGCTGGGTCCGTGCTCGCGTTCGACCGGGCCGCGGGGTCGGGGGACGAGGAGGAGTGCGACGCGTGGATCGAGGCCATGGACTACGGGGCAGTGGCAGCGGCGCCGGCGCGCCCGTCCGTCGGGTTCGACGCGACCACGGGGTGCTTCACACTGACTGAGCGGGCATCGGCGTCGTCATCAGGCGGCGCGGGCCGAGGGTTCGGGCTGCTGTTCCCGAGCACGTCGGGTGGAGCATCGCCCGATCGCATCGCGGCGCTGGCGCGGGCCTCGCAGAAGCGGGCTTACGTGGTAAATGTAAGCACAACACAATTATGCACTGCTCGATCGATCAGTCGATCCTTAATTTCGATCGCTCTGGGCATGTCACTCACGCAGAATTCTCACTTTTTTTTTTGTGCGCGTATACAGAGTGCGGAGTCACGGCAGGCCGTGAGCCCCAACAAGAAGCAGTGCGGCGCGGGCAGGAAGACGAGCAAGCCCAAGTCGGCGCCCGCGGTGCCGACCAAGGACCCGCAGAGCCTCGCCGCCAAGGTAAACTTCAGTTGCCGAACAGAAAGCTGTTCGAATTCTTCGCATGCTTTGTTTATAGTGATCTGATGAGAGCCGCTTAATTTGCCTACAGACCCGGCGCGAGAGGATCAGCGAGCGGCTGCGGACGCTGCAGGAGCTGGTGCCCAACGGCACCAAGGTCGACCTGGTCACCATGCTCGAGAAGGCCATCAGCTACGTCAAATTCCTCCAGCTGCAGGTCAAGGTGTGTGTGCACGCACGTCCCTGGACCGACCGATCAATTCAGAATGAGTTCAAGTTTGTAATTATGTGCATGCATGTGCAGCTGGTGGAGTTAGTACTATTCTAAATCTCTTTCTCTAACCGTGTGATTAATTAATTAATCGCAGGTTCTTGCGACGGACGAGTTCTGGCCTGCGCAGGGCGGCAAGGCGCCGGCGATCTCCCAAGTCCGGGAGGCGCTCGACGCCATCTTGTCGTCTTCGCACAAGGGGCAGTTGACGAACTAGCTACACAAAACAAAACACACTTAACACTGGATCAAGCGCATAGGACTTAATAATAACGAACCACCTCGTTCGAAGATAAATAAGGAGGCAAAAACATGCATAAGTACTAGTAGTTGTAGCTTCTTGTCCCCTTTCCAAACTGATCGCTAGTTCCACATGTGTACCCTTTCTTTAGGGAGAATGGCACATCAGCAAATGAATGACAACTCAGAAGGGTTAACATTTTGTTAATTCCTGTGATTCACTTCGTATATGTACTGTGCCGCTTTAAATCTCATTGCAAAAGTATCGTAGGTTTTCCAGAACCATGTCGCACACAGATGAATTGAGAAGTCAAATCTATAGAAGTATAGAAAATATATTGGAACAACTCTATGGAGATGATCTGTGACGCTTACTACTCGCGTGCATGGCGAAAGTTGTTGCTAGCAAAGAGCTCGGCCACGTTTGCAAAAAGAAGAGCGTGTTTGACATGAAAGATGAGACGTAATAACCACTTGCTTGCTTGTTAGACAGGCGACCACCTCATTTTCTGAGCTAGCAATGTTTTTGCTTGCTATTGGTTTGCTGCCCCGAGCGAGCCAATTTGGCTTTCCCGGCCTGGCAAACTCGTTGCCCATTCAAGCAAGAAGGCGAGACTGGCAGACTCGCTGAGCGGCTGAGGAACAGTACCAAGCGCGTTCTTTGTGGATCGAGCCTCGGACTTGTTATGTGTCCAAGCGATGATGGGTCAGATCCAACATTGCTCCTTGGACTGCCCCTTAATATGGGCCGCCTTGCGCATATGGACTACAGAGAAGAGATGGGCTTTAGTAAAATGGGTTCTGTGACAGGAAGCATACGGTTTTGGCCTGATTGGAGCCTCGCTAAAGCGGCAAAAACCTCTGCACACTGCAATTCTTCCTCTAAAAAATGACATTAAAAAAGCAAGCTTCCAGTCGATGAATCATATTTTGTCTGCTTTGGATAAAGACAATGTAGTCCATCGTTCGGTGACCATTTTATGATGACCAGCACAGCAGCACTGAAGTCCTTCACAACAAGTTTCTGTTAGCCGAGAACAAACTCAGAATTCTCAGCATGTCTGAAGTCTGAACTCTAGGTGTCAAACCGCTCCACATCAAAAGGTTTATGCTCCCATGTTTGGCTTGTTCCGCTTGTTTACTCCACGCGACTCGCATGGACCATCAATGATGGTCCATCATCGGGACTCATCCATCCGCTTTGCTTGACCAACCCGGCTGCCATGGTCCTTCTGTTGTACTGAAAAAAAATAAAACTTACCTTGCTCCAAACGCAGCCCGCAACAAAATAATTAACCGCGTGATCAGCGACGTGTCAGTTGTCATGAGCTCTCTAATTTTCTATTCGTGCGCGGCCGGCGCGTTACGTACGCGTCACGCTGGATCGCAAACGGCTTGCCCTCTACTCGTACGGAAGCACCTCCCCGTCTCCGTTTTCCCACTGTCCAGCACCAAAGCCGAGCCCACCGGCGAGAGCGAGACGCGCACCACCACCGCCGCCCCGCAGGATCCCACTGATGACAACAAAAAAATGCCGAGGCGGTTTGACCATCGGGGCGCAAGGCTCCAAATTCCCCAGGCGATGAGTTGGCTTCGGTTCCGGGCCCACGCCCGGTTCGTCACCGCAACGCAGAACGTTGCGCTGTGCGGTGGTGGCCTGCCCTGCCCCTCCTCTCAATAATTTTAAGACGGCAGTATCCGGTTTCGTCAAAAGGAACAAAACACACCCATTCCTTTGCCTCCTACTATTTGATTATAGCTGACAAGTCCTTCCTCCCCCTTCCCCTGCTTTCAGGGTTCACACGCGCACGGCACGTCTCAAACATGACAGCGGAAAGATTATGCGCGCTTTGTGTGTTTGGTGCCCTATTGCACAATGCACCCTCTTGGTTGTACCAAATTGCGTGCAAGGACGTGCCATTTTTCTCTCTCCAGTTTTTACAATGGTACTGGCACTTGCGATTAAGACGCATTTGTCGCATTGAATTATATGATTCCACGGCCGGAGAAGGATAATCTGCTGGAACAAACTGCGATTGAGAAAGCGAAAGCTACGAACAGGGAGAAGTATCCAATCCAGTGACCACTGCCGTCCCGAATCAGAAAAAAAAAAAAAGTCCCCCACACTGAGACGAAGAAAGCTTCTTTTTTTTCCCTAGATGTTGTATGGTCAACACCGGCATTTCTCAGTCCTAAAAGGACAAGCATGAAATACTGCCAGGAACCTTTGAAAACCAATTCCTCCGGTAGCCATCAGCTTCCCCCCTCCCTCATCATCCCCATCCCACTGCAGCTACATATCTATCCTATTCTCCGCACCAACCTGTAGTTAATTACTACATGTAGAGAATATATGCCTTAATTCATATAAGAGCCAGCATAACAGTAGCACTAACAAATCTCCAAAGGCTAGGCGGCACAACACCTCTCTGCAACAACCCAAGTAGCCGCCAACAGGAGCAGGGGATATCTCCATATACAGAGCAGAGCACGGCCATTATTCTCCGGCCAGAGCTCCGAGATGGAGGGCCTGGGAAAACGTGTGGCTAGATCTCCGTACCGTCTTCGACATCGCCGGTTGATGGATACTGCAGCAGCACCCGCAACCAATCCACCAGGTACATACATACATCCCCTTGATTGTTGCAGAGAGTTCAGAGCTCTTTCGTTAAGAAAGAAATTAAGGTGACTGAATTGCTGATGGTGTTCTTGCTCGAGCAGGCCATTCTGGCCCCAATGGGATGACCATAATGGTCTCGATTCTGGTGGTGGTCATCGTGGGCACTCTCTTCTACTGCGTGTACTGCTGGAGGTGGAGGAAGCGCAACGGTGAGCTTCTCTTCTAGTCCGTAGAACATGCAGCATTGATACCTCACAGCTGGCCTGGTTGGTGTCATGTTAGTGTTAACGAGCCTGATTGTGATGCGCTCATGGATCTTGCAGCTGTCAGGAGAGCCCAGATAGAGAGGCTGAGGCCGCTGTCCAATTCAGACTTGCCTCTCATGGACCTGCCCTCCATCCATGCGGCCACCAATAGTTTCTCCAAGGAGAACAAGCTCGGAGAAGGCGGTTTCGGACCTGTTTACAGGGTAATTAACATCACCCTCGTTTCTTAAATTTGTTATTACTCTACTAGTACTAGTAGTAAAACTGTTGTTTGCATAAACGTCGTCAGCTATGAACCTCGGTTTCTTGGATGTGTTCGTTCAGGGTGTTCTGGGCGGCGGCGCAGAGATCGCCGTGAAAAGGCTGTCGGCGAGGTCCCGGCAGGGCGCAGAGGAGTTCCGGAACGAGGTGGAGCTGATCGCCAAGCTGCAGCACCGGAACCTGGTCAGGTTGCTGGGCTTCTGCGTGGAGAAGGACGAGAAGATGCTCATCTACGAGTACCTCCCCAACCGAAGCCTCGACGCGTTCCTCTTCGGTTAGTTTGCTCGTCCTTTTTTTTTCCCCTTCTATTAGTCCCGCAGCGCGGTTCTAGTCTGAAATGATGTGTCGAGAGTCGAGACCCTGGAGTCGTGGAACAGCAACACAAAAAATTGTTTGGCTGGCTTGCAGAGTGTACAGACTGTCTGATCTGCTTGATTGTTATTGTGGAACTACTAATACACAGAAACATGGGAGATGCACATGGTTAGACCTAACCTAATTTCCGAACTCGGCGTAGTTTACTGAATTTGGGTCAATTAGGGCCTAAGCGAGCTATCAGATCCATGCCAAATAGGTCAATGTGAAGCAAGTAGCATGAATAGTCTTGTTGCTTCCACGTGCATCATCCGTATAACATTCGCCAGAATTCTAAATTATTCAGAAGTTATCAATCTGACAGCTTTTGATCTTCGTTGGTCTAATTAAGAATATGAAATACAAAGATGAACTTTAATTTGATCAAAATCTCTGTAACCAGACACCAGGAAGAGCTGTCAGTTGGACTGGAAGATGAGGCAGAGCATCATCCTGGGCATCGCTCGCGGCATGCTGTACCTCCACGAGGACTCGTGCCTCAAGATCATCCACCGGGACCTCAAAGCCAGCAACGTGCTCCTCGACAACAAGATGAACCCTAAGATCTCCGACTTCGGCATGGCGAAGATCTTCGAGGAGGAGAGCAACGAGGTTAACACCGGGCGCGTGGTCGGGACATAGTAAGTGCAATGCAACAGTTGGTTGATTTTCGCGCGACTCATCTAAAATATAAAATCTGCCTAGCTAGTAGTAGGTTCTAAGCTGATGTTATTTACAAAATGCAGCGGATACATGGCGCCTGAATACGCGATGGAGGGCGTTTTCTCGGTAAAGTCAGACGTGTTCAGCTTCGGCGTTCTGGTGCTGGAGATCCTCAGCGGGCAGCGCAACGGCG
This sequence comes from Eleusine coracana subsp. coracana, assembly GCA_032690845.1. Taxonomy (NCBI): domain Eukaryota; kingdom Viridiplantae; phylum Streptophyta; class Magnoliopsida; order Poales; family Poaceae; genus Eleusine; species Eleusine coracana. The sequence continues at coordinate 65,410,851 of CM064420.1, forward strand.
CAATGTACCTCCAGGAACACCAGCAAACGCTGATCCAAGATGTAAATTCCTTTGCCAGTTAAACCCATTCGTTTTATGAGTTCAAAAAAAAAAGTACAAATTCAGACTTTAATTTTTGTTCTGGCACCCGGAATCCTGTGTTTACAGGCCTGGAAGCTGTGGAACGAAGACAAGGCAGCGGAATTCATGGACGAGTCGCTGTCGGGGTCGTACTCCCGCGACGAGGCGTGGCGGTGCTACCACGTCGGGCTGCTGTGCGTGCAGGAGAACCCGGAGCTCCGGCCGACCATGTCCAACGTGGTGCTCATGCTCATCAGCGGCGACCGTATGCAGATGCCGATGCCCGCCGCGCCGCCGCTGTTCACGAAGGTGAAGACGGCGGCTTCCGTGTCCGAGTTCTCGCTGGCGATGAAGACGGACACGACCAAGACGCAGTCCGTCAACGAGGTGTCCATCTCAATGATCGAGCCGCGATGAGGATCTTTTTTTTTTTTTTTTTTACTTTCCTCTGCCTTTTCTCTTTTGATTTTTTGGTGAAGTTAAAGGGGGCTCGATTGCGATGCCCACTTGTGCTCGATGTCCACACGGCCTCCCACAAAGATGAGGATTTTTTCCGGTTCAAAAAAAAAGATGAGGATTTTTTAAGAGCGAAAAAAAAGGAGAGCATGAGAGATACAGCCTTGGAGCAGGCAGAGATTGTTTCGTTCTTTCAGCTTTGTAAATACTGTGGACTTCAGCTTCAGGGAATATCATCTGCTTTGGGGGCTGGAATTTTTCTGCCTTCCTGACATATACAGCATGAAAATGTTTTGAAGTCCCCATCTTTGGGTGTCGGAATTTTTCGCAACCCAACATCAAAATGCTTTGAAAATTGTGTTATTTGGGAGCAGAAAATTCTGGCAACCGTGACGTCCTCAGGGAGAAAATCCTTTGAAATTAGAAAGAAGAAGATCCATCTCACCATGATAAATAAAGCTAAGTGAACACTGAAAAAAAATCAACACATCTTTTCCTCACTTTGCATGGGGTCATTTTTGGTTGATGCTTTACACGACTACGAAAAGGAAGTGACCGGTGCCGACTAGGCCTCGCTCTCTCTCTCACTCGGTCAAAGAAAATCCGCAAGCATCCAAGCACGCGCGCCACCGGAGGCCAATCGATCGATCGATGCTCATCGTTGAGCTAACCCCGCGTCATGTCTAACGACCCCGACCCCGACCCCGTGACGCCATTGTTGTTCCATCGCCGCCACCAACGCACCTGCTCCAACTAGCTTCGCGCCTGTCCATACACGAGCAAGAAATTAAAAATCGCAGCGAAACGCTTGTTACAGATCGATCAACTGTTCGTCGTCGTCGCTGGCACCCGTCTCTTTGGCGCATGCGGCTGACGGCGACCCGATCGAGCCATCAACGGCGCCATCACTTGCGAGATCGTTCAGACAAATGTCGCGTCTGTGGACGCTTTCTTCACTTGCTGGCGTGCTGCCGATTGTCCGGCCGGATCGCGATCGCGAGAAAGGGACTTCGCGTTGCTTCTGTGCTTCACCGGCGCCTAACAGGAATTCTTATCGGACGGGTTTCACGGGATAATAATCCCGTATCCTGATGAACAGGGCTTGGACCTCCCCATGACCTGGCACACCGAAGCAGTCCAGGCGCAGCAGAGCAGCACGAGCAGAGAGTCACGGGCTCACGTGTAAAGCCAAGTGAACGTCAAAGCCAGTTCGGTCGGCCGTACACCTACCCAGCCCATTACGCGATCGCGATCGATCGATCGGTTTGATCGACAAGATATGCTTCGTGTCTGCACCCTCAGTAGTCACACGCATTTTTTTTCTTTCTCTCTTGAGTCTCGAGTGGCTCGGCAGAGCAGCCACATGATTGCTGGTTGAAATCTGCAGTGTTGTGTGTGCTGGGGCGATGACTGACTAGCGCCGCGATTGACGGCCACCCCCGCCACCTCTACCAATGGAAGCAGAAAAAGAGAAGCACTTTTCCACGACGCTAAATGTTGGCTGATGATTGGATTTGTTGCGAAGCACGTTCTATTAAGGTCGTGCCACGAAAATGCGCACGGTCAGTTTTTTTTTTTTTGAGAAGCTATGTGGAATTGTGGAGGTTATGATCACGCAAGCGGGAACACAAGAGTGAGGGTTATTATCAGAGAGAGGTGATGTGATTCTCTCATCTTGACGTGTCATCTTTGGTGCTGAACTGCTGATAGTGGACGAGGTGAAAGCGCTAATGTGATTGCTGCCCTGAAGAGACGACAACCGCTCAGGGCTGTGCTTTGTCATAGGTGAGAGTTTAGGAGGTTATTTATCAGAAGAAAGATTGTAATAGTGTTGCACATGAGCTCGCTTAGCTGACAAAGCGCATGACTCACACAATTGTGTGGCGTAAGAAAGTTCCCCGCTGTGTAGAGCAAACGATGGCTTGAGATTTTAATCCGCATATTGAGTGATCAATGGAATCTCTCTTTGCTCCAGAAAAAAAATATATATATCACGCCACAGTACCTAAATCCTGATTTTGTTTACTTGCTCATGTGTGTCTGGAACTTTTTTTTTTTTGAAAGATCCGGAACATTGTCCGGCATTAGTATTAATAAGGAGAAGAGAGTTTTTTTTAACGCAAGGAGCGCAACTTACAATTTTCTTGCATAGCCAGACTGGCCGACAAGGCCTGATTACAAAGTTAACTACTCTCTATTTGGAATACGCCTAAACTCTTTATGCTCTTGGCCCCCGCCGTTATCCATAATCTCGTGTCGTCTTTAATTTGCTCAAACAGGTGCTGCATGGATGATTCCTGTCTTTGAAATACCCTTTTGTTTCTCTCGTTCCAAATCTTCCATATCGTTAGCATGACAGCGAGCTCGGATGATCATTCACCTGGTAGCGTGACGTTGATTGTCCAGACGGATCACAATGGCGAAAGGAATCTGGCATAAGTTCACAGGATTTCTTATTATTTGACGAATTTGAATTTCGCAGGGGTAATAGTCTAGCATCTGAAAATGCAGGTTGAGGCCAGTCCACGAGGAATAGTAGGTTGAGTTGACTGTTGAGGCCGTATGGAGACAATGTCACACGGTTATTCCTCAAGTGTCAGAGGATACGATTCCGCATTCGTTTTATGAAATGATAAAAGAAACTCAAAATCCATATCAAATCCTAAAAGACATCAAAAATAGAAAGCGGTGCGGGCGCCTTCCTCGGTGCCTAGGAGGGAGACGATGCTGCCCAGGACGCAGTCTGGGAGGCGGGCTGATCAGATCCGGCGGCATCTCTCGGGAGTACAATCTGCGCGGCTTCTTGTGGTTCTTGGCGACGATGCGGTTCATGAATCATGAATCCTCTGGTTCTTTTGCTTGCTTACGTGCTCCTGGACCTGGAAGCTAGAACTAGTTGTTTCTGGCCAGGCCCAGGTTAGATCCATACCACGTGCTCTGATGGTGGGCTGAGTTTCGTAGTTGAGGAGGGCCAGTGTCTAAGTTGGCCGAGCTAGCACGCCTCAGATTGGATTCGCTCGAACGTAATATGTTGGGCTTTTGGTTGTCTCTAGGCCCGAGAGATATCCACATTTGTCCCTGAAGAACGTTATTTATTACCACCTAAAATGAAGCTAATGATTCATTAATCACTTACATTTGGATCTACAGCTACCTGTAGGCTCTAGAATATACTTTCAGGGATTCTCCTTTTGGGATTACTGCAGTTAAGATCGAGTTCGTGACAGTATAAACCTGAAACTGGTCTATAGTAGCGACTCCCATACTAGTTTTGTGCTCAGTTTACTACTCGTTCGAATCATAGGAGGGAATATTCGAAAATGAGAGAAAACAAAGATACAAGAAGACGCCGACACCATTCTTTAAGCAAAGACACACGCGACCCCGACACGCATGTTGCTGTTTCGGGAGCCGTGATATGCAAGGAACAACTTACTAGTTAGTAGCCGTGGTAGCATGATGGAAGCCAGCCAGTAGTGAGTAGAAGGAATCTGCGGAGATTTTATTAACAAAGCCGGATCGGCAACAAAAACATTCGTTCCGTCCGTCGCGTCTCGCTGGAACCGCCGGCGCCCGCGCCCGTGACCGACAGCCGCCGCAGGCGTCCACGCACGATAACTTAAGCCGGAGAGGAGGACGACGTGGCCGCGTGCTGCTTTTAAGGCGACCCCGCGCTTGCTTGCCTCGCCTGCACGGCCCGGTCTCACGCGCGCCAGGTGAGAGAGGTGAATTGGAGTTGGAGCGAGCTCGTTCTGCTCCAGTCCAGGCACGCGGTGAAAAAAGTAGGATAAAAACACGGCCACTTGGTCCAGGGCGGCGTTTCTGCAAGCTCGGGCCGTGTCGCTCTCGCCGCACGGTTCTTCCTGTCTCTGGTGGCCGGTGACTGTGGAAGATGCATGGTGCCGTTTGCCGCAGTTTTTCTATTTTACTGCACGCGAACACCTTTTTTTTTATCTCTGTTAATTAATTCTCTCGTGCACCCGTCCTTCGCAGCTGATTGAGTGATGACACGCTCTGCGCGCGTGTGTTCCATTCACTTCATTATATTGGCTCTCCGATCCTTTGAGAGCGTCGGCTTTACGAACATGTCTGTCGGAGACGCTTTATTTGCAGCCTTTCAGGATACCAAACGAGTAATGTACTCCATGAATACATGATGCAGTGGAGAAAGTCTAATACATGATGGAAGCCACCATCATTAAGTAGTCAGTGTTGTAGTGGAGCTACCTTTTGTGCCTAAGTAGTACCAGTATGTAGTTCTGGCTTTCTACTTCAGGTATACAAATACCGCAGACGCTTCCTTTTTTTTTTTTATGCTATCCAGAACCATATCCTGTGTCATATGTAGTCTGTCCCATGATGACCCGTGTCCATCGTCCAGGTCCGGCCTCCAGGCTGGTTGAAGAGCTTATCTGTACAAGCTTCCTGCTGCCATCTGCTCACTATTAAACAATATCAAAGTTGTGACAAAAAGAAATGAGACCGGTCCTCATTCCTCAAGCACGAGAAGAAAGTGTTGACTGCTGGGGACTCAAGTGTGATGCAAAAGAACAAACTGTAAAGCCAAGACAGCGCTGAATCAGAAGCAAAATAAAAATCAAGTTGCCGAGGAGAATGACTAATTAATTTACAATGTTCGATGGACGAAGGAATAGGTTATGTGAATTTCAAAATGAACCTTAAAATGGGAAGAGACTTTTTTTTTTTTTTTTTTTGCAAAGCCTGCAAAGCTGGTTCGCCGTCCGGAAGGCCGTTATAAGAACAACCGTGCCATCATCCCATCATGCACTCTCTCTTCCTTGGCTCAGAAACAGAAGAAAGGCGCACGGCATCCTCTCATCATCATACCGCGCACATAGGCTTCCACCTCCTATCTTTGATCTGTGATCACCATCACACTCGAGATCGCTCACTCCTCGGTGGCTGCCGCTCTCTCTCTAACCAACGACGCGCGTGCAACCGCGGCGCATCACGCACGCACACGCGCGCGCTGGACGAGAGAAGACGATGCCTCCCCTCCGCGGCGCGCGCGTCCTCTCGCTCCTCCTCTACGTGGCCGCGGGCTGCCGCGTCCTGCTGCCCGCGGCGCCGACCAACCGCGCCGCCGCAGCCACTCTGCCGGACCCGCTCGACCCGGCGCTGGTCTACCCCTCGGCGGTCACCGGCGGCACGATCCCGGCGTTCCCGGAGCAGTCGGACACGGTGACCTCCGCCACGTGCCCGCTCGCCCCGGCCCCATCCCTCCTCCCTGCCGTGCGGTCCTCCTGCACCACCGCCAACGACGACGCACTGCCCCCGCGGCTACTCTGCTGCCCGGCGCTGACCGCGTGGCTGCTCGCGTCCTACGCGCCGGCCGCGCTGGTCCAACGGCCCGCCGCGCGGTCGGCGTCCCGCGCGGTCGACATGCCCGTGCCGCCCGACGACGCGGAGGCGTGCGCGGGCGCCGCGGACCGGGCTTTGCGGGCGGGTGGCGCCGCGCTGCCGCCTGCGCCGGGTGGCGGGAACGGGACGGCGACGTGCGACGTCGCGTTCTGCTACTGCGGGGTCAGGCTGAGAAGGATGGCGTGCGGGCCGCCGCCGCCGGCGCAGGGCGGCGGCGGGGCGTGGGCGCCCGCCGACGACGTGGCGAGGCGGATGGAGCGCGACTGCGCGCGGCCGGGCGTTCCGGGGTGCTCCAAGTGCCTTAGCGCTCTTACCACGGTGAGATCCTCTGAAACCGAACCCTGAACTGATCAGTGCCTGCCACCTTCCACTCGTCACTGCGCGATTTCGTCAGTGGTCCATTAATTTCCAGTTCGAGAGTTCAGACAGACAGTCGGTGTCGCGTCCATCCAATGGATAGTTTTCATACTCTCACATCTGGCAATTTTCAGACAGACAGGAGAACACAGCATGAGCAGGCAAGCGTCTTCATTATTAGTCTATTGATCACGGCATGACACTACCACACTGCGCACTCTCCAATCTCCATATTGTATTGCTGGCTGCTTGAGATGCTTTTGAGACATCGCGTCGGATGCAAGTCTTGGACTGACACTGCGACCACGGGTCTACAGTACCTAGCTAGTGTCCCAGTCTACATGCTCCAGCTGCGACCATGATTGGGGTGTCACTGCTGGGCGAGTGAGTGGCCACCAGTGATTAAATCATGAGATCTGGAGTCCGGGCCTGTTGCGTAGGACCTGGAGAATGATTTGTTGGAACATGCCTACACTCTGCCTATAACCATCTTTGATTGCCTGAGCATTTCGGGCCCAAAGATGAACTGAAAAATCTCAATGTCCTTGGAAGAAGAGTCATGGGTTTATTTGTTAGTCTGGCCAGTGGTTGTTTGTTACAAGGATTAGCGTTGTTTATAAGAGAGTCATGTGAGGCGTGCTCACAAACTGAACCTGGTTCCCTCGAGGCGTGCATGTTGTGGCCAGCATGCACATGATGACGATTAGTGTTGAGCCATGCGTGCGTCAACAGTACCGTGTTTGTCACCTCTCTCCACCGGTCCACCCACAATGTAAATGGCAAATGTGTAACTTGTACGATTGCCAAACACGCCGTGATAGCCTCGATGTAAATTTCCACCAGCTCAAGTTCGTCTTTGCATTGTCTCATGGAGTCTTCCTCAACGTTGCAGATAAAGCCCAACCGCGGCGGTGCCGGTGGACCAGCGGGGAAGAAGAAGCAGGCGGCCGGACATCCGAGCGAGAACGACCGCGACTGCCAGCTCATGGGGATCATGTGGCTGCTGCAGCGCAACGCCACGCGCTACGGCGCGACGGCGACGGCCGTGATTCAGGCGTTGATGGCCGTGGACGAGGCCTCCGTCGCGGCGGCTGGGCCCTCCGCGGCGTGCTCGCTTCCCGTGGACGACATGCCCCTCCCAGCCGAGTACGCGCAGCTCAACGGGGCCGGCGGCGCGTCTGGCGCCTGCTGCTTCCACATGATTCTGCTGCTCGGCATCCTAAGCTTCCGTCTTGTCTACTCGCTGTAGCATCTATTTTGCGATTGAATTTTTATTTTGTTATATATGATCTTTTCGTATCGATCCCTAGTTAATTTGTTCTATATGCATTACACATCGCGCCTTCGTGAGAGCAGTGCTGCATATTAATAGTAGGCATATATAACCTATCCCTTAACGGATTCTGAAAGGATGTATCTCTATCTATACAATCTATTAATTTAGGTAAATATGTTCAAATCTGTCATATGCCTATAAAATAAAAGATTGAAATTAAATCAATTTCATATCTTTCATCAAACACTAAATTTAAAAAATCATAAATTTCTTGTTCGGAGTTTAAATAAGGTAAACTCGGACTCTATCTCGTAGCCCCAAAAAGTTCTATAACTTTGATATTTAATAGAAGTCTAAGATTACGCTGTTTTTGGTTTCCAAATTTACGATGTAAAAATATTTGTTCAGATTCGGACTCCTCTGCGCAGGTCTCTGTGCGGGGTCCATATCATCTACCTACAAACTCCAAATAATATGATCCATATATGTTTTCAAGTAAAAAATCGCGTCGCAATACAATATTGTTTCTATTATACGTCAATTAATTTTTTTTATCGGAGGCATTGGGTCACAACCTTGGTCTTACATGTTAAGCTTCATAGAGATCAAGTGGTATCTTGTAGACATTATGAGCTTGTAAAAAACCCTTTTTACATAATGAATTGTGCATCATATCAGTACTTCTCATATTTAAGCATTTTTTAAATATCATTTCACTTAATTTTATAACATAGCACTCAACCGATACTATATGTGGAAATCAATAATATTGTTACTTACGACATATAAAATAGTATACTAAAAAGCACTAACAATAATATAAATATAATTTGTATGTAAAAAATATCAATAATCATATTATGTAAATAATTTACGTTTATAAATTATAAATAGTGTTTTGTTTTTTTAAATCTATAGTAACGCACTGACACTTTGCTAGTAGTACTATAATTTAGTCCATGATATGAAAAACTAATAAGAAAATTTGAACAAAAGCATGTTAGTTTGCTTTGCAGCTCTAGAGTCAACCAACAGCGAGCCATCTTATTATTTATAAATTATTTGCAAGTTCTCAAATAAGTATTTTATTACTTCAAGGAAATGCATAAAAAAAATAAGTTGATGCGAGTGGATCGCCAAATTAACTTATGAGAAGCAATAGTATTATTGAAGAGAGAAATGACGCTAGGAGTTCCGTGTCATTTGACGATTACGTGACAATGAGTCATGACAGCGTATTTCTCTGGCTTAGTTGCTGCACGTTTGATGATAGCAGGGCATTCGGCCCGCGTGCTCTTGTCGTTCTGCAGAGTTGGTTGGGCCAATTTGCTTGATCGGCCTGGTCCAAGAGATTCGTTGATGGGCTCAGCATTAAGACCCTCTTCAAGACCACGTGTTGGATTTTGTCATGGGCTTTCCATCTCTCGTTTCCGTTTCCTCCAAGGCTCCAATAATCCCGTTCATCCCCAGTCCCCACACGGCCACAGCTTCTCCCTTCTCTAGGCTCGGCCGCCATTGCTGCTGCTCTCCAAGGTCTCGTCATTCGCGGGCTGGTCGCGGTACGTCGGTGGACACACCGGGCGAGAGTCTCCTCCGCAAGTGCCAGCAGTAGGGGGTAGACTACCTCGAGCGTCTCCGCCGACAATACACACGGCCTCCTCCGTTCCTTGAAGGCGGAGGCCGGAGGAGACGGGGCTGCGGGCACTCCCGGGTCCTGCGCCATCTCCGCGCCTTCGCCGGTCTCTTCCGCCGCACTTGCGGTGTGGACCAGCCCCGCCCCCTGCGTTCGGCGCGAAAACGCTCCGCGCGGGAAGGGCTTCTCCGCGCCCCTGGGCTCTAGCGACCTAATGGTATTCCCGCCCGCACTTCACGAATTGGGCGCCGCGGCGAATCGCGAAGTGTCTCTACTGCCCATCCACCTCCATGATCGCCTCCTCGTCCTCCTCCTTGCACTCATGGCTTAAGGTATTCTGCTTTATCTCGCTTGTTAACTTGCTAAACCCCTCCCCCCTTTCTTATCTGACATGAGGCCGGCTCACTTCAGGTTGGCAGTGATAATAATCTGACAAGGGTGATTTCTTTGGGTTTTCGGAGGGGGCGCCCTAGAAGGATCGGTTCCAAAATGAGGTATCGTTTCTATGAAAACACTAGTATTTCCCCACTACGTACTATGGCCTCGAAGTTGTGCCTGAAGGATGCCAGGTGAAGGGAAACCAGTGACGATGAATTTATTAAATGGATTGGCTGCAGGTTCAGGAACGCTCTCAGTTCTAAGCTCTTCCAGTGGTGTTCGCGTGAGAATCATACTTCTGTGCAGAAGCTGCTGCAAGTGGATGGCATCTCAGAGAGATCAAAGCTACTGAAGAAAGTATGTGATTCGTCAGCAACTGATTGCTGTTACTTATTAGTCTTAATCTCTGGCTTTTGCCATGCACTAGTAACAAGTTATGCATCTTTTTTATCCTGATTATTTCTGATGAAAATGTTCGGGACAATTTAGATATTAGATTCGTGAAGTCCTTCACTTTCCACCTATAGTGTTTAATAATTGCTACCTTTGTATTTTCATTTAACTTTAAGTGACAATTTATCTTAACTGTGCTGATATTTTATTTGTGTACATGTCTGTTTGTTACTATTTCTTGCTTGAGGTGCCCTCATGTTTCACTGTTAAGAGTTACAAAAAAAAAAAAAGAGTTAAAGCACACATCCAGGTCTGGTTTCGTATAACAACCACTGTTATCGCCTTAATTTGTCCTAACACCTCATTCCATGAGTGAAGCATGATGGAAACTCTACTCAACATGTTATTATTGTTATTATTCATATTTAATTTCTTCAAGCAATGAGCTTACTCTAAACTGCGAACTACTGCAGGTGTCTGTTTTGATGGGTTATAGTAATGCACAAGATTTAGTTGATCAACAAAGGGCCCGAAGAGAATCCGCTGCAGAGTTGATCAGTGTCTTTAAAGAAATTGACTTCACAGAAATATCTGCAAAGTTTCCATGCATAAAAATTGGTGATGCATCACCTGTTGAACTATATGATGATGCAACTGGCATGAAGTGCAAAGAAACTGTGCTCTCTGAAAATCTCACAAGTTTCATCCGGGACTCTGGTGGAAATTTGGAGTCAACTTATGAATTTCCTCAGGAATCTTATTCACTGAGTCAGACCATCACAAATGCAGCTGATCAGTCAATAGTTGAAGACAGTTCTGTCACAACGCAGCATATTTCTCAGGAACCTCAAACTCTAACGAATGCAGATGATCCGTCAACAAGTGGAGATAATCCTCTTCCGATGCAGCATGCTTCTCCCTCTCCGGAACCAGCAATTGACAGGGAGCCTTGTCCGATGTCATCATCATCAGATTCTATAACTCCTGATAATAATATTTTGGATAAAAGTATCAGGTGTTTGTCTGGAACAACTACCAGACAATATCGCCTGCTAGAGGAAGGTGGTTTCCATACGGTATCAGTATTCCAGCCACTTAATCTTTATTTATTTGGTAAAATCATACAATTCTTCGCATGTAATTTCTGTTTCCTTTATAGGTCCGGAAATTATTGCAACATTTTCCTCGAACCTATGCAGATCTGCAAAACCCTGAAGGTCCTATAGAAGATGGGCAGTACATTATGCTTGTTGGTACTGTTAGGTCTTCCAGGTAATTGAGTCTTACACATATTAGGTTCAGAGCCATACAATACATGCGGAAGGTGCAGGAAGTCTAAATAAAAAGGTGATTAATTTGATTCATCTGATTTATCAGATGGTCAGACCTAACAATAGACAAAAATAAATGGAAATCTGAAGCTGCAATAGTCTCTACAAACCTGTCAAATAATCAGAAACAAGTTTATGCTATGAACTTGATTTCAATAGGGGGAAGGAAGAAGCTATTTTGTAATAAACTTGGAATCTTCTGATATTCTAACATCGTTCCGATTTCATGGATATGTCTCCCCTATGGATATGGCCATGTCAAGGGAGTTGAATTCCGTTAGTTGTGCTGCCAACACATGAACTTCATGTTCATGGAAGTTGGTCTCCGGATTATCTTTTCACTATTTGCATGCCAAATTAATATTTCCTCAACACCCCTTTGACTGCCTTGAGAAGTTTTTGCTCAGGTAGAGCAGTTGGATTTCCTCGAAAAAAGAAAGGATAAAACTGTCAAGTTTGCTTCAAGGGCTAAAAAATTTGAATTGTAACAGATTTGTTACTTACAGATGTTTAATTCATGTTTGGTGTTTGTCTCTGTGGGTCAGATGTTGTTTTCATTTAAAGAAGATATAATTCTTTGTCCTTGCTGGTTCCTGAGGAAAATGTAGAAAGTAGAAACTATGTAAATTGCAATGTTATACTAAATGGAATTAAATGGCTAGACGGACACCCCTGTCTTGGCATAAACAACTGCTTAGAGTTTAGACCGACTATAAACCGATTCAAATGACTTTCAAACCGTAAACAATGGTTGACCGCCCAACCACCATTTACCATCTAAGAGAACATTGGAAAAATCCTAAAAAAATATACATTTTACTATAAGACTCTGAATGGTTTCAATTATGCAGTTCAAAAGTGGAATAACATTTCTTCGTATTCTAAATTCCTGTGTACCCTGTGTTGACATATCTTAAGTGGTTATCTTCATTGCAACTATGTTTGTGTTCTCAGGGGAATCAAGGTTAAATCCACTTTAGGTTTCCTCGAGGTGGTTGTTGGTTGTTCCTTAGTTGAGACTATGCTAAGCTCATCAGTCAAGAGTAGTAACTCTGGAGAAGAGCAGGATACAATTCATTTGCACCTCAAGAAATTTTTCAGTGGCACACGTTTCTCTTCTCAATATTTTCTGAACTGTGTGTCAGCAAAGCACAAGGAGGGTGATCTTGTTTATATCAGTGGTAAGGTTAGTGAAAACAAATACTGCCGTCTGTTGTATTTGTATGCTATTTTGTGCTGTGCCCTTGAATGTTGATGCATGCCTGCAGGATGGCCCTTTTGTTCTTCATTTCTGATATTTGTTTGATAATGTTATGATACAAAGTGAAATGTAACCAAACTCATTCACTCTTTGTCCAAATACACTTGTAGTAATAGCCACAAATTAGTTCTGTTGCAACTTTTATTTCTTGAAAGAACTACTGCCTTTGCTCTGTGTGTGTGTGTGTGGGGGGGGGGGGGGGGGGGGGGGGGGAGTGGGGGGATGATATAAATTAAATAATAGATGTATAACCTTTGCGCTGATTTGTGTGTAGATCAAAAAGTCCCTTTCTAAGGGGCATTATGAGTTGACGGAGTACACAATTGACAGCCTTCAAGAAGAGGAGGAACACAGCACTATGCTTGACAGGAAACCTCATCCCATATACCCATCAAAAGCGGGAATGAAACCAAATTTGCTGAGCCTCTTTATCTCAAGGTCAGTGTTTGCTGCGCATTTTTTTTATTTTTTAAAAGAACTTTTTCTCTACATTTTAAGTGAAAGTTTGGCCGTAAGGTGTTTTCTTTTAGGCAACCATTATTTGGACACAAATATATTCATAAAACAACGTTGAAATTTTTGGTTATACACCTGTGAATATTACTCTGCCAAAATTTTAGATTGGCTAATCGAAAAAGGGAGAATACTGGTCTTTAGAAGTCCATTTTAGTTAGCCTAAGTTTATAAATTATCAAAACTTCCCTTCAAAGCTGAGTAGCATCATGTTGGCACTTTAAGTGATGTCTGCAAAGTGCAAGCCAACAAACCACCCTTTTTACCTTATTTATACTTACAGATGATTACGTTCCATCAAGCTATGTAAGAAATTGCAATTATGCGCAGGGCCTTGGAGATGCTGACCCCAGACGTTGATCCTATGCCTCCTGAGATTCTCAGTGAATTCAACCTGCCCAGTCTCTTTGATGTAAGTGATGGATTAATTGTACACTTCATAACTGCTATTTTGTTGCACCCAGAGCAGTATGAACATATATATGATGCAAAGAAAGAAAAGAAAAAAAAACAGACTATTGTAGGAATCTAGAGATGTTCATTTTTTTTATATCTCTGTCAATCAATCACTCTGTATACTTATCTCTTAAAATACGGGATATTAGATGCCCTACTAGACATGTTTCATCATCTCTTATTTTTACCAATACAAGACATGTTCCTTTTTAGAAGATCTTCTAGTTTTAGAGTATTTAGTAAAATCTCTATAAAAAAATTAACTGCTGCCAGAATGACGGTCAGACTATTTTAGTATCAACAAACAATTTAATTTAATATAAGTTGGCATATGAAAAGGATGAGTCATGACATCTCTTTTAGGCAGTCATAAAGTGACATGGTTTGCCGTGTTTCTGCCCGCATATAAAATATATTCACTAATATATTTTGATCCATTTAGGCTTACATGGGAATTCACAAACCTAGAACTCGAGATGAAGCTGATTTTGCTCGGAGAAGGCTTATATTTGATGATTTCTTTTACCTCCAGGTATCTTTGTTGCTTTCAGCCTTTTTACTCCATCACATATGAGAATTATATTCAAACTTTTTAATTGGTGGCATCTTTGGAATGGCTCTTTGTACAAATGTAGAAATTTCAGTATCATTATGTATGCTTAGTATGTTTAATTTGTTTATGTCAATTTGATAGATCATGGATATCAATACTTTTTTATGAATTGTTAGCTTGTTATAGACTCTTTTGTGGGCCGTCAGTACCACCGTAGAAATAGGAAGCCACCGAGTGGCTAGATGAGTTCACCATGTAGGCGAAGAATAATCAGGAGGTTGTTAGAGTTGGTTAGCAATGAGTCAGGTTTTCAGGAGTTTGTTTAGCATTCGCTTAGTGGGGCGCCTGATGTATAAAGGCTGCCGTCAGAGTCAGGAGGGGATCATCGAAGAAATATAAGCCTCCCTTGTGGCGAGGCTGTCTTCGGTCGCTGTGGCGGAGATCTCCTCCGCTCCCGGCGACGATCACAGTTCCTCGCCTCGTTACCCTCTGCGTTCACTTCCCTCTTCCCAAACCCGTTTACTATCCCCTCTGCGCACTCCTCGCTGATGACATAACATAGCTTTAGCAAATGGCATACTCATATTACTTGCAATAACATGTGCTATTATTTCAGTTGGGAAGGCTATTCCAAATGCTTGAAGCAGTTGGGACATGGGCTGAGAAGGAGGAATTGTTAGTCAAGTGTAAAAATCACGAGCTAAATGCTGTAGGTGTTGATGATTGGTCTCCTCTGACTAAGAAATTGTTGAAGGCTCTTCCTTATTCGCTTACTCCTAGTCAATTAAATGCTGTTAGAGAGATTATATGGGATCTTAGAAGACCAGTTCCCATGAACAGACTCTTGCAGGTAATTGTTGTTTGCACCTTTCTTATTTTGTCCCAAATATTTTACTCTTGTTTTTAGACTTTTTCATCATTGTTGCTGTTTATGGTACTGAATCATAATAACTCGTGGTCTTAGAATTACTTTATTTTGATGTATGTTTTTTTTTATTTCAGTCTCGTTTATTTTAAAGAATTTATTTGGAGTAGACAGATAAAAATGTTTGAAGTGTTCTCCGCCATACAACCTCACATTACCTTATTATTTTGAAAATAAGAAGTATAATTTGTATCTTCTGTTCAAATTCCATTACTAACACCCTTTCCATTTTTAAATTCGATATTATATTATTATAATTATATGAGTTGAAAAGTATTGTTCTCTATTGATGTTATTCAATTTCAAGTAGAGCTAAACTAGAGCCACGTCTTCCTAAAGACCCCCTACCTCATATAATGCTTTCTACATTTGATGAGATGTGATTGTTCATTGGTCATGATGGGTGGTCTGAGGGATTTAAAAAGCTAGTAACAAACAGGCTTTAATAAGGATTTAATGTCAGGCCATGTTCTTTTTAATCCATCTGCTTATGTCTTTTTAGCCTACCCCAACTTGCTTGGGATTAAAGGCTTAGTTGTTGTTGTTGCATATGTCTTAAACATAAAACAATGTTTAGCGGCAGGGCTATTGTTGCACTATGCCTATATTTAGTATAGATTATCTGCAAACATTTGTCGGAGTTCTCTACAGGCCACATCATATTTTCCATAAAAGGTACTGTCACCCTTATAGATCTTTTAGCCATTGATGGATATTTAAGTTCTTCTGTCACCCTGTGTAAGTGCAAACAATTTGCTCTTTGAACCTCAAGATTCAAAATTGAAGTTTTGGTGTCCGCCCTTCCAATCTCATGTTATTGAAAATTAAAATTCTTCAGGGACTGATACAATTATTTGCATATTGCTATACAAGCTTATAAAATGATTTTCTTTCTTTCTTTTTCAGGGGGATGTTGGCTGTGGCAAGACTGTTGTTGCTTTCCTAGCATGTATGGAGGTTGTTAACTCTGGATTTCAGGTACTGGTACTGCTTGAAATTTATATTTTTGCTTCGTTTAACTATATACCAAAAATAGCTTCATCGACGAAATCCAACTTGCTGAATTATATTGGATGATTAACAGACTATAACTGTCTATTCACCCATGGGATTTAATCTGATATATTCACATATTTTCTAGGCCGCTTTCATGGTTCCGACAGAGGTGCTTGCTGTCCAGCATTATCAACACCTAACTTCGTTGCTGGATAAGATTGATGGAGATGAATCCAAACCAAACATTGCCTTGCTAACTGGTTCCACTTCCACAAGGGAATCAAGGATAATTCGAAATGTAAGCTGTTTCCCTTAGTTCTGGTTCTTACACTCTTTCAGTTTCACTTATGCATTCATATCTTTGTGTTATGCCATGGCAGGGTCTCAAAGAAGGAGAGATAGCGATGGTCATCGGAACACACAGCTTAATAGCTGATAAAACTGAATTTTCAGCTTTACGTATCTCTGTTATAGATGAACAACAACGATTTGGTGTTGTGCAAAGGGGGAGGTTTAATAGCAAGGTAAGTTACTGAGCATTTTACATTAAATATTGATCGTGCTTCCTTTCTGGATGTTAATTTGTTCCAGTACTGGCACGATCTGTAAACACTTTTTTTGACGGGTATATGTTTTGTCTGAAACTTCCCTATTTACTTCCTGTTGCTCATTCTTGTTCACCTGGCCCTCATTGATAGACCTGTATGTTGTCAACTTTACATATCCATTTCCATCAATGGTTCGGTGGAATCATTGCATAGTCATTTATCACATATTATCACTTATCAGTTTTTGTATCATTTTCTATGATATTTGTCAATTACTTTTCTTTTGTATATCAAGCCAATACAACTAGCTGGTCACATACAATATTGTATTAAGTTGAATTTATTGCACTTTGTTACAGTTATATACACCTTCCTTGAAGTTCAGTGACGAAAATACAAGTCCAGATGAGGCTTCTGATTCTGAAACATTTATGGCTCCCCATGTTCTTGCGATGTCTGCTACACCTATTCCAAGAACATTGGCCCTTGCTCTGTATGGTGATATGTCTCTTACCCAGGTACGTTCCTGCAGAAGTTCTGAGTTTGAGAAGTTTTATTTTTCTTGCTAGCATATTGGAAACTGGATGTGATTATATGGAGTACACAGAATAAGGGTTCCTGAGCAGCCTTGTTCGACCTTTGTTTGATGAAACAGTTTGCAAAACCATTTAACCTTCAATTGAATGGTGTGTGAGCAGTAACCCATCCAGTTACTTTGCTTCAATTGGAGGCTTAATGGTTCTGCAAACGTTTTGATAAAAACCATTTTTGTTTGCCTCTAGTCAGTAGGACTAGTTCTAGTAACAGAGTAGTTTTTTTTAGCAATAGTAACGGAGTAGTTCATCCTGTCATAATCCAGATATCTAGGATCTACAACTTCATAGCTTCAGAAATTGAATGTAGAAGCATATATACAGAAAATAGTTTGTCACATCCATTATATTTCAGGTTTCACATTTATTGAAAATCTTTACAACTGATGCCTAAGTTTTTTGTAGATCACGGACTTGCCTCCTGGAAGGCAACCCATAAAAACTCTTGCTCTTGAAGGAAATGATGCTGGGTTCGAAACCATCTTCCAGGTGATTATATTAACGTCATGCATTATTTTTGCTGTTAGATATACCATTTGTTTGTTTGCTGTCTTAGTTCTTATGTGGATACAGCTAGATAGGGTTTTCTTATATTTCTTCCCTTATCACTTGTAGATGATGAGAGATGAACTCATAGACGGGGGCAAGATCTACCTTGTATATCCTATCATAGAAGAGTCAGAGCAATTACCCCAACTTCATGCTGCAAAAGCCGATTTTGGTACCATAAAGCAAAAATTTGATGGTTATCCCTGTGGGTTGTTGCATGGTCGTATGCGGAGCGATGAGAAGGATGAAGTTCTTAATAGTTTTAGAAGTGGAGAAACACGTATTCTCCTCTCTACACAAGTGATTGAGATTGGAGTGGATGTTCCTGATGCTTCTATGATGGTAGTCATGAACGCAGAGAGATTTGGAATAGCTCAGCTGCACCAGTTGCGAGGGAGAGTAGGTCGTGGTGAAAGGAAATCCAGATGCATATTCCTATCTTCCACTACAAGCACCCTGCCGAGATTGAAAGTGCTTGAAACATCATCTGATGGGTTTTATCTAGCTAACGCCGACCTTCTGCTTCGTGGTCCTGGCAATCTTCTTGGCAAGAAACAGTCCGGTCATCTTCCAGAATTTCCAATAGCCAGATTGGAGATCGATGGCGGTATTCTACAAGAGGCACATCTTGCTGCATTGGTAAGTTGGTTCAGACGTTCAGTGAACTTGGTTGCATAGCACTTACATCGATCTGACTGTTGCTATTCTAGAGTACAGACTACAGAGTAACTAGTTTTCTTTCCTTTTGGTACCATGCAGAAAGTGTTGAGTACAAGCAAGGACCTCGCATTGTATCCAAAGATGAAGATGGAGCTCAGCATGAGGCAGCCATTATCCATTCTTGGAGATTGACCTGTACCTATCAATGGAACTGCCCCGAATGTTGGACAGCCTTGTCCATGGCTGGCGAGGAAACTCGGTTATGGAACATGGTCGGAGCCAAGGCTCTCCTTGCTGACCAGCCATGGTTCAGTGGCAGGTGTTTAAATTGTCTGGTAGTTTGTGGTCGGGTTGTTCAATGATAAAAGGCGGTCCCGAATGTTGAACAGCCTTGTCCATGGCTGGCGAGGAAACTTGGTTATGGAACATGGCCGGAGGCAAGGCTCTCTCTTTGCTGACCAGCCATGGTTCAGTGGCAGTTGTTTAAATTGCCTGGTAGTTAGTGGTCGGATTATTCAATGATTTGTAACTCTTCTACCTATTTGAGAAGAAGTATCTTCTACTGTGTTCGAGAAAAAAAAAGAACCATGAGAACAAAAGTGATTGAAACTGCAAAGCCACTCGTAAGGCAGTTAGTTTCATGTAAATACTGTGTAGTAGTGCTCGCTTTGGGGGCGTAGCCGGCATGCCATCTGGTGAGCAAATTGTTTTGGCTTATGTTACCTATCGCTAATGACAACATCAGTACTGATTTCCCTAGTCCTAAACATGCAAATTCCAAGCTCCAGACTTGCAGTATACTCCCTCCGTTCATATTTACATATCATTCTAAGTTTTTTAACTTTTTCATAATTACATGTCATTCTCGTTTCTCAATACACCTTTCTCTCTTCCTAATACAATATTCTCTTTTTTCACTACATCTCTATGGGTGTGTTCGTTTCCACCCCTCTGATTTTTAGATCTGTCATATCGAATATTGTGATACTAATTAGGAGTATTAAATATAAATTACTGATAAAACCCAGTTTATAACCCTTCCTCTAAATGACGAGACAAATCTATTAAAACTAATTAGGTCATGATTAGATAATGTGATGCTACGGTAAACATCTCTTAATGAAGATTTAATTAAGCTTAATGAATTTGTCACGTTGATGCGTATTCAACTCTATAATTAGTTTTATATTTAATATATATTTAATAATTATATATAGTATTTTAATAATTGATGTAATCTCACTAAAATTTAGACCCAAAGAAACGAACATACCCTATCTCTCTCCTTCTCGTTTTCAGTGCACCTATCTTTTTACTTCTCTTATTTTTTGTGTCAACTATAAAACGACATCTAAATATGAACAGAGGAGTACTTCAACTAGAGTTTGCCTTTTGCATTTAGACACCACCTGACTAACTGAAGCAGAAAAACCTTGGCAATTATTTCTGATTTTAGGATAAAAAAGTAAAAACATTGTGAATTAGAAAAAAAAACGATGCACTAAGGACAGTGGTGTATCGCATACTGTACAAACTTATGCTGTATCTATATACCGTTGACGTCTGTACTCAAGCTCCAGTAGAGTGTCGTCACTCGTCAGCTTGTCCTCCGAGTCCGAGTGGACGCATTCAACAGGCAAGGCAAGGCAACCTCTCGCGCGTCCAACGCACCGCGCTCACCATGGTGTGCCACGTGGATGCTTTTCCACGTGGCCTGTTTTCATTGGATTGGTGACTCAACTCGTACTGTGTTCTATTTCCAAGACTTATACGTGTACCCTTCTAAAGTTTTATATTCCTAAAACAGGCCGCGGTAGCACTACTGTTGTAAGGTATCAAGGATATAGTCAAAATTATGAACTTCTATAGGATTTTAAGATCAAAAGTCATTAACGCAAATGCACAAACACGGGAAAAAACTTGGAATATAGCATGCCCTGTCCGCCTCCCTTCCGTCCTCGAGATCGTTCTCCTCTCCGCTGCTCTTCCTCCGCGTGCTCCAGCCAGCCACTCCGCACTCCAGATCTCCGAGCCCTAACCCCTCCCACATGCCATTGCACTGAGCTGTAGCCAGCAGCCACACGACATGGCGCTGCCTCGCACTTTGGGGATCCTCCTCGCCGTCCTTGTCGCGGCGGCCATCGCCGTCCCGCCGGCGAGCGCGGCGGTGTCGAGCATCGACCTGGGCTCCGAGTGGCTCAAGGTCGCGGCCGTGCACCTCGCCCCGGGCCGCGTGCCGATAGCCGTCGCCATCAACGAGATGTCCAAGCGCAAGTCCCCCGCCCTTGCCGCGCTCGCCGACGGCAACCGCCTCGCCGGCGAGGAGGCGGCCGGGATCACCGCGCGCCACCCGTCCAAGGTGTTCGCCCGCGCGCGGGACCTCCTCGCCAAGCCCTTCCCCTACGTGCAGTCCGTCGCACAGTCGCTCTTCCTCCCCTACGACCTTGTCCCCGACGCGCGCGGCGCAGCCGCGATCCGCGCCGACGACGGGCAGGTATACTCCTTCGAGGAGATCGTCGCGATGGTGCTCCACTACGCCGCCGGCCTTGCCGATGCTCACGTTGGGGCGCCCGTGCGGGACGCGGTGGTCACCGTGCCGCCCTACTTCGGTCAGGCTGAGCGCCGGGCGCTGACGCAGGCCGCGCAGCTCGCCGGAATTAACGTGCTCGCGCTCGTCAACGAGCACGCTGGGGCAGCTCTGCAGTACGGGATCGACAAGGATTTCTCCAACGAGTCGCGGCATGTCATCTTTTACGACATGGGCTCTGGAAGCACCTACGCGGCGCTCGTGTACTTCTCGGCGTACAACACCAAACAGTTTGGGAAGACAGTATCCGTTAACCAATTTCAGGTAAAAATCGTCGCATGACATTTCTAGTAGCTGTTAAATTGCAATTTTCTCTGATGTCCTGGCTATTGGTATGAGGATACTCTATTACTTGTGACTGCTCATAGCTAGTGTGATAGATCTGAAGAAAATGTGAATCTTTTTACAATTATGATTGCCTTGACAAACTATTGCTAACGCTAGTTGTTTGCAGGTTAAGGATGTTAGATGGAACCCCAAACTTGGAGGCCTTGAAATGGAAATGCGTCTGGTGAACTATTTTGCCGATCAATTCAATAAACAGCTTGGTGATGGAGTAGACATCCGTGAGTCTCCCAAGGCAATGGCTAAGCTGAAGAAGCAAGTTAAGCGCACCAAAGAAATTCTGAGTGCAAATATTGCTGCTCCGATTTCGGTCGAATCCCTGTATAACGATGTCGATTTCAGGTGCATCTCTACTCTTTGTATAATTATGTTACTCTTTGTATAATTATGTTGAGTGCAATATTAAAGCTCAGAGATAAATGAAATATACCTATGCTTGTAACACAATACTGCATTAATTATTTTGAAATGAATGAAATTATTAGTTTTTAATTAAAAATCCTCTGCGCATTATGACATGGAAGCTAACATGTTATAATTGCAGTTGCAGTAACATGGAGTATACGATAGTAACTGTCAAAACTCTTGACATATGTTGGATTGACTTTAAAGTGTTTCTTTCCTTTTGAAGTACATTGATTTAATCTCACGTAAATATTTTTTTTTGTTGCAAAAAAAGGCTGTTTGGGTTTAGTGTCATCCGGGGTTCGTACTTCACTGCAAGTACTGCAACCTCTGTTTAATACTTCTACAAGAGACTTGGAGATTGTGAAACTGGCTTGCTTCTTAACTGATCGTTTTAATATTTGCAAGAGCGGTACTACTTCGTACTGCTTATCATATTTGGTTTTGTAATTTCTACCTAGACCGTGCCGTCAACTTTCTCAGTTTACACCCTACAATGTGTTCAGCATTTGGTCATGGATAAGTATCAGGGAAATGGTATATAGTATATAATGAACTAATGGCCGTTTTTTAACAGGAGCACCATAACACGTGAGAAATTTGAAGAGCTTTGTGAAGATCTATGGGAGCAAGCTCTAAATCCAGTTAAAGAAGTCCTCACCCACTCTGGCATGAAGATTGATGATATCTATGCTGTAGAACTGATAGGGGGAGCTACTCGAGTTCCAAAGTTGCAGGTTATTAAATATAGCTACCACTTTTTACTTCTATTTGAGCTCAGCGTTGCAATTTGTTGGCTTTTATAAAACACTTAGATTTCTCTCTATGTCTGAGTTTTTAGCTAGAAGCATCTTTTTAGGGTCAGTAACAGGAAAAGTTTACTGAAATTAATAAACTTTCTGTAGCAGACTAGGTTCATTATGCGCTGCACGAAACCACAACATTAAGCTGATCCTTAATGCCGTTGCCTGTCAACTGTCATGGTCTTCAGCATAATTGCACTTTATACCTGTTGGGCATTCTCCCTGAGCTCCTTATCCTCCATAGAAATGAACCTAGTACATGCATGCATGTTATGTGCATCATCTTCTGCTGCTTAAATATTTCCCCCTTTTTCTATTTATGAATCTTTTAATTGTTCCACATATTTCCTATTTTCATGACCTCAAAGGCTTTTGTAAATTGTTGTTGGTCATTCTTAGGAATTCATTTGTGTGTTATGTAGTTTAGTTTCATGTTTTGTGGCCCTGGCATTGTATATTTGTACATTTTTTTAATGCAGTATGAATGTGATCTTCTATATGACTATTATGACATGTATGAATGTGATCTTCTACTTTTATGATTTTTTACATTCTGGCTCGCTGACTGTAGTATTTATTCTCCTTCTACAGGCTAAGCTGCAAGAATTTTTGGGACGGCGTGAGTTGGATAGGCATCTTGATGCTGATGAAGCAATTGTTCTGGGAGCCTCACTGCATGCCGCTAACCTAAGTGATGGAATTAAGTTGAACCGTAAGTTGGGAATGATTGATGGTTCAACTTATGCATTTGTGCTTGAAATAGATGGACCGGATTATGTCAAGGATGAAAGCATTGATCAAGTTCTGGTGCCAAGGATGAAGAAAATGCCAATAAAGGTTAGAAATTTAGTAGTTCGTGCTTTCAAATTGTATGTGAAATTTCCATCTGGTGTCTGGAAAAAAATATATATCTAAAGCCTTTTGATATCTCTTTGTTATCTTCAGATGTTTAGATCTATCAGACATACCAAGGACTTTGATGTCTCTCTGAACTATGATAAAGCTTACGAGCTGCCTCCTGGTGTTTCATCACATAGGTTTGCGGAGTATTCTGTATCAGGCCTGACGGATGCCAGCGAAAAGTAAGTGAGCATAAGGCTTTGCTTTGTTTGATTCCGACTCCTGTCACAAACAATTTAAATGTAAAAACTTCCTCTGTTCATTAATTGTAGGTGTATTTCATTTCGTTAGGCCCTGTCTTTGACCAATAAATCACACTATTAACTAATGTCACTTTTTTGATTAAGTACACTTATAAGAAATTTATGTATTAAAGAGTAATTGTTGTTCAAAGGCTTTTCCAAGTTAAACATACTACGGCTACTATTTTTGCATGGAGTGAGTAAATGCGCATCCTATAGCTGAACTGATAAAGAGGATTAGGTAAATGCTCATCCTGTAGTTGAACTGATTAAAAAAAAAGATTTAGGTGAATGCTCATCCTACAGCTGAACTGATAAAAAAAAATTAGGTAAATGCTCATCCTATAGCTGAACTGATAAAAGACTAAATGCTCATTCTATAGCTGAACTGATTTTTTTGGTAAATGCTTAAGTGTTTACAAATTAATTGTTATTGACTGTGGTGATGCCATTACTATTCCTGTTGTATCTATTATATGTTTAATTATGTACTGTGTAATTTAACCAAATGGCTTGTTTAACCAGGTATTCGAGTCGTAATTTATCTGCACCTATCAAAACGAATCTGCATTTTTCTTTAAGTAGAAGCGGAATTATTTCTCTTGATAGAGCTGAAGCAGTGATTGAGATAACTGAATGGGTTGAAGTTCCAAAGAAGGTTTTGACCCTAGAGAGTAACACCACAAATCAGAATTCTTCTGAAGCTGGAGCAACTAATAGTACAGAAGATACTAAGGAGAATCTTAGTTCTGGTAGTGATACTAATTCCAGTACTACCATTGACGAGAGTAATGCTCAAGAAACCGTAACCGAGAAGGTGCTTAAGAAAAGAACATTCAGGGTTCCATTGAAGGTAAGCTATAGTTTTTCCTGTAATTTGATATTCTATTTTGCAGACCATAGTTTAATTTACATGTCAATCATATAGGTTATCGAGAAAACGGCAGGTGCTGGAACGACTCTCTCAAAGGAGTTGTATTCTGAAGCAAAAAGCAGGCTGGAGGCACTGAATAAGAAGGATGCTGAACGGAGGAAAACTGCTGAACTAAAGAATAACCTAGAGTCTTACATATACTCTATGAAGGAGAAGGTAAGCCTTTCTTTTCTGCCTTCTTTTATTACGCTTTGCTGAAAACTTGTAAAAAAGGTGCTGTTTCGGTGAGGCCTCTGCTGAAAATTGTCGTAATCCTGCTAATCCCTATATATGCATAAAATGAGCAATGCTTACAAGTTGACAATGTGTCATGATGATTACTTTTGTTACAATTCTTATTTATTATATATTAATAACTGCATGCATGTTCTGGTGTGATTTGATATACAACAGCTGGTAGAAAGTGCAGATATTTTGACTGTCTCAACAGAACAGGAGAGGGAATCCTTTATGGAGAAACTTAGTGAGGTTGGTTTGAAAAATTGATTTAGCAGTTAGTCTTAGTTGTCTAGTTTATGTCCTATGCTGAAGTAATATGAGAAATGCAGGTGCAAGACTGGTTGTATATGGATGGTGAAGATGCTCAAGCAAATGAATTTCAAGAACGCCTTGATCAACTCAAGGCTATAGGTGACCCAATTCTTTTCAGGTAATTATTTGCTCATTTCTTTTGTTTTATATTACTTCAATAACTCAAATAATTGATGGACTCCTATACAGACTGAGTGAGTTGAAAGCTCGACCGTCAGCCTGCGAAAATGCTCGGTTGTATCTTGCTGAGCTGGAAAAGGTAACTAAATGGGGAACCAAATAATAATTTTTAATCAGTATCATAGAAATTGATTGATTGATAGTTTCTCTTGTACATTTGAGCTTAAAAATGCTTGAGTTCTAGAGCAAAGATCAAACCGTCAATTTTAAAGCCATTTTATTTATGTTGTAGAATTTTTCAGTTAAAGCTCAAGTGCACAGTTGATGTGTTTCTCAATTCTAAAAGTAATCTTCTTGCAGATTGTTAAGAACTGGGAGACAAATAAACCATGGCTTCCGAAAAAGAGAGTAGATGAGGTAAACCCCTCTGAGTTTGAATGAAGTTTCACTCATTTTGTTGATTACGTGCAATTCTCATTTTTGGTTGCGCAATGCTATCTGTGTCTAGATTGTAAGTGAAGCAGAGAAAGTAAAACGTTGGATGGAGGAGAAGGAAACCCTACAGAAAAGGTATGGACGCTTGGGCCAACATTTTTTTTCTTGAAATATTTATCTTCTCAGAAATGGCTAACTCCCTTTGAGCATATTGCAGCACCCCTATCTACAGCCCACCTGCTTTCACATCTGACGAAGTATATCAAAAAGTTCTGGACCTACAAGATCAGGTCAGTTACAGCAAACATAGTATAGACATATGCACAACTGTAGGCAACTTCTCCGTGCGGCAAATATAATTGATGCTCTTTTGTTGCACAGGTATCGAGTGTCAATAGGATTCCAAAACCAAAACCCAAGATTGAAAAGAAACCTGTAAAAGAAGAGCCTGCTAGCAATGAGAAAACTGCCTCTTCGGAATCTGCGTCCAACGAGACTGAACACACTGAAGGGTCTCAGGAATCTAAAGCTTCAGAAGAGGATCAGTCTGGATCAAAGACTAACGATTCAGAATCTGAACCTCATGACGAGTTGTGAGTAGCAGATGGAGTTGGAACCCCGATAGAACAGGTTGGAAAGATGCGTATACTACAAGAAGGCAGTATGAGGATAAATTATGGTTGCTCAAATTTTCCCAATTTTCTTTTGACGACCAAAAGATGAGGCAATGTAGGATTTCAAGGAACAGTAGATGCGATAGGGCTGAAGAACTTGATTTATAGTTTCTGATAGCTGTATAGCAGCTCTATGCGTGATATAAGTTAGCAACTCATTTCAGAATTGCATTGTCGTTCCGAACTCATTTTTGCATAAGGAATGCTATAGGGGTTGTACATCAAAATTGATGCCACAAGCAAATGTTATTACACACCGCATCGTCCATCGCCTCAGAGAGATCACGAGACAGTCGCGATAGAGCGTGCAGGTTTTATTTCCTTTCCTTTTTCCAGTACGTATATAATCTCTGGTGCAATCGAGCTTAGCTGTATCTGAATATGGAACATCCAAACTTTCTCCTGTAGCTCTTCAGTGGCCGGCGGGACTGAAATTGCAATTAAGATCGTAATTCACAATCGGCCGGCCCGGATCGCGGGAGCAACCATGGAGTTGAGCTGCTTAAGAGCAAGGTTTATGGTTGCGCCTGCTGCTGGCGATAAAAAATGCCATGTCATTTATTTTAAAAAAATTCTTTTACCAGATCTCACTGTTATTTATTGTTTTGTATGTTTCGTCGGTATGCTAAACCAATGAAAAGCAAGAAATAAATGACCATGACCCACAAACACTGCTTTTAGCTGGCTTCAACTGGCGATTTAGGAATCGCCGGCTCTACTCTCTCTCCCTCCTCTCCTCCACATTAGACAACGCCAGCATTTCGCCAGCCATAATACTTGCTCTTACGCACAATAACGGGCGACAGGAGGATTGCGCCCGCCAGTGTTGACCTGCCTTCCACAGCCTTGCCAGACGACGCAATGCAAACAGCGGTGCTCACAATTCCCAGCCTCCGGCCGGTTTTGCATGATTCATAGTCTCGAGTATCACAGTGGCCCATGATGCGAGAAGTAGGTGCAAAGAATCACATCCTCCTCTTGTACTCTAACTTCCTTCCTGTCAAGGTAAGGCAGCTGTTAACTTCTTATGTTCCATGTTACAACAGATTTAACCCAAGGAAAATGCCAGGTCACGGTGTAGCATGAACCAGTGACCGAACTATTCAAACCACAGGCAAGAAGATTATGTTCAAACGTTGTCCTATGTTTTTATCAAATAGAAGCAGATAAAAAAAATACAGAAATGTAATAGAAGATGCATACCAGGGTGGGAAGATGTCAATCATGTTTCCTACTAGAAGATCCACGTCACATATCTTTGGACTGAAGATAATTGTCCTGTTGGTTCTGTTTTCATCCATGGTCTGGTTTGTCGAGGCATTGCTTCTGAGGGTTAACTGCATCAAACACAAGTACAATGAAACATGACTCACAAGATGATGATAGACACATTTATGTTCACATAAGATTCAGGGAACTAGAAACTTGCGTTAAAAAAAAGATTTGAATAAATGTAAAGAAAAGAAAAGAAAAAACTATATATACGACACACAAAGAGTAGATTGCCGCAGAAGTCATCCGGCAGACACGCCTTTGCATAAAGTACAAGTTCTTGAAACAAGCAGCATGCAACGGAAAATGTTACTCCCTCCGTGCCGTGTATGTAAGGATTCCAGGAATCCCGAGGAGAAAATAGCGCTAGAAGTAAAAGACATTTTTATCCTTCATGAATGCTGTGGGGACCTGCAGCCACCATACAGCGAAGTCCGATTCTTGCCTTGGATGGCTTCAGTAGGCAACGGGGATGAGAAGAAGACAAGGTGGACAAAAGATTCTTTACGTTTTTTATTCAGCTACGGAGAGATGGATGTTCCATGTGCGAGGTCCCCACATTCTCAGATGCTTAGATTTTGACACAAACAACAAAGGCTTGAAATTCTTACATTACCGGCACGGAGGAAGTACCAAAATAAAGCAGATAAGGCTTTTTCAAAGATAAACCACAGACATTACTGGTTTCCTGGAACAAGCAGCGGCAGACTGCTAGCTTCCCTTCCAATGACCTTGACATAATCTGAACGGTAATTCCCTTTGAACCACCTGCAAAAAGGAAGTTTCAATATCTGTGAAATAGAACCATATACAAAATGAACAAATTCCGAAACATATTAAACAATCTAGCTGCTACTAGGTCAACCATACAAGTTCATATTAGCTAATTAAGGACCAACTAAAAACCTTGTTCTCCTTTACACTGTCTCAAGAACTCAGTGTTCCTATCTTTCTCCATTTGCATAATTTTCTGCATCCTTCTGCAGTAACCAGCTCTACCACAGAATAAATACAGTTGAATAAGCAGAAGTAGACATTCAAATGGTCATTTTAAAAAAGAATATTCAGGATTCAGGATTGGTATACCCCGTTGATCTCACTGGAAGCATGGCACCCTCCATATTTGTTGGATCGTAAATTTCTTGAAATAGGTCAGTCATAGTTTGCTGTTTCACATCTTTGTTCACCAAAGTTCGGCAATCTTGAATAACCTCCTATTCCAGGATAACAACTTGATGATGAATAGCCCAACTGAGCAGAGACTAATGAATTGGCTGTGTTAACGAACATACTTCCTCCTCACTGGATGTTCTGTCAGTTACATGCTCCAAGAGGTCCTCACTGTCATGACTCCTCTCACCTAGAATAGGCACTGTTTTCTTCCCATAAGTAGAGAGTTTTGACTTACGGTCTCTAGCTCTGGTGTGCTGGTGCAACTGCATTCAAATGTTCAGACGTAAGCTAACGGTCATCCAAGAACACCGAATAATGAACCACACCACAAGAAACCCACCGAAGATGCTACCCCCACAAAAGAGCCACTTCTACTCTGTAGGTCTTCTAGAAGTTCAGCAACTGAAATATTTGATTTCTTGGTCGGATGGGCAGACTCCGATGGAAAATCTTTGTCTTCCTTCCTATTTCCCAACAGTTCAGCCATCAATGTTCGTGAAGCTTTAGCTGGTGGCACACTAGATGAAGCTTCTAGCTTCCTAATTGCAATATTTGGTGCATGTTGGTGCAGCTGCATTGAGTTATTCAGAAATTAAGTTGTCTAAAAACTCTAAAGAATGAAACAACATGATAGGACACGCACCGAAGCTGATGTCCTGACGGAAGAACCACTTCTACCCTGTAGGTCTTCTAAAAGTTCAGCAACTGATATATCTGCTTTCTTGGTTGGGCGGACAAATTCTGACGGGAGATCTTCAGTGTCTTCCTTAGTATCTCCCAACAGTTTAGCCGTCTCAGTTTGTGAAGCTTTAGTTGGTGATACTTCAGATGAAACTTCTCGCTCCCTAATTGCAGTGTCTGGTGCGTGTTGATGCATCTGCATTGAATTATTTTAGAGGCAAGGTTACTACTATCTAAGAACTACAAATAATGAAACAACACAAGAAGATACACACCGAAGCTGGTATCCTGACAGAAGAACCACTTCTACCCTGTAAATTTTCTAGAAGCTTCGAGACGGAGGTATTTGCTTTGTGGGTTGCAAAGGCAAACTCTGGCTGCAAATCTTCAGTTCGTTCCTCAATGTAATCCAACCGTTCAGCCATCATGGTTTCAGAAGCTTTAGTTGTTGGCAGCCTAGACGTGCCTTCTTGCCCCCCAATGCACAAGATTTCAGCTTCCATATCTAATGGAGCAAACTTATATCCACGCAATGAGAATGTAGGCTTCTTCTCAGTTTTGCTCCCTGCATCAGTGGAGAAAGAGAGGAGTTCGGATATAACATATGAAAATCATTGGTTCATTAGAAAGAACGGAACCAGATTATCCATATAACAGGAGATGAAATTATGAAATACTGTGCAGGTTCATACTTTTGCTTGTTCCAGGTGAAAGGAACGGGCCGCCAAGAGGATCTTTATGCACACACGCCAACTCGTCAGCTTCTTCTATAACTTCATCCCATCCATCTGTTTTATCCTGGTACAACATTCTGCTACTCTCTTCCTCTTCTTCAGAAGCTGCAAGTGTCATAAAGAAAAAGTTAAGTGCCAGTGTGAAATCGATCGATCTCACATGCTGAAATGCAAAGTAACCTAATCGAACGATGGAATGGAGATTAGGGATGGGATGAATTAGATTCGCAGGCACACACGACCACTACTGACAGAGAGAGGCAAGGGGGGGGGGGGGGGGATTTGTTTGAGAAAGCCAGAGTTACTTATTTTCGTGTTTCTAGTATACACTCTGCATTTTCAGTGCATAAATAATCAAACATCCATGTTTCAAACAAACACAATGAAAGCATATTTTCAATCCGGTGTTTTCAAACATATTTTCAAATCCAGTATTTTTTTCTCATCTTTTTGGCAATTCAACGAGCATATTGTGAGCAGCTTCAGAACACCTTCGGGGCGGGCAAGGCAGGGAGCAGCAGCGAGCAGGGCAGGCCTCGGTGGAGGCAGCGAGCGACGGCGAGAAGGCGAGGCTGGGCGCCTGAGGCAGGCAGCGAGAGACGGCGAGCAGGGCAGGCCTCGGGCCGGACAACGAGCAGGCCAGGCAACGAACAACGACGAGCACGGCACTCGGGGTAGGCAAGGCGTCGCACGCCCGGAGGCACGTCAGGCTCAGCGTCGCGCAGTTGGCGGCAGCGTCGGGTGTGCGGCGATGGAGCTGGAGCGGCGTCTCGGGGCGCGACGTCGTTTCGCTGGCTCGCCCTCGTCTCCGGCGCCGTCGGGAGGGGCGGGGGTGGGCGGGAGTTGCGGCTGCGGCAGCTGGCGGGCGAGGGAGGGAGGGGCTCCGGCGGGCGGACGACGAACTCCCGACTCGGAGTCGGAGCTGCGACGATTTCTCTTGGCGGGAGCGGCGTGCGAGAAGAGGAAATCGGAGGCTGGTTGCACTTTCTTTGCGCGCGTAGGTTTGGGACTTTCGGGACTGATGAGGCTGTTTTCGTTTCCACCCCTCTAATTTTTAGACTTGTCATATTAAATATTATAATACTAATTAGGAGTATTAAATATAGATTATTAATAAAATACAGTTTATAACCCTCCCTCTAAATGACGAGATAAATCTAGTAAAACTAATTAGGCCATGATTAGATAATATGATGCTACAGTAAATATCTCTTAATGATAATTTAATTAAGTTTAATGAATTTGTCATGTTGATGCGCATTCAACTCTGTAATTAATTTTATATTTAATATATATTTAATAATCATATATAACATTTTAATGATTGATATGACCTCACTAAAATTTAGACCCAAAAAAACGAACACACCCTGAAAATAAACCTTGGATGCTTGGCGGCGCGGCAGCTGATCTCTGACGGCGCGCGACTCTACCGTAACCGTGACGGGAGATTCTAAATCTGCAATACAGTAGTATTCAAACTGAAAAATGCTACTATCATGGTTGTCTGTCATACTGAAGATCAATCATCACTCTATGGTAAAACGACACTAGTAATATCGTCAACACCCGTAATATCAATTTTTTTTCTCGAAGACGCATAAGAGTTACG
Source organism: Eleusine coracana subsp. coracana (assembly GCA_032690845.1). Classification (NCBI taxonomy): domain Eukaryota; kingdom Viridiplantae; phylum Streptophyta; class Magnoliopsida; order Poales; family Poaceae; genus Eleusine; species Eleusine coracana. The sequence continues at coordinate 65,442,619 of CM064420.1, forward strand.
TATCATTTCATTAATAGAAGAAAGAAGTTTATAGCACACACCCCAAAATTACAATCAGTTTACATGCGCGCCTGTGTATATTGGAACAACAACCAAAGCTGGTTTATCATCCACCAACAACACCATCGTGGATGGAGAGGGCTGCGAGAGCTTTCGCTCCAGCCATGCTCCACATGCACTTTTCATCACCAGCCATGATCAAGGCGGTGGCCATGCTTGGAGTGGTACCATTGAATACATAATCATTACGGTGCCTCCAAATTATCCACGCTCCTAGAATGATGATCATGTTGAGTCCCTTTCGTATTTCTCCAGTTACCAAGTTTGAGATCCGGCTCCACTAATCATCGAAGTTTGTGTCGCTGGGCTGGGGTGAGAGTGTATTGAAGCCAACCTGGCGCAACAAGATATGCCAAAATTACCTTGTAAAGACACATCCGACAAGGAGATGATGGATAGTTTCGTCCTCTTGATCACAAAAGGGGCAGCGCTTCGGGTGTGGTAGATTTCTACGTGCCAAGCGATCGGCTATCCAACAACGATTGTGTGCAGCAAGCCACAAGAAAAACCGGCACTTCCCTGGAGCCCAGGTTTTCCAAATGCGTTCCCATGGGCTAAACTGAACTGATTCTTGGAATTGAGCTTCATATGCTGAACTAGCTGAGTACTGGCCAGAGCTTGAGAGACACCAAAAATGCACACCTGCCACTCCTGGCTGTAGGGTAATGTCCGAAATGATGTCACACAGCTTGATGAACTCTAGTATGATGTCAAATGAAGCTACTCCATGAATGTCCTGTATCCACATCATGTCAGTTAGTGCCTCATGAATAGTTCTCTTGTTGCCTACTTTCTTGGGGACCATGGAGAAAATCAGAGGGAAGAGGTCTTCTAGTCGCTGCCCTATCATCCATCTGTCTCGCCAAAAGACTATTTTTTTCCATCACCAATCGTTGTGGCCACTGCCATTGAGAGTAGCGCATGAACATAATCACTTGTTTACAATGGGAGAGCAGCCCAAGGTTTATTTGGTTCAGATTTTTGTAGCCATGGCCAGCACACCCGAAGAGCTCGCCCAAGGTTTTTTAGTCAGGGATGCCCAGCCCTCCTAACTCTTTTGGTCTTGTTACTCTAGGCCAAGCAATTAAGCAATGCCCACCGTGAGCTTCTTTATGGCCATGCCACATGAAACTCCGATTGATTTTGTCAATGGCTTTGATCACCCAAGGAGGAAGGTCAAGTGCCATAGCGTGATAGATCATTGTCGCTGTTATTATAAACTGAACCAATGTTGCCCGTCCCATTTTTGTCATCAAATCTGCCTTCCATCCAGGTAGAAGATCAGCCAAACGATCGATGAGCGGCTACAACTGGGCCTTTGTGAGTTTCTTCAAGGAAAGGGGCAGACCAAGATACATGATGGGAAATTCAGTGAGTTCACAGGGAAGGCGTTCTTGCAGCAGCTCTATGTCCTCAGCTGAACACTGGATGAGAACCACGGTGGCAGTCCCAAATAATTGCAACATGTTCATGGTGATGTCAATGTCACTTGGAACTGGTCGGAGGAAGAGCACGACGTCATCGGCGTAAAGGGACAAACGATGCTAAATAGGTCGAGATGATAAAGGCTGCAGCAGGCCGGCCTCCGACGCCCTCGCAATCATGAGGTTCAAGGTATCCATTACTAAGATGAATAACATAGGAGACAAAGGATCTCCTTGTCGCAGACCACGCTGGTGAGAAATGAACTCTCCAGGATTTCCATTCAACAACACTTGAGCAGAGGAGGTGGTAAGCAGGCCACTCAATATGTTCTGAAAAATTCTACCAAAATCGAGTTTCTCAAGCACTTCCATGAGGAAAGGTCAAGAAACTGAATCGAATGCCTTTGAGATGTCTAATTTTAGAAGAATTCTTAGCTGCTTTTGCGAGTGAAGAAACCTTGCTGTTTGTTGAACTAGCATAAAATTGTCTTGAATGAACCTTCCTTGATAAATGCACTTTGATTGTTAGACACCATGTTGTCAAGCCGACCAACAAGTCTGTTGGCGAGAATTTTTGTGATGAGCTTCGCAAAGCTGTGAACAAGACTTATTGGCCGAAAGTCTTTAGCTTCTATCGCACCCTCTCTTTTTGGCAATAGAGTGATATACGCTATATTGAGAAACCTGAAATTTCTGAAATCTCTTCTCCAAACTGCTGAAACTGCAGCCATAATGTCAGGTTTGATGGTTTCCCAACATGTCTTGTCGAAACGCCCTGTGAATCCATCAGGCCCTGGAGCCTTGTCGGACGGTAGCTGCTTGATGACATTCCATACTTCGGCCTCGGAAATGGGTGCATCCATTGCTTCAAGTTCGTGTTGTTGAATACCAAGTGCCTCAAGGTCAAGAGTGTGTTGCCTTTCCTCCCTGGAACCGATCAGATTTGTATAAAAATTGAGTAGAACTTCAGCCTTCTCATCGTGCGTGGTGACAACACGTTGTCCGTCTTTCAGCTTTGCGATGAAGTTTTTCCTCTTACGATGTCGGGCATGAAGGTGGAACAGACCCGTGTTGGCATCACCTTCACGCAACCATGTGATCCTTGATCTGATTCTCGCAATTGTGCGTATCAAGGATGCAAGGGCAAGCGAATGTTTCTTCAAGTTGTTGCGCAACCATGTCTGAAGGGGACTCAGCTGTCTAGTGTCCTGAGCGATGTCCAGCTGATGAATTACCTCTTTGGCCAAATCAAGCTGTGATCTAAAGTGGCCAACTTTCTTGTCACTCCAACTCTGAAGCCCTCTTGTAGTAGCTTTAAATTTCAGAGAAAGAGTCTCCAAAGGACAAGGTTTGCGCTGCACTGAATCCCATGCTTGCTGAACTGCTCCCTGAAATCCCTCGAACTTGGGCCAAAATGACTCAAAATGGAACCGCTTCTTGCCCGGCTTGTTGTCCCGCAAACCAAGAAGAAGGGGGCAGTGGTCGGAATACTCAGTAGCTGCACTTTGGAGAAGACAATCTGGAAATTGCAGCTCCCAATCAGTTGAGCAGAACACCCGATCTAGCTTAACAAGCGTAGGAGAGGATGATGTGCTGGAGCTGGTCCAAGTAAATTTGCGACCATGAAGTGGTAGCTCCTTGATGGCCAGATCATCAATAAGCCTTCTAAAACGACCCATCATAGCACGGTTGAGGTTGGAGTTATTCTTGTCCTCGTCTTTATATATCAAATTGAAATCACCGGCTAAAACCCATGGTCCTGAGCAAAGCGTCCGAACATTCCGCAGTTCTTGGAGGAAAGTAATCTTGTCTTCATTTCCTTGTGGCCCATAGACACATGTAAGCCACCATGGCTCGCCATTCTCTGGATGAAACTAAACTGAAGCACTAAAGTTGTCAATTCTGCTTGACACAACAGCACTGAGCTTAGTCTTCCATGCCACAAGGATGCCTCCACTAGCACCGACTGATGGAAGATAAACAAAATATTTCTTCGGGAGATTGCCTCCATCTTTGTTTCCTATAGGCATACAATATCGACCTGAGCAGAATCAACAATGACTCTAACCGAGTCTTGATGTGCAGTTGAGTTAAGTCCCCGCACGTTCCATACCAAAATGTGAGAAGGATCCATTAAAAACAAATTTAGGATCGACCACACAACAAGTGTGCTATTCAACAATTACACAACAGCAGTGTTGGCTACATCTCCACCATCATCATCCGGAATAACCCAGCCAAACAGAGAAGCTAAGGCCTGAATATGAAAGGCAGACAATTGTTGTGCAAACAGCTTAGCATATTTGTCTTGATCTTCTTGTTGGAGGCGTTCTTGATCATCACGGAGACCGAGGGAGCGCATGACTGTCTGCTTTGATCTGGACAGGACAACATGAGCCGGCTCAATGCTCAGCCCCGCAATACGTCGGCTACGATGGGGCGGAGAACCTGATGGCATGGTTTTCTTTCTCCTCTTGTTGATTTTTGGCACTGGGAGGAGGGTACCCACAGCTTTTGAAATTCGATTGATGAACTGCTGTTGTGGTGTTGCAAGCATTGGGGGAGGGGTGGCCCCTCCACGTGATGACACTCGTCTTCTGGAGGTTGACCCATCACGGCGTCGCGAGTACGCCAGCAGAGGTCGGGATGGTGTTGTGGGCGTGCAGCCATGCGCAGACGTTGAGGGACCAGAATCCATGGAAGTTGGCAGAACCGAGGCAAGGCCTTCTAGGTTACATGCCGGGGCGGAACTTGCACCCCCTCCCCTCAATCACAGCGGGCTGCAGCAGAGAGTCATCGTCGTTGTGCTTGGCGGCGGCCGGAGTTGTAGGGCCTGTCGATGGCTCCATCGACAAAAGTGGAGGTGTGGCGAGGTCATGACCCCTAGCCCCCGCAATACCCACCGGCGACGGCGAGAGAGCAGCGTCGACAACTGCTCCGTCGCGGTCGCATGTCACCGACGGGACAGCCCGAGCAGGGGCAGGAGAAGGAGCGAAACTCTCTCTGAGCACGTGTGTTTGAATTTGAACCGTGCTGGGCTCTGTAGTAGGCGGAGCTGGCAGCCCAGCATTACAGCCCAAGTCGTCTACTGGGCCTATCAGATGGTCGCCTTCCAGAACAGGTTCATCCTACAGAAGGGGCGCGACGGAAGGATCCGTCTCGACTGCCACGCCACACCCGACCGCCTTCTCGGCGTCGTCGAGTAAAGGCGAGACCTCCTAGGAAATAGGCAAGGCGGCGTGTCATCAATGGCCAGAAAAGTCTTCGAGAGCACCTCGTCGCATTGGGAGCCGCCCACGGATGCTGGCATCGCTTCGAGCAGAGGAGTGGTGCCAGAGGCAGCCACATGGCAGGCTGCGGCTGGGCGCGGGCCGAGGCGTGAGTGCACCGAGCCCCGAGGTGGTTCAACCGTTGGACTTGACACCGAGCCCGACGACGGAGTGCCCGGCGACGGCGATCGATGGCGACGACGGGTCCGCCTCCGGCCATGGCCACCACCGAAGGGAGACGGGGACGGAGGAGGCGCATCATCGCCCAGCGGCAAAGACGGGGAGATCACCACAGCCACCGGGTAGACCAGGCCGCGCTTGGCCGGCAGCATCTCGGCTTCCGGCTCCGCCGGCTCTGGGACGAACATGTCGACGTCTTTAGGAACAAGGTCCCGTCGCAGGCACCAGGCCAAGAGGCGAAACGACCTCAAGTCGCGTCGTGCCGCCGTCTCAGGATGCAAGGAACGGACCCAGCACACACCGTTGAGGAGCTGCTATGCGGTGGCCAACGCCAATGCGTGGGCTGGGACACCTTGGAGCTCAATGTCGACGAGGTCCGGTAGCACCTCGCCATGGGCCAGGGCTAATCTTGTCCATCGCTTGAGGTTGAGGCTGAACGCAGAACCATGGAAGAGCTGGCCATCATTGAAAACCCTGTCCGCCGTTGCCACATCAGGCAAAATGAGTAGAAAGTCTTCTGGAGCTGCATCGATTAGTGACATCGTCTCCAAATCAACTCCGAAACTAGCCGCGATTTCTTCAAGAACTTGTGCCTTCGTGACCGCCGGGCGATTGCCGACCACCATAGCAAGCAGCGCACGGCGAAGATCAACCTCCGCGCGTACGATGCTGGCCGAGCGGTCAATGACGCAAAGGTGCCGGACGCGCTCACCGGCAAGGCTGGACGAAAACCCCTCACCAGCCTTTCGAGGAGCGAGAGGCTCGACGTCCGACCCCGAAGGTGTTGGTGAAATACCCGCGCTATGACGCCGAGGCCGCCGCCGTCGGCGTTGGGGCCGCCGTCGCTGCTGATCACCACGCTCGTCCATTGGAGCAGCACAGGCAAGCTCAGCAACAACCGGCCGCGGTTGCGAGCACGTCACCGACGCGGAAGCTACCATCCGCCACTCAAGCACAGGTTTTTGGGGCCGACGATGAGGAGCCGGCTTGGAAAGCCTGCTGGGGCACACGTATGCCCGATGCCCTAGCTTCAGGCACTTGAAGCAGCGAGTGCGGCGGTGGCAGGCTGCGGCACAGTGCAAACCAGAGAAGCAGTTGAAGCACCGGCCTCGGAGGTCCACTGGGACAGCTCGACGAGGCCGGGTGGAACGGCCGGCACGCAATCGGCAAGCACTCCTCCGCTCAACCATCAGCCACCCATCCTTATCAGCACCAGGCTTCGGCAACGAGCAGTGCCCAATCTCAGACTTGAGGATGATCTTCGGCTGGCTGGTGCGTGGCACCTGCTTCGAGGCATCGACGAGAGGCTCCGGCGAGGCAAGGAGTGCCTCCTTGAAGGACAACGCGAGAGGCGGCAAGGAGGCGGACTTGTCGGCCGCCGGGCTGAGCTCTTGCCACCGTTGTGCCTTGGACCTACCTGTTGGCACGAATGGGCAGGCATCTGGGGACAAGGAGGAGGGGGAAACCGGCGCCTTCCGAGTGGGTTGAGGGGTGGCCGCCGGGGCCGGAGTGGCCGCCGGCGTGGGGTCGAGGTGAGTGCAGGCACCGGGAGGGGAGGGGTCGGGAGTGAGACGAGGAGCCATCCTCAAGTGTTATGGCTCAATGTACAGATTGCTTCCCGCAATGTCAATTCGATGTTATCCTACTCAATGGTATTGTTAAAAAAAAATTGTGCCATGCTTGCATGTTATGATCATTAGTTAGTACTACAGTACAGATAGCTTCCACATAAACGTTTCTTCTTATGAACCAAGCAACAAGGTAAGAAAGTAGTTTATGTACAATTGGTCCTCTTCAGTAGCCATAAATCCCATTTCAGGATGAGATTTGATATAATATTACATGTTTTTTTTAAATCTTGTTGAATCAGGCTAAACAACTTTCTCTACTACCTAATAATTGTAAGCTGGTCTTCTACCCTATCTTTAATCCTTAATCTGTCATCTAATCTACTTCGTTAATAATTAATCCAATGGCCGCTGCTTAACACGCTCCACGGCTTAACCCGTCGCCCCCTCACCTTACGAAATCAGCACCGACAGGTGGGACCCACGTGCCCGCACCTGCCGTTCGCCCGCCTTCCCTTCCCAATCCTATTCCTCCGCCTCCTCTCCCCACACCCTAGAGCATCTCTAGTGGTGCTTCTCATTTTCTACCTCCTATTCTTTACTTCGAGAGCTGGGTCCCATGTTCTAGTTTTCATTTTTTTTCTCCCAACTCTAGCAGTGCTGATGTCGAGCTCTCAAACCACGGGACCCACATGTCATTCATAGAGAAACAAAGTTCTCTGTCTGCTCTGACGCTCGTGCACGCCGTCGGCGATTAGAGCCTTGGAGGTTGTCCTGCTGCATCGCCGAATGCGGCATGGGAGGTTCGTACCATGACGGCGAGAGAAGGGGCGGCGGGTCAGAGAAGGTTTGTTGCACGCCGGCAGAGGAGGAGTGAGGAGTCTGCTCGCACGAGCTCGGACGCACGGCAATGGAGGAGGGGCGAGGCGACTGCCCGAAACAGGGAGCCAGGGCGACGAGGGAGGCAGGACCCGCAGCGCTGTCGTGTGTGGAGGGGGCGAAGGGGGGGGGGGGGGACGAGCTAGGGCGCCTTCAGCGCGACGGCCAGGATCTGTCGCGTCATCGTGGACGTGGCCGGGCCCGACGGCGGCGGGTGCGGGAGCACGAGCCTGGAATGGCCGGCAGCGTATCTTGGAGAAGATGGTGATGAGCGCCACCGGTCGAGGAGGCCTCCCACCGCCGGAGATGGCTCAGGGCGGCGCGACGGTTGCCGAGGTCGCCCGCCGTCGTGCAACGCGAGTCCTCCTGCGGGGAAGATCCGCCCATGGGAGCGGCGGAGGCACGGGAAGGGGCGACACAGGTGGCGCGGGGAGGCATGCTGATGGCGACGGTCGGGCGGGTTGGGCGAGCTCGTCCGATTGGTAGAGAAGACAAGAAAGAGAGGAAAAAAAAAAGAAAAATAATAGATCCCACCATTTGAGAGGGTTCCAAAACATTGAGAGTACAATGGTGAGATTTGAGTGCTACTAAAATGAGAGCATATATAGTAATCCTGTTAGAGTTCATTTTTTGAACTAGATTTTTAAAATATTAGTATAAGAGTCAAGTGCTGCTGGAGATGCTCCTACGCCCTTCGCACCGATCACCGCGCCTCCACCCACATGCCGAATTGGCCGGAGCCGCCGCCTCCTATCTACACTCCTATCATCCTCCCCGACCTCACTCTTGCAGTGCGCTTCCATTATGCGGCTTAAGCGCGGCTCCAGGCCCGCGTCCTCCTCTTCCTCGCCTCTACGCCATTTCGCGCTCGATCCCAGCACACTTCGACGCGTCCTCCTCTTCCCCGCCTTACGCCATTCGCGCCCTCTCGACCTCCCGCAACTCCTCGACGACCTGGCCGTCCCCAATTACCGGCGCCTGTGACGCGCGGCCAGGACGCTCCGCCTTCTTCGACAGAAGGTGAGAGCTGAGCTCTCCTCCCCAATCCTCCCGGTCCTTCTGTAGTTGACATTTAGGCTGGATGTAGCAGAGGTGGGTCGATCCCTGCTCGCGGGCGGGTACGGGAAGAAATTTTCGGCCGTGGTCAGGGATGGGGACGGGGAGATTTCTTCCCAATCGGGAATAGTGATAGGGATGGGGACGGGGTGATTTCATCCCAATCGGGAATGGAGATAGAGATAGGGATGGGCATCCAGTAGCCGCTGGATTTTCAGTTCTTCTTCATGGAACAGTAGCCACTCGATACAACTCAAGTGGCAAGCAGCAACGCCACAAATTCCCGGCAGCTGTGTCAATCTGGGGAGCGGAGCCACCAGATGCATCAAAATGTATGTCGCAGAACTGGCCTGCTTGAATTTTCAGTAAAGCTATTTCTTAGGGCAGGGGAGCTAGAATCTTGCTTTTGCAGTTGTATATATTTGGGTGACTGATATATTGTACCTCGGAATGTATCGTTCTCTTTTTGCGAAAGTAAAACCTTGTGTAGTGGATTTTATGGATGCATCCATGTACTTCACAAAAGTTAAAAGATTCACAAAGCTTATGCCAGCTGTTTCCACTTAATAACCACATCACAAGTTAAACTGTTTCCACCTTCCCGGCTCCTTATACATTATGAGGTGGCGACTACTGATTTTTTGTTTCGAATCAAGATGGCACACTATTAGATAATTTTTGTCGTTGCAAGTTAGAGTATATCTGTGCTTGCCTTGGTCTGATTTCTTCTGCAACGTCCAGTACCTATTCTCTTGTTGTTGTTCAATAAGGTTTGAAATGCATGTAGCGATACTTTCAAGCTAGTGTAGTAATTTCTAGACCATTTTGTCATGGGTTGCTCTACATGATTGAGTATGATTTATTTTACAATTAAGCGTTATTCTCATGATAGGAATGGAATGAGTTTAATATATGGTTCACTACCTTACTTCTCCCAGTGTCATCATGCAGTTTCAGATTTTCGACAAAATGGAAGAGCAACAGAAGAAGCATAGGATTTTAATGGTGTCCGACTTTTTCTTCCCTAACTTCGGTGGGGTAGAAAGTCATATCTACTATCTGTCGCAATGCCTGCTTAAGCTTGGTCACAAGGTACTAGGCTTCCTTATGAACCTTTTTCAGTTCTCCTTTCTGCTCATCCATGCTTTAGGAATGACAATACGCTAATGATTAAGGATTTGAGTTAACTATACCCTGTTCTGTCGGTGTGCTAATAAATGTGGATTGGATTGCACCATATCCTTGCTTCAGGGATGTCTGATAAGCTAATTGATATGTTTTCATTCCATCTATTTCATCATTTCTACTATTATATGCATAATCTATTTTGGATTCTCGAGTCTTGCACATATGTGTTGTTGGCTTGTTGCTTTCAAGAAGGATGACATGCTTAATAAGTTGCCCAGTACCATCAGACTAAAATGATGGAAGAAATCATCTGAAGATGTTATTTTAAAGATCTCTATGCTTGATTGTGTAGGTTGTTGTCATGACACATGCCTATGGGAACCGTTCTGGAGTACGATATGTCACAAATGGCCTAAAGGTTTATTATGTGCCATGGAGGCCATTCCTGATGCAGAATACACTGCCTACATTATTCTTGACCTTTCCAATTATAAGGACTATCCTTATTCGTGAGAAAATTTCTGTTGTGCATGGACATCAAGCTTTTTCAACACTGTGCCATGAAGCATTGATGCATGCTAGGACGATGGGATACAAAGTTGTCTTCACAGATCACTCACTTTACGGTTTTGCTGATGCTGGAAGCATTCACATGAATAAGGTGCTGCAGTTTACTCTTGCAGATATTGATCAGGCAATATGTGTATCGCACACAAGCAAAGAGAACACTGTCTTGAGATCTGGGATACCTCCGGGGAAGGTTTTCATGGTTCCTAATGCAGTTGATACTGCAATGTTTACTCCCTCCCCTCAGCGCTTAAGCTGCAATGAAATAGTTATTGTTGTGATAAGTAGATTAGTATATCGAAAAGGTGCGGATCTTCTTGTGGAAGTTATTCCTGAAGTTTGCCGTCTATTTCCAAAGGTGAGATTGAGCCTTTGTTATGCATTATATAATCGTAGACTATCTGGATCACTAGCCTTTTTATTCCTGCACCACAAAATTCTGCCATTTATTTTCTAGGGTGTATTAGGATTTGAAAATGTTGAACTTAGTATTTGTTTTTACCAATAACTAATCAAGTTATGCAGGTATAATGCACAACAGCTGTATCAGTAGATTTGTACTTCATTGCTGTTTTAATGAGATATTAATTTTGTTGTGGATACTGTATCATGTGATAATTTTTTTTTTTCTTGAACAAGTATCATGTGATAAATTGATTGTGAAAGTGTACACCTATAGACTTTTTTCAAAATCCTATTATGCCCTATAAAAAGAAAAGAAGGGAGTACATTACTTATTGGACACTAGAATCTGCTTCTTGTCATCTAATAATCCTGCATCATTACCTAATAGCGGATTCATGATTTGTCAGGTTCGCTTTATTGTTGGAGGAGATGGCCCAAAACGTGTGCGACTTGAAGAGATGAGGGAGAAGTTCTCCCTTCAGGATAGAGTCGAGATGTTAGGAGCTGTGCCTCATGCTCAAGTGCGATCAGTTCTAATATCTGGTCATATATTTTTGAACAGGTAGTTTTTTCTTAATATTCATCTTTTTCTAAAATATGGTTTAGTTTCTATTGATTGTGTCTCTCTAGTTTCTGCAGAGTGTATGCCTCTCCCTTTTTCTTGATTTGGTGATACCATTGTTCCTCCTGCAATAAAAGTTTGATGTTCATATGTCAAATTATTGAACTGTCTAGTGAACATAGTTCCTTCCATGAACACTAAAAAGTTTGTTAACAGTGGCATCATGGGAAATATGTTCTGATGTTTGAAAAACAATTATGTTGATAGTGGGTAAATAGAAGTATGAAGCTGTTTGCCCTTTTGTCATTTTGCTTGATTCTGTCTCTTTGTAGTGGGAGAGTTACTAGAAGATAGAACTCGTTTACTTTTATCTGACATGGATGAACCATAGTAAGACTGAAACATGTTATTTTAGTTCTCTTACAGAGGCATTTTGCATAGCCATTTTAGAAGCAGCAAGCTGTGGACTATTGACAGTAAGCACCCGGGTTGGAGGTGTCCCAGAGGTGTGTGTGCTCTCTCTGTGACCTCATCTCATTATATGAAGTCCGCAATATGCAGTTTCTTAAAAAACCATTTTTTTTTCTTTTCCAGGTTCTTCCAGATGACATGATTGTACTTGCAGAACCAGCTCCAGAAGATATGGTACAAGCGATCAAGAAAGCTATAAACATGCTACCTAACATAGATCCCAAAGCTATGCATCTTCGGGTGAGTCTCAACCCTCCTTTGGGTAAATTTACTGTAGCATCGGCTGTGCCTGTTTTGGGCATTTTGCATTACATTTTTCTTTTGGTTGAAAACTAGTTTACTGATTCAATTTCTTTGAATGTGTGTCATAGATGAAAAAGCTTTATAGTTGGGATGATGTGGCCAAAAGGACAGAGGCTGTATATGATCATGCAATGCAGTCCTCAACCACAGATTTACTAGACCGCCTTCCTCGGTGAGTATATGAAATTCATACTGTTCAAAGTTCATCATTTTCTTCCCAAAAGAAGCAAACGTCTGTCAGTGTTGTTTGTTGTTTCATGGTTCAAACTGACTCTATACTTTTATCTGCTAGATATTAATAAGCTCTAGATTAAAGTATGGGTAATATCACTGTTTTTTGTACCCGCATAAATTTGAAATAGGCTCAACAATGTGGTCCTTCTTTATGTAGATATCTCAGTTGTGGAGCTTGGGCAGGAACATTGTTTTGCCTGGTTATGATCATTAATTACCTACTATGGCGCCTTCTAGAATTCCTACAGGTAATTTGTATCTGTTGTCTACGGTTTTTTCTTTCTTTTTGTTAGATTTGATGGAATCCTTATTATTGTTTTCTCCCTCAGCCTGCTGAAGGTATTGAAGAAGTCCCAGATATAGGACCACTACATGCTCATTCAAGTTTGAGCGATGATTGGTGTGAACCTCAAGAATAGTGAGCTTAGATTTTTGCCAGTTTTGAGTTTTCTGATGTTCGAGTTAACATTCATTCAAGTCCATGTACAGGTTATACCTTTCTTATCTGATCCAACTCACTGAATTCTTTCATAGTTTCCTGTTCATGTAGTGGTAACTAGGAGACTGGACTACCCATCGTTTAGGAAATGCTTGTCATTTTGGTTAAAAGCTATGGTGGGAGTCTGTCATTGTTAACTGTGTTTTGCGATGTAAGTGGATGGTCTATGTTATCTCATCAGCATTAAGACGAAGTGATATTTTATTTCAGTGATGTGATCTGTCCTATTGATCCTAGTCACTACCTTTCATGTCATGTCCCAATGCATCATGCAAAATGACTTTTTATGTTGCGTGTAAGTCACATCACATCTGAATGTGCAGTTTGGTTATATTTGACGCTCAGGAACATGAGCAGTATGGCTCGAGCCGCTACAGAGTATAATCGCGACCATAAAAGTACACCAAATCCGGATTTGAGAATTTCAGTTCCTACCATCAGAAGAGCTCTAAAAGGCACCAAAAGCACACCGGTCATATTTTCTGAAGGTTTAACTGAGCATAAGATCCGTCATCTCTAGCATCACCACTAGCGATTGGAAAGTCAAATCCGTTGCTGCCATAATATCACTAGCGGCTGGAAAGATGATCCTATAAAAGAGAAAAATAAATCCAATCCCTCCTTAAAGAGAGGTGCTACCGATTACTCAGTCGTTCAAAATTGGTTGTAGCAGGCTTCTCGAGAAAGCATGAGCCTCCAACCAATTAGTGTATGCTCATGAATCTATCAAATATTTAAATATTCACAAGAGTCATTCATTAATAGTTTGCCCATTATACATCTGCTTACTGATTATTGTCGACTATACGTGATATGGCTTCAACATCATCGGAGATTATCTAATGCAGATTGGAATTATTTAGAGGAAAGATTTTAAAAAAGACTTAAGTTGTTGGAGAAGTAAAATGATATTAGTCGGCGGACGGTTGACCTCATCAATTCTATCCTAAGTAGCCTTCTCATATTTATGTTTTTTTTAAGGTTCCAAAAGGGGTATTGGAGAAATTAGATTACTATAGATCTCTTTTTCTTTTTTTGCAAAACGAAGGTCATAAGAAGAAGTACCGTCTATCTAAAATGAAGTAGTTTGTGCACTCCAAAAGATCAAAGTGGAATGGAAATTATAAACTTAGGGACCCAAAATAAATATCTTATTAGTAAATGGCTTTTTAGGCTGTTTAATTATGATGGTGTTTGTCAGAATATTTTGAGATGTAAGTACTTGCATTCCAAGACTCTAACACAGGTTGAGCATATGTCTGTAGACTTACATTTTTGGACAGGTTTAATGATTATAAAAAAGGATTTCATCTGTTTAGGGAGTCTTCATCTTGGTGATGGAGAACAAATTCGGTTTTGGGAGGATATCTGGATGAGGAATGAGTGCTTTATGGATCGCTTCTCCAATCTTTATCGTATCGTTAGAAGAAAAAATGCAACCGTAACAAGTGTTTTCTCCTCTAACCCATTAAATATCATGTTTAGGAGAGGACTTTCAGGCCAAAATCTAGTGTCTTGGTACCAGCTAGTTTTTTTAGTTTCAGACATTCAGATAAGGACTCATTTCTATGGGCCCTAAACCAAAATGGTCTTTTCTCCGTGAAAACCATGTATCGAGCATTGTCAATGATACAAGCCTTGTCCTTTACCATGGACTTATGGAAAATTAAAGTACCACTTAAGATAAAGGTATTTCTATGGTATCTTTAAAGGTGTCACCCTAACAAAAGATAATTTAAATAGGAGAAATCAGAACGGGAGTACTAAGTGTTGTTTCTGTAATCTAATTGAAAATATACAACATCTTTTCTTCGGTTGTTCTTTAGCTCAGATTGTATGACGAGTACCCTTTGTTTCTTTTAATATTACACCTCCTAGCAACTTTCACAACTTGTTTAATGACTGGTTAGGGGATACTGAACCAAAAATGAAAGAAGTGATTTGGAGTGAGATGTCTAGCCTATGTTGGGCAATTTGACTATGTTGTAATGATATTGTGTTTGACAAATTACACATACCTTCTTATCTTCAAGTGATCATCAGAGGGACATATAAGGCTCGGTTTTAGTCTATTTTGTTGAAGGAGGAGGAGCACCCACTGATGAAGATGGTTTGCAGGCAACTTGAGACTGTTGTCATGGAGATCTTCGTGAATAATGGCTGACGCTTCTCAAATAGAATAACGTTCTAAACTGCACATATGCCCGCCAGGTCTGGGAGATCATTAGCAGCTGGTCGCACAATATTGTACAAGTTCCGGAGATGGACACAGGCTCCATACAAGATTGGTGGAATAAGAACGTTGAGCGGGTGCCAAAGGACAAAGAGAGACTAAAAGCGGCAGTGATGATCTACACCGCGTGGCACATATGGAACGAGCGCAACCGAAGAATATTCACAAGCACGGCCCTCCAGCCACCGGACGTTGCAAGAATGATTAGAGAAGACATGTCGCTGAGAGCCAGAGCTTGCGGGCATCCGTGGCTGCATTTTCAACAAATTGAGCAGGAGCAATCACTGATTATCATGTAATAAATAAAGATGTAACTTGTACTAAAACTTCTTTTTCTATCTTAATGAAAAGGCAGCGCTCCTGCCCCTTTTTCAAAAAAATAAATAAATAGAATAACGTTCTAGTTATAATAAACCCATGAGTAGAAACTTCGTGTTTATTATTCTGTGGATTGTAGCTTTTTTTTTATAATAATTTGATGCTACATGCATGGGTCAATGCAGAGGCCGGGATATTAATATATTTTCTTTTTAAAAATATTGTCGGTAGTAGGCTATTTTATTAGCCTTGCTCTAACTCAGCGTTGTGTGAATGACAGAATGAGTGACGTTGTGTTCAGTTACAAATAAATGAAAATGCATCAATATGCAGGGCCTGAATAATATTTGCGCTGAAAAAAATCATTTTGGTGCCTTTTAGTGACGGATGCAATATCGTTGCTAAATTTTTATCATTAATTGGCTAAAATGACCTAAATCTGTCACTATTAATAACAAATGCAGTTTTGTTACTAAATTTTTATCACTAATGGTATGATTTATTATAAGAGCGATCGGAGCAAACTCTTGTTTGTCGTGTTGTTGTGCCGCAACAGCAAGAGAATGCAGTGAGACGTCCACACTCAGCCACTGCACCACGTGCCCGCGCCGCCGTCCCCATGGTACGTCCACGACCTTGCGGATCCGTGGCCACTTGCCAAGGGACGAGGAGGCGAAGAGGACGCTGCGAGTGGTGAAAGGGTTGGGAACTTGAATCGATGATTTGCGCCAGCGTCGGTGTTCTTCCTCTTTTTTGCCTGGATGGAACGTCGCAGTTTTATCCGTCGCTATGGTTGGGCTGGGCTGGGTTATGGATTGGAAGGGGTAGTCAAAGCTAGGAAATTAGACAATTAAATAATATTTCAATTAATTTAGGATACTTTGAGATCCGTGCTAATTTTGAAAAGAGATTTTTTTTTTGTGAAAGGATTTTGAAAAGAGATTCACCAGAGCACTTCTTTTCCTTTTGTCCTCCATTATTGTTCCAAACTCCCAACTGAATAAGCCCAGTCAGCCCTGATTTCCCCTTCTCCGTCACCGCCACATGGGACCTTCACCTTCTTGCTGTCCATCGTCCTGCATCTATGCCGCGAAGCGCTTCAAGCTTTCAAACACTCGTCCTTAGCTCGCTGCACGCTGTGACCGGTTCCTCTGTTGCTCTTACCTCACTCGCACATGCTGCCTGCTCGTGATGTAGCACGCCTGCCGCCCACGAGGCGGACCTGAAACCGAAATCCACCACTCCATTTTTATGCTACTCTACTCGGATCTTGCGTCCGGGAACCCCTTCCCTCTCCCAAATTTAAGGCAACAAGATACCCTTCATTTTCCCTCTCCATTTCTTACTCCTTGTCTCCTTCCAGAAAGTTAGCGCAAGAAACGTTCCCTTCTTCCTTCTCAGCTCCAGCAAGCGCCGCGTTGTTTGCCTAAGGCTGGTTAGCTTCACCGTTATAGTACGTATTTGCACCATAGTGCTTCGTATCATCCCTATAAGTGCTAACGGTGTCTTTCTGTTGACTCGTCAGGCAGGCAACACCGCAACAGGAGGGCGGAATTTTCAGGCTCAAGAGTGGTTTCTCTGGTGATCTAGCTGAGCCCCTCTTTTTTTTTTCTTTGGATTCCCCAAGTTTTTAAGTTTGCCCGTTGGGCGAATCACGTAGACCGAAGACCGCCGGAAACGGATTGGAACTCGCGTTTTCTTCTTTATACAGAGACCGCTCATTCACTTTGGTTGGCTAGCCACTTTCGCCACTCCCTTCGCCTTCATGCATACAGAGACCGGTAGCTATCAGATCTATATAACACGATATTAATTACTCCCCAGTTTCTATTATAAGATAATTAGATCAAAATATACTTATAAAACATACTTATGAATTATCCATCGTGCTATTCACGAAGAGTCCATGTTTAGAACAATCAGTAATAAGTAGAGTAAATCTGTAGCTACTTACCAGTACTTTTTTTTCTTACATTATATACCGCCTAGCCTTCCTAAGCGTTGTTTCTTTCGCCTTCATGCATACATCGACCTATTTCTTGCATATTGCTCGTAGAGTCTAGTTCGTGTGTGTCCCCTGGTTTGTCGGTTGGCCCACGCAAAAAACATCAAAAGCCCACACAATGCATTCTATTTTGAGGATCAAATAGCTCTGTTTATGGCGGTGGCAGGAAAGCACCTCCGGTGATGGAGGCGCTGGTTCGACAACAACCGAGAACACGATAGGAATCCGGGCCTTGAGGAATCCGTTGAAGTAGTTCCCGGCTAAGGCTAACAGCTCGATTGTTCGGTACTCCAGCGATTGGGCTAATAGGATGGCTGAACTAGTGAAGTATGGACCGTAGCCCATGTTATTGACGGAAAAAAAAAATAGGAGTTCAGCTGGTTAAAAGAGAAATCGAGAAAAAATACAAATAAAATAGCACATGAACTTTGTATAAAAAGGTAGAGGCTGGATGATTATCCATTTTCTAAAAACACTTGACTCTACAAAATGTGGGGAAAATGGGATGCTAAGAAAAATGTGTTGAATAAAGCAAATAAGAAGTTTTGAAACAAACTGGCCCCAAAATTTGGATGTTTGTAGGCACGCGGGTTTAATGAACTAGTGACCAAAGTTCATGGTACGATGTCGTTCACATCTCTCCATGGGCTGATTTTATGGGTTAGGGTATATTTGTTTTGGAGTGAAAAGATATGCTTGGTTGAGAAGAATGGCCTTTTTGCTTCCCACCCTAGAAATTTTGCCTGATCTAGGCGCTATCTCAAGTGCTCTAGGTCTTAACCAAACTTTTACATAATATGTATGGACGAAACCGTTCGCTCACCCTTATCGAGCAGGAGTAGCCTAACGTGAAATTCACATTGGATAATAAGCCAAGTCGTTGCAAGAGACTTTCCACAGTTTCTTTCTTTTACATTTACTTTCATATTGCCTTGTGTGTGTGCACTTCTGATACTTGGCTAATTTATATTGATGTATGTAGAATCACTAAAAAACCACGTGTAGAATTTATTGGATGTTTTTTTAACAATACATTTAAATTTATTATTCGAGTTTAATTAATTGTTTATATTTACGTAGAAGAAGAGTTTGACGAGGAACTGAAGTCTTGGACTAGGAGGGCATCAGACATTACCCCAGAAAGGGCAAGTGCTAATCTTTGCCATGCATGTTGCCTCTACTATTTTTGGAATTTTGTTATGTTGACAACTAAAGTTTCATTAGTTAAGTGCATTAGGCAAATCCTTTTTTTTTTTTTACTTTTCTCTTTCCCATCAGAAGACATGTCGATAGTTATTAAAACACTAGAGATCACCGTATGCATGTCCATAATATCAAATGTGAGATATTGATACTTTTCCCAAATACAAAAAAGTTTATTTTATTCCATCAAACAATTCACTTTTTTACTCCCCAAACAAATGTTGGCTCAATTTACTCTGTCAAACAATTTGAAAATAGAATAAATGTATCATTGGCATGTAAGACTATATATTATTTTTTATTATTACAAATACAACCCTATATCTCAATTATGGTTTGGTATTCTTCACGTGAGCCCATTTATTGTATAAACCCACACCCGCCCCACCCCAGTGCAGCTTGAAACAGCTTCCGACTCACATGTGCTTTGCCAACTAATGACCGAAAATTGTCATCTGCCAGCTCAGTCAGCTGAGTTGACTCGTGTTCGGTTTCGTGATGCGGAACACAACCCACAAGAGGTTGTTATAATCTGCGCTGAGGTGAGATGGGTGGGTTTTTGCCACAAATGAACTTGTCTGAGGGAATATCAAAGTAGGACTAGATATGAGCTGCGTTTTGCAATTAGGTCATTATTTATCTCCATGTCAGGTGACTGAAATTTTGCTAATATCTCAGTCACTTTCTCTAGCAATTGGACTTTAATCCAATGTCAATACCATTGAGGATCCGGGCGCCGCGGTCCGGCGGCGCGAGGATCCAGGCCCCTCCTTCGGCGGATCTACACGCAACGGGCGAGGACGAGCGCGGCCCCCTCCCCCGGTGGCCGTGCGCGGCGCCCCTCCTCTGACGTGCAAGGAGGTTCCCCTCCCCTCCCTAAAGGCACGTACAGTGGCGCTCCTCCCCTTCCCTGAAGGCGTGTGCGGTGGCACTCCCCCCCCCCCCCCCCCCTTCTTGAAGGCGTGCGCGGCGGCGCCCCTCCCCCTCCCTGACAGCGCATGTGGCGGCGCCACCCCTCGATCTCCTTATCGGGTGCGGCGGTGGTGCCCCTCCACCTCCCCGACGCTGGGCAGCTTAAGGTGGCATCACGGGCTACGAGCGGGCCGATGGGCTGGATTTGCTCTCTTTTTTTGGTTTTTTGAATTTGTGCGTAACGGCGAGTGAAGATGTCACCCGCCGTTACTAATACATTTTTAGCTGCGGCTGGATCCACTCATAGATCATCCGTCACTATAGTATTTTGGTATTAGCTGCGGAAATGTAGCGGCAAGTCGGCAAACCCGTCGCTATAGTAGGTTTCGGCCCGCCGCTACATGTTGTTTTTGTGGTAGTGTATGGACGGGACAGTGCATTGGATGACAAAGGTGATACGTATATGCTGGTGGTGTTTAGAAGATGTGAATACGTGATTAAAGCTATGCATAATTAAAACTTCAACGTATTAAGGGCAGATTTGTTGCTAGCAGGAATCACGTGTGTACATGTTTAGAAGAAGGCCACATACGTGAATTCAAGGAATAGGTTGCTAATTGTTATAAGGAAGGTGAAGCGTGGACTTGCCATACGTAGGTGCTGCGGAAAGATGCTAGGTATAAAGCTACTTGTGCGTATAAGAAGAGTACAGCAGTTGAAGACCACTGTATTGGAGATCTTTGCTTCACATAGTTGGAAGTTTAATAATAGACTTTATTTCACTTCTCCCATTATCAATGTTCCCTAGTAATATTAGCATAAGTTAAGTTTGTAATAAATTGTATGCTGTATGCGAATTCACAGAGGCGAGAATTCTATTACATTATCTAAAAAAGAAGAATACAACAGAGACATCTTGTCATGCATGGACCAATACTTTTATATCTGGCGTAATAGAAGATGTCATGCGTGTACATCCATGGGAAATGCATTTGGTTGAATAGAATATTATTTTCTTCGGTGTCCCATATGAATTAAGTTAGTTAAGTCATGTGTTCGGTTTATGATTATAGTCTTATCTATGTACGAAGCACCCATGATGCCCCTATAAATAAAAAGGGGCTGTGGCATATTGTACTCATCTCTCAATCAATAAACATTTACCCTTTGGCGTATCATTTTTTTTAAGAGAGGACCAAAGTCCCTGCCTTATTTGAAGGCGTGTAGGAACTGGGGTTTTTCGCCTTTGAACTTTGTATGCAGTTACGCCCAATTAGAGACGCGTCCAAAAGGTTTTGCACGACCCTAGGGTCTTCATAAACAATCATCGCTAGTGCTGTCCAAATGGACCGTGCCAAGCCCAAGCACGGCACAACCCATTTATTTTCACGTAAGCTCGTTCCCCCCCCCCCCCCCCCCCCCCCGCCGCTTGTTCTTCTCCCCGCTCTCGTCGCCCCTGTTGTCGTTGCGCCATGCGGAGGCCACCGAGCTACCGAGGCACCAAGGGCGAGGCTCCCTCCGTCACCGACGAAGCACCAAGGGCCGCACCTACCGAGGACGAGCTCCTCTCCGCCGGCTTGCAACGCTGAGGTCAAGCTCCTCTCTGTCGTTGGGCTCGTGGGCCTCAACGGGTTTGTGTGCTTATGGGTCTAACTGGCCGGGCTGGCCCAACTACCACATTTCCTGTCATGCCGTGGGCCGATGGCTCGGCACAATGGGCGGCATGGTACGACCCGAGAAGGATTTCATGCCGTGCTAGCCCGAAATGTATCGAGGCGTGCCTTTGCATGCTTAGGCCGGGTCGGGCGGCCCGTTTGGACAGCGCTAGTCGCTGCCGCTCTATTAGGTTTTAGGTTTTACTTAGATTAATTCCGTCAAGAACAATTCATTGTTTTCATCGGTTTGTGAGATCCCGACTTCATAAAATTCATAATACATCTACAATTGTGTTGCATTCTTCTTTGTTCTTACTTGTATTCTTGGTTCACATGTACGGATTAGCCTTTTTGGTGAGGTCAACCATGTACCGCTAGTTGATAACCAAAGGAGACGTCGTGTTATGATTGCGAGTTTTAGAACATGTTATTCTAAAGTCGGATTGATTTGTGTTTCGTCTCTGACCAAGTCAATTTATCAGAATCTTTTGGAAAATCGGGAACCCTTATTCACATCAAAGGGATGGGACCAAGTCAATTTATCAGAATCTTTTGGAAAATCGGGAACCCTTATTCACATCAAAGGGATGGGAGGGAGGGAGTTGCTAAAAGTCCAGTCTGATTGTTGCTGCTGTTGCAAAATTTGAAATGTTTTAAATTTTATTTTATGCACGTCTAGGTATGATGGATCAATATGCACTAATATTTCATCATTTATTGGTTTCATCTTTTGGTTTGATATAGAGTGAAAACATTGGATCAACAAGTGGTGTAGGACTGCAGGTGGACCTGCAGGTTCCATCTGATATATGAAATTGATTAAAACTCCTACAAGAGTGCCGCGTTTGGAGTTGAGTTCACAGTTTTTCATGCTTTTGTAACTTTGAAATTTATTATCTGTTCTCATTTAAAAACCATTGGCAATGTGGATTATAAGAGGCGTATGAGGTATCTCAAGTTACAAAAACATGTAAAACTGTAGATAGGAATATTAAAATTGATTTGTTTGGAATCAGATGCGTTTGGAATCGGTTTGTTAAGAGGCATCTCCACGAGCTATTGGCAATGTGCATTATAAGAGACGTACGAGGTAACTTGAGATTATTTTGTACTCCCTCCGTTTGTTTTTCATCCGCGAATAAGGTCATGCACAAAGACCAAGAAAAAGAACTGCAGGTGCTAACTCCACTACCGATTCCAACGGTAACGTTTGGTTTTTCTACCGATAATTAATTTGTATGGGTCATTGAGTAGTGTGGCCCCACATGCTACCCAACCAAATCCTCCCATTACTGCATGCACGGCAATCACGCTAGCCATGTAAAGTGTCATTAAAATTAATTCACAGAAAGCTAACAGCCTCTCACGCTAAACAAGACAAGTAAGTGTAACACGCAGAAGAATAGTAGAAAAATGCTTGAGGGCATATACGCGGGTGAAAAATAGACGGAGAGAGTAGTGTTTTAGCAACTGATGTGACTCAATAAAGCTTTATGTAATAATATATGAGCATATATTGGTTGTGTTATGAGTAATTTAATTATCATTTTATAAATATATAACCAAACTCATTGATCAGTTGTTTCATTCTGTTTTATTTCTATATCTGGTGCGTGTAGATACTAAGATACAGCTGCATTGAATTATTTTAGAGGCAAGGTTACTACTATCTAAGAATTCCAAATAATGAAACAACACAAGAAGATACACACCAAAGGCGCGCTGGAGAGAGGCTGGCTACGCCTCCCTTGCGCGCGTAGCTTTGGAACTTTGGGGACTGAAAATGAACCTTGGATGCTTGGCGGCGCGGCAGCTGGGACGACGAAACAACTCGCGCCGCGCGCGTGCGGTTTCAGCGGCAACTGGTCCGAAACTCACCACCCGTCCACGGTCCATTCCCCACCCGGACTGCCACTGCCTCCACGAGTTCACGACCGCTCCTGCTGCCACACCGTGGCTCCATCTCTGACGGCGCGCGACTCAACCGCAACGCGAGATTCTAAATCTGCAATACAGTAGTATTCAAACTGAAGAACGCCACTGTCATGGTTGTATCTTGTATGTCAAACTGAAGATCAATCATCACTCTATGGTAAAACGGCACTAGTAATGTCGCCAACACCCACAATGCCAATTTGGTGTTACGCTACTCAATGGTATTGTTCACACAAAAAAAATGCTGCCATGTTTGCATGGTATGATCATCAGTTAGCACAGTACAAGTAGTTTCTACATAAATGTTTCTTCTTATGAACCAAGCAACAAGGTAAGAAAGTAGTTTATGCCCGATTGGTCCTCTTCAGTAGCCACAAATCTCATTTCAGGATGAGATTTAATACGACAATACAATTTTAAAAAAGCTTGTTAACAACCCGACCTAGCATCCAAAAGGCCCACCACGGAGAATCAATAAAAACAATCACACCCAAATCATGCCATATCCGAAGGGTCAAGGAAACTACGACAATGATGAAAACAAGAATAACCCATATACCTAAGGGGAAGACATGTTAGAAAGCTTGATATCCAAAGATCGAAACATTCTCACCAGATCTAATATGTTACATTTTACACAGTACACCCAGATTTTAAAAGTTGCATTTGAACTTCCGCAAACATATGCAAGTTCCCCTTACAACAAGGAATTCACAATGAAGATGTTAACTAAAAAAACAATCTCATTTGTCTTTCATCATGCTGGCCTTCCATTTTCTAAGTAGGTGATCGTGGATCTCTACTTTCTTAATCCTCTGCAGGCTCTGCTTTAGCTTTGTCAGTGTTGCTGAGTTCAACTTGATACCCCGATCAATCATGTCTTCTGCTAATTTGCATGCCTCGGGAAGCCTGGCATCCTTCATTTTCGATACGAGCATGTTCGCACACTCCTCCAATGGTGGCAGGCCATTCTCCACCATGCACTTCCAGACCTTCATCCCCATGTCCCAGTTACGTGTATCCAAGAACGTGCAAAGAGCACGAGAACAATTTTCCTCGTTTGGCCAACACTCATTCTTGACCATCTCGCTGAATACTGCCGCTGCCTCCCGGTACTTCTTCCCCTTCAGCAAAAACTGGAGGACCACATTGTATGTACTGGTGTCGGGGAACACTCCATTGAAGGCCATGTCATCGAGGTACACTGTAACCTCAGCAGAATGCCCAAGACTGCCCTGCAGCATGATCATCGTATTGTACATTTCCATATCTGGGACGATTCCCCCCGACAAAGTCACTCCAAAGCGCCATTGCACCATGCAATTGACGCGCCTCAAGGTGCGCGACAAGAGCAGCACGGAAGAACCTCTCTCCCGGTGAACACCCGCGCCGGCTCAAGACAGCCAGGTACTCCATTGCTTCTGGTAGTGCATTGGGGGAGTCACTTGAAACAAGCGTTGTCAGGAAGGAGTCGTAGGCAGGTACATTGCCAGGATCAAAGCCGATGGAGCGCACCATTTCGTCGAACACCTCGCGCGCAACTCGCGGGTCGGCGGCAGCCTCGCATCCCTCAAGGAGGATGGCGTAGGAGTCGGCGTCCGGGCGCGTGCCGGCCTCAGCGCGCGCCACGGGGATCACGGCGCGGGAGTCGTCGAGGCGGTTGGCCCGGCAGAGCGCGGAGAGGAGCGAGTTGAGTGCCGGGGTGTCGCGCTCCATGCCGTAGCGCGGCATGTCCACGAACGCCTTGAGCGGGGAGCTGCCGGGGGCGGCCGCCAGGGAGGAGAACACGGAGGCGAATATGGAGAGAGATAGCAGGCCCTGAGACCGCATGGATGCGACGGTGTCCCACATGGGGTCGAAGAGGCGGTTCTTGCCGAGGATGTCCACCACGAGATTCCACGCATAGGGGGAGTGCTCGTGGCCCAGGTGCCGGTGCCCCGCCCAGCGGAAGAAGGCGACGGAGGCGCGCGCGTGCGCGTAGGAGAAGCGGAGCACCTGCTCGACGTCGGCGGTGGTGACGCGGACATCGGCGTCGTCGAGCGCCGCCTCCACGTCGGCGGCGTTGGAGGCCAGGATCTCGCAGAGGAGGCGGATCTTGGGGGGTAGATCGGGGGCGTCCTTGTACGTGGGGAACGAAGGCGCCGACGGGTCGCGGGCGCGCTTCGCCGCCGGGGAAGCCGCGGCGGCATCGGACGGCCGCTTTGGTCGGTGATCGTGCATCGCCGCGGCGGGGACTGGGTGATTGTGATTTGGAGATGGAAGCCGGGTCAATGTCCAGGTTTTTGCTGGGTTTGATAACCTGACCCACGGCATGGATTGAAAAACCGATGAAACCCAGCTGGTTTTTGCGGTTTTTGACCAAACCGGTACGGTCCGGTTTCAGCGGACGACCGGTTTTCGATCGAATTATTTTTTGAATTTTGAAAATTTGAAAAAAATTGTAATTTCGAAAATCGGTAAAACGAGCGATAAACTGAGAAACCGAGCGATAAACCGGAGAAACCGAGCGGTTTTTTGAAAGAAGAAATTTTCTCAATAAACCGAGTGGTAAACCGAGAAAACCGAACGATAAACCTGAAAAACTCGTCGGTAAACCGGAGAAACTTAGCTCTAAAATTTTGTTCAAATTTGAGTTTTGATATTTAAGCGGTTTATCGAGCGGTTTTTCTGATTTTCGTAAAAACCATAAAACCGGTGTGATCCGATTTCCACGATTCAATCGGTTTTTTAAACCCCCACAGTCCTCTGGTTTTAAGTCATGACTTATCAGTGCTGATGGTCTGTGAGCCGTCCCCCTCTTTGTTTTTCCTATTTTTGTACCATCTTCAATTTAATCATCTTTGTCTAATCTCTAGTATCGTTTATAGCTGCTACAACATTAACTGATCTCCTAAAAATTGTGACTTTCAACAGTAAAACGTCACAGGATTGGTAAAAGATTAATCTGATCATTAGTCCAAAAAAAAATCCTATATGTAGACCCATCATCGAAGACATATGCCGCTTTGTGCTTGACCTTCCTACTATTTTGTTTGGCTCAAATCTATAGATCATATGAAATCTCATTTATGTCTGTTCCTTGAGCCCATCACTTTGTATAGCTCATCTAAAGATAAAAAATAATTCTAATGGTAAGGACTCCTGCTTCCCATCCACATAAGGAGACACGTACACATACAAATCGATGTTCCATTTATACAACCCCTTTTTTTATATATCTTGACACCTATTATATTTCCGAAAGTATCACACATATAGCGACATTGAGTCAGCGAACAAATCAGCAGTGAACTAACGACGATGTCACCAGCTGTACCCATAGCAGTAGGCCTTTTCCTTTTATAAACAGCTACTGTCAGACAGTCAGAGAGGCTAACGACGATAAGAACCTCGCGGAATCCCAACCAAATCGCGAGACAAGCGTTAGAGACGGCGGATGGCGCCGTCCTTGCTCGTCTCGGCGAGGCAGACCCTCGCTGTCACCGGGCGGAGAGGCCGCGGGCCGCGCATGGTCATCGCCTGTTCCAGCGGTGCTGGCCCGCCTCCGAAGCTGGTGACCTTCCTCGGCAAGGGCGGCTCCGGCAAGACCACCGCGGCGGCCGTCGCTGCTCAGGTGACGAATTGCTTTATTCCGTGATCGTTTTCATCATTATGTTGATGGTAAATTGTAGCTTCAGTGCCGTGCGAGTTCACTGGTGCTGCTGAATTGTAATGTAGTCTGTGATGGTTAGATGCAGTACTGCTGTAGATGAGAGCTTTGAGCTGAATGCACAAAAAAATTCATTGATTCAGTAGTAAGATGTGCTATTGGACAATGGCTCTGGATTGCATGACATTATTCAAGTTGCCTCTATTCATATAAAAAAAAATTGCCTCTGTTTTCTGCAGTATTATGCAAGTGAAGGCTTTAAGACATGTCTGGCAATACAGTCCCAAGATCCTACCGCAGAGCAATTGATGGGCTGTAAGATTGGGAACTCGGTTACTGAGTGTGCGACTAATCTCTCGGCCATAAAGCTGCAGACTAGTAAAGTAAAATGCTTTGTTGAAGTGATCTTATCTTCATGTTTCGTATGTAAATTGTGTCATATACTACTTTTTGATGCTGAAGGATGCCTTCTGATTAATTCCTAGATGCTACTTGAACCCCTTGACCGATTGAAGAAAGCAGATGCCCAAGCCAATTTTACTCAAGGAGTCCTTGAAGGGGTAGGTGTTTAACTTTTCTTTTATGTGGTTGATGAGGATAAAACATTCATTTCGGTTGCTGGTTGCTGTTTATCATAGGATAGATTGTAGGAGAGGAGCTTGGAGTTTTACCTGGAATGGACTCAATGTGTTCGGTCTTGTCTCTTCAGAAGCTCCTTGACTTCTTTTCATCTGGAAGTAGTAGTTCACAACAAGATTTTGATGTGGTAGTGTATGATTGCAACAACACAGAAGAGATTTTACGGTTGATTGGTTCTACTGACAGAGCAAAGTATGGCTTCTCCTTTTCTTTTAAGATAATGATAGCTTGTCCTTTTTTCCGCATAACCTTAAATCCAATCAGGATTCTAAACCTAATATTTGTGCTATGCAAAAGATAGGTCTTACTTGAGGTATGTGAGGGACCTAGCCGAGAAGACTGACATAGGAAGACTGGCTTCTCCGTCGTTACTGAAACTAATGTATGATGCTGCAAGGCCAAATGGTAAAACTAGTGAAGGGAGATTAAGTACAGAGATATGGAACGAAATTGACCAACTTCTTGAGGTATTATTTTCCCATTTTATCTCATTGCATACATAATCCGAGATTAGCTAAATATTACTATATTTTGTAGAGAATCTCCTCTTGGTTTGTTGATCCCTCAAAATTTGCATGCTTCCTTGTCATGGATCCCAGAAGATCAATATCTGTGTCCTCCGCATTAAGATACTGGGGTTGTGCCACACAAGCTGGCGGTCAAATGTGTGGGGCATTTGGTTATACTGAAAATCCTTCTGAAATGCACCAAGAAGTTGCAGACAAGTTCGTGCCATTGTCTTTCTCGTTTCTATCATTTGTCTCAAATTATTCTTCTGCGGATTGGGACAGAGCACTAAGTTCATTGAGCCAAAATACAAAGGAACAGTTGAGAAACACTACTGCCCGGATCTATCCTTCAGTTAGTTTTGATTATGTTCAGAAGCTGGTAACTCTTTTCATGCCAGGCTTTGATAAGTCTGAAATCAAACTATATCAAGTAAGACAGTTGGTTCATCTCTTTATTGCATCCCTTTCATATACCTCTAGTAGTTCTGCTTATCCAGATATCTTGTTGTCTTTGATGTAATGTTTCATTCTTCCATATAATATTTTCTAGCTGAAAATGTGGAATCATAGAACGGTAACAGAAAATAAGATCTGAGACAACTTCCTGATAATGTTTAGATGGAGCGCCACATAAGCAACAACAATTTTTTATTGATAAAAGGTGCTTATTTATCTAGCTAGAAGCTGAATCCTATTTGCAGAATACACCTTCTCTTCATGTGCGTTCATTTTTCTTAGTTCTTGAAATTCTTTGTGCTGATATCCAAACTGAAGATCTTCATCCGGCTTTTGCTGATGATGCATTGGCTATGTGTTTATCCTTGCAAACCTAGAGAGTTTTCAGTTCCATCTAGCACGGGGAAGCTTGTACATTGCTTGCAGCACACAAGATTTTACAACAGTGCATACACGAATATTAAGTGTGAGAACTGAAAGGAAAACTGTTTTACCATTGAGGCCATAAGTAACTGGCGGTATTAATGATGGCATGGCCAAATTAAATTTTCGGTGTGTAAAACCTAGAATAGTTTCGCATGTAGTTACTGTCTTGCTTCCTATCTGAATTTCGATTGATAGTCATCTGAAACTGTTATTAAAACAATCTATAGTGTTAAAGACAATGGATTGCAGAAACTCTATGGTCCTTGGTTCAGTCTCAAGATCATTAGTGAGTTAAGAGTCAATGTGGAGAATATATTAATCTGTTGTTTTGTCTGAAAAATGCAGTATAGAGGTCGATCAGAATTGTTGATTGAAGCTGGAGACCAGAGGCGCGTCATAAAATTGCCACCAGCTATACAAGGAAAGGTTAGCGGCGCCAAGTTCAGCGACCGGAACCTCATTGTCAGCATCCAGTCGTAGGTTCACAAATGAAAATCTCGTCAGAATTGAGTCCACAACAATTCAAGGAGTCATTGATCAAGTATTGCCCACCCTTTCATATTTTTGACAATGAAAATTCTTCTACAGATTGAATTTGACAATGAAAAATTTTCACTTGATTCGAGATTGTACCATACAGAGGACTATTTCATATTTTTTAGTTGATGAGAAATTAGCGAAAAAGTGATGGGATTGTCGTCGTCGTTTCAAATACACCCCTGAGTATCTGTTTGTGCCCAGAACGATTGATCGTTTGGCAATGCATGCCGATATCGACGTGTATGCATGGCACGCACAAACAGCAAAATGGCCTGCGGCTGCTTCGTTGCGTCGGACGCCTTGGGGGTGCGGTGCTATCCGCTGGTCCATCGTCGCAGCATGAGAAACGGGAACACTTGGACGGTGGTCGTCGTGTGGAGCCACTTCGTGCGATACTGCGATCAATGCTGCAGCCTGCAGCCTAAAGAGGCAGCAGAGTTGCACGACATACAGAAAACCAAGTTAAGCAGTACTCGGCCAAGTCGGCATACAACATGTTTTTCTACGGAGGAACAAAAATGCACGGAGCTAAACTCTTGTAGAAGTCCTGAGCTCCACCAAAAGTAAAGCTCTTCCTCTTCCTAGCCGTTAACAGGCGTACTTGGACAGCAGAGCGCCGAAAGAGACATGGATTGCAGGATCATGATGATTGCAATCTATGTCGTCAAGCGGCAGAACATATCGACCATCTTCTGCTTCACTGTCCGGTGGCAAGAGAGATATGGTGGCATGTACTTTCCTTTATGGGACTCTCACAACGGTTCCAAATGGTCGAACTCGGCATAATGGACACTTGGATGCATCTCCGAGCTGGGCTTGACAAGGAGCCAAAGAAAGGATTGGACTCCATGTTCTTGCTCACATCCTGGCATATATGGAAAGAGTGCAACCTACGTGTTTTCAACAATGAGGTCACTGCTCCGACCATGGTGGGAAACAAGATCGGCGGCAGGAGCAAAGAACATTGGCTGTTTTTTGGTGCGAGAGTAGTGCTACAATCCCGTAGATCAGGGTAGGCTTCATGTAACAGGGTGCTAACGTTTAATGATTGTAAGTCTACCCGGCGGCCACCAATACGTGCCGCATTGTAATGATCGTCGACCTTTTTTCTTCTTAATACAAAGATGCGCTGCTCTTCTACGTATTCTAGAAAAAAAATACTACTGGAACCCATCATCATCATTCATATAAAATACAACCTACACTCCCAAATCCCTATGAAGATCATGCAACCTAAAGGGGCCCTGGACTTGGAGTTCGAGGTCAAAGAACTCCCATCCATTTATTAATCTTATAGCATTTTCAGCATCCTCTTTCCAAAAATATTCAACAATGCCACACTTCGTCTGTGATCCAGTCATCTTATCAGCATCAAGATAGGCAACTGAAAGAAGGCCAGAACGGCGGAACAGATCAAGGAAAACAGGCCCAGTGATCTCCTCTGAAATATTGGACACACGAACACAGTTCTCAGAAGCCTCCAGACAGGATGGACACGCTGGAGGGTATGCAGCCTCCTGCCTTGGTTTTGCCCACTCAACTCGGAGAATAGAATTATAATAATCATACCCATTGAGCAAGCTAATGGCCTTCTTAGCATCCTTGGTCCGGTCATATACAACAACAGCGGCCTTCCTGTCAGCCTCCTCATCCATAGAGAGGGATACACGGGTAAGGGGGCCAAATCGTCGAACCAGGTCGATGAGGTCAGACTCACATATTTCCTTTGGGAGATTGATCAAATGAACTGAGGCCTCCTGAAACTTAATCACATCGGCAGGTTGATTGCAGACTTGACAAATAGGAGGTTCAGTCGAAGACCTGTTAACAGAAGTTGTCTGAAGAGCAATGTTTGGGCATTTGAAGCTCCAGTGGACATCTTTCTTACCACAGATTCTGCAAAGCATCCTGAGAACTCCCTTACTTGGAACAACCCATGGGTCACCTTTTGGTTTTGGTTTCTCAAATTGGCTCCCTGCACTCAAATTGGTCTTGGTTGTCAGTCATGTTTCTTTAGTTTTTGTTGTGTTCACTCAGCTTGTTGCTGGAATTAGTTTTATGTACGTCTTAGATTATAATGTTTGCTTCCTATCTTAATGAATGGCAGTGCTTCTGTCTTTGCTTTCAAAAGAAGAAAGAATAAAGATGACGAGGTTCCAGCATAAAAACAAGGCTTCGAACATAAGAAATTTGTGTTTTCTATCCTGTTAGGAAAAAAAATAACTTCCAGAGTTTTTCTTTTATGGATCAAGGAATATATCGTTCTTTTAGCATACTAAACAGCTGGTATCTGTCTACCTCAACATTGTAAGTAGGAATTGTGAAAGGGCCTATAGCCTATGTTATAAAAGTCTTAGTAGCACCTTTGGTCCTAGGTTCGACTCCCCGTAGGAGCGAAATTATTAGGATTTAACGGTATTATACTTTCAGTGGTAGGCGATGCTCTTATCGATAACGAGATGTCAATGATGACTTTGTCAATCTCGAGAATTTGCCAACTCAATCTTCGAGGATGCTCATAAAAATAGGATTTGCGTACATGTGTTCATAGAGGTGAGTGTGCATGTGTTATGAGTATCTAAATTGTACTGTATAATCTAAAAAATAAAACATTGTGAGCAGGAATTTACGTGACCAATATAACCTTACTGGGTACCTCAGTAACCTGGTTGCCTCATCAACTGCAAGTTTGCAATAACATACACAGATACAAGAGATATAGAGTGGCTGCTGTCCAATCTTATCGTTCGATTAGCGTCATAATTCAACTGCAGCGTCTCTGGTCCAGTATCTGATAGTGAAGGCAGTATGGTTGTTCTCTGATTCAGCGTATCTGTTACTGCTTTAAATTAAATCCTATCACGACGACTAGAGTGAATTGTATAAAACTACAACTATTTGTATCACTATTGTAGAAAACTAAAATTTTTTATTTTTATTTCATAAAACTATAACTACTTTAACCTTAAGTTGCAGAAAACTATAACTTTTGATTCCTATTTTACAAAACTATAATTACTTTAACGTTGAGTTGTAGAAAATTACAACCTTAATAAATTTCATTGTAGAGTGATCCTAGATCCCACTTATCAGTCTAATAGTGTCATTTCGTTTCCAACGTCAGACGCCATGTCATCGTGAGAGCGGTGTTTGTGATCACGATAGAGATTTGACGGGATGGAACGCTGATCGGGCCTAACAAATTATAGTATTTGCACCTCGTCTCCTCACTCAATACCATCAGTAAAAAGATTGGCGTGCCCCCCGTCCGGCTAGCACGTTGATCATATATATTGGCATCTCTTTCCCACTTGATGCTCATGGTATTAACGCTCGCGGCAACGTAGAAACTATATTTTAGGTCTGTTCTCATATCTTCTACATCATCTCGATGACATGGCGTATGATGTGGGAAACTGACAGGTGAGACCCACGGTCACTCCAAAATAAAATTTATTAAAGTTGTAATTTTTTGTAACTCGAGGTTAAAATAGTTGTAGTTTTGTAAAATAGAAATCGAAAGTTCTACTTTTCTGTAACAATAATATAAATAGTTGTAGTTTTGTACAATTCACTCTTCTTAATAAAAAGATAAAAATCAGGTGTAGCTAGATGGACAGCCAATCTTAATCCAATCGTACAATCACGCCAGACTACACCTAAAGAGATGAAAAATAATGACACTGGCTACTAGAGATGAATCAAAACAGCACGGTTGCGCACAGGCATATAACAGATGCATGCAAGAAGATATAATATAATGACAGACCTAACAGGATAGAACGGCGACGGCCTGGGGTGTGTCGGCGTTCGCGGCGGATCTTTTCGCTTGAGATCGTTGTGGGCCGAGAGCTGGCGTCCTCCTCCATGGATTCGCGGCAGTCCTTGGACGGTGCGCACGGGCGGTTCTAGATCGTCGCCGCCTTCTTTTTGAGGTAGTTCTCCTAGGCTCTTTTCCTTAAGCAGAAAACGGTGTTATGTAGATGTGGGGTCCAGGGGACCACTTGGAGGGACGGTGTATTTGCGGTGTATTGTTCCCGGGTTTCTCTTTTCCGCTCGTCTGTATTTCGGCGTGCGGCACGACCCGGAGGCCACGCGCACGTGTCTCGATTCACGGGCTCATCTTTCCCGATTCGACTCCGCCTCTTCCTCCCGCGCTCTCAAGTCTCAACCAACACCGATAGTTGGAAGCAACGTCATGGCCCATGGTTTAAGTCGAGGGTCGCGCACTCTCCTGGGCCCATACTTGTCTGGGCTGGTTCAGGCCCATTAAACCAATTGCTCGCTGCCCAGTGCCCACCGGTGGCCAATTCTTGCCCTCCAGGGCCCAGCGGTGACCCGGCCTCTGGGATTCGTTCGCGCCCAGTTGAGATGGTTCCGGAAGAAGCTCGTGCTCCCGCGCTCTGCCCATCGGTGACTTGGTCTTAGCACCCGGACTTCCGGAGAGAACTAGACGAAGCAAAGCTGAAGTCGTAGAGGACGGCGCAAGCGTTCTCGATCCTTCTCTCCCTACCGCGCCCGCGCCTATAAAACGAGCGCAGAGCTGTTATGTTCCGACGGACACAGTCTCAGTAATCTACTAGCCGGTACTCTGGTAGTAACACAAAAATCCACACGTACGCCACTCGTCAGTCAATCCAGCGCACCCGACAGCAGGAAGAATTTAATAGACCAGCCAAGCAAGCAGCAAGGAAGCATGTCGTTGACGCTGTCTCGCATGCTGCTCGACCGGTTCTTCCCCGACGCCGGGGAAGCCCGGCCGCCGACGGACTGGAAGGAGACGCCGGAGGCGCACGTGTTCAGGATGGACGTGCCGGGCCTGGCCAAGGAGCAGGTGGCCGTAGAGCTGGTGGACGGCCGAGTCCTGCGCGTCCGCGCCGGCAACAAGCAGGACGCCGCCGCCAAGGACGGTCACGAGGAGGAGGACGCCGTGCGGTGGCATTGCAGGGAGAGGGTCGGGTCGCGCGCGTTGGAAACGCAGTTCCGGCTGCCGGAGGACGCGGCGGCGGACGAGGTGCGCGCGGCCATGGCGGACGGCGTGCTCACGGTGACCGTGCCCAAGCGGAAGGGCGGCAAGAAGCGGCAGCACGGCGGCAACAAGCCCGTCTGCTGCAGGTTCTGGCCCTGAGACACGCAGACGCCACCCAACTGTGACCGAGCTCTCCTGTGGCTGTGAATTGTA
Organism: Eleusine coracana subsp. coracana; assembly: GCA_032690845.1. NCBI lineage: Eukaryota > Viridiplantae > Streptophyta > Magnoliopsida > Poales > Poaceae > Eleusine > Eleusine coracana. The sequence goes on from CM064420.1 coordinate 65,476,886, forward strand.
AATATCTGTAGCAAGCAGTATAACAAGCCGTGCTCTGCTTGAACGAGATGATCTTTTTTTTCTTTCCGTTTTTTTTTCACACGATCCTTGGGTTGTAAATATCTGTAGCGCTTCAACCAACCCTGTGCATTCCCATTGCACGCTGCTGCATCCGTCACCTCATCGCACCCATCGGCCGCGCCACCGCCCTCGCCGCCGCCCTTCCAACGCACGTGCTGTCGCCTTCTTAGATCTGCTCCACCTCCATTGCTGGCCATCACCGCGGACCAGCAAGAGACGGTAGTCCGAAGCAGGCAAGAGAGAGACGAGACTCTGCAAGACGGCAAGCACCAACTGCAAAACACACTTGTGCTCTTCTAAAATTCCGGCGTTAATTTCTGCCCAAATCTCTCGTTTCAAGAAGCAACAAGATACTACATGCAAACTCAACCAACACAAACCTCAATTCAATTGAAATCTGCAATGACTGCATTTTCGGTTGAGCACTCTCGTCGAAAAAATGCACGGTCGGCTGTCACTCCGAATTTGACGTGTACGGATTTGCCGATACTGAATTTGGGCGTCCTGATTTGCCATTTCAGAGAACTATAATAATGAGGCGTACTCTGTAGAAGGATTGCATGATGGCACCGAAAGGTTCAGGATTTATGAGCACCTACTCGATTGTTTGTAGCTAAATTCAGGTTGCTGGTCTGAGCTTTCCGTTTCTAGGAGCACTCTGCTTCTACTCCGGCACGTCAGAGTACAATTTTGAGTGGATTCCAGTGTCCAAATTAGGATCACATATGATTGATTGTTGATGCTTGCTCATCAGAGGGGACGAAACCGGGTGACGCGATTGAATGATGGTTGGTGAGAAATGAACGTTGTTCTTCAATTGCTTTCCATCTCCGGCACTGTATCCTGACGTCTCGTTTGCTGGCTGCGGCCCAAGAGCCCCAAGCGGGTAAGATTTGCCCGACGTTGGCCGTCGTACGGGGCGAGTGACGTGACAGTGAGACGGTTGCGATGATGACACCATGCGAGATCCTTCATCTGGGGGTGGTGGCGCCATCGCTTTCCCACGAATTATTTGCTCCTTGGCCATTTCCCTGCTGCCAAAGTAGCCATACGCGATGTCCACTGTCCACTGGTCAATTGGTGCCGTTGAGCTTACCTGTAATCTCAGTCCCTACTCCAAGAAGTATTAACAGTAGGGCACGACCATAATCAGTGTCCGCATCTTTCATTGTTCAAGACAGAGCCTAATGCATTTCGTGAGGAATATATAGGCCCCTGTTGGATCCTTTTAGCTTATATAAAAACTGGTTTATGATTATAGTTTTTATAAACTGGTTTATGAACAAAAACTGAATAGTGGTGTTTGGAGGCCAGATTATATAAATCATAAATCAGTGTTTTTGTCTTTTCTAATCCATAAACTGACTTAAGGTGGTCTAGAATAGATTATGAGTTTCTAATAAACTAGTAATCTAGTTTATATAAACTAAGAAAAAAACTACCCTGTTTGAAGGTCTCTTAGTGTATATAAATTAGTTTATTATAAATTGAGAGATCCAAACAGGCCCATAGTCTGCTAGCATATCGAAATCATTTCTTGACTTGGATACAAATAATTGCAGTTTGCTCTAGCGAAACTATAATTCAAGCTGAAGCATGTCGGGGGAAAGTCATGACAGCAGGCTAATCATTTCAGGGTCCCGGAAGTTGGGATAGCTTGCTTGCTTGACCCTGCTGAACAGCAACAAACGTTTCAGATTCAGAACGCATCATGTCATGGGTAGTTCCACCAAGCATTGTTCTGTCAACTAATCCGTCTCGTTTAAGCCAAGCACGTCCCTTTTTGGAGCACAGAAAAAAACCACGAATACCGGGTGAAAACTCAAGAAGTCCATCTTCATTAGCCAGCGTATGGTACTGTCACAAGATTTTATTATGGAGTTCAGATAAGAACACCGGGTGTGTGATGTGCTTGCTAGTGTTTTCGTTCAGGTACTGGCAGAGGGGAACGTACTAAAGTTGACAATTGACATCTCTGTGGTCATGATGCTTTCCTGGAAGAATTTGCACGATCTGTTTGGATATGTACTAAGCATACTATTGTCCGTATAAATTGTTGAAAGTATTGCTACTATAGTTAGATATTTTTCTCTGTAGACAATTTTCTTCTTTGACTATGTGCCCAACACTGCCTGCCAAATGCAAACAGCCATCGTTTATTTTGTAAAACGTCAGATAAGGCGTGGATCAACTACAGTCTACTATAGTTTATCATTGTCAACTCTTTTTTTTTTTTTGAGGCGACATCATTGTCAACTCTCATAGTTAAAAAAGTAAACGTGTGCTGGGAAATGTAAAGTACGATCCTGCTTCTTCTCGTTTGGATTTGGCTAGGATCTACGTAATGAAAAAATTGAAAATAATTTGGCAGAGCTATGTTAAAGCAAACATCCTAGGCAATCAGATTAGAGCAACAACATTTTTTTTTCTTGTTTTACAATCATCAGAGTGAGAACTGCATGATGAGGGGGCTCGATAACTTGTTGAGCGAACAAGCTAAGGATTCGATAGATTTTTACATGGTATAATACTCGCTACACAAGCCAAGGAAACAGACCGACCTAGTAGTATTCATTATTAGCAAAAGGAAAAGAAACAAGAGGCAGAAAAAAAAAAAGAGCAGCGGCAAGAAAAACCATGTACACTAGTAGTACTACGGAGTAAGAATAGCAGCGAAACAGAGGACTCCTCCGTAACCGTAAGCTATTAGTATCCTCCGCCGGCGTTGGCCGCGAGCTTGACGGACGCCGGCAGCGGGCTGCGCAGCGGCGAGCGCGGCGGCGGCGGCTGCGCGAGGCGGCGCCCCTCGGCGTCGTAGTAGATGACCCCGGAGAAGTCCAGCGGCTGGCACCGCTCCCCCATCATGATCTCCTTCCTCCACACCCCGTCGTCTTCGTCCTCCTCCGCCTCGGCCGCCTTCCTCCTCCTCTTCGACTTGGAAGACGACGAGGAGATCGCCTTCTTCGCGCCGCCGCCGCCGAGGAACGGCACGACGGCCCGCGACGAGAAGGAGGCGGCGATCCCCTGGCGCGGGCGCAGGTGGTGCAGCCGGCGCGCCGCCCGAGACAGCCGCCGCGCGCACGTGCCCATCAGCGCCGCCACGGCCTGCGCGAGGCTCATCCCCATCCTCTCCTTTCCCTGGTGCTATCACCTTCCTTTCTTTCCTTGCTCCCTTCCTTCTCGGTAACTAAAGGCTTGCCTCGCTGCTGCGGCGCACGCCATTTCGCGGGGTATTTGTAGCGAGCCCGACGAGTAGACGCGCCGGTCGCGACTGTCGGATTAAAAATTAACCGTCTATAATAATCGCGCAATTACGACCGACCCGATTAGGTGCGTGCTTGACTGCTTGTTGCCATCCTTTTTCTTTTAATGGCTTTGTGGCGTGCAGCGTGCTTGGCGAGTGGCCACCATGGATGCCATTGCCATCATGGTCTCGCCTGCACAGGTGGCGCGATAAGCTCACCAGTTTCCCAGCGGATTAGCGCCTGCGAAACACGTTATCTGCGAGCGAATTGAAGCATCGAATACGACGGGTTACGCTCGCTTCCCTTGTTCATGGATGGATGGATGGATGGATTGATGGGTAATTACGTGTCGTCGTACGTGGCCGTGCGTCTGCGTGCCTCCTCCCCGAGTGGCCGAGTCGCGTTGTTAACTGTTAATCGTTGTTGGTTGAAATTGAAAGCTCGGAGGCGGTCGAAATTAAGGAAAGTGTGGGCGGCCGAGTTGATTCTCGCGGGACATTCCAAAGATGGGACGGGGCGCATTGAATTTGAAAGACTCATGTGCCCCGCAGTACAGTATAATCTCAAAGAAGAGATTTGCCTTGTGAAGATGGCAAGAGTACAGAATAACAATGCGATGACAGGCGCTACCACGTGTCAGGATATGTCTACGTCTCCGTGCGTAGCAATATCAACTCATTATAGAGTCGAGAGTCCAGTTTCCACAAAAGAAATAAATACTCCATATTCGATTCAACTTAACGTTCGAACCACTGACCGAGTCGAGTCAACTATGGAGCTGGTCAAGTTAGAAGCACCGGACTGACCCAAATATAAAATGCACGGCCTGGTCTGGTTGGAACAAGAAAACGGAGTGAGGTCAAGTAGTCAGCCGCTCATCACCACTCACGACGAGTCTCGAATTCCTGGTACACGTACCGTTCCGTTCGTTGGCCAGAGTTGATCAGACATTCAAACACAGTCCAGTCTGAATGTCCGGTCACGAGTAAACGAGGGCGAGTGCCTGATCACCAGAACAACCACCAGTCAACCGTTAATTAAGTAACCAATGTCTTGGTGTCACGTAATACTCCCTTTCCGCACGCACAAACCAGCATAGTACGTAACAAAAATCGCAACAAAGATCGATCCTGGCCCCGATCTCCCCTCGAGAAACTGGGACAGGAGGCCGTGCTAGTGCGCCGAGCGCAGTGGCCACTAGCCATGCCATGTGTTGCCAATGTTAACTTGGTTACTGCTCGCTGCGGTGGTGGTGGACGTGAGCGGAAAGCGTGTTGCGCGTACGTCACATCTGCCTGCTGCTCTCCTCCGGCTCTGCCCACTGCGAGTGCGGCACATCACACAACCATACAGATGCTCGGCGTTCGCTGTTCACTCAGGAACCCCCAAAAGCGGCCGGCATGCCGGCGCTGGTGGTGGTGGTGGTGGTGGTGGTGGAGGGCATGATCATCTACTCCACTAGACTAGTAGCGCTTATCTCCGCGCATATCTCCTCGCTTTTTCTCGACCTGAGGATAATTTCGCGGCTCGACGCTGGTCCATCATCGGCTCTGTTTAGACACGCAGTGTGCCACTGTGCATTTGTACTACGAGTACGTTGCGATTGGTTTCGCCCGTGCACGTGCTGGTACGCCACTGGGCACGAGAGCACGGGCTAGTTGCGCGCAGTAATGTTGAGGGTGAAAGTGGCGCGCCGCGAGCTAGTGAGTGGTGACAGAGTGACAGCATGGTTTTGGCCCTCGATCGCCAACTACAACTGGAGACTGAGGAGTGTGTGCGGTTTATCGTCATGCCTTTCACTTGCACATCTTTGGACCAGGAAGGCGATATTTATTGCGGCTCAATTGGCTGCTGTGTACTGTGTTGGATACATGTTGCATTGGTTGAGGTAATTATTGGCGTGATGTTGTGACCATAAATTTGCGTTAATTTTTTTATTTGCTTTTTCTTTTCTTTCTTTTTTTCAAAGAAAAAGGAACAATAGGAACTAGTAGTGTTTAGAACGAGTGCATTCTGGGACAGGTACGAACGTAACCATCTTGCATGAATTAGAAATATCAGTGAGGTGACCTATCAGTATCCCAAACTTAAAAGACGTAACATCGATGTATTCTAAATTAGTTTGCGAGTGTTACATTATTAGGTACCGATCGAGAGCTTAAGCATGATGGGCCGTCCGTCGTACTGACCATCGTACGTGAACATCTATTTGAAAAGATGCAAGTCGTTCGCAAGCGAGACAACCTAAACTGTTATCGATTGATTGTTCGGTTTCCTAATTAAAGAAATGATTAATTGTTCGGTTGAAACGCAGCGGACGTGCGACTGCTGGATCCAGTATAGTCTCAAAGCTGCTGTTGAGAGATTCTTAGACGCTGTCACCATCACTGTGCCGTACGTCGTCTAGTAGCTTAAGTGCGTGTGTAATAGCCAGTCAGTCCGCTGCAAGTTTGCTCGTTTTGTCCATTTTAGTTGTAGACCGCCGAGTCATTGTTTAGAGGATAAATACCAAGTATTTTTTTTCGTCAATAAACTTTTGAGTTGTTGATAGTAGTAGGACAAGTTTGCTAACGCAACCGTGCAAAAAGTACTACTCAGATCCGTGAAAGAGGGGTGCGGGAATCAGATACTGCAGAATCCGGAAAATAAGTGACCGGCACGAGTCCAAAGACCGTGCAATCTCACTCTTCACACGAAGCTTTCCATCAGAAGAAACTCTAGAATGTCCGGCCGAGCTTACACGCATCTTCATCTATTTTGAACGAAAGCTTGAGTACACGCATCTTTGATCTTTCCGCTATTCTGCTAATTAACGAGCGATCAATTCGAAAGCCCTCTCTCAATCGCAAATAATAATAATAATAAAATAAAAAAAATCGAAGGCCCTCTGGCGTGTCCAGCCAACTAGGGAACTCGCTAGCGTCTCGGCGACCCTGCAATAATCATCCACATCTCGGCAACTGTTTTGGGCCTCCACTTGCGCGGCAAGGGAATGGGTTTAACCGTTTAAGCGTGCGCCTGGCCACCGATTTTTTTTTTTTTTTGCGACTAAGAGAGAACCTTTATTGATTACTCAGATATTAAAGTACATTCAAGAGCAACCAACTGCTCAACACAACGTGGATAAGTCGCACGCCACATAGCCGTGTGTGTCGTATGTTTAGCCAGTTGAGCAAGCTCATGTGCAGCACGGTTCTATTCTCTCCTAATAGCCTGAAGTTTCACTTCTGGCAGGTATCTTCTCAAATCTCTTAGCTCGTCTAGAGTGAAGCATAATTTTGATCTGTGTTTCCCTCTATAATTCATAACTGTTATCACTTCGGAGCAGTCTGATTCTAGAATGATCCGATCGCGAATCCATTATGTAGCCAACTCCATTCCCTCCTTGCAGGCCAGTGCTTCCACTTCTTTGCATCAGCCACTCCAAATATAGCACGCCAAGATGATAGGACTACAACGCCCAGGTGATTGCATGCGATCACCCCGACACTCGCCTTTCCTGTCTCTGGTGAGTAGGCGTCGTCTATATTAACTTTAATCCAGCCCGGAGGCGGAGCTGCCCACATAACTTGGCACGATTTTTTGTGTATCTCCTTTAGCGTGCTATGGATTATTTCCTTGCCCTTTCCCTTCCAGTCGATCGGGTTTTGTCGGGCAACGAGCAATGACTCCTCATAGCTTTTCAGAAAAGCCGCCGAAACAGCTATTGAACTCACTCTTTCCTGGTGTGTAATCTTATTGTGCAATTGCCATGTTCGCCAAAGCAAAAAGATGAATCGAGAGGCCACTTCTGTGGTGCTCGCCGATAAGATCCGGAGTAGCCAGTCTTCTCCATTGTCCCTGAGCTCTGATTCAGCAGGTAGCTCCCAGGTTTCCCTCATTTTACCTCTTAGGAGCCTGACATGCGCACAATTGACTAGTGCATGGTGTTCGGATTCAGGGTCCATACCATATATGTTGCAGGTATTCACCACTTCAAGTCTTCGCCTCCATTTATTGTATTTTGTGACCAAGCCTTTATTTATCACTCGCCATGCAAATATTCGAACCTTCGCTGGGATTGACAGCTTCCAGACTGAATTCTAAGCTGAGCGGGTTCCTGTTGGATTGGTGCTTGATCCCATCACTCCTAATTTCATTTACTTCAAGTGGACTGCTAGGCGGTAGGCACTTCTCACAGTAAATAATCCCATCTTTTCGTAGTACCAGGCTAGCACGTCCGGTCTTCCATCAGGCCAAATCTTAATCTGTTTTACCGTGTCCACATCATGCGAGAGTAGGAAGCGCTCTAGGATTTGTGTGTTCCACCCAGTTTTTGAAGCATTCATCATTTGCTCCACTCGCTTTAGACGGCATGGTCTTTTCTTTCCTGACACACGTAACCCAATTTCACGAGGTAACCAGTTATGTCTCCAGATGTTTATTGTACTCCCGTTTTCCACTCTCCAGATGACTCTCTCCTTATAACTTTCCAAGTGGTCGAGGTGTTTTGGGGAAAGGCCGTATCTAGTAAATCTCCATTAGGATAGTACTTGGCTTTAAACACCCGGGCGCACAAGCTATTTTCAGATTCCACTAGCCTCCAGGCTTGGCGAGAGTAGTGCTTGGTTAAACAACTTTGAATCCTTAAAACCCATTACACCCTTTCTTTTTGCTTTAAGCATTTGCTCCCATGCAATCCAATGTGTTTTCCGTTTTTCATTCTTAGATCCCCACCAGTATCCTCTGATCATCCGTTCCAGCTCCTCACACATTGTGTTTTGAAACCGGAACACACTCATTATATAAGTAGGTATAGCTTGAGCAACAGCCTTGATCTGTACTTCCTTGCCCCCGAACGATATGTCCCTCTCCCACCAGTTAGCTAGGTGTTTGTGCAGCCTCTCCCTGATTGGTTGAAACCGGGATTTCTTCATACGCCCTTCTGGAGTAGGAAGCCCAAGATACTTAGGTTCAAAAGCTATTGACTGCACACCTAGGCTAGTGCGCACCATCTTAGTTACGTCTTCCGGACAGTTTTCCGCCAGCAGGAGTGAGCATTTTTCTAGGTTAATCAACTGACCTGTCACATTGCAGAATAAATTTAGAGCACTTCTTACATTTCTAACTTCCTCACTCGTTGCTTTGAAGAATAACAAGCTATCATCAGCGAACAAAAGATGAGAGATGGATGGCGCTCTTCTTGAAACCTTGATTGGATGCATATGCTCTAGGCTTCGTCCACATCGATGAGCGTGCGGTCGCAGGTGCCGGACGGAGGATCAACGACATGACAGTGCTCTAATGACAGGCATCCGATCCATTGTCGCCTTTCGGCAAGAGGCACGGCTAATTTAGTCGCGTGGCGAGTAGTGCGCGCAGGCAAAAGTTAGACAGGGACTGGCGTTTATTTAGTAGGGACGACCTGAGACCGAGAGGTTTACATTACACTAGAGTAGGTTATTATGTCGGGTATGATGAGTGATGAGCGGCCGGCCGGGCCGGGCCTGCCTGCGTTGACTCAACGCCCGTCCCGGAAAATGGAAATATTCCAGCCATCCAGTGGCGCAGAATAACTTGGTAGGCTGACTACTTTTGTCTAGAGTTTGAGTCGCGATCAAACTTGGCACTGGTGCAGGGCTTGTTAATTATTTTTCCCTGTGATGGTTTGGTCTGTCTATGTGTGGTACTGCTAAACTTGAAGTCAACTCCACTCTACTTAGACTACGTTACGATCATGTGCATGGTGATAGTTGTGGACCCGTTGAACTGAAATGTTTCAGAGATCGTATCAAGTTAGGCCGGTCCGTTCGTCTGTGGTCGCGTGACTGCGCAACAAGGAATGGGTTGAAAGTAGAAGAATTGGCCTGTGTGTGAATCGGCCTTTTGGTCAATGCGGCCCTGGCCCAAGTTGTACGGCGAAGAAATTCTTTTTTTGCCCTTAGTGTCAATCAGTCAATGTTCGGCAGAATAGAACAATAAGCTGGCTGTGCGTGTTTGATTGGTTTTTAAAAAATGAATTTTCGAACTCTGCAATGATGCTATGATCATATTCGCTTCTAAGACAAAGTATCTGGAAACGGACTGGTAGTACATGCTAATCGTACATTGCTGGTATTTTTCAGGGTATCAGCAAAAAGGAAACACTTTGGTGAAATGTGCTGATCATTTTTAGCGAAAAGAAGAAGAGAATCGATACTCTTTTGCCACTTTGCTAGCCATTCTGAAAGGAGAAGAGAAAGATATGGTTGATGATTGAGACTTCTTCTTTTCAAGCATTCTCACTCGCAAACACTAACAGTTCCTCCTCTCTCTTTAAATTGGCGGTAAACTCTTCCTGACTATTTATCTACTTTATTTATGATTCGAAAAAATATTCAACCGAATATCAAACGCAAAAGGACAATACGGTGGTGAAAAAAAAAATCAAACCGGTGAAGGGCGACGACAATCCGTGGCAAGCAGAGCATGTTTCTTTCATCTCCTTTATCTACAACAGTCACCTACAAAGACGAACCGGATTTTGCTGTACGTGTGATCAACAAAGAAACAGCAGCGAAAAAAAAAGGGAAGGGATTGCAGGAATGTAAAGACGTTTATTCAGAGCTAGCTAGCAGCGCATGCGCTCAGACGATGGCGCAGGCGTTGGGATTCTCCTCGCTGAAGATGGTGGTGAGCCTGTTGGCGTCAGTGGCGATCCTGTAGATGCCCTCGCGCACCGGCGTCGGGTAGTAGCTCCTGTACTCCCCGGAGAAGTACTCGTGCCGCCGCGGCGTCGCCTCCCACCGAGGCAGCGGCGACGGCGTGTACCGCAGTAGGTAAGGCGGCACCTGATGCGCGGGCCCCGGGCCTTTAGGCCCATGGCCGTGCTGGCCCTGACCCGGCCCGTTGCCGGGGTCCGGCGCGTCGTGCTGCTCCTGCTCCTGTTCTTGCGGCGGAGGTGGCTCGGGCCCGAACCGGACGCGGCCGCCTGACTTCTTGTTCTTGCCTCGTTTCGGGCCTTTCGGCGGCTTCGGCTTGGACTCGGCCGGTGGCGCCGCGTCCGGTGCTTTCTCCTCCTCTTGCTCGGGTTTGGGCGGCTGCTCGGGTTGGTCGGGTTGCGGTTGCGGTGGGGCGTCGTGCTGATCGTGATCGGGCTCTGCTTGTTGGGGTGGTGTTTCCTGTTGTTGTTGTTGTTGTTGAGGCGGCTCTGGTGTGCTCTGCTTCTGCTCCTGCTCCTGCTGCGGTGGTGGCGGCGACGGCGGCGGAGTCTTCTGCTGCGGTGGGATCACGTAGACGTTGTTGTTGCTGGCGAAGGTCACCGTGCGCGCCACCGGCTGCATGTAGTGGGTCTGCAAGGGCGGGCCAGGTGGGTACGCCATCGCGTAGTCCATGTCCAACCTCCGTTCCCTCCATCTCTCCCGCCCTGCACGTGACAAAAGTCATAATATAAAGGTCCGTCACTTCACTTGGTTTGAGACAGTAAAGTGAGGCTATTTGATGCAACATATATACAAGAACCCAATGATTTCAACATTTAAGATGGACCTGTGTCCGGCCCCATCACAACAGAACGAAGGAGAAAACTGCTTGATGATATGATAACAGCGATCTATGAAAAACCTTCGGCTTCGGCCGACTAGGACGATTCTCAACAACCAGAAGTGCAGCAGGATCATGGAAAACCAAGGCAAGCAACTAGTAGTAAAAGAGCAATAACTTCTTCTTAATGAAATCGAAAAACATGCCAAGGCATGTTCTTGAAAAAAAAAAAAGTAAAAGAGCAAGAATTCCTTACGCACCTTTGCATTTCCTCAGCACCTTGGACACGAATTTGGCCAGGGGAGGGTAGCAGCCCATTTCTCTCCGTCCCTATCTCACCGGGTGCTGGTGCCGTTGGCGAGTGTGTGCCCGTGCGCGTCCTCGTGCCGGACGATACATGCTAAGCTCCGCAAGTCCTCCACTTCGCCGCGACGAAATGGAATGAGCGATCCTTATAAAGGAGGGACACCTGTTCAGCTGGTACTGCCACCGCTAGCGAGAGAGGGTAGAGGGAATCCAACAACAATGATCTCCTACCTAAGCACGCTTCTTTCCTCCTCGACGGAAGGCATCTTCAGCCGAAATGGCACGAACGTATAAAGGGATGGTCCTCGTTTTCGTGGATATAAGTTTGAGCGAACAAGTGGTGGCGGAATATATTCCGCCCAAGACGTGCGCTTCGGCGCTGACGAAAACGCCGGCCTTCGGAGAAAAGAGGGACTGCTGCATGGCGCACATTTGTCATGCGCACTAGAAAATGTCGAGGTGAGGTTGCAGAATGCAGACTAACAGCACAGGCGCATTACCGGGCTTTTTAATTGAACGCCTAGCTTGAGCTGCTTAATCCAGGGACGATCAGAACACACTCCAGTCCAGCTAGATGAAGCATGCCAGTTTGGAGTATCAAATTATATGGACTTAAACTGTGCCCGGGCTGGAGTACTGGACTGAAGTTATACTGCTAAATGCTGAAAACATCTATTCCACCAACTCTGAAAAAAAGGCAAAGCTGACCTTAGTGACAGTACAACTGAAACAAGAGAAGGCAGTACCTAACCAGGTCGGAATTGAAGAACCGGAATGTGCTAATTTGGATCACAATATGAAGGGGTGAAGTGAAACACCACTAATAAGACACTAAAAAATAACACTAATAATGCTGATTATTTATTATTTAGCAACATGATATACAAGAGGAAAATCCCGAGGTCCAATCAACCACAACCAATGAATCCATATATTTTGTACGAATTACTATATCCATCCAGCAGCACGTCTATCCTAATGCCCGCCACTAATCCAGCATAAGGTGGGGTTTCAGATCACCAAAACAACAGCATGAATCTCTAATTTCCTAAGCTTCATGCTTAACCTTCACTTGAGAACGCCCCGCTGGAAGTATGAAAAGCTCACAGCTAAAAAGAACTGATCATGAGGTCGTTGGTTGCAACGCTTTTATTGTTCTCCTACGCCATGTAGCAGTTTCCGGTTCAAAGCTGAGCTCCCAGGTCGGCCAGTAGTGAAGATCCTGCTTCAGAGTAAGCACACGAGGTTTTCCATTCAAATGGACGGTCCTCACCCTTACAAATTCACCATCTTCCAGGCCCTAAGGAAAAAAAAAAAGGACAGCCACATTAGATTATATCAATGATGTACGAACGTAGTAAAGCAGTAGCAAATATTAATATACAGCAATACAGTGATAATCAAACAATGTGACATTTGCCACTTGATACGTACCTTGACCACCTGTATAAAGGTTTCCAGGTCTGGAGTTGGTTGCCCATTAACTTCAATGATCCACTGTAAAGCATAGAGACCATATCTGTGCACCGGACTTCCATGACACCATCTAGCAAATATTCATTGATGTTAGTACTCACTCCCAGGCATCTAAAATATGCTAACGCTGATAATAACATATACAAAAAAAAACAAATAGATTCTGTGCACACGACCTCATCAATCATCAACAAAGGATGCCAAACATTTAGTTCTCAACTTCTAAACAATCCACCCCCAGAAGAAAAACATTCCCTTTCCCCTTTTTCACCATCCAAATCATAGCTGAACTTCAGCACAGTTAACTCCATGACAACATTGCTTAGGTTTTTTTTTTTTCGAAGCTGCTACTTTTTTTTTCAAAGTTGCTACTTGGTATTAGCACATAACAAGACTATAGCCCTAAATGTGGCATTCAACAACAAAATTTATGTCATAGTATCATGTACAGAAAGTGACCAGAATAGCATATATTCATCACAACTGGGGAAAGTACAAAACTAGCAAGTGTCTCTAAATATTAAGCTGAAATGAAGCTTATTAATGATACACCAGGTCTCTAAAGAAATCTCACCTAGCAACATAAACTCCATGACCTTCCTCTGGCAAAAAGCCAAGTGCACGTACAGCTGAATGAGGATCTTGGATAATGCATCCACACCAATTAACCATTTGTGTTGTACCATTGCCATCTCTTACATCAGTTCCAACAATAAGGTCGATTTCTTTTCCCTGTCAAAATGTTGAAAATAATTTAAGTAAAGTTCATTTCTAGTTAAAACAAACTTTAACATTTACTTCCTCCTGACCTGACGGAATATTGTCATGCTAAGCACTCCATCTGACCCCGCAGATTTGTCCAACTCTTGGCAAGCTTTCTCAATATCAAGAAAGCATGTAATCGGCTCTTTGTTTATCGCCAGGATCATATCCCCCTGTTCTAAAAGATTTTCAGCTTTTGATCCAGCCAAACAACCTTTTACCCGCAAGACCTGTCTACGCACAGGATCTTTTTTCGCAAGGGCCTGGAAGCATAACCAGGTTGAAATGTTACATGTTTATGAAGGGCACTTCTCTTTACAGAGAAAAAAAGATCACATGTTGAACTTGACAACTATTTGAGGTGCTTACCAACAGATAAGTACAGAAGAATTAGGAAGAAAGAGTAGATATCAAGGATTAAAATTTCTGGGACAGTGTTTGGTATTGGAGACAATATGTTTGCAGACCTGAGCTAACTTTGGTTAATTAAAAGAAAGAGAGATGTGATTACCTGCACCCAGTTATCACTTAATCCATAACTTCTTGCCTTGGAGAGCAAAGTTGGATAAAGTTCCACCTCCAAGAGTCTGATAAATGGCATCGTCTTCCTTACTCCATTGATGAGCCGGAAAGGTCCTTGGGTACCAGAGATGATCTTCTCAAGGACTTGGCTTATGGCATATATTGGTATACCTCTAACAAACTGATGATCCTCTGAACTGCTGCAGCCATATTTGAGCTGAATAAAACAATTGTGAGTTACACACTGGTGAGCACTAAACACATGTAACAATGAGTATAAATGACTAACTATGGTAACATTATTTTTAACACTCAAGCATTAGACACATATGCTACTCCCTTTGTTTCACTATATTTGTCCAAGGCCTCGGAAGTATCCATTTCAAAGTACTTCTCAAGTTCTCAACAAATGATTGCTCTCCTGGTACCAAGAAACTTAAATGCAAAATGTAGCTTTCTGAGGGGATAAACCAATGCATGTATAGAGCAATTAGATTTGTATGTTCCAAGGTGGTGAGTACATAATTCCAATGGGTTATAGGTATTTTCTATATTGGAAGTTGATGTCCTTGGTCTTTGCAGATTGGTGGGCCTTGACAAATCTTGCAAAATAGACAAAGTAATCACTGAAAGATTTAGTCGCTTTATTAGTCAAAGTTGCTGGTGTCTTAACAAAGTTCATCTGGTTTACAAAAAACTTTGAAGTATTGACATTGTTTATATGTACTCCCTCTCCCTCAGTGTTTTTATTGATGTCCCTGATTAATACAAATTTATACTAACTACTCAATAAAAACACTGAGATAGCAACAAATACATTTTCTCTGTTTTGTTCATTTAGTTGATGTTAGAGATATCACACGGCTAACCTTGCGTCTATGCCGCCGTTTTGTTTGTTTCTGTTTTCTTTTACGATCCTGGGAACATGCTGGCACCATTACTTAGGAAACAGACTGAATAAAATAAATCATGCAAACTAACCTGGGTGGAAAAGCTAGCCCATAATGCTTGAACTCTTCCTTGTTCATCCGTCAATATACCCGAAAATGAGCTACCAAAATCTAGAATAAAAAAAATAATGAAAATTGCCCTGAAAATTGAACATGACCATAAGTAGTGAGTGTCCATAGAGAATACCAGTATCGAGCTCAATGACCTCCATATTTATTGCACGGTATCTTGGACAGTCAGCTGACCCAATATTAACAGCTGTGCATGGATTTGTTACAATAGATTTCCTTGATGTTGCCTGTAAGCTTCTACTTAGTCCAACTAGATACACAGAATCTCCTCGACGCAAAGCAGGATCTACATATACAGAAAATGGAAGGTTTCTTAAAAACTGTAAATGAATCACATGAAAAAGTTCAGTGACTAATTACTTTTCTGGTCTAATGAGATTAGGTCCACATGAACAGTAAAATAAGCTCACAATAACCTCAACATTAATACAATATATGTGAATAAAGTAAGAACAAGCTTCTTCAGACTTGGAATACAAAGATGCCCTCCAAAAACAAACCTGGAAGAAGCTTAGCAGCCCTAACAACAGATGCTCCAGCTCCTAGAGCAGAAGGATCATATGCCACCAACGCAAAATTGTGAACCGGGTGCAGGAAAACAACCTGAAAAGCAATATATGGATAAAAGTATTTAATTGAAATGTCTTCATAAGCTTCAGCTTTTATAGTTGAGAACAGAACAAAATCATACTTCTCCAGGTATTTCAATAGGGTATGCAGCAAAAGAAAGCATTATATCTGAAATAGATACAGCGACTGTATTCCTATCAACAGCAACCAGACCCAGGCAATCAGAATGATATACTATAACACCAGTTCCAAAGAAATGTTGAGAGTGGACTCCATCAAGCATGCAAACTGGTGGCACATGAACCTGAAAAGTAGAGATGAGACAGGTATTAGCAGAAGTACAAATTTCACTGCTTCAGAAGCTCAAGGACTGGAGAAACTGTGAAGCAAGGGAAAGAAATAGAGATCACAAGAGTACCCAGCAGTCAGCATCAAGGACCAACAGGATATTTAGTTGTTCATCTTTGTCATACAGGCTTGCATGAATCAGAAAGGCTATATATCAACTTATCTGTGGTGTATTTCGAGCACCAAAAATACAATGCCCAAACTTACTGGCAAACACAACTAATTTGAAATAAGATACTAGTCCACTATTTACAAACATACTGGCAAAGTTTAAACACTAGTCATCTAGGGTCGTGGTCACTTTGGAGCACTGTAACAGATGTGTTTTTTTGGCCCTTGGTCCAGGCTTATATGGAGTTTTTTCTACTCAGTAAGCAAGGAGATGCGGATGTGGTGCATCGCTGGGACATTTAGCTGTTCATCTTAGTAGTTAGGTCAAGGTTGTTTCTAACCTAGTCACTGGCAAGAATGTACTATCTAAGAACCTTCTATCTGTGGGTGCATCTGTTTCTAACCTTCTCATTACATGGGCTACTAGGATTTAAAAAGGTCAAACTTTGAAAGCTTTGACCAATAATTAATAAAATTGTTATGTGCATATTTAGAGTATAAAAGCTAATGCCAATAGATTTATACCGAATATCCTCTAATAAGATAATTTTGTAGTCAATTGATATTACCATGCCTATTTTCAGGAGTAGATCTCCTAACTTCTTTTGTACGAGCTTATCAGAAAGATGCTTGAGAAAATTAAAGCTCCTAACTATAAATTGAAGATTTAAACCTAAATCCTTCCCTTGCTATCTGGATTAAGCTCCACCACACCATGAATGATTCAATTTAACATACACGATTTTCATTTACCACAGCTTTCACAGCACAAATGACAGGAATGCTTGTGAATCTTCGAGTCTGTATATATGCTTAGGATTGCAGCAATACATGTCCAGTACCGAATACCTAGCCTAGATCTGAAAATGTCAAATGACAGACCATGACTAAAACGTTGCTTACCTCAAACATTACAAGGGCAGGTTCAATTACTTGTTCTGCCAATGATGCATTACTCGATACTGTTCGATCAAGATCAGAGCCTTCTGCATTGGAAGAATGCCTCAATGCACTGCCTTTTAAATTCTCTAAATCTCCATAAGATGGTAAAGTTCCATCAGCAGCAACCTCCTCATCAACACGACGCCTTTTTTTCTCAACAATAGAATCTTCACTGGAGTGAGATCCATCAACAACAATTTCATCATCAGTTTGCATTTTAATGCATCCGTCTGCCAAATTCTCAGAATCATACTGACACTTGAGATCCATTGGACTAGATTCAGACAACGATGAAACAGAGTTCGAATTTGTATCCACATGATTAACACAGCAAGCTAAGGCTACAAATGGAGATTCTGGCGGAATAGCTGATTTTGCAGTCCATAAACCAGTGGCGTCGTTTCGAGTATATAACTGAGGAGGCGCGTACCATTCATGCTGGTCGATTGTCACCAGAACAGACTGGCCAGATAAATAGAAATAATTAGTTTAATGTGAAAAACTGATCTCAATTTTTACCATGAACAGAAGATTTAGCATCATTTGTCATAGTAAACCTGCTATTAGATCTAATACCTTGTTCCGGTGACGATCAGTGTACTTCACATATTCTAGAGGCACTCGTGCTCCCCTAGACAATTTTGCAAGAACTGCAATAAGGTCATCTAAATGTGCAATATCCTCTCCTGCAAGCTTTTTAATGATGGAATGACGTGGAACAGATGCCCGAGAGAGCATGTACCTGCATCACATGGTATTAAATGCATTGAAATGAATTTTTTTTCCTAGATTGATCATATTTCTAAATAAATGTAAATTAACAGGCAAAACATGAAAGTTTATGAGGCAATAGATCCGAGATAATGTGGGTAAAAAATAATAAGACCCAGCATTTAGCGCAGCTAAATCTCATTAAGAAGATTTCGATCAGTCTAAATTATAGGACTGTGAATCAATATTTCACAAACATCAACATTGTATATCTTTAAAGGTCCATGCACTGAAAATAACTTGCCAATATATTCGTCAAAATACATATTTATGACTACAAGGCAAGTCTGCAAACCTACTTCCAAAGCATTTGTTGGCATACTATGAATGAAAAGGCCAAAGAGATCACAAGAATGACAACCACATGTCATCGCCCTTACAGATAACAAACATTAGATGGTAGGTAACAATTAGATTTCTTACCCTGCTTCTGCAACATATACAAGACCACATTTGAACCGAAAGTTTCTTGCCTGAAACAAGATGTAAACATGGTTGGTAAAGGTATGAAGCTCATGAGCATGTAGCTATATAAATTTACGCTGTGAAAAGTTCAAACATGAGGGAAGCAAAAGCAGTGGTGTAAAGTGATTTTTATCTCAATTTGTCCTAAAAAGGTGATTTTATTTCAATTGTTTAGCAAGAATAAAGTAGTAAGAACTGTTTCAAGCAAGACGTTCCACTTCAACATTAGTTTAGTATACTTCAGTAAACAGAAGTAATCTTGCAGTTGATTAACAGGTGCAAGGGGGAGGGAGAGAGAGAGAGAGAGAGAGAGAGCTCATGATTAACATGACCAAAGCACAGCCTGTTTAAGTGCACTCATATGGGTTCCCAGAGAAATGACATGACTATTTGAGAACAAGGGGTAGAGTTATCCTTGTACAGACTTTAAAGTTTCTTTTGCTGTGGGCAGCATGACATTAAAATCAAATGCATACCCCTTGCTTGATAAGGAGAAGAAGGGCTCTGATATGAACTAAACAACAGATATGAAATTAAGTAGAATTAAACTTTACCTGCTGGTATGAAAGTGGATGAATGACAGCACCACTAACTTCCAAGAAATGATTTGGAGTTATGGAGTGCAAATCCTCAACCTGCAGGGTTAAAATGTTAAAGTTTAATGATTGAAGTTGGCATATTGACTTACAGAAAAGGTAAAAGTGAAGATGCAATATGAGTAGAACAGATATCACTGATCTCAAATAAAAAGATTACATATGAAACCATAATTGCAGAATACCTCCAGTTTTACTGTCAAAGAATTTCCACCTCTTTCAATCTCCAAATTTATCTCCCTGCCAACGCTGTCATCAAGTAAAGTCTCCATTTTAAGAAACTGTGTTACAACCTGCAATTAGTTTAAGAAAATGTTAAATAATATCCTTGAGTATAAAATATATGCAACATGACAAGTAAAATTAGCACAGAAAACTACGTAGCAGTAAGCACACAATAATAATTAAGGACATTTTCTATGCAAATGAGCAGACATTTCTATAGCTTTACAGACGACAGTTCCAACATCACATTTACATTCGTTTTATGAGCAAGAGAACTTTGAAAGGATATAATGAAGCATTCATGAAACCATTTTATAACAATGGCAGTAGTGATTATGTAAGTTACGACATTTGTCCCAGAATTTAAGCATTTCTGGCTATGAACCTGAACAGACACTTGTCCATATTCATCGCCAGAAATGATTATAACAGCCAGGTGTCTCCAACTCCTTGAGTCAGCATAATCAGATAGGCCACTTCTCCTCAACAAACAACATTTTTCTTATTTTCCAAGGGATTTCTAGGCCTGCCACAATGCAACAGACCTTGCGTCTGATCAACACTTAGTCGAAAGTAAATAAACAGAACGTTTGTCATGTTGATCAAAAGTGAAAGCATGTCCTTTTTCTACTTAAAAATTATTAATCATTCTTCAATGCAATGCTGCAACTAGAATGACATAGCACTTATAATGGTAGCAAACGGTAGTCAATAGTCTATAACTATTGATTTATTTGTTTACGTTATTTTTTGAAGATAATAGATGTATCAAAATGCATGACTCTAGTTGTTCTAAACAAGGTATTAAGAAACATTGAGCTCGATAAATCAATGTAAAAGTACTAAAACAGATAGCTGGTTGTCAAATACTCAAATAGCAGTATAATCACCTCTCCATTGATGCGAACTAGAACATCACCAGGTTCCAAATGCTTGTGTGCAGGGCCTTCAGGCACCTGCAAGGACAATGCTTTCCAGTTTCAGCAGCCACAAGGTATAATATTGCCCGATACAACTAGAATGTGATACAATGGAAAATAAGCTTAAAAACGTAAGAAGCATAATTTACCACAGAATCAACAACCAGCATTCCAGTCTCTCCTAAGGGAGACACTGCACGCACAATCTGTAGGGAAAAAAAACACAAGTTGCAGAGCTTAAGCCATCATACCATAGAGAAACAGAAGCTTAGACAGTTGTTGCATGTACACCCAAAAAATCACTAATTATCAAGTACAATAGTCAGCCAACGATGATACAAGAACATACCTGCTCTGTTTCACTTCGGAGACCAAGTCGGCGAGTTTCCTCAAAACCTTTGTGATGAAAAGTCACCTTTATAAGAAATAGAAAAGAGAACAACAATATCAGGGCCATGCATCATATGAAAGAAACACAACAGCAACAACAATGAAAGGAAGTAACAACATGTCATACTAATTTGAAGTACTTCAAGGTCATCAAACAAACAAAACATTGAGAAAAATCAAATGTTTATGATGAACCTTAAAGTACTATCTACAGCAAAAGAAAACAATAAAAAGCAAGATGATCTAATAATGAAGCAGCGCACCTAACCAGTCCAACCCAAAAGCTTAAGCGATTGAGAAGAGGCTAGGGCGGCTTTATAGCTCAACACCCACGCCCCTGGCACGTGCAGCCCACGTGGGCACAGACGGCTGCCGCTAGGGCGCAGCGTGGGAAATGGGTGGCGCAAGGAATGCGGGAACCGGGGCTCGAACTCGAGACCTCCTGGCTCTGATACCATAAAGCAGCGCACCTAACAAGTCCAACCCAAAAGCTTAAGCGATTGAGAAGGGGCTAGAGCGGCTTTATAGCTCAACAAATAACAATACAAATATACAATGAAATCCATAGATTGATTGCTCACCTGAAGCGTGCCACGGGGAATATAAACAGATTCTGGCTTACTACCGAATGCGTCCCAACTTTCATGTATCAAGTTCAGTGCTCTAACAACCTGGAAACAGTTTAGACAAATAATTAGCAAATATAACAATATCACAGATGACAAAAAAATCTTCAATAGCAATTACACATAATATAAAACTTATGTTCTTTCCAACTCTATTTTTCCTTCCCTTTTTCTTTTTGAGTGTGGTTAGTTATTATTAAAGACAATAATGCATTTCATGATCTCAGCTGAAAGCCTGAAATCAAATTTCCAGTTGACTACTAATCCAATTGAGAATAGTAGGCAATGTACTAATGCTCACTGATAAATAACTTACACGTTCTAGTGGAAGGAAAAAGGCAGAAGCGCTGGAAGATTTGCTTCCAGCATTCAGAGCAACAGCCCTTCCTTGGCAATCAACAACTGGGGAACCACTAGAGCCACCTTTAGTTCCAGATGCAGCCTAAAGAAACAAATGGTCACATTAATTAACAAGAACTTGCAAAAACAAAAATCAACAGCCTAGTTGTCAACCAGGTACATATTAAACTCATTATCAGTAGATCAATATGAAAAAGCTGTAGCAGCATGAAATTATCAAGGTGATAAGAAAAATACCTGCATATAGAATGTATTGAAATCATTGTACCCGTCCCTGACAAGAAATTATATAAAAAAACGAAATAGAGCATCAGCAAAAATGGATAGCAATAGAAGCTTCTGGCAGCTAGCTGCACTAACTGGATAGGGAGAACACATATTAAGGAGTCTGATGATGGTAACATAAATCTGTGGGGTAATTAAGGAAAAATAGTAGGCACATATATATAGAGAGAAAATGCAAGTTGTCACAGTTATTCCCTATCTCTTACACTTTGTCGTCTCTAATACTTGGTACAGTAACTAAAAAAACAGGAAGTTGACCTATGATATATCCTTTTTTACAGTATAGTTGTGCAATAGGATGTTATGACTTATGAGAAAACAAATATTTTTGTAGGGAGTGGCCATGTAAAAAACAAAAAAAAAATAATTTAAAAGAAGCATACTTCTTGTAGTAAGGTGCTTCTCTATCAAGTCGAGCAAGTGTTCCTGCCAAGATTGAAACCTGCATCCAGGTGTGACAAATCAGAAAAGAATGCAATAAGCAACGCAATTTATCGGACAGATTTCAGCAGTTTACCACAAAAAGAGAAAAACAGGTAGGTTCACTCTATAATTTTTTTCCCTGACAAAGAAATGCTTACCAAATTGTTTCTGTTTACCACATGTGATCAATTATTTCATTGCAATTTAAAAGTGCAGCAGTTAAGATTTGACCAAATAGGATCCAATGAACTGTAGGATATATTGTATTTTTGCTTTATAAGGTCTAGGTTTTGTACAATGAGTACATTTATTTCACATTGCATAAAAAGGAAAGTAAGGTAGTAAAGGCATGGTCAAGAGCAAATGAAAATAGCCTTGCAATCACTACATATTTAATGTTCACAATAGATATAAGGTGGGGTAGCTTTTGGCAAAACCTTTTCACCGCTGTCATTGCCAACAACCCGGATTTCTAGCCCGACAGATGCTGCTTCAGGTGCTAGCGGAATCTCATCATACTTAAGGAACTTGATGGCCCCTGGATCATAGCGAAAAAACCCAAAATCATGTACCTGTGTTGAGGGGAGAGAAAATTCGGATTAACAATGCCTCGTTAGCATTGGGAAAGCAAATGGAAAGAATAGAATAGAATCAAGCAGAATATACACTTACAGGATCTCTGTACAGGGGGTACACAGGAATCTCTTCCCTATTCACAAACATCGCCTCTGCAACCACAGGCCCTACGACCGAACCACCATCACATCAAACACACGAAAACATCTCACAAATCACACGAAAAATACACGACGTGGAGACGCGAGGACCAGAGGGAAAGCGGCCGCGCCTACCTGGCTTGACGACGTGGCGGTTGGTGAGGATGATTCCGCGGGACTTGTCGACGACGAACCCCGTGGCGTAGCTGGCGCCAGCGGCCTCAGTGTCGAAGGCGCGCGGCGCGGTGGTGCGGAGGACGACGACAGAGGGCACCACGCGGGAGAGCGCGCGGCGCCAGTCCTCCGCCGTGACGGAGGACTCGATCTCCATCGCCAGCTCGCCGCCGGCCTCCTCCTTCGGGGGGCTCTCCATCGCTCGCTGGACCCGATCTGGCCACCAAAACTCCGGCGGGCGCTAGGGTTCTGGGGCTCCTCAGATTTTTGTGATCACGCGGGCGACGTGGTAAGTGTGGGGGGTGAGATCAGGGGGTTGGAACTGGAGCTGGTGAATGCGGCTGCAGCCGGCCTGCTTCGACGCTGGCCGCCGCCGCAGGAGATTTCGCAAAATGAAGGAGACCGGGACCAGAGTCACTCACTCACGTTCCCAGTAGCGGTAGGCGTGCGTGACGATTGACGAAGCAGATATTTTTCCTCCTCGGAAGTCGCGGGATTAGGCCCGATTTAATTAAGTAGGCCTTGGGCCGAAGCGCCTGTTTCATTTAGCGGGCTGGATTTGGAGTTTTAAGCGAGCAGACTGGGCTGAAAACCAGTGCTTTTACAATAGTATAATAAGCTGTATAATCTAGTGGAGGCTGGAGCACTGAAAAATTTTAGGAGCATCATCTGTTGCTATATGGTCGAAACTCTGCTGAAGTTTGCGACAGTCTTGTTTTTGCCTGGTTTCTTTTGGCTCTGTGTCTTGTTCTGTCTTATAGTAGTTCGTAGGGTGTAAATGATGCCCTATCTTCCCAGTAGAAGACCGTGATCTTTCACAATGGAGACAGAATATTTGACTTTGACATTTCTTTCTTTGAACAGCCCATATTTATATTTTACTTGCTCCTCTCTTCGTACGACTGTATTTGTTTTTGTTTTTTTTGAGACTACGACTGTATTTGTTTGTACCATGCACCAAATTGTTGGGACAGACATGTTCAAAGTCTGCCGACTGTCACGGTTCCGCCTAAAAATCATCATTTACCGTTGTTTCAGAAAGTGTTCGAGCAGAGATGGCCAGTGCGGAGAGCAAACGCAACGTGCGTGCACATGGCGCCGCCCAGCAATCACGCGTTACAATTTTGGACTGTTCTTCCTGCTCCTCATCTCTTCTCGGCTTTGCGCCATCCTCCCGTGATAATTGGAAAAGGCTGGAAATGTCCCCAGTGCCCAATCCCATCTCGGCAAGTCGGCATGCCCGACACGATAATGATTTCTATGCACGCAGCTGCGGCTCTGCCGTGCCGCACCGCCAGCCCCAAGAAGCCAAAGATACAGGTGCCAACAGAAGCACATGCTCAGCACTTAGCAAAAACACGCCTAACAGCTAGTATCACAGATTGTTCTTCCTAGTTTCAGCATATCAACAATCAAGGACCGACACCGTTTGCTGTTCTCGTTTGGCAAGAGCTTTTTGTTGCCAGCAGAGTCAAAAGTCACAACTGCAGACAGAGAGCACAGAAATGTCTCCTTGAAGTACTTTTGAATGCAGCATCAAGAGTGTGTCGTCCGGTCCACAGCACTTTGCATACCATTACCCAGGAGTTGAATAAAAGAATCTAGTTAAAGACTAATAAAAGCCAGCATCATCAGTCTACATAGATCTATAAACACAGATGTAAGGATAAAGAGAAAAGAGTAAGAGAAGAAAAATGCAGCAAAAGCAGTGCCATAAAAAGAGGTTATGCCAATAAAAACCAAAACTTTACACCATTTGGACCACCCCTAACTGACTCTCCACTTGATAATTCGACCAGACTCATCGTCAGTAGCGCGCAAAAACAGCAGAACTGCAGGAGTGGAGTTCAACATGAACCAGGCGCCCTATAGAATGTCAAATGTATATGTACCGCTAGCCTTCAGCTGCCATTTTTGCTATGTCCGAGCCGAACCAATGGTCTCCTTCTCGAACGCCTTGATCTCACCCGCCAGTCGCTTCATGCTATCGTCGTAAACATAGGGGTTCCCCTCGAACATTATGTTGCTGCCATTGGCCGGCATGGGGACGAACTCACGGCAAGGCTCTCCCATTACATTGATGGAGTTGTGATAATGGTAGTATCTGATCAGGTCCTCTGTCTTGTGTGTAGTCCTCCCTTTGACATTCTGCGACATATGCACGCCGGCTGAGTATGCATTCCGGGCCTGGATGGCGTACTTGCGATCCCTCCTTACTTTGTTGATCGAGTTACGGAAGACGAGCTTCTCAAATCCCCATTCTCTGCAAATCAGTAGCACACGAAATGAATCAACAAATGCAGTTCATACTGATACTGATACAACAGGAAATATACCACAAAATATGATTGTTATTTTATAACAAGGTGAAAGATAACATTTTCTTTCATCAGAATGGGTGTGTCAAACTACTCATTTTTCAGTTTCACTGGTTTTCTTCCTTCTTGTTCTTTACAAAAAAAAATTCATAGTCAGTTACGGACAGCATTTCCCAACATGAATTATGTTATTAAGCAAAATGTCGTATTTTTATGGCCAACTTGCTAAAATTATTGTGCTACAGTAGTTTGAAATTCAAATGACATAACAGAGATTTCCGGTTCAGTGGTGAGATTTGCAGAACAAAAAGAAGGACCCAGCTGCATGTGACCTGTGAGGAGTGAGGACACCATTTGACTATCAGAATTTAGCCGAGCCCATGTGAGGGTTCAAGCAGGGTTGCAAGATCCACAAACAGAACCACATACTGTATTACTGAATTAGTCAACAAGTGGCATAAACAAGTAACCGCCGACTCACTTTCTTCACCAATTCGAGAATGTCTGTTTGATTAATCAAATCGGGAATGGGGCGAGTGGAAAGCTTTGTTTTTTGTCACTTGAAGATCATGCGCCAACAAGCGTCAATTTAGGATGAACGTTGCCAACTCTGGGGCAATTTTCAATACGAAATTGGTAGTACTAGGTAAGTAGGTATGCATGAATCAGAGAAGGGAAGAACAGAGCCGAGACAAAACCTACCTGGAGTAATTCCCGGCTGGATCCTTCACGCAGAGCTTGCTGGACATGGGGTTCTGCTCGATGGTGAACTGCGAGTATCCCTGGAGCCTGTCGAGCACCTCCTGGAGCGTGTGGGCTCTGTTGGGCAGGTAGATGTACTCGTCGACGTCGAAGAAGAAGGTCCAGTTGGCGGCGTGGCGGTAGCCGTGCAGGCAGTCGTTGACGACGAGGAACTGGTTGTAGTAGTAGCCGTCGTACTCGGCCTGAGCGCGGATGTCCTGCACGGTGACCCTGCCCGCTCGGACCCACGGGTCCAGCGCCGCCCGCACCTCGTCGCTGACGCCGCCCGCGTCGTGGAGCACGAAGTGGGACCGGGGCCCGAAGAAGCGCGCGTGGTAGGCGAGCCACTCCCGCATCCGCGGCGCGCTGATGTTGCCGTACAGCGACGAGCCGCAGTAGAGGTAGTCGTACTGAAACGGCGGGTCGTAGCGGGAGGCGTCGTAGGCGCCGGGAGCCTCCTCGAGCGCGACGAAGCGCTCGTAGCGGCGGGAGGAGGTGGAGTAGTAGGCGTGGACGAGGAGCTTGCCCCCGGCGTTGTCGGCGTTGGGGTTGGACGGGAACGTGCAGTTGACGACCACGACGGTGTAGACGCGGCCGTAGCCCCAGTCAGGAAGCATCTTGTATGCTTTGGTCCGGATGGGCCGCGGCGAGGGGGCGCCCGGAGTGGGGTTGGGCACCCACTCGCACTTGAAGTAAGGGGTGCCGAACACGTGCATGGGCTTGGACGCCAGGCCCACGACGGCGAACGTCCGCGGCCCGCCACGGTACGCGCCGAACTGCACGAACAGCGCCGCCGCGGTGCCGAACGGGCGGAGCACGCGCTTGTTCGGGTCCACCGGCCGCGCCAGCCTTTCCACCCGCACGGGGACGGAATGGGCGGTAGAAGAGGAGGAGGAGGAGGATGTGGTGGTGGCGGCCGCGCTCGTCGTGGCTGTTGCAATGGTGGATTGGGAGGATGGGATGTTGGCGGCGGTTGTGGCGAGGAGGGAGCAGGCCGGGGAGGCGGAGTTGCGGGCGGATGTGAGGAGGGAGCCGTAGGGGTGGAACTGCCAGAACGCCACGAACAGCGTGAGGAAGGCGAGCGAGGCCACGAAGGATTTGATGTCCACGCACGGGACGGCGAACGACGCCACTCCGCCGCCGCCGCCGCCGTCCTTCCTTGTGCTATTATACTTCATGGCTCGCCTTGGGCACTTACTACCTTCCAATCCCGCCGGCTACAGAGATCCCGGCTCCTCCCTCGCTCTGCTGCGCGCAGGACGCGCCGCCGCAATGGTTTATGCTCCCTCTACCTTTCTCGGGAAGAATACGGGAGGATGTGAAGAATGTGAGCGGCGACGGGTGGTGGTGGTGCGGGAATCGATCCGGTCGGGCCGGCGGTGCGGGGTATGGGATGGGGAGAGGAGGCGAGGGGATGCTTCTGGACGCGTGACGCGGAACGGCGGAAGGGGCCTAGCGAGCAGTCAAGGCGAGTTAAGGCTCGCTCTCGTCCCCGAGTAGTGTGCTCAGGGACGGTCGTAATGGTGGCTGGTGGGCCGCCTCCAGTAACCGCCGCTTCGCGCGTACGGTGCGTAGCGTGCAATGCGACGCGTCCCCACCGAACAAACCAACCGCGCTACAGTAGTAGCAACCGAGGCGGCGGTGGCGGTGAAAACCCGACGAAACCGTGGAGAGGAAAGGATCCTCGCTCGATGTTCAGAGGCCTTCAAGAAGAGTAGGAAAAGAACGAACAGTCAATCGGTGTTTACCAGGCAGCCAAAGCAGTTTCCTTTTCCTCGCCCGAGCTCTTGGCATCCTTTTCCATACTTTGCCCAAATCTCGCCCCGGACCTTTTTCCACTGCTGTAAATTGCTTCTCCAAATTGATTTGTTACTAATTATTATTGCCCTCTTATTGCACCTTATACCAATCAAGTCGCTGTTGTCGAAATATAGTATACTAGTACACATGACCTTTCCTTATATACCGTTTATTATTATACCAAGCCGAGTTTGTGATGTATTGTGACCGAGGAACTCGGTACTGAACATTCCACGTCCCGCAAAGACCATGCATGGGTTCGCCGGGACATTCGGGCACCTCCACGATACGTGCTGCATCGCCGCATCGCCAAACCGCGCACGAGAAGAAACGACGAGCTCGTTACGTGTACACGAACCGAACCCGACGTGTCGGACTAGCACACGAACGATCGCTTTCCGCCACCAGGGCATGCAGTTCCGACGTCACCGTATTCTTCCCAAGCCATCCGCTCTCGCGCCGCCGGCTGCCTACACCTGTACCGTGCGCGGGCACAGGTCATCACCCATCAACGCCACAACGTCTCCACCCGAGGGTCCCCCGTACCATACTCGCTTTCACTTTCCTTCTTTTCTTTTCGTTTCAGTACCACCGGAATCATCTCGCCTTTTCTTCTTTGTCATCAGTACCGCCTTTTCTTAAATCCGCCGCTGTGTATACGTGCCTGCTTTCCGCGTGGATGCGCTCGGTGGCAGCATAGGGTGGTGCTCCGATAAAACCGTGCCTCCGTTTATCTTCACACTGCTAGTTTGTGACCCGGGGAGGTAACGTCTAGGGGTGCAAAAGAGCTTCCTTGATGCTCGTAATACTATAATAAAAAGTCGTAATCATTCGATCTGACCTCTGCTTTTGGGGTGTAGGCTAGGTGCATCGGCACCGGCGCCCAGATGAATTTGCCCCGGATAATGACGGCAGTCGCCACTCGCCACGTTCTTGCGTTTCTAACTGGTGTAGACATTCCCCCATCCGCGATCACTTCGACGCGCAAGGCGAAAGCTTTTCGTGCGCTTCTTCAGAATACCCGAACCATTTCAGGCAACAACTAAACATGTGTTTGAGGACAGAGTGAGGCCTAATAAAACTCTCTCTGCCTATCTAACAAGCGATACGGTGTTTTCGACGTCCATGTCGACAGAGACGTATGGTCACGTCCAGAACCCAAAGGAAGAAACCATTAAGGAATCTTCTTTGCAACTAGGATGTCATGTTCCGTTCTTTGTGAGGAAAAGGCAGCAGGAGAGGCCCAGAGTTCAGAAACAAGACTAGTACTAGTACTTCGCTGATTTGGGTTCCGAAAGGAACATACTGACGCATGATGCTCTGCTCCATTGTCATTTGTCCATTTGTGCAGCATGGGAGCCCGTGCACCAACATGGGGACGCCTCGGGCCCCTTTCTCTCGTTATTTTCCTCTTCTAGCTGGGTCCTCGTTTCACAGGAGATTAGACTGAATATGCCATAACTAAAGACACGCCACTGGACTAGTAAAACAAACTAGAACTACTGCGATTCAGAAGAGAGAAAAACATTAGAACTACTGTCGCTGTAACTGTAGTTGTCTGTACCTATGAACCCACCTAACTTCAAGTGTGTTTGAAAAAGGCTCGTCAACCAGAAGATGGACAAAAGAACATCAGACCACAAACTGAACGTGGAATTTTTAATGTATGCTCGCACAGGGATACGGTGGCAATTTGTATAACCAATGACTCGCTATCGTTCAAACCGATTCGACAAGACAAACTAAAGGACGAGAATCATCCAACAGCTGTGTGGAACACATACTCCAGCGGTCCAGCCAATCAACAGCGGTACACAAGAGAACTGAGAACGTAAAGCGGAACACGGCTATGCGTATGTTGTGACGCTTCACCAACCCCCTTTTGCGCGTGCAACTCCCCTGGAACTGGAAGCAAAAGAGACGAGGATCCAGCCTTTGCCTTCAAGCTACGAGCAGAGGAGCTGTAATCCTAGGAGGCGTCGCTTATGATTTGCTAGCTGTCATGACAAGGAGAAAATACTCCCGCTACGTGGAACCAGCCTGACGCACAGATCGCAACGCGGTCGGTCAGATACGGACTGGGGCAGGCTTTCGTGGCCGGCCACGGACCATGGTCATTGGATTCAGGATCCACCGCACGGCGATCGCTGTCTGGTCTCCGCCTCTGCGCTCTCTGGTCTCTGCAGCGGCCAGTGGGCTCGTACAGAGGCAGGCGCGCGCACATGAATCAATCAGCGAAGATGCCAGTGCCATCTGGGGCTACGGCTAGCGCTCAGCCGGGCAAAGGAGAACCAACGGCTACTGGGCGGCGGCTGGCGTCTTCGCGACACGTGACGACGAGTTCCCGGTCCCGGTAAACCGTGACCTTCTTCATGGGCGATGGGTCCCTTTTCACATCCCATCCGTTGGCGACCAAATTTTTCTCGCGTTGTTTTCCGTGATGCAAAGTGCAAACATGACCATACCCATTGGTATTATACTGTAGCTACTAGCTCGCGAAACGTTTGTTACAACTCGTGCATACTGCGAGTGCGTAGCTGAAATGCTGATGGTTGATGAATGAAAAATGTTATAGAGACAACTCAGTCGTCTTGCCAGTTTCTAACCGACTTAAAAGAATACTAGATGATGGTCTT
This sequence comes from Eleusine coracana subsp. coracana, assembly GCA_032690845.1. Lineage (NCBI taxonomy): Eukaryota > Viridiplantae > Streptophyta > Magnoliopsida > Poales > Poaceae > Eleusine > Eleusine coracana. The sequence goes on from CM064420.1 coordinate 65,507,196, forward strand.
TTCTAGAGTCGAGATAGAATACGACTGACAAATCTCCGACGAGGTAAAGAAGTGCAGCTCCATCCGATGCGTTCAGCGTTCACGGTTTTGCGAATTGCGAATTTGCGATAAACAAAGTTGGGCTCTACATTCTTGCATCCAAGAAATGTCGGCTTTATATGTTGGCCCATTGAGCATCAACCATGTAGGCCCAATAAGCTGTAATAACTCACACGAACCCACAAAATTTAGTACGCATATGAATCTACAGTGCATCTTGTGTACAACTTAATACGTTACTTCATTTGTCCTAATATATAAACCATATTTGAACTTATCTAGATTCATACTAGAATTATTGCGTTGCGTTGCCACGCATACCTATCAATTATATTGTGTCTGATATTATTTTAAAAAAAATTACTTAGAAAATAATACACATATTATTAGGTTGTATATGGTTGCTATGACATATAATTGGTGTCTTCACTCATAATTTTATTAATACCACAACTAACATAATTAGGCTATCTTGTAAAACTAAATATTTTAAGGTTATAATTCTATTTCTGAGTTGACTTACAATAGTTGTGATAAAATATGTGTAAAATAAGAAGTGTTTTGTCGTCATCTACTAAAAGTGTGTCAACGAAGTTTATTTTTTTTAGTTGTGTATTAGTAGAATAGTTATCGGTTAATAACCTCTTAATCTTTAATATATCTATTTAGTTCTCAATATTTTTAACAGTTGGATAAATAAATAAAATCTAATTAAACTACATGAACCATTTATGTTGAATTGCATATATATTTGGTACATAGGTCAGTGCATTTTTCAAGTTAAAGTAGTTATAATTCATCTATGAAATAAAATCAAGACAAAAAGTTAATTTGAATTTTCTCAAAACCAAATAATTAATCTACTAATGTCATATTTACAAAAGAATAATAAAAAGCGTATGTGCATTTGTACTCACAAGCTAATGAACTTGTGAATTGAAATTTCATCATCTTTCATAGGGATTGTAATTTGCTTTCATATTCTAATTAGGGCACTTCATAGTATTCTCTTAAGTTGTAGATAGTAATAAATAATCATGTGTAGAAACTTATAGTATTTGTAACCATTATCAATGTGAAAGGAATAGATATGCGCACGTGATTGTAAATTAAGATTAATATAAACAATGTTAGTGAATATGGATTATCAAAATTGAATTGAAAATAAATGAAATTTAAAATAATGATTTTAGTATTAAGAAAAAATGACTTTAGTATTAAGAAAAAAATGACTTTAGTATTAAAATAATGATAATATTATTAAGAAAAAAATGACTTTAGTATTGAAATATGGATTATCAAAATAAATTGAAAATAGAACCAACAAAAATAATAATGATTTTAGTATTAAGAATCTTATATGTTATATGAAAAAATAATTTTATATATTGGTTCAGAGAATAGGGATTAGATCAACTCATTTTGATATTATTTACTAAATATACTACTCAATATATTTGTATATAAATTATTTTAAAAATGATATATTAGAGGTATTTACATCAGTGAGAAAAGTTTTGTTTTTAAAAATACCAAGCTGAGTAATGTTGGAAGGTGTTAAAGCGAATTTATTATTTCATAAAGGATCTAGATATAAGTTATAGAGGAATGGTGGAAGGACCAGAACCCAAATTATGGTTTATGAAGGATCTAGACGTAAAGTTACAAAAGAAGAAGGTGGAAGGAACGGGAAGCAAATAAGTTTATTCATTTTTTCTAGAAGGGGCTGGATGTAAAAGTGTTTTGAGCACATCCAACGCTCCCTGTTACTCAGAGGACAGATCCGACGGCTGAAAATAATTTAATGATGTGGAGTGATTGTTTTACAAGGAAACACACGCGTTTTAGATTATTAGAGATTATCTCAAAGAAATCTACACAAATAATTGTCCACATACATATAAGATGGTATTAATCTTGACATTCTCTGTACTAGACTGAAATACTTTAGAAAGGATGAAGTATTATTCTCTACTCTCCATAACATAGATCAGGTATGGGTTCGAATATTCTCAACTGATCCAGCCATGCCGATGCAATGCTAGATTGAAACAAATATTGCATGTCTCATCGAACCAAAAATAATCAGATTCAACACATCATGTCAGACCTGTCTATGATCGGAAAAACATCAAATTAGGTAGCAGCAATAGGATCCTCTAAGGAGCTTAAGTTATGCAAGATTTGTACAGTAATGCATCTATTCATTCATAGATTTGTAGCAAACTGTTGGAGTTTGCCAACGTGAAAGCACAGTTACAACTGATCGCAATCCTCCTATAGTAATAATAAAAAAAGATAATAACGATTCCAACAAAGATGTCACGTTGAGTAAGTTCATCAAAATGTTGGCTAATATTTGCACACACAATATTTTAATGCATTTCAAATCTATACGCATCCATAATATTTGGAACACCTCAACTTCCACCTTCCTTGACTCATGCTCCCAAAAAACGTTCAATTTCTTATACGAGAGGACAAATAAATCCATGTCATGGTTAGAGAGGCATGTAGAGGTGCACATGTCCCCCGCAAAACAATTTTTTTTCTTTCCCTACTCCTTAAAAGGATGCAATAGGTTTGTCGCTGCCGGCCATTATGAATAAAAATGAATACTACCATGTGGATCTAGCGGTGAACTGACACATATTTTATTGCGATCTCCTAAAGTGGGACCAAAATGTATAGACGATGACAGCGTGGATAAGAGGATAAATAAATCCATGTCATGACTTAAAAATTACCATTATGAAGGATGTGTTGATAAAGGTCAACACTATTTTTTAGTCTTTATGATGGAGGTGTTTTTTATCCTGGTACTAAAAGCTCATTCGCTATTTTTGCCATGACAAGGGTGCACATGCTCCCTCAAAAAGTTTAAGAAATTTAATATATAATTGTGTTATCTCAAACAATTGAATTATGTCTTTAACATTACTAGTACATTCTAATTGGAAAACAAACTACACATACAAGAGTGTGTGTGTTTTGATTATGCATTTTCTTACAAGAAGTAGCAGCAAACATTTGTAGTGACCTGGTTTGATCTAATTGCCTCCTGCTCCAGAAAAGCGTAGTGACCCCTATCAAAAATATTAAATAGTTTTTGAAAGTGAAGAGGTATTTCCAAAATGGCATATAAACATATGATATATCATGACAAAGTTTCTTTAAGACTAGGTATTATACCTTGCTTGTTTGAAGGCGTTGAGTTGGTGTAGTTGTATTAATAAATAGATATCAGTATTTATCGATGTAAGCTTTAGATTATTAAAATATATTTTATTTATAAAATATTAAAATATATGGCACATAATACTCCATCCGTCTCATTTTAATTGACATATTGGAGTTCGGCATAAGAACTAGAGAGAAGTGTGAAATGTAGTTTCATAGAAAACAAGGGAAAAAATATAGATAAAGATGTATTGGAAAGAGAGAAAGTTGCATTGGGAGTGAGAATGCCAATTTTGAAAAAAAAAACTACCTAAAGTAACAATTATTTTAGGACAAAAGGAGTAATAAATAAATATGAAATGCTATGTAATATAATCTGCCACACCACCAAGAAACTCATACCACATCGGCCGAGAAGAGAGCATGACACAAAATAGGTCACTCAACGAACGTTCTAAACAAGCATAGAGATGACAGGGTGTATTTACAGCGTAGTGGCGATGATTCAGAACTTGACGGCAGGGACGAAGCACCCAACGAGCAGTTGGCAGGTAAAAAAAAAAGGCCTACTTCACTCAAAGCAACTCGACGCCTACTTGAAACGAAATCCCCATCCATTCGCGCTTTCGCGTGCACCACACATTGTCACCAATGAATCCTTCGATGTCCTTTTGACTCGTCAATTCCGCCTCGATCCCGCACACGTGAGCCATTGACCCGTCCTGCTGTCGCTCGATCATCCGGGTCATGATGGCCTGGCGGCCCCGGCTCACTCTAAACGGTCAAACCGTGGTGGGTAGGTCCTTCTCCGTGGCGTAGTCGTGATCCTCCCTGGTCACCTGGTAGTTCTGGGTCCACCCGGCCGACGACGCGTAGTAGGACGACGAGGAGGTCACCGCCGAGGTTGTGGTAACCCCGCTATTGTCGCCGCCGTACTCCTCCCCGGCGCACGGCACGGGCCACATGAAGACGGGCTTGGCCGCGGGCACGTCGGGCGGCGGCACGGACCGCATGAGGCACTGCATGATGGCCTGCGCCCTGGGCCGCTCACCAGGGTTGGGGTGGCTGCACGCGAGGCCCAGCAGCAGCAGCCGCTCGGCGTCGTCGGCGTCGAACTCCCCTCCCAGGCGCTGGTCCACGGCCTCCAGCACGCGGCCGGCGCCGTGGAGCCGCCACACGCCCTCCAGCAGCTGGCTGCACCCGGCCGGGTTGGTGCAGGAGACGCGGCGGCCGCAGACGATCTCCAGGACGACGGCGCCGAAGCCGAAGACGTCGGACTCGCGCGTGGCCCGGCCCGTGTGGAAGCACTCGGGCGCGATGTAGCCCAGCGTGCCCGGGACGCCGATCTTGTCGGTGTAGGAGGTCTTGTCGGACTCGAGCGCCCGGGCCAGGCCGAAGTCGCCCAGACGCGCGTTGAAGGCCGAGTCCAGCATGATGTTGGACGGCTTGATGTCGCGGTGGATCACCGTCTGGTCGAACTCGTGGTGGAGGTAGTTGAGGGCCGACGCCACGCCGCCGACCACGTGGTAACGCTGCTTCCAGTCCAGCGTCGCCGCGTCAGGCCCGCCGAACAGGTGCCGGTCCAGGCTGCCGTTGGGCATGTAGTCGTACACCAGCAGCAGCACGCCGTTCTGGTGGCACCAGCCTGCACCCAAAACACGTTACCACATTCCAATCAGTTTTCTTTCTTTTCTTTTATTTGATTCACCACCAACCTGACGTTCAATCGTTTCGAAACGTGATCAATGACAAATGAACCGAATCAGATTAGATTTTGTCCGCCGACTCCGGCGGCTGATCATTAGTCCAAGTCAGTGACTGCCGGGCATACCGCTCCACAACTGCTATCATGTACGTATTGTTTTCTCCCAAAATCAGTGGCAAGACAGATCGAATGAATGACGCACTGTCAAATGTCACCTCTGACGATCAATCGTGTCGAAACGTGATCAATCGTTTCGAATCAGTTTCCTTTCTTTCCTTTGGTGAGATCAACGTGATCAATGAGAAATTAATGGAATCAGATTAGTTTTTGCCCGCCGTTTCCAGCTGATCATTACTCCAAGCCAGTGACTGCCGGGCATATCGTTCCGCAACTACTATGAAAATATTTTGTTCTCCTAAATCCAGTGGCAGGCCCGGTCGATTTTTCCGCTGCCAACTGTTATCTCAGCTAATATTATATCAGTCCTCCAATCGTGATCACAGACTCCAAACAAACGCAGTAATAAACAAACAAGCAAAACGTACCTTCACCAGCAGTAGCAGTCATGGTGACAACTGGTGCCACATCACCACATGATTCTGCGTTCGTGTTATTTATTCTAAACTCCTATACGTGTGTAATCATCCTGATGATGTTCTACACCGCTTTGAAGAAATGTGCGAGTTTGAAATATTCGCGCCGTTCATCTTTATCCTAAGCATTTGGTGAGACCACGAAAAGTATCACATGTCTGTGCCTCTCAATCGGCGTTTGACAATTTCGGCGGCCGGGAAGTACTTTGTTTTCACGCAACCGTCCAAGGATATCGCTATTGAGCAGGTAAGATGTCGCTGTTGAACAGGTAACAAGGGCTGAACGAATGTTGCAATTTTTACAATTAGATGTTCCTGTCTATGTTTCAGCTACTAGCAGTTCAGCTAAGCGTATCCATGCACCGTCCAGAAGAGCAAATGAAAGCTAAACCGTGATATTCTCGTTCGTACTTTGTATTGGCGTTTGCAGTGACGTGATTGATGGCATATAGTAATCAAGGTTTCTGGAGCCTATCTAGATTTAATCAATTCAACTAATTTTTAATTTAAAAGATAAGATCAGCTCTGCGGACTAAGAAGAAGAAGAAGAAGCAACGCTTACCAACGAGCTTGACGAGGTTCCTGTGCCGGAGGCGGTTGATGATGCTGAGCTCGGCGAGGAAGTCCTCCTGCCCCTTGGTGTTGGCCCCGGAGAACTGCTTGACGGCGACGTCCATGCTCTGTCCGTTGTCCCCGTGCACGGTGGCGCGGTACACGACGCCGTACCCGCCCTGCCCCAGCTTCATCCTGTCGTCGAAGTTTCCCGTCCCTTTCCTCAGCTCCTTGTAGTCGAACTCCTTGGGCACCCCGGGGATGCTCTTCAGGTCGAAGGTGGTGTTGGACACGGAGCTCGGGTCGTCCCCGATCCTCCTCCTCTTCTTCCTGATGTACAGCGCGGCGATCAATCCGATCGCCAGGGCCGCGGCGGCGCACGGCACGCCGATGGCCACCCCGAGCTTCCACCCGGGCATCGTCTTCTTGGCGGGGGCGCTGTCGTCGTGGAGCCTCTCGACGGTCATGTTCCACATGAGCACGCAGTTGAGCTGGTACGTCACCCCCGTGGACGCCGAGAACCCGAAGTAGGCCTTGTTCCCGCGGAGCACGTGGGAGAGGTCCAGCGACGCGTTGAGCACCGCGCTTGCCGGCTTGGCGTTTCCCTCCGACATGTACACCCACACGTGCCGCGCCGTGCCGTTGTAGTCCACCCACACCATGTAGTTGCCGTTGTTGTTGGTGGTGTTGTTGATGGGCGCGAGCTGGATGCCGAGCGGGGTGAGCGGCGTGTAGACGGCGTGGCGGACGCCGTTGACGTCGAGCGCCACGTGGTTGTCGTCCGGGTCGTAGTCCTGCTTCACCGTGTCGAGCTCCACGGCCGCGAACCCGTTGGCGCCTTGCCCGTCCGTGGTGGCGTTGGTGAGGCCGAGGAACCCGCCGGCGCTGCCGGACGGCGGCTCGGCGTTGTCGGAGGCGACGAGGAAGGAGAAGCCCTCGCCCTTCATGCTGGCGTTCACGCGGTAGAGGTTGACCTTGAACACCGTGGAGAAGGAGGCCACGTGGCGGCCGTCGGAGGTGGAGTTGGGGGCGGAGGAGGCGTTGGACCAGAGCACGAACGGGGTGGCGTAGAACACGCGCCCGGCCTGGTTGATGAGGAAGTTGTCGGCGCTGTTGCTCGTGTCCGGGGTGATCTGCAGCGCGTTCTGGTTCACGGTGGCGTTGTTGGAGAAGGTCAGGTTCTCCGGGCTCTGCACCAGGTTCTTCTCGAATTTGGGGAAGGAGAAGAAGGTGAACTCCCTGCCGCCGCCATCGGTGCTGGTGGAGGTCGTGGTCTGGGAGCGGACGCCGGGGAGGGCGCAGACGGACAGCAGCAGCAGGATGATGGCCGTGGCGCCGTGGCCACGGCGTGAGGGTCTCATCTGGGCTGAGCTTGCGGCGGCGGAAGAGCCAGAGGAGAGGAGGATGGTTGAAGAAGCAGAGGCAGTTGGCGACAAGTTTGGGCAAGGGGGGGTGTTGCGATCAGTCTGTATTACGACTTATATAAATGGATGGTTCCTCTAGTACTATCTTATTGTGCCAATTGGTTCTCTGTTTGCAGAAACTCTGTAGCCTTCCTGGTGATCCACCCATACCTCTGTGATACGCGGTGATTAGTCTGAATATTTCCACATATGAATGTGAATTTTTTAACCTAGTGTGACAGTGACTCTGTCAAAACCATAACCAGGCCCGGTTCGTCGCTTCACTTATCACTGTATCGCTACGTACGCTGCTTCTTCGCTACGAACAGGAAATGTGACAGAACTACCGTTTCACTGATCACAGAATCCAAGCAACACAACGCGAGGCGCTTGGTAAACAGAAAGGGTGAAGGGAGTTTGATTTCGTTTGCGCAGAGTCTACTTGGCGGAATTTTGATGCCGGCCGAAAAACAAGAACAAGCTTGCATTGCAAGAGAAAAAAAGGCAACTCAAATGCTCTTATTTGTTCCTTTCACATTATTATTATTAAATTAAGAAAGCAGACGAGGCTTTGGGCGATGCTTTGTTTCCATTCGGAACGGATGGGCAAATTGTACCTTATTATAATCCTGCCGTCAATGGCTGAATTTTTGATTGGTACCTGTCACCTGCATTGCCTTGCTCCTTCCATTGTCTTCCGGTCAAACCCTCCGGTCGCCAATAATCTTTCTCGAACTCCAAAGGTAAAGCAGGGTTCGCTCCGCGATCAAGCCAGTGGCCGCTTGGAGATCGATCAATGGCGGCGCGTAGCAAACATATGTGTACGCCGTACAAGTACAAGCCTTGCGTTCGTTTCTATGGCTCTCGTGATTCGTGAATGAAAACGGACGATATGCTAGATGATTGACCAAAAGTTAACCTTCTGAATTCTGATACGACCGGTTACCTGAGACGACGATAATTCTTTGGCATGACGCGTCGAAGAAACTTGCTTCACTGGCATCTTTCTTCGATTTTAGTCTCACCCGGAGCACGAGGTGCTTTGTCATGGGTTTTGGACGGCGAATCCTGCGTCAGCAAATCTGACGTCTACCATGACGGCTGCCAATCCGTTTCTCTAATCGACTGGTTCTTCTCTAGCGGCCAACCATCTCCAAATCCCTGATCCCTATCACCCAATCGACCCCTGCCAAAACCAGACCGTGCGCTGAAGATGGAGAGCATGAGATGGCCTCAGGTTGGAGTACACTCTCAGATTACGAATAATTTTTTCCCTAAAGAGAAAACTGATCTCAGCAGACAAATATCATTCTTTTGAAAGATGTATGTCACGGTTCAGTACATTATTTTTCTCAATATATATACTGATGATGGCTATGTGCCAATGTCTCTTACTTAAATAACGTAATGTTGGTTGTTACATTTGAGGTGTGCCGACTTTCACTTGTAGAATCAAGTAACGACTGCTGCATCCGGCGGCACTTGGGATTGCAACTAGGGCAGTTGGCCTGGCATTGAGATTCCGAACTGTAGCACACTGGCCGTGGCGATTTCTGGCAGCAATAACACTCGGGCCGGAGTTCTAAAGAACCAAGCGGGCACGGGGCCTTGACGCAATATATTTACTCTCATCTGACGTGGAGTTTGTGGCAGTAGCAGCAATATTACCTTGAGGATTGAGCAGATGAGCATGACCTAGCAATAGCATAAAAATTATGTCACCAAGAGCATGCACTACGAATTCGAGAAAAAGAAAAGAAAACATTTCTTACATTGTGCAGACAACGCTACGCCTCCAAACACCATCAGCAAGATGGTCAGGAACTCTAGGCTGCTGCCGGCGCGCCTCAACCTCTGCACGAAAAACATCTCAAGTCTGGTGAACTGTGAACTCAGTCGTCCTCCATATATATAAGGGTCCAAATCTTAACTGCAAAAGTAAATGCTAAACGAAACGGAAGATAACATTTCACGTTATGAAAACCTTTATCGGAGAGTTTAATTTGTTGCGTGCTATATCATGTACATGCAAAAATGATACTCGTTACCTGAATATTTCTAGTTTAAATCGTCTACCGTTTCTTTGTCCCTATATATGGACTGGTTGCATCTACTACAATAGTTACTTTAGTTTTTAGAGCAATTTCCTTATGTGTCATCAAAAATTATACCATTCCCTTGTGAGCCATTCAAAATTACTTCTTTCTTTTTATGCCACCGTTTTAAAATTTCATCCCCTATACGCCACTTTTGTTATGTACCTATTAGATAATCATTAAATGATGCAAGAAAAAAACAATATACTCTTAAGATATAATCTAGCAAATTATATGAAATTTTTGTTGATTATATAATAAAAAACATGAGTCTATTTTGACTTTTGGTAAACTTTTATTACTAGCATTATTGTAATAAAAAAAGTCAAAAAATTATTATATTCATATGAGAATTTATTTACAGTTTCATAAATAAGATCTTTTTATTTTTTAGATTCCAGTTTGAGGATAGATTAGTTTTTTTTTACCACCATTTAACAACTACCTAATAGATAAAATAACAAAAGTGGCACATACATAAAAGATTAAAAATTTAAAATCATGATATATAAGGGAAGTTATAATTTTAGATGGTACATAAGGAATTAGTAAGGGACCGAGCCTCGGCTCGTTTGGCCAGCGCGGCCGGTGGTCAGCGCGCCCGTGCAAGTTCGACTCCTAGGAGTCGCGCCTGCGCGCCTAACGAGGATTTTCCCCGGAAAAAAATCCCCTCGCCTTCCCTAGTCCAAAGCATAAGTAAAATTCACGTCATAGCTTACACGGCCAGCTGAGTTCTTGTGTATGAATATGAAGGGAGTTCGGGGTGTTTTCTCGACCTACGTGAAAAGACTCTTCTCCTTAATATAATATCGTCGGGGTGGCTTCTTTTTCCGACAGGTCGAGTTTTTTAAGGAATTAATATAAATTTTGATGATATATAAGTAATTTGCTCTAATTTGTGTTCGTTTCTATCCTATCCTTGTAAATGAAAACGGCTGAAATGCTGGACGACTGACAAACATAGGTGTATATACTTTTCCTACACATGATGGGCAAGTACAAGCCTTGTTTTCGTTATGATTATATATCGCTCTCGTGAATGAAAAATGAAGAAGATGCTAGGTGACTGACCAAAGGTAGCTTCTATCTTCCGATGTGACAGATTGCATGAAACGAGTCTGGACGAGCCTTCGAAGAAGCTGCTGCACCGGCATCTTCCTTCGAGGTTGCTCTCACCCGGAGCGGACGAGGCACGAGGTGCTTTTTCATGGGTTTTAATTTGGGCGGCGAATCCTACGTCAGCAAACTGCAGAAGAAATCGCAAATATGACGTCCACCATGATGGCTGCTTATCCGTTTTTTTTCTACTCAAGTGGAGTGTATTCTCAGATGAATTGGTTTTTCTTGTTGAACTATAAATAAATTAAATTGCACATCTTTCATATTAACTTTTTTTTTTGGCAACTGATTAGTGCATATAATAGTTTAACACTTCTCTAGCAACCAGCTAGTGGGTCAAAGATGAAGACATATAGGTTGGATATAGTTTTCAATTACTAATAAGAACTTTTCTGTCAAAAAAAAACTCATCTCACCAGACAAATACAATTATTTTAATAATTATATGAAACTATGTGTGTTGAGCTTCAATACATTATTTTTCTAGTGATGACTATATCTCTAACTTAACTGATGTAATATTGCTCACTACATTTGAGGTGTGCCGATCTTCATTCATAGAATCAAGCGGTGTCTGCTCCATCCGGCACTTGGGGTCGCAAGAGGAGCAGTTGGCCTGACATTGAGCTTCCGAATTGTAGCACACTGGTTTTGGCGGTCTTTGGCAGCAAAAGCACGTGGGTTTTATGAGACCAAGCGGGCAAGCAGTTTTGATGCAATATATTATGCGTATCTTGCCCTCATCCGATGTGGAGTTTGTGGTAGCAGCAATATTACTTTCGGATTTGAGCAGGTCAGCACGACCTATCACAAAAAAAAAAGAGCATGCATTACGAATACATTTTTTAGAGTTGGAAAAGGAAAGACGAGAAAGGCGTACTACTTACAGTGTGCAGGCAACGCTACGCCTCCAAACACCACAAACAAGATTATCAAGAACTCTAGGCTGCCGCCGTGCCTCATACTTTCACCGCTGCACGAAACAGATATGAGCGTTCGGTTCAGTAGATTATCGAACTTGTCTGCGATAGCTATTGCTTCCTCCGGGGTCCATATATGTAACGTACGGGTAAATCTTAACTGTCAGTAAATGCTAAACGAAGTGTTATATGTAAAACTTTGTCAGAGAGTTTAATCTGTTGCGTTCCTACCCCATTTACTCACCTGTAAATGATCCTCGTTAACTATTTGATTTTAAGTTTAAATCAAGGCGATGTATCCTGTGTTCGTTTCTAATATCACCGTCGTGAGAAGAGATGCTAGATGACTGGCCAAAAGGGGATTTACCTGGAACGAACCTGGGCTCTGAACAAGGAAAATTCCTTGGCAGTATCTTCCCTGCTTGCTCTAGGTACTTTTTATTGGTTTTGGAAGACAATGCCTACGTCAGCATAATCTCTACAACCTATTAATTGAGGTGTGATCGTCTCTTCACCAATTTTTAGTGTCGCCTCACCTTCCTCTCTTGATAACCGACGCCCCCTATGATTCCCTAACCGAGTCTAGTTAGTTTTACGTAGGCTTTATTGTTCAGTTTGTGATTTAAAGTATTAGAGTCCGTTTTGATTGTTTGCTATTTGTAGGGAGGCAAGAGACCTCATCATACTATATATTGCCGATTTGAACTCGGCTATCGTTGCCGTGTATCGCATCGCATCAAGCAATGCCGCCGCCTCCATTGGAGGTGTCACCGTGAGAGGCATCAACATGGATTGACACCAAGCACCCATATCTCGAATTTCACATAAAAATGGGTTCCTCTGGGTCCATGGATCACTTTCCTCACATCATCACCCTCGATCCATTGCTTGAGCAGCATCTACCAATCCTCTCTCTTTTCCTTTCTTCTGCTCTACTGTTCCGTTCTTTGTGTCGAGAGGAGCCGAGGAGGAAGATGAACCAAGTCATCGTGGTGGGATAGAATTGGTGGGTCTACAAATATCAGACCCATCAAATAAAGACCCTTTGGAATTTTGTTTTTTCAAAAAATAAAAGACCCATAAAAGGAAGGCCCGTTGGATTGTCTTTCTTTTTATCACGGTGTCACAAGGTTATGCAGTAATGAAGGAAGCATACTTCTCAGATTTTAAAATGCTTGATTCATTTTATGTTAGCCATAAATAGAATAGAATTTTCATGTCCCTATATCCTATTATCTGAAACATAGATTCTTACGGTATATATGTTGGGTTCCTTTTATTTCTTATCAACTATTACACAACTTTCAGATTGTCGTAGGCAAAGTTTGAGATCATCACATATCAGATACAATTAATATATAAGATACAACTAATATCATAACATTTTATTTTTGATGATGTTGTTGGTTATTTCATTTACTATTTGTTAGCTTATAATCTATAATTTGTGGAGTGAAGATACTATTGTAATGGTTGACATAAATTTTATAATATCTATCAAATATATAATGTCTATATAGTTTATTTTTATTTTAAGTCTGTAGCAACAAACGGACACTTTGCTAGTCATAAGAAAAATGCAAATTTGAGATCTATAAAATGACGTCTGCTTATCCAGTTTTCTAAGCCTTCATAGCTCGCCCCGTTGATGAAAGTTGCAGGAATAGTAATATATAGTACAACAATGACTGAATGCAACAGATAATAGATGACTGACCACATCTAGTTCTGAAAGTATTGTTCCTATCCATGGTGAGACGTGTTTCTGTCAGAAAAAAACATAGAAAAAATACAATTGGTTGGTTAGGTGCAGTAAGCAATACCATTGTCAACTTATCATATTTCGGATTATCTATATATACATCATGAGAGCATCAACCGGGATTTCAGGACGCTTCTCATTCTCCAATAGAGGTTACTTGTCAAGACAACAAAAGAGAGAGATAATAGTCGATGAGTGATTTGTGACAAGTCACAGCCAACTCGGACTCATGTCCACTGATTTAAATTAGTGTACTCGAGAAAATTAAATCTACAACAAGTTTGGCTTTAAATTTACCAGAAATATTGATTGCTTCAAAATGAGCTGATGTCCGATTTGGCAGGCAAACACTGATTATTCTAAAAGTCTACAGCTGTTTTTCTTTGTAATCTCAACTCTATAGATTTCTCAAACACAAATCCATGGTATTCTTTGTCAGAGAGATTGTACGCGAAGTAATAAGCAATTGACCATTCATGACTGATGACCAGATATCTTCCAGAATGTAAAAGAGAATTGTATATCTTTTCATCATCAAGAATTAATGGTAATAGTTAAGATTGCCAGCGGATATTACACAATACTAACTTGACAACTATTAGCTTAGAAGTCATATTTTAGCATATTACTACGGACCAATATTTGTTTTCTTTCTCAAAGTAGGAAAGTAATTTCTCACCATACCCCATCTTGCTACTTCAATATGCTTACTAGAATGGCAAAGCATCTTTCCTTGTGAAGACAATACTAGATTTCTGCATTTTCCTTTTCCTAATTTTCCAGTAAGCAAGACTATATATCTTCACAATAAGACCAACTTTTGGTTCTGGCAACAATGGCATATGATGGACTTAATTGGAGAGCCACTTGAACAAGTGATTTACTTCTAAGTAGTTTTTTTTTATAAAGATGAGAGATTTAAAGGACAAGTGTCTCATCAGAGTCGTAACGTGCTTAGTGTACGTTTCAGCCAAGAAGTACTTTCTCAGCATAAAAAATAAGAGTAAAAAATTCTCAGCAATCTCGATCATCACTGTCAAATCATGTTATGTTTCAAGCAAAATTACAACGACGGTTGCAGACAATTGCTTTCCAGAAAGGTACAAAAATTATCCAGGAAGTAGAACGACGGTTTCAAGCTTCTTTGTTAGAGATGGAGATATAAAAAGAGAGATATATTTACATGAATTGAAATGCATATTCGTGCAAACACACATCACTGCAATGTTCTTTTGGATTGATTGGTGCCAATAGTGACATGTTACATATAGGAGAACAAAATAACATGATATAACTAGGCACCAGATTAACTTTGATGCAACACAGAGTTGTTATTCCCACAAGAAAAGATGGAGCACAATTGACGTGGAAAAGTACAAGTCAAGGACAAGCGTGTAGTCAACGTTTAAAGTGACCAGGGAAACAATGTGGCGTAAGCGTAAGAGCAGCAAACGTAAGAAATTATGTCACATGTCAGTGTCATGCATTATTCCAAGGCGGAGAGCTAATCTACATACCTGCATGGTCCAATAACTTTGAGCAAGTGCATTACTCATAATGTATTCTGTACAGAGAAGGTGATTGCCATCCACTCATACTCGACACACCAAAAAGCCAATTTGCACTGTACGTCATGTCACCCAACGCTTCATAAGAAAAATAACAAATGACAGAACAGTTAGGTCTAATGAGACAGCGAACGGTACAAAAGATTTTACAACAACAATAACAACAATAAAGCGTTTTTATCCCAAGCAAATTGAGGTAGGCTAAAGATAAAACCCATAGGAACCAAAAAAAGAAGAGACAAAGAAACAAAAGCCAAAAGAAAGAGAGAGAGAAAAAAAAAGACAAAAACAAAAAGAACAAAAGCCAAAAATGAGTAAGCAAGAAGAAAGGAAAAAAGATCACGGTTCCGGCACGTCTATTGCTAGTCTCCAATTACTCCTATCCATAGCTAGCTCCTTAGTGATATCCCACGCCTTCAGGTCTCTCTTAACCGACTCATCCCAAGTCAAGTTAGGTCGGCCTCTACCTCTCTTAACATTAGCATTTCTTTTTAGAACTCCATTACGTACCGGCGCCTCCGGAGATCTCCGTTGGACATGTCCAAACCATCTCAACCGATGTTGAACCAATTTCTCCTCGATAGATGCCACTCCTATCCTGTCCGGATATCTTCATTCCGTATTCGGTCTCTTCTTGTATGCCCGCAAAACCAATACAACATACGCATCTCTGCTATACTTAGTTGTTGAACATGTCGTCTTTTTGTAGGCCAGCACTCAGCACCGTATAACATCGCCGGACAAATTGCCGTCCTATAGAATTTACCTTTTAGCTTTTGTGGCACCCTCTTGTCGCATAAGACGCCGGATGCTTAACGCCATTTCAACCAGCCGGCTGAAATTCTATGCCTAACATCTTCATCGATGTCACTGTCCTTTTGCAACATCGATCCTAAATAACGAAATGTATCCTTCTTGGCCACCAATTGTCCATCAAGGCTAACGTCTCCATCCTCATGTCTAGTCGCGCTAAACTCACATATCATATACTCGGTCTTGGCCCTACTAAGTATGAAACCCTTGCACTCTAATGTGTGCCTCCACAGCTCCAACTTTCTATTAACCCCATCCATACTCTCGTCAACTAACATCACATCATCAGCAAAGAGCATACACCAAGGGAAATCACTCTGTATTTCTCGTGTGACCTCGTCCATCACTAAAGCAAATAAATAAGGGCTCAATGCTAATCTTTGGTGTAGTCCTATTTTAATCGGAAAGTCATTGATGTCGCCATCACATATCCGAACACACGTCCTCGCGTTCCTGTACATATCCTTGATGAGGGTAATGTATTTAGTTGAGACTTTGTGCTTCTCCAAGACCCACCACATGATACTTCTTGACACTTTGTCATATGTCTTCTCGAGGTCAATAAAGACCATATGTAAGTCCTTTTTTTGCTCCCGATATCTCTCCATCAATTATCACATTAAGAAAATCGCCTCCATGGTCGATCTTCTAGGCATGAACCCAAACTGGTTTTGCGTCACACTTGTCACTCTTCTTAGGCGATGCTCGATGACTCTCTCCCAGAGCTTCATCGTATGGCTTATCAACTTAATCCCACGATAGTTAGTACAACTTTGAACATCTCCCTTGTTCTTGAAGATTGGTACTACTATACTCCTCCTCCATTCTTCCGACATCTTGTTTGACCGAAAGATGAGGTTAAAAAGCTTAGTTAACCATACTATGGCTCTGGCACCTAAGCATCTCCATACTTCGATGGGGATACCATTAGGGCCCATCGCTTTACCACTCTTCATCCTCTTCAAAGCTTTCTCTATCTCTGTCTCCTGAATTCTCCTCACAAAGCGTCTGTTGTTATCATCAAATGAGTCATCCAACTCAAGTATAGGACCTTCCTCCTCTCCGTTAAACAACTTATCAAAGTACTCTCGCCATCTGTCCTTGATCTCCTCATCTCTCACCAGGAGTCGGTCTACCCCATTCTTGATACATTTGATTTGGTTGATGTCCCTCGTCTTCTGTTCACGGATCCTAGCCATCCGATAGATGTCCTTCTCCCCTTTCTTCGTGCCTAGTCGCTGATAAAGGTTATCATATGTCTGACCCTTTGCTACACTCACTGCTCGCTTTGTAGCCCTCTTGGCTATTTTATAGCCTTCTATGTTGGTTGCACTCTTGTCAAGATGTAGGCGCTTGAAACACTCCTTCTTCTCTTTGATAGCCCTTTGCACCTCATCATTCCACCACCAGGTGTCTTTTGCTTCTTGTTTGCCTCCTCTACTCACGTCAAACACTTCTGAAGCTACCTTCCGAACACATGTTGCCATTTTTAGCCACATGTCATCTGGTCCTTCTCCTTCCTCCTAGGGTCCCTCTCCTAGCATCCTCTCCTTAAAAGTTTGCGCCAGCTCCCCTCTAAACTTCCACCACTTCATTCTCGCGGTCTTGGTACGTTTGTCCCTGTATACACGTACCCGAAAACAAAAATTCGTCACCACAAGCTTATGTTGAGTGACGACACACTTCCCAGGTATCACCCTACAGTCCAAGCAAGCACGCCTGTCCTCCCTCCTGGCAAGGATAAAGTCGATTTGGCTCGAGTGTTATGCACTTCTAAAGATCACTAGATGAGATTCCCTCTTCCTAAATAGGGTATTCGCTACCAACAAGTCATAAGCTAGCGCCCAATTAAGTATATGCTCTCCCTCCTGATTCCTACTACCATACCCGAACCCCTATGGACCCGCTCGAACCCTACATTAGACGTCCCCACATGACCGTTAAGGTCTCCTTCTATGAAAAGCTTCTCACTGATAGGTATGGCACTAACCATGCTATTTAGATCTTACTAAAACTGACTCTTGATGCTCTCACTAAGACCTACCTGAGGGGCATATGCACTAATCATATTTAAAGCCGAATCTCCAACTATCAGCCGAACAAGGATAATCTGGTCCCCGTGCCTCCTAACATCTACGACTCCATCCTTAAGGCTCCTGTCGATCAAGATGCCTACACCATTTCTATCCGATGTTGTACCCATGTACCAAAGCTTGTAGCCAGTATTCTCCACCTCCTTCGCCTTCTGACCCTTTCATTTAGTCTGTTGAACACATAGGATATTTACACGCCTCCTAGTTGTCACATCGACTAGCTCTCGTAACTTGCCTGTTAGGGACCCTACGTTCCAACTCCCTAGACGAATCCTAGTTGGCTTGGCTAACTTTCTTATCCTTCGCACCCATCGAGGGAAGTGCAAAGACTCTTGCTCATTTTTCACCACACCCGGGCGTAGATGTAGCGCACCACTAAGGTTGCGACGACCCGACCCTTGCTCACTATTCATCGTACCCAGGTCACGATACGACACGTCACTAAGGTTGTGACAACCCGGCCCTTACCCATTTGACACCACACCCGGGTTCCGATGTAGCGCGTCGCTAAGAGGGTTACGCCCCAACGAATTTCTTATGGATTTCATATCCATTTGAGTGGCTGGGTTTTTGACGTTGGTTTGTCAAATCTAACACAACCCTCCTCCTTTACCCAGGCTTGGGACTGGCTATATTGAGACTCAACATAGGCGGAGTTGTACAAAAGATTTTCTTATAACAAATTTATTTATACAAGCTGATGTGTCAATTTGAAGTTAAATGAGGTCCCAAGTTTGAAGGATTCAATGAGTCAAAGATGCGAGACGTTAGACAGTGTGAGTGTGACCAACCTCAAGTACAGAGATAAGATAATATAGTGCACACATAAGCACTGAAATCCAATTCAGATGTCTATGCAGACGCAGGGCTGACGTTCTGAATTTTGATAACCTGACGTCAGAGTTTGGTTGGTATGGCAACATAAATACATGGCCATAGGTCCCGGGACGAGGAAGAAGGTGCAAATGGATGGACAAACAAACAAAGAGCGATTGAAGCAGTAGGGAAAGAAACTGACGTGGCGACACGCGATTGTATTCGGAGTATGGAGCCTCAGTTGCAGCACGCCCCCCCGCGACGACGAGGATACAACTCGGCGAACATTCGGCAAGCGTTACATCTTCTCCTCTGCCATATCATTGTGCCGCCGACGGCACGAACCTGTGAGCCGCTCGCTATCGGGCCGCTGGGGAGGTGGGAGAGATGCACACGGACATAGGTCCGCCTTCCGGCCCAACTAACGAAAGGCCCACTATACGAAATACATCAGATTATGGGCTCATTTTAACGCTGGCGTGAAAGAGTTGGACCGAAATAGTGTTCAGTCGGTACATTGAGAAAAGTATCGCATCCTCCCGATTCCCGAACCATAAAACCCTCCACCCGCCGCCGCCATTGGCTCCTCCGCCGCCTCCACCCGCCTACACCGTCTTCCATTCCATCCTTCGCAGCTAGTAGTGAGTCTCCTATCCATGGATCTGCGCTCTGACGCCGCCTCCAAGGTGAGGTGGACTGAGGCTCTTCGTCGTGCTTCCGAAGCCCGCGACAGACAGCCGCCCTCTCAGAGCCGGAGTATTTCAACAAAGAAGGTCGGGCCCTCGATGATTCTTGCTACTGATGACGAGGGCGCATACTCCGACAACGGCTCCGAGGGAGGCCAGATCCGGGATGATGCAACCGCCATTCAGCACGGGAAACACTCAACTAAGAGGTATTGGAAGAAGGTTCCTACGAGCACGTCCAACCTCTCCTGTCTTTTAGTGCTGCTGAATCTGCTTACATCGGGGCTGCTGTTTTTCTGCATCGACCAGACAGTGATGATGATCTGGTCGATTTCTTTCCTCTCGTCGCTTTGCATGTTCATCATCACATGGTCACTTACCTTGACCATGTGGCCTATCGATGTAGTTCTCCGTTTCATAACGCCTGTGATTCTGGCATGCTTGATTCACAATATCTGGGGTTCCTTTGCTGGTATGTTTGGTCTCTACCTGACCACGGGCTATGCTGCTGGATTGTTGGGGTATACTTTTGCCGAGTCGTGACCTGTGCAACAATCTCTCATCCATTTTCATCAAGACTAGAAACGACCCAGCAACATGCTGGGGGTCCTTCCTTCTACCTATCCCTGTTATCAGTAGTCTTTGGCATCAGGATTCTGTGGGTGTCCTGCAGCTACACCCCGCTAGACGCTGCAGCTGCTGTCTCTGAGGTTTCCGTTACGCTCAGCATATGTTTCTTCTTGTGGACTCTTTTCATACATGCGTACCTGCTGAATCAGTCAGTCATAACATATGATGAATTTAGTATGGTGTTTTATATCGTGGTGGTTGGTATTTGTAGAAATAGCCGATCATGTAGTTAGTCGTCTGTTAGGCTACTGCCCACTGTCGGGTCTTCAGCTCACGTTCCTAGTCTTCAGCTCACGCTCCTAGATGTTAGGAACTCTCGGTTGCACTCAACCGACTCATGTACATGTATAAAACCCAGAGACTAATCAATACAAAGTGTGCAATTACTCTCTACATGGTATGAGCCTTCTCCGATCCAATCCTTCCGCTGCTCATCAATGGCATCCAGCACGTCTTCCTCCATTGACGGCTCCGTCGCCAGCTCCCGCAACCCCTTTGCTGATCCCCAACCATAACCAATCGCCGCTTCTACGATCCAGCATGTGAACATTTGCACCCATGTGCCCATCGTTCTAGACTACGGCGAGTCCAATTTCTCAATCTGGAACTCCTTCGACGCCACCTTCCGCAAGTTCGGCCTGCTTGACCACGTCGTCGGCACCATCGACGCGCAGACATGTGGCACAACGTTGAGTGGCTGCAAATCGATCAGTGCATCGTGTCATGGCTGTACAAATCCATCACCACCAACCTGATAAAGATGATCCAGATCCCCCGACCCACGGCGTACACCCTTTGGGTGGCAATCCGGAGCCTCTTCCTCGCCAACGCCGATCAACGTGTTGTCTATGCCCTCCAAGAGTTCCACAATCTCTTCCAAGGTGATCTAACTGCTAATGCCTATTACAGCCGTTTGAAGGAACTCGTCGATCTGTTGCGTGACCTCGGCCACCCGGAGTCCGATCCGGCGATGGTCGTGAACGTCCTTAGTGGCCTAAACTCCAAGTTCAGTCATGCCATCTCGGTACTGACTGCCAACAAGCCGCTGTCCAGCTACACATTCGTCCGCGACTACCTCCAGCAAGATGAGGCAAGACAGATCCACACTGCCAAGATGGAGGCAGCACCCGCCCTCCTCGCCGTCGGCTCACCCGCGGCGTCTAGGCCGCCCGTGCCACCACCACCAACCGCGCCGCCGGCCTCACAGCCACCGTTCTCGCCTTCCAAGGGCGGGGGCGATCGCCGCAAGAAGAGGAAACAGGGCGACAGCAAGAAGAACACCTTCGGTGGCCCTGTGCAGACGCCTTGGGGCCCTGCACACAACATCTGGACCGGCATCGTGCAGGCTTGGCCCATGCCGATCTGGCGTCCCTAGACCCACGGCATGCTTGCACCACGTCCTGGCAATGCCAGCCAGCAGGCCCTCGCTACATCAACGTACCAGCACCTCCCCGACATGAACTACCCAGCAAATGGCGTCGCGATGACCCCGCCTACCCCTGCCGGCCTCCTCGCCGCACTGAATGGCGTCTCACCTCCAGGCCAGTATACCGGTGGCGGCGATTGGGTATTCAACACCGGTGCTACCTCACACATGGCCAACAACCCTGGTATCTTGTCCTCCTCCTCTCCACCCCTTACTCCCTCTTCCATTCTAGTCGGCAATGGCGCCCCACTTTCTGTCGTCGGCGTCGGCACTGCCATCTTGCCTACCCCCTCCTCTGCTTTGCATCTCAACAATGTGTTAATTTCACCGCATCTCATTAAGAATTTGATCTCTGTCCGTGCACTCACTCGTGATAATTCCGTATCTATCACATTTGACCCATTCGGCTTTTCTATAAAGGATTTCCGCACGGGGACAGTTCTTCTCCGTTGTGACTCGACCGGCGACCTCTACCAGCTGCGCACCAGCAACGCCAATAAAAGGGTCTCCGGCCATAGCTTCATTGCCACCCACAACACTGAACTCTAGCACGCCCGTCTTGGCCACCTGGGACATGGCTAGCTTCGCAGGATCCTATCATCTTTTGATTTCAATTGTGTAAAATCAGATCACATATGCAATGCATGCCAATTAGGAAAGCATGTGCCACTCCCGTTTTCTGATTCAATTAGCAACTCTGTTTTTCCCTTTCAATTGATGCATTGTGATGTTTGGACCTCGCCGATTAGCAGCAATTCTGGTTTCCAGTTCTACCTTGTCATTTTAGATGATTTCTCCCACTACACATGGACATTTCCATTACGCCACAAATCCGACGTCCTCCCAACACTGATCATGTTCCACGCGTTCGTGCACACCCAATTCCAACATCCCATACTTTCATTTCAAACTGACAATGGGAAAGAATTTGACAACCACGCCGCGCGCTCCTTCTTTGCTACTCATGGCATTGTCCTACACGTCTTAGCAAAATGGCCGAGCTGAACGCATTCTCCGCACCCTAAACGACAGCATGCGCACCATGCTCCTCCATGCCGATGTACCGCCATCGTTCTGGCCTGATGCCCTTGCCACCGCCACGTTCCTGATCAACCGCCGGCCATGCCATGCTCGCCACAACGCCACCCCTCACGAGTTGCTCCTTGGCCACTCTCCAGATTATGAACACCTACGCACCTTTGGGTGCCTGTGTTATCCGAACAGCACAACCACTGCCTCCCACAAGCTTTCGGCTTGTTCCACGCCATGCATCTTCATTGGCTATCCAGCCGACACCAAGGGATATCGATGCTACGATCCCGCGACCCGACGTGTTCTCACCTCTCGTCATGTTACCTTCGACGAGCATGTATTTCCTTTCAGGTCTCTTCCAACGATGCCAGCGCCGCAGCTCATGCCTCTGCCCAATGTGTGCGAGATCCTCCACATGCCCGCACCAAACTCACGACGCCAGGTTCCAGCACGCCGACGGGCCCAGGTTTCGCCAGCTGTGTTTGTAGAGCGCTCTTCACCAGCCTTGCGCTCTGCATCGATACCTACTGGGGCTTCCCCCTCCACGCCATCCGCTGCTCCACCGCTCAGTTCTGCTTCTGCTGCCACGGGCACCACCCTGGAGCCACTCTTCGATGCTCCCACGACCTCGACACATGTCGGGGCTTCCTCACGCCCAGCGACCCCAACTCCTCCGCCATCATCATCACCACAAGTCCGCGCTCCCGTTCGGCCTCCAGTGCCTCAACATCCAATGGTCACACGTGCTCGGGACGGCATCCACCAACCGAATCCACGTTATGCTCATGCCGCCATTTCTTCACCAGAGCCACCACCATCAATGGTTCAGTCTGCTCTCCGTGATCCAGCATGGCGTCAAGCAATGGACGATGAATTTTCTGCTCTGCTACAGAATAGAACATGGAGCCTTGTTCCAAGACCACCGGGAGTCAATGTAATCACTGACAAATGGATCTTCAAGAACAAATTGAACCCTGATGGATCCCTTGAACGACGGAAAGCGCGTTGGGTCGTCCGCGGATTTCACCAACGACAAGGTATAGACTTTGATCAAACCTTCTTGCCTGTTGTGAAGCCAGGAACCATCCATACAGTTTTGCATCTTGCTGCATCACGCCAATGGCCAGTACACCAACTCGACATCAAGAACGCCTTTCTCCATGGCGAGCTCACTGAGCGGGTCTACTGCCGACAACCTGTTGTTTTTGTTGACAAGACCAAACCGGATCATGTCTGCCTCCTGTCAAAGTCTCTGTATGGACTCAAACAGGCTCCTATGGTACCAACGTTTTGCCGGCGAAATATGGTCTCTCGGATTCCACTCGACAAGCTCAGACTCCTCTTTGTTTGTTTACAAGCATGGCAATGAGATGGCTTATCTACTTCTATACGTTGATGACATAGTGCTCACGGCCTCATCAATAGGTCTGCTACAACGAATCATTGGACACCTTAGCAAAGCATTCGCCATGAAGGATCTCGGCCCTCTGCACTTTTTCCTGGGCATTCATGTTAAGCGCACGCCCTCTGGCTTCTTCATGCATCAGGAGAAATATGCAGAGGATCTCCTTGACAGAGCGGGCATGAGCAATTGCAAATCGGCACCTACACCCGTGGACACCAAACCTAAAGTCTCTAAGACTGATGGCGAGCTGGCATCTGACGCCTCGTTCTATCGCAGCATCACAGGAGCTTTACAATATCTTACTCTCACCAGGCCGGATATAGCTTATGCAGTTCACCAAGTCTGTCTACACATGCACGCGCCGCGAGATTCACATTGGTCCCTGGTCAAGCGGATCCTGCGATACCTGCGAAGAACAATCAATCATGGAGTCCATCTTCATGCCACCTCAGGAAATGAAATCAAGGCATACTCGAACGCCGACTGGGCCGGATGTCCAGACACAAGACGATCCATATCGGGATACTGCATCTTCCTCGGAGAGTCTCTGATTTCATGGTCCTCAAAGCGTCAGACCACTGTGTCGCGATCAAGTGCCGAAGCTGAATATAGGGCTGTAGCAAACGCCACGGCAGAGTGTTGTTGGCTACGACAACTACTCGCTGAACTGCACGCCGAGATCAACAACGCAATGGTGATGTATTGTGACAATGTCTCAGCTGTATACCTTACTCAGAACCCAGTACACCACTGCTGCACCAAACACGTGGAGCTCGACATACACTTTGGGCGTGATTGGTTGGGTGCACAAGCCCCAACCAGGCCCGTTACATGCAGAACGACGCTGTTTGGATGACTGTAGATGCTCCAGGGCCTGGCTCCATAGATGCAGATGCCGCTCTGCAGTGTGCATCTCCAGAAACGAATCTGAGTTGTGTTTCTAGCGAGCCAGGCTCCCGTGGTGCAGGCTTCGTTTTCTTAATTACATCATTAACATGTTGATTACCATATGTTAAGTGATATTAGCATATTTTTGAGTAGATTAAGATTTGTAGACCTAAAATAAAGATCCATAGAGTGTATTTGCTTAGATAAATAATATGAGAAAATTATTTTTTTTAATCTTTGTCTTATGCAACATGGTTTCATACAACCAACTAAACATACTCCCTTCTGAGTCAGACCAGATTTGTACAGACAACCAAACATAGGAGATTATATGTAATCAACCTGGCTCAAATGAGCCTGGTTCACAGATACGGGCCAGGCTAGGCTCATACAAGAAACCAATCAGACCCTTTATACGCGAGAAGGTTACTCTAGGGGAATACGCGTTCTTCATGTGCCAACCAATCTACAATTCACCGACATCATGACGAAAGGCCTACCGACGACGGTGTTTGAAGACTTTCGATCCAGTCTGTGCATCTATGGAGCCGATGCACACACTGAGGGGGGGGGGGTGTAGAAATAGCCGATCATGCAGTTAGTCGTCTGTTAGGCTACCGCCCACTACCGGGTCTTCAGCTCACGTTACTAGTCTTCAGCTCATGCTCCTAGATGTTAGGAACTCTCGGTTGCACTCAACCGACTCATGTACATGTATAAAACCCAGAGACTAATCAATACAAAGTGTGCAATTACTCTCTACAGTATTGTTCTGCTTCGTGCCGTATGCTTGATCCTCATCGGTGATGGCATGGTGTTTATCATGTTCTGCCTTTCCATCCATGATGATGCTAGCTGGTTTCCTCGGATACAGCCTTGCCCTGTACCACGGCTACAAGGGGCAGCTTCTGCTGTTAAGGTCAAGGTAATTCTCAGTAATCCTCTGTCTATATTTAAAAAAAAACATATCAGCATCTGTTCTTATGCTCAAATTATTCTCTAATGAATGGTAGTGTGCTAGTGTTTAATTCTTTGAGTAGAGAAGATCATCCCTGTGCTGCAGCGTCACATTGTTGCTAGGCTCCCAGCCATCTCAATACTTATTGCAGATATAAATAGTACTACAGATCATAGATAAACTTTACTTTCAACTGAAACTACTTTAGAATTCTGTACAGTTTGGTCTTGGATCAAGAATACTACCCGCAACAACAACAACAACAACGTCTTTTAGTTTCAAGCAAGATACCACCTGCATCAGTGTTAATTAGGGTACTACAGATATGGTGCGAATTTTACAGTACCCTAGAACAATTATGGACTGTCCATTATCATTAGACAGGTGATCTATTACCTTCTAGGATGTAATAGTTCACGATTTATTTTCTTTGCTGATTTCATCTCGTATCTTCTTCTAGGTGGTTAGAGAGGTACTGTAACAACCCAACTATGAAAGGGTCTGAATGTTGTGGGCTGATGTCTTATTACGGCAATCCTAATGTATTTTATGCTTTCAATAGGGTTGCTTTGTTCATTCCATGTAATCGATAGGGTTGCATTGTTCAATCCTACAGTGCTTGTTGTTGTGAATCTGATGGAACATGAACCATACAAGTAACATAGAAGCTTAACAAAATCCTTACCTTGTATTAGTGTAATAGTATTTTGATCTGTAGTGTTGTTCTACTTTAAATATTCAATTGAACATTGTTTTCTTAATATATCATGTTAGAAATATTGTTGTAACCGTTACTCTGTTTCTGTGTTACTTCTTTTTTTTTAACATATTATCTTTTTGCTGTTGCATAAATTTCATGTGCATGCAGGGTCAAGGTTTTTATGGAGTCAGCAAAGAGCAAAATACCGAAGAAGCCAATTGAGAGCCACAAGCTTCATCAGTTGCAGCCAAACAAGGAAGAGACCAGTAACGAGGAGTCTGTTGGGGTCTTGATTAACCGCGGGAGGGAGCTTTATCAGTTGCAGCCAAACATGAAAGAGGCCAGTAACAAGGAGTCTGTTGGGGTCTTGATTAACCGCAGGGGGGAGCTTCATCAGTTGCAGCCAAACAAGGAAGAGGTCACTAACAAGGAGTCTGTTGGGGTCTTGATTGGCTGCAAGGGGAAGGCACTTGCAGAGGAAGAGGCCAGTAACAAGGAGCGGGGGAAGGCACCTGTGGCAGAATGAAGGACACATGGCACAAAAGTGGAGCAGGAAACTGAAAGACAACCTTGAATCCGTTGATGGGTGACACGGCGGAGGCATTTTTTTTTTTACATCTTTCGAAAAAAAAATCGACGAGACAATGAACACTACAACGATGGTGAAGTCGTCTTCCTTCCCGCCATGGCAATACTCCCTACCTTCCTTGCCATCTCTCCAGCTCACGACACTGAACGGCGAGTGCGCCGCCCTTCGTCCCTCCGACATCTTGCGCGTGGCGGCCGCGATCCCGTCCGCCAAGTCCTGAGCCGACAGCCCCTTCCCTGTGCTTCCCAGTACAATCCAGTCGAGGTCCACGGTGAACACATTGTCGTACATATATTTTTTTAGTGCAAGTGTGTTTCCGTTGCAAACGCACCAGGATTCATCCACTCTTTAACACTGGGCTACATCACATTCAGACGGGATAAATATAAAGGCGACAACAACGGTGATGTCGTCGACTTTACCGCCGTAGAAGGTAGAACTGCTTCTTGCCAATTGCCTCCATCTCTCGACGCTGAACGGCGACTGCGCCACCCTCCCTCGCGATGCTGTCAGCCATGCTCTGCGGCGACAGCACCATCTCCGCGCCGAACACGTTGTCCGTGCCGACCACCACCACGTCGCCCTCCGCCACCGGAGCGCCGCCCACCTCCGCGTCCACCACGCGGTCGCCGCCCTTGGACCGGAGCTGGAACGTGCAGTTGAACTCGTGCTGCTGCGGCGTCGATCGGTGCACGACCTTGACGCCACGGAGCACGACGAAGGCGCTGTCGTCGAGGTTCGCCGACCGGAGAGTCGTGCTGTGGAGGGAGACGATCAGCGCCGTGGACGAGCCGGTCGTGCGCGACCGGTCTTGCGGAACGCCGTCGGCGACGCTGATGAACCCGGCCTCGGCGTGGACGAAGTGGGCGTCCTCGTCGTGGTGCTGCACGCAGCAGCCAGCAGGACACGGCGTCCATCCTCAGGCCACGAGCCAGCGCCGCGTCGTCGAGTTCTCCGGGGCCTCCACCATCCTTCACCGTTGGCGCCGGCGCGTCGTCGAGCGCTTTTCCTGGACAAAGACCGCCACCTTCTCGAGGAGATGGGAAGGCCGTGACCCTGCACACATGGTCGAGCAGGGCGTTGATGACTCATCCGTCGGCCTCTCTCCTCTCAGTGCTTGTTGGTGGTCGAGACAAAGAGCGCTTTTCTCCTGCACATGAAATCCAATATCTGGACCACCAGTCATCCTTGTATGACATGGACACGTCGCACCGTCACTAGCCTAGTGCCATGCGAAAAAACGGAGAGCACGAGTTGGCACTGAAGCTTGATCTACGCAACAGGCTCAGCGTAACCCAGTGAGGAGGAGAAACGTTAAACAGGTCCAGCAGCATAAACAGGTGGGGTTCTCCATGACTAGCGGCTCCACCCTGAAATGTTTTTTTTTTTTTTACTCACACCACCCTGAAGTTAAGTGTGAGTGTAGGAATTTCACTGAAATACTAATGCATTGCTTATAATTGTACGTTGCTGTCACACGACCGGCCTCTGTTTGACCGTCGAAGTGTTGATTGCTTACTGGCTGGGCATTCTCTTTTACTTTGCACTATCAGCTATGATCTTATTCAGCGTATGTAAGCAAACTTCGTTATAAGTGGTGCCCTGCTACCGACTGAGAAATTTAGGACAGATTGAGATGTAATTGAACTTTTTTCAACAGAAAGTTGGAGATTTGACATCTTCTTCCCGGGTCCTTCAGTTGGAGATTGCCCCTCCTCACTATGTCCTTTATGACACTGACAGCATTGTTGCCGAAGTGCTCAAAGCGATCTAGCCTACGTGTAAAGTCTCACCACTCCAAATCCAGACACATATGCCACAGGAAAGGAGAGGAGAACATGCATTGACTTGTTGGCACGATCGGTTTCTCGTCAGCAATGCTCCAGATGATGCCCAAATTACCCACCGTACTCTCCGGCGAGAAGCCAAGCTGTGCCTGTTCGGCAAGCACGACACCCGTCGTGCCTGTTGTGGAACAAACCTGTCCGCCACGACCTCACCGGCATGCTGCCTAGGTCAGCTCAGCTCCGGGTTCCAACAGTGAGCTCAGAAAAGGGATTTTTTTAATAACCAATTTTAAAAATAATTAATAGTACTAACAGTCTGATTTGAAAATTTACAAAACTAGCACATCAGTCCATCATTGGATGCGCGATTGGGTTCACTTGACACGCCTGTCCGCCATCCAGTGGGTGACACGGTCTTGAGCTTCTCTTTTTTTTTTTCTGACACGGAGTGGTGAGGGAGGCGCCCAGGCGGCAAAGAAAGGTCGGTGAGAGGGAGCAGTGACAAGGCGGCAAAGAAAAATCTTACTGTTTGTTCATTACACTACAGTGCTAGAATGACAAGTTGCATGGCCCACCCTCCCTCTGGCTGGACTCGCCATTGAGAGGGAGAGAGGCGGGTTGATGACGACTGGTGGTCGGTGAGATGGAGGGAGGCAAACAGGCCGCAGGGACGGCGGCAGGTGTTATGGAGAGCAGAAAAGAAGGGAGGCATGCACGACGCAGGCGGCATGATAGTGGGTGGGTGCATGGTCACTGGCCACTGGTCGGGAGTCACCGAGCCTGGAGCCTCGAACAGCGAGAGCGGAGAGGGAGGGAGCGTGGAGCGGCAGAGCCACGAGCCAGGGAGGTTGCAACAGCTGCGTTAGGTGGGGATTGTGGATGAGTGGAGGGCGAGATAGGGTAGGAGATTGTACTGGACTGGGTGCCTGCCGCCTGGGCCAAGATTTGGAACCTAGGATGAAAACGCATAAGGCAAAAATGGGATGAAAAACGGAAATTTTCCGGTTGAAAATGAGATCTTGTCTAAACGAACAGAAAAATGGCAAACCGTTTCCAATCCCATTTCCGTTTTTCTGTATCCCATTTTCATCCATTTTTTGGTAACCCATTTCCATTTTAAAAATACGAAAACAGTGCTGCAAATTTGAAAAATGGTAGCCAGACGGATGGGATTTGTTTGCACCGTTTTTAGCCCTATAGACAAGATCCAATTCATGGGTTCCAAAGGAAGACATGTGTGGTATTCGGGATCAAAAAATGCATCATCGATTTAAGGAAGACTTGGTTGAGCATATATGGGCAAAGTTTGGACCCATCCAACATAAGCACGCTTGGCAATATTTATAATTTCTAACTATCTGCTGGTACCTTCATTCCTTTTCTTATTTATGTATTGTACTTGTACTAATCTTATTAATTAATAAAAACTTATTGTAGCATGATTATTTGTTTTAGTTTTGCCATTACTTGTAAATGGTTGAACAAGTCTAAAATGAACAAATATAAATAAATAGCTATTCAATCAATGCAAGTCTGAAACTACTCATTGAACAAATGGCTACATGCCTACATATCACATGCTAAGGAGCGAACTGGGAATTCAGGCTCCAGTGCACGCGCTCATCCCGCGAGAGAGAAGACTGCATGCAACCCTTGTCACGATAATGATGTGTCATTGCTCTGATGATGGAGATTGCACGATGTTGCTGCCGCAATGATAAGGGGGCCACACCGCGTCACTGCTGTTCTAAGGAAGGAGATTGTGATGTCTTCGTCGCCACCACCGCGACGGGAGCATGTTGAATACCAGATTTGATAACAAATTCAAGGACACAACTCGATTCTCATCATCTCTCTCTGATTTCTTAGATTGGTGGCCGTCATGGAGAAGCTAAGGATTTGATAGAGAGGGATGGGGAACAAATCAGGGGAACGAGGAGTTTCCTGCCCGCCGAGCGAAGGAAGAGACTGAGATATAGAGAGAGATATTTTTTTTGACTTATGTGTGGGATCTACGATGCACGTTAGGGCGGTCGAACCGTAAAACATCAAACTTAACCATCGTCATATGGTTCAGTGGAACGCTGTTGGTGCTCTAAAGGTTCGATGTGGAACCGGTTTGAATGAATTGATTTTCATTTGGGTTTAGAATGAGTTGATTGCAAACAGACTAAAGCAGTTAACAATTTGGTTTGGACTGGTTTAGCATCAGAAACAGTTCGGTTCAGTTTGGTGTGTGTGTCTGTACGGCTTGAGTTTACAACAGATTAGAACTAGATCTTGCACCATGAAAATTTGTTTTTTTTTCCGAAAAACATCAGAACAATGATAGGTTGTGGTAAAATATTTGTTGGGTTGTATTATAGATGATGTTGGATCGTATGGAGGAGTGTTGATGGGCTATAGGCTCCTTTTTCTTTCAAAAAGCATCAGAATAGTGATAGGCTGTGATAAAAATATTTGTTGGGTTATATTATACATGATGTTGAACCGTGTGGAGGAGTGCTGATGGGCTATAGGCTCATCTATATGGAGAGATTCCATGGATATAGGGAGTCGGTACTGTTGACTTATGTAGTAAGAAGTCTGAATTTGATCCCTTAACTATTACAGTCTTGCGATTTTAGGCTCTTAATTACAAAATCAGGCACCCAGAGACCTTAAACTCGTGAATTAATTTGATTTTTGATAGTTTTGACTCTGGTTTTCTTCTATGTGGCACACTCCTAATATGGACCCTACCTATTCTTTCTAATTTTTTTTTCTTTTTTTTCCCTCTTCTCCCTCTCATGCGTGGACAGACGGCACCGCCACCGCCTTGCCAAGGCAGCGCCGAGCGCGAGCGCATGCGCTTGCATGGAGACGGAGGGTGGCGCGAGCTCGAGCGAAGGTGGGCAGAGCTAGGGCGGAGAGCGAGTGGGATAAGCAGAGCTGGGTCCGAGCATGGGCATAGAGGCAGAGGGCGGGGCGGCCTCGAGCGGAGCTAAGACTGACCGCGGGCATGGAGGTGTAGGATGGCGCGGACTCAGGCGGAGATGGGCGGAGCTTGGGTAGAGTGCGGGTGGCGTTGGGTGCGAGCACTGGCATTGAGGCGGAGGGCGACGCGGGCTCGGACGGAGATAGGTGGAGCTGGGGCGTAGCACAGATGACACGGGCGGAGGTAGGCGGTGCTGGGCCGTGCGCGAGCATGGAGGCGGAGGGCGGCACGAGCTTGGGTGGAGCTGGGGCAACGCTAGTCACGGCTCCCTCGCCGGCTGTCACACATTTGTCAGGCATGACATGGTGGCCTCTTTTTCTTTATTTTTTTTCTCTGGTGAGGTGAGTCAACAAGTCAAGGCTGTCAGATAGAATAAAATTAGAGTCAAAATTGTCCAGGGACGAAAAGTAGCATGGATTCACGAGTTTAGAACTCATAGTATCCGGTTTTGTAATTAAGGAACTAACACTGTACAACCGTAATATTTAAGAGATTAAAATAGGACTTCTTCGGACTTACGTACAACGCACGTCAGGGAGCACGGTTTGCTGGCTCCGCCAGTTCCTTCTGAAATCTCATTAGATCATGTTCTCTATATCAGTGAGCTTGTATTTTGCCGAAACCGTTGTGGGACGTCGCCCATCCCGTAGCCGTACGTCCCTAGTTTAACCTATGCATTATGTGCGTGGCCTCTATTATTTTGTAATACGTTTACTTCATTGATCCATTGTTGAAGCGTTGAACTGGAAGGAACAGCAGAGTTCCCGCTCAGGTCCTGAAAATGGTGTATTTGACTCTGATGAAATCCTTCAACAACACCAAGCTCAACAACTACTCCTTAATAGTTCAACCAATGCCATCTGTCTTTGTTAAATCACAGGCCTCGCACATGCCCTTAAACGAGACACGTGGTGCTTTCGTTGCCATTAACAAATCGTTAACCCAACACCAACAGAGGCAACAACAACCCAACCCCAACGAACGGCAAAACGTGGCGCCACCACGAACACGAAGCGCGTCTCCATGCTTTTCGCTCGGTCCGGAAAGAGGAGAGCAGCCGTGTCCCCTTCACACGGGGGCTCGTGCACGCGCGCGGTCGTAGGTGAGCGGCCACCGGCACGAGATTCCGGCGCAGCGCCTGGGAAGCCGCGCGATCCCGCGCGCGTCGTCGTCGTCGTCTCCGGTTAAGAAATTCAATGGAGCTCTTGATCGATCGGCGCCACGTGTTCCCGCTGCGCTGGCACCAGCTCCGCACCTAACCCCTTCGAACGCGATCCCGTTCCGGTCGCGCGAGCGAGCGGCCACGCTGGCGTGGCTGGAGAGCGTGGCGTTGTCGTGGCCTTGGGATTACCAGTTTGAGTGTTTGACTAATGCCGATTTTGCCGCGCGCTTGAAAAATCTAGAACCAGACGCCCGAATGTCAAATAGGGAGATTTTGAGTGTGCGTTAGTTTGATGTAAAATTCGTTGAGCAGAATACAATGGTAGTATGACAGTGAGGGCTGCAGCAGAGTCGATCCCAGCAGCAAATAATTTCGGTTCACTAGCCACGACTCTCAGGATTCAGGAGAAACAAGACAAACCAGCTGGATATCGCGTATCCGAGATGCACGGTTTTTGTTGTCTAATTTATATCCAGTTCTAAGCCGGCAGGGAATCATTTTTTGTCTGCAACTGGTTTGCTGCACTGTACTCTTAGGTACTAGGTACGAACAAGCACGCTCCTGTTTCTCAGCGCAAAACCACGTCCTCGTATACGGTCTGCTGAACATTCCCATGACAAATCCCCAACGCTTAGTACTTGTTAAATTCTGCTTAACTTGGTCAGCTAGCCAAACATGCTCCTGCCAACTCGCACCTGGCACACGCATTAACAATAATTAGCGAACGAACAGATAGCAGCACTATTCAAAAGCGCAAAACGATTACGTATAGTGTTAGCTTTGCCGGTACATACAAGCCACCCACTATACTCAATTAGTGCAGGGCTGCAGGCAGCACGAATACAGTAATAATACTAGCTGTGTTTTCTACTGACGGCTGCCTACTGTTTGGCTTATCGATCAACCGACCAGTTACGCGCAAGGAGACGGCGGCAGCACACTGGTAAAGCTCAGAGCAGTGGCGGCAGTGCTGTCGCCCGTTTCACATTTTACACGGCCAGGTCACTGTCCCAGGCCTCTTGCTTGTCCGTAATGCGCTCGCCCCGGCACACAATTAAGCTAATCCTGCCATGTCGCGGGATCCCCCGTCACTTTCAGAAAAGGCCCGATTCAAACCTACCTTCCTGCCGTGTTCCCTTGGCCACCAGCGCGCTCTATATATGCCCCTCGCCACCACTTGACTACCGAGCATCACCACCACACTACACCACCAGCCGCACGAACACGCACGGCAGGCAAACCAGGAGCCCAGGAGAAGCGGAGAGAGAAAATCACAGAAGGGCACACACACGAGCGCAGCTGGTGCGATTGAGGCGACGAAGAGTCGCGGAGCTAAGCTTAAGGAAGCATGGGTTCCCTGAACAACACGCAGGAGAGCTACGTGAGGCTGGCCACCAGCCGGCGATGGCGGCGCGGCGGGGCGAGAGGGTTCCGGCTGTGCCCGAGGAACCGGTTCTCGGTGCGGCGGCTACGGGCGGAGCTGCTCACGTTCCTGGGCCTCGTCGGCCGGTACGCGCGCCTGCTCGCCAGGAGGCTCTCCAAATGCGGCGGCGCCGGGAACAGCAGCAGCAGCAGCTGCGGACGGAGCGGGAGCAGAAGGGTCCTCGTCGTCGGGGCCGGGAAGGACGCCGCGGCGCCGTGCAAGAACTACACGCGGCCGCCGCCGGCGTCGTCGTCGTTCGCGCGGACCAACTCGTTCTACTCGCAGGCGATCGCCGACTGCCTCGAGTTCATCAAGCGGAATTCCGTGCCCGTCGAGGACTACGGCAGCGTCAGCGACCGGAGATAGCAGCTATCAGAGACATTTTTTCAGAGGGGCGCCGTTCCGGTTTTGTTGGAACGCAAGAAATTGTGTTGTTGCCACAGAAAATTCTCATGTACTGGTACTACGTGTCCCGATTGGAGCCTGGTGATGAAAGATGTGAAATCGGTAGGAGTGGTGTATATAGTCCACGCGGTGTGTGGAATAATTCAAGCTGCATTTGCTGAATTGTTACGCTACAGATATTTTGAAAACTTCAGCATTTTACATGGTGCACCGTATGTGTGTTGCTCTCATGTGTTGGAGCACGCGTCTGTTTTTCAGCGAACTACTGCTGGATTCAGTTGGAAACGAAAAGTACGCGACAAGAATAGTGGATGGATACTCGAGCAAGTTTTGCTCAACGGCGAGATACGATGGGATCAGTGGTGGTCGACCTATGTATGAGTTTTTAATCTGCTCGTGCCCTGTAGAGTGTGTGGTCAAAAAAACGTGAAACGAAAACTATGCAGTTTATTTATGAGCTTGACATCTGGCGAAGTAACCAAAGCACACGACAGTGGCATTTTGCAAGATTCAGTGTATCTTAAGCAAAGTCAAAAATAATTCAGATTCTTAGTGATAAATAAAGCTATGTTTTACTGAAAAAAAGGCTGCTGTATGTTTTTTTTTTCTCTCTCTCTTTCTGCTGAAAGCAACAAATTATGATGTTGAGAGTGAGTTTAATTTGACGAAGCTCTCTCTGTTTCGTGTTGTGCAGCCAATGGGGTGGTTTCCTTTCCTGCTACCAATTCTAGAAACAAATAACAAGTCTGGCCTAAAACGGAGCTTTGCGTCACAACATGCTCTTATTAGTTACTAGTACTACATTTTCTTATCGGCTTTCTTGAGTAACAAAATGACCAATTATATTGTTGGCGTTGTGGATAGTAGTACTGGTTTGTCATTGGTCTTAGCTACTCTTTGGTGCACCAAGCACCATGTGTGATTTTCCTTGCAATTTGGCTGGCATGACTTTAGAGTTGCCATCGTAACATTCCAGAAACGGTAGATGGGAGGTCTAAAAAAGCTGTGTAAATTAAAGTTTCTTAAATAAAACGTGTTAAAGTATGCAAACAAATCCACTCCTGAATCCTGACGAGTCCAGGCCCACAAGTAATAGAAAAGCCCATTCATTGCAACTCGTATCGTGGATTAGCTAGGAGAAATCTACAATGGGCCAGGGGATCACCTTATTTATCTGCTCCAGTTTTTGAAAGTCACGCTGCATCTAAACCTTCGCTGCGAACAGAAAGAAACCAAATCTTCTCGCACCAAGAACAAACCTGAAGAGTGGACAAACATAGGTCGCGTGTTCTTTTGCGTGTGCCTATGTTTGTCCAATCCCAAGCAAAAAGACTCATGAGCTACTCCTGTTCAATAAAGGTGCATCGAATCATTAGGGCTAACACTAACGCGCATCCATTATCATAATAAACCGCATCAACGGGTATCACATGAACAATGAGCAGTATCGCCTTTCTCGCTTTTGTGTCATGTAGTGGAAGCTTCAGATTGTTGACTCGTTGGGTTCCCACGTGAAAAATCGAAACAAGTTCCACAAAATGTGGATTTCGGAAGAAAAATAAAAACGAAAGCAACTGAACCACTACATACTAGAGACCAACGTTGCACTGTCACAGAACTCCCAGGTCCCAGGATGAAGCAATTTTGGGAGTTGTTAATTTTTATCTGACTCATTTTTTTAAGTCATTAGATCTAAATTCAGTGATTTATAATTATTATACAGAAAATTTTATAAAAAATAAATTAAAATATAAATAACAAATCATCAACTGAAAACTTTCAGACGAAAGCTAGAAAATATATTTTTAAAAATTAAGGATACGGTGACATTTCAAAGAAGATTATTAATCTCTAGCAATTTATCTGATGCTTACCATATTCGTGAACAAACATTGGTGGTGTCAAATGACTCACCGTGTCACCGATTGGCTGATCAGCTTCCTCAAAGACTCACAAACTCAGCAGCGCCCCTCGAGGTGTGAAGTGTAAATTCACAAACTCAAGTCTCGAGCGCCCCTTGACCCGTCGCCGCCGCCGCCGAGCCCAGCCCAGCCTAGCAGCCATGGACGGATCCGCCGCCGCACCGCTGCGCACGCGCGTCTGCATCATCGGGAGTGGCCCGGCCGCTCACACGGCGGCCATCTACGCGGCGCGCGCGGAGCTGAAGCCGGTCCTCTTCGAGGGCTGGATGGCCAACGACATCGCCGCGGGCGGGCAGCTCACCACCACCACGGACGTCGAGAACTTCCCGGGCTTCCCCGAGGGAATCATGGGCATCGAACTCATGGACCGCTGCCGCGCGCAGTCGCTTCGCTTCAGTACCAACATCCTCACCGAGACCGTCACCGCCGTCGATTTCTCGGTCCGCCCCTTCCGCGTCGCCTCCGACTCCACCACCGTCCTCGCCGACGCCGTCGTCGTCGCCACGGGCGCCGTCGCGCGCCGCCTCCACTTCCCCGGGTCCGACGCGTACTGGAACCGCGGCATCTCCGCCTGCGCCGTCTGCGACGGCGCGGCCCCCATCTTCCGGAACAAGCCCATCGCCGTCATAGGCGGCGGCGATTCCGCCATGGAGGAGTCCAACTTCCTCACCAAGTACGGTTCGCACGTCTACATCATCCACCGGCGGAACACCTTTCGGGCCTCTAAGATCATGCAGGCCAGGGCGCTATCCAACCCCAAAATCCAGGTCGTCTGGGACTCTGAGGTCGTAGAGGCCTACGGTGGAGCAGACGGCGGCCCGTTAGCTGGCGTCAAGGCCAAGAACCTTGTCACCGGTGAGGTCACGGATCTTCAGGTGTCGGGCCTCTTCTTCGCCATTGGGCACGAGCCGGCGACCAAGTTCCTTGGTGGGCAGCTCGAACTTGATTCTGACGGATATGTGGCCACCAAACCGGGCTCCACTCACACCAGTGTCAAGGGGGTCTTCGCTGCTGGGGACGTGCAGGACAAGAAGTATCGTCAAGCCATTACCGCTGCCGGATCAGGTATTGTTATACATATAATCTGTACCATTTTGGGTTAGTATTGATATATGCCTGGCCCATAAATTTGCACCAGGATCAGTAGCTTGCTCATGCGAATTGTGGTAGAAGTATAAATACCCAATAGCAGTGTAGTGAGACTTGCTTTCTAGACAGTTAGATGCATTTTTTTAAGATTGGACCAGTTCAACGTCCAATAGTATATTAGAAACCAGCTCACTGAATTTAACAACGGCACTACTGGCAACAAAGTCACCTTGGATGCTGATGCTCATTACCGAAAAATGGTTGAATACCTTACTGATTTCAAGCAAAGGTGTTGGAAATTGATTAAAGAATCTAACAGTCTGTTTTGGGATCATGGCTGAGTTTGTTGAGCTTGCTGGATTGACATTGTTAGCAAGCATTTGTTTTTATCTATTGGGCAAGGCTAGGATTAATTTTTCTTAATAGGAAAATGGACCCTAAAGTAAGGCACAGTACAAGGCTGCAAGGTCCATTTTTATCAGATACTATACTATTACTTTTAAGTCACATCTGATCAAGGAGTTGTTAAACTGTGCGAATTTCCATTGTTGCTATTATGAAGTTATTTGTTCATGGTGAAAAGTCTTATGTAGGTTGATTGAGGTTTTACTATTTTTTCTTATAGGTTTTAAAAAATTGATGCTTTCTATTTAGATCATATGAAATGACTCCGTCATTTTATTTTCCTCATATTTTTGACTTTTTGACCTTCAAGATGTGACTCTGCTAATGATTTCTGTAATTTAAACAAATTCAATGATATCATTTCCATATATCTAATGTCAATTGGTGTATACATTTTTAGAACAGTAAATGGAAAAGAAAGGTCGTACTTTTCATTGCCATGCTTAACGAAAATAATCCCTAATTTAGAGCAACTGAGCATATATGGTGATGGCTAGTTGCATCTCCTGTTTATTTTTTGGGCAGCCTTTCAAAAATCATCTCAGAGAATGCAGTTGGGGCTTAGTGCATACTGTATTCAGGGAAGAGGCTAACAGACAAGGTACAGGTTTTACATTTCTGTGTTCTTGACTTGGAGTTCTGGATGGACAAAAACATAATATTCAATAAACCATTTAGTTATGAAATGCCTCTAGTTGAGACATGCTTTATTTTGTGAAATTGTTTTTTTTCTCGAACACGTGGGAGAACTGTTTGTCATTATATTAAGATGAAAAAAAGGGACAAGAGCCCAGATTACACACTCCACACCCACCCCTTGAGTTTATAAGGTTACAATAGCGCCTGTGATTACAACAAAAACGACCAAAAAAGACACAACTAAACACTACGGAACGGCGCAGTCAGGAAGCAGATTCCTTTTGCTTCAGCTAACTCTCACAGCCTGCGGTTCTCTCCATCTTGGATTAGTGCAGCAGCCAGGCTGGGGGAATGACCATAAAAACACAGCGGTTCCTGTGATTTCAGAGTGTCCAAGCTCCGAGGATGATGAGTGAATGCAGTCCTTGTTGTATCAATCCAGTTGCGACATCGCTAACCTTTCTCCACCGTTCTTCAAAGGACAATTCATCCGGTTGAGGACTGGACTGCTGTAACCCCACCAATTGTAGATAAGTGAAACAAAATTGTCGCTCAAAAACTCACGAGACCAGTAGGTGATTTATTGTTTCTCCTGCTTGATCACAGAGAGGACACTTTTCTGGATGATCCATTTCCTTATCGCTCCAACCGATCAGCTATCCAGCAGCTGTTATGCTGTACTAACCATATAAAGAAACGGCACTTTGGAAGGAGCAGGCACTCCCAATACTCCCAAAGGAAAACATAGTCCAGAATGACCCCCATGGCGAGTGCTCCTTGTATGTCTGTGATCCAGGTGCGTTTTGAAGAGTTTCCTTGACAGTTCTCCTATTGACTCTTCTTTTTGGGATTATGGCATAAAGCGACGGGTGATATCAGCTATCTGTTGTCCATGTATCCAATGATCAGTCCAGAAGAGAATATTGGCTCCATCTCCAATTTCAGTTTGCAGCGCTATGGAGAAGAAGGCCCATACTTGTTCAAGAACTTGTATTGGGAGTGTCGACCATGGCTGGTGGGGCTCCAATTTTTGCAGCCACAGCCACCTCAACCTTAGAGCCCATCCAAGCTCCTTGATGTTAGAAATGCTAGAAATGCCCAGCCCTCCTAATTCCAGTGGGCAACAAACTTTACACCATGCAACCAAGCACTGACCTCCATGAGCCTCTTTGCGGCCTCTCCGCATGTAGCCTTGCTGGATTTTATGAATCGCTTTGATAGTCCGTGCTGGGAGGTCCAGTGCCATGGCCAAGTAAATGGGCATGCCTGTGAGACGAACTACGCTTGACTTTTCCTGCCTTGTCATCAAATCCGGAATCCGCTTTCCATCCCAGGAGTTGATCCACAATTTTGTCAATAATAGGTTGGATCTGGTCCTTTGTGAGCTTTTTCAAGGAGAGAGCTTCCTTTTCTGCAGCGTTTTAAATCATAATACTGAAATTATGATAAAAATATTATTTAACCAAGGGGATGCTCTGTTATTATGGAGGGAATATCATTTAACCAAGAAAGTTATGCTTTTCTTATTGTTACCCGATACTCCATGTTTCTTTGTTTATGTTTAAGACGGTATCATGAGTTTTTCCATGTCTGTTTCCTGAGAAATTTATGGTGGTAATTTCAGAAGAGTTATTCAAAGTTCTGACTCTGATTCTATTGCGAGTCCTATCTGAATAGTGGTAGTGTGTTACTGTCCCTTTTCAAGATCAATCTAGGAATTGTTCTTGCTGGTTTCAGCCGATCATATATATGTTTGTGACCAACACCTAATTCTGCATTTAACTATTGATGGTGCAGGGTGCATGGCCGCTTTGGACGCTGAGCACTACCTGCAGGAGGTCGGTGCACAAGAGGGCAAGTCTGATTGACTATCAAAGAGTTTACCAATGCTGAAAGCTACGCTTTGATAATAGGCATTGGGTTGTCATGGTTCAGAAACTTGATATTTCTGCTGCTTATTTGTAGCACACTATTCTTCTCATTAGTATTCAGAAGCCTGAACTCTGAGCTTCATTTTTGGGGCGGACTCAGCTTCTATTGATGTACTGGAAATTGATTCGATTTACGTTGAGCTTGTATTGCGTGTAATCTTCTCTCGCGCACTATGGTATCATTGTGTTATGCGTTTTGCTACATTTGACAACATCTGGCAACATAGGCCGTAGGTACTATATTTTGCTGCACTTTCTGAAACAAGATATGACAGCCTTGATCAGCTAATCCTAGACAAAGCCGTGCCATTCCGACAATGACCATTCTAAAACCAAACAAAGTGCTAGAGAGGGTTAAAAAATAATGACAAACACAACGGATGAAACGGCTATGGCTGGCTGCTAACGAGTTTTGAGTTTCGGCTGAATAACAAACCTCAAGCAGCTATCCGAAGTGGCAAAAGAACGAGGGCAATTGGACACTGCTGCGTACACGCTGTATGTTTCCCTTTCCACAAGAAGTAATCTTTCTTCTAGTGGCCACAAAACCGCGCTATAATTCCATACCACGAAAACTATCCAGTCAAAGCAAATCCAAGGCAGATGAATATTATATACTATCTATGCTTAAGCATGCTATATGCATTGAAATAGCATTCCATGCAGTCAAGAATATATGTGTTACTATCGGGAAGTTTATTTCTTGAATTTCAACAGTTTGCTTTCCATTTGGGGACCGAGACATCCCAGAAGTGCAGGCTATCATATATTCGTCTAGAATTCTTCAACAGCGTGTCTCAACTTTTACAAAACGATGCCAAGGTCATAAGAAATTCTTCTGGGCGAGTAAAACCCCCACGGCTGTGCATAGAACGACAGAGAAGAGACCATCTCTAGATCTCAAGCGTTCCTTCCATGTTAAGGGCTCAGTGACTTTCCTCAGCACTTCTTGGAACTGTTCTTTGGTGTCATCCAGCGAGCCGGAATTGTTGATTACTATGTCCGCTTCAGACTTTTTCCAATCCAGTGCAAGTTGCGCGTTGATCCTATTATGAGCTTGCTCTTCAGAGCACCCATCTCTTGACATGAGCCTCTCAATCTGTGTTTGTGGATCAACCCATACAACAATGACTGGATGTGTCCATCGATCCATCTTTGTCTCGAACAATAGCGGAATGTCAAGGACGATAACCTTGGATCCTTTCATCCACAATTTAGCTGTCTCCCAAAATATGGCAGAAGATATATGTGGTGCCAGAAGACTGAAGGTAAAAGATACAATGCACTATTAGCAACGTTGCCACTAAAGTGGCAAGTATAGATGAAGAGAAAATAAATTACACAGCTAACCAAACAATTATCTATATATTGGGTAACAGAATAAGCATACAGGAGAATGACAGTAGCAGGAATTATTCTGATATCAAGAATGAGCCACGAAAAACTATATTTGAGAAGAAAAGAGTGCATACTGGTATTCCAATAAATTATAAAACCTTAATATAGTTACTATCATATTCTCAACCGCTATAGTATTGCTAAGGTAAATATTGTCATACATTATGGTTAGCATATCAGACAAGATCGACATAACTCTGCACATTCAAGAAAGGATGACAATTCTTATACAAATGAAATGATAGTTGCGGCATACTTCCTCTGTTCTTATTTGCATGACGTTAGGACAGGTTGTTTCGTTCAAAATTGCACTAAACTTCCTGTCCTAAAGTCATATATATCAAATATATGACAATCGAGGGAGTATTTGATATTGTTCTTCAGTTCAGTAATTAGTGTGCAGCAACAATTTTATGAGCAAACTTGACTGGTAAACATTGCATTTGCGGAACACGTGGAGAACAATGGACACAAAAAATATTTGAATTTAGTAAGTTGTACCGGTTTAGAAGCCGACGTTTCTCTGGGTCAGAAAACACAATTTGTCCCAAGCGAGCTCTATCAATTTCCCCACTCTCCAGCAAAATGTCATTCCCAAAGGTTTTTATAATCTTCCTCCAACCCCCGGTTCCTTTACGCACAACATCCTATAAATGTATGGCTCCTCAATCAGTGCAAAACTTATAAAATGGGAGCGTCTAATTTTCAGTCGATTGAAAACTGGGGTTCCTTTCAATCAACGCTTTTGGCCCTTGGATCTAGATCCAATGGATACAAAATGACAACTTTTCTATAGTCTATACATAATACTAATTAATTCATATAATCCTACAAATAAATAAATAACAAAATAATTGAACAAAAGGGTTGTCGTAGATCACCATGCATTGAAAAATGCCGTTGATTGAAAGGAATGCTTGTTTTCAATCGACTGAAAACAAGTATTCCTGTTATAAAATAACCAACAAATTTCAGAACTCCTAAAGTATAATTAAGAACCATGCTATGCAGTGAGTCACATATCCAACCCATGTACTTTTAGCAACTGATATTGTGGTTATGAGTACTGTGTCTGCCTAGCTGTACAAAAAGGGCAGTGTAATATTGCTTCCATTATCATCGCAGTATTGAATTTCTGTTCCAGTTAATATCGAGGGTACTACCTGATACTTATTCCATTCTCACAAAACAGAGTTGCAAATGTTGCCAGTGCATGTTCCAATGTTATGTTTCGCACAAACATTGATCTACCAGGTGAAGACCACAACTCACTTTGACAATTTTCCAAAAAATGTTTGGAACTATCTTATACCAAATGCTTAGTGCTGCGAGGACTACCTCTACTGCATTTTAAATGCCCAGATGAGCTTCCTGCAATTAGTCTAGACTAACTACGAGAGGCTAGAAGTGGCAAGGATGTTGCAAGATTGAATACCAAAGCCAATCTACACGATCACATCTGGAACTCCAGCCAATAGCAACCTACTTATCCTGAGACGCTGTCCAAAGTTAACACTGTACCAAGGGCAGCAGCATAATTTGACCTATAGTAGTATTAAGCTTCGAACAGAAACCTTCGGATAAGTCTAGATACCGGCCGCTTGCTTACCCGAGCAACGATGTCGGCGTCGACGACGGGGACGCCGGCGTCCTTG
Source organism: Eleusine coracana subsp. coracana (assembly GCA_032690845.1). Taxonomy (NCBI): domain Eukaryota; kingdom Viridiplantae; phylum Streptophyta; class Magnoliopsida; order Poales; family Poaceae; genus Eleusine; species Eleusine coracana. The sequence continues at coordinate 65,550,962 of CM064420.1, forward strand.
AAGAGGTTGGACACGGTGCTCTTCCCCGACGCGATTCCGCCAGTCAGGCCGACCAGCCTCATCTCCTCAGCCCCCTCTTGTCGCCGTGAACTAAAATCGAGCAAGAGAGGAGATCCGAATTGCAGGAGTGCAGGTTTCGATGGCGCGCCGGTAGAGTTGGATCGGGCGGCGGCCGCTGGGAGAGGAGACGGCAGTGCAGGGGTGTCTTCTGTATTGTGGGGTCGACTCCAAATGGGAAGAAAGGAGCACTTGGCCCAGTCCATGGAGCGAAACTGCAAAAGGCCCATGCAGGCCACAGCCTCAAATCTGGGCCTGCTCGTAGCCCACATGGTCAAGTCCAGACCCATCCCAGTCGTGAGCCGCGGCCTTTTCTGGTAATCTCGCCTCAGCGCGCCGCCGCCATCCTGACTTCCTGAGGACCAGCACGGAGAAGGCGAGTTGCGACGCGCCGCATGCCGGAGATTTGCCGGCGCCGGTGCACGAAGGGTGCGCCACAGAAGCTAACAGATCAGCATCTACGACTCTCAGGCGCGCCTTCCGAGTTCCGATTGCCCCGCGTACGTGCGGCGCGACGGGGACGTAGGTTCGATCGGGTCCGTTCGAGGCTCCGTTGAAGCCACGCATGTAAGTTTGCTTGCTGATTCTCCAGTTCTCCTACTTCAGTTAAGAAGACTTGCTTCGGCTGCGTCGTCGTGTTGAGGCGTCCATTTTAGTTACAGTCTCGGGATTAGTAGTTGATACTGATCTTCGACAATCCGCTATGGTAGGGCAATTGATTATTCAACTTTCCACGATACTCCATCGCAAATTGCACATGGTAGGGCAGTTGATGTTCGACAACACTACATTGCACATCGCAAATTGCACTCTCCCCATAGAGAGTTTTTTTTTCTTCAAAAATTTGAGGAATTAAACCCAAACGCGTCCCTGGGGACTTCACCCCAAGCTGGAAACTGCGTCCCTAGGCTCACTTAGCTTCCAATAGAAATACTACTTTATTAATTAGAACTCAGATAATTAGAAACACAATGCTCGTAAAGATGTTCGGCGGCCGATTCACCATCTATTCATGTGTGTTAGGGAAAATTGCAATGATCGTATGTAGATGTATATAATTCCACAAAAAGCATGTTGATAGACATTGCGCGTGTTTTAGATGGAAAATGAAAAGGAGGTATAGGCATTCATACTTTTTTAAAACAAAATAATACTGTGGCTAGTTCATGTCCAGCACATAGAAGTACTCGCAGTTTCCCCTGTGGGTCATCCTCGCTATCACTCAACGCATAATAATGGATGCACTCATCACTTTCTCAATTTTCACTCAGCAATCGTTGTTGAGCTTATCAACTGGCAACAAATAATGTCACTGACTGGTGGTGCATAAGCTTATACTACCTCCGAACTTAAATTCTTGACTTTCAGACAGCTCACTTGAACAAAAATTGATGAACTAGCAAAGTTGTCTGAACGACAACAATAAAAATCTGGAGGGAGTAATTAATAAGGCCAGCATCACACCCGTATGCACGAACGAGGTGTTGTTGCCTGCATATGGATCTGTTCATGCTTTCAGATATCTTTCTTTCTAAATCAAAAGAAGTGAACAATGGCCTGTTGCAGACATAGCTCACATAACTCACATGTTCATATAACGAAGTTCGATTCAGGCCCGAAGTGATCGAGCAAATTTCTTTTCAAAGCAAACGCATGATATGAAAATTCAGCTGATATTTTATGCTAATTTTAAGCATCAACTACAAATTACCAGCAAATGAGACCTTATATTGTTATTTACATTTGATTTGTTCCAAACATCAGCAATAGCGTCAATAAAAAAAAATTGCATGAAGATGATGCCAGTCATAACAAACTGGCGCTAATATTTTCTGTCGGGCTCAACACTTTTATCATGTGTTTTCCTTTTTACGTAACCTGCTTCCCAAACTGAATATGCACATTTCAAAATTGTTTTTATTTAGATCTTATTCTTCTTTACCAAGTAACATCTGAAAAGAAGGATGCTGCAGATAGACAATTGTATTCCATGTAAACAAATGCATCTAGGATGAAGAAATTAAAGAACACAATTTTGAATATTGTTAGGTTATATTGAGCCTGGTATCTACATTACAGGAAAGGCAAAATCATCTCATGAAAGACTCTGTATTGGCAAGGTTTATAAGATTGACACAAAGGATATCAAACATGTTATAAATAAAAATATTTATGCTTTTGTTCTTTTTCAATACAAAAAAATATCCCAAGAGATGTCACGCCATACTCGAATGCTTGACAGAAGTAATCGGTAGCATACGAAAGAGAGCGCACTAGTCAAGTGCACATGCATGTCGAAGTTCGAACACAGGAGAGAGATAGAGAGAGAAAGATCGCCTTGACCAAAGCTATGTTGGCTGGCATCTCCAAGGAGGAGAGGACAAAGTTTGCAAAGCAATGAGCAAGTTCCAACGCTGAAGGCGTTTGCTCTCCCCACAAATTATGCAAAAGCGAAAGCTTATCTACCTCCTTTTTTTCCATTAAGGGACTGGAGCAAAACAGGACCCCCTTTCGAAAATTGTACATGTGTACTTGAGGGAGCAAGATGCAGGAGTAGTACGAGTAGTACACCGCAGATGGTGAGAATCCTGCAACATCAATTCTGGGTTTGGCATCTTATGCTCAGTGTCCCCCACTGCCCACTGCAGGTTTATCAGACGGCAGTGCACTGTAGTCGGCATCACTGAGTCGCTGCCACTTTTTTTTCATCTACTAGCCGCTGGCTGTACATATAATCACACACACATAACTCCAGAAGCCATTAAAATACTGCAGGAGAAACAGACGGATAGAGGGACAGAAGGCTTTTCGGTCCTCTACTGCAAAGCAAGTACAAATACCAGTCCACATACTCTGGCTCTCCGTAGGAGGAAGAGGATCTAAATGGACTGAGACAGGGCTATAGTTTCTTGAGAGCAACACAATGCTCCAAAACACATGCTCAGGATAGCTCTATACTATTAGACCTTTTTATTTTCTTCAAAGATAATGAGCTCTGTATTAGGCCTAGGGTGGGCTTGAAGCTTTGTTGAAGCTTTCAAAGTTTGACCGAGAATTATGCCATGAAATTGTAAATTTAATAAAATCGAGAAAGAACATGTGATTTGAAAGCGACCAATGAGTTTGGGCATTGCACCCGTACTGCAATGGTGAAGTGACTAGTGAGGAGGGGGAAGAAAAGAAAACATCATCATTCTACAGCAAGGTACAATCAGAATATAATAGCACATTACAAATCAAACGGAAGAAGAAAAAATTTTTGCTGGAATGAAACACAAAACATCGGATCTCACTGACCTTTTTCTTAATTTATTGGGAACTAGCTAGCTCTTTCATGATTCTGCTCTAGCTTCTTCTCTCTGACCCTTCGGTTCATCACCACCAACACCTTTAAAACACCTGACGGCTTCCAATGAATCCACACATGCATTATATTATGCATATGTATGTCACACCCAGATGAAAAAGGTCTCTCCAATGAACAAATCCTGCCAACATGCCTTAGCTCCCAACAAAGAACACCGCAGCTAGCTCTCTTTCAGTAATGGATGGCAAGAGCATGCTGCACCAGTCAAATCTTCACGAGTCTTGTTCGTCATGCATGTGGATGTGAATTTGATGGGGGGCAATAATATATAGGGCATGGATCAGAACGGTGGTCGGACTCCGCCGCCGCCGCCTCCGCTCCATCCTCCAAAGTTATCTCCAGGGAGCTGGTACGCCCCTACATTCCCGGCGAGATTGTACAGCGACATGCCTCCTCCTCCGGCATCGCCTCCGGTCACGCCAGAGGACTGCGACGCCGTCGGCTGCTGCCCCTGTGGCCCACCCGACTGCCCGACCTGATCTTGATGCGGCTCCCCTCCCGCAGCAGCCGGCGGCGCCGTCTCCTCCTCCTCCCCTTCCAGCGGCAGCCGCTCGTACACCGCGTTGGCGAACGACGCGGCCATAAGGACGACGGGCCCCGCTGCGACGAGCGGGCCCACCACGCTCCCTCCGATCACCTGGCCCTGCCCGCCGGAGAGGAACACGGTGAGGCCGCTGGCCCCCGGCGGGGCGGGCGGCGGGAGCACGGTGCCGGTGAGCGAGAGGATCTCGAACCGGCCACGCAGCGTGGCCACCATGCTCCCCGGCGGGGAGGCCCCCGGCTGCCTTAGCGCGACGTTGACGATGGCGCCGCCGCCGCTGAGCACGCACACGCCGCGGCCGCGGCGGCGCGCGTACTCGGCGACGCAGTCAACGACGTCGGCGCCGGCGGCGACCTCGAGCACGTGCGAGTGCAGCGCGTTGGGGCTGTCGCGGGTCACGATGATGGGCGGCTTGGGCTTGTTCTTGGACCCGGGCGGGCGCCCGCGGGGCCGGCGCGTGGGCCCGCCAGACCCGCCCGCGCTGCCGCTGCCGCCCTCGGCGGATGGGACCATGGCCGAGGACGAGGGCTGGTCGGCGCCGCCGTTGCCGTTCCCTCCGCCGGTCTCGGCGCCCTCGCCAGCGACGGCCGCCGGGCTCTTGTCGGGCGACATCTTGTGGTGGTGCTCCATCTTGACGTGGGAGGTGGGCGACAGCGGGGACGGCTGCTGCTGCTGCGGGCGGAGGAGCTGGTGGAAGTAGTGCGAGCTGGCACCACCGCCCGGGTCCATTCCGGCCATGGCCGAGTCATCTGGCCGCTCCCACCACTTGCCGGCCGCCAGCTTGCTTTATTTTCTCAGTCGATCGGTCCTCGTCGCTCCTTCCCCTCGCGGGTGCAGCTTCTTCGTTCTCCTCACCACCGCCGCCGCAACACCGTTAATACACAGGGGCCGCCGGCTACACCTGCGAACCTGCTGAACATAGCTGCCCTTGTAAAAAAAAAAAACTGCTAAATTTTGCATGCCACAGTGCAGCTAGCTAGATGTGATAAGTTTTTTTATGCACATCTCCGCTAGCTGCAGCGTCTTCAACCTGACGACTTATCTACACACGGCACGGTAGCAAGTGATGATGGACCAACTGATGGTAAAGAGGACGACAGCTCTTGCTAGCTTATAGTAGCTTGTTGTTCCTTACCTCCAGCACAAGCGAAAGCTTCTCCTCGAAGACGCAGCTACAGCTCCGTCCCAGAGCGAACTTCGGTGCTATAGGTACTCCTGCCGAGCTTTTGAAACGACACAGCACATGACACACAAAAGGTGAAGGCGACGCAGACAGGGAGATCGAGAGGAGGTTATTATAAGCTTGGGCGGAGACGAAGCTAGCCCAGGCGTTGGGATCTAGAAGAAGAAGAAGAAGAAGAAGAAGAAGGACGTGGCGGCGGGTGTTGGCAGGGGGAGGATCAGAGAGGCACCGGCGCGAGGCGAGGGGAGGCGAGGGGTGGGACGACAGGAGATGGATGAAGCGTGCGGCGTGCGCGGCGACGAATTAAAGGCGAGAGAGAGAGAGAGAGAGAGAGAGAGACGGCGAGGGATGGGGTGTGGCGCTTGCTCTCCTGCTGATAAGGTCTTCTCCGTTCTCTCTCTTTCTTTCTAGCGCTATAGTAGCAAGCCGATCCAATCCGTCTCGCTCACACCCACCAACTCCTCCCCGTTTTTACTCGGCGGCCGGGTCGCTGAAAGGCCGGGCGCGCGAACGTGTAGGGCACAGGCGGTGGCGGGCGGGCCACATAGCTATAGGTAGAGCACACACACAACAGGAGGGAGAGCTGCGGAACCCCAAAGGCCAGGCCAGGAGGCCCCGCGCCCAAAGCACTGCGTGGACTCGTTTGTCGCGTTAGTTGAACGGAACCCTGTCACTTCACCTCGCCGTGTGGCCGCACGCCGGGAACGGATTTGAAGCAAGCGATCGACGAGCAGGCGGCGTGCCGCGCTGTCCGTGCGCTAAGATGCTTCACCGGTACCGTGAACAACCCGCACGGACGCGCGGCGCCGTACTCGCTCTCACTATTAGCCGGGTCAGGTCACGTCGCGGTGGGCGATCAATGATATGCCTGCCTTTGTTACCCGTGCTCACTAGTGTCCTCGCTGTGCTGCGGCCGGGTACGTTTCCTTTCCTTCTCCCCGGAACTGCCCGTGTACGTTGTCGGTTCTTCCCCACGCGTAAAACGACGAGAGCACAGGGACCCGTGGCGCTTAAAATATGTTTCCGTCTTCAGAGCTACTGTAGTAGTACTACCAGCATTTCGTGCTCCACGCGACCCTCTCATACACACATACGCGTCCATAATAATAATTGTATATATGGCGCTTGCAGTTGGATAATGATGTACGACGACGCCAACGGCAACGTTATGCATTCACAGTAAGGTCGTACCTAATCATTCGAATGTGAGCACCTAATGGTTAAAGAAACAAATATATATATATATATATATATATATATATATATATATATATATATATATATATATGAGCTCCTGATGATGCTTAACTTACCTGCTTCAAGTTCAAAAAGAAAAAAAAAAGCTACACTACTCAGCGGCGAGAACCAAAAAACGCGAGGAGGTTTAAATTGGAGTACTACACTTTGTAGCAACAACTTTTTTGTTTTGTGAATGGAGTACTCTGTAGTGTCAATTGTGTTATCCACATTAAGATGTCTCGCTCGGGGCTTGGAGGAGGGACCCATAATAATCCGCCGAAATAAGAAAATAATCAAACGAGGAAACTGGGGGTTTGCGATTTGTGATGGAGGTTTTCTCGGTGGGCATGGCTGACCTTGAATTGATTGGCACTATATGCATGCTCGCTCAACCTGACACTAAATATTTTATTTTTGTCGATAGATTATTATTATTATTACGGTCCAGCGAGTCATTTTCATGTGACGCACAGAGCAAAACAAATTTGAATGACTAGGCCCCTGATTGGTTGGATCTCGAGACACGGCTGCTGCCTGCGTGTGTAGATGCTGGTTTAATATAGCGAATAATTGTGGGATGGCGACAAATGAGTGTGAACTTCACATGAGTTGTGTGTGGCTGGAAGGGAGAGTCCGGCTGGGATCGAGAGTAGGAAAGTACGCGAGAAACTGAGCTTGATAGGGACGGGGTTTTTTTTTCTTTTTCTTCCACCTTTTACCCTTGATCTTTCTTTTTCTTCAATAACGCCTAATAATCACACCGGCCGGTGACAAATTTTGACTCAATGCTAGCGAGTACACGACCTGGTCCTGGATCATCGTCTGTCGTGTGTTTAGTTTTTCCCTTTTTGTCAAAATACTACTATGACCCTGCTGTTGTATCTGGCTTAATTAAGTTCTTATTAGCTTAATTGTCAAAACTTATACTTGGATTTGATTGATGGTCTCTGTACCTGCAGACGTACGTTCCCGGGCAGCTGCAAACCTGCAATATCGCAATCTTATCCGAACGCGGCGCAGGCAGCGGTATTACTGAAGAGTCGTACAACCCAGTCGTACACATATAGGAGTAGGTAAACGGGTAAGAACGAATCCTGCATCGCCCGAATTATTGGACCACACTCTGACCATCTTTTTTAGGAGTATTTGGCTGCATGGAAGGTCTTATGAATTCTGCTGGTCTACCTTAAACTTGAACCAAAAGTGGAAATAATGAACTACTAGTACTCCTAAATAAGGGAACCGGTTGATCGACAGCAGGAAAGAACGTTACAAACTACTCCTACAGGAGGTTCTGGATCCGACGGCTGTGGAGACGGGTGCACGCGATGGTGTAGGTTCTGTCTGCTCACGGCGCGTACGTACGAGTGAGTGGATCGACGTCGTGTCCAATCGAGAAAAGCACCGTCACGTGCGGTCAAAGAGATAGTAGTCTGGGTTTGGTTGTGGCGGTCAAAGGCGGAGCGGGCCGGTGGCCGCGCCGTACAGCTGTCAGACACGTGGTGGTGGCGCCGGGCGCGTGGAGGGAGCGCCGGGCAGCTCGTTCGCCCGGGCCGGGTGCTTGCGATTTGATGGCGAATTATTCACGCCGTCACGCGCGCAGTCAAGCCCATCCCCATGCATGCATCTCGAGAGATCATGTTCATGTGGTGGTGATCTCCATCGACCGGGCCGCACGGTCTGATTGAGACCTGCTTGACGGGACGTGATGCGGGTCAGTCGGTCAAACGAGACCCTCTGATGATCGCTCTCGATCTTCGTCTTCCTCCTCCAGTCCTCCACCTCCCCCACCACCAGCTCATGCAGTGCCTGGCCTGCTTTCCACTGGGCCTTGTATTATCCCCGGCATCAGCGTGCGAACGCTCCCATTCCTCCTCCATTTTCCGCAGCATAACACCCGTGCAAGCTAAGCTGTACTCCTACTACACTACACCCGTGCAAGCTAAGCTGTACTACTGCTACAGTAGTAGTAACGCTAGCTCAAGCTGCAAGTCTTCTCAATTACATGCACTCAATTCGTGGGCGATCGATAATGCATGTCGTCTCCGCCGATGGATCCCGTCGAAACGTCCCATGCCGGCATGTCCCCGTACGTGTCCTATCATCATATCGCCGCATTGCACTGCATTGCATCCGGGCGGGCCGGCCCCTATATATGTGCCGCACATCACATCATATCATCGATCGATCTCGTCGTGGCCATCGCCACAATTTGATGCTAGCTACCTACGCGACTGATCCTCGCGGTCTCGTACATGCTTCCGCGCCAGTATTTTAATTCCACTCTCTCTGGCTCTCTGCGGCAGGAGCACGTACGCACACGGCACACCGAATAAAAAAAATCTTGACTATTGAACAGTGATATAGCTGCGGCGCTCGGCGTCGACGACGACGATCTGTACGTGTCGGCAGCTAGACAGTGGTGCCTGCTAAATCAAGCCCGCGGCCACAAGGCACAGGCTGCTTGCATTGTTTTTTCTTTTCTTTCGAAAATGGACAGGCTTGCATTTTTGTTCATGAAACAAAAAGAAGGCAGCAGGTTTGCAACGACGACGATATATGGACAGATGGAACTGCGCAGCCTCTACCTACGGCACAGGGAGCTCGATCGAGCCCGCGGAAAGTTATCGCATGCAAATAAACCACCGCCGGCGGGTTGCAGTGCACACTGCACATGCAGCAAGTCAAAACGCAAATAGCGACGTTTGGATTGTTATTGCGTTTCCGTGGCGCCCTCCTCCTCCTCCAGGTCGTCGTTGCCGTCCTTGTTTTTGTTTCGGGCGTGGGTGGGTGTGGGTGAGATCAGATGGGATCCAAACGTATATATTATCCTTGCAGCATATCTCTACAGTTCCTTGCGGTGATTGTTGATTCGTCCATCAGCTACTGATGCATGACCTCATGACCGGCTTTGATCGATCTCTAGTACTCTTTGCCTTCTTCTACCGGTATTAAACTACTAATTCAATTGTTTGAATATCTATCAACATGCGACCGTACGTGCAGCTAATTCAATTGTTTGAATATCCATGGTAGGGCGACACTAGCAGATAGCAGCAACTCAAGAAAAGACGAGGGATAGAGAGCAAAAGGCTGGAGAGAGAGTGAAGATTAAGTGCTTTGAAAAATGCAGGGTGGACAAGTGCGTGGGAACGATGTTGTTTCCTGTGGGCTGCCAGGCCAGTAAAGTATTAACGAGTTCCTGCAAAAGCATTAGGATACTGACGGTGTTGGTTGTCTCAACTAAACCTGTTTGTTTATGTGTTCAAGCCTATGATTATGTTATCTGGTGGAGTAAATAATTGGAGGGCGCTGAGCTACAGGCCGGGCCAGCTTGGCTTGGGTACACTTGTAAGCGCGCGCTTTGATGGGGACGCCTGCCTAGCGTGTGGCGACAAACTATGGCTAGCTTCCATGCCGTGACCTAATTCTCTCCGGCCTTACTGTACGCTGGTTGTGTGTTTGATGCTTTTGCTTAAGTATTCTGCCGTTGTGTGGGTGAAGAAGTTAACAACGCAACTACAAGTGGAATCCGTACCTGTACGCATCAATTGTACCCGAGAGTGAGGGAAGAGATAGAGCGAGAGGAGTGAAACACTATGTCTGATTGACAAAGAAATAGGGAGACGATCGACCAGACAGTGGGTGTCAGGATTCTCATTTAGCGGATGATGAGTTCTTTTAATTATTTACAAGTCAACTACTTAACAACTGTCTGGTATATTGTTATGCGTCGCCCCACACACCTTCATGGCCTCATGGGGGGAATAATAATGCCGCCTCCAAATTTCTAACACAAGTGACGCGTGAGTTGAAATATATTCAACAACTATGCCCCCATCATTGCTCATAGATTTACTAACCGATTACCTGTATGTAGTTCAACAAGCAAACAATGATAAAAATGTAAACATTACTACTTACACATAAGTTGAATATAATGGAAGAAGAGACTAAAGGTCTACAAGAACTTATATTTTGTGAACTTGTCTGGCAATGTCATCTCTAATACTGTAGAGCAGTATACTTATTATTCATGGTACTCCCAAATCCGGGATATATATTATATTTGTATCAAAGAGTTGTGTGTACGGTGCACAATAAAATTCGGGAACGCTGATGTATCAAAGAATAATGTTACCATGATGTGGCCCATGCATTGGCCAACAAAGTATAGTCTATCATTGAACATTTCATTGTGAATTGAATGTACTCAAAGCCACAAGAAATAATAATAACCAAATCCTCATCGATCGGGGCAACTTACATACATACATATAGGTCAGAGCAAAGAGCAAATATATGCTGTCATATGGTGAACAGTACAAGCAAGCATGTGAGGAGGGCACCTTTAGAACAGTACGCGCGGATGCAGTGTCCTGCAGCTAATTATTTACTGGTTCCGTCCTGTTTATAATTATATGAGAGATACGTTCAAGCGCCCGATCTGGACTGTTTGAAAAAGGTTCGTTTTCTTTCTTCGGCCAAATGATTGGTTAGTCTTTGCTTTATCAAGATTATGATCCGCAGGACAGGATCGAACATCTTGAATTTGTAATTCAGCATTCGGTTACATATCTGAAATATATATTTCTAGATAGACCGAAATATTAAACTCAAATAACTATTTTGTAATTCAGCATTCGGTTACATATGCTCACTACTTCATATATTATTCCGGTGCAGATGGATATACTACTTCGATTTTGCTAATTTACAAAATGAGCAGCATCCAAATAACGTCCAACTTTTCGTGCACAATCTAGCTAGGTCCTGCGCTGATACATGTTCACGACCTCAATCTCAGGGAAACCCATTCTTTACAGAGTGTCTGCTGGCGCGCATTCTTAAAGCAGTTAGCAGCTAATGAAACCCCGCTCAAAGCTGCATGCTTTCAGCTTTAATTAGTACCAGTGCCGATTACTCAATGAACACATCAAGAAAGCTTGTCATGATGCCTCCGGTTTAGCCAGCCCAGAAAGTCCTGTTTGCCAGAATAATAATCTCTGGAAAGGCGATACTCGTAGGTCTCTTTCATCTTTTGCTTCGATGACATCCGATGCCTTCCGTACGTGCGCGCGCGCGTGCTCAAGCTCAAGCACAACTTTGCGGATGCAAAATAATGTATGAGTGACATCACGACCGGACTAGAACGAAAAAAAGAGGCGGAACACGATCCGTTATTTTGGGTTAATTGATTCATTAAATCGGAGAACGCGCGACACACACATATTCTCGCAAAATTACCGGCTTTCGTCGAAACGAATCTGAAATTGGCAAAGAGCATCGCGTGCAATTAGCTCGAAGCGACAAGTTAGCAAAAGATTAATGTACCAGCAGTGCTTATATTAATTAAACATAGTTTGATGACAACAGCAAATTAAAGCATCTATCCGATGGGCGCCGGCCGGCCGGCTAATTGAAAATCAGGCAGCAGGTCCGGCTAAAGACGACGGGCTAATAAAGCAGCTAGCGTGCCTGCAAGTGGGGAGGAGCGATTAGATTAGATTAGATTAGATTAGATTAGGGACGGGATTAAGATAATCCCCGAGCGGCGCGCTGTCTCATCGGCGAGCATGTGCTTCGCCCCGCGCTTGTCGCGTTGCGTGCCATCTCTCTCTCTCTCTCCTTGGGCCGACAGACAGAGACCGACCCCTCGGCAGCTCGATCGACCAGCTCCGTCCATGGCGCCTCCCTGGAGCTCGACAGCGACGTTAATCTTTTTTTTCATTTGGGGGACGTCTGACTTTGGTGATTAATTATTAATGACGCACCCGCCCGGCCTTAAGCCGCCTTTCGCCGTTGCTTTACCGGATGGGACTCGTTGGAAATGATGCGCCCCAGTTGCTGCTGCTGCTGCTGTGCTGCCGCCGACCGGTCTTAATCTGCGGTGACCTAATCGGGGCTAGATGCATGTAACCAAATAAGGCCGCACTTGCAACTTGCAGTTATAGTGATGCATGCAGCTCGCCCATTTGCACACAGCTTTCAGGGTCGTATCATAGAATTTTTCCATGTCTGCGATGTCAATGTTAACCTACAGCACTATCCCATCTATACGTACTTTCTTGTATATGTACTATATGATTATTCGCCTGTTCTGTACTTCTGTGGTAGTATAGTATATGGCTGCCGTCCTTGTAATTTCATTTGCTCGTACTCTTAATAATTAATAAACTGATGCATGAATCATGATAAAGGATCGGATTATGAGCATGCAATGATGATGCGCCTCGCTGTTACGGGGGAGCTTCGCGACACGTGTCGACGGGCGGAGGGAGCTGTCGGTTGCACCAGCGATGCCGGCATCTAGTGTGGGGCCGGGACGCGGCCACGTGGGAAAGGGAGCGGCCCGTGCGGAGGGGCCGAGGGCCACGCGTGGGAGCCGGCCCCCGCAAACCGCAACAGCAGTGGCGCTGCTGGCTGGTAGTGCTAGTGGCACGCCCGGGAGGAGGGGAAGAAGAAGAGACGTCGCGTCGAATCTTTGATGATGCCGCGATGGGCCGTGGGCCATCCGCCGGCGAGGTTGAGCCGCACCGAGGCGGGCCGCCGGGCCACGTGAGCGTGCCGGCGACCCCGCGGCCGCGATCACCTGCGCCCCGTCGCGTCAACTGTTGCTGCGGCTTTCTTGCCGCTCTCGGGCTCTCTCTAGTCCCGGCTCTCTGAAGCTTGTGGAGCCCAATCCGTGGATCTCTACCTGGGTGCTGACCGTTCGGCTGTCGTATAGCAGCCTGGAGTATTGTCCATACATGACACACGAGCGAGGAAGGGATTGATGCCATTGCCACCGGCGTCGGCGTCGCGCGTAAATCGTGCGCACCGGCGGTATCCCACCGGGCGAGTAGTGACTGAATCTTTTTCGTTAGCGGTATTGTCCAACTTGGGGTTTTGCGTGTTGCCGGAGTGAGAGAGGTAGGACCAGAGCTTTACCTGGGCTGCTCTTTGCCACTTTGTTTGTTTGGTGTAAGAGGAACAAAGCCCAGCGAATCCACATGGGCCCTTGGGGTAGTTTGAACTTTGAAGGATGATGAGCAGTTGCTCGTCGAGCTTACATCAAGAAACAGAAAGAATTGATATATCCTGCCTTTTTTCATTTCAGAAGAACGTGCAGAAGATGGGAAGTATATTCGTTGACATCGACCGGAAGTAGGCGCCGTCTCATCCAAATAAGGATTTCTCGTGAATTCTGTGAGCTGAAAGAGGCGCTGGAGCAGCAGATTTTTCTTTTTCCGGAATCCCGTGTTCTGGAGGTGCCCAAGCATATTGAACCTGTCGAGGGAAGCATAGTTGCCAAGCATTCTCTATTGACAAGACTGCGCTTCTGATTCTGATTCGAACAACTATTTTTACCCACATCAGGATGGACCAAAATACTAGCACTGGAAGCTTTGAATTGGGAAATGTATACCCAACTCTTCTTGCTGTAAGTAAAATGAATAAATTACTATACTGTACAAACAGAAGAGAAGCTACCACAATACAATGCTAACCTGTTCTTCTATAAAAAAAATCTATAAAGTGAAAAAAAAAGATTATTACAAAAAGAACATAAATATTTGAACGGCCATACAAACAGAAGTCAGAGTCAGAAACTGCATAATCTTTCAGGTGCTTCTCTACATAATGCTAACAGAACAGTTGAACATGTTCTTTTCTTCGCAACCCCAAGAAACTTACTGGATTGATCAGTCTAATCAGCAGTATGTACAACCTGTCTCTCCACTAATCTTGGTTGCCTGTCGACAATCTCATTTGACCACCTGCTGTCATTCAATATGGATGAACAACATGACAATTCCATGACAGACACCTTTAAAGTAGAAATTTGGTAACATTCGCAAATAGCCTGCGATTGGATGATCGTGACATGCCAATTCAAGGATGACACTTCAGAAAGTGAAAAACTGGAATCATTCACAAATAACTTCTGGATTGGACAAACGCAATACGACAATTCAAGGATTCATAAAGTAAAAAATTGGCATCATTCGCAAATAGCTTGCGGATTGGACGACCGCAACACGACAATATAAGGATAACACTTCATCAAAAAGAAAAAAACTGGCATCATTCACAAATCGGATTGGATGAATGCAGCACGACAATTCAAGGAAAACACTTCAGAAAGTATGAAGCTACTATCATCATTCGCAACAACTAGCTAGTAAGGAATCATGCATGTTTCAAAGAAGGAAACATGAAGTTGTCTATGCCACAACATGATGCTAAAGACAATTCCTGTTGCCTTACATACATATCAAAATTGGAATAAGCTAATAAGTAGTGGGCTTGCTTCAGTTTGCAATCACCTGACCTTAAAATACTAGAAAGTCAACATCACAACAATGTTCAAACAGAACAGAGCATACTTAGCGATGCACCAAAAGAAAACATTTGGATCACTCACTCCCTCACTATCCACCCATAGCCAAGCAACAATGCATATCTGAACTTACATGAAGCATGCAATTCTACGTGTAAACTGTCAGAGAAGTGAGGCCGTACCTGTCGAAGACAGCAGCCAGAGTATCAAAATTGGCACGCTCCTCAACAAACGCCTTGAGCTCCGCCGCTCTCCTGGCGGATGGCAACTTGACGGCGGGCGCGCGGGACATGGCGTCCCGGAGCAGCACGCTGACGGCGCCCCCGGACTCCGCGATGGCCCGTCACCCGCGGTTGACGCTGGCCACGAGACACCCCTCGGTGGTGGCCATGGGGACGTAGTACTGGCACCCGTCCAGGAGCAGCGGACCGGCGGCCCCGACCGGCATCTGCACGAACCCGACGGGCATCTCGCAGCGTTGCCCCAGGATGGCCTGGTAGTCCATCCCCTCGAACGGGAGCCCCTCCACGCCGCGCGCCGTCACTCGCCGGAGCGCCTCCCGCCGCAGCCTGGCCGCGCGGCGGCAGTTCCCGAGGCGGGACTCCAGGCGGTGCGACGGAAGGTCGCCGGACACCACCGCGGCGACGATCTCCTCGTCCCCGACCTCCGCGGCGTCATGCATTGGCTGTGGCGGCGCGCGGCGGCGTGGGGAGGAGGCGGCGCGGGGTTCGGAAGAAGGGTGGGCGAACGGGACGCCGAGAAGGCAGAGGAGGTAGACGACGGAGGCGAGTTGGCAGAGCACGGTGGCGGCCTCGCGGCCGCCGAGCGGGAACCGGAGCGCGCGGTCCGGGTCACTGCAGAGGCGGAGCAGGTCGCAGGAGGAGAGCACCAGCGAGATCATCGCCAGGCCGTTGGTGATCCGCACGGGGAGCGGCATCGACCGCGCCGCGGCCAGCGCCGCCGCGACGCGGCTCGCGAACCGGCGCGCGTCCATCCCCATCTCGGCGAGCCGGCGGCGGCGGTCGGAGGAAGGAAGGAGCGGGTCGTCGAGTGCAGTCGCCCGGGCGTCGTGGTGCGTGCTGCCGGCGGCTCGGGAGGCGCGTCGCATGCCGTGCGGGGGATGGGGAGGGGTTGGTCGGCGCGGCCGTGCGGGTGACGGACTGTGATGTGGGAGGGGGGGATCGAACTGGGCGCGGAGTCCCCTTCCTTTCTTCTTCTTGATGTGCACGGAACGCGAAGCAGAGAGGGGGATGTTTCGGCGCGGGGCTCAGAAGTTCGGCGTGACAGGGAACGAGCGGACAGGGGGCGGGCACGGGGCCCGCGCCGCCGCCGACCCGAGACAGTTCTTCTTTTCCTCTTTCCTTGCAATGCAAAGCAGGAGGCGTGGAGGTTTGGTCAGATGGTGAGGTGGACGATCCGGTAATCGATGATCACGGTCACGGTAGTGGCGGGTCCACTAGCCAGAGGCCCAGAAATCAGGAAAAACATGTTGAAGCGCTAGACGCATGACCTGGTTAGTTGGTCGAGATCAGCATGCTGACTGTTTCGGACACCCATTTTCCCTTCTTCTTCTTCCTCCTCCGTGACAATTGCCAAAGTCGCTCTCCATGCATATGCTCCTCCCTCCATCGCATGCTTTTGTTAGGGTCACCCTCAAAAACCTACCTAGGGCAGGAGCGAAGCCAGACGATTTCTCATCAGCCCATTAAGATAACCGGGTCAATCAATCACTGCTGAAACGCCGGTTTACCTTGTTTTTACCAAATTCTCAGGCGCTCAATTTTCGAATGTCTAATTGTGATTGATGTTTTGCCAAACACCTAGCACAATGTGGCATCTAAACAAATATTCCTCTGATTCATATTTGTTGTCATTGACTAGCTCAAGTTTGAGCTACCTGATGACAATAAAAAAGAATAGAGGAAGTATGTAATATATAATAGTCTAAGTCCACGCATTAATGTAGTGGCATAGTTGCACATACTTAGAATAACTAGGATATAGCCTAACACGCATGCACAATTTTTTCATATAAAATACAAGATAAAGTGAAATAATTATAAAGTTCATTGAGGATATTTTTAGACTCATCATAAATGTATGAAGGTCTACCTCAACTCATGCAGCCCTCAATGTCACAGCCATGCATAGTAAAGTCATTTTTTTCCTGTATTCCTGACCCAACTTAATCCTATATATGGATATGTAGATATTTTGTGAAAATTGGTAACCATTATGATAGTAGACAAATAGTAAAGTCAATAGATAGATATGTAGCGACACATGAAACTCTCGAATAATGGTGTCATTAGGTAAATCCTTTACCAACCAGGTCTGGATCCTTTGATGTTTAATTACTTGAAGAAACACTACAATGAACTAATGATTAATGAAGGTTGTTTCGAATGGTTTAGGTAGAAAACCAATTCATTTTATTTTTCATTCTTATGAGGCGGACGTATATAGAAGAAAATAGTACTTCAATCCGATGCAGCTACTCATTCCACTATAGAAATGGAGTAGTAGTTCTTAAACAAATGCTTAATGATGTATTGTCAACATTCTCTCCTTGTTGTCGCAAAAAAAAAAAATCTCTCCTAGTAGTACTGCAGACGCACTTTGTAGTGCATATGCCCCAAACTGAACGTGCAACAGTTACGCAGTTAAATTCAAATTCAAGTTGTCGAAACTTTGGAACCGCCACTGCTCTCCAATTTGCCACCGCCGCGCTTTCCGTTTGAAAGGAAAATGATTATGCAGCAGTTGCGCAGAAAAATAATGCGGCCCCTGGTCCCCCGGCAGCCAAAATGCGCTGGGTTCCCATAGCAGTAGCACAGGCACACGGCACACGGCAGCGCGCGCCAGCGGAACGCGAAAAAACCCGGGCCCCAATCACAATCCCCTTTCCCCTCGCCGCCGCCCACCTTTTTCTTCCCCCGCTTCCACCTCCGATTCACTCCGCTCGCGCCTCCCCCTGCATCCCCCAATCACCTCGAGCTCGAGGGAGGAGGCGGCGGGGTCGCGGCGAGGGAAG
The DNA here is from genome assembly GCA_032690845.1 of Eleusine coracana subsp. coracana. Taxonomy (NCBI): domain Eukaryota; kingdom Viridiplantae; phylum Streptophyta; class Magnoliopsida; order Poales; family Poaceae; genus Eleusine; species Eleusine coracana. The sequence goes on from CM064420.1 coordinate 65,568,706, forward strand.
TTTCCCGAACGATCCCCTTCAACAAGCCCGCTAATTTGCCCCCGAGTGGTTGCTTAACAGATGGCTGTGCAGCAGCAGCCACAGCAGGCGGGTTCGGCGTCCGGGTCGGCGTCGGCGTCGAGCTCCAACTCGGGGCTGCACCTGCTCTCCTCCTCGCCCGCGCCATTCGGGGACACCACCCTCACCAAGGTTTTCGTGGGGGGCCTCGCCTGGGAGACCAACAGCGAAAAGCTCCGCCGCTTCTACGAGCGGTTCGGAGACATCCTCGAGGCCGTCGTCATCACGGACCGCCACTCCGGCCGCTCCAAGGGATACGGATTCGTGAGTAAACTCGATTTCCTGTTGATTTTTGCTTCTGGGTGTTGTTTTTTTGCTGTATGGGTTGTGAAGACTTTATGTTGGTTGACGAGTTACTTGCTCCACAGGTGACGTTCCGCGACCCTGATTCCGCGAGGAAGGCCTGCGAGGACCCGACGCCGGTGATCGATGGCAGACGAGCCAACTGTAATCTGGCTTCTCTTGGTCGCGCCCAGCATCCCGTGACCCACGGTATTCTTCTGCTCCAGTATTGCTTTGCTCTTGCTTACATGGAAACACGTTTTGAAATCAATCACTGTGTCAAAACTTGGAAATGTCGCATGCTGAAAAGTTAATGCACTGTATTCCCACCTGATACCGTTGTCATTTATGCAAATTGAATTAATCAATTGTACCATGGTGCTTACTCTGGAATTCAATTATGCATTAAGCAAGTTGTTGTGGTAGGGAAAGAGCTAAGTCTTCTCACCTATATTAATTACACAATCACATCAGACATCAAGAAAACGGTGAGTTGGTAGGCTTACTTACAATGCATTGCCATTACCTGTGGACTGTGTACATAACAAATTAAAAGTTGCACCTGCTCCTGTCGCAATTTCCTGATTTCGAAATGTTGCAATTGTCCATTCGTTTACACAATATTTACAATGCTTATGGCATGCTTATTATCAAAGGTGATAGCGAGCAGATATATTTCCTTTTAGTCACACTCCTAACTGACTGATTCACACTCTTCTATAGATGACCAATAACAGTTGCAGCATTTGTAATGACACCATTTTTTATTGTTTTTAATAGGGCGGCCAAGATCAGCCGGGCCTTACTTTGGTCTTCAAGCTCCAAGGGGATTCTATGTTGGTGGTTATGGTCAGCACCGACCACTTCCACTTGGGTACTACCAAGGATTCCCAGCTCTCCAGTACAGGTAACAATGTCACATGGTTCATTAGCTTTCTGATGTTTTTTTATTAAAGAAAATTGTTCAAATGACAGGCTGCATTTACTTTTTAGAGTATATATTTGTTAGTACGGTGTCCACTTTGCTTAGCTTAATTGGCCTTTTTAAACTATGAACTAATGTCATCCATTTATGCTCATGGAACATGATCTAATTGTTTGAAAGCCATATAGAATTCCATTCAGTTGTTCATTTTCTTTCTTTTGCAGTTACACTTCATATGGGACCGAATACATCTATCCACAGGTTGAAGTGTGAAAGTTTATCACTTTCTGTTGTGCTTGTGCAGCATAAGGGAGTTCTATGAACCAGTGGTCTAATTAACAATTTTTCTCATTGTAGGGCACACTGAACCCATATGTTGGTCAGCAATATCTTCCGATTTATGGAGTCTCATCAGGAGCAAATGCAGCTAACCAACCATTTGGCCAACTGAGCCCATCCCTTTCAGGAGACAATGGTTATTTGTCGGTTCATGGTTACAATATGCGTGGAAATCAGTTTGTGCAGTTCACTGGGTCAAACTTCAGCAATGCATCAGTAACAGCTCGGCCTACTGTTCAGACACCGTTTCTAATAGGTATTATACTCTTCATGCCACATGTGTCAGTATTTTATAGACTTTGCATCTTCTAAGTTCTGAAAATTGCTTAAGGCTTGTGCTATCTGTGGTGCTTTTAGTATGTATATAATGTGGATAACCTTAAAGTTTTCATGCAATGTAACTGTACTCATGCCATCCATCATAAGTTAAGACTAAGACTTTTAAAACATTCACTTTAACTTAAGTCCTTTGACTTAAGACTAACCTGTAACAGTAGGTAGTGGAAGTTCTTTAATTGAGTTACTTGTGTGACTTTAACTGTGTATTAATCCAGTAAACAAAAATATCAGTTCAGCATTGATACTGAAGCCATCATGCTGCCATATACATTACTGTGTATTTGTCTTGTCTCTGTCTGTTTTTCCCCATGTCTTAATAATCATGCATCAACTGGATTTTTCAGCGGCTTCTGTGCCTACGCATACACACCTAGTCATTCCAGCTCACTCACCTCAGCTTACACAAGCTAGTGGTTCAGACCAGAGAGCAAGCTGAACTGTGCGCCAAAATATTTGTACCTTGAGGTTTGCTTTGTATGCATTGTGACCATCTGCTCAGCTTTTTAATTGTGAGGCAGAAACTAATATTGGTGCGATAATTTCTGGCAGGTACCCTTAGATTGCACAGGACTAAAAAGAGCAGTGTTGCTGTATCTGCAGCATTTGTTCTTGCCTGGCAAGAAACCATCCTTGCATTCATAAGGTACCAACTTATTTTTTCTGATTTCCTGTCCTTCAAACCAGATTACTTTTTGAACAGATCATGAAGCTTGATATTACTTTTGAACTTGTGATTTATCAGAGATGCCAAAATTATTTGCGTTTGTTTCCCTTATGCTCCTTTCTGTATTCCTTAATCTTGATAAGTTTATGGAGGTTTGTTGAAATGCTTCTACCAAGTCTTATTAAAGATCTGTTTGTTCCATTTTCATTGAAAGGTGGGATGATGTTCCCTTAGAAAGAAAAACAAAGAGAGAAAAGCCTCACTTGAAAAAAATATATACTGACGGTGCTTATCAAGAATCAACCTTAAATTAAACAATGAGTGATAACTATGTTGATGACCTTTGCCATTGCCCAAAGGTAGCTCGTGGAGCTAACTAAATTGAACAGTGTGCTTATCATGATTTTTTTTGTCTTTATTTCTGTCATTTGTTTCCAATTTCTGGTTCTTTCCCACAATTTAACAATAACTGACGCATTCTGATTTGTGATGAAAAATTATGCAGGTTGTTGTTGTCATGCTCAGCATATGTACCGTCAAAATCGTGGAATTGTCCTGATGGATAGGGCAAATACCCAAGAGCGACGGTTGCTCTTGCGGTTTGCTGGGTTTAAATTCTGTCCCAATGTCTCTATATGTGATCATTATCATTGATGGAGCATAAGGCGATGGATGCAGCCTTGATCCTGTATCTGATGGCTCATGGAGTTATACTTGATGCTGGAAAGGAGTCCAGCATCTATATGATGGATTAGTCCGAGGGGGATTAAGACATCATCACATCCAGATGATTACAATCGTCTGAAACATCATAGTCGTGTTAGTATGTGGTCTACCATTTCCCGAAGTGGTATCGCATTGGCCTGAGAATGTTGCCAGTCGTTTCTCAATAGCCAGTCATAATCGTGTTAGCTGTGATGCCAACATGAGAGCTCCATGTATTTCTTTACCCAACCTCTTGTAGTTGGGTATAGTCCTTTATTTCCCTCAACTGATTATCGCAGATGCTGGTGTCTTTATTTGCAGTTAAGCAGATCAACATGTACTCGTATCTGGTGCAGTTCTTCTCAGTAGCGAACTTGTTGCCTGTATGCATGTCCCAGAAGTTCTGGTTCAACTATGTACTATTCTGCGCCTGGTAGTTCCAATAGCCTCTGTATGCTTCCAAAATAAAACCATCCGACGAAATTTCATCATGTTGTCGGACCTCATCGAGATTACTCAATAAGTTCGAGTTATTAAAACGGGGATTGGAAGTACATGTGTGCCTGTGTCTTGTGAAACTCTTGTTATTCCTTTTGATTTATTAATGATTATGTGAAAATACAACAAGAACAGGGCATTACGTAGCCCTCCCAGAGAAAAGATGTGCAACAATTCTTACTTTAGATATTTGCCACTGGTTCGATGTCAAACAAAGCTATACTCTTTAAACGATCCTAACACTACCATGAGTTTTTCTGTCAGTAAACAAATGCATACAACTAAGCTTCGAAAGGCATTCTACAGTACCAATAAAAGCATGTCCTCCGAAGCATCCTAACTACTCTGTGGTTATAGTAAGCATTTGATGCTACTGGATTCTGATGATAGCTCTTTAATCGGTCACGTTATAGCTCAAATGCTATTAAATTCATAGGCCTGCATAACCACTTATTCCTTATACACCCAGCCAGTCGAAATCTCGGAGCTATGGCTGGAACAGCATGCCATCATAGAACTCTTAATTGAAGATCGGGATATCCAGTTCTAGCCTTGTATTTTTCGAACAGATCTTGCATTGCAATGACGAATTGTCTGTGGGCTTCATTTATCTGTTAAAATACCAGAACAGAGTGTGTTTCAGAACAACCCTATTACTGAATCATTGATGAGAACCCCTACTTGTTCTGTGCATCTAGATAATCTACATAACAGTTTTCCTTAGCAAACCGTTCAATAGGGTTCTCATACCTCATCAGCCGTAGGTTGAGGGTTCTTTACGACCTCAATTGGCCTTCCCACAACCACATGCATTGGCGTTGCCAAAGGGATTGGTGTCCTGCAGTAGAGTGTAGACTCAGACTTTCGAGTAAGACAATTAAATGACATTGTTCCAGCATTTATGCAGGACAAAACATATGAAAAGCAGAGAATTACCCCAATTTTCCCCAGAAGATGATTGGAGAAAATTTAATTGCCCTAGCAATCTTGACAATTAACTTTCCACCTGGCCTCCACCATTTATACACATAGCTCTGTTCAGATAACAGGAAGAGTAATCAAGAACAAATCCAATTTCTAAATTTACTGATAGGGACAAAGAATATGCAAGGTTAGGTAGACTCTCTTCTAAGTCTGTAACAGTTTCTTTTTTTTTTTTTCATTATTAGTTCCTTGCTTCAGCACTTCACTTAAATTGTAACATTATTGCAATATTTGTATATCATAAGCTAAATCAAATGCTGTTACCTGTCCGAAAGCAAAAACAGGGACTAAAGGGCTACCCGTCTCAATAGCTATCTTTACAAAACCTTTTCTTGATTTAAGAAAAGCAACCTGAGAATTACAAGAGTAGTTCATTATTCAGTTTCTCCATGGAGAATGAATGCAAATATACTCATCAATGATACAAGAAGAATCCACAACAAACCTCTGAATCATGATCCATATGAAGTATTTCCTGAACCCCTCCTGGCACTATGATACAACTGTACCCAGCTCCAAGGTAGGAGTAGAAACTCTTCCTTGATGCAGGTGCCAACCCCAACCATGTCCATATTTGTCTCAGGAACGGGGTGTAGAACACCTAATCAACGAAACTACCAGTTCAGAACAGAGGAGGAACAATCATATCACTAAAAACAGAATGAAATCAGGAGACAATAACAATGCACTCTCGCAACCTAACATCGGAATCTCACCGCAGTGCTTGCTAGAATCTTCATCTTGGGTATTGGCATGAATCCAACAAGGTCCCCAAGGATGCCAGCAGCGATGGGCAAAACAGAATGCGGCTCATAACCAAACACTGCAGAAACGCAAGGCAGCAAAATCAGCAATCCACAAGCTCTATTAAAAGCCCCCAACCTTTCTACCTGACTTGGAAATGACTGAAAAATAGCTGGATATGATGATTCTGAGGTACAAAAAGGGAAATAAGACGGTTAGGATGGATGAGCTCACCGTAGGCTCTGTTGGGGTCAAAGGCGTCGTAGTCTTCGACGTGCAATGTGACGGGGAAATACCCAATCACGTACCTGCTTATGAACCTGCGGATGCGCGCGTCATCGAGAAGCCAGATTCAGCAATCGGTTCCGCGTGAGACAAGAATCTGTAACATGAGGAGAGCAAATCCAAGGACGAGGAGGAGAACCTGGCGATCTTGCGTCCCAATCTGCCCTTGTCATTGACAGGCACGAACATGAAGAAGAGCTGCGTGGCCAGGACCCTGCATCATCGGAAGAAGCACGGGGATGACGAGCGGAACGATTGACGCGGTCAGGAACAGCGCGAGCAGGGGCGAACTAAGCGGAGTGCGGAGTCACGTACAGGGCGGCGACGCGGCGCGGGAAGAGGAAGAGCGACGCGAGGACGAGGAAGGCGTTGAAGTGGATGGCCCCGAGCCAGAGCGCGAGCGCCACCGTGGTCCGCAGCGGCGAGTACGCCGTGCCCCGGAACACCGTGGTCCCGTCGGCCGCCCGGTCCCCCGCCGCCTTGCCGTTGCCGACGCCATTCGTCGTCCCCATCCCCATCGATCGATCCGACGAGCTGGCTCTGGCTGGACAGCTGGTCGTCGGCGGGAAGCCCGATGCGAGGCGCGCGAAGAAGACAGAGAGGGAGGGAGGCTGGGAGAGTGGTGGGGTTGGTGTGCGGTAGAGGGTTCTAGCGTGGTCCGCTTCCCTCTCGTCGCGCTCGCGTGTGGCTGACGATTCCGACGTGTCGCCCTGCAATTTTCTTGTCCCGGTGGCGCCGTCGCGTGATTGAACTCCCTCCCTATCCAGCTGGTGGCGCCCGTGCCTCGTCGCGTACGAGTACTGTACAGTCTAAGCGCAGCCGGCGCACCGTTAGCCGCCTCCGAGACTCAGACAATTTACAACTCCACCGTATCCCGGTGTCCCGGCATACGGGAGTCCAAATTCGACTCGTGCAAATCCTCGACAACGTCGTCATCGAACGAGTTTCCCGGTTGGTTGGGCCGATGGCTCGCCGTGCGTCACGGTGTGGGAAGTGAGTGATGATCCAGACTGGATCAGCTGCTCCACTTGCAGATACTACAGGACAGGAGGTGCTGCCCATCGTAATGTGGAGCACGAGAGCTGTCCCCGTGCTGGATCATGTTGCACGTGCGCATCGCTAGGCCACGGGGCGGCAACACGGCAGCTGGTTAACTTCGTGGCAGGCTGAGCGTTGAGTGTTGGGGCGCGCCGCGCGCGCGCGTGCTGCGGCCCCCAAACGCACAACCGTGATGACCACAATCCGAAAGCAATCGGTGGGATGGTCATGCGACGAAGAGGACGTTTAAGCAGTTCCTGAAGTGGCGGATCCGGACTAAGGGAGGCATGTTCTAGCTACACCTACACGTGCAAGTTAAAATATCGAATAAAGAGTACCGGACTATATAAGGTATTTAGAGTCTGAGATTCCAACTTATAAATTATTTTGTTGTAAATCCCCATTCAAAATCACCCTAATTTATATATGTTTAATTTATTAAATATATTTTAGGTTATTTGAAACAGTCAATGGTGTTCTTATGAAACATACAAAAATTTAAAAACATAATCTTTATATATATATATATATATTTTTAAAAATATGCAATAAAAATATCAATTAGAGTTTGAACGTTGTCTCATAAAGTTTGAAATTTGGATATGTTTTCATACAAAATAAGATGAGTTAAACTCATTAAAATTCTTTAACAATGTTAAATTTATTAAATTTAATTTTTTGAATTTATATCAATGAAAACATATAAATAAAAAAATAATATGTGAGAACTTCAAATAATTTGTAGGGTAGTTTTCAATCTCTACAATCTATTAATTGAGGTACGGTCGTCCACTTCGTGTCTATAAAGTTAGAGATTAAATCCAAATCGTACCTTCTACATCAAGTACCGAATTTCAAAAATCATAACTACCACGTCCGAAGCTTAAATGAGGCAAACTCGAACTCTATCTCGTAGCTCTCGAAAAGTTCTACAACTTTGGTATTCAATGGAAGTCCAGATCTCACAGCTCTGGTTTCCAAATATGCGATGCAAAAATATTTATTCTAATTTGGACTCCTCTGCGTAGGTCTTTATGCGGGGCTCATATCTCCTACCTCCGTAGTCCAAATAATATGATCCATATATATTTCGAAAAGGTCTCGACGAGATCTACGACTTTCGTGTTTTAACTTTTTTTATTAGAGCAAGTTTTTAATTTCAAAATCACGTTATAATACAGTGCTATTTCTGGATTCCGTGAATTGATTTTTCTTTCCGGATAAAGTTTTTAGAATATAGTAAAAAATAGTGATAAAATTATTACTTTTGATATATAAAATGGTATATTAAAAAGTATCAACGGTAATATAAATATAATCTTTCATGTAAAAAATATCAATAGTATATATATCTAATAATTATATTATATAAATAATTCATATATAAATTATAAAAAGTGTTTTATTCACGTCTTATTAAATATAAATATAAGTCTCATTGTGTTCACGTCGCAAACGGCCATTTTGTAAAAACTGTTTTTTACAAATGAGTAAATTCAGGTGGGAAGCTTCCCACCATAGTTTCTGAAACAAAATTATAAAAAATATTTTATTTTTTTAAAATCCGTAACAACACACGAATATTTTACTAGTTATTACACATAATAAAGAAGACAAATTTAAGGTCGCTGCCACAGGTTGCTGAACATTGTCGCCCACCTTCTGCACCATCCCGGCCCAATAAATTACTCGAGACCAAACGGAAACGACATCTCGCCATATCTCGCTCGTCGTAGTGCAACTGGGAAAGCGAATCCAGTGGCGAATTGCAAAGCAAACTTTCTAGACACTCCACTGATGACAGGGTCACAGGAGAGGACACTCATGTCCCGATCGAACGACGAAAAATTTGTTTGGTTTTGCTTAGGACCCTTCCTAATAACATGCACAGTAAAAAATTGCAGACTTGCAGTAGAAGATTGATATGAAGGGTCCTAAGCAAAACCAAACAAATTTTAATGTGCATGTTGTCTAAGCAAAACCATGGCGCAGGGCTTCTCGATTGCAGACTTCCAGTAGAAGATTGATATGAATCAGCGGCGGCAGGCCAGGACAAAGGATTGGACGCGGCATCGTGCCCATCCTCGGGCCGCCGGCGAGCAGGGACGCAGAGCCGTGACGGATTCGACGATGGGGGGCTGGATTGTAAACTGTAGGGTGCAAAATTATGGATCGCGATCCAAATTCAGGGGGGGGGGGGGGGGGGGGGGGGGGGGGGGGGGGTTCAAAACCGATCGGCACCGGTCGTCGGTCGAGCCCGCTGCCATGCGCCGGCGATCACCGGCCACCGCCAACACCGCCGTCGTGCATCCCGCGCAGCGATTTGCTGAGCACGCATCAAGACGCCGAGAGGGCACCTGCGAACGAACAGTCGGGCCCACGAGCGCCGCGCCCAGCCGGGAAACCGCATACCCGAAGAACGAGGAAATGACAACCATGGAGGCAAGCAGTGTACCATGGCAGAACGAGTTGGATGATGCATGTAGCCGAGACTTTTTTTTTTGGTTAAATAAATTCGAGTTCGAATAATTCACGGCACGAGCGCCTCCCTTGATAAAGCTTTGGTTCCGCCGGTGCCTCATCTTCCTCTCCCGAGGACGGACCAGAGTCATCAATCGATTTGGGATCGTGGTGCCGCATATAAGACAATCACACTCCTAGCCTTGGTGATGGGGAACGGCAAAGCTAACACCCACACACGTAAAGGAAGAAGTAGCAAAGTACAGTAAGTTTTTCGTTCTCTCTTTACCGAGACTGACAGTGTTCATCGATGCTGTGTGAGCATGGCTTTAGTTTCTGTTAGGTATTGTTTGTAAGTTGTAACCTCTGAGCCGGAAGTTCTTGTTTTCTTTAGATTGCATTGGCCAGCAATGCGCTTGCTGCCGACAATAGTTCCTAGATCTTGAAGATGGTACCAGTTTAAATGAGATTACCTCTATTTTTTCAGTTAGGAGAGTAAATAACAGTACAATTTAATTCAGTAAATCTTTGTTTGTTCATCCTCTTGAATTAAGACAGCAAAAGGCGCAGTAGATATATCCTATAATTTCCCTCTACTGCATCATCTGTCTTGGAAGACAGATTCATTTTTCATCGTGATAAAATGCAGGGTGAAGAGGGCTTCTTTAGCAAGTTACATGATGATATTCTGCTGATGATCCTCGAACAACTTGATATCTGTGATGTTGCTCGTATCAGTACAGTCTCAAGACAATGGAGGCATATACCCACTATGCTCAACAAAATTGTCGCAAAGGCCACGTCCTTTCATCCTAATAAGGACGGCGGGTCCAAGATCACTCTTGACGATTTAACACGAGCCAATATCACCATGCATGAAGCAACAAAGAGCATCTTATCAAGGAGGAATGCTGCTCTTCATTCACTGTGTCTGCAGTTCTACCTGGGAGATGAATCAATCCCCATTGCCCAAACTGCTGCCTGCACCATGGAAAGCCAGATGATTGGCTCAGTGGAGTTCACAATCTCGACGAAGAAGTAACATGCTGACTGCACGGAGGATGATGTGCTCTTCCACGGGCGGCAGCTGATGTTGCTCTTTAAAGCCTGCCCAAATGCATTTGGTGGTCTCACGCGCCTCAAGCTAGAGAATCTGAGTTTAAATGAAACGGACTTGCCCAACATTTTCAGCGTCTGCAACAGATTAGAATTTCTCCGCTTGTACAATTGTGACATGGGGATTCTGTCTTCCCTAGAAGTAGAACACCCGCAGATTCGTGAGATGGAGATGGACCACTGCCGTTTTGAGAGGGTCCATCTCAAGTGTCTACCAAAGCTTTTGGTTATACTCCACTGCTCAAGAGTTTGAGCCTCACTAACATTGCTTTCTCTTCCCACAAGATGCTCAAGCTGAGTGAGTTCCTTGGCAATGCTACAGTCAGCTCTCTACAATTGAACTTTAAGAGCGAGAAGGTGAGTTATGACAATTTTTTGTTGTGGCATTTTCTGCCTTTTACTTCTTTGTTGCTCATGTTGCCTGACCATAATCATGTTTGGCAGATCTGGATTCAGCCAGAAGGTCCAAAACAGTTGTTGCATGTGTTCCGCGCCCTCAGGCTTGTGAACTTGATCAACGTTTCTGAAGAATGTGATCTGAACTGGACAATGTTCATTCTCCAAGGTGCACCCTCTCTCCAGGAGTTTGCATATCATGGTGCGTGATCATTCGTGTGAAATGTTGCTAGATGAGGAGATGAGGAAGGCATACGCATATAGCGACAACAAGGATGTATACTGGAAAGAAGACACATCTTATTATAAGCATTACAATCTGGCTGTGCTCAAAATATTCGGGTTTCGACCAAAAGACAAGTTCGTAAGGTATATCAGAAATATTATCAAAGCATCAGTAAACCTGGTGGATATATTCCTGTTTAACAAGATAGTGTGTGAGATGTGCAAGGACGATGTTCCAAAAGCATCCAGATCTCCATGGCCGACGAAGCAGAGGTTTTCGTTGAGGAATCGGATCACCAGGGGGATGAATTCGCTTGTTGCGATTCACCTCCCAAGCTCAAGTAGCCATTAGTGTGCTAGCATATCTTATTTACTGTGTTTTATTAAATTGAGTTTAACAGTCCTTAATTACTCACGCATACAATTAGGCCAGTTTTAACAGGCTCTTTCATCATACACTTTTGAAAAGTAACATATCACCTTTGAGTTCTTACTCTATGAAATAATAAAATTGCATTTCTCGGTGTCAATTTTCTTTCATATCACAGTTTGATAAGTTTGTCAAAACGTTAAATTATTACTAGCGCAAACGGTCCCTTAGCCTAGTAGCATCCTCAAGATTTAAGTTTGATTCTTAACGGAAGCAAATTTTCGAGTTAAGATAAAAAAATCTTCTCACACATCAAAGCATATGATAAAGGTCATGCCTAACCAGCTAAAAGCTGCGATAACCTATAGTGATCCTGAAACAATTTCTTACAAGTTTATTGGCCTAGTGTTGGGGGAGGCTATTTGGGAAGTTTCTCGATCTACATAAAAAGATCTTCTTAGCAGAATGCTTTGAGGACTATCTTATCACTCGCGGATTGAGTAGCTAGGTGATTTAGTTGAGTTTGGTTGGGATGAAAGGAAAGATCTTCAATCCAATTTCGTTCAACTTTCATTTTGTTCAAAACAGTATCCACAACCTTTCATATTTGGTGTCATGACATCTAATTAGCAAATAAAAAAGACATTAAAATTGACCTTATAAAAAGTAATTATAATACAATCATAAATTGTTAGAGTGCATTTGACAAGATTTATTTAAGTTAGCATTGAACTTTTATACAACAATAATCTATAAGCATTTTCAAACATGTTAAACTCAAAAGTACTTATTAATATAAATAACATATTTTCTAGCCTTCAATTAACTGAAAGATTTCAGTCAAAAATTAGTTATTTATATTTTGATTTTTTAAAATTATCTATATACTCCCTCCGGATTTAAATTATTAACACAATTAACTTTTTTAGTTATGTTTGATCATTCGTCTTATTTAAAAAATTTATCATATACTTTGTTACAATTTGTTTTATCACTTAAGAAAATTAAAACTTACCATATAATTTTATATATTTAAATAAATATTTTGAATAAGATAAATAATCAAACATAACTAAAAAAGTCAACTGCATTAACAATTAAAATCTAGGAGTATATAATAATTATAAATTATTGGATCTAAATGCGATGACTCAAAATGATGATTCAAAATTTCATAAACTTTTAGTAATTAGCAAATCCTATAAATTATTTTATATTTATAAAAACATAAACAGTTTTATCAAAGCACCAGATCGGCAGATCTCCTGCAAAGGGCTCCAGAGAAGCCGATCAGGCCTGATACCCATACATGGTGACCGTGGTAACTGTCTCTTTACGTCACAAAAAAGGACTTCGTCCCTGAAGGAAGAGACCAAGATTCTTTCCACAATTTCTTATCTCACTACAGCACAGAAATATGAATGAGATCACAAAATTTGGCTTATTAATATAAGTCATCACAGCGGTTGTTTTAACAATTATTCCGGTTCAAACCCACTAACAACAAATCATCCGACTACCGGAGTCAAAACTGATAACTCTCAAGAAAACTACAAAAGCAAAAGAATGACCCGTGGTAGCAAGGCCACAAGTGGTTTATGACCTCGCACCATAAAATGGTCCCATTTGAACCATATTACTCAGAATGTTGTCTGGCCAACGGAGGAAGACGACATGATGTTCAGTGTCTCCGTCACAGAAGACATGGCAGTAAGCGCTGCTTTAAGGATGTCCTGTGAGCATCCTGGCTTCACAATGGTTTTCACCTGCATAAGGTTGCAAGTTAAAGATTAGAACAAACCAAAACTACTTAACATGAACCGTTGTATCGGTTTGAGCAAAAATATTCCGGGATGTGAAACTACCTTTTCCAAGTATTCCTGCAATTTCTTTATCCGACCCATGTAGTCCTGATCCTCAACGCACAATGAAATAGGCTTCGAATCAGCACCCGGTCCTTCAAATTGGAGGGGGCCAGGGTTCCTATAGATGTCTTCCAACAAAAAGCTAGAAGAATTCTGCCTCAATAGCCTGGATAGATCATAGGCCATCAGTACCATAAGATTACTTACATATCAGCTATGCCAGGTGCCTCAGAAGACCAGAGGAGAAAGGCCCTTTAACACGGCAAAAGCCATGATGTACATGGCCTATCTTGTCAATTGACAAATACAACAGAACGATTCTCAAACTTACTCGTATGCTTTTCCTTTCAAGTCGACACTAGCCATGTGAACAGCAGGCTTCCCAATTTGAGCAGCTGCAGGGCCACGCGACCATCGCTTCACAGTCATCATAGACTGCAGGGAAACAGGCATAGGGTTAAGTACCTTCATACTTATCCTACTGGTTCACATACACACAACTAATCTTTAATCCCAATCTTACCGAAATAGGAGCAGCACCACATCGCCACTTGTTCACTGGACTTTTAAGATTTGTCACAGTAGCCATGTAACCGTTCAAACCAGCAGCAATAATATGGTAGCACACATGCCCCAAAACCTGAAACCAACAATCCACATGATAATCTGCAAGCAATGTGATTTTATCAAAATTAAGCTGAGCTAGGACTTACATAGGCATAATCGCAGTCAAACTTTGAAGGCAGTGCACCCCTAGCTTGGTAGCCAAAAAAGTGGCAGATTGCATTGAACTTCTTTCCTTTGTAAGTGCCTTCCTTCTGCAAAAAAGGCCAAGAAGATTACTAATTCAATCACTGATAGAACATTATTGCTTGGTGTACAGCTGTACAAGTAGACATCCATGTATGTCTGTTCATTTCAAGATTGTCCATAAGAAGCATACCAGACGTCTGTTCATTTCAGTTTCAACTAATTGGGCTAGAAGCTTTTCAGTCTCAATCTGTACAGAAAAACAAGTAAAGATCAATACGAGAGAATAAATCAAGATAGGTAGACAACAATTTGATTTGCTACTGTACCTGAGAAAGTTGAGCCGAGTCATCAGATTCAGGATGGAGAAGTAGCTGCATCAGAGAAACAAAATATGTTAGAGCAACTGAAATCTGATGTGAACGATGGATATCCTAGTTGTCAACAAATGAAGCAATACTTGCCTGCTTCCTAATGAATGGGGGCAAAAACTCAAAGAGTGCAGATGCCCAAGGAGAAAGCTGAGAAGAGATATTCTCAATGGAAACACCTTTACCATGGAGGCCATGAATTTCCTACAATCAAGTGGCTCCAGTCAGTACAATTTTAAACGAACCTCTCAAGGCAATGTGCAAACTCACCTGAAGTAGAGCATATAGCTCAGGAATACTCTCCACAAGGCCCTCAGGAATAAGCACAACCCCATGATTCTTGTCTGTAAACAAAATATCATTGGAGCATCACTAAATTGACATATAAAAGATAATCTTGCTACATAGCATCTCACAAGCTCATAGACAACAGGCAAGTAGCCATACCTGTTTCAGCCCTAGCTTGAACTGCATCACATATCTGCTTTGTAATATCGAAAATTGTAAGTTTTGATGCAGCCACTTCCTCACCTAGGATAACCTGAGCATATGATATACAAGTCAAAAAAGAATGTAAGCAAGTTTTGTAACATAGGTCAACAGTCAGGTAAGTAATCAAAAAGTGTACCATGTTTGGATGTGATTGAAGAGCACACTCCAACGCCACATGAGAAGCCTTCCGTCCCATCAGACGAATAAAGTAGTAATACTGGCATTTTTAACACAGCCACAAGGCAGATCAGAAATTTATTCAGTAAATAGAATCCTATCTAAAGCAAATATATTAGAGCACTAGATGTTCAACCTGCATTGCATCCTACAAGCCCCTACATCAAGCCTATGTGTTGTCCTAGATGACATGCCAGATTAAACAAAGGTTCGGTCACCTAATTTCATCTAATCCTACTGATCATTCCCAGATATTGATTCAGAATAACATTTGTTCCCTTTTCATTTGAACATGACATAGCGAACTAATTTAAACATATCAATTTTCTCATAAGATTTTGTAAGACAGAAGAAGGAATGCGCCAGATAAATTTATCATGCTTCATCCAGTAAATAAATATAGTAAATCAAAATGAACCAGGTGTATGACAGGAGCCTTAATCCTATCCTGTGTTACAATTACCTTCTCAGCAGACAGAGCATCAGTGCAGACATTGCTTATAAGTTGTGAGTTCACCTGTGAGAATAAGGAATAAGTTAGGAACAGTTACAAACTATAGGGAAAAAAACATTCGCTATGATATAATATGAATGAGTGTCAATCACAATAACATAGTGAAGCTGAACTTATGCAACCTCGATATTTAGTGAAATTCAGCAGTATTTACCTTGCATATGGTGTCAAATCCAACAGTAGTCTCAACAAATTGGTTCTTAAGGTCACCATTCAAAGTTACAGGAACACCAACAACCTGTTTAAAAATATATGGTGTCAGCTTAATAAGGAAAATTCATCACTTGCACTGAACAGAACAAATCCAGAAAAGATTCTTTATATAAACACAAACACCCTTAAGTACCTTTGTTGGACACTTCGCCGCAGCAAAAGTCTCAGCAAGTTGAGCGGCATCAGTATTAGATGTGACACCTTCATAAGTTAAAAATTGATGTTGAGACGAACATGTAGCGTACTGAAATCTTATTTGACTAAGCATCATAGCATACCTCCAATGATCACTAGAGCGTCCAACTTCAAAGCTTGGCAACTAGCCATGGCACCATTGACCTGCTCTGTTGTCCTAATCTGATCCTTTGTCCGGCCAAGCATGTCATAGCCACCTTGGTTTTTGTATGAAGAAAGAACTTCATCGGTAATTTCCAGGGTTCTCTGTGCAAGCAGACCATCAGATCCACCTGTTTCAGCATTTAAACATATTAGTTCAAAGAAACATTTATGGGATTTCAGTATGAGATACACATGCCTTTAAATCTCAGCTCTTACAGGAAAGAAAACAAAAATGAGGCAGGAAGGCAAGAAACATCAAGGTCTAAGGAACTCAGCGGCCTGGGCACAAGGGATAATCCAAAAAATTGTGTTATATTTTACACCAGTGATTTCAATAGTTTGGGCTCAGGATCTAAGACATTTGTGCATGTTGCTGATCTGGATGGAACAAACCAATGTTTGGATCTTTTGTGATTATAACTGGTGTGATGATGGATTAAATGTTGATAACCAGTAAATCTGGTGCAAACTATTAATGAAGCAAAACCAGTTGCCAGGAAAACTCAAGCACACCCTAATGCACTAAATTGCTTGAAGGACTCATGTGTTACGGTAGAGTGCATGCTAATTAGCTTCTTAGATGACAATAACACGTAAAGAAAAGGCAGATAATTGGATGCTCTGATGTGGTCCCTGCAAAACATTGAATTACTCACCAAGAAAACCAATAAGTTTGCTGTTTTGGTTGTGAGCCTTGATAGCATCGTAGAGCCCCCAAACAACATTGTGGCCTCCGGGGGATTGCCTTCCACAGAAGACAATGCCAACCCTGCATGCAGAACATAGAATTAGGTTCTGAGTGCCTGTGATAGGGAGAAGCGGAAATTATTTTCGCAAGACAAAAAAACATTGGATATGATGTAGTGGTACCTGACTGCAGGGTGCTCTGAAATGACCTTAGCTTCAGGGACAATAGAAGTCTTCCTCAGGAAATGAGCAAGGGGCTGTCCATAGGTGTGGGCGTATGCGTGGCTGATCACATGAGCACCTGCCGGATCAGCAGCTATTGCAGCATCTCCGTACTCCACCCTCACGGTAGTGCCCTAATTTTATACACAGTTAAAAAGTTCAGGCCTCAGGAAATGAATTGAGCAGACCATCAATAGAACGCACAAACGAGATTCAAAAAAGCTAGTGGAATCATTCGATCTAGAATCAAATAAAACGTTCAACAGAATAAAGGTATGTTTGAAAACGATTACAGTCAAACTAAATGTTTAAAATTCCACGACCCGTGAAAGCAGAAAGGTCCATATGATTGACACAGAAGAATCCCACTTGCAAACCTGGACTACAACCCATAAAAACAAAACAAGACGACAACATCAAAAACAGCAACTCAAGCAATTTTCTAAGCACAGATGCGTTAAGCCCCCGGGACTCGGAGACAAGCCGACCGATCTACACAACGGAAGTACGGGACAGAATCTGCACTTTGGGGCGACGTATACAAGGATTCAGATCCGGTCTCGCCCACGAAAGCGACGGCGCATCAAACGTTGACATGTGACGCTCACTACAACATGACCTCGAGAAAACAAATCGAGAGTAGGTGAAGCGCAAGCTACCGATCCGGCCGGAAACCAGCGCGGGATCTGGCGCCGCGCGACCAGACGGGCCGCAGATCTAGGCCTAGAGGTCGGGAGGGGAGGCAATGGCGCACGCACGGGAGGTAACAGCGGCAATGAGGGGGCATGGTGCGCACCTGGAGGCAGGGAGGCAGCCCGGGCTGGTAGAGCGCGCGCTTCTTCTGCACCTCCGACAGCTCGCGCGGCACGCCGTAGTCGGAATCCATCGTTAGAGGACGCCGCTCCTCGTCGCCGGCGCGGCCTGCTTGTGATGTGTTTGGTGGTGGTGGCCTTGGTGACGGAGGGTGGCGCACTGTGATGGGGAGATGCGGGTGCGATGCGGAGGAGGACTTTATACAGGAGGTGGCCCCAACCCTGCCAACCCCTCGCCCACGCCAAGGCAAATATGCGATGCGCTCTCGCCTCGCCCTCGCGTCCGGTGGCCTCGGTCCCGCCCGACCGGCCTCCCCGCCGGTGTTTGATGGTGTCGCGTCCGTACCCCTGCATCGGGCCGATCGGGTCCATTCCGTAGTTACTAGAACCGGGCTTTGGGCCAGTGGGCTCGCACACAGGCCTCAAGCTCTAAATTGGCCGGTGAAGTTTTTTTTTTCTAGATGGAAACAAATTCCATTAAACCAGATGCGCCGCAAAACGGCAAGCAGATAAAAATATTAATACAAAAAATGGCATGACGTTATGAAACTTATTTGTAAAAAATATGTGGTCGTGTATTATATTCTACAATGACAACTTTTAACAAGCTAAATATCAACCATATGATTCTGTTAGGGCCTATTTTGGATCCCCATTTCCAGGAATCACTTTTCAGAAAATTGAATCAGCTAGAAATGAAACAGCTGAAAAGTGATTCAACTCGATTATTCTTGTGTGGTTGTCTACAAAAAAATATAATTCCTAGAAGCAAAATTAAAATGTTTTTTTGGCTACTTTGCATCAAGAATCAATTGAGTATAGATTGGACAAACCGCTTCACGCACCCACCCACCCGCCACATAGATATCAACAAGCATATAAAAAGTTTGCATACGCAAGAATTTGTGTGAAGCCACACATACATTTGCGATTCATTTTCCCTTGTTTCAACCAAATAAGCCAACGTCTAGAATATGTTTCGATTCAGTCCTATTCAAGGGAACCAAACATGCCTTGTTTTTTTTTTAGCAACAATCTTGTTAATCGTTATTCATGTGATCAATTTGATGAAAATAACAACCTTCCTTTTATAAAAAAAAAACAACAATCAATTTTATGAATAAACTCTGTTACATGATAGGTAATCCTGAAACAACATGATAAAAAACAAAGAAATGAACGATAGAAAGTAAAAAGATAAGAAATCAACGAGAGCTGCTTGGATTATGTGTTACACTGCAAAACCTAACCCTGAGAAATGTGCCTGGCGGCAAGGCGTCCGATTTCAGACGCGCTACCCTGCCTGGCGAGCGAGCTGCTTACTAGGGCAGCAAGCAAAAATGCTTACAGCTTTACAAAATTATGTACCAAGAAAAAATAAAAAAAAAATCCTACTTTCGAATAGGAATAGCCGCTGCAGCCACAAATAAAACAAATGAAAGACTGTCAGGACTTTATCGTCAAGATAGACGGCAAATAGCTTCACAAACCAGAAAATTATGGGGAGCCCTAACCGTAATCAGAGCAATGAAAGACATGCCGCAGCCAGATACGAGACAATCCCAATCCGTAACACCCAACCCAAAAGCTAGTTCAAAAAAATTTGGCTGATGGAATAGCCAAATCACAGTAAACTGATATGGACCAAAAATAAAAATTAAATGATACACGGGCAGCTTGAATGACCATTAAAGCCATTTATATAAACATAAAAGAGGAAAAAATGATATACTGTCTCCTTTCTATAAATAACACAAACATAACACCCAGAACCTCAAGTTACTAATCTTTACTTGGCCCTAATGACACTATTGCCTCCTTCCTAAGAAAATGTAGCAAAACACTGAAATCATGCACCGACCAGCTAGTTTATGATTACTACTACCATAACAATACTGAACAAGATAATAACAGATCTCAACACCAGCCTCCAATTAAAAATAGGTTCAGACATGTCGACATTATGATCCGCTTAAATGAAGTCCTACTTCCTCAATAAACTGCACTAAAGCCTGCATAATAAACAGAATAAACAGAGGAGTTTAAATAAAGAATTAATAATGAAACAGGATGATTTGAAGCATGGTTGAGGGAATACAAATCACGAACCTAGATCTATCGAAAAATGCCACTAGTGAAGTGGTATTGCAGTCAAAGAAAACTGAACGATCAGGGCCCATATCTACATATCAGCTTGCCCAAATGGTGCACGCACAAATAGCTGACCATGAAGTGTGACAACAGCTGATGTTTGGTGAGGATCAATCCTCGATGGCAGGTTGACCACCTGAGACAGAAATTTTCTGTTAACCTAGAGAGTTCTCAAATGTGTTCATGTCAGCATATATAAAGGGCCATTATCACCTTTTTGAATGGAGTGATTCCCCAAGGATTATCAGGCTGGTCTGGATCTCCAGTGATAACCAGACGCCCGGCAGGATCTGATTGAACATGCACCTGCACCATCATAACAAATTTAACATCTCTCTGTCTCTCTACCATAGCCTCATCTCATAAGGCAAGTGTGTATCTGTCATAGGTCTCTGAAAGGATTTATTTCAGATGAATAAAAGGATTCCCACCTCCTCCCGTAGAAGTCCAGGAACTAGTGCATAGACTTCAAAGCAATCTTTCTGCAGGAAAGCGATAACACATAAAACCAAGAGGATCAGTAGCAAAATTAGCGAAGAAAAATATATCATATTTTTGACTTCACTCTAAAAGAACCTGTAATGTGTGTGCAGGATCTGATCAAACAAAAGAAATCTAGTTGAACTTACAGTTTGCCGCACATTAATCTTTACCCAATCAGCAGGTTCTCCTATGTCAGTTACCATAGAATCTTCCCTGAAATTGAGTATTGCGTTACATAAAAGAATAGGCACCATTACATATCATAGAAAAAGCATGCGGCATTAAAAATGTATGAAAAAGAATTTCTTTCTGATAAGCACAATTGCTGTTGTTGTCTTGTGAACATAATTGCGCTAAAAGGCATACTATTAAAAATTTCTCATATTAAATTGGATACTATCATGTTTGATAGCCATTTTTAATCTAGCATATGTGTTAACTAATACGTAAAGTCGTAAACCAATGACCAGTTAGGAAAATCTTAACTGTGACTTGTTCACTTTTCCACGGGGCAACTTGGGAGTATACTCTGGACTGGATGCTTTCTTTCTCTTCAGTACACCTAAACATGTCAATAAGAATATATGAGAAGTTGCATACAATGCATTAGCAGGAGAGAATTTATGAAGCATACCAAAGCCTTTAAGGTTTTTACCACGACTTGAAAGTGGAATTGAATCTTTGTCCTGTAGAAAGCTTAACATTTTCAGAAAAGAATATAAAAAGGAGATAAAAAGTGGACACCAGTAAAAGGCAACTTTTTTTTAACCTTTAAAATCTGATCTCCATATGTGCCGTTGGCAACCAGCCGCTGAGCATGCCAACCCTGCATGGCACGTGCAGCAGCATCACGTCTAACTCTGGCAGAAGATGATTGATTCGCACCCATCTACAAAGCCATCAAATTAATATTCAAAATAATAAACACAAGTAACTTGCACCTTTCAACAGAACACATACAAAGGTGTCACATAATTTGATGGAAAGATTAGCAATCAGTCTCAATCTTAACTAGTGTGTCCAGTTTTATATAAAAAAGAACAGGATTGATAACTGATGCAAGGTTCCAAGCATGAAAATAGTGCAACAATTTAAAATTCCCTTGGTCATTCTGCCCTTATTTTTGTTTGTCAGAATGAAGTATAATACTAACACGGATAATGAAAATGAACAAAGGCATAAACATTTTGTTTACATTATATTTAAAGAGAACGGATTGTGCCCACAGGCACACCTGCCCACCCAAGCAATCCATGTCGGATTGATTTCAATGCACGAGATTGAAACTGAGAAGAGTAATGGCGTCAGTCAACCGTTACCTTCTCATCCAACAGATTTGCAGAGGCCGTATGTGGCGTGCAAGCTGTCAAAATTAATGCACATTCACCAATCAGGAGAACACGGCGGTCAGTGGAGCTGCCGTTGCCAGTGGCGAGGCTCCCATGATGGGGCGCCTGGGATGACTAAAATGGAACAAGCACAAGATGAGGATTCAAGCACAGGGGAGTGGCAGCGGTGGCAAGCAGCAAGGCATGAGCAGCGCACTGGCAAGGTGCGGCGAAGCGTGCAGTCAGCAAGCAGCGAGGTACGAGCGGAGCAGCGTGGAGTTGGGGTTGGAGACAGGCCCACAAGTGGGGGTAGCACACCGGCACCAGGCGGCAAGCTCCGAGACGGACGGAACGTGCTGCCGCGGCGAGATCTGCACTCCATAGGCAAGCACCCCTGAACGCCCAGCAAATCAATGCCACTGACACCTTTCCTCTTCGCAGCAGGATCGCCATGGAAACTGCTCCGGACAGTGCAAAGCAACGGCACGCTGCCGCGAGGAGATTCTGGTCAATCTGCAGGGCGCATACTCATGGCCGTAGCAAGCTCTGCCTCCACGCGCACGGTTGACCCTTGCGCCGGCAAGCTCGAGCGGCAAGCCTGTCCAGCGCGCACGCTTGCTGCAGATCGATCGAGATCAGGGTTATTGTCCCACGAGTGAGTCTCGACTTCTTTTTTATGCGGTGGTAACTATCCCACGTGGATTGGTAGTACTTGATTCTTTTACTCCTTGCCGGCAACGTCAAAAGACGCCATCTACGTACCTAAACGGAAAATGGTTGGTGGGCATCGGACCATATGGGCACATAGTAAACACTGGTATTTAAATCAGTAAGCTGAATCCCAATAAATACTACAGATCTATGCTAAACAAGGAAGTTTAAAAAAATGAATAGAAGTAAAATTTCATTGCAAAAGAAAATGTTTACCTCGTGATCAGTACCACCAGCTGGCAGTAAAGTAGGTGGTGGCACTTGGAGCTGACCAGTTCGGACTTTATATTTTTCGTACTCAAGAAGTGCCTAACAGGTTAAGGGACCAAAGAAACCAATGGAAAAATTATTAAATTGCTATTCATAAGTTTAGAGCAAGGACATTTACTATAATCGAGTGAAAATCTAGCAAATAGAACACAAGAAGGATTCGGAGCATCAAAATAAGCAGCACCAGCATCTAAATCATGTGTAACAGTTATACCATTCTATGTCATCTTTTCACAAGAAGAATAAATAATCTCGAGTACTCAAACGATTAAACTTTATCGACAGCTCAAGTCCTTCACTAAGGCCCCAGATTTGTATTTGTTAAGCCCTTCCATAGAAGATTATATTCACAAGAGATGAACTGAGTTCACAGGTTATAATTTTCCGTTCTCACAAGTAAACTCATGTAAAATAGAGGAAGCCTATGGACTGTTGATGGGGAAATTGCTTACAGAGACCTTGCTAAAACAAATATGAAATAAAATATATATATGCGTGAAAGTATTACCTTCTCATAGAAAATACGGAATGACCAAGAAACAGTAGTGCAGGTCCTGCAGAAGAATACAGCAAGAAGAAAATATCAAGTGGCATAAAAAGGATCCTTGTGAACTCACTTTTAATATGTATTTTGAAAAGAGACTTACTTTGGCGGCCTGAAGGTCTCTCCAACTTGACGCCATAGTTTACAAACCGTTACCTGAATAAGCAAAACATTCCACTGAAATAACATTCATGAAAAACTTTGCGGGTTTTACGACATGACAGGGAAATAATGTGATGTTTGGTGTAGCAAAGATATTGAAAGAAATGCAACTACATTCATTATGTCACAAGTAGTATGTTTGCTATTAATTTCAATCATGGAAGAATGGATATTCTTAAAACTGCATAATTATTCACTGTGTGAGATGCCTGTGCGTGATACCGAAATCAGGCCTACCTGGTCGTGGCCTCCAAGGTGGGCAACCTGCCTCCACAACCTGGATTTCGACAGAGCAAGTAAGTTTAGACGACGAGAGATATTGGCATAAAGCTGGACTAGCTCAGATAAACGAGAGAGATTGAAAGATGCGCACTTGAGACAGTTGAGGCCCTTGCCGTAGAACTTGGGTGGCTTGAACTCGAGGCCCTGCTCCCTGTGGAAGCGCTCCAGCTCCACCATGAACGCCGCCTGATCCTCCTCCGTCCCGGAATCGTAGCCGTCGAGGAAGGGGTCTGGCTCCACGCGGTGGCTGGCCTCGCTCGGGGCCATCCCGGTGGAGCTCTCGCCCTCCACCTTCACCTCCGCCCTTGGCGACGCATCAGGGGTGGAGTCGTCGCCGTCGTCGTCGTCGTCATCCTCATCCCCTCCATCGTCATCCTCGTCTCCCTCCCCGCCGCCGTCGTGGCTGATGACGTCCTCGCCGTTCGTCTCCACCTTCGTGGCGCCCACGATCCCCTCCCGTTCCTCGTGCCCCCCGGCCACCGTCGCGCGGTTCCCTCCCCCGCTCGAGACCGCATTGTCCTCCTCTCGATCCGGAGAGCCGTCGCCCTCGCCGTCATCGCTCTCCGACTCGGCGTCCGGGGTCATGCCACCGCCTCGAGCAAGCGCGGCAGCCTCCGCTTCCTCCACGGGCACCTCCTCTTCCTCAGCGTGCGGGTCGTCCCCTTCGTGGTCAGAACCGGCGGCGGCGCCCCGCGCGTCGCTCATCGCGGGAGGAGGAGAGAGCGAACGGGCGGCTGCTATTTTCGCGGCAGGTTTGCACCGAGGTGTGAGGCGAGGGGAGAGACGGAGCGGAGGAGGGGGGATGCCTGGAGGCTGGAGTGAGATGGATCTCCACGGCTCGCGGCAGGCACGCGTGGGATTTCCTTCTGTAGCCGCTTTGCGCTCGCGGGCCGCTTCGCCTAGGCCTAGAGGGCCTGACCTACCGCCCGCGACGAACGTGTGAATGGCTCGCCACGGGCCGGTCATGCACACGTGTACGCTGCTTTGCACTTTTCTGGGCTAGGCCCATTTTTGTTTACGGTTTGGGGAATGGCAACACTGGTAAGACAAATGTTCCCTAACAAAAAAGACAAATGTTCGATGAGAGCACGAGGCTCCGACATTGTTCGACGGCTGTACAAAACCGTCTTATCAGAATGTGTATACATATCCCATCCCAACATTATCGGAATGTGTATTCTACAATCTGTTAAGCAAAAGGATCTGACTCGACGGAAACGAGTACTATGAGATACTCCTTCATTCTAATTTTGTTTTTGTTGGTTAGTTTAAAATTGAGCTAAACATCAACAACAATGAAAAAAAATAGAGGAATATTTATTATCCTCTTTCTTATTCACCACAAAAATCTATGTTCATTTGTTTCAGTACGTATGATTATTTTTTGTTATCAAATGTATGCCTTTACCTCTAATTTACTCATTTTGTCACCAACAGGTAGACTCATGTTGTTCCTCGTTTTGACGTTGACTTCTCTTTAAATTATGTTTACGGACTGATCAACTTGATATATTTGATTTATTAGTTTTACAGAGTACATTAATACTAATTTGAGTAGGTCGATCTTATTATAAACTTGTAAAACTATTTTAACTTATAATATAATAATAAAAAGATGAATATTTTATTCAATGAATTGTGAAAAGGGCTCTTAACGTAATGACCATGTTTTATGCCTAGCACCCCAATGATTTAGAATTCAGATATAAGATAAAGCGACTTTAGGCGGGATAAAATAAATCTCTTTATTCGACTCCGCACAAATCATGTTTAAGTTCAAGCCACGCTTACATGGACAACTTAGTCGTTGTATAAATATTAAAAAAGGATGTTTGTAAATTTTTATTTATTTGCTTGAGAGATTTTCTCTATCAGAGAATACTTGGTGACGCCATACTCTTGCATATTAATTTTTTTTATTTCAATAAATCCATCATAAAATTTAAACTTACCGGTCAAATTTTATCATAACTTCTACGCACATTCAATTTATATTTTTGTCACCAAGCCAATGATATCATTTTTGTGTTCCAACCATGAATCATGTTTATTTTTTTTAGAGATAAAATCCACTTTACTCCTTCCGATTATGTATGAAGTTCAAATAACTTTCTGAACTACTATTATTTTGTTTTATCTCTCATAATTTACTCAATAGATCATTTACATCTTTGATCAGTATTTTAATTCCAATTTATTAAAATGAATTAAAATTGAATTAAAATTACCTTCTCAACCTTCACATATGTGTTGTATATGGTGGCAAAGGAATAAACAAGTCACATAACTTTATTCATATCCATAATATTTTGTGTGTGATCATGTTCAACAGTTCTATCGCGGCGGAAGAAAAGATACAATAGATTGTAACTATGGAAAGTCAATGATAAAAAAATCGATGACACCGTGATGACAGGAATTGATCAAAAGGAATGCATGCTCATTGGTATCTTAAGCTCCTAGTGGCCAAGCGTCCAAAAGATGTATGAAAATGGACGAAAATGAGAGTGCAATGTTAAGGGTACACACATCAGAATAGAACGAGAGATGAGGTTATGTGTCATATTAATTGTTTTTAGGTCATATAAAACACGTGTAATGTTGAGAACTATAATCTCAAATCCCAATCTATGTCAACAAATCAAAATTAGAATACTAGTAAAAGGTGTAATGGTCTAGTTTAACAAATAATGATGATAAAACAAATCACATCATAATTGGGGGTTATCTAATATTTGTCCATACTTAAAAAAAATAAAGGGTGCGTTTGGATCTCAAAATACACCTTGTCTAGCTAGGCTAGGTAAAACTAGCTCGTATGGGTATAACTTCTAAAAACAATAAGTTTTGTTTGGTTTCTACCATACAGGCTAGGTAACCAACTCCTTGCTGGTGAAGGAGAGCCAATTCAGCTCTCTCAAAGAAGCAAGCTTTTTCTTGCCGCTGCAGGCTAGATAACCATCAAAAGTTAGTTTTTTCTATTGCTATCAAATGCCTCTCTTTGCTGAGCAAGGCTAGGACAATTTTTGCTGAGGATCCAAACGCACCCAAAGTGAATTTATTCTTTTTTTTAAGTGAGGATGACCATACTTCCATGTTAATCTAAATAAAAATTTCTTTTTCTTATCTATCAGTCAATGCTCAGAGACATTTTACCTGTTGTATGTCAAGTTATTTTCAAATAATTTGATCACAAAATTTAAATGTACCAATTCAATTTTATCACGACTTTTATGCATGCTCAATGTATCTTTATGTCACTAAGCCAATGGTACCAATTTGAGTTCAAACCATGAAGCTCGTTTTATATTTTGTAATGAGTATGACCGTACTCCCATTTCAACCTAAATGAAATTCAATATTTTTTATATCACAAAGACACTTACTTAGGGTCAACTTGCTATTTTGAGGCAACAAAAGAATGGAAAATGAGAAAGAGAAATAATTTAGAGAGATGCTATCTTCCAAAGATGGAAAAGGGTGAAACGGGATAATAATGCACGTCGTTTTACAAGCTTGGCAGAGTCAGCTCATTTTGTATTTTAAGCGATCTTCTGATGATTCACTTAACCATTGTTCTTTATAAAGCACTCGAAATTTTCATGAAATCAAACGAAGATATGCCAACTTTTCAGAAACACCCGCATCGTACTCAATTATCACACCTTCGCGCGTCCTTCGTCCCCGTTGATCCGAAACGAACCAAACAGCCACAGATCCGAGCTCCCCCTACATCTTCCGGGCCACGGCGATTGTCGCCAGTGCAGCGCCTCCGATACCGGGCCACTCATCCCATAGTCTCGCCGCGGCAGCGGTTGGGCGGCCATGGAGGACTACCCGGAGGAGCTGCGGACGCCGCCGTTGGCGCTCGTGTCTATCGTGGGGTGCCCTGAGCTGCACCCCTCGATCTCGGCGGCGCTCAGCTCCCAGCAGCCTCCCATGAACACTCTGGCGCTCCCTGACTTCGCCAAGGCTTCCATCCTCGCCCGCAGCGGCAAGACCCGCGACCCGCTCGCGCCGCCGCAGGCTCCCGCGGGGATCCTCAAGAAGGACTGGCTTCTAAAGCACCGCACTCGCGTCCCGGCCGCTGTCGCCGCGCTTTTTCGGGCTGATCATGTCTCCGGTGACCCCGCCCAGTGGCTCCAGGCCTGCTCCGATCTTGAGAACCTCAAGTAAGTAATCTGAATATTTTGCATTGTTGACCCCAAGTTGATATGTTCGTATCAGAGGCCCAGTTATGATTTACGAGTGCTAGAATGAAAATGTTTGACCTCTCAATCTTTTTGAGGATTCCGGAAGGCATCACACAGTTCAATTACAGTAGCTAGTAGAGCAAAAATTGCATTTACCAATGCTAATTTCCCTTTTCCTGGGACAGGTCTGCAATTCAAGGGAAAAGCACTAAATTAGTGTTTGTGCTTGTACAGTCTACATCTGGTGGTTAGTACCTTTTTTCTAGCATCCCCAGTGATTTCTAACAGATGCATGTACTACTTATGGCTAACGGAATGCCAATTGTGGTAAATGTTTTTAGTTGAAACCCAATAATATTTTGCAGATGAACTGAGCGAGGATGTTATGGTTGCACTGAGAAAACGCGCAGAAATCGATTCGAAGTACCTTATTGTGCTGGTTGAGCATGATGAAACAGAATGGAACAAATCACTCGACAAGTCTGGTTTTCTGAACTTTTGTTTATTTTTTTGTAACGAAATATTTCCTGATAATTTCCTTGCAACTACGTATCATAAAATGTGTAGTATGCTATACTTGCAGATTGAAGAATGTTTTTGCCGAGTTGTGTTCAACCTTCTATAAAGAGGAAGGACGAAGGATAAAAGCTCGCATTGAGAAGAGGAACTTCGCTTCTGTCGAGCTGAGCATCCGCTACTGCTTCAAGGCAAAAGCCTCTCTCTCTTCTTCACTGTGAAGATTGCTAATTATTCTAGGGGCTGGTGCAGAAGTACTAGAAATGTAGAGAGCCTTTTATTTACAATTTCTTCATGATTTATGCAAAAAATTCACTATCCATTGCACATTGTACTGAATTTTCTGTCTGGTGAATTACTTGGACCACCAGGTTGCTGTTTACGCGGAATTCAGAAGGGATTGGCCAGAAGCATTAAAGTTCTATGAGGAAGGTGTACGGGTTCTGCGTGAGGTGTGATCACAGCTCTATTCCTTAATTGCTATATGCCCTTATAAAATTGTCAGTTAATTGAACCATCAACTAGCATACTGAATGGATTCTCACAAGGGCAAAAATAAAGAGGAAGCCTAGCACTGTCGCCTGTCATTCATATCCAAAGACTTTTAAATTAACTGTTAGTTGATCTGTTATCCTTCCATGGCAGTTTCTATTTGTTTTGCACCATGTATTGACATTGGGTTTGTATTTAGATGATTGCAACTTCAACAAGGTTGCCTCCAACCCAACGCCTAGTTGAGATAAAAGCAGTTGCTGAGCAATTTCATTTTAAGATATCAACTTTGCTACTTCATGCTGGGAAAGTAGTAGAAGCAATCACATGGTTCCGTAAGCATACCAGAAGCTATGAGCGTGTTGTCGGAATACCAGAAGTTGCTTTTCTTCATTGGGAGTGGTTTAGCAGGCAGTTCCTCGTCTTTGGGGAACTATTAGAAACAACATCTGCAAGTGTTCCAGACAGTCTCTCTCCTCGATTTGGAACTGCTGACAATGCATTGACTGAGTGGGAATTTCAGCCGTCTTATTACTATCAGGTCCGACTTATATCTTTATGCAGCTCTGCAACAGAGAGACACTCCATTTACTTGATTACACTAACAATTTATTTACCGTTTCTTCCCTCCTGACAGTTAGCGGCAACTTACTTGAGGGAGAAGAGGTATGCCATAGAGTGCTCAACAGTAAACCTTACCGCAGAAGTCAATGGAATACCTGAGTTAGTAATGCCCTCTGTATATGTTGGCCAGTATGTGCGCTTGTTTGAGCAAGGAGATACAGTTTCTGTGCTACCGTAAGTTTCTTTATACTTGTCTTGTATAATACGGCAACTTTATATGAATAATACTTATAACTCAAACTCTGTTTGCAGCCTTTCTGATATGGAATACACCAGCTATGCCTTGTCAGAAGCTGAAAGGTTTCAGGATTCTTATGAGATAATTGCATTGTTCAGAAAAGCTTATGAATCATTTCAGAGCCTAGGTGCTACAAGAATGGCTTCAGCCTGTAGTTATGGAATGGCCATAGAATATTATGCAGCTGGGGATTTCAGCAATGCAAAACAACTTTTTGATGGTGTTGCTGGTCTATATCGCCAAGAGGGTTGGGCCACTTTGCTTTGGGAAAACCTTGGATACTTGAGAGAGTGCTCAAGAAAACTTAATTCTCCAAAGGATTTTATCAGTTATTCCCTGGAGATGGCTGCATTGCCATTATTTTCGGGCAGTGGAGAGGAAAACAGAGAAAATAATAGCAAGATTGGACCTGCAGGTTCTCCTACCATTTTCAGGAGAGAGGCCATACTGCAGGAAGTTATTAACATTTTGGAAGGAAAACACTCAGAAGGAACTGATAATGCATTTAATAACGCGATGGAAGAATGCACTTCCCTTGATATTGATCAAATAAGTCCGCTAAGAATAGTGCTTACTGCATCTGTTGCGTTTCATGAGCAATCTGTCAAACCTGGTTCACCTTTGCTTGTCAGTGTGTCACTATTATCTCATCTTCCTTCTTCAGTTGTGATTGATCAGTTGGAGGTTCATTTTAATCAATCAGACTGTAACTTTGTAATACATAGTGCACAGGAAGATTCTCCTTTGAATTCCGCTTTACCTGGCCAATTTGTTCAAGCTGCTACTTCTCTTACACTGTTCACCAACAAATGGATGCGGTTGACACATGAAGTTAAATCAGGTACTCTTTTTTTTTTTTTGAGGAAATAAATCAGGTACTCTTATATCAGTATCTATGCTCCATTTGGATACATTTGCGTGTTCATTCACTCTTTAACATATTCATTACCTGTTGCTGGATGCCGAGCTCACTACCTTAATCTACTGAGACTGGTGAGAATGGATACTCCATGTGGGACTCGGATTACAAACTGCAATAACCCGTCATTTGTGTATTTCAGCATTAGTTTATGAGAAAACGGTTCACAAAATATCATTTTCATTTATTTTTTCCCCAAATTGTTGTTTTGGGTTGTTTACAAATCTTGTCAAGTGAAGAAAAAAAATAACGTGAACTAATCTTGAAAAATAAATAATCTCCTACTATTTTTGAAGAAAAGAGAATCATATCCATTGGGTTTCAACCAATGAGTTATTTTATGTACGACTAGGGCTGGTTGTAAAGCCAGCTCGGCTCGTCCTAGCAGCTAGGCCCATTATACTAACGAGTTAATAATGTAGCTCAATTTGGCTCATTATGCTCACGAGCTAGCTCATTAAGGCTCACCGAGTTTAATTGGTGTACATGCATAATAAATAATTGTACATTCATACCACACATTTTAGACCACCAAATATATTTAGGATCCAAACTAAACATTACTCAACCATGTTTCCATCCATCCACGTAATAACTCAAAAACATATAATAAACAAAATTACAGGCTCACACAAATGTAATAACTAAGTTTTCATTACAAACTATATAAGAGAAAAATAGTAGCATAGTAGTGCTTCAACTTGAAGTTCGTCCTGGATAGGTTCAAGGTTTTAAACAAGGGGAAATTCCTTATCAACCACCGAAAAATGTTATGTTCTTATTAGCTGTTGAAAAAATTGAATTTCCTTATCAGCTATCGATGTTAACTTTTGTTTCCTATCCGCCATTATCATCCATTTTAGAGCTTAATGGTGTTAAATAATACAAGAAAAGATCAAAATATCTTGGTTGTAAATTTTACTAAAATTTCATCTCAATCATTAGTTTATCCAAAAATTTTTTTGCAAGAGTATTTAGACAACACAAACATTTTTTTTAAAAAAAACTTTTTGCCAAAATATTTTTGCTATCTAAGTATTCTTGAAAACAATTAGATTTGTTGATGGCTAACAAGAAAACTTCGACAAAATTTGCCATCAGGGGCAATTTGGTCTTTTTTTTTATTTTATTTAACACCATCAAGCTATAAAATGGATGGTAGTGGTGGATAAGGAATAAAAGTTAACATCGATGGCTAATAAGGAAATTCAAAATTTTCAGTGGCTAATAAGGAACCTCAACTTTTTTTGATGGTTGATAAGGAATTTTCCCTTTAAACAATACAAGGCTTGTTAGGCTCGTGAGCTAGTTTGCGAGTTGGCTCGTTAACTTACCGGGGGGGGGGGGGGGACTAGCTCAGCTCGCTTGAAATTGAGACGAGTCGAGTCAAGCCGAGTTCACCTCTGATCAAGCGAGCTATTGAGTCACCAGTTTTATTGCACCCTATGTATGACAAAATAACATGTGTATAGTTTGTATGTGTGTATTCTCTTGCACACTACATGATCTAAGGTACACCTGAGCTGAAAAAGGAAATCAGGTTAAAACAGATGCTTACCATTAATTGTATAAGAATAGGAAATTGTGGAGGAAACAAAATCAATTTATATGCTGGCAAGCTGTCTAGTTATGGTAGGAAATAGACATGTCCATTTTCGAAAATAGGCAGTATATACGAATAGTATTATTATCTGACATCCGTCATCTTGGAAGTTGAAACCATAGTTATGGCCGACCACTTTACTTTTGATTGTTAGTTGTTTTTGCTCCTTTACACCTGAGCTGAAGCTTTCCTCTATATTGGTCATAGTTTTTCTACCTCAAGTTCCATATTGGTAATAGCATATGAGTGCATTTTGCAGAACAGAGTGGAAAGCTAGAATGTTTATCTGTGAAGGCAACAATAAATAAACACCTTGTGATTTACTGCCAAGCTGAAAGTCCTGCTTCCATGGAAGACTTCCCATTATGGAAATTTGAGGACCAAGTGGAGACACTTCCTATGAAGGACCATGTTCTTGCCCTTTCTGGGCAGAAACTGGTCCAAGTTGAAGAACCAGATGCTCAAGTTGACCTCGACTTGAATTCTACTGGCCCTGCATTAGTTGGAGAGTTATTTATTGTACCAGTAACCATACTGTGTAAAGGGCACGGAATTCATTCTGGTGAACTGAAAATTAACCTTGTCGATGCCCGAGGTGGTGGTCTACTGATGAGTCCAAGAGAAGCAGAGGAATCTGAAAGTCACCATGTTGAACTTCTTGGGGTCTCAACAGTGTCCGAGGACAAAGAGTCAAAGGAAGAGGTCGATAACATAAAAAAAATCCAATACTCATTTGGGGCTCTATCTGTTCCTAAACTGAGCGTGGGTGATTCTTGGTCATGCAAGTTAGAAATCAAATGGCATCGAGCAAAGTCGGTTATGCTTTATGTTTCACTTGGTTACTCTCTAGGCTCAAGTGAAGAAGCAGCACTGCACAGACTCAACGTGCATAGAAGTTTGCAAATCGACGGGAAGATCCCGTTGACAGTTAGCCACCAATTTTTGAGACCGTTTAGGCGAGAACCCCTGTTGCTATCTGGGATCAGATCCTCAAACGATGATGAGAAAATATGTTCTCTTGCTATGAATGAATCTAATATGCTTGTTGTGAATGCTAGAAATTGCACTGAGGTGCCTTTGCGTTTGCACTCGATGACCATTGAGCCTAGTGATGATGGAAAGCAGCTCTGCTCAGTGCAACAGATCAGCGGGATTACCAGTGAACATGCAGTTATTGCTCCCATTGAAGAATACAAAACAATATTTTCTGTTCGCCCACAGGTTCTCAGTTCGAATTTCAATCTAGGTGAAATTTCCCTGAACTGGTCAAGGGATTCAAGTCTTGGAGAGGGTCAAGAGAGTCGTGTTATTATGAAACAAAGGTTACCTGAGGTCAATATTGAGGAGCCACCGCTTGTTGTGAGCATGGAGTGCCCTCCTTATGCTATCCTTGGAATCCCTTTCACTTTCTATGTGAAGATTCACAATTCAACGTCCTTGCTTCAGGAAATCAAGTACTCCCTTGTCGATTCCCAGAACTTCGTTTTTTCTGGGGCTCACAATCATGCTGCATTTGTTCTACCAAAGTCGGACCATATTATCAGTCATAAGCTTGTGCCGCTTGGCTCTGGTTCTCAGCAGTTGCCAAAGATCACAGTAACTTCGGTGAGGTACTCTGCCGCGTTGACTCCTTCGATCTCAGCAGCTAGTGTCTTTGTCTATCCCAGCGAGCCTAAATTCATCCTTGAAAAGAGCTTTTCGGCATCTGATGAGTGTGTGAGTTAATCTCAGTTCTCCACACTCCTGATTCTATTGGTTTTGCTGTCAGCTGTAAGCAAGCTATGCAACTGGAAAGACCATCGACTTTTGCTTCATATAGATGTTGAAGAGACTTGTCAGATTGCCATCGGCGGAAAGCGATTGGCGCAGTGCAAAAAGTTTTGGCATTCTTTTGAGTTGTCAATTTTGTAGCACCTTTTGGATTAACCGCATGTCTGTAACTTCTGATTACTTCATTGTTTTCGGCTCAAGGATAATACACAGGTTAGGCCATTGTAAATTACCATATCCCACCATTGAAGTTGGGAATAAACCAGTCCGAGACTCAGAGTACAAGTTTTAGTCTTTGTTCAGATTCTTTATGCTTTCCGACCCCATTGTTTTTACAGTTGCTTTGTTCAACAAGATTGAACTTTTTTGCTTCACTGGAATGTTTGCTTTTCACTCCTAACTCCTAAGGCGTCGTTACCCTGAAACTACAAACGCATTAAACCCTTTTTTTTTTTGCTGACTTAGTGAGATTGAGACATGTCGAATGGGTGACACATCACGATAGTTGCAGGCTGCGTGCTTCACGATGATCTTCGTCGCGTTCGGCCGGGGCGGCTTGCTCCATGCTGAAATCTTTCGAGGTAGAGCATATCCTCGCGCCTTCGTGCCCGTCTACAAATCCTCTTCTTCCCCAATCCGCTCGCTTCGCCGTGTTTTCATCCGTAGCGCGGCTGTGGTCTAGGGTTTAGAGATAAAGACACGGGACATAAAAGAGGAAATATTCGGGTGCCTCCCCGCTACACCGCTCGATAAAGCCGACACCACCTTTGGCGTCCGCGCAGCCGTGCCATTCTTTTCGGGTTCCCCTGTCCTCGCCGCCGCCACCGCCGCGCAAGATGGAGATGGTGGCCGCTTCGAAGCAGAAGGTGAAGAAGTACATACACCTCTTCTACTGCTCCGAGTGCGAGGAGCTCGCCCAGAAGATCGCCGCCAGCTCCGACGCCATCGAGCTCCAGTCAATCAACTGGAGGTACGCCACCCTTCCTCCTATCCCTCCTCCTTTTGCACCCCCGATTCCATGGAGCCGGCCAAGCTGAATCCTCGAACCTCGTGTCTGCGGCAGGAGCTTCGATGACGGCTTCCCGAACCTGTTCATCAACAAGGCGCATGAAATTCGGGGACAGCACGTGGCGTTCCTGGCCTCCTTCAGCTCGCCGGCGGTGATCTTCGAGCAGATCTCAGTTATCTTCGCGCTGCCCAAGCTGTTCATCGCCTCCTTCACACTTGTTCTACCCTTCTTCCCCACGGGCTCCTTCGAGCGCGTCGAGGAGGAGGGCGACGTCGCCACCGCCTTCACCCTCGCGCGCATCCTCTCCATGATCCCCAAGTCACGCGGCGGGCCCACCAGCGTCGTTATCTACGACATCCACGCGCTCCAGGAGAGGTTCTACTTCGGCGACGACGTCCTGCCGTGCTTCGAGACTGGGATTCCGCTTCTGCTGCAGCGCCTCCGCCAGCTCCCTGACCCCGACAATGTGCGTAGTGGCAACTCTCCTGCGTTTCTTCGATCTTAAGCTTGCGCTGGAGGCTGGAGCCGTGTTGTTCTGACTAGGTTGTTATGTTGCATGCAGGTTACCATTGCCTTCCCAGATGATGGGGCGTGGAAGCGGTTCCACAAGCAATTGCAGCACTTTCCAATGGTCAGGGGCAATTTTTCATGCTTATATGATTCAAGATCTGCTTATCTTACATTGGGAAAGGGGGGATATGCTTGTTGTCATGGAATTGCTCAACTCTAGTATTCTCTTTTCATGGATTTCACGTTGCGTTGTTTGGTTATGTAGATAGTATGCAACAAGGTTCGTGAAGGCGACAAGAGGATTGTTAGGATAAAGGAAGGGAATCCTGAAGGGAGGCATGTTGTTATTGTTGATGATTTAGTGCAATCTGGGGGGACTCTTAGAGAATGCCAGGTATGATGAATCCAAACATTTGACTATTTTGTCGTGTCACTAGAAGTCTGTTTGTGTAGTTACATGTCTTAGTTTGGATTTTCTTAATTCCACAACAACGGAAGAGATCCTCTGCTTTTAGTTGAACGTTAAGGGCAATCGCCAGGCCATATTTTCTCTTCACTCTTCTGTTAAAGAAAGTAATAGCTTCTTGATGCATATTGGATCACAACATACACGGTAGAAAAAAAGTTAAGGTTAAAATGGAACATTAGTGTATTCCATTGTAAAACCTGTTTACTAGCACATAGCCCGTGCTTCGCTATGAAAAGAGACATTAAAACATTCACCATATGCTTTCACTATCATATTCAATTAGTAAAAGCTAGAGTCCTCAATCCGAACCTGATAAATTGAAGCTCTGTTATCTTTATCCGTTTTGTTCTCTGAAATCCCTCCACTATGTTTTTTGCTCTGTATTTTTAGACTGAACCCTCTCTTCCCTGTTTAGTGTTCATCCTTGTCCTGCTCTGTCTAGTCTATTCCCCTCCCATGGCAGCGATTGGACACAGATCAAGGCATGGCCATGGTGGAATTCCGAATTGAGATCAGAGTTTGGATCCTTGGGTGGATTTTTCTATGTGATGTCCCATACTCTTGTCTGATGGATGCGAATAGCTTCCATGGCAAACAACAACAGAGGCATTTCTAGGTCCTGCAAGAAAGAACGCTTCTCCACCAATTAAGTCTGGAGCCGCCAGCTCTCTTCTCTCCCACCTAGATGCCTTCCTGTGGGTGCTCACAAGGGCGACGGAGAGGAAATCAGATGTGGATGGCATGATGAAAGGACAGGAGTGGATGGTAGTGGTGGTGACTGCAGCTTGATTTGGATGGCGGCAGGTTGATCCATGGATGATGACAGTGAGTGATTTGCAATGACACATGATTGATGAAGGGGCGAGAGATGGTGCGAGAGGGAGGGGGCGCTTGGGCTGTAGGCCACTGGAGTTCAGAATGGATGCGCTGTGGTGCTGGGCTCACATGTCGACGCCATTGGGTGGTGGGTGACGGACGACCGCCATTCACCACGAACTCCTATTTTTATGGTAGTAAAGATAAAGATACCCATCTTTTGAACCCAGTTTGTTGGACTTGCTGGACCGACACAGTTCATCAGCTAATATTTAGAGTTAACGATGATGTGATTGATGGACTTTGAGTGGCATATGGTTAGATTTTGCCTTCTTTAGGAACCGAATTTGCTGCTTCTTTTAACAATGCACTTTTCAATTTCGTGTTGTTTTGCAGAAAGTTCTGGCTGCTCATGGCGCTTCAAAAGTTAGTGCCTATGTGACTCATGCTGTATTCCCTAAGCAGTCATATGAACGCTTCTTGACTTCTAATTCTGGTAATTGTCAATTTATTCACCTCCTAGTTTTGCAGCCATTTCAGGCATTGGTTACTCATCAATTTGTTCCTTGCAGCTGGGCCTGGTGACCAGTTCGCTTACTTCTGGATCACTGACTCTTGCCCGCACACTGTAAAAGCCATTGCCCAACAACCTCCGTTTGAAGTGCTGAGCCTTGCTGGCTCTATTGCGGATGCCCTTCAGATATGAGCATGTAGTAGAAGATGGGCATCAATAGCAGATGCCCAATCTTGCACTAGGAGATGGTTGCTCCTGTTCTGCCTGAATGTTGGCGTTCTTTCCAGCTGCAGTAAAGCAAATAATGTGGAGTGACCTGTCTAATTAGAGTGGGAGTAATTTCCATAATCATCCAAACGATGTGATAATAAAGTCAGGCATTGGATGTTCTCTTTATTCCTGATTTTCTGAGTTAGAACAACCGGGTTCTGTTGGCTCAAAACGCAAAACTTCTGTTATGGAGCTATACGTCTATAATTGCGGATACGATTTGTGCCAATCAAAACCAGATTGGTTTTCCCCTTATCTTCGTCGAGATAATAGTTGATGTAGGAAAACCCACATATGCTCTAACATTTATATGCATTGAGATTATCGGTTGATGTAGCAAGTCTGCGTATGCGTATGCATTGAGATACTTTTTATTGATTTATGATGACCGGCGGAATACTAAATTTTGCTCTGGTCAAACTGTGTATGTTCATACTATGGGAGTAGTGTATATGAAACACCAGTTTTCTACTCCCTCTGTCCCAAGAATATAGCTAGTTTTAGTTAGTTCGTCGATGAACACATTTATATTTTGAGACGGAGTGAGAACTAATTACCGGTCATGTTTGCAAAGAAATTTCACCATGGAAATTTGCAGCAAAAATTACATGTAAAAGTCTAAAAAAAAAAGATGTTTATGTTCATACTACGAGAGTCAAGTTCAAGTGTATATGAAACACCAGTTTTGTACTCCCTTCCCCCAAAAATATCACTGGTTTTAGTTAGTACATCGACAAACACCTTTATATTCTAGGACAGAGGGAGTACTAACTACTAGCCATGTTCGTAAAGAAATTTCACCGTAGAAATTTGCAGCAAGAATTACATGTAAAATGTCTAAAAAAAAATTACATGTAAAATATGGAAACTATTCTTCACTTTGAGTACATCTGATTTCTCATCGCCTGGCAATGGACACTTGCACCAAACTCCAACTTGAAAAAATACAAGTTGTTGGTTTCTGAGGAATTGATTATTATTAGGTACTCCTGTTTGGTGATGACTTGAGCAATTGAGCAAAAGATTCTTAACTATTCTTCTAAAGAACCACTATGCAGCTGCTTGGCAAGGATGAACAAGTTATCTCCAACAGTTGTGCAGATACTATTATCATAATAATGCATCATGCAACCTAAACCAAGATTTAAGCATCTTAAGAAGCATTGGTGTAGCACTTCCAGCATTTTCATACAAACTTGAGTAACATAGCATACCAACAGCAGCAGCTTCCTGGTAAAGCATGGCCCTACTCTTCCAAAGCTTCAAACTGAAGGGCCATATCAGGTGCAGAGAATTGCTTGCAAGAAACATCACTAAGTGAGTATAAAGGTGTTCATGAATCATGAATCCTGGGCAACTCATGCCAAGAAATAGCAGCAGCCGTTGGCCATGGAATCCAAGCTCTCAATGCTCGTCATGTTCCTAACTTTTGTAGTCTGTTCTGCCAGCCACCAAAACCCCGCCGTTGTCGGATACTCGCAGGAGGATCTCGCGGTGCCTAACAAAATTCTTGATCTTTTCGCATCCTGGTCGTTCAAGCACAGCAAGGTCTATGCCAGCCCAAAGGAGAAGGTGAAGAGGTATGACATATTCAAGCAAAATCTGATGCACATTGCAGAAACAAACAAGAAGAATGGGAGCTACTGGCTGGGTTGAATCAGTTTGCAGACATGTCTCATGAAGAATTCAAGGCCAATCATCTGAGATTGAAACCAGGGCTGTCGAAAATGGGCACACAGTCACATGCCACAACAACATTCCGGTACGCGAATACTATGAACTTGCCATGGGCAGTGGACTGGAGATACAAGGGAGCGGTGACTCCAGTGAAGAACCAAGGAAAATGTGGTAAATCCAATATCTGAACAACACACACCATCCGTCTCAGCATATTATTATTAACACCAATTCTGCTGTGAAACCATCTGCGCAAAGACAATGAGATAACAGAAACAAATTTCGCTTGCAGGAAGTTGTTGGGCCTTCTCGACGGTGGCAGCCGTCGAAGGAATAAACCAGATTGTCACAGGCAAGCTGGTATCACTGTCAGAGCAGGAGCTGATGGACTGCGACACCACATTCGACCATGGCTGCGGAGGGGGGATCATGGACTTTGCATTCTCTTACATAATGGGGAACCAGGGGATTCACACGGAGGAAGATTACCCGTACCTCATGGAAGAGGGCTCCTGCAAAGAAAAGCAGGTTCACACAGGAAATGAGTCCTTCAAACATTCAGATGCAGAATGCATCGCAGTCTGTTCTAGCTAACAAGCGATCTTCTTTGCTTTGGTGTTTCAGCCTCATTCCAGAGTGGTCACTATAGATGGCTATGAGGATGTTCCTGAGTACAGCGAGATAAGCCTATTGAAAGCATTGGCTCATCAGCCCGTCAGTGTTGGCATAGCTGCAGGGAGCAGAGACTTCCAGTTCTACAAAGGGGTAAAGGGACAAAAAAAATCTGATTACTCTGTCCGTGTTTTATCATGATGTCGCAGATTAATCTATCATGTATGGGTGCAGGGGGTGTTCGACGGGGCCTGTGGCGTTGTGCTTGATCACGCGTTGACGGCAGTTGGATACGGCTCATCGTACGGACAGAACTACATCACGATGAAGAATTCATGGGGCAAGAGCTGGGGAGAGCAAGGGTACATCAGGATAAAGATGGGCACCGGGAAACCGGAGGGCGTCTGTGGTATCTACACGATGGCGTCTTACCCTGTAAAGAATGTAACACGCTGGGGCGTCTAGTTTAGCGGTCAATCTTGTGAAACGAAAATGGGACAAATGGAAATAAAATATACGATAAATATATTTGTTAGCCACACCTATCATCTGAGGTCCCATGGTCTAGCGGTTAGGACATTAGACTCTGAATCTAGTAACCCGAGTTCAAATCTCGGTGGGACCTATTTTTTTGCATTTATCGCGTGATATTTTCTTTTTTGCGCCAGCCGCTAACTCAGCTCAGATCTCTCATATTAAACTTCCCTCGTTTTTTAATCTAATGATAATGAAGAATAAAATCCACAATCCAACTGTACAATGAGATTTGCTCTAGTTCACAGCCCGTACTGGAATCAATTCGGCGACCGGCCTTTCGCAACCGGGGCACCTTTCGCAATCGGAGTCAGACAGTCAGCAGCAAGCGAGCTTGTACAGTCGCCAGCGGCGTTGAAGGCTCGTAACTCAACCTTGTGTTCTCCGCCCCTTCACGGCCGCCGCGCCGGGAGACGGAGGGGACCGAACGGAGATGCATCTGAGCGCGAACGAGGGGATCGAGGGCGTGCGGTTCGCGGTGACGGGCGGGCAGGGCTTCGTCGGCGCCGCCCTCTGCCTCGAGCTGCTCCACCGCGGCGCCCGCGAGGTCCGGTCCCTCGACCTCCGCGCGGAATCCCCCTGGTCCCAGCGGCTCATCGACGCTGGCGTCCGCACCTTCCAAGGTCCTTTCCTAGTCCCTCATCATTTTGCTCCGTTCAGATCGCCGTGTCGGCAAATTTCACCGTGACTGTGGCGGTGCTCCTCAAGTGCAGTAAGAGACCCGCTCGCCCTGAGTAGAGACCTTACTTTGTGTGATTTGTCACATAATAAGTGGTTCACCGAATCACTGCGTTTTTGCTTCGCTGTGGTTGTGGCGTGCTCATCGAATGTAGTGAAATCTGCATAGAGTATAACTTAATCTCTGTGATTCACCCACATGGTAGGTTGCTGAATTAGATGCTCTCTCTGAATCATGCTGTAAATTTGTATCCGCCCAAGGAGACTACTGAAACTGTACTCCTTGCCTTACATGTGTAACTCCAAACGGGCAGTGGTTCTGCCATAGCTGTTTCCTGTTTGCCTCTTTCTAGACATAGTTACAGTGGCACTAACAATATCCATTATTACTCCTTGGCTATGTTCGCCCAGTTGGCTTTTGAATTCGAATATTTTACTCCTCAATTGTTATAATATTTGCATCAGCAGCGTTTGGCTACCTTGTTCGATGCATTGAACAGACCATCAATTGTTTAACTGGTTGTTTTGCATTGTAGGAGACATTAGAAAGAAGGATGATGTAGGAAGGGCTTTCCGCGGTGTGGACTGTGTTTTCCACCTTGCGTCTTATGGCATGTCAGGGAAGGAAATGGTGCAGACTGGCCGAGCAGATGAGGTCAATATAAATGGGACCTGCAATGTACTGGATGCTTGCCACGAACATGGCATCAGAAGGCTTGTGTATGTAAGCACATATAATGTGGTCTTTGGGGGAAAGCCAATTGTCAATGGAAATGAGGCGTTGCCTTATTTTCCCATTGAAGACCACGTTGATGCTTATGGACGTAGCAAATCAATTGCTGAACAGTTGGTGCTGAAGAGTAATGGTCGGCAAGCTAAGTAAGTTTACCCTACTCCTCCGCCAGGCATTAATATGTGTAAGCCGTAAGCTAAGAGGTCTGTCGGTTTTCATGCCATCTTATATACCTACTGTTCAAAATAGATGTCTGAGTGCATGCAGTCAAGCTTTTATATCTGCAGCCACTAAAAAGTGTAGGACTATTTAGATGGGTTGCATGAATGATATATGATTTAAATTAAATGGTTCATCATCAAAGTAATTTTCACATTATTATGCTTCTAATATGCTTTGCTAGCAATGGAGCGCAGCTAAAATGAAGAAGGTGTTTTTTTAGGCCATGACAATGCATATACAGCTAGTATAACTGAGAACCTTCTTAGTGATGATTTGCATATTTGTTCTGTGTTTGATTTGTAACTAAGAGTGGCATTTTGGACCACACCACCTTTTTATAGTTTCTTAATTTTGGTGAAATCTTACAGGGGGGATAAAAGTATTCGCCTTTATACATGCGCAATTCGCCCTGCTGCTATCTATGGGCCAGGCGAACAGCGTCATCTTCCAAGAATCCTGTCCCTTGCAAAATTGGGATTAGCATTCTTCAAGATTGGGGGCCCAGATGTCAAAACTGATTGGGTCTATGTAGATAATCTTGTTCTTGCTCTGATTCTGGCAAGCATGGGACTTTTAGATGACATACCTGACAGGAAGGGAACTCCTGTAGCAGCTGGTCAGGCATATTTCATATGTGATGGTAAGTTCTGTTTACCATTACTCCTCCATTGGAAAATGCTTTCGTCAGGACAGCAGGATTAGTTCAAATTTGAAGTAATCTTGATGTCCTAACAACAGCATTTTTGGAATGGAGGAGTATAGTACTATGTCGTATCTTATGGTACCATATTGTGAATTCTAATTCTTTTTCTTTGCATATGCATTCATACCAACAACATAGTTGGTTACTTAATTTAATTAATCAAATAAGAGCCTAGTCTAGGTAGTGAACTGGTGGAGACAACATAGGTTTTCTTTCTTTATTTTCACAATAGCATCATCGCTGATGAGTAGAGCCTAGTCTACTCATTTGTTGTGCACCTGTACCACATATCACATAACTGCAAAAGTATTGTTGAACTACTTATCTCACTTGTTCAGAACTTCCAAACTTTGACGTTTCACGCGTTGCATGGATTGTGGGCAATTCAATTTTTTCCTTGGCAGGGTAACCCAGACTTCATTACTTGATTAATGGAACTATACATGATGCATGTACTTATGTCTAGTAAATACTCAACTTTTTGAGAAAGTCTAATACACAGATTTTTCTTGGCTTGAAATGATTGTGATATAAAGCACGATGACTATATTTGGGATTGCATTGTCTTATATATCTAATTATCTATTACTGTTTTGTAGGATCACCAGTGAACACTTTCCGATTCATCATCAGCCCCCTGTTTAGAAGTTTGGGGTATGCAGTTCCTCGAGTTGTGATGGATACATCGGTCGCCCTTGCTATTTCAAGAGTATTTTTATTGTTATCGACCTTATTGTATCCATGGTTAGATAGTAAATGGATCCCTCAGCCTCTTATTCTTCCTGCTGAAGTTTATAAGGTCAGCCTGTTTGTCATGCTCTCCTGAGTTCTATACTTCTGCGTGTCTTGATTCTTGGCGATGTACTAATTTGTCAGCAAGTTACCTGATATCGCCTTGCTGGCAAAATTACACATTTACGTTCTTGCTAGATGTACATGCCTTGATTATTTTGCTACTCTCTGTCATAATGGCAACTATGTTAGCACTAGATTTAATTTCTTCGGTGAGAATGAAATATGAATGTAATGCTATGAGGTTAGTGCAACAATGCATATGAAATACATTAGTTGTGTCTACTCATTTTTTTTTTCTAATATGAGTCATTTTCATGGGATCTCTACTGAACTGCTCTTGACTAGCTTAGCATACTTGCAATAATTTGTTGTCTAAAGATAT
The DNA here is from genome assembly GCA_032690845.1 of Eleusine coracana subsp. coracana. Taxonomy (NCBI): domain Eukaryota; kingdom Viridiplantae; phylum Streptophyta; class Magnoliopsida; order Poales; family Poaceae; genus Eleusine; species Eleusine coracana. The sequence goes on from CM064420.1 coordinate 65,612,785, forward strand.
TCTAAACTTACATCTGATGTTGTTGTTATTGATTTTTTTTTAAAAACTGTAATGTGAAATCTGATGTAGCTTGTTCATTTGTGCCAGGTGGGTGTTACACATTACTTTTCATACCTGAAAGCGAGAGAGGAACTGGGCTATGTACCTATGGTGAGTCCTCAGGAAGGCTTGGCTGCAACTATCTCCTATTGGCAGGATCGCAAGAGAAGAGAGCTAGATGGCCCGACCATATTTACATGGTTGGTTGTGATACTTGGGATGTTGGGTGTGTTTTCTGCTGCTTGTCTTCCACCAGTTGGCCCGTTGAAGTGGATCCTTGATATCCATTTGTTAGTTTTTCGCTCAGTGTTGGTGATTCGTCTAGTCCTTGTAATGGCAGTGGCATTACATTTTGGTGAAGCCATGTACGCCTGGTTCTTGGCGAAAAAGGTTGATCCAAGGAATGCTACAGGGTGGTTTTGGCAGACGTTTGCTCTAGGGATCTTCTCCCTGAGATATCTGTTCAAGAGAGCGAGAGAGTAACTTTTTGTTGTACACATGCTCACTAGAAATTCTGAGTAGTGATTTCCAGCACTGTACTTTCTGCTGCGTACTCCACCAGATGGTTCTTTACTGCTGGAAAAATCGCCCAGTCTGAGTTTTTTTAGTAAATAAGTGACGGGATCCAGCACAGCCCGCTTCTGTAATTGATGTTGCACGAGTTACGCATGGAGGCATATCAGTGTGCAACACATGGTGAGTTTGTTGTAGTAGCTTCAAGTCTTCAAACGCTGGGCGGATTTGCCTTCAGATGACATCATGAGCATGTAAGGAAGTCATTGTTCGAGCAGAATTCGATTGTTCTTCCAGCGAAGTTTGGTGGCTGTGGCACATCTATTACAGTATATGTGCTCTGAAGTCTGAACTGTATAATAATTGGATGCAAAAAATATACATCCCGTTTTTCTTGCCTGCTTGTGCACCTATATGGAGAATTGGAATATACCTCTACCTGCCTCTGAACTGAATTCCTGGAACAGACACGTTACAGACGGATGATGGAGAGACCAAAATTGGTTTAAATACTGCCATGGGAAAAAAATGAGATGTTGTTGTGCTCCACCACTCGGTCGATTCTTCCACCAACCTCGCAACCTACCATGTCGTGCATTGAACAAAAGTCGGTGTCGGCGAGAGGAAGCAACCGAAAAAGAAAGAGAAGAGAATAGGTGAGAGCGGAGTGCCATGTCAGCCTCAGAGCTGGACTTCTCAACCGCAGCCATGTACAGGAGCTACGGAAACTGTCCATTTGTTATACTATGTGCTTCTTCCAGAATCTTAATTGCAACCTCTTGACCAACAACTCCAATAGATCCTTCCCCAAGTCTGATTCTGACTGGAAATCAACACAGTGAAAGCAAAACCTGAAATCAAAGCAGACAATTCAGGTTTACCGAGAATGCATGCTGGCTGTTAATTCAGAATAGTCAAGGTAGATTTTTGTGCATTTGCTATGGAAAAGCGTTGCTGAAAAGTTCCACCTTAAAGTCTATGAATAGCCAAAACATGACAAAATGTTCCGGTAGGAGGCAGGGACAGTCGGACAGACATGGTTTCATGGGTCGCTGGATTGCCACTTGGATGATTGGTTCCTCCCTCCCCCATGTTCTCATGTGGGGATTCTTTTGGTGCGGCGGCAGCTACCCACTTAAGTAAACGATAATCATGCAAACACAGGTCAGGTACATTCCCTCATTCCACCCATGAACAAGTAATCATCATAGGGTGCAGTTTATCTTTCCAGAAACTGGAATCATCACAACCCTCTGTGAAAAAAAAAACAAATTTAGTAATTGCAAAATGGCTACATGGCATCCCTTGGAAACACTGTAATTGATACACCATATGTCCAAACCAGAAGTCCCTATGGCTATGCCGGCCTCACGCGTAATTTTTTAACTGAAAAAGAAAAAAACTGCATCCCATTTCACCAGAAGGGAGTGGTCAACTCTACGGGCATGGTTTGTTACCGCGTTGATGAGACGGCTACCGTGGCGAGTCCACATGAGTTGGCATCAGAGATGCTGCATCTTCATGCCAACACATCGTTGTGTCAACAGAAGGGAGCCGGAGAGGGCCGGACAGCACGCCACTTGGTGGATGTCAAAGCGGGTGTCCGCATGGACGCGCACAACCGCACCGGCAGCTAACACCCATCATTTGCCAACACGGCTCCAGAGCTGCCTGGCTCGGGAAAAAAAAAAGGCGCATGCTTGCGAATTTTCAACTGCACACTTCGCGTCCCCCTCATGCATGAATAAAACCAGCCTGTCCAGGCGGAGGCAGCTGTTGTGAATGCGAGACGAGCATCGCGCCATCACATACACATACCTCCCTCCCTCTTTCCTCCCTCCTCTGTCCACACCAAGAGGAGGAGATCTGAGAAGAGAAGGGAGGAGGCCATTGCTCTTGAGCTTCTCTGTTATCTTCTCTGTATCTTTGCTTGCTTGTCTCGAGTCGCTTGTAAGGGGCTGCTAGCCATGGCCACCATGCTGGAGAACATCCAGAAGGCGAGGTTCCTGCCGACAAGGCCGCTCAAGGACGAGCTGCCCACCTTCCAGGGCGGCGCGGACAAGGAGAGCCACCTCATGGGTCTGAGGAAGAGGCTGTCCTCCTTCTCCGGCAAGATCCAGCCCATCTCCTCCGCGTCGGCCGAGTGGGCCTTCCGGCGGTCCAAGTCGGCGCCGTCGCTCGCCGGCGCGTACGCCACCGGGCACCTGAAGCGGTGGTGGGAGTGGGTGGGCTGGCTCCTGTCCAAGAAGCCCGGCTTCGCCGGCGACCTCGAGATGAACGAGGAGGAGGCCGCCGCGCTCGGCCGCCAGAGCAGGGGCAGCTGGGGCCACATCCTCTACAAGGTGCGCTCCAGCGTCAGGCGGCTCGTCACGTCCACGCACACGCTGCCCACCACGCAGAAGCAGTCGCTGCCGGCCACGGTGCAGAAGGTCCAGTGCAAGCCGGCGGCGTTCGCCTACGCGCCGAGGCAGAGCTTCCACCATAACGGACACGCCATGGCGCACTAAGTGCATTCGCGTGTTCTCTGCAAAGAGCTGAATGATCAACCTCCATGAGATCCGAAAGAAGATGACGAGAGGCTCAAGAAGAAGAAGAGTCAGGTATGGTGAAGATATCGCAGCAATACGAGTATAAGTGGAGATTAGCTCAGTGAATTGGTATAAATGGAATGTAGTTTCTCAGTTCTGTTCTTGTGTAGATCTAGTGCCCCTGTAGAGGTGATGAAGTGTATGCTCGTTCTTTGTATTCTTTTTGGTTCGTTGGGTGATGTAAATGTACAATGTTTGATTGATTTTGTAATTCTTATGATGATGCCTCCTGCAGTAAATAAAACCGATGCAAATTGTGCTCATCTGTTCTTGAGATGCATTTCAGAGTTCCAGCTCAGATCTGGCTGGTCTCTTCTTTCAAGCGCTACCAACTTTCTCATGTCGTATCGTAACATTCGGCCATTTGTCGGTGTCTGTCGGTGCACGCGTTTGCTGAATGCTAATGGTCAATGCAGCTTGAACAACAGCTGGAAAAGCTAGCGATTATTATATATATAAAAAAAATTGGAGGTGATATGTTCTGCTGCCAGCTCTTCTTGGTATGCGAGTTGTAGGCATGTTGGCAAAACAACATTTTACTCGCTTGTGAATAAGCACCGTGTAGACCGTTGACATGTCTCCTAAACATGACTTTCCACGCCAATTTCTAGAACAGCACAGTACTATTCTCCTTCTGCCGGGACTGGAGCGGGAAGAAGAGTAGAAGGTGAAGCGTCACAACTCACAAGTGAACAGGTAGACCGTCAAATCTGTCACCTACGACTACCAGTCCGATGGTTTTTTTTTTTTTTTTTTTTGAGAGGGAAAACGAGTCGGATGGATGCGCCGCCGTGCGGCCTGTGCTCCACGAGAAATGAATGGTTGGCAATGTCACGGCATGGACATGGACTCATGGCGCTATCACGCGGCGGCCGGCAAGAAACGCGTTGGCCCAACAAACGGACGGACCAATCTTTTCCCATTCACATGGGCTTCACGCAAACAATTGGCCCACTAAATACGTATCAAACGCGGCAAGGAAGAGACACCTGCACGCAAACGTGACCAGATCCAGCCCACGGACGCAAGAAGACAATCCGGCACCGGCCATGCCCACGGCGCCAGCCAAGTCACGAGTCACGCCTTCAGCCTTCTCCCTCAGCTTTGCCCTCTTCCTCCGCTTTCCCTTTCGTGCGGTACAGTCCAAGACAAAAAAGCTTCCCCTTCCTTCTCCTGCGCTGCGCGGCGCCCACAGTACTCAAAACCTCTGAACCCCAGGTGCGCGGCCACACAACGCATCTGCACATCCCCATCGGTTAGCAGCAGCAACCAGTTCGCAAGGAAGCACCTATGGCGAAGGGAGGAGAGGGACGCGAGGGCAACGCGCTGAAGACGGCGGTGATCGTCGCCGGCGGCCTCGCGCTCGCCTGGGTCACCGTCGAGACCGCCTTCAGGCCCTTCCTCGACCGCCTCCGCGCCGCCGTCTCCCGCTCCACCGACCCCTCCCGCGACCCCGACCAGGAGGAGGACCCGGCACCCGCCCCCGCCGCTGCGGCCGAGGAGGTGGAGGAGAAGGCGCCCGCGGCCGTCGAGCCGTCCGCGCCACCGATCGAGGAGAGCGATAAGGTCGCCGATAAGGTGGAGGAGGCCGCTGCCAAGGCCGAGTGAAGAAGGCGGCGGGCCGTCCGGCTCCTCTTATGACTAGTATGCAGTATGCTGTTGGTCCTGTGAATCTGTTGTGTGATTTCGGAACCTGTCCTTATCATGGATGATGCGAATTTGACTTCTGGTGTCATTTATCTGCATCTATAGTACTCATTTCCGTTTACTTGTGTGGTTGGATTAGCTTGGGTACCATTTAGGACCTGTCCTTGATGTGATGGTATGTGCTTGTGTGACTGCTTGATTATGATATTGCCAAGGTTTTTCTATAGAACTAAAGTAGTCATTTCAGATCGGTTGTGCATAGTTGGTTTAAAATGGTTGCTTGTTATTACTCCTTTGTTGCAATTTTGGGATTTGATGTCCTTTTTGTTGAGCAGAATGCTTGGTATTAATTTGGTGTGCATCATTCAGTGATTTGTATTGTCATTTCAAGGAGCTTTTGCTTTTGGGATGTGTCCTGGGTGATACAGGATTTGTCTCTCATATCAGTATCTGTATTTTGTTTTAAGCAATACTCGCACTTGTGGTTGTTTGGTTATTATTGTTTAGTGCATATAATTGATGTAATTGTATATTGTTGATATTCTTTTTTCCCCTAGTCCCATTGTAATATTGAATGTTGTTGACTTAAATTCACTTAAGTAACTGAACTGAGGCTTGAACATGTCTTGTAATTAATCTATCATAGGATAGAAAAGACTTAATGCTAGTGTACAAAAGATGATGGAGTGGTCAAATTTCATGGTTAATTTCAAATTGAGCGTGAGAATGTCAAGTAACCTTAGCATGGCTGCACTGTAGTGTTTGGATGACTTGCGTTCATAACATACTGCTTATTTAGATCATTATATGTGTCAGAGCCTTAGTGCAAAGCTGTCTATTCATGCAGTGGATGCTGGTCATAAAGTTTGAAATGTAACAAAAATTACTGTATTATGCTTATAATCTAACCTCTGAATTCCCTGTGCTATATTTGATTGTGTTAGATGTGACATCCCAAGGCAGGTCATACAAGCCTTTGCATCATTTCATTATAAGTTTCTAGTTTCATGCACTGGAATTGAAATCTGAAAATTTTGCTATAATTTCTGCTTTTATTCAGCAGTTAGTTATATATGTAATTTCGAAGCAGCAGATTGAAGCTGTGTCCTGTCAATTAAACATAAAGTTTTGAGACGGGATTGACATTATTTTGGTAACTTAATGACTGATCTCGTGAGATCTTCGTGCAATACAGTTCATTATGTTGCAGGAGACTTCGATGATTAGTTATGTCACATGTGACTGACATAGTTGAACTGTAGCTTCAACTTTCTTGCAGTACGCATACTTAACACATTTCTTGAGTTAAGCAACAATAAGTACTCAGTTTTTAGTGAAGCAACAACTTTTTGTGTATTATTTTTGCTCTTTCTTTTCTCTTTTTCTTTTCTGTCTTCTTTTACTTTATTATGACTTTTTTTGCTGGTTCTTGTGGCTTTCTCTCGTCTCCCATAACTTGCTTAGGGCTGAAAGGCTTTGTTATTGTTGTACTACTTTGTTATACATGTTGTCTTGTGATAGATGCTAAATATTGAAATTCAAAAGTAGTAACATCATTGTGTTAAAGTAGTGAATCTTACTTCATTACTTGTCTAAACAACAAGACTGAACTCAAATTGCCTCACACTTCAGGTTCAGAACTTTGCCGTCCTCTACTCCTCTTCCTTAGTCTGATGGAACTGGTGTTCAACTTTTGTTTTGAGTGTTGGCATGTTGTTTTAGCATGCCATACAATTTCCAAATCTCTTACTGTTGATTAACACTTCTTTAGTCTTTGTTGCTTGTTAATATTTGTTGATTTCATAATCTTAGTTACTATAGACTTGAATAACCTATTTGAAGAAAATTGTACTGACAGTTAGATCGAAAACCTTAGGGATATAACATGATTATAAATTACAAATTTTCACATAAATTGCTGCATGACATTGACACATGGTTGTATGTATGACTTCAAAATGAAGCATTGTTCAGTTGCTAGCAGGATATCTAGACATATATACTTGGTCTTGAATCAATATAGTTATAGGGATAAGATCTGACAAAAGGGTTATGATAGTTTTGTATTATTCAGCAGTAACATGTCATGATGAAGTACAAGATCATGCTTGCATTTTTATAACTCTACTCTTGTAAAACACATTGACTACTTGCGCTATTGTGATAGCTGATAACATTTTGTGACATGAGGTTACTGTTCTTAGTGTTCTACACATATGAACATACGGGACTGGTAATACTGGCCCATAAAAGGGGATAGTGATTCATAGTAAAACTGTTGTTTTGTATGTTCATTGTCATGCTATTGTCTTCCTGACAAGGTAATGTAATTCCGTAGGAGATGAATACTAGCCTTATACTGTCTGCTTATGTTAACTTTTATATTCTATTTATAGATGTGTTGGAAGAAACCGCTGCAATTATACTTATACTTTGTTGATTCAAGTTATCTTGTGATTCATAGCAGGAAAACTGTTAGCCGGTGTATAGTACAAAGTGTTGAATGTACTTATTTGTTTCTGCACCCTAGTATTATGCACTTGCTATCAAAGTAGTGAGATTTTTTTATTTTTTTTGAAGAATGAAAGCGCTACACCATATGCAGGATGGAGGAGACTATCTACTTTATCAATTTATGTTTCTTTATTGTTTAGATGCACAACGATGGCCTATATGTAAGTAGAATTTCAGGATCTTTGTTATGGCAATTTTTAAGACTGTATGCATAATTGATTTCATGCATATTGGTTCCAGCTTGATGCTTATATTTGCCGTCTTTCTTATCTGTATCTAGTCTTGACGTGTATTCAAGAACACGTTGGTCTCTGTTCACTGTAACCAATATCTGTATTGAAGGTGGCAATGCCTTTCAATCTGCTTGCTGTATCGAGTTTGCCTGTTGCTCATTCCGATGAATGTAGGTTCCAAGTTAGTCATTCTGATGGATTGCTGATTAATTAATCCTATGGTTGTCTGGACATGCAATGATGTCAAAGTTTTTTACTGTCCAAATAGTTCTTGATCCCAGCGACCGTTGGACTACGTGGTGTTGTGCATATGCAATTGTGGATCCTCAATGTAAAACATGCCCATCACGTCCCTTTTCCCTTGTTCAAAACAGAGTCAATATCTGAATTTTTTTTCCCCGAGTGAAAGGGATAGTGAAGCGTAGAACATGCCTATCGCATCCCATTTTAATCTGTTATTGAACTTCATTGACGACTTGTGCTGCTCGCTTTAGTAAAAGGGGTTAAATTTTCTACAAGTTATTAAATACATGGTTTTTTTTTCCTTCAGAAAATTGTGTTCAAATTATCTAGTGACACGTTTTGCAACGAAAAAAAAAACTGGTTGCAATCGTCTGAGACGACCTCTGCTAATTCATTTTATCACTGAACCAAAGCATACGTGTCAATATTTTGTACTACCCTTTAGCGTATGTGAAGTTTGGACACGTTGGGTTTCCTGGAATTGCAAGATCACAGCAAGATAGCCCGGAATCCTTCGCTCGCGAGTAGCCGTCACGAGCCGGGTTCAGATCATCTAACATTCTAAAGCAATGTCACCGTGTGACATTCTTATATTTTAGACCATCCATCTCGGCTTCTAATTAGTATATAGCCTAATAACTCAGCAATTTAATTTATTTTGCCTCTATTTTGGTAAGAGCTCATAATACAGAAAAGAAAAGGTTGATCGTGTTTTGTTGCTATGACCGACTTCACGCCGCTGCAAACTCTTAATCATCTGGTTAACTCGAAGAGCCAATCAATTTTCTTGACATCACGGTGACATCGTTGCAGCCCATCGACTTTATTTTTCATCATTTTGAGCTATGAAAAAGGCAGGGACTGAAGTGTATTGTAGTGTTGCCGGCAAGAAAATGTATGTTGTCGCCAAGAAACTGTTGCCGAAACAAAATAAAAAACAGAGGCCACTTATTAGCTATTTGCTGCGCTACTATGCAGCCATAGATTAGCTGAATTCCCCGCGCGTTGCTGCGGAATACAAAGTACATGTTTATGATGGAACATTTTGAAAAAAAGAACTATAATTGGTCAAAGCAAGTCTCAAATTGAGTTAGTTTTGTCAATGATGGAAGTGAATTTGATGACCTTATTCCATTCACTGTTTAAAAAAATGTCATGTGGTAAACATGAAAACCTGCATGGTCATGAAGAAAGATTATAAATTATATTATGTAAGAAGCTTGCACCTAAGTCACTGAGTGTTAATTTAAGGAAACAGACATACTTAAGGAGCTTCTCCTATGTGTCACTTTTTCGCAAATATGAACAGAATATCATATTTTATTACAGTTCTTATAAAGAAGATTTTTGGAGAATTATAGGTACATAAGCTGGAAACATAACGGCAAATATATATAATGCTGCTACTTTAACAACAAACCAAGATGGTTTCAAAATCTACCATACGGTGCGTGGTTAAGTCTTTCTTATATCATTCTCCTCTTAAACCAACATATGATCAAATATGAGAAACAACTATATTTCGAAATGCATGGCTACACTCCTCCAGATAAAATATGCTGCTAGAATCCATCCAAGAAGATCAAGTTGCATGACACTGCAATGGAAGGGTCATTTACAATTCCCTGTCAGTCAAAAGAGTTAACTGATGAGCCAATCTAATAACAGTAATTCAGTTGGATATCTTTTACAATTTAACTTGGAACTGGTACCTCTATGCTTTTCGGAAGTGCTATTTAATATTATTCACATGTTGAGGCAACTGAATTATAGAACTTGAAGTATAGTATGTCCATCCAACAAAGGAGATACAGGCTGCTCGAGAGAAGACATGGTTCACAATTCTTTTACAATAGGAAAACGGTAACAAAGTAAGAATATTCCATCTTATAGGATCCTCCTGATATCTAACGCCCCACCGTAGCAAACTGGAAATGAGAATCCACATGATACTTGAAACAGGAAATTAATGAATGATCTAGAGAGGGAACTGACATAATCAACAATCACTCGTCCCTAAATGCAACTGTCTTGGGGAAAATTTTCTGTAAATCACAACTGTAGAAGAAGGGGTTACCTATCAAATGCAATAGTAGAGCAGGGTCTCATCTAAGTAGAATTCTGCATACAGCTCCGATTTTTTTCCAGTAGCATACAACAGTAAAAAAGTAGGAAACTGAGACAATCCTCAAATGAATTAAGTGAATGATTCATCAAATAATAATAAATCAATTGGAATGTTATGATATCCTGAAAAGAAATCAAAGGACGTGAAGAAGGATGGAGTAAACTGACTTGAATTTGTCAGTACAGAACCATATAGAAAGCGTGACATGGGCTCCCATGGCGCTAGCTCATGCTGCAGTAGGGGAATCCGTCGGAGAGACCTGTATCAACATAACTAATCTGTGACAAACACGGATGAATTGATTTTTTCTTCAAAGTAACCTAGAGCGAATGAAACCCACTCTAGTGGGCGGACAAAATGGCGATGAAGCTGTGACTACATATATGACGAAGGGCCGTAGCTAATGAAACGAAACGATCAAAATCTGCTGTTTCCTTTTATTTTGCAAAGGGGGCCACTAATTGTGGCTGTTCGTTTTCCATGTTAATGAATCAGAGCGGACAGACAATCATAATTCTGAAATTATGAGACTCATCGTCAGGAGTCGTGACTCGTGAGATGATGGAAGCGCTGATGGAAGATGGATTCGTGGGAGGAATCGCGGACGGCTAGATGAAGCTCCGAAACTGCAATCCAATGGCTGGCAATTGAAGAAGACGTGGAAGTATGAGAATTGAGAGAATTAGTAGTTAATGATCTGTAGTGGGTTGCATCTTTTATATATATATATATATATGTAGATTTGGTGGTGGGGGGTTTAGAATGTTGGAAAGTTACACCGTGACATTCCTTCACGATGTCAGAGAATTTGATCCCGAGCCGAGCCAGCGATATAGGCAGTGTGCCCGCCTACCGCGGAAGGTCGAACATGATGATTGTGGTGATCACACGCCGGCCGCTCGATGTTTCCCCGTCTCAGTCGTCGTCCGCGCTGGTGCTGCTGAGGCCGTGGATGCAGATCGCCGTTCAGGTTGTCCGGACTCTTGTATACGGCGCACCCGTCCTCGCGGTCATGGAAAACGGGTGTCCGGCACCGGCAGCGACCTAGGAGGTGATGCTACGGCTGGTGGCGGAGGCATCGACTTCGGCACGGCATCAACCGATCACTGTTCAACACCCTGACCACTGTGCCAGACTTTGTGACGTTCGTTCACCTTCCTGGAGTCTGTGGCTCTCTGCGGCGTGCCCACGGACGCGTGGAGCCGTCGTCTGAGCAGATCGCCGCCGACAAGGCGATAAGCACCGGAGCGTCTAGGCTAGCGGAAAGACCTCCACGCTTCAGGAGAGGCTGAAGGAAGCCTAGAACACGCGCGCCGCAGCTTATAGAACTCGAGGTGACGCCGCGGATGCCATGGCGGCGTTGTTGTCACCGACCGCGGGGGTGGTCGGTATTTGAAATACCGACCAGGCGGTCGTTATTCGGAATACCGACCACCTCTGGGCCTCTCGCAACCGTTGGATGGGGCGCGTGCGGGCAGGATCAACTCTGGTAATTACCCAGTAGCGAGATCCCTTTCCGTCTTCCTCGCTCCACGGCCGTTCTCCTCGACGGACGCCGCGTGCGCGTGCCTGCGGGCTGCTGTCTCGATCGCCAGGCACGTCGCGCCGCCCAGGAGCGGCTCGAGCCCGGCGCGTGCTCCATGGAAACGCGTTCTTCGTCTCCACCTGACCGTGATATGACGCGTTCTGTTCCCAGAATCCCAGTCCCCGTACACCGCCGATGCGTGCTTGCTGCGGCATCAGGGCGCCGACGTTGGTTCCTTGTGACGCGCCTTGCTCCATCTCCATCCCGCGCGTCGCCAATTGGCATGATGGAGATCGAGCTAGCTACTCGAGGCCGCCGACCAAAACCAAATCGCGCTCCGGTCACCGTCAGAGCGAGGCCTCCAGGAATCACGCACACTAGGAACATCACGGCCGCGACCTCACAGCCCCGCTCCACGTCCAAATCGGCCCCGCGGCCGTCTGTTCTCATTCCCGTCACTGGGTTACCCACCCGCGCCGTCCTGCCGGCAAACGAACCAACCACCGTGTTCTTCTACATGCCGCGAGCCCTCCCTTCGCCTCTCTTTAATTTAGGCTGTCACGTGGGCCCGCAGGTGGGAGTCGGTTGATAATATTGATATGAAAGGTTTTAAACAAAGTTATCCCGGCCGCGCATCGCTGATCGAACGGTCGCTTGAAAAACCAGGGGTGGTCGGTAAATGAAATACCGACCACCCTCGTCCCTCGTCCGCGGGCAGCGCTCCCGCGTTCTCGCGTCGCGGCGCCCCCGCCCGGCCGAGCGCTCTCCGCCGGGGATGGGCCTGCTCCGTGAAGGACGTTTGATTCGTCTCCAAGGATCATCGGACTGGGACGACGCGCCACGATCTCGATGATCTCGCGGGACTTTCCAGCGGTGGCGCCGACACCGGCCGCATGCACGGACGTTCCGGCAGCGTTCAGAGGCCTGTGCTGGGATAAGCGTGTCTTTTTCCTGCGAATGGCCACCCCGCTGGCGTCCTGCGTGTCGACGCTCGCTCATGGACACCATCTACCGAAGCGGCCACGCTACGGCCGCCTCCAACCGTCCAACGGCGCTGCAAATTAACCACCGGATTCACAGCGACTGTGGCACTCTCTTTCCGGTCGTGTGTTCTGATCTTCGGCGGCCGCGACGTCCCTGTTCTCTTGTTCAGAAACCAAAGGAATCAATATCAGCTTTTTTTTTTCGAGTGAAAGGGATAGTGAAGCGTATAACATGGCCATCGCATCCCTTTCCATTTTAATCTGTTATTGAACTCCATTGACGACTTGTGCTCGACTGAATTTTCTGCAAGTTTAGATCACAACAAGATAGCTTTGGAGCGTTTGCTCGCGAGCAGCCGTCGTGAGCCTGGCGAGATGGGCAGCGTGCCCGCCAACCGCGGAAGGTCCAACGTGGTGATTGCGGTGATCATGCCGGCCGCTCGATCTTTTGGCGTCTTCGTCGTCGTCCGCGCCGAGGCACTGCCGTCTTTTCTAACTGGTGTCCGGCAGCGGCCGAGGAGATGATGCTGCGGCTGGTGGCAGAGGAGGTGATTTAAGAGGTTGAAGGCCTCTGGGGCCGCCGAGAACGCGCACATCGCAGCTTATAGAGCTCGCGGAGGTCATGGCGGCGTTGTTCTCCTTGACGACGGCGCGTGCCTGCCGGGCTGTGGTCTCGCCCAGGAGCGCTCGACCCCGGCGCGTGCGTGCTCCATGGAAACGAGTTCTTCGTTCCCACCTGACCGCGACGCCGTGTACACCGCCGGTGCGTGCACGGCGCACTGCTCGTCTGCTCCGCCGATTGTGCCGACGCCGCTCGTCCCGAAGAAACACGTTCTTGCGTGTTTGCTGCGCAATAACCGAATCAAAGCGCACGGACGGCGGCGCCGACGTCGGTTCTGGCAACGCGCCGTGCTCAATCTCCATCCCACGCGTTGATGATGGCCATCGAACTGATCCAAGCCGCCGCCATGCCGTAGCCGACCAAATCGCTCCGTCGCTGCGGTACTCTCTTTATATTACGCTGTCACGTGGGCCCGCAGGTGGGAGTGGGATGATAATACGTATTGATATGTGAAAAGGTTTAATAAACGAAGTTATCCGTGCCGCGCATCGCTGATCGAACGGTTGCTGGGAAAACCAGGGGTGGTCGGTAAATGAAATACCGACCACCCGGTCGGTATATCGTTTCCCGACCACCCTCGCCCGCGGGCAGCGCGCTCCCGCGTTCTTGCGGCGCGGCGCCCCCACCCGAGCGCTCTCCGCCGGGGATCGGCTTGCTCCTCCATGTAGTACATTTCTCTTTGTCTTCAAGGATCGGACCACGACGACGTGCCGCGGGACTTTCCAGCGGCGACGCCGACGCCACACGGACGTTCCGGGCGTTCAGAGGCCTGTGCGTGGCACCGGCGCGTCGTCGATTACCAGCTAGCAATGTGGCGACGCGACGGTCACCGCCAACAGCGTTGCAGACCACCGGCCGTCGTGAGCCAGTGAGATAGGCAGCGTGCCCGTGTACCGCGGAAGTTCGAACATGATGATTTCGGTGATCACGCCGGCCGCTCGATGTTTCCCCGTCTTTGATGTCGTCCGCGCTGGTGCCGCTGAGGCCGTGCACGATGTTCAGGTTGTCCAGACGATCGTATACGGGGTGTTCTCCCGGTCCTGGAACACACGGGGTGTTCGGCGGGCGGCCGAGGAGGAGGTGACGCTGCCGCTATAGTGGCCGGGGCCCGAGGGGTAAATTAAATCCACGGCGTGGTGATTGCTTGTGACGTTTGGAGAAAGCATTCGCGCCAGCTGATCACCGTTCAACACCCTGACCGCTCTGCCAGACTTTGTGACGTTCGCTCTCCTTTCCTGGAGTCTTTGGCTTTCTGCGTGCCCACGGACGTGGAGCCGTCGTCTGTGCAGAACGCCGCCGACAAGGCGATAAGCACCGGCGCGTCTAGCGGAAACGACCTCCACGCTGATGTCATGGCAGCGTTGTTCTCACCGGCGACACCGACCCCGGGGATGGTCGCCCCCGGCGCGTGCTCCATGGAAACGCGTTCTTCGTCTCCACCTGATTGCGACGCGCTTGCTTTCCAGCCCCCGTACACGGTGCGCGCATCAAGGCGCGCCTTGCTCCATCCAGCGCGTTGCCAATTGCCATGATGATGTGTTGATTGGCCAAGCTGGAATCGTCGATGATTGGTAGGAGCACTGCCCTCTCATTCCATCCCGTCTTGAACATGGAGCAGCCTCATCGCACCTGTCGAATCTGGGAGAACACTGGCGGCGATCGAACTCGTGGAGCCGCCGCCACCGTACAGTAGCCGGCCAAACTGCTCCGGTGGCCGTCAGAGCGAGGCCTCTGTGGATACGCACAGTACGAACATCCCCAGCCGCACGGACCCGCGGCCGTCCGTTCATTCCCGTCACTGGGTTACGCGCCCGCGCCGTCCTACTGCGACAAACCGGAAAACGAACCAACCATGGCTGCAAGCCCTCGCTTCGCCTCTCTTTAAAATTACACTGTCACGTGGGCCTGCGGGTCGGATGTGATGGAAAAGGTTTGAAACGGAGTTATCCAGGCCGCGCATCGCTGATCGAACGGGCCAGACGAAAACCAGGAAGGGTTGGTCGGGAAACGAAATACCGACCACCCGGTCGGTGTTTCGTTTCCCGACCATCCCCGTCCGCGGGCAGCCCTCGGCGCGTTCTCGCGTCGCGGCGCCCCCCACACGAGCGCTCTCCGCCAAGGATCGGCTTGCTCCTCCATGTAGAACGTTTCGCTTCGCCTCCAAGGATCGGACCACGACGAACGCGCCGCGATATCGATGATCTCGCGGGACACTGAAGGACCGGAGATTCGGAGCGCGCACTTTCCAGCGGTGGGGGCGCCGACACCCCGCGCGGACGCTCCGGCGGGCGTTTAGAGGCCTGTGCTGGGACAAGCGCGTCATTTCCGGCGAGTGGCCACTCCTCTGGCACCTGCGCGTCGTCGATGCTCATGGCGGTAGATTATTACCAGCTACCAATGCGGCCACGCGAAGTACGGCCGACGCCAACGGTGCTGCAGACCACCGGACATGCAGCGACTGCGGCACTCTCTCCTCCCGGTCCCGGAGGTATTCTGTTCTTCGGCGGCCATGCTGACGAGTACTGGCTTCGGCAGGCCCGGCCTGGAACGAAGTTATCCGGGCCGCGCATCGCTGATCGAACGGTTGCTGGGAAAACCAGGGGCGGTCGGTAAATGAAATACCGACCCCCTGGTCGGTGTATCGTTTCCCGACCACCCTCAGCGCTCCCGCGTTCTCGCATCTCCGCCGGGGATCGGCTTGCTTGCTCCTCCACGTAGTACGTTTGCTTCGTTTCCCAGGATTATCGGACCACGACGACGCGCCACGATCTCGATGATCTCGCGGGACTTTCCAGTGGTGGCCCCGACACCGCATGCACGGACGTTCCGGCGGCGTTCAGAGGCCTGTGCTGAGACATGCTATAGTCATTTCCTGCGAGTGCCCGCCCCGCTCGCACCGTCGATGCTCATGGCACTGGATGATTACCATCTACCAAAGCGGCCACGCTACGGCCGCCTCCAACCGTACGTCCAACGGCGCTGCAAACCACCGGACTCACATCGACTGCGGCACTCTCTTCCCGGTCGACCGTGTGTTCTGATCGTCGGCGGCCGCGCCGGCGAGTACTGGCTTCATTCGGCAGGCCCGGACCGCCGGACGAGAGCGTCGGACACCTAGCCGAACATATATAAGCGAGGCAAGGCAGACCAAGGGTTCAAGGGCACTGCACCAGTTCACACTCATGCCTACCTGGTGCTAGCTCATCTTGCACGTTCCGCAGAGCTTGCGTTGTTCTGGAACCCCTGCGACGATGCTGAACTCCTATCTGAAAGACACGTCGACGTCTTCATTACCCAGAGATAAATGAAGCTGAAATAAACTGTAGCTGAGTACATTTGACTCACCACCTGTCATGCCCAGATGAAATTAATTTTTATACATAAAAAAATATGTAAGTTTTTTAAAGGGCACTTGTGCCAATTTTACTTTTTTTTCCTGGTCGAATTTTTACAATCAAATTCAATTTACTCACGATCTGATTTTTGTGAGGGGCTCACTAACAATCTGTGACTGTCACGAGTCTTTTGATCGTCTCTTTAGAGGCAGTCCAACATTCCATATTTACTTTGCTACTGGTAGATATTAGTAGTCACTAATGAAGTAAGTCAGTGAGAAATACAACCGCGTACTGGTACAATTAATTTTTTTTTTTGCAATAAAAAAATGGTATCAGTAAACCAAAGCCAAATAGCTAAATTATGATGAACATGTTGCAAAAAGGCATCATGATAGTCCGTGATTACGCATATGATAAGCAATTTGAGAAATTCTACAAGCAAGATTAGTAGTCATATGTACACAGAAGAGAAATTTGAAAGTATACTGCTACTACGTATGTACACACTCATACTCTATATTAGCGCCTGTCGACAAGTGAAATTAATGTACAAGGACTCTATTCGGAGGGTGTAGATAATGTCTGCTTGAAATTGAAGCATTGACCCCACCAAGTAGCCTTTGGAATACATTAAAAACCTAGTGCTATAGGTAAGATACAGGAATTTGGCAGCACTTAAACTGCGCTAAAATATGCTGGGAGTACTAGGAAGCAGGCCATTTTGATGTGTACGACGGGGAAGTACAACAAGTTCACAAATGTCACGAGAAAATTGATCCATGAGAATGATCGGATTTGTTTTCCCATGATCGTCGATTGTTTGCTTTTAGCTTGCTATGATGCACGATATAATTTGTAATCAATAAAATACAGGGAAGCCTGAGGTCTTAGACAAAAAACAAGTAAAAAAAATTACGCCGTATAAATTAGGCACAAATGGTACATGTACCATACTACGATCACGAGTTCATTGATGCACAAAAAATGGATCACGAGTTCATTAGGAACAGTATATGTGGTTTGGCCATAGTAGTTACAACATTATTTTTTTCTGAAAAAATAGAATAAAAATAAGAGATTGGTATCATGCAAGAGAAATATATTGTCAACAGATGAAACAATTATGCCCTGGCCCGTAATGCTAAAAAGAATGAGCAAATTTGCTAGTGGACATTTCTCAATCAGGACATATTGAAACATTGTTTGATCATGCTAAGCCAATATTAAGGTTGACATAAGTTAGGTGGTGCTTGAGACTGATGCTATATATGTTGGTGCAATAGGCAATGAGTAGGGAAGATATAGATCTCAGTCACAGCTGTTTGGAATTGAAGGAAAATTAGCCCGGTTGAATTTTAGCTTATTTCTCTGCGGTTACCAACCTGGAGAATGTAATAAAGTGGTTCATGCTCTAGCCGAACTTGAGTACACTTACATGGAGGCGGATCCAATTGTGAACACTTTCATGTCGGTGCAATAGGCGATGAGTGGGGAAGATCAAGATCTCTCAGTATCAGCTTTCCCGCCATGTATTCAACCCATAATTGCTAAAGATTTATCGACATATGAGTAATGAAACCATCTTTGCATTTTTTTAAAAAAAATATTAATATACATGTATATTGTTTTAATCGTACTATACATGGCACGATACCAAGTGGTACCACCGATTATAAATTGGGTGGTATCAAAAAAAGAGTACCGCGGGTGCATTTTTTTTAGGACTCTAAAGAAAACATGGATTATTATTTGGTTGAAAGCAGTACATGATGCTCTTCTTTTTACTTGCACAGAACAGTACATGTCGATCAGATATTGCCACACCTATTTGGTCGGAGTTCACTATACCCCAACTCATATCAGAGTGCAAATCCCCATCGTTCATACTTTCTTCGATCATTTCTAAATTACTATATGAAATATGTATAAGCCACATACTTAATCGCAGCAATGTGTCCATGAGACAAAGGTATAGAATGACGCTTTTATAAATGATCTGTTAAAGAAATAACCAAGTCAAGCAAGAATTATTAGTTCCATCCCTATTACATCAATGACCTGGACACGAAGATAGAACAAAGAGACACCAGTTGCTTACTATATCTAGATCCCATTTACTAAATCAAACCCATCACAACCTTATTTCTAAGAAAAACAAAAACGAGAAACATCATATTCTTAAGCTATCACTCGCATTGGGATCTGATACAAATATATGATCGAGCATGGCTCAGTTTGGGGTTCAGTATACGCACAGCTCGACCGATCTGCAACTAGCTTAGTTCTTGCGGCTCTCCGCCTGCATGTCCCTGGAAGAGCCATCCTCCCCCTGGATTCAATCCTTGAAGGAGGGGGATGGTGACCCCGTAGTGTTGGCTCCGAGCAGGCTGATGAGATCCAGCTCCACCGGTTGGCTGCCACCTGAGAGGTACGCCGCCCAGAAGGCGTGGTTTGGCTCAAGTGGAACCATCGGTATCCTGCCGACAGGTGGCGCCCGTGGGGGTAGCGGAGGCAGCCCAAGATGACGCCCGATGAAGGTAGCGGGCGCCATCGGCATCTGCAGTGGTGGCACGGGCCCGTGAAATGTCGGAGTAGTAGACACCAAGAACTGGGCTGGCACAAGGGGATGAGCTTGGTGATGAGCAATACTCGACGACTGGAAGAAGAAGTTGGGGTTGAACACCACTTGAGCTGCAGGTGCACGCCTCGCCTGGTACTAGTTGCTTTCGGAGGCCATGTTGTCGTCGATCAGCGGTGTCTCTACCTGAAACAAGTTTTCAAGAAAACTGCACTGGGGTTTTAGCAAAAGCTGCCCTATACCTACGAGGTTGCACTTGGTGGTGGTCAGGGACTCGATCTCCGGGAAGGAGAGCGAGAGCGAGATGAGGGCAGGCGGATGACTGTGGTGGTGTTTCAAGCGAGCTCTTGCTCCAGGCGACTTGGGAGGAACCATGGTCCTGGTCGACCTTCTACTTATACTGCCGAGGAGTTATCGGGTCCATGACCATGCTGCATGCCATGCATGCCACCAAGAGGGCAATGCATCTCAATGTTGAGCAACGGCTCCAAAGTATTCAGGGAGCAAATTAATATGTACCCAGGATAAAAATATTTTAGCAATGATATTTATTGCTCCCAAAAATGGATCAACACCATATTTATTGCTTCCAAAAATGGATCAACATGAAACAGGATGAATAGTCCATGAATCAACAAAACCTCCCCAACTAGCTTGACTGGAAATTGGATCTTCTGACCTACTGCCCACAACAGGTAGTTACTGATATGTGGGCCCGAGTCCCACACGTCAGGGATGGGTAATATCAGGCAAGTCTTGTCTGCAAGATTGAGTGTTGCTCCCTCTAGTTTTTAATTGATGACATTGAAATTAGAACTTTGTTTAGGATAATTTGCAATCTCATGAACATGCATTGTCTAATAGTAGAAAATGTGACCGATAACGGAAACCATTTTACGGTGTTATTGGAAGCACGTGCTCGTAATCGTGTGCTACCGGTAACAAAAGTTACTATGCTGCACGGTTTTATATGCATACGTGTATATTAACGTGCATTGCCTACTAATAGAAACAGTGACCGGTAACGGAAATCATTTTATGGTGTTATTGGAAGCACATGCTCGTAATTGCGTGCTACCGGTAACGGAAGTTACGATGTTGCACGGTTTTGCATGCATGCAGATCTACATTGAAAGGACTCATAAGTGTGTATGTGACTTTAGTGACAAATATGCAATATGGTAGATAGTATGTACACATATAGTTTATTAAAAAAAATGTATGTTGTCTTGTAGACAGCGGTAGATTTAACATGTGTGCTAGGGGGGGGGGGGGGGGGGGGTCTGGGAGGGGTTCCTTTGTCAATTTGTTGTTCGGTTAAGGATGGGGTTTCGTGAGGTAGAAGATGACGCCCAACAGTTGGACTTACAAAATATCGAAAAAATAGTCTTTATGGGTTAAAAAAAAGAGTTATTAGGCCATGTGACCGTCTAGGTTGTTTGGTTGCGTCTAGTGCTAGAGGTAATTATGCTTAGTATGGTCTTAGATAGTTGGGTTTATTGTGAGGATTTTGCTTGAGTGATGCAGATGGATGTGTTGCAAATTGTAATAATGGTTGTAGCCTTGTAATGAGGTGAAAAGTCGGATACTTATTTTCCATTATTTAAAAAAGATAGTTGGGTTTAAAATGGGTTTGAATTGTTGGGCCTATTGTATGCATCATATATTGTTGGGCTTATCTTGTTTGCTACTTCAGAATTTGCATCCACTATGGGCTTGGAGCTATATGTTTTCTACTTTTTTTAAGGAAAAGAACTCAATTTTTGGTTCAGTAGGTCCAATGGATCATTCTTTTAAATTGACCCCGTAACACGAATACACGATGTGTTCCCCTATTTTACACGGCGCAGTGATACTGAAAGCCCAAATCAATATGGCCATTGCTTGCAGGCCTATCTAAAACAGATGGGCCGCTACAGGCTCTCCGGGGTCCAACGTTCAGATCAGAGCAAAGCGACTTTCTTTAAGAAGGAAATTAAAAAGCAAAGTGAGGTCTCAGTACTGAAGCTGCTATTTCAGTGCCGGCATGTAGCGATACTGCAGCCGCTAGTTTCAAAACACAGGAGCAACGTTTGTGCACTCACGACGACAGTTGCAGCGAAAACGAAGTCGCGCTGCTTACTCATCAAGCCTCCATTAAGAGACGTGACACGCGATCCTTTGTCAGACGTCTGCTGCACTCTTGGACGATGTACGTAATATCTCCCTGTTGCGCCATACCGAAGCTCCATTCAGTCGCGTGTTGCGTTGCCGCGAAGACCTGTGCGAATTTAAGTGCGATTGCTACGTACATCTTCATGGCATGGTACCTGCACCACGGTTTTAATTTATATCTCCGTCATGACCGCGACTTGAGGTCGGCGGACGATCGGACGGAGCTTGATCGAACCTACTACTATCTTGAAAGAATAAAATGTTCTCAATGAAACCGAGTTACGGGCACCACCGCCCTTGTTTCATCACAGGGGAAAAAGGACGCGGGAGCGAAAGAAGCCACGGCGACGAAAACAAGGACGATATGCGAATCTGCGACCACCAGCGGCCTCGTCACGCCTTTGGGCGCCACAAGCCTCCGTCCGCGGTTCACTTGCAACTTGCAAAGCCAGAACAGAGGCGGGTCGGGCAGCCACCACTGGAGCCGGCGCGCAGGGCCGCCGTGCCAATACACGCCCGGGCGGATTGTCTCGCCTCTCGCACACGCCATCGTGTTCGAGCGCGCACGTTCAGCCTCCTTTGCCTCCGAGGCTCCAGCGCTCGGTTGCAGGTCGCGGTCACCGTTGAGTTTTTTTTTTTTTTTTTTTTTTTTGAGGAACGCGGTCACCGTTGAGTGCCGTGCCCGTGAGCCACGAACATTTGCGCGGGTGGATCTGGGCTTGCAAGGGCCGAAATTCTTGACCGTTCCAGCACAGATCAGTTGCTCTTGTACTACTACAATTTACAAAGTTTTTTCTTTTTGAGATTACTACTACATCCGTCCCATGAAGAATATCGTTTTTAACTTTGAGATATCACTTTTGACCTTCTCTCTTATTTAAAATAAATATTAAAATAAATATATTATGATTAAAGTATATTTATTGATAAAACTAATTATAAAAAAATAAATAATATTTGCAAAAAAAACTAAATAAGATGAAGAATCAAACATAATGTTAAAAAATCAAAAGAACAGAGGGATTACAATTTACGAAGTTGCTACGGCGACCGGCGACCACGGGTCTCTTTCGCCTCTTGCCGTCCATGCGGCATTTCCAGGTATTTATGGCCTGGAGCAGGAGTCGAAATCGTACCTGCTGTAGCACGATTTGCACGGTTCGATCGGGCATCCTACTGTGCTCTTTGTGCAGTCTACAGGTGCGTTGTGCTGTAGCGGAGAGAAGTGTTGATGGCGCCAGCCGGTGTGATGTTGAGCGGTCCTGCCGATATTCCGTAGGATCTGGCAGATTTTTCTGCAGAAAATAGGTGCTACGGGTGTCGTGGTTCTCATGTCGACACGAGAGCATCAGACGGAGGGGACAGAACCAGCTGATTGAAACACGAGAGCATCAATTGCACAGCTGCCTGCCTAGTACGGGTTCTTGTGTGTGGACTATGGAGCTTCATTCCATTGGTAAGCAGTTCTTGAGCATAATGCTGGTCCTGCCAAGCATGGATTCCCGTGGTCACTGCTGGCGCAGAGATCGGTTCCTTTCATATACTACCACACACGCACTGGACCACGGCATATGGCAAGTTGCCCAAACCGAGACAAAGCAGAGTATCCCACACCAACGCCAAAAGCAAGCGTGCTCTTGCTTTGCTCGCCACATCCACATCTTTTGCGTGGATGAGGAGTTTCGGTGAAGCCAGCCGGGACCCGGGACATTCATTCTTGGCCCAGAAATAAAGCATAGCAGAAACGAGCAACACGACGCGCAAATCATGTGAAAGTAGGCGACCAACTATTCAAAAAAAAGGTTCGCTGTTCGACGCTCAGTTATTCCGCCATAAGCACCAGATGGATCCATGGTTTACAACAACACGCGAGGGATGGGGAGATGACGCCGACGCAACGGACAGAAACCACACGACACGGACGCCAACGAACAAAAACAACCCAGACATACGCACACACGCTACACTGACGAATCCGCCTACTTGTGCTTCATGGCAACTCTAAGCAATAAACCTTCTCTGTGCCCAAATGCTCTCTCTTCCTTCCTTTCTAAAGATAAAGACTGATGATGACTAACCATAGATAGGTAAAACGGAGTCATAGTAGGGCGATTTCTCTCTTCCTGATTTCTCCTCCAATTCCTGCAGTAAGTGTGATCTCGACGTCTCTGCTCTGTTGCAGCTAGAACTTGTTGTTGTACCAGAAGACGCCCTTGCGGTCCTCAGGCTCCACGTAGATGCACTCCTTGGCCTCACGCCATGTCGCCTTGGCCACAGGCGTTGGGTCGAACTGGTAGTAGTCGCCGAGGATGGGCCGGATGGCCTTGGTTGCCTCCATGGCATGGTAGTGCGGCATGGTGGAGAAGAGGTGGTGCGCGACGTGCGTGTCGGTGATGTTGTGGAACACCTTGTTGAGGATGCCGTAGTCGCGGTCCATGGTGGCCAGCGCCCCACGCAGCCAGTCCCACTCGCTCGAGTCGTAGTGTGGCAGCGCCGGGTGGGTGTGCTGCAGGTAGGTGATGAGCACCAGCCACGCGTTCACGATGAGCAGCGGCACCGCGTAGATGCGCACCACCCACCAGAACCCGAACGCCGCCGCGAGCTTGTACAGCGCCAGCGACACGGAGACGACGCCAACGTCGGAGATGAAGATCTGCGCGCGCTCCCGGTCGTTGTAGATGGGGCCGTACGGGTCGAAGTGGCACGCGAAGCGCGGGTACGGGCGGCCCGAAGCGTTCAACGCCAGGTACAGCGGCCACCCGAGGGTGAGCTGCACCACGATGTGAACCAGCCTGCCGATGGGGTTGTTGTAGATGTATGGGGTGTACCACGGCAGGGCCTCCTTCTTCTTCGGCACGAACACCTCGTCGCGTTCCAGGGAACCGGTGTTGGAGTGGTGGCGACGGTGGCTGTACTTCCACGAGAAGTACGGCACCAGTAGCCACGAGTGCAGCACCAAGCCAACAATGTCGTCAAGGATCTGGTAGTCGGAGAAGGCGTGGTGGCCGCACTCGTGCGCGATGACCCATACGCCGGTGAGCACGCAGCCCTGGCAAATCCAGTACAGTGGCCAGGCGGTGAACTGGAGCGCGCTAGGGAGGGCGGGGATGCCGACCAGCGCGAAGTAGAGGAGCGCCGAGACAATGACGAGGTCCTGGACAACGTACGAGAAGGACTTGATCACCGAGCGTTGGAAGCAGTGTGGCGGGATGGCCTTCTTGATCTGCCCCAGCGTGAACGGGGGCTTGTCCACTGGCGCGCGCTGCACGGCCGCGCCGCCGCCGGCGCGGCCCAGCAGCTCCTGCTTCTCACGCTCCTTCTCCGTCATCCTGCCGCCGGCACCCATGTTGCTGTTGACAACAACCACAATCACGATCAGTCAACAAGTTCATGCCACAAGTGTGTGTGACCCAAGAAAAATATTCTATATGACACCATCAGATATACACAACTACAACGAACGAAAATATCTTGCAAGTTGCTACTGTTGATTAGCTTGTATATTCTTTTTTTAATCATAATATCAGTGCATGGACGAAAGAAGCATCATCGCAACAAACAAAGCACGGCACGAGGGGGTCTTCGTCCGCAAAGGTGGCGGATGCCGTGCACGACGCGATCCAGCACATTTTTTTTTGGCCAAAAATAAAAATATTCCGATTCGACACAACAAACTGGGATCGCCGCATGTGCGAGCCCAATGGCATCTGTAACATTCAGATTCGCTTTCTGGCTAAGTTGAGTGCGTGCATCGTCACTTCACATGCTTTGCTTCAGATCTGCCTAACATATGCTACTAAGTCACCACACAAATTTTAATCAATTACAAAATTTTGCTAAGATCCAGGATGGCAAAGAAATAGATGGTAGCCTAGTAAAAGTAAATATACAAAATAAAAAAGCAGTAGGTGTATAGGTCTTGTCACCAGTGATGTTACGTGCTACTAACCATACAAGCCCCTCATGGAAAATGTGATATGGTGCGTATTATTGGACAGCTTGCTTTGGTCAAAGTAGTTTGGAGCTACTAAGTACTATACCAAGACGGCTGCAGAGAAGAAATGCAGCAAAAACGTGCGCAGAAGTATTTTATCACAAGTTGGGAGACAGAAAATTATGCCATGTCGTGATAAGGTTACCAAAGCCTACCACTCGCATTGGACGGTCAAAGTCTAAGCTATCCAATGACTACAGGTAGAAATATAGGTGGTCAGTTTTGAAAGGCAACTATGAAGTATAAACACGTTTTGCTTTGTGCAGAAACCTATCATATAAGCAACATAACAGTGGTCGAGGATAAGGAACAGTGCTAAAAATAAGTCTCGTCGTCTTTGTGCTCTCAGGGAGGATTTATCCTCCTTTTTTCTTTCGGATTTGTTTCGTTCCCCGATTCGGCAGTCTATAATAACTAAACGTCTGATCAATTTTAGGTGATGTGAAAGCCAAATATCGGTCCCGCAACCTAAATGCGCCATCCATGTACAACTACACAGGACTCAACAAGGTGGCTAGCTTGGATGCTGTCTCCCTTGGCCCAGATGACACGAACGCGCGTGCCTTCTTCCAGGGCCAACCAGTTCAAAACGGAGACAGATATCAGATCCGTCGATGGAGACGCTCGGCTGCGCGGATCCGGAGCATCAATTATGATAAGACTATTATACCCGATGATTAGTATTTCCAACTCCGTGACTAGACAGCAAGAGCTCAGCAAATACAAGCAGACACTATGGCCGTCTCGTAGGTCGTTGCATAGCAAGAGCATCGGTCTCACACAGCAAGTTGCCAGTGCAAATACAAGCAGAGGGGAAAGACCGGTCACCAGCAGCGGGCCCTTGCAGCTGTAGTTGCAGTTTACAGAATCCCACCGCATCAGATCTGCTGATCCACGCCTTTGGACACTTGTCCGTGTCCACGTAAGGTAAGGTGGAATATCTACCGCTGGAAGTAGCAGGGGTAAATTTTCTGAACAGTGAAATGGAAGGGATACGCCCCCCAAAAAAAGAGGGATAAATTGGTGTGGGCCTGGAATTCGGCGCCATCCCGACCGGCTTTGCAGGCGGTGACCCCTGCACCCTGCACAATCTGTAGACCTGCACGCGGGCACGCAGCACTAGAGTGATGCGGGGGTAGGTAATTTCTCCCATTCCGGTTTTGACCCTACATGTCAAGGAAGAGACAATCGACGCCGTCCAAATATATCGAACGGAATCCGGGACGGTGGCGCGTCGTTAATCACGATGACCCCCCCCCCCCCCGTTCTAGGTCAAGCAGAGCCGCCGGCGGTGGCGGCGCCTGAGCATGTGACTGAGTCGTGAAAGAACGGCCTTTTTTCTCACACGAGCACGAGAAATTGTTTACGTCATGACTAGAACAAACAGCTTGCCTTGTTGCTTCGATCGTTGCCCGAGGCGAAAGGTCAGTTTTCGTCTCCAGTCATCGCCCATCACCGTGTTTAGCTCATCGAGAAACATAGCAGTTGACAGTTGACCATCAATCAAGTGCAGAGCATCATGGTGGTGGAACCAAGCCTAACATGGAGGGGGGCCCTGAGCTCCTAAAAAGGAGCCGAAAGAAAGAGGCGGCCTCTATGGGCTAAAATGATGAAAAGGTCCCAGCTTTTTCGGATTGACGGGAACGGCGGAAAGTTTGTGACGAAAGGTGGCATGTCAGGTTCCCAGAACGAGTGGTGACGGCAGAGGTGCGCATGGTCCCAGTGCCCAATGGGCACGAAAATATCTGAATGGGAAGCGCCACTCGCGGAATCCTACGGATCTATTTTTTGAAAAAATAAAAGTTAAAAAGAAAGCGAAATTGCTTCGGGTTCCTATGGAATTGGCAAATAGCAGAGGACCTCCAAGGTCTAGTGCCCGGCGGTGAGATCGATGTCGGCCCCCTTCCGGAGCTGGGATGGCGAAATCATCCGCCGGGCGAGGTTTTTCTCCCGGAGCCACTTCCCATTAATTGCCCCCAAACTGGACGCCACGGATCGACGCCGAACTCGGCTCGCCGGCGCGACATCGAGGTGGGCCGCGCCGGATGGACGGCGGGCGATGATCCCAGGACGCCGGCAAACTGTCAGTAATTTCCGGCACCGCAACACACCCCCAAATCTTTCTTCCCCAAACCGGATTCCCACTAATGGTAAGAAACTGATTCCTCAACGCACCAATCCACAACGCATCCAAACAATCTATGATAGTGTGAAACAGTGAAAGATACGGAATGAATTATCACAGAAGAAGGCTAATGCCGGCACCTGAGACTGGGAAGGACCGCGCAACTGCGTCAGGGCGTAGCAGATCGGGCGGACGCCGCAACTCCCCCCTTTCCCTCGTCTCTCCCCGAGAGAAAAACGAGTGGTGGTGTATGCGCCTCTGGAGAGGGAGGAGGAGGGAGGGAGGAGAGGAAGAGCCTGGCCGCCTCCGAATCCGCCGGGGTCGATGCGCTATTTAAAAGCGGCCGTCCATCTCGTCGCGGTGCCCGCTAGCCTCACTGGCGAGTGGGCCAGCTGAGCCAGATGGGACGCACTACCCACGTCGGCCACAGGGAATCCGGCCCCGTACACGTGTAGCTTTCTGTTTCGCCCGTTCGGGGAAGGCGTGACCCAAATTGCGCGGGCACGGGACGCGGGCGCCGTCCGTTGCGTGCATCCGACGGACGGGAGCGCGTCGCATCAACACGGGATATTGCCGTATATACACTCCGTGCCGTCCTCGCACATTTGAGTTCTCTGCTGGTGAAATGCCGGTGTTTGTTTGCACACACCGTCCTTTCGAAATGGAATTCACTTTTACCAAACCCGTCCACAATTTTGTTTTTCGCTCCAGAGTTATATTTGACACGTGTAGCTACAGTTCTTTTGACCATCACCGTGGTTAGGTGTGGATATTTTGCAACCACCCGTCAACTCAAAGCTTATGATGTGCTGTCCAATCGAATTAGATATGTTTGGTTTACTTGTATGCACACATACGTGTATCCACCCATATCTGTCTACTTAATATAGTACGGTTTGCCATATTAGCCTGTGCTTCTAACGGGCGCAACCTAACTCTTCGAAAATATGGCAATCGTCGTCCTAAGCACGTGACGGCGTGTTGTAAACTGGATCGCGTCCTTGACACCCACTGACCCCTCGCACGACCGATGCAGGATTCAGATCAGAGGTCGGCATCCTCTCGTCGGCCCTCGTGTTATCCGCCAACCTGTGTTTTCACTGCGCGCCAAAAGTAAAGCAGCAAACCGGAATCATTCCGTCAAATTCTTAACCTGATTGGGACCCTCTGATGATAATAACAGAGAGTTATTAAAGAGTAGTAGTAGAATATGCTGCGTGAGATGCATCACGGATGGGTGATTTGACTTGGGCACTTTCATCGACATGAAGCCCATACATCATACATGTGGACATTATTCTATTTGGGAGCGAGACAAGCTCACCGAGTTGTATTATATCCTGTTTGTCCCGTTTCAGCCATAATATTCGCGGCAACTTGTTTGCATGTGAACCCAGTTGCTATACATTACTACCACTGTGCCACGCCAGTATACACCACACAAATAAATACCTCGCCACTGTATACGATCCGAGTACTCGTATTACAAAAACGAAGATGTGTCGTTCTGCTGCAAGTGCGCAGGTTCTTGTCTCGAGCAGCTTCGCGTGATCTTTTTGTCTGCTCCTGCATGTGATTGCAGGATATAACATTCGTTCAGTCGCGACACCGGTTACCAGGCCCAGTCACCCACAGTGTTGATCGGCCGAAACAGGCAGCGAGGTGTGGCGTATTACAGCCCGTGATGAGAATCAAGCTAGCATTCATGTGGTCTGCAGGAAAATGTCTGGAGTTATATAGCCCGTGGATTAGGCGGCCGATTTATCATGTTTCTCAAGGCGCAAAACCGGTTAGAATAAGCGATTGGGAAACCTGAGTTTGTGCTCTTTCTCTAAAAAAATCTGAGCCTGTGTTAGAATTCCTGGAGGGTTTGGTACGTCTTGTTTAACCTAACACTGGCAGAGCATAGGTTAGTGAACTACTCGTGCTTAAGACAAACCTAAGCATAACAATTACGATTCTGACTGATTTATCATTTTCATCAGGGCCAACTTCTATCATTGATTTCCCCTGGGTGGATTGCTTGGCACAGAAGATGTGTACTATAGATTCCGCAAATATTCAATGGCTAACCAATAAGTTCTTTGATGTGTTAGGTAACAGGAAGAAATTGGTTATGAAGCGTTATGTGTCGATGTAGTACAGCGAAACGATTGGCTTCATGAATGCTGGGAAGTCTTCTGTTGCGACCATTGTTATGCGAAGTGATATTGGATTGCTTGGAAAGAAACCATACGTGAAAATAAAAATTTCGTTCCAAGGAACACCAAAAGCAAGAACCACATGTGGCGGAGATATTCTGGCATATGACTCCCACAAGCAACGTGCGAAAGCCTCCGATGACAAGCCCTAACTGAGACCACACATATGTCAAGTGCTGTGGTGGTCCAAGAACACTTATCATCCGGAGAGATGCTACTGTGCTTTTCTGATTTTGAATATGTTTTGGAGTCTCCATCTATTTTTTCGAAAGACCAGGTCTCCATCTATAGTGAGGCCGACGCGATATTCCTTTTGAGGGCATGGAACATATTTTGACATGTCTGTTCTGTGCACAACTTTCTCATGTAAGAATAACACTCTGCCAGGGTCTCAAATATCCCCATCTGGCGTGTGCTTTGTTGGTCTCCTCTGTTTGAGGCTGCTCTGTGCCAGTATAATCGTGACCCTGACTCCTCCATCACGTTTGTTTCTTCGTCTTACTCATTTTTATGTATGCAAGCAACAGAAAAATGTTTGTTGTTTGGTGTGTTTCTTTCAGACAAGTGTGTTCGTTTCTTGAGGTCTAAATTTTAGTGGGTCAAATTAATTATTAAAATGTTAATATAATTATTTATATATTAAATATAAAACTAATTACAGAGTTGAATACGCATCAGTGTGACAAATTCATTAAGCTTAATTAAGTCATTATTAAGAGATGTTTACTGTAGTATTATATTATCTAATCATAACCTAATTATCTTAATAGATTTATCTCACCATTCAGAGGGAGGGGGTTATAGACTGGGTTTTATCAGTAATCTATATTTAATACTCATAATTAATATCACAATACAGATTAAAAATCATGAGGGGGTGAAAACGAACACCCCCGAAGCATATACGATTTGGCGACGCCGATGATTCAAATGCGCAGCAAGCAACATCAATCACCAGCATACACAGACAGACAAAGCACTTCGCACCGCGGGTTCCAAGAACCCCACAGATAGTACCGGGAAACTCAAGAGAGTACCCATCTTTGTCGATGGCACCGAGCTATTCGGTCGGCTGATCGATGTCTGTCTGTCAAGCTAGCACTAGCAGGCAGCAGCAGAGCACATAGTACTACAACGGATCACGATATCAGAGTCAGCACAGGAGGAAAAGCGAGCATGCACGAGAGTTCAGGCCACGGACTAGCTTGGCGAGCAGCCCAAGCGAGCTCGATGCAGGCACCTTGCTGAAAAAAAACTGACAAGTGGCGAGCATGCTCTGTCCGTGTCACGGAGCTCCGGAGTTGTGTGGCGGTCTGGCGGGCCGAGAGACGACGACTCAACGGGGAGGACGGCGCGTGCCCGACAGCCAAGAGAAGAAGCGCCGTGCAGTGCGCGCGTCCCAGGGAATCCGTGGGTGGACTGGTGGAGTGGAGTGGAGGGTGCTCGCGCCACCGTGCGTGTAACGAGGCCTGCCGATGGTGCGCTCTCGCATCTCCTCACCACCCGATTACGGTACTTGATTTTTTTTTTTTTAAATGATTACGGTACTTGATGCGCCGAGCAAGAAGAGCACTGATTGATATTGGGCCCTAGAAGGCCCACTTGATCTGCTATCAAGAAAGTTCTAGCAGGCCGAATTTCACGCATTAATGGCCTGAAGGCCCATCTGACTGGCAAACGTCCACGGGGCTAACTCTCGGCCGGCCGGATTCACAGGACAGGCGTGCACGGCGCGTGAGCTTGATGAACCAAATCGACTCGGACTTGGCTACGGACAACGCGAAGATCGAGCGGCCAGGGCTATAAACATCGCTACGGGCGGGTCATGGCACGACACAACACCACCCTTGCTTGGCGCGTCGAGAGGAAATCGAAGCAAAAGATCTATTAATTTCCGGCGGCATGGACAAGAGACCGGAGGCGGACGGGTCGCAGAGCGGATGGACGGAATCAAAGAACAAGAAGGGACTACAAGATCAACACGAGGAACGGGTGAACAATGGCGCAGGACAAGTTGCAGCGATCGACGCGGGGCAGAGGAAGAGGCCTTATGAGAAAGACGAGGACGACATGGAGATCGACGAGGAGTTGGTGACGGTGAAGTATTTCAAGTTCAACTACTGGGAGGACCCTGCGTACGCGGACAAGCCAAAAAGAAACTGGCGGGCTTGGGCACGCCATGCGGCGAACAAGATCCTTTTCGACGACGCGATGCGCTGCGCCGACGCATTGCTAGCCGAGCGTCAAGCCGCGCGCGAAGCCGCCGCCGCCGCCGCAGATCACACTAGCTAGCTGTTCGCTCTCGCATCGTCATCTGTACGACCATGTGTAACGGTGCGAGTTTTTTTTTCTTTTTTGGACGCGCGAGTTATTCGTGTTTCTTTCGAAACACTTTTTATTACATCCACGTCGCCTTCCCTTTTTCGCAACGTGGTTCATATGTCCCTAAGTACAAGTATAACATTATATAGTCTTATATAAATCGTCTCATGTATAACATATCTTAAGATTTATTTATTTTTTAGACTATCTATTAGACTATTTGTACAATTGATTGTTATTTTAGTTGTCTCATAGTAATTTTATTATTTTTTTTACTTATCAATAAAAATAGAAACATTTATGAGTTGCATAACAGCGCTACAACTCATACAATGGCATATAAGCCGTCTCATACTCTTAAATTTTAGCGCATAAGGTGGTTGTTTCGTGAAACAATCATATTTTTTTTCTCAATACCCCCTCTCTCTTCTACTACGTCATAAAAAAAATCCTATGTAACGCTACATGAGATGATTTATAAGACAATCTACATTTAACATTATACCTGCCCTAATCCTCAAACTCTGTACCGCACGCACGTATGCATCAAGAGGAAAAATCACAAACCTTTGGAAGCAGTGAACCTTTTCTCACCTGGACAAAACAAATGCACATCATCATATTCTAATAGGAGGTCTACAATTTCATATTCAAGATATCAAAAAGTTCGATCTGATCAAATCTCAATAATTTCATCAAAACATCCCCCGATGCATCCCAGGGATTCCTAAATGTTTACTATAAGTTATATATTGATAGAAAATAAGATAATAAATGTTATACATATTTGGAAGATAAGATAAATATCAGCGGGTTCCACTAAGGCAAAAATGTGAATCTCAGGATCACAAGCTATCCTTCTTTTATATCTGCAATCACAAATACACTATCATCACAGATGAAAACAATAATATTTAGAAAACAACTTTGCCGAGATCAATTTCAAGAGGCACCTGAGTTATAGTAGTACAGTTTAAGCATTCTGAAGGATAAAAACTGTACGTTCAATTGATTTTGTATTATATGAAGATAGAATGGATTGCTTGTCCGTTTGGTGGGTGTTGATAGGCTTATTGTTTCATATCCTTCTCATTGGATGACTTACATATTTATAGTGAACGAACCACATCTTAGAGTTAGGTAATATCTCGACTCTATCTCTAGTTTTACTACCTATTCATCGTTTTATATTCCAAGTTACATCCGAGTCAAACCTTATTGACATAATTATACACACATGGGCCTAACCTTTGACGGGCTTCTATAAATCAGCAAAAATCAGGGAGGCGACAATAGTCAACAAATTAGCTCATCATGGTTAGATTGTCAGAAGATGTCTGGCTGATCACTTTAGCATCATTTATCACACTATCGATCGTTTTGTTTGAATTATTTTTCGGACAACACCCGGAGTATTGGCTAACATTGAAATATCTATTAAATAGATTGTCCTCAAAACAGAATAGTATGAACCACAAAGAACCAATGATCTTAATTGGAGAAGTGCTTCCGTTGAGCTTTTTTTAAGTTTATACAGATCTTAAAGCAGAAGACTAATTAATTTTAGATTAATAATTCCTTTAATCGCGGACCCGACCCTATCCATGGAATCCAGACCTGAAGCCCAGCCGAGCCCGGTCAAGGCAGAGAAATTGGATCGAACTGAACGCTCGTCTCCCACACTCGTTACTCCATTCTCTTCGTCCTCGTCGGTGGCAAGAGTCAGGGATGGCATTGGCCGGCGGCAACCTGCTCCACCGATCCATGGTGGCACTACCTCATCATCCGGCGCGGCACGACCTTGATTCCTGCCATGAGATGGCGGCGGCTCTCTTCCTTTCCCGTTGTCGATCGGTGATAAGGAGATCGCAGGAGAGACCGAATCCTGCACCAGGCACTCAAAAGCTCTTGTTAATTATTTTGATCCTGGGAATTCTCTGTCTTTAGTTTGTGTCACCATCAGACCGATTACAAATAACTTTTAGGCTATCTATCGACAATAGATTTGCTCAGGATTTTGTGCTGACGATTGCAGATATTATGTTCTAAACAGAGTTCATAGAGCAACGAAATATAATTTTTGAGAGTGTCAGAAGGTATGGGGATGTCCAAATACAAACTAGAAAAGAGATATGTGTTGAGTACACACAGCTGCATGACAACTTGCTGCTCGAATTGCATACAGATCACTTAAGCAAATTTCGATAACTGTTGAAGAGGAGTTACTGCACACATGCGCATGACAACTTGCTGCCTTGAATTGCATACAGATCACTCATGCAAATTTCGATAACTGACGAAGAGGAGTTACTGCCGATAGAACAACCAATATGGCATCGGGCAAGTTACTGCGTGGCCTTGTTCTAGCCAGTCGCCAAGAAAGATCATACCATTTTGCACATGTGAAAACCGATCAGTGATATGCAAAGCACATAAGCACAACCAACACAAGTGTATTTTCTTAAAAGATTCAGTGAGCATCTCAAGTTTTCAGCGAACTGGACAACAACACTCTTATATCATATTCAGACAACATACTAATTTGAACTATCAAACAAATTGCTTTTTTCTTCAGGTAAAATCCTACATCTTTTGGTTCTGTTAGTGGCACAACATCTCCTATCTGCATCTCCTTGCTACCTGCTGAATTGTACTTGCCATGTCCTTCCCACCTGCTGAAAACAAAGAAACATAAGCTAGAAGCATTCATGACTAAACACTGGGTATGAAGCACTGAGGACATGGCAAGTAGACCAGAAAAACAACAACGCAAGTAGTTTCAGTCGGCGAGGTATCCTTACCGATAAGCAAAAATGGCGATGGGGAGGATGAGCTGGCAAGTGGACTATACTGCCCGTCTGCCGGTGTGACGCCGGGCTGCCGCATGGGTGGGGTTGTCGGTTTTGTGGCGAACACTAGCGTATCACTGGACTTAGTGACACCGTCCCAGCGACGAATGAACGAGGAAAATGGCACTGAAGGCGACGAAATTGAGAACTCACGTCGTCTTCGGCTCTTCGCTAACGGCGCCATGGACAATGAAAGCGAAGGGGTAGGACCATGATGGGTTATGACGGCAGATCATCATAGATCAGATAAAGCAGCGCGTAGAGTCGATATTCAGTGTCTCCCTCGGTCTCCTCATCGCCGATACAACGGCAAGCAGAGAGGCGCCACCGCGGCGAGGCAGGAATAGGGGCTGCGCCAACGGGTGATGAATGGCGGTGCCGCCAGAGATCGACGCAGCATGTCGCCGCAGAATGTCGTCCTTGCCGCTGAGGAGGAAGAGAAAATAGAAGAAAAAGAACGGAGGAACGCGAGTGTGGCAAATGATCGATCCGATTTTCCCGCCTTCTCCGGGCTTAGCTGGGCTTTGGGTCTGGGTTTCATGTATAGGGTCAGGCCCATGATTAAAGAAATTAGTAATAAAAAAATAATTAGTTTGCTGTTTTAAGATCCGTGCAAACTTAAAAAGAGCTCTACCGGAGCACTTCTCTCTTAATTGATAGAGCACTTAAAGCAAGATGTGTATTCATCACTTCACCGAAAAAGAAAAAATAAAACACTTAATTAGGAAACCATAAAAAGCACTGAATTTGTTTTTTTAGCAAAACAAAAAAAATCGAATTTGGTGACGATGATCTAGACACAATGTCTCCATTCTCAGCTTACCTTTCTACACAGGAATGGCCAATTGACAGATAATCTTGTATTTCTGTGACAGGAGACAATGATGAGCCACGCAACCCCTTTTTTTTTTAATTAAAAGAACCTGTTCCTGGTAGAAATTGCTCGGCTTGGAGTTGTTGCAGTACGAAGAAAGTATCTTTATTGCTTGGTATTGTCGAGATCCTAACAAAACTAATTGTCTATTAGACTATCCTTATTTGGTCTATAAAATCTTGTCAGTAGCAAGAAATAAGCATTTTTAGCTAAACAAAAGAAAGTAACTCCGAAAAAAAAAAGCCTCTGTGTCTTTGTTTCATGCTACAGTATCGGTGATAACCACACTTTCTTCCATTGGCATTACAGTTCGTGAAAGCATCAACAGAAATAGACATAACGAAAAACATGTCTACCATTCTGGTTCGAAATAACTCATGATAAAGAATATGTCATGATGGATTTTTTTTTTTTGAACGAGGGTAACCCGGCTTTTATAGAAAGCAAATAGCTACAGCAAACATACAAAACGCTGGGGTTTCCAGCAAGCAAAACAAGCACAGTTCATTAAGACGAAAACCTATTACAGACTATGATCATCTGAAAGGGTTTTTATCCAACTTTCTTCTCCTCTCCGCCCTGTGATATCTGTGCCATTTCTTGAGCTTCTCCAACAACCTGTCGAATAATGCCTGGTCTTTATTCCGCAACACAGGCCTCCATTTTTACATTAGCTGAGTCACATGGATTAAAATACGGTCAACTGACCGAAGAAAGGTTTTTTATATTGCTATCTTGTTTCTAGTAAGCCACACCCCCATACTACTGCAGCAAAACAAAAAAGCTTAAAGCTGTAGTTTTCCTCCCCCAATCTAAGCCAGTTATCGAGTAAATCATTCAAGCTCTCAGATTTCTTATCCCAACCCAACGTCTCTTTGAAGCAGGTCCAGATGTAGCTCGAAAGCTTGCATCTGAACAACACGTGATCTGTATCTTCCGTCATCTTGTATATTGTGCAATTCTTGTCCCTCTTCCAATTTCTCTCTCCCAGGGTCGCTTTAGTTTGGATGCGATTTTGGAAGACTAATCAGAGGAAGTTTAGATTTCCAAAGTTTGGTCATTCTTTTGTTCGAAACCCCTCTGAATGACAACGCTCGATATAGAGATCTGGTTGAGAAGGACCCGAATTTTGTAACCCCCAAATCACCTTATCCTGTCCTCGACCCAGTGAAACCTCCTATAAGTGTTGATTAACTTGTCCCATTCCTCCTGCGAATTGGTGTTCAGGTTTCTTCTCGGCTCAATCTCCCATCCCTCCCTCGTCCAGTTGTCAGCCACCAGGCATTTTTTATCAGCGCATATGTTATAAATTTGAGGATAAAGGATATTGAGAGGAGCGTTTCCTAGCCAAGTATCCTCCGAGAAGAACGTTTCCTCGCCGTTGCCAACTTTGAAGATTGGCCCAATGCCAAATAGATGTTTAACCTTGTGTAAACCCCTCCAGAATTATGATGTACCCTCTGGTCTTGTTTGAATATTGATTGTGCAGATTAGTTAATCCGGAGTAATCACATTCCTAAGCATGTATTCTAGCTTCAAATCAGCCACGATATTAGTTCATGCTCTTATGCTGGACTGCGTGTCTGCGTCAAGTAATTGAAATTAACTTTTTTTTAAAAAATATTTGGTTCATTTACAGACAATTATCAATGGAGTGAAGGCTGAAGGTTAACAATCTTAAGAGATGCGAATTATGGTCCATTGACGTCACCATCGGCGCTTTCATCAGTGCAACTCGACGAAATGCCCGCTGCAGTGTACGCCATCACCGTGGAGGTCGTCATGGACTCATTCCGCGCAGCGCAGCTGAAGGCTGAAGCTCTGCCCGCCTGTGACGTCGAAACCATGGTAGCAGCCATTTGTTCAGCGAACTGGATAAGCTGTCGCACCGGTGTTATGGTGTCCACAAAAGCTCCAGTTGCTTATCCGACGCCGTTCCCGATATCTGCGCGTGTAAGGTGTTCGGTGAATTGCTCCAACATTGACAAGCACCAACCTGGGGGCATCACCACAGCAGCCCCGGTTTCACCGATGACCACCAAGACTGTAAATCGGCGTTCCTTACGCTCGTAATCAGCATCCAAGTGTCTGCGTGTGCTGTAGGTGCTGCTCTGAAGTCTGAACTGAACATCTCCTATCCAGAAAGTGTTCTTGTGAAGTACTCCATGGCTCTGAAGTCTGAACTGAACATCTTCTATCCAAGTGTCTGCGTGTGCTGCTCACCAAGCGGAGTAGCAGTTCTATCCAGAAAGTGTGTTGAATGGCAACCATGGCTTATATGCAACTGAAGAGAACAGAGGATAGTTCAGACGATGTCTTGGCTGTCTTCGCTGTTACGAAGTTGAAGAGCAGACTGACACATTTTTGCTAAATCACTTGTGCATGCTGTCTAAGATCACTTGTGCATGCTGTTCGACAGATTTCAGCCCAGAATACAGAATGTGCAGATGTGGTTGACCGTATAATCAAAGCTGAGCCAATACCTCACGCATCAACACCCCAGAGAAACCAAGCAGTCAATGACCACAAACTCCACAACACTGAAATGCGCCTCTTGCCATTGTGCAGATGCGCAGATGTGTTTGAAATATTGAATTGTCTCTTCATGAAAGCAAAAATGATCTGACTCTTCC
The DNA here is from genome assembly GCA_032690845.1 of Eleusine coracana subsp. coracana. Classification (NCBI taxonomy): domain Eukaryota; kingdom Viridiplantae; phylum Streptophyta; class Magnoliopsida; order Poales; family Poaceae; genus Eleusine; species Eleusine coracana. The sequence continues at coordinate 65,650,888 of CM064420.1, forward strand.
TGTACCAACAATCTCAATAACCCAAGCAAAAGAAGTAACTGTAAATCTCTACTACCTGTATTCAGCCATTCAGCTTCTATCAAGTGCATAAACTCGTTGGAGATGCATAATTGTTACTGTACAAGAGACATTTTTGTATCAAGCCTGGGAGAACGGATTATTTATTGTGTATTGATGACTCAAAAAACAGTGCTACTTTCAATTTATTCAGTAACAATTCTGACTTGTTCAAACTGAAATTTACTAGCATGCCATCACACGAAATGTAGTACTCCTATCACTGCAACAGTGCAACTATTTGTCGACCATAGAAAAGCGGAGACTAATGCTACTATCTACACTGCTATTCTGACAGAAATCACGAAACTGTTGGACTGAAGCTTCAAATATCAACGACGCTGATGCAGGTAGTCTGCTGAGCTTCTGTTGAGTATTGCTGGGGGCTCGGTTGTGGGCACACCGAGCATCACCTGTTCCAGTCGGAGCTCGCAGGCCCTCTGATGGTTCTTGCCATAGGCGTCGATGATATTTGCAGCGGCTTTATTGAGTTTATTCGTTTCATCAGCAGCACGGTTCCAGTCTCGGTGATTCACAGCATCCTCACCAACTTTGTTGATTTTTTCTACAAGCTGCATCACGTCTCTGTGGTATTGTTGCATAATGTCGTACAGATCACGGATATCTAAGTCTAGTTGAGCCGCCTGTACCGCAACATGAACCTGCTCCTACAGCAAACTAAGTTCAACAAGGGGATCGGGGATAACATTCTTCACAACTTCACAAGGCGATCAGAGGAAGACGAACTCACCTGTTCACCCGCGCCGATGTCCTCAGGCACGTCCGGCCCCGCAGCGACGCCATCCTCGTCTAGTTCGTGCTCGTTATCGATCTGCTGGGCCTGGGCTCCCGCGGCCTCTGCGAGCTGCACCTCCACCGCCACGTCGGCGCCACCGCCCTGCTCCTGGGTGCCATTCGGGTGCGGCTCGTTGGCGATGCCCGGGTCGCCGTCCTGGTTGAGGTCGGCATTGCCACCCGCAGCCGCCTCGCCGTGGGCGTGGCCACCACCCACATCGCCACCCATCTGGCAAAACACGAGGCAGGGGGAGCATCGTCAGCGCGACCGAAGTGCTCTCATGGCCGCGCGCGCGCTCGCAACAACACTGCAGAAACATACCTGCTCGTCGAAGACGCCGTCCTCGCCGGCGACGCTCGGCTCGATGGCGCGGGCCCCGTCGCGCAGGTCCTGGTCGCCGTGGTCCTCGCGGGAGAAGTTGATGACGAACTGGCCCACGACGCCCGCCTCGTCCCGCTGGAATGGGTCAGCGACTATTGCGAGGATACGCAGCGGGGCCCGGAGGGCGTGTCCCGCCCTGAGGAGCGCGGCGAGCTCCTGCGCGCGGGCTCGGGCCCCCACCGGGTCCATCATCTGCAGTAGCATGCGGCCGCTGAGAAATCCGGCGAACTTATCCTCCCCGTCGAGCACGGGCAGCATCGCGCTTGCGAATCGGGAAGGATCTATCACGATCGGGACGTGGACGCCCGTGCCGGGCGACGGTGCACGGGTCTCGCACACGGCGAACGGGACCCCGTAGGGGTGGTCGGGTACGTAGACGTCCACCACCGCCGCCGCGGGTGTTGCGGCGTGAGGAGCCCAGCGGCGGGGGCGGCGAGGGTTCGCCTGCGGAGGTGGCGTGGCGGCACGGCCGCGGCCGTGGTCGCCGCCGCGCTGGCCCACGGGGACCCAGGCCATGCGTGGCGCGTGGCGGTGAGGGAGCGCGCCTCGGAGTGGGGGAGGAGGCGGGGAGCGGCGCGGACGAGGGTTGTTGCCGCGACGCGCACCGCGGCCACGAGGGTGAACGCCACGGCCGCGAGGGTTACCGCCGCGGAGCTCCATGGCTCGCGAGGGCGGGGGGTTGGGGTCGGCGGAGAAAGGTTTGTGGGAGGCGGGCGGGCGGTTGCGGTGGAAGGTTCTGGGAGGAGGGAGGAAGGCGGTGGAGGCTTATATACACGACGGCGCGGTGCCATTTCGCGGCCGACGAAGGGGGGCTGCCTACGGGACATGATTGCTGGTAAAGGAACGAGGCCGCGGCCGAGTGGGCCCATCCGGGCGAAGGATAAGCAGAAGAATAGAGGAGGAGGAGGAGGGCAGCGGCCGCGGCGAAGCAGGGCACAGCAGCGCCGAGATGAAGGGAAGAGCTTGAGGCTTGGCCGCCTCTTCAATTTTGGGGAAAGAGGAAGCAGCACCGCGCCGAAGGGAAGAGCTTGAGGCTTGGCCGCATTTCGAATTTTGGGGAAAAGCAGCAGTATCGCGGGTCGCAGCCGTTGTGGGTTGAGATCGAACATATAGGAACGTGCTTCGTCCTAATAATTGAACTTGTTTGTTTGTCCTGGTGGTTTACTATATGGAGGATTATTTTTTTTGACGCCCTACAGCTTTCCGTAATGGCGCAGCAAATCACCGCGGATCAGCCTTTTTGGGCCTCATCACGATTTCCTGTCTGCTCTCACCAGTGCCATCACCCACTCACAATGACAATAGGCGCATTTAGATCAAATGATCAACAAAATGAAATGCGCGGTATTGGACTTGGACACCTAAAAAGAAGAACAAGTCCTTCATCGAATTTAAACGAAGTCAGTACAAAAATTTTGCACCCCATTATAAAGAGCGTTAGAGGATTTGTACTGAATCATTAGTGCATTACAAAATTTGCGCTAAATTTGGATTTGAAATGAATTTTGCACTAAGGTTGGTTCCAGAGCAGGCAAGGAGATTGGAGAAATGGACATGGGAACCAAAATTCCGTTCCTCATATTCCGATTTTTGCAGCTACAGGTCGCAATGAAATCTCGTTCCTCGTCTCCAATATACCTGTCGAACTCGCACCAACTATCCGGCTACATACTATCGCACGGGTTCGATGGTGACTCGCTTCACGTTACACCATCATACATTTATCATTTTATTAGTAAAGTTACATTACTGGTACATTTAAGTATATTGTATACTTTCATCACACACAAAAAATATTGCGTACTGGTATATTGCACATAAAGTTACGGAAGTTAACAGACGATTATTGGTAACCAAGGACATAGAACAACATGGTCCATCAAACAGTACGGTGGACGTTCTTGTCATTATTTTTCGCTACGGGCCGCAAAAAAGCAGCCCGGCACACACCAAAAAGGCCCATGCCTGATGACTAAACATGGGCGGGTACACAGTCGCTGCCGCTGGTGAGCTTGATGCCCTTGTACCACATCGCGCAGGCCACGTAAACGGCAAGGTCGACGAGCGAGAGCGCGGCGAGGAGGAAGTAGAACCGGTCGAGGTGGCCGGAGTTGAGGTTGCCCGGGATCCACCCAGGCCGCTTGTCCCCTGCAGTGAGGCTGGTGACCACGCTCACAAGCATGATGCTCACGTAATTGCCCAACGAAATCGACGCCATGCACAGCGAGCTTCCGAAGCTCTTGACGCCGTCGGGCGCCTGCCCGTTGAAGAACTCGAGCTGGCCGACGTACATGAACACCTCCGATGCCCCGATCAGCGCGTACTGCGGCACCTGCCACAGCACGCTCATGGAGCTCGGCTGGTCCGGGGACGCCACGCGTTTCAGCCGTGCCACCTCGACCACGCCCGCCGCCACCATGGCTGCCATCCCGATCACGAGACCGACGCCCATCCGCTGCAGCTCGGTGAGCCCCTCCGGGTTCCCGGAAACCCGTGACGTGACGGGCACGAGCACGCGGCGGTAGATGGCGATGAAGGCCAGCACGCTGAGGATGTCGAACAGCGACATGCTCGCCGCGGGGATGTGGAACGACCCGATGTTGGTGTTCATGGTGGAGCCCTGCTCCACGAACAGAGACGCCATCTGCGTGAACACCACCGAGTACGCGATCGTGCACAGCCAGATGGGTAGCATCCTCAGGATGCACTTCACCTCCTCTACCTGCGTCACTGTGCACAGCCTCCACGGGTTCTCCGGAGCAGAGTAGTCCTGCTCGGTGACTGTGGCCGCCTTGTCAAGAAACCTGAACCCGTTGCTGTGAAGGATCCTGCGAATGCCCGTGACTTGAGCGTCTTCTCCTTCCACCTCGTGGAGGAGCTCGCCGCTGCTGGGCACCTTGGTGTGACGCTTGCGGAACGCGGCGACGAACACCTGCGCGATGCGGGTCAGCGGGTTGCCGCTCGGCTTGAAGTGCCTGTATCTTGGCGTGCCGACCAGAAATAGCACGAGAGCCAGCGCCGCGGCACCTGCCGAGACCCAGAACCCCATGACCCATTCCCCCTGGTCCTCGTAGTACACCAGCACCGTGTTGGAGATGATGGACCCGACGTTGAGCGCCAGGTAGAAGTAGCTGAAGAAGGCCACCTTGGAGCGCGCCTCGTCGGGATCGGTCTCGTCGAACTGGTCCGATCCGAACGTCGCAATGGAAGGCTGGTACCCTCCGTTGCCGAACGCGATCATGTAGGTGGACAGGTAGAACAGCGCGATGCCAGGCGCCGACGGCTCGTCGCAGCGCGTGTTCATCTCGCCGCCGCAGCCGGAGGGCTTCACCAGCAGGAACCATGATGTAAGCGACAGGATCACCAGGCCCTGATCATCAATCAAGCATGGTCAGTGCGAAGTAACACGAAAAAGGAGATCGATCGTTTGAACTGAGCATGATCTCACCGTCACGTAGATGATCTGGAAGATGGTGCATGTCATGTATCGGCCCCAGTAGGAGTCGCTGAGGAACGCGCCGATGAGAGAAAAGATGTAGACGGTGCCGGTCCATTTGCTGATGTTGTTGGCCGCTTCGGCGGTGTCCTGGTGAAGCACCCGCCGAAGGAACACCACGAGGTTCACACCGACGCCGAAGAAAGCGCACGTCACAAGCCCGTAGTTAACTACACCAGTAACAGTTAATCAGATACGGGGAGAATCAAACTCTTGGGTTGTGTAACAAAACCAAGTAAACAGTCGCCGCTAGCTAGGGATGTGCTGTTCTTAGCAGTGAGCGACTGACAATGACTATATACTGTAGACCGAGAAATTAAAGTGTGAATTAATAAAAATTCAAGGCCTTTTTATACTACCAAAAGACGTCTTACAAAATGGATGAAGAGAGTACCTAGCAATATGATAGCGGTCCTCCATCTCCCAGTGGTTGCTCTGACAGCTGAGTTTCCTCGTCTGTCCATTGACCCATCTTCGGTGATGGGGGATATCTGCTTCGGTTCGGCAATGGTTTCCTCCATCGTCATCTTCAATAAGTTTCACGTTTGTGGTGCTTCAACAAGAGGACTTTTATTGTCCAAAATACTAACCAGTAGTTTTAAAAAACTACTATCCAGTAGTTTGATCTAACGGTATAAATTTCATAATCTAAAATCATAACTACTGGCCAGTAGTTTTTCAATTTGAGGGCAATATCAAAAAAAATAAAAGTTATAGATTTATAGTAATTAATTTTTATTGTTATAAATAAAGTTACATTAACAATTTAATTAATAATTAATATTTTATATTTTTTAAGATAAACTAACATTTTAATAATTTCATAGACTTAATATTCTATCGTGAAAATAAATATAAATTTACTAATTAATAGTATAATTATGAAATTACCCTCAAATAAAACTACTGGTCAGTATTTTGGACAGTAAAACTCCTCATCAATAATTGACCGAGGATTATTAGAAAGGTTCAATAATTTTTCTGGTTTCTAAAAATTCATTTTTGGTTTCTAATAATGCTTCAATAAGTTTTCTGAACCAGGGGAGCATTATTAGAAGGCAACATATCCTATAAAAATTGTCTTCACGTGAGAACTATGAGAACTCCAACCAAGATCACAAGATCTTCATCTAATGATCAAATTATTTTGCACTTAAACCCCTCGTTTATCCTATCTAATCCCTTATTTTGTAAATAAACCCCAGCTAAAACTACCCACCTCTACCCCTGATCATTAGATAAATGAGAATCCTGTGATTTTGATTGGAATTCTCATAGTTCTCACACGAAGTCAGTTCTCATAAAAATTGCAATCACACTTTCTTTCGTTTTGTCCTAATACTTGTAAATTTTAGCTGATTTGAAGTTCATGATACTCGTAATGTCGCGTATATGAGCTGTAGTTTAACACCTTTCAAGTCTTATACCTCTTAAGGGGTAAAAAGAGGTACCATAACACAACCCATTTTATTGTTTCTTATTTTCTGTTGTAATATGAAAAATGTGCAGGCAGGTTCTCTGGGCCTATTATAGAGTTCCTAAACAAAAGTATACATATCTTATTCCATTTCTTTCGTCCATGAGTCCATCTACTATTAACTAGCACTTGTTTGACTAGGCTGAGCAAAAATTCCAAATTGAATTTGATCCTGAAATATATATTTCTCCTGCAGGATACCTTTAGGAAGTACTTTTGTCTTTGTCTGAGAAGCCTTGCGGAAAGGATTCTGCCAGAGCACCTTTAACCTGTGATAGTACGACACAGTGAAACAATAAGCCGATCCATTTCAAAGGCACAACACAAAAATTGTCTCCCGAAAAGAAAGTTGGTCGTTTCGTCTCCGGTGCTCCATAGTAAACCAGTACAGTACTGGAGTAATAGTATCAATAGGAAGTTTACTAAGTGATACCTTCGTTGATGAACTCGGCGGTGCGAGAGCGCTGCTCCGGTGACGGGCACGACAGGCACGCCAAGAGCAAGACCGGCGCCAGCACCACCAGTTCCTCGCACACCTCGAATACGCCGGCCGGGCGTCCAGTCATTTACCGGAGAGCAAACGGCACTAGCGAATGGCGAGACGGCCGTTGGCGCCCACGGCAATGAACTCTGCTCGCAGGATTGCTGATGCGGAGTGAGCGGCCCGGCCGTGTATTTATGGACGTCGAGAGCCGGAGCGGGGTTGGCAGTGCGAGTGCGAGTAGTGTGATTAGTCTCAGTGGAGGCATTTTCCGTTTTCTACTGCAGGAAGAGCGAACTGGCCGGCATATGTGGCGGCGTCTAATGGGCCCCATGCCAGCTGTTTCTTGTCCTCTTTACTCATATATAAAAAAACATATTTTTTAACTTTAGCTTTTAATTAATGGTTTGTTTCTTTGAGTTTTGATTTTTTTAAGATTATTTATATAATAATTATAAATCATTAGATCTAGATCTAATGGCTTAAAGAGATGACTAAAAGTTACTCTAAACTTTTACAGCTGAAATTTAGCAAGTCCTATAAAAAAAAAGAGTGTAACCCGCATTTGTCACTATCCAGACTCAAGAATCAAGCCCACGACATAAGTAGTCCTTATAATGATAACATAAGTCCTTAGAAATTGCCTTGCCAGAAATAATGATTAACAAGGTTTATTTTTGGCTGCAATCTCACGTAGAATATTAAATTTTGGGCGAGGAGAACTACTCAGGCCTTCCTTGATTGAAGGAAAACGATTCCGATTCCTATGGATCTTGGCACTGTAGCCTCCTTTGTTTCGCAGGATTGGCTCACAGAAAAGTGGAGGAAATTTTCCTTTGAGGTCGATTTTGAAGGAAATCCACATGAAAAAAAAAACATCCACTCAGGACCTTATTTTTCTATCAACTCTCATAGGATCGACACAGTGCCTCTTCGTTAACTATTAAAGAACATGATTAACAAGAGAGAAGGCAAAGTAAAATGAAAAAAAAACACGACTCCAAAAATAAATGCTATGAACTCATATAAAATCATGTTCAACACAACCACTAATCTGCATGAGCTTGCCTACCGGTGCTAACGCTACTCAATTAAGACCGTAATGATATTTTTATAGCTTTAAATAATTTTGCTATGTTTCTCAACCTAACAAAATTCCCATACTTTACATGTGATCTATCCAACCGATTTATTTTACAAGATTCCTACATTTTACAATCTTCTGTTTTGCATGTGCATTCCTATCCTATTCTACATTTTTTCTATTCATATATTTTTCCTATCCTATGTTTCAAAGAAGCCCTTAAACAGCATAGGTAACATCTGTAGGACCAGTCGTCTGGGTTAAAGTTGATTCAAAATTTTTGTCGTGGCTGCATCCACTAAAATGAAAATAGTAGAAATCGGGTCACTAGATATGTGAGGAGAGGAATTAGTCTGCATGTTGAATCTTGATGACAAGGTAGTTTGACTTAAATGAAGATTCACCATTTGTTTTTCAGAAAATGCAGGGAACCTTGCTCATAATGCTGTTCCTCTTTTTTAGTGGATATAGGATCTATGGCTTCGCTTGGCCTTGTGCAGATAGCTGGCCCATTGGACCTGACTCTAGTAAATCGAGTTACTACCTCTAATTGTCCACACTACAAAAAAAATGCCTTCAGGTTTATCTCAAACATATTTTAGTTTTAACTATATATAGTAAACTAGTCCCTTCATCTCGAATATAGGTATAGTTGGACTTGTGCAAGATTTTTTTTTTAAAAAAAAGAGCAATTAATTCATCTTAAATATAGGTAGATTGCAAGTTTAATGTTTTTTATTAGATGAATGTTTTCAAGTAGGGTTAGATATCGAAGAACAACGGGAAGCCTTGGAGCTATCGATCTACTTTTTTAGATAATAGGAATGTTGTATTAGTCCTAGCCTTGACTCAGCTGTCGATCTACTTGATGTTATGTAATATTGAATGTCACTTTTCATTTCCACTAACAACATTACTTTTTCATATATAAGTTCCGTAATCGCAGTATCACAATGGAGATTGTTTCAGTGCCTTCTAGTCATATTTCGTTTCAGATCAAATGAAGGAGAAGTTAGCAAGCAATGGTCTTCTGATGCTCCTTGCAACCACATCCATAAGCGCAAGCCATAGGAAATCAAGATTATGACCAAGTGATGAAGTGAAGCCCTCAAATGGGTCCAAGTATTTTTGTAGTGGATTGTGCAGTAGTTGATTTACCTTAGATCTGCACCATGAGAAGAAAAGCCGAGGGCGGAGGCTACATTCAATTATCTAAAAATGAAAAACTAGCGCGGCCGAGGTTCTTCATCTCCTGTATACAGCTAACTTTGCACTCAAGCCCATAAAACAAAAGGGAAGATCCAGATCAGAATGCGTCGTCGCTTAGGACATATTCCCTCCGTTCTAAAATTGTTATTATCATTGACTTTTTTATAAACTTTAACTATTTATCTTATTCAAAATATTTCTTTAAATATAAAAAATTCTAAATTATATTTCAATTTTATCTAGTACTAAAATAAATCTTAAAAAATATATGATATTTTTTGAATTTTTTAAATACAATAAATGATAAAAAATAGCAAAAAAAATCAATGATGACAATAATTTTGGAACGGAGAAAGTACATAATATCATGAAGAGGCAAACTGGCGTCTAACCAGTGCCGCCATTATATTGATGTCTTTTTCAGTTAAACGTGTAAGTTATGTTCCTGTGACACCTACATATAATAAGTAAATCGGTGCTTGGAATCGATCCAATGGGATATCGCATTCTACCGAATTTGATATATTGAGATGCTCTTTTTTTTTGGCTCGGAAGTTCTATAACGTTTTAATTTCTAGCCTATTTTATCTGCCCTCTTGCCTCTCTTGGTTTTGTCACACGCTATGGCTGTTGGCACTAAACTAGGGAAAGACTGTTTTGCTTTGCTTTGCTTTTTTGTCATTGCGTGCTAAATGCATTAGACCCGCCGAAAGTCTACTATCTTTTTTTTTTTTTTGAAAACAAAGTCTACTATCTTACGCATACTGAATCCGTAAAGAACGGCGAATAGAGCCAAGATTGATAAGCTATCATGGGTTCCAGATCAGCATGTGTGTGCTTCCGGATCCGTATGATTGTCATATCAGAGATAAGTACTTCCAACTAGCACACTGTCCTTTGTTATTAGTGCCTAATACAATTCGTTAATTGCTCCTTCTTGGACCCTTCCTTCTGATGAAAAGGAATAATTTCCTTGACAGATACATCTGAGGTAGTAACAACATAAATACAATAGAGAGTTGATTGGAGAAAATTGTAGCTGAAGTTGATATAAATAGTTTATAACTGAACTGCACACCAAGCAGAACGAAACACAGAGGCAGCAGACCAGCGTGTGAGCATGTGCACCTTTGCTTGCCCAGAAGATATATAAGACCCTCACATTTAGATATATTATTTTTTAACTTAATTTCTTCCATCAGTTTGAATTTTTGTGTCTTTTAACCTCCTAAATTGCTATTAAGGACCAACTTTTTATGTTGTATAACTATACTATATTCTGAACAGAGTCCTGTTGCCAACAAAAAAAGAAACAATCGCATCAATATAAAATAGACAAGACAAGATGTAGGGCCTGTTTGGATCACAACCACACTTTACCACACCTAAACTTAGTCAAAGTGTGGCGAAGAAATTTGGCGCCACACTTGTGGCAAATTGAGTATATGACATATGGGGTAAGAGGTTAAGAGTCTACTCACTCTGTTTCAAAATATAAGTATTTGAAGCTAGAAAAGAGTGTGTCCAGATTCATAGCATCTCCAATAAACCTGGACAATATATTATCCAAATTCAATAAAGATGTTATGAATCTGGACTTACTCTTCAAATACTTATATTTTGAGATAAAGAGAGTATAACATAACAGAGGAACACAAGAACAGAAGGATCGAGTTGAGTTGGGATTGAGATAGGCCGAGGAGAGCTGGGTAAGTTTAGGCCCAGACGACAACCCATAGTAAAAATTGTTAATGATATGGGTTAGATTAATTATTTTTGTGCTTTGAGACTCGTGCTGCTTTTTATGAACAGCTCCACTTGAGCACTTCTCATCATCATCAGATATATAAAAAGTTATTACATTGTGACAAGACCCAGATAAAGTTACACACAACAACATAATTAAAAGCCATCAAAACAAAGTGGCTGGCTACATGCATGCTCTGTACCACTAAAACATGTGCCGTGACCTTATTTTTGCTGGGCCGGCCGATTACAGCATGCCCGATACACCATGATATCCAAAATGCCCAGGCCCGACACGGCTAAACATGTGCCATGGCCTTCTTCTTCTCATCGCCGTTGTCGAGCTTGATGCCTTTGTACCACATCGCGCACGCGACGTACACGGCGAGATCGATGAGCGAGAGCGCGGCGAGGAGGAAGTAGAACCTATCGAGGTGGCCGGAGTTGAGGTTTCCGGGGATCCAGCCGGGCCTCTCGTCCTTGTCCGTGAGGCTGGTCACCACGCTCACCAGCATGATGCTCACGTAGTTTCCCAACGAGATGGACGCCATACACAGCGAGCTGCCGAAGCTCTTGACGCCGTCGGGAGCCTGCCCGTTGAAGAACTCGAGCTGTCCGACATACATGAACACCTCCGACGCCCCAATCAGCGTGTACTGCGGCACCTGCCACAGCACACTCATGGAGCTCGGCCGGTCCGGCACCTCCACGCGCTTGAGACGCTCGACCTCGACCACGCCGGCCACCACCATTGCCGCCATCCCGATGGCGAGCCCGACGCCCATCCGCTGCAGCTCGGTCAGGCCCTGCGGGTTCCCAGACAGCCGCGCCATGGCAGGCACGAGCACGCGGCGGTAGATGGCGATGAAGGCCAGCACGCTGAGGATGTCGAAGAGCGTCATGCTCGCGGCGGGGAAGTGGAAGGACCCGATCTCGGTGTCCATGGTCTCGCCCTGCTCCACGAACAGCGACGCCATCTGCGTGAACACCACCGAGTACACGATGGTGCACAGCCAGATGGGCAGCATCTTGAGGATGCACTTCACCTCCTCCACCTGCGTCACCGTGCACAGCCGCCACGGGTCCTTCATCCTCTCCTCCTGCGCGGCGTAGTCCTCCTCCGTGATGGTCGCGGCCTTGTCGAGAAACCTGAGCTCCTCGCTGTGAAGGATCCTGCGTATCCCTGTGATCCTGGAGGCGTCCCCGTCCACCTCGTGGAGGAGGTCGCCGCTGCTGGGCACCTTGGTGTGCCACTTGCGGAACGCGGCCACGAACACCTGCGCGATCCGGGTCAGCGGGTTGCCGCTCGGCTTGAAGTGCCGGTAGTTGGGCGTGCCGATCAGGAAGAGCACGAGCGCCAGCACGGCGGCCACGGCCGAGACCCAGAACCCCATTACCCATTCCCCCTGGTCCTCGTAGTACACGATCACCGTGTTGGAGATGATGGACCCGACGTTGAGCGCCAGGTAGAAGTAGCTGAAGAAGGCCACCTTGGAGCGCGCCTCCTTGGGGTCGGTCTCGTCGAACTGGTCCGACCCGAACGTCGCGATGGAAGGCTGGTACCCGCCGTTGCCGAACGCGATCATGTAGGTCGAGAAGTAGAAGAGGGCGAGCCCAGCCGTCGATGGCTCGTTGCAGAGCGCGTGCTCGGCGCCGCAGCCAGAGGGCTTCACCAGGAAGAACCACGATGTGAACGACAGGATGATTAGGCCCTGATCATCAAGCAACAAGGTCAGTGTATAGAAACCACCTGAAATGGGAAGATTGATTATTGCTGAATATTAGTGTCTTCATTAGTATGACGATCGTACCGTCACGTAGATGATCTGAAAGACGGTGCATGTAATGTATCGGCCCCAGTAGGAGTCGCTGACAAACGCGCCGAGGAGCGAGAAGATGTAGACGGTGCCGGTCCACTTGCTGATGTTGTTGGCCGCCTCGGCGTTTCCCTGATGGAGCACCCGCCGCAGGAACACCACAAGGTTCACCCCGACGCCGAAGAAGGCGCATGTCACGAGCCCGTAGTTAACTGCATCAAGAACAAGTGTTAATCCATCATCAGTCCTAAATTCTCAGTATTCCAATCTTTATCGATCCGTTCAGGACAGAGTCAAGCAGATCCACAGGCTTATAGAACAGGGCGAACAGGTACTAAACCATGTTCACTGGAATCTTTAGTCAGGTTCAGAAAAATACAGAGTAAATGGAATAGAGGTATGGAAAAACATGAATAAACTGCTTTCCATTGGTGGAGCAGTTTTACCTAGCAAACAGTATGAAAGTAAAACATGATTTTTTTTTAATGAAGTAAAACATGAATTTTACCTAGCAACAGTATAGCAGTTTTCCATCCCCCCGTTTTTGCTCTGATTGCTGGGTTTCCTCGCCTGTCCATGGATCCATCTTCGGTGATGGGTGACATCATTTTCGAGTCGACAGTGGTGGGATCCATCACGTTTGTTCAGTGGGTCTTTAGCTTCAGTCTGTTTCGTCAATTGTTCAGAAAAATAAGCCGGGCCTTAGTAACAAGTAATTACGGTCACATTATATACTGATACAAATATACGGCTGGATTTTTTTGTCTGTCATTTTTATGTATTGTGGCAACTTGTTTTTTTGGATAAAAAATTATGCACAGCCTATGCGGCGGCGGTGAGTAGTACCTTCTTGTTTCTGTGCCTTTCCCTTAATTTGGAACCGTTGCAAGATTATACTGTCAGCAAAATTTAACCTGCGATTTACCTCGTGTCAGACATGATAATTAACATGCAAAAAAAACTTTGCCTCAAATGTTCTCCGCCGGCATGCATCTTGCAGCCACACACATACCTACGATGATAAAACGACCGGCGTCGTGTGATGAGCGCTGCTCTGGCGACGGGCACAGCAAGCAATTGAGCAACAAGACGACCACCGGAGCCAGGAGCTCTTCCTCCAGCAAAAGAACTACGGCGCAGGACAGGCCTCCAGGCATTTACCGGAACAAAACGGCAACCAGCTAATGGCCGCGGCCAGCGACGGCGTGGTTAGTTGTCGCTCCCTCTGTCTTGCCCAACAAAAGAAAGAGTGGATGTGGAAAAGCGGTGGATGCTCCTTCTCCACTGGCTGCAAAACAATGCGGGAGAGAGAGAGAGAGAGATAAGTGCGTGCATCTGGGAGGCGGCGCGGCCGCGTATTTATAAACGCCGGCGCGGCAGGCCGGGAGGCGGATGCCGGGGGCTGAGCAGTCACTGATGGAGTCGCGACGACGGAGCAGTGTTGGAGGCCGTTTTCGTTTTCTCTCGCCTACGCGGCTGCGCGGAAGAAAGCGAGCCGGCCCGGCCGACACATGTGGCGCCCGCCGTGCATGGGACGGGAGCCAGCTGTTTCCCGACCGCTTTTCGCCCAGAACAGAAAAGCGCGGAGTTCTTGTGATCCGTCGCGCGACACGACCCTTCGGGGCCCGATATGTCATCCAAAAGACGTCTTCAGTCTTCACTCGCATGAGCATTTTTTTTTTTTTGCTTTACGCTAGATCGGCAACTTTAGTTTTTCCCTTCCTTTGTTGGGTTGAAATATTTTTCGGTACCTAAATCCCGTGAGTCGTGCGAAGAGGACCCAGACAGTACGTAAGTAGCTAAACACGTGAATAAATTGAGGTGATCTAGCTGCTTCGACTACCTTATTATGATAGGACAACATATCTAAAGTATGGTGCATGTCATTATCTAAAAAAAGTGTGGTGCATGTCATATGAAAACTCGATAGGGAGCATTCAATAAGTTTATGTTCTTAACAGATATACTTCCTTCAGATTTAAATTATTAGCTAGTTGACTTTTTCAGTTATGTTTAACTATTCATCCTATTAAAATATTTGTTCAAATATACAAAATTATAACTTAGGTTTCAACTTTCTTTAGTAATAAAATAAATTATAATAAAATATCTGATAATTTTTTAAAACTTTTGAATAAAATATCAAACATAACTAAAGAAAATTATAAAAGAAACGTGACATCCCTGTTGCTTCTGCTAGGAAGATGCACTATACGATAAAAAATTATAAAAGATTTTCGATGAAGAGACTTAAATATTTATATTATTTATTTTTTAAAGAAAAATATTGTAGCAGATTTATGTAAGATGTAAAAAGTGAAACAACCTATCATGTTCTTAGGATTAACAAATACTCTTATGTTTTTTAAAGTACATGACTAAAAATGGTACTATATTAACTGATATATGAAAATCTGAATTATGCATTCATATTTTATTTTAACTTTCACACAATTTTTAGGAGTGCTGTGTGTGCGGAAGCATGCTCTCCCTATGATAGGACTCACGGACAACGAAAATTTGAGAATTTTGCTACAGTACATAATGACTTTATAGCTTCATTACTGGGTACAGCGTAGCGTCGTCCTACAATACAACTTGACGATAGATTTTTATTGGCTGTGATCTACTGGCGTTCTTCATGCATACAATTTTGTGTACTAAAAACGTTGAAAAAAATAACTGTTTTTTGCTGCATCAACTTTTTTCATCAGTGTCCATCAGAGGAAATAAAAGTCACACAGATGATGAGGCTGTCCCGTAGCAAAATATCTGCCGGTGTACGCGAGTTCGAGTGGCATCGCTGCCTAACTCGTGCCGATGCTGTTAAAAAAAAAAAAAAACTCGTGCCGATGCATGCGAGTGAAGCGTCGCTCGATTTTTAATTAGCACGCGAGCCGTGTGACGTTCACAAATAATCAAAAGGCCATGCAGTCGGCAGGCATCCCTGTCGAGCGATGATCCAGTCCTTGTGGTTAGATCCCAAGCCAGCATATCACCCTGATGTGTGATGTGGATGCGTGACTAGGGTCTCGCGGTTCGTTTTACACGGGCCTGTGCACATGAGATATGTCAGTTCCACGACGCATCCGTGGGAGTCCAGTGCTGCAGGTGCAGCTTACCTTACTATGCGAATACATCCGTGCGTGAATTCAGATATCCAAATCCAACCGTTTTTAAATAATTTGTTACTATTGCAGGTACGATCGACCTTATTACTATATACGAGTGTTTCGTGCAAAAGTTGGGTTTTCGTATCGATCGGAGTGCTGTAACGTGTACAGCTACAGACTGTCATCTATTTTGGAACGATTCACGACTGAAGCATTCTTAACGGCGCTGGTGAATTAAGAAAAGCGTCGCGCTCTGTGGATTCACGCGGCACGTAACGCACAGCTCATCGCGGCCAGGTTTACTATATTACTCCAGGGTTTTGCTACACGGCACGACCCTTGGACTGGACCATCCATCATAGTGTAGCTCTGCAGGTCGTTTCGTTTGCGCGGCACAGCTCACGCATCACACACGGCCGGGATGCCATCAACGACAGTGCATGCGCTGCTTGTCGGTGACACGGACGGCACAGCGCCGGCCGTCACTCCGGCGAGGCGGCAACTGTGAGCCACCAGCTATAATCGGCTTGAGTCCAAATCCGAATCAATCACTGCCAACTCGGTGCAAGCAGAGGTCAATCGCGTCGCACCATGGTCCAAGGAATCTTGCAAAAAATACATACAGGAGACAGCGGTGGCATGATGAGTGTAAACGCCCGCCTCTCTGCGTGCATGCACAGTGATGTGAGGTTCTTTGCAAGTTTGCATTCCATTGCACTCCAGCTTTGCTAGTGTTGTCGTCGTCTGCTTTAGAGTCTAGCTAGACCCCCTCCCCTGCAGTATATGACGACGGAGGAGGTTGGGTAGAAGATAGGGTGCGAGACGACGGCATGAGCATGACTCTATGAATAGAGCCAAAAGTGATAAGCTATCGCTGGATCCAGATCACTTTTGCGTGCGTGTTCCTCCTGATCGGCGGGCGCGTCGTCTGCGCGACCGTATCCGAGTTATATGGTCTCTAGCTGTTGTTGGTGCCGGGACTTGGGATTTGTTGGTGCGGGTGGTGCACTGGATGTGGACGACTCTCGCCGTCTCGCGTGGCATGGCTTTCAGTACGTGCCTAACTTTTGTTGCCCTTGCTTGGAATCTGCCGGGGAGAGGGAAAAGATCAACCGAATATGGTTGGAAAAAAAAATTTGAAGGCGACCACCAGACGTTGACGCCAGCATATTGAGCGAGCGCCGTCAGAGATCAAGAGCCGTCCAACTAGAGATAAAAGAGATGACCAGAAGCGGTGCACTTTGTTATCTTTTGGTGACTTTTTCTGACTAAGAAAGTTCAAAAAATTCAACTCGAGTAGCAGAGTTGAGGAGGTAATATAAAGATAAGCTAATAGTTTACTCACTCAACACTAGCTAGAGAAAGCATGACTGACTGAACAATGGAGTATACTGCTGATGGGCGCTAGCCACAACAAACACAGCTGTGAGCCACAAAAGGGAGCAGCTTAACTAAATGGCTAGGTTTTCAGCAGTTGAGGACGTAATAAAAAAAAATAAGCTAGTTTACTCACTCAACAGTCAACACTAGCTAGAGAGCATGACTGAATTGAACGGCCGAGCACACTGCTGCTGGGCACTAGCCACAACAAACACAGCTGTGAGTGAGCCACAAAGGGTCAAAGGGAGCAGCTTAACTATGGCTGACAGCAATGTTTTGGACCCACAGCAGGCCGACCAGAACTAGGGCCCGCAAGGCAAAGACGAGCACGAGCCCCTGAACCCAAGGACCGACTAACCAAGCCCACAAAAGCAAAGGCCGTATAAGTTCCTTGCTTGGAGACGATCGGCCCATGTTACGCCGAGTAATGGCGGGCTCACAGCCCACCCAGCAATAACTTTGGCAACCACTACCCGTACCCACTCGAAACCAACCGGAGCGAAGGAAGACGAGCAGACTAGATCAAATCGGGACGGGAAGCTGCTCGACTCACACCGTCAGCGAGGCGGACTGGGGCGATTCCTCCAGCGAGATGGAGTGGACGACGGTGGAGACGGGGGACGGCGCCAAGCTGAGCGTGCGGCTGTTCAAGCCCTCGCCGGCGGACAAGGCGGCGGCGGAGGACGTGGCGGTGGTGCTGGTGCACCCCTACTCCATCCTCGGCGGCGTGCAGGGACTGCTGCGGGGCATCGCGGAGGGCGTCGCGCGGCAGGGCTACAACGCCGTCACCTTCGACATGCGCGGCGCGGGGCGGTCCACGGGGCGGGCCTCGCTCACGGGCTCCGCCGAGGTCGTGGATGTCGTCGCCGTCTGCCGCTGGGTCGCCGAGAACATCAAGCCGCGCGGAATCCTCCTCGTCGGATCCTCCGCTGGTAGGTTCGCTGCGCCGGTTCTTTTCAGACGCTATTGTTTCTCTTCTATTCGTAGCTGTTCAGTTTGCTTGCCACGATGTGAGATGGTCAATCAAATTGACCGGTTAGATCTTTTGAAACTGTATTCGATCAAATGGAACGTGGTAATGTCAATTTACTTCGTAATCGTTTTAGGGTGACGCACTGTATCCAAATAGGAAGCTAACTTTGAGCTGGCTTCATGGAATTTTGTTTCTCTATCTAGTCTATGAATTCCATTTATAGAAATGTGCAGCACTGCAGCCTAGTAATCCTATGAATTCAATTCATCACAACTGGAAAATTGGAATCCAAAGCTAACTTTCTTGTTTGTTGTCAACACTACTGTTCAGCAAATCCTCCATTTATATAAAATGTATAAGGCGGCTTGAATGTCTTTCTTCTTGTGCTATCCATGTTTGGAAATCATGAGAAGATTACATCCGACCTAAGGTATGCTGTTCTGTAATAGGAGGAAAGCGAAGAGTGAGGGATAGGATTAAGTGATTAACATATGTTTAGAAGATCCTAATGTCTTTATGGTCGATTTGGAATAAACTGATGAAGTTCCATATCAGAAATATGCACTGATAAAAGATACGAGAAACTATTAATGGTTTTCAGGTTGGTCATCCATAACAAATATGGGTTGTGTTCGTACTTTGTCTTATGACACTAAAACTTCGGAGTTGCACGTCTTCTAACCAACTTAACTTATACACAGCTCAAGCTTTCTCAACTTCTCTTAAGATTTTGTTAATGCCATGCCTTGCACTTGCGGCTGAATTACTAGATGAAGATGAATGACGAAGTTTGATTTGTGTGGAAAGATCACAATGTTTCTGCATGCTATAATTTTTCTTGAGCCACTGATGCAGATCACACTCATGCATCTCCCTAATTGTAGCTTCCTGAACTTCTGTTCAGATTTACCAATACTTTGCATTCCAATTGTGATTGAATTACACGATGAGATAATTGAAATAGTCTACTTTGCATAGAATGGTGATGATACATTAATTCTGTAGCTATTGATGCAGAAATTGGGTCGTCTTCAGGCATTTATCTAACTGTAACTTCCGGATGCAGGAGCACCAATTGCAGGGTCAGCAGTTGATAAAGTTGATCAGGTGATTGGATATGTCAGCATTGGGTACCCATTTGGTCTAATGGCCTCAGTTCTATTTGGGAGGCACCATGATGCTATACTCAAGTCTGAGAAACCAAAGCTATTCATCATGGGAACGAAAGATGGATTCACAAGCGTGAAACAGCTGCAAAACAAGCTCAAGTCTGCAGCTGGACGGGTTGATACAAACTTGATTGAAGGTGCTGGCCACTTCCAAATGGAGGGCCCAGCTTTTGATGCCCAGATGGTAGATCTTATTGTTAATTTTATAAATTCCTTGCCCAAATAGCATTAATTGTGACTGTGTGCAAGTTTGAAAATATGGTAGTGATGAGCAAAACATGGTATTTGAATTGTGCCTTCGTGCTGTGCATTCATCTTGCACATGTGCACTGTCCTGTGTTTCTGTAACGATGTATACTGCTTGTTGTATTATAATGTAATTTATTTATTTTGTTGAAGCCAATGTATCTGACTTTGAAATTCAAGCTTACTGAAAACAATGTAATTTCCATCTTGACAGAGCCGGCTACTTGCTTCATGTAAGTCTGAAATCCAAAACCGTCTATTATTACACAAGGTATTTTATCATAGATTATTGTATATTTTCCTTTTGTGATTTGGCTTTTTGCTAAGCTGGTTAGAAGTGGCCTCCTTGAAAAACGGTGAATGAATGACGGAGGTGCATAGAACTCTCTATATCCTGCTGTTCTTGAGCATGCCATGCTGCCATTTGAAACACATGAAGACACTTGTGATTTTGTGGAGAAGAACTGAACTGAATTGACCACGAGGCTGTCCAAGCTGAACCCGCGTCTTGCGTAGATGTAATCCTCCTATATCTCTGTCCGTGCCTCCATCATTTTCCGCGGTCGTTATGTCGGCAGATGTGTGAGGACGCAGTGCCTTCAAGGGTGTGGTCCAAATCTGTGTCGCTTTATTTGCAAACTCTATAGCACATCCTCACTGTAATCTATACCCGGCGGATACGACCGCTGATGAAACGCATATAGACTCAAAACACACACACACACACACATGCAGACACACAGACAGTGGTGATAGAGACAAGCAGGCTTTTATTTGTTCCGTGTGTCCCGTCCTGATGCAGCTAAGTACTACCTCATCTGAAATGAATTATCTGACATACATCTGAAATGGGAGAGGCTAAATATACATCATCTTTGGCATACATCTGAAATGAATTCTCTGGAGAAATAAGGGTTGCAGATAGTATTGTTTGAATTCCATCCAAGTTACTTCATCTTCTGCTGTACTGAATCGATGCAGAATGTACAAACGTCAATAAATTTGATATGGTCAACTAATAGCTGTGCAAACAAGCATAATTCAGTGTTTGTACAGAGCAACAGATCACAGGCTAGCAACGGACATAAACGACCTGACATAAGAGCAGCAATTACATTTTTCTACAGTACAAGCGTATCGATATACAGTAGTATATGAAATTATGAATTCGAAAATACGACAGAGTCTTCAGCAGTACAGGCACACCCATTATGGTCCTCCTACTTGGGGCACTTGATCTTTAGTAAAGTAACCTTAAATTCAGATTCGAAAGTAGAGGGAAAGAAAAAACAATCATAGTGTCAGGACTCAGGACTTAATACAGTTTAATACAGCCACTAGCCTTAATAGCTGAAATGGGGTGTGCTTTCTTTTATCGTTGTATGGCAGGTAGAAATGCTCTCTTACTGTTGGATCCTAACATTGGTTGTACGGTAAATACAACTGGACTTGTGATGTCTTACACGGTCACACCAGGTGACCAGCGATCTAGTAAAATAATAAAAAAAGAGATCTGCTAATTTTCAGCTGATTGAAATTTTAGATATTTTTTATTCATCTCTTTAAGTCATTAGATCTAGATTCAATAGTTTATAATTACTATATAGATGGGAAAAGTCTATTTTACTCCCCCTAATAATTCGCTTTGTCCAATTTACATCCCGAATAAAATCTTGGCTCAATTTACTCCATCAAACAATTTAAATCAGTGCAATTTACTCCCTGATATAATTTGTCTTTTTTGTTTCTATTTGTACAATATGAATTTAGTGCTGAAATTTTGCACAATAATAGTTTTTATAGAACTTTACGCTAAAAAATATAAAGTATATTTTATGCATATATTATATAGTTTAATAATATCTAATACTATCTTAACTATATAGCTCTAAAATTATATACAAAATATATATGAAAAATATAAATATATATTTTTTATGTAGTGATTGTTATAATCTTTCATACTACATAATTTGAGCATCAAATTCTAAGTATACAACGAGAAACAAAAAAGACAAATTATATTAGGGAGTAAATTACACCAATTTGAATTGTTTGAGGGAGTAAGTTGAACCAAAATTTTGTTTGGGGAGTAAATTGGACAAAGTGGATTATTCGAGGGAATAAAATAGATTTTTCCCACAATTCTATAAAAAAATAAAATACAAAATAACAAACTATTGATCCAAAGCTTTTAGCTGATTGAAAGCTAAAAAATATGATAAAAAATAATCTGACAGCACATGATTTGTAGAGCCGTTGAAACGCGTAATGCATAAGCAAATCACTTTTGGTTCGCTGAAAACAAAATTTCAGATAAAGAAAAACCTAAACTACAGGAGTATGGCCGTGGAGCCGATTCAACAACTGTGGCTGGCGTCTTCTCCCGGAACGAAGCAATGGCCTATCCGCCTATGGTAGTAGGATGTCAGATTGTCAGTTACAGCTTACAGGTAAAACTTCCACCAGCCTGGAACAGAAATCCCATCATGGTAAAAGTTTAACCGCGTCCCGAGGGATCCTTCTTGATCAACCTTCTTTTTTTAATGTTTCTCTCTCTCCCTCATTTTTTCAACGGTTGGTAGACTGTAAATAAAAGCATAAACAAACAGCTAATGACTCCTAACAAGCTGAACAAATATATTTAAAATTTCCTGAAGAAAGGAACAAATCCCCCCCCCCCCCTCCCTCTCTCTCTCTCTCTCTCTCTCTGGCCCAGCCAGAGCGGCTTCTACTTCACCAGCAGCTATTGGAGCTTAACCATCCAGAACTCCAGCGCTCGAACTGTTCGTTGATAGAAACCCTTCTGCTTCCCCTCCCACACACCACATCTCAGTCTTTGCTATAACCTCCCGATCTGTGGTACTTCCGGTATCGCGAACCAAAGATTACCACCGATCCAGAGGGTACTCCGCATTCCTTTTCCTCCAGCACCAACAAAGCTTTCATCTTTTAGCCAACAAACTTGAGAAATGGATACATGATGCTGCTTGGAGTCGACGCAAGCTTTATGGAAGGTCAGATTCTTGTTTTTCATCATTCCGTTAATCCAAGAACCGGCTGGCTGTTGAATCAGTCCTTGTTTCTGTTTCTTGTTTTCCTGTATCAGTTAAAAGGTTTGCTTCTTTTATCCTTTTCAGTTTATCTTGATTAGATGCGTTTCGTTTGATGTTCTACATGTCTTCAGTTTGAATATGTGCATGCTGTTTGATTTGAATCTATCGATTTCCATGGATCTCAACAGACCTCGATTTCCATTTTTATTACTTTTCTTCCGGTAAAAGGATAAAGTAGTTCATTCTTACATACACACTCCAATAAAAATTTCAAAGCATGCTCATGGGTACTATTTCTGCAGATTTCTAGCATGCCTATATGTTTGAATTATCGAAGCACAAGTCACTCTTAGAAACACTCCACTTCCAATAAGCAATCAGATAAACCTCTACAGAGATTGCCCTAAATCAATCTTGCCACTGTTTAACTGAATCAATGGGTAGAGGAAGAGGCAGAGGAAAGAAGGTAACTCTCGTCAGGAACCATGAAGACAAGGGAAGCAGTGGTGAAGAAGTTGTACCTGCAAGGAAGAGGAGGGGAAGGCCCCAAAAGCGCTTTGCTGTAAAGATAGATCAAACTGACATTGAAAATTTTGTAGAGAAGGTCGATGTCAATGAAGAACAACTTGATGATGAGAAGCTCAAGAACACTGCAGCTGTTGGCAACAAAAGAGGCAGGCCGCTGAAAGAAGGCTCTAATATTGTAGCAGAAGAAAATAATTCTAGTATTCGATCAAGCAGTGAAGAATCAACAAGGAGTAATGGATTCAGGCAGAATGGAAGTCGGAGGAAAAACAAGCCTCGGCGAGCGGCGGAGGCAGGACTAGAATGCAAGTGATAGTGGAGCATCCCTACAATTTTCAGTACCAGGTAGCCTTTGAATTTTTTGCTATATCCTGGTTTGTAGTAACTCCTCAGCGCAGCAAAATGCAAACAAGCATTTTCTGATTGCACGACTCAAATTTTTGTTTGATGCAAAGTGTATGAACTGATATTACACCTACAACGTTGTTCTGCTTGTAACAGAGTTTTACGTTACAACAGCTGGTGATGTTACTAGCAGAAACTCCTTCAATGTTACTTCAACTGCTGCATCTTCTTCTTTTGCTCCTGTTTTGGCTCTGTTTGTAGTTACTAAGCTCTGAAAACCTCAAGGTCTGCTAAGGCTATTCTATAATTTTTTCTTAGATGACGCTGAATGGTGATGAAGATAAGAACAGTTTATTCGTATTGTCTGGTTTACTGAATTTGATAACGGCTTATTTAGATAAGGCTTGGATGTCTGAATTTATCTCAACTAGGACCACATTCAGATTTCATTATTGCTATATACTGTAGATGCATATACACGGAAGACATATCCCATTGTATTTGTGATTTATTTGAAGCATGGATCTGTGAGGCCCTGTAGTCAAATTTTAGACCACAAGTGTCTTGAGAAACCCATTCCATTTTTTTTGTCAGATGTTGATTGGTTGAGTAGTAGTCTGTTTCCTTACTTTCCAACTTTTTTATATTCAAGCCAGAAGCAAAGGATGGAGTGGAAGGCATGATAGTGGCATTTCATAATCTGAATTTGCACAGAAATTTGTTACCCATTTCTTTCTGCTTCGTTAATAAAGTGGGACTTGTGCAATAGCATTATTTTCAAAGAAAAGTTCAGTTCTACTTGTATAAAAACCTACTAGTCTCTAGTATATATTTGCATCAAAATCTGGGTTTCCATTTCTCCGTGAAAAACGCATCAATCAACCTCGAGTTATTTTCCTTGGTTCAGAAGAAGATATGACCAAAGAAAAGAAAGGGAAGCAAGGAAGACGAAGATAAACAAAAGCAACAAACGAAACGGAGTCGCGGAGGAGTGGGGCGGCACTACTGCCTGGACCCATCCTTGCTTCAGATCATCGATTCCTTTGGCTTGGACTTGGATCACCTCATCACAGGTTCACAGCACCACCCAATCCGCGGCTCGCGTCCGACACGGGACAAGGTCGGCAGAGGGCTTTTCGTCTAAAGCTGCGCCACTTTTGCGACCCGACCCGACCCGACCCGGACCCCGCCTGCCGCCGCGGCGTGGCACATGCATTGGTCACGATCACGCTGCCGAGGGAGCCCAGGAGCGTCGCGTGCTGTGCTGCGGCGGCATCATCACTGGCTTGTGGCGGCGCCGCGTCGGCCCGCCTGCGCCTGCTCGTTCCCAAGCGAAATCATCGGCCACTCGATGTGGGCATGTGGGTGATGAACGGCTGACCAGGGCGTTCCCGCGTTGCCGCGCGGTTCGTGATCAACCCCTTGGCCCTTTGCCGGCGACGCGTTCGAGGCTCGTTTCGGCGTTTGCTGTCCTCGAACGGAACGCGGATACATCGTCCACGGTTCACACACGTCCCAGGATCCTACAAAACAGCTACGCTCCACAAACCGCAATGTCGACCGGGTTCATCAACCAGTTCATCAGGTTTGCGATCTCACGAAGTGAGAGAGTTTGTTCATTGCAATCATGCCTGACGCCTCTGGTAAAATTCTTCTTTTTGCTAGTTTCTCGGTTGCTGGGAAAAAAAAACTCGTAACCAAAGTCAGGGCCTGCTTATCCTCGACGAGCGTCTGGGCTCTAAGTCTTTTTTTTTTATCATTGGGCTCTATTTCTCGATGGCCCCATCGTTGTTGAGAAAGCCCATGTAGCCTTCTGCCAAACCCGAACCGGCCCATCAACGCGCGGTCGTTCGCGTCGTCCCCCCGGGGCCCGGGCCTCACTCACTCCCCACAGTCGCATCGCACGACCACGACGCGATTCCCCCATTCCTCCGCGAAACCTCTCGCCGTCCTCCCTCGATTCCCAGCACTCCGCCTCGGCAAGCGGCCGCCGCCGGCGCACACACCGCAGCCTCCACGCAGGTAAGCCACCCGCGCGCTCTCTCGCCTCCGCTCCCAAACGCAGCACCCCTCTCCACGCGCACTTCACTCGACTCAGGCGCACGCTCTCTGCTAGATCCCGATCTCGTCTCCTCATTCCTAGGGTTGTGCTCCCTGGCCTCGGGCTGACACGCGCGGCTCCCGGTTGTCCAGCAGGGAAGCGGAGGGAGCGAGCGATGGAGGACGACTCGCCGATGACCAAGACGGTGAAGGGCGCGGTGACGGGGCTCGCCGCGGGGACCATCTGGGGCACCGTCGTCGCCACCTGGTACGACGTGCCGCGGGTCGAGCGCCACGTCGCGCTCCCGGGCCTCATCCGGACGATCAAGATGTGCGGCACCTACGGGGCCACCTTCGCCGCCATCGGGGGCCTCTACATCGGCGTCGAGCAGCTCGTCGAGAGCCAGCGCAAGAAGCGCGACTACGTCAACGGAGCCGTCGGCGCGTTCGTCGCTGGAGCCTCGGTTTGCGGCTACAGAGGTTAGAAACGCGAGCCCTTTCCTGGGGTCTAGTAGGTTCTGGTCTTTCTTACTAATAATGCGTGTTGATGCTTGTGCTACCTTTGCCTCCTTATGGTCGGTTCTAGTTTGTATGACATGGCAGGATTTACGGGATTTGGGATCATCTTTGTGTTGATTAGACATAATTTGATGTCTTATGCAACCTAGGCTCTGACTGATCATTGGGTTTAGTTAGTCAAGCCTCAGTTGAAACCACAAGAAAACAAGAACTCACTACTAAGCATAGGGTGTGTTAGAATACAAGGTGTTTCATTCAAATCACTGATTAACCATTGCTCTTCCAGCAATGTGTACATACTTTTGACATGGTTCCACAAAAATTTACATCTATCAGTATTCAGTAACAAGTGAAGCTGGTTGGTTGACTATGCTTGACTAAGCCAGTGGCTTTCACATATGAATAATATGTTAATTAAATCACATGAGCTGCTAAAGCATCCCATTGCATTTATTTAATTACAAGAATGTGTTATTTGAAAATATTTGTGTGGAGCACTTTGGATTGGCTCATCCTAATTTTGGATGATGGCATAGTTTGTGCTCCAACATTGATTGGCTTCTGGTGACTACACAGTAGGAGTTATTGTGTGGACAGATACGGGTCAAACATTTGTTTTACATAATAAATTGTTTGTTTTTGCATGATAGGTTCCCTGTCTTGGTTCAATCTCACTGAAAGTTATAGCCTGAATGAAATCCTCTAAGCTGGACTATCAAGCTTCTTTTTGTAAGAGCAATGGAAGCATAATCCGCTCAATAAAATACTTATTTCCTCCTCTTTTTCTGAGTACTTTGTGGTTGCTAAACTCAGGTCACATCAGATAAAAGTTATGGAACATCGTAGTGTTATGAGATAACTATCTTTCCTAATAATATAGCACACAAGAAAATGATAGCATGTTCATCTTACTTCATGTTACTAAACAACGGAAACTAGAGTTTGTCAAGGAGTAGTGATTTCTATGTATAAATCAGGGTGTGGTCTTTGATAAATTGCAACAATACAATGGCTTTGGCCTTTTGACTCGTGAAACTAGTTTTGTTTAGCTAGAAATAAGGGGTAAGGCAGTGGTGGATGTTGGCTTAGCATCTGCCTCACAGCATTCCGTCTATTCTATGAGCAGTTGTGTTTATAGATGAATATTGCTTGTGCCATGGTGGCAGAATTGTTACGATTGTACTTTGATCATCTTCCTGTTTGGATTTTGCCTCACAGCATTTCGTCTATTCCCCTCAAAGAACCTTACTGGGCACTAAAACATGTCAATAGCACTTACCAAATATTATCCAGTGTCTGCACTCAAATTTGTTTTATTCATATATTGGCTGCTGATGTTTGTGATAATCTGTTAATGTCATGGCAGCAAAGAGCATTCAGTCAGCCCTCATTGCAGGCTCTTGCCTGGCATTCACGTCTGCTGTGCTGGATATTGGTGGCAATACAACCAGAGTGGACAATGGAAAGGAGTATTATCCCTACACAACTGAGAAAAAGCCTGCTCATTGATGTTTAAGCTCTGTACTTGCAGTGCAAATCTTGCGAACCATCAGCTTGGTGAATTTTGAAGCTGATGTGCGGCTTTGTTTCTGTTTTTGCTGCTGCACTTAGTTCCTTTGCAAATCTGTGCCCACTTGTTTAACTCAATGCTTGAGAGATATGGACATATCACTCAGAATAAATCTTTCATTTGCTAAATGCATGGGACTCGTTATGGTGCCCAGTTGTCTGTTTCCGAGGTGCAACATGAAATGTTTTTTTGTGTAATCAAGTTGAACACATTATTTTGTGTTAGCATGTAAAATGTTAGACAGCGGTTGTCCGTGTTCCATAGTAAGTTGGCTAAGTTTGAACACATGATTTTCTCCGTGTTCCATAGTAAGTTTGAACACATGATTTTGTGTAATCAAGTTTGAACACCTGTTCGTTGGCTAAAAATAATCTATACTACGTATTATCCATAGTAAGTTGCTTATAAGAGCCCGTATGCAAGAGCATTTACTGCAGCCTTCCAGTTTCTTACATGATGCTCGTACGTCAAGGGTAGATGACGCTCCTTTCAGTTTATGAGAAGTTGAATTTCACGCCATATTGATTCATAGTATTGCCTTTTGTAGCAATTTAAATCAAACTTGCTAGAAATATGATCGGCCAAGGACTTTCTTCTAGTTTGATTACTGAAAACAACATTAATTAACCCAGAAGGGGCAAAAAGGTAAAAAGCGCTACCATTTCAGTTCTCATCTGAATCAGGTCCTAATGTAGTACGTTGATTACGTACTTCATAATGATCGTACAAACTTCTCATTCCAATCGCTCAATGATAAGTACTCCCTCTGATTTTTTACCAGTGTTTAGGACAAATTTTTGCCAAGGGGTCCCCAGGGCAAAGCATCCTGGCTCCGAAACTTTTGCCAAGGGGCAGGACGAAGCCATGTGATATGATCCGGACTACCATTGTTTAAGCTATATATGGTCTTCGACGGGCAGGCAAAGCACGAACAATTTCAGATAGCGGGCAACGAGAGAAAACACATCAACCCACATCCCGGCAACACAAATATACAGTGTATACATAGGGATCAGATTGGATTTCTGAGCTACACATTTCTTTACTCCAACGACAAGGATCTCGCATTAATTACATTTCTTTACTCCATCCATTTTCATGTAGAAATACATTTCTAGGCTGCTTAGCCAAATCACCAAAGAAACACTTTCCATTGTTCACCCTTAGAGGCTGTGTACAAACTCAAAAATGCATGATAGCCAATGCTGTTCAAAAAATTAGTATAAGCTTACAGACAAATTAAAACTGCTTACACAAATTAAAATTGTGTGGTGACTAAAAATTTATTAGTTGCAAGGATTAGCCTATCTCATCAGTGGTATATCAATGACAAGACAATTGTGTTTTTCTTGTAATGATTATTGAACCCATCCTAAGAGACCTCCCCCAAAAACAAATGAACACTTGCTACCATGTGGAATGTATGGAGTGTTCACCAAATCACCCCAGAAACCCAAAATTGTTGGCAGAAAAAAAAAAAGAACTTCTCTAGTCATGGTAATCTATGTCTTCTTTGACTTCTGCTTCTTCGACTCCAAGGAAGCCCCTAATCCTACCGGCGCACTACCACTGCCCTTGGCAGATTGCCCGTCGCTATCAGCATCCTTCGATTCTGCTGTAGTGCCATTCAGAGCAGACCCATTGCTTCCCTGCCCTTCAGATGCCGTCTTTTGTGCACTTGAAGCAGCAGCAGCCGAGTTGATAAGATTGAGAATGTGGTCTAACTCAGACACATTATTACTCGGTCCATTGCGCACGCTGACCCCTCTCGCAGCAGCTTTCTTCCGAGCTTCCGCAGTTGCTCTAGCAGCTCGCTCATCAACTCCTCTTACTCGAGGAACACCTTCTCCAACTACTGCAGAATTTAGTGATCTGTTGACATTTGCTGATCCATCTCCTGATTGAATCACAGCAGCCTTCATTGCTTGTAAAAATGCAGGATTCTTCTGTCAAATCAAAACACAAGAATACCATGAAAAACAGATGAATATTTACAGAACAGGCATTGGGATTGACATAATTGAGTAACACTCATAAAGCTTCTGACACAAGCTATCACACAAAAACTTTTCCTAGCATACAACGATAGCAAAATGCAGCAAAAAGAGAGCTACGAACTGGATCAAGTACTTTGCTGGTATGCATATATTGCCAACCTAAAATGTGCAAGTAAAAGATTTTCTGAAGGTATAAAAGTGCCTGTAATAATTACCTTCAAGAAATCAATAGCAGAAGCAGATGGATTAGGTCCCTGGCCTTTTTGCTTTTGGGCATTAACCTATGCAATGAACAAGATTTACATTATCATGACAATGGAAGAATATTGAGGGTGCAAGAGAGAGAACACAGTTTTTCCGCATTTCTTATGGATATATAGAAAAATAAAATGGAACAGAGGAATATTTACAAAGGAAGAGTATCCACAAGTCAACTACAAAAAATTCTTGCTGAACAAATGTACCAATCAACTGAGCAAATATTTACAATCAATAGCTCTTCTGAACAAAGATATTTTGCAGAATTCTGACAACTAAATTTTTAATAGACAATTGCAAAAATGATACCTGTTGTTCTCGAAGCTTAAATGTATTCAACCAATTTTCTGCATCTTTAGTCCGTGAGTCATCCTCCCCTAATTGCTTCGCTAGTATATCATAAGTCTTTTTTTCATGCTGGCATCAAAAACCAAAAATCCATGTTAACCATTTGAATTATTGTTTTACCAATCATTTTCTTTTCTTTTTGGTCATAATAACTAACCTGAATAGAAAGCTTGTATGCACCCATACAGTTGAATGCAATGGCAAGAGCATGATAGCATACAGCCGTCTGAATATGATCTGGGCCGAGCAGACGCTCATTCTTCATTAGTGCTTCTTGAAGATAACGGAGAGCAGTATTCATATTACCAGCATCCTGGTACATCATTGCAACATTTATGAGTGTGGCTGCAACATCCGGGTGATTGGGACCTGACGCCAAACTTAGTAAAAGCAATGTGCGGGACATGTGGCGCAGTGCGAGTTCTGTCTGATTGAGCCCATGATAGAACAAAGCCATGTTTCCATAACTGAAAAAATAAAAACAAAAGATATGGTTACAGAACAGTAATGCTAATGTAGAAGACAGAATATTGTGTGATCCTAAATTAATATCAAATAAGACATAACACAAAAATTAATGAGTCTCTAGAACTAGTAACAGTAATAAGCTGCTTAACTACATTTCTTGCACAAATAAAGTGGCTTAACAAATTACTAGCGCTAATGTTACAGTTCTCTGAGATCTGTAACAGGCCACATACTCATTTTTCACTTTTATACAACGATTCATTTAAGATTGTGAAATAGTTATATGAATCAAGTGTAAATCACAGGATTTAGCAATAGCAGCAAGTCTATAGACAGATAACAAACTATGTTTCAAGGACAGTACTTAAATTTAACAAGCATAAAGGAAACAAGGTACATGCCTGTGAGCTGTGTCAGGGTGATCAAGACCAAGGCATCGCTCATTTATGATAAGTTCTCTATGTTGCTGCACAATTGCTCCAGCAGTATCACCAGCATGGTACAGAACCATAGCAAGGTACCTTATCATAACAAAAGCAGAAAAAAAAAACATTGATTTTAATACAAATAAGTTACACACATATCAGCAAAAAAAATGTGAGAAATGCTCATTATCTAAAAACTGCTTTACTTATAAGCAACCAACCATCTGATTTTAGTAACATCATATTTCAGTCTCTTGCGATTTTTATATGTAAGAATTGTTTCAGACAGGCAAAGAATAGTTCAATTGCAGTATATAGTTATTATAGTAACATGTCTATTAGAATGTTCAAGTCCTCATTTTGTGAGCTTTTCTATACGAAAAAGAATACAAGTGCAATGGCACTCTGAAGAATTTAACATGTTACCGGCAACAGTTGGCAGCATCCTTGTGCATGGGACCAGTTATCTGTAATTTCAAAGGTCAAGTAAATATCAGAAGTTCAGCAAGATATTTCGTCCACAATATCATATTTGTATACCTGCTGAAGTAACGAAAAAGCTTCCGAAAATAGGGCATATGCTTCATTGAGTGTTCCCTGAAATGTGCAAAATAAACAAAATTTACATACATGAAGAGAAAACACAGTATCAAACAAGCCTACATACAAGTTTTCAGAACAAAAAGACAAAAATGGGGAGAAAAAGACAAAATTACGCAAGAATAAATACCTCAGCCATCCTGATTTTCCCTGCTTCCATAAGGTTCCTTGCATCGGTACAGGTGGGAACCGAATGCTTGATAACTGGTTGAAGATTCAATATATCTGAAGGCTGGAACAGAGTTGAAGCATCCAAATCGTATTTGCGAGCAGCGATTGTTATTCCAACCTGTTACATGTAGAAGGAATAGCAATTGACAAATGAGAAGGATAACAGAATATGATAATCTTAATTGGACATGTATACTACAGACACAGTAACATGCATTTTACAAACAGGTCATCAACCAGAAATGAAATACATGGAGAAAACTGTCTGAACTCAAACTCAAACTAATATATTTCTGAGTGAGTAATCAATCAATAATCATGCAATAGACATAAGTATCATGCAAGGTCACATGCTACTATTCTGCTAACCTTTTGGCAAAGATTTCGGAGAACCACGACCCTGTTAGCCCCCAGCCTTGCTTCATCTGGAACATCAAACTAAACAATTGAAGTATGTTAGTTAATGTTGTTCAAATAGAAAACTTGAGAATTGAAAGAAACAGAGTATATAAGCACCTGATATTTATATTTTGTGAATTCCTTAATTTTAGACCAGACAGAATCAGAAGTTAGAGGGGAATATGCTGATAAGTCCTTTCTTGCAGCACCCTGACTTAATTTCTTGACCTTAGATGATATTTGAGTTTGACTATTTTCATGGCCCTGAAAAATTGAATTGAACAACATATAATTACCAAATCAGCAAACAGATATCCACCCATATGTAAGCACAAGAATAGTAAGGCACATATGAACATCACATAGCCACATATGGATGTCACAAGATAGACAGCATACCTTCTGGTTTTCTGACTGTGTGATGCTAACACTACCCTTTGTGGAGGCAGGCTGAATTTTGCCAAGGAAACAGTTTAAGAAATGAGCAATAGCCGGTCCAACATCATGATCTGAACTTTGCCTCAGTATTTCCTAGAACAAGAACAAACAAACAATTTGATTATCAAACATGTATTTCTTACACCAGTATAGGATTTCCTCTATTTTATTCCACTAGAAAAATACAAACAGATATCCATGTACAACAATACTAGGAATTAAATGCAAATAATTTGTAATGTAAAATGGGAAGCGAACAGTTGATGCAATCATATAAATATATATAACACATACTGCATATGCAGAAACAATAATGATTGATGCTCTATCACGAAACATTGAGCATTACTCTTTCAAGTATGGTAGTCAGAAAAGCCATAATTTACAATTTAAAATTAACTGTACATTCCAACATATAAACAAATGAGCAACACATCAAGCTCATAAAGATCCATGAAAAAACTCTTCTAGCATCACAAATGACAACAGGCAGTAGTATAATCAGATAGATTTATTACCTTGATAACATGCTTTGCTGACCTGACTATTATCTCAGAACAAAACAAGTCCCATAAATGTGGCAAATGTTTGATCAATCCTGCAATCTGGAACAGTACTTGTACTATGAATGAGTAGACGTGATATAACATATACAAATGGATCTGGTTAGAGACTCACTTTTCCCAGGTACCTAACATTTATACCATGGAGATGCAGCGCATCTGTTAAACTCTGTCCATCCATTGGGGAAATATCAAGGGAGCAAAGATCCTGAACAAATTTAGGGATCACGACGTCTACAAGATATGTACCAGCCTTTTTAACCAACTCTTCGTCTGCAGCAATTTCCTACAAATAACAAACAACAGAATGGCATAAAAAACGGTATATGGATATTAAACTGAAAGAAGTTTTAAGACTAACCTCTGGACTGCCAGCCAGCTTGTACTCTGTAAACACATTAGGATTGAAAAGGATCTCAGGACTTGAGTCGCTTTCAGCAGGTCTAGGAGCAGCGTTTTCCGCAGATTTGTCATCTCCTTCCACAGAGGTAGCCTAAGATAACAGGAATAATTACAATGTAAGACAATGTAGATTTTCATCTATTCAATATACATCACTAAATAAATGATCTAATTTACGTGGGGTAAAACTGGCAAAAACTATTGGTAATATGGCACCAGAGAATTGACATTTACGCAACGAAATCATAAAACTGCAAGGCAGGGGACATTTAAATATCATAAAAACACATCGATTGTGAACGGGCCTCTAGCTTAATTGGTTATGTGGTCCTAGTAGCACTCCTCAGGTCCTGGGTTGGACTCCCGGTGGGAGCGAATTTCAGGCTGGGGTTAAATAAATCCGCTCGTCTGTCCCATGCCAAAACACAGGTCTAAGGCCCGGCCCAAGTCATTGGTCGTCTCACACAGGCCACGATGCCTTTGTGTAAGGGTGGGGCAGGGATTCGGGGATTGTCTCAACCTGCATGAGGTCTTCTCACGTTAAAAAAAATATCCCCAGCAGGTCAAGGGGTTTTTTAACTCGTTTGGATTGGCATAATTAGTGCTAATTGCAAATTGCCTATCTAGGTACATTAACAACCACAAAGCAAATATTGCTTTCAGCCTAACCATAGAATCAGAAGTACTTGCAACTTGGTCATCAGATTCTTCTGAAGCATCTGGAGCCTTTTGCTTAAGGGATTCCTTTGTGGACTCGGCCTGTCCAAATTATATGATTACCAAGATTTCCCACAAAATAAATCATGTAGCACAGTGAGATAACGGTTAAAATGAATTATGCCATGAGCTGACCTCAACAAATGAGGATATAAGTTCTGGCCTCAACACACAGAAGCGGTGTTCTTGTCCAATGTAGTTAGAATCTCGAGGAGTCACTCTCATCAAATCCAAAATGTAATGTCTACATAAAGAAGAAAGTAAAGTCAAACACCTGCACTAGATGTGTATAGATAGGACTACTGTTATAGCTGCTGCAAAGGGGAAAGGGTAGCAGTGAAGGAAAGCAATGAAATTGTAGTTGTACAAAAGGAAGGTAAGTCTTTGGGTATTTAACAATTCATATATTCTATAATGACATCCACGAGACTTAATATAGCTACTTATCAAGTGACATCAAACAAGGTTTTGCTTTCATCACAGCCCAGAACATACACAGATCTTAGTGTCTAACTTCAAAAGGCAAAACTATAATTACCTGTCATCACTTCCAACAATGCCTTTGCATTCAACTGTAGCAGCTAGCTTTACAGGGTTGCCAGAACCATCCAACACAACATGCTCCTTCAGATGGAGCCGCTTTGCAGCCTCAACAACCTAAAACAGCAACAATCAAATTGCCGCATTAGCAATAAGTTACTTTGGAGTCAAGGCATAGTATTAGCTGATTGACATCCAAAATAGCATTAATAATAATCACTTTGGAGTTTAAAAAATGGAGGACAAGCTGACAGGCACATAGCACAGTGCACAAAATAGAAATTACTGACATATTTTAGTAACTACAATTGGCTGTGCATTATTAGTTAACACATATTTGAGCATCCAACAGACAACAAGAGACCACTACAAAAGAACTTAGATCTGTCTGTCTGCCAGATAACAGATCCTTCAGAGAAACTCTTATATGACAATGCTCAGTAATATCAAGAAAGAAAAAATTAACTCACCTTCGAATGGAAAGATTCATTCCAAGATATCTTCTTGCCATTATCAACAGAACCATAGAGGAGGGAATCGGACTTGTCCCCTTGAAGAATACCAGGTATGATACTCTACAAGTACATATTGGTGGGAAAAGAAGCATTAGATGGCAAATTAACTCAAAACTAATGTTATAACAATTTAATGAAAAAATAAGTGTGACAAAAGCAAATATGTAATGCATGCTCAAATAAGAAAAAACACCAAAAGTGGTAAATACCAGGAAATATTTTCTATACAGACCTGAGCAACAACCCTGTGGCCTCTGTAATCGACTATTGCCATGGCAAGATTATAAAGTCCAGAAATATCAGCTTCTTGATAAGCTTTAGTTCCTTTTAAGTCATTGTTTGCAGAAGCATAGGTCGCCTGCTCACTGTCCGCTAATTGTGCCTCTGCAGATGCATCATCTGAAACAATGTGAGGTTCTTCAGGTTTTGAGTTTGCTGCCTCACAGGAACCTGCATGGTTCTTATCTGGCTTTGCCCCCACAGCTGGAGAGGAAACTTTAGTGCTTTTGCTGGACCCATTTTTACAGTCTGGTTTCT
This sequence comes from Eleusine coracana subsp. coracana, assembly GCA_032690845.1. Taxonomy (NCBI): domain Eukaryota; kingdom Viridiplantae; phylum Streptophyta; class Magnoliopsida; order Poales; family Poaceae; genus Eleusine; species Eleusine coracana. The sequence continues at coordinate 65,686,746 of CM064420.1, forward strand.
GGTCCTTCGATATGTGTTCATAGTCAGAGTCAACAGCAAAACTGAAGAAAATATTGTTGTGAACATACCTGAAGTAAAAAGAGTAGAGGTAAGGTTCTATTGATGGAAAGGGAAACTAAAACAACCTGGTCAACTGACTTAAACAATCACAAATAGCAACAGGAAGGTAAAAATCTTATTCATTGTACATATCAAATGTACAAAACCATACTGTTTCAATACTATATATAACTTTTGGCATCAGACAGCCCAATTTTATAGCAGAAAACAGCAAGAGAATTGCTATGGAATCATTATTCCAATAGTTAACAGCATCATTATGGTTGACTCACATATGGAAACATTCTGGATCGGTTGGATTGATTGGGGGTATACATCTATTAATAACACCAACTGCCCCTTTTACTGCAGCATCAACAAAATCACAAGTCACTTTGTACAGCGCTCTGCCACGCAGTATCCTACAACAGCCAGAAAAATTTGTTTTTGTTACCACGTTAATAAAGCAGGCAATCCAAAGTGCATTTTGTAAATAGGAACCTTTCTTGAGGATTGCCATGAGGGAACTCCCGGCAGGATTGTAGTTCCTCATTCCAGTCTCTTTGCATACCAATCAATTCAGTGCCATATGACAACACAACTGAATCTTCAGCCCTGGCTGCATCCCTCTTATGGTCTGTTACACATAAGAATGTGTATGCTATATTATTTTATGTTAACGGATTTCAATAACAAAATACTGCCTCTGTTTTTATTTTGTAGTTCATTAAAGCACACATGGTTCAGTAAGATTCCATCATCACTTCTCTTACGACAAAGATATGGCCAAACTAATTATAGGCAAGAAGCCTCAGATTATACAGGTCATAGTTAAAGCAAAACAGACACCAAAGCAGTTTGGAAATAAGCCCTCAAATATAAAGGCATTCACAGACTGCTATTCCTTTAGATGTGTTTTCATTTTTCAGTGATATAGCCAGCATGGTGTACTAAGAAATTACCTGGCACAGGATAAGCTCCCAACCAAGAAGTCACTGGAAGCAAGGACTGTACATTTTCAAACGGATGGGCTGATGCTCTACGATCCAAAACTTCACGGAAACCTTCAAAATAATTTTACAATTGTCAACTTAGATCAAACACAGTGCAGTCCGACCAAATTGTTGAAGATAAAATCTATATTAGAAACCTTTCTTAAACTTTGCGCTGATCTTTTGCAGCAGACCAACAAGAGTACTGGCCTCCAGAACCTGTTTTGTAGGTCTGGGATCCAAAATGTTTCCATTGCTACGGTTCACATAAAAAGATCTGGAGTTTCCTGTAATGCAGTATTTGTTTCCTTCTAATGTCACAACATCAATATAAACTAGATCTCCATGTAACCTGCAGAAACCATGAATGAAATTTTCAGTTTAGCAAATCCTAACTTGGGCAATCTTGTGTCACTTTTACCAATGTTTAGGTTTTAATTTTTAGGATGAATGCTCGTGGAAGAAGTACTCAAAATTACAGTCAGACCAATATAAAGATTACAGTAAAAACACTGAGCATTTTGAGCATAGTCCAAAGGATGAATATATTGGATTGGAAACAATAAACCGAATGTGTAGGTGACGATATTAAGTTGAATGGCACAAAATCATGACAATATTAATGAGTCGTTTGAAAGCGGTAAAAGTTTTAAAGCACAGAGATATTAATTCATAAGGATTTACTCCCTATGTTGCAAAATATAAGGCACACATGTACTTGAAAATTAAAACTTTGAAACATTAGTCTAATAATAATGAGTTTAAAAATACAAATCAGTATTATTACATCAATATTACAATGTATATTCATACAGTTACAATTTTTGTACATAGTAACAATGTATAAAGTGCAGTTAAATGGAACTTTGAAGATCATGCCAGGTCAGAGGGACTACCTCCTAAAGTGTGCCAAGTGCTTCAACTTTCATGCAACTCCCATAAAAGAACAAAGCATTGAAGCAATACTTAACCTTTTTTATTGTGAAATGATGATTGTGAAAAATAAAGTCCAATTGTGTGCTTCCTATCACTCAATAGGTAAGCTTACTTATCTCAATTTTACATCCTATTAGTGGAACTGGACAGCAAGAAATGAGAAATCATTGTGCAAATTCATTAGGTGATTAGTCTTTGTTCAGAAAATTATTAGGCCTAGGTGATTGATAAAAACTGACAAAAAATAAAAAGGCAGAGAAAGCAGTGGATTACCTTCGATAACTAGGTGGAGGATTAAAAGAAGAGAAAATTATGCTGTCGACACATTTTATTTCTGCTGGTGCAGATGTCAACAAATTAGTGAGAGCACCAGTTGTGTCCTCCATAAAATTTAAGCCATCAAGCTCCTGAATAGTGGTTTTCCCAGCATCTGCTCGGCAGAGAATAAGGCAGTAACATATTTACCAACATAAGGTTTCATCAAAAACTTTGGAGGCAACATTCATACTAAGCACAGAAATTATCAGTAAACCTACATATCAAAGAAGCCTCCTTACCTGCAGACTTTTCCTGAGCAGACTCTTGCTGTAGAGCTAGGGATGTTGATAGCGAAACATGAAGGCTCGAAAGAGATAGTAGTTCCCTGACTCGGCGGAGATGTGACCTTATAGACCTCTCATCATATATACCTGAAAGAACATTCTTTTTCAGCTCCATCAAACCAAATTCTCACTGGATGAACACGGGATGAAAGTGAAACACGTTACATACCAGAAACCATCTCCAATGAACATCCACCACAAGTAATATCTGCAATCTCTGATATTTCATTGTAGTCCTCTAACTGATGAGTTGAACCATCTTTGGTATTCAATATCAAATCGTAGCATGTATAGAAGCAAGTTTCAGGAGCATCCAAGAGGAATTGTTTAACATCAATGACAGAGTCACCAGGGCTTAGCTGTAAATGATAGTATAACATGAATTACAGAGAAAGAGTGAAGAAAGACAGAGATAGAAAGCACACGTTTTTTACGTTACCTGCAGCTCAAGCTTTTCACCTGATTGTGTCTTAACAGGGACAGGGTATAAATGAAGCTCTCCTGCTTGAGATGAATAAGGCCTTGTTAAAGAAGATGCGTATCCCGAACAGGTACTACTATAAAGGCGTGTATACAGTAAAACCGGATGCAATATTTTTTTAGAACATATCCAGCATCATTAATGTAAGCACAATCCACATCACCATTGAACACAGCATTCTTTCAAAATAGCTTCGTGCCAAAATACATCATCTAAAGGTTATTGTGCTTCCCGGGGTCCCAACATCTAGTATGCAATACTAATATAGTATATCACTGTACTTCTAGATAATCGGTGGACTCACCTTCAGCTGACCTTTTTGCAGGCTGCGCAGCAGCTGCAGCTTCCTCGTCTCCTTTCTCGACTTCAGTCGAAACGGCCTCTGCAGCTGGTGGTTCAGAAACTTCACCGTTCTCAGCCTTCACCACTTCTGCCCCGTCCGTCACTGGCACCTCTGGCTCCGCCGAGACGGCCTGGCTCGTGCCCGGCGCCTTCCCCTTGGTCTTCCCACCCTTGGACTTCCCCGCCATATTCCTGCTCAAACCAGAACCAACAAATCCAATTAGCACAACTACAATTAACAGGAAACGCAATTCACGGCACACTAAACACCACGGTTCTCAACAGCAACCCAAAACCATCGCCAGCTCCAGTAAACCCCGACAGAACCATAGCATCAGCCGAGCGCACGATCTGCAGGGAGATCAAAACCCTAAACCCTCGCCGACAAATCGAGCCCGCCAAGCTCAGCCACACGCGCTAACGAGATGAGATGGATTCGGAGCGGATAAGGGATTGGGGTGAGGAGGATGGGGACCTGCCGCCCGCGGCGCGGAAGCTTCGGCGCCCGGAGAGGGAGGAAGGAGGCGGCGCGAGGGCGAGGGGAGACGCAGCAGAGGGAATGATTGGCCCCTGGAGGCGAGGGGCTGTTTGGGTAAAGCAGGAGGAGGAGGCTACTGCCCTCGCCGGCCGCTCCATTTATACAGGTGGGCGGCGCCCCCTAATCTCCCGCGGTCGCTGGCCGCTGGGGCTCTGGGTGAGGCGCTCGTTTTGGTTCGGTTCTCGTTTTTTTCTCCGTTGCTGCGCACGCCCGGCGGTGATATTTCCCTGCGGTGCAGGACTGGGTTCGTAGGGGCAGTTTGGGTACTCTTTCCTGAGGGGCCATCTCGGCGTGTGATTTAGGGGGTTATTAGGGTTTTGGAAGGGGTTTAGGTGGCTCTAAGACCCTGGCAAAAGCCGACTTTAGTTCAGCATCTTGGTTGTCACTTTCCTGTGGTAGTGTTCATTTTTTTTTGTCTCAATATCTACAATGTTTATCTATATCAGCATTCAGCATGTATCCGATAAAAAGTTTTATAGTGTTATTATATCAAATACTTGTCTATGTTTATCTATATCAGCATTCAGCATGATTCCGAGTACTTTATTTTTTTTTAATTATGAAATGAAAAAACCTACATATTCACATTTGCTTGTCTATGATTATGATAAACTTCAGTGTGAAAAAACATGTTGCTTTAAGTGTGTATAGAGCTAGAGTTTTTTGATGTGCTAAGTTTTTTGACTTTATTTGTAGTTTAATGTGTTGTGGGACAAAATCAAGGTAGCTAGAGGAATATTTTCCATTTCTAGTAGGATTCCTGTTATAGCAGATCCTAAAAAGATTGTTTCTAATAAAATTAATCATCAAAGTATAAATGGAATGGAATTGTTTCACGTACGGCCGAGACTTTGACTCCAATGTACGACTAGGGCAAATTAAAGCATGTTTATGTAACAACTAATCTACGGCTGCTTGCACTGGTTGTACAAATGGGTCATCCGAAAAAAAAAAAGATTATTGTGTTAGTTGCTAAGCTTATGTAATTGAAAAAACATGTCTTTTGTTCCAGAACATCCTTATAGGGTTTTTTTTTTATATATAGACAACTTGCCTCACGAGTACATTGATCTATTATTTATCATAAAATAACCCCATCTATTCTTTAAACCTATAATATAGGTAAATAATAGATTGCATGTATCATTAATTCATACATGTATCAGTTCATGCTTTACCTGTGATCTTTTTCAACTAATCTACCTGTGATTGGTTAAGAAAAAACTTTTTTCTCACTCAATAACAATTTCTTTCTTTAAACCACTTCATAACCACGAAGAAGAACCTGACACCATGTGGCTGGTGTTCGTATTTTTTTTATGTACTCTATTTATCGTAAATATGAATTTGAGTTATCATAGGTCGATATCATCATTAAGATAATAGAATCGGTGGAGAATTCTTCTTCCTGTTTAACATAAAAAAAATTATTCTTACTACTTGTCATCAAAAATAGAGCGGGCTTGCTACCACAAGCCAACACTGAATATACCGTGCACGTCTTAGTGAAAAGCAAGTACTCCCTTCGTATTAATAAAACACTTCATTTTAACCTTTTGACTATTGTTAACAAAACTATTTATTTTAGCTTTTCTATGTACAATAAGACGATTCTGCCCTTGCATAAGCAAAGTCAGGCGGTTGTTCTGATATGCTCGCCACCTAAACTCATTGATTGACATGCTTCCAATGCGTGTGTTGTTCGCTTCACGTTTTATATCTCCCCAACTCATCGCCTGATTTGCTCAGTAGCTCGCCCACCTGTCCTGCTCACCAAGACACTCGCCACACCTGCTCGTCGCCTTTGATGGAGAATGCTGACGTCGTCGCCTCCATGGATTCAGACTAAACGTGACCAGTGTAAAAAGAATGCAACTGATTGGAGCAAGTAACCAGGAGAACCGAGGAACAATATTGAATAAAGTAGACCCAAAATTCTATTTAATATGGGCAAACAGGAAAAATTACCTCTTAATTAATGATTCTTTGGTATCCCAAATAATATCCAAAACGAATTGTTTTTTTAATATAGAGAAAATATTAATTATTTTCAACAAATGGTTTGCGCGTTTACCAAAACATGCACTTTCCGGTACACATGCCTTCAGTTAAGTGGAAAGCAAGGCAAAATGGCGTGCACCTTTCATCTTCATTCAATCAAGCATGCATTTTCTTTGATGAAACAATTGTAGGAGAATAGGAAAGCCAGGCTGCCAACATCAATGGAAAAGCGTCTTGCCGCTTTTCTTCTGGGCCGATCGCGTGCGCCAGCGCGCCGCGACCGCCATCCGGGCTCGGCGAATCTCTATCCAAAACCGGTTCCGTGCGTGCCCGGTTTGCCGCTCCGGCTCCACCTCTTGCTCGGTTCCTTCACGCCACATTCCTCTGCCCTCTCTATTCCCCCACTCCCTCAAACTCTTCACCAGTCCACGCGAGTTCCCCCCCGATCCCCCCCGCCTCGCATTTCGAGGCCGTAGCAAATTCCGTCATTTCAACTCGCCTCTCCCGCGCCGCGCAGCCATGGACCTCCCGGTGGTCGATCTCGCGCCGTACCTCGGGTCCGCCGGCGATGTGGTGGCGGAGGATGTGCACGCCCTGTGCACGACGGTGAGCGCTAGCCTGCGGGATACCGGGGCGCTGCTGGTGAAGGACCCGCGCTGCTCCGCCGCCGACAATGACCGGTTCCTCGACGTCGTGGAGCGGTACTTCGCCCGATCCGCCGAAGCCAAGCGCCTCCAGGAACGCCCCCATCTCCACTATCAGGTGCGCCCCCCACCCACCTTCATTTCTGTTCAGTAGGCAAACCTGTGGCCGTGGCTTGTAAAATTCAGGCTCCTCCTAACCTGAATTCGCGATGCTGCGATCAACGCCACACTTCTTGGGTCTAGATTTTCACTGGGCCACTTCAATCCGTTGCACTGTTAAAGCGTGGTGACATGTGCTATATACTGACTGAATCATATGATTGTGTTCAATCTAAAAAAAAATGTGTGTGGTAAAAACCTCAATTGTTCATGTGGTGATGTTGAATTTTGTTTGTGTCTGCTCATGATAAGGTTGGCGTTACACCTGAAGGAGTGGAGGTTCCTCGGAGCCTGGTCGACAAAGAAATGCAGGAGAAGATCAAGAGTATGCCTAAGGAATTTCAACCAGCAACCCCTAAAGGACCTGATCCTAAGTGGCGGTACATGTGGAGAGTTGGTCCTCGCCCTGTTAACACCCGATTCAAGGTTGCCATTTCTATGTGACATTTTCTGTGTGATGTGAAAAGTCCAGAAAATGATAAATGTTATGGATCATGGTGGGTAATGTACCTGTTCTGCATACTGACCTGTTAAGTAACCTTGTTTAGGAGCTGAACTCAGAGCCTGTTATCCCTGATGGGTTACCCGAATGGAAAGAGACAATGGATTCCTGGGGTTCTAAAATGATTTCGGCGATTGAGGTATATCATGAAAAGCACCCTTTTTCAATAACTCATTGTTCCTATGTTATCTGTTGTACAGTAGTACTGTGTTATAAATGAGTTATTTTTTGCCTTATGGTTTCCATAGGTTGTTGCTGAGATGGCTGCTATTGGGTTTGGCTTGCAAAAGGATGCGTTTACTTCTTTGATGAAGGAGGTAAAATTGTAGTTATGTGTACTCTCCTGTTCTATTTTAATTTCTTAATTCATTTGGAAAGAAAGTCTCAATGTAATGTCAGTCCTATCATTGTGATTACTCAGTAAATTGAATGTACCTAATTTCTTCTAAAGTCTAGAATGAATTAGGTTTTTCCCCTCAAAAGAATGAAGTGTCAACTGTGGGCTCTTTGACTTTGTAGCATGCAGCACTAGACTCGTATATTGTTGTGACTGCTATATTATTTTTGTGAACACTAGGGACCACACCTTCTAGCACCAACTGGAAGTGATCTGCAGCGTCATGGTACAGAGGGCACTGTATTCGCTGGGTTCCATTACGATCTCAATTTCTTGACCATACATGGGAGAAGTAGATTTCCTGGCCTGAACATCTGGTTAAGGAATGGTAAAAAGATGGAGGTCAAGGTCCCTGTCGGCTGCCTTCTCATTCAGTCAGGGAAACAGGTGTGTGGGTGCTGTGAAGCCTGCTTTTACAATAACTATAATCTTGAATGTTTCGAACACTCCAAAGGATATGATAAACAAGTGGAAGCTAATGCTTCTTCTTCTTTTTTTTTTTTTGAACTCAAGCTAATGCTTCTTAGTGGGCTATTGTGTGTGCCAGTGAATCAAGAAGTACTGTACAAATGTCTAATAGAGCTATTTATTTGTGAACAGCTTGAATGGCTCACGGGTGGTGAGTGTTTGGCCGGAATGCATGAGGTTGTGGTAACCAAAAGAACATTAGATGCTATAGCTTTAGCGAAAGAGCAAAATAGAAGCTTGTGGCGGGTCTCATCAACAGTAAGTACTATCAATTCAAGTACTACGATAGCTGATTTGTTGCAGCGACCTGATTACACATTTAGCTCTGATTAGTTATGAACTAATCTGTTTTCTGTTTTTTTGTGTAAATAGCTGTTCTCACATATTGCTTCGGATGCAATTCTTAAGCCGTTGGGACACTTTGCTGAAGCACCCAATGCTCATTCCTATCCTCCAATTTGCGCTGGGGATTATGTTGAACAAGAGCTTTCAGTTATTAATCTGAAAGGAAAGTATGGATTCTAGACCTTGTGCAGCATCAACCAATAAATAGATATCTCATGTCTTACAGATGTTCAATCAGAATGCAAAACTAAATTCCAAGCTGATAGGTTGTATCTTCATTTCCAAATGCCGAGGGTGCTTCAGTAGCTCTGACCGCACTCTTTTACTGTCAATGCGAACTATATTAGTTCAGTTCTCTTGTTAGTTAAGTGAATACCCTGTTGTGTATCACATTGATCTTACTTGTGGAAAGAAAAGAAAAAAACTTTGAATTACATATGGATTGTGTTAGTGATCGGCTCCTGCTGCCATGAATACCATCCAATATATGTTATTCTCCTACTAGTGCAATCTGTAGCGTCTAAAATACAGCTAAAACGACACAGGATTTCCACTGACAAAAATTACATTTCATACAAAAGGCTGCACTACAAGCTGCTCTCTTCTCGGCACAAAATATGCTCCTGCGAATTCTGGATATATATACATCGATCCACAAAGGACATCTGGGTTTTGTGCGGTGTTCATCAGACCCAATTGTTGGACAGCGAGAAATTGTGAAACCTGAAGGATACGTCCCCTGCGGTGTCCCTCCCCTGCATGACCCCGGCCTCTGCTTCCGTGTGCACCGGTGGCTGCTCGACGTACGCAAACGAGTTCTGCCGCGGCAGCTCTGCGTACGCCGGGATCATCTGTGGCGCGGGGCCGGGCTGGCGCACCGGGCGAGCCGGCGCGTCGGAGCTGCCGTCCCACATGAGCACGTGGAGCAGGATCGGCCGCAGCGCGTGCCGGTGCAGGGACAGCTTCTGGCTGAGCGACACGGTGTCGAAGCACCGGATGGCGCCCGACGACGACACCATCCACGGCAGGACCTTGTGGCCCGACACCCTCGAGACGACCAGCAGCTTCGACGCGCGCTTCGCCTCCCGGTAGAGGTCGCGGAGCCCTGACCTCGTCGATGGCGCCTGGTGCTCGCCGTCGTCGTCCTCCATGACGGACGAGATGTAGATGAACCCCTGCTCATCACAGTCACAAGTGATTTCCTTTGAACTCAGACGACATCCAAGACACGCACTGCAGATACAGAATGTAGCGATCGAGACGTGTTCGCTTACCTCTTCAGTGCGGCTAATGGCGAAGCCGAGCTTGACGTCACCTTCTTCGAGGATAATCTCCACTGGCACTTCCCCGGCGGCAGCGGTGTACCAGACGCGCACCGCCTTCACCACGCCAATGTCGACGCCGTGGTAATCCTCGAACCCGTAGAGGCTGGCATTGGCGAGGTTCGGGAGGTCGGCCAGTGACCCCGCGCTGACAGTTGAAGAGGCCATATCGCCCGAGATCTGCAACGAGAACACCACAGACCGTCAGAAAAGGCACGCACCGCACCAGAACCGTCGCCAAAATATTGAGCATTATGGTCACCTTGGTGAGGAGAGCTTCTGTCTGGATGTTCAGGAACATGATGGGCACACCGGACGCCTGCGACGAGAGGATCCAGGCGTTGGCGCGAGCCAGGGTGTCCTCGACGGTGTTGTAGCGGGAGCCGGCGCGGTCGAGCACCGTGGGCAGGATGAGCATGGAGAGGAAGCTGCTGGAGTTGGGGATCGGGAGCGACTCCCTCATCTTCTTCTCCCACGGGTAGGACACGTAGCCGTCCTGCAACTGCGCCTTGCTCAACGCGCACACCACCCTCGAGCTCCTCGACCCTGAAGAAAGCACCCGGGCCAGTGGCCGACATCCATGGCATTAGAAATGGAGAAAGATTATCGGTCTGCAATAGATGTACGATAATGGTTCTCCATGATCTGTGATTGTGTAAGACTTTTTTTTCTGATTAAAAATGAAAGCAGATCGATGATCAGGGCGATTAAAAAAAAAAGTTAACCGAGGGAACTCATAATTGCATCAAGAATCTGAGGCAATTTTTAACTCGGATGAATATTCAGTAATCAGCAAGTGGTCGTGGGTGCATGAATGAATCTAAATGCTGATTCCATCCAACGTGCACCGCCGTGTCTGTTGGCTGGAAGTATGCATCTCTTGCTAAATTATAGCAAGTCGATGTGTTCTGATTACTGACATCAGTTGCAAAAGAACACGCACAGCCTTCCCAGGTTTTATTTCGTTTCCACCCATCCTACTAACGGGCTTGATCTGAACTACACCAAAGCCTGCAACTTAATCAGTAACAAGCTTACACAAAAGGTAGTGAAATCTAGAACTGCCTCTTCGATGTAAGTAATGTGCCTAGGAATATGCTTGACTACAGAGATTGCTTGTGTCGATCATCTGGTGTCGTACGCTAACCTGTTCTAGAAACTTTGCAACAAACTAGCAGTCCTCAAAGCAACAAGAAGTCGAAGAACTATGCTACCCATCAAGGCCCGGATATTCTGAACATATCCCTGGAGCAGGATGATCAGATTATGATTTTAAAACTTTGAACTAACCATTTCTGACTGTCGTAATCTGCAACCCCTGCAAGTATGATCCAAGCATATGCCTAAACTTGCTAGCATGCGACAGAAGCCACAAAATCAACATCGTGAACAGGCCAAATGTTCACTCAAAAGGGAGGAAACGATAAATCGCACGCCCCTATCAATCCAATCTACTTGCAAAGCTCGCGTCTCTCCTTTTTCTATCTCGTCCAACCCGGCATGCAACGAAAACTAAGTCACGGACTTTTACTTTTCTTCCAAAGGGTAATGTAAATCGAACCAAGTCGGTGCACGGACTTGAAACCGGATAAAAAACATTGCAAAAAAAAAAAAAAAAAAAAAACTGCGTGGAGGATGGCGTGCTTGCTGTTAGTACCTCGAATGGCGATGCACTCGCTCTCCATGCGGTCGACGAGCTTGACGGCGTAGTTGGGGTCGCGGATGGAGCGCAGCACGTACTGGCGGCCGCGGCCGCCGCCGGACTCGTGCGGCACGATGCAGGCGTGCATCCTGGCCACCAGCTCTTCCACGGTCCCGTCGTCGCCGACCATTTGCTGCCCCTGCGCGGGCCGCCGCACGCGCACCTCCACGGAGGTCTCGTCGCGCCGGTACGCCGCGTGGAGCAGCTTCTGCAGCGCCGCGCGGCCGCCCTTGAACGGAGCGGCGTGCGCGGCGGGCCCGCCCCGGCCGCCCACGCCGATGAGGAGCTCCTCCACCACGTCCCCCGTCTGCACCGTCTCGCTGCTGCCCGGGCCCCACTCCTCCGCGCGGGACCCGCCCGCCACGCACTCGATCGCCACCACCACGCCCTGCCGCCGCCCGCTCTCCATGGGCATACCAAACCTTCTTCTCCCCTCCTTCTCCTCCTCCTCCTCGCCCGAGACCAATACGAGCGTGGCCTGCGCCCGTCTACACGAGAGGGGAATGGGATCTACTAGCTCGTGCTGTTTGACTTGTGCGCGCGGTCGCTGTCACGCTGCCCTCTCACCACCGCAACACGACTCCGAGCACAAGAAGCAGCACGCAACACGCACATTCCTCGGGGCTTTTTGGAGCCGGTGGGGAAGGTTGAAATAGAGGGACGCTTCCGACGAGGAGGGGAGGGATGGCGCGTCGTACGGTGAGTCTGTGCCGTCCGTGTCCAGATAATCGGCTCACGACCTCACTTTCACTGTGGACCGAGTTTTTTTTATTTTTTCGGAAACTACTGTGGACCGAGTTGGGGAGATTGAATGAATGGACTTGGAATTCGTGGTGCTGTTCGGCACGAGCGCCTCCCACGAAACTGCAGGTCGACCTATTTGGTCCAGCCATCCGGTCCAACTAAGCAAGCACGAATCTGAATATGCATATTCGAATTTACTTTAGCACGACGAGAGAATTCAACCTAACGAGTCCATAAAAAAATAGTGGAATCTCAAATTTGATTTTAAACATGATTCGTCCCCTTGTGAAGACTTGCAAAATTGCAATGTCCTTGTCTCAATTATTCCCGTAATTTGAAGCAAAATTCAACAAACCCTTATTCGTCGAGGACTCAAGACTCGTACATTCACAGCTAAGGTTCTGATTGGAGTATCATGCTACACGGTACGGCCGCTATACCTTGTTTCCTAAACAGTGATGAATCTTAATATTCTTTTTATTTACTATTCGTCGATAGGTCAGTGACATCACTGCCGAAGAAATTTTCCGATGGATAGCTAGTTGCGCCAGTCGTTCTTTTTTATGCCAAGTAGAAGTAGGTACTTGTCCACTAAAAAAAATAGAAATACTGGATCTAGCTTGCGATGCTACGTACTCGTCTACTTGTCAGCGGTATAATACAATCGAAATGTATACTAGTACACTTAAAAAAAAGTGATATACGTTATCCTGGCCGCTGCCACGAAAAGGAAGCAAAACAGTTCTATATTCCTCGTTGACGATCTCATCTCTCTCGAGTGATTATTGCCAAGCATACTAATAGTATATATCTTTCACATATACAGTTTCTGCTCAAATTCGCGGACGACCAATAATTGCGTTGTAGTACTACAATAATTACGTGGAAACTTGTTGATAGAAAAACAGCATACTAACTGGTTGCAGAGAAACAATGAAGGACACACATGTCCATTGACCTCAGAGCAAGTTGCAACACATTTCAAAAAATAAAAAGCAAGTTGCAACAGTGACATGTTTCACTGCCTGTTATATATATTTCCTCCATTTCGTGTAGGTATTGTAGGAATCTGGTCAGGTGGAGACAAAATTTGTATTTTACCAAACTAGATTCAATCTGCTGAAACAAAATTTGACTTTGAATACACCTGTTCCCACCTGCTTCCCCATCACGGTCAATCCAGACGTTGATGTACCATCCGACGGCTTGTGCGACCGGGAGTACAGAGAGCGAAGACCCAAATAGCATCCACCACCGCGCGGCGGGAAGGGGGATTCTGTTCCCACCCGAGTAGCAATCGGATCCAAATGGCATCCACCTCACCGGAATCCGCCGCCGCCACCGAGACTGACGGCTCCATCCAAATCCGTCGCTTGGAGCTGGCCGACCACGAGAGGGGCTTCGTGTCCCTCCTCTCCCAGCTCTCCAGCTGCCCGGACCTCACCGCGTCCGAGTTCGCCGCGCGCTTCGCCGAGCTCGCGGCCCACGGCGACGACCACGTCATCCTCGTAGCCGAGGACCCATCCGCGCAGGAGCGGCGGATCCTCGCTACGGGGTGCCTCTTCGTGGAGCGCAAGTTTCTGCGCGGCGGCGGCAAGGTGGGGCACGTGGAGGACGTGGTGGTCGACGCCACGGCGCGCGGGAAGGGGCTCGGGCTCCGCATCGTTCGCCGCGTCGTGGAGATCGCCAGGGAGGCCGGCTGCTACAAGGTCATCCTCGACTGCACGCCCGAGCTGCGCGCGTACTACGCTAAGTGCGGGTTTGTGGAGAAGGGGGTTCAGATGGCTGTCTACTTCTGATCCAGAGGTATATGCATTCTATTGCTATATGTCTGATGACTGCGCAAGATATGCTGATGATGCAACAAATGTTTGCTGAAAAAAAAAGCTCAATGCTGTAGTATTTGGTAGGAGATGGACAACTGTTGTGGATCATATGCCTACTGTTGAAATGTGCTACTGTTTTCAGCAATGCTATTGCGTTCTGTATCTGGAGTCAGTTTAACTCGTTACAGCTGTAGCTGTCACAAGAATGTACACTAATTAGTGCCGAAATCATGTGATTTTGATTTCAAAACTGAACGAATTGAACTGTACTGCAAATATCCAACATTCAATAAACTAGAATTTTTGACAAATTTAATGCAATACACATTTACGGGTTCTACTACTAATACAACAAGCTGTGTTATAGCGGTTGGAAAATGAACTGTAGCATATTTAGCCTCTAATTTCAAAACAAAAAATCTGTTCCTGTGCTATTCAAGCTATGTGGTTTCCTCACAGCTTTTGCATTCTCTGTCCTGCCATGCAAATATGCTTGTGATATTGTGTGTTTTCTCTATCATTTTCTTAATATAAAAGCTGGGAGGACCCTAGTTTCAACTAGAATGAAGTATCCACCAAAACATCAAGGAGTTTAGAAGAAAACTATTTAACTATTTGGTTTTACGAATCCCTTCTGTTTTGCTTACTAGAATTGCAATCACGTTCAGGTGATATTATTCTAGAATCCCTTGTCATTTATTACTGAAATTAAACTCCTGTGCTATGTTTGAACTCTGCTGTTGTCTGATAATTATCTTGCAGCTCATTTCATCTTCTTGTCTTGCCACAGCTTCATTTGTGATGGTTGAGAGCATGCGAATTGCCTACTCGGAAGAGTGGAGATCCATCCATATTTTGGTTATTTAATTTGGCACAATGCATTAACCATGTATCGCTACATTGTATTAATTTTTGTTTTGGCTAATGTTCTGAACCTCTACAAACTTGGGACCAAAGATACTTCAGCATGAGAAACATTTCGAAAAGCAATTATGCTTTCACAGGAGTTTTTATAAATTTGATGACTGGAGAGTGGTGACAACTGTGACATTTTCCCCTCTATTCTTGATTACTCAACACTGAAATCTGGAATGCCTGCATTAAAGCAATAAGCAAAGCTTAATGGAGGCATGCCGTCAGTTCCACCATGCTGATACCGGTAAGTCTTTTTTTTTTAAAAAAAAAAAACTATGAGATGCTCCCCTCAATTCATGTTCACTGTTGTTATGAATTATGAAATAAGCAAAGTTTTATGAAGCTGAACAGTTGCCGAGTATGTTACCAATGTATAATGAACTAATGATTAGGCAACAAGCAAACATTATTTTTCAAGGGCCAAAAGACCACACATAGGAACCATGCTCAAATTGCCTTATTTTTAGCAGTCCTACAATTTGCAAGTAGTTCCATAACAGCACAGGATTTTTAGATTGAAATGGTAAGCTGGAAAACAGCCAAAATCTTCGGAATTGGCAATAGAATGCAGAAATATGAAGCCCCAGAACAATTGAGTGTGGAAGCAACCATAAAAATACAGAACAAGGGAAGACAGGATTTATCACATGACATGTAGATATCCCAACTTGACAAACAAGTCAAAATTTCAAGCGCTTCAAAGAAACAGGCTGAGTTTCGAAACTTCTATTACATAAGTCATTAACAGTAGATAACAATTAACCAAGACCCAAATTTCACTCACAGATATGCACCTAGTGCTAACCAGCTAGAGCTTAATCCTCATCCTCAAGAACCTTGGTTCCCAAACCCTTGAGACCTTCTGGGGGGATCTCAGCAACTGTGACCAGAGAGTAGAGTTCCTCCTTGGCATCTTCCTCATCGTTCCTCTTGCGGGCAATTCTGACACGGACTCGCCTTGGTACACTCCGGATACCACTGCTCCAGATGTGCTTGTTGAGCTTCACATCAATCCGGACATCTGCTGTACCCATAGACTTCTGAGCAAACTTCCTGATCTCCTTGATTGCGTTTGGTGCCTTCTTCTTGAAAGTGCTGCAGAAGAATACTTGATTAGTGAAGCAGATAGTAAAGGAAACTAAAGGACAACAATAACAGAACAGCAGCATTTTGTAGTTTTAAGTATGTTGTTGTTGTTGTAGGTAAGTTGCACCTAAATGGAACACATGATAACATATAAAGGCAACATGTGTAACAATGAGCAACGTTGTTTTACGGGACATGTAACTGTACAAACCACATTTTACAAGGTAGATACCTGACTATGCCCACAATATTATTGCTTGATGAGTGAAACATCAGGGAAGGAAGCAAATGGGCGACATTAACAGAAAGGCTGCATTTTTAAGTTTTAGGTATGTTGCACCCAAATGGAACACATGACAACATATAAAGGCAACATGTGTAACAATGAGCAACATTGTTTTACCGGACATGTAACTGTACAAACCACATTTTACAAGGTAGATACCTGACTATGCCCGTAATATTATAACTTGATGAGTGAAACATCAGGAAAGGAAGTAAGTGGGCAACATTTAACAGAAAAGCTGCATTTTAAGTTTTAGGTATGTTGCACCCAAATGGAACACATGACAACATATAAAGGCAACATGTGTAACGATGAGCAACATTGTTTTACCGGACATGTAACTGTACAAACCACATTTTATAAGGTAGATACCTGACTATGTCCGGGTTATGAAATCCAAATTATTAACTGTCGCAAATCTTCCAAAAACAGACACTAAAACCAACAAATATGTATCGGTTAGACATCACAGGAACTGGAATCCGAACATGATCAACATGATATACCTAAGAGTTAGCCATAATAAAAATGTACTGCCCAAATGGAACACATGGTAGCATAACAAAAGCAATACGTGAAACGATGAGCAGATTAGATCTTCCAGGCATGTAACTGTGTGCAGCCATAGTAAACAAGGCGGACACCTGACTATACCCGATTTGCCAATAAAATATCACACAAAGGTAACAAAAACCATGAGCAGCATCACTAGTCTCCGAGCAAAAGGAACTAAATCCACGGGAAACAAAATGTGGAATCAAATACAAGAGCAGGATTCACTGTAACCTAATCCCGCTCGGTCAGATGATTCCTCATGTACTCTAGCTGGTCCAAGGATACTAACCCAAACAGGTGCAACGGCCATTCGCAAGCCCACATAGTGCTCGCCGGCCGCAACCCTCCGCGCCAGCATCTCACTAGAAGCGAGATTCTACGCCATGACGATACAGGCGCAGAACTAATTCTCTAGTACGAGGATCTACTACAGAGCAAGAGCCTCACTTCAGAATGGTAGAGGCGGAGATGAGCAGGAGCAGGGGAGAGGGGAGGCGATACCATCCGTGGAGGCGCTTGTGGAGGTTGATGGTGTACTCGCGGGTCACCACCTCATCCTTGCGGGAGCCGGCGGGGCGCTTCTTCTCCGACATCTCCGACCGCCGCGGCGTTCGCCTTTCACCTTCGTTGCGCTCGTAGGAGGCTGCGGCGAGAGGAGATAAACCCTAATTGCGCCCCAGGGGTCGCGGTGGCTTTTATAGCACAGAGGCTAGGGCTTGCGACCATTTTGGGCTTCTTCGCACAAACATTTATGCGGCCCACCTACACCAAATGAGACCCATTTAAGAATTCTCATATTTTATTCCTTTTCTTTTCTTGACGAGTCTTAGACTTTCTGATATCTTTTTGCTAAACAAATGGAGATAGCACGTCTTTTAAAACATAGCGATAGTGTCACAAACTATGGGCCTGTTCGTGGGCTAAAGGACTAAGAGCATCTTCAAAAACTCTTTAAAAACCTCTACCTAAATTAAATTAATAGGGTTTAGTCAAAAAATCATTTCTAACAGTTCCCCTAAACAACTCATATATTTATTCTCTTCTTAAATTCTCCTATTTGTAGCTAGAAATAAGAGGAAAGTTAGGGACTCCAATACTTATATTTAGAAGGAAATTAATATTGTCGTGGTCCCAGATGATGATGTAACTCAATCAAATATTTTTTCGATCTATTTTTAGGGATAACTATTGGAGGAGACAAGAAATCTTCTCCCTAATAATTTTTAGACTGCTCTCAAAAATACACTTTTGGGATCAATTTTTTAAAAAGCTTTTGTAGATGCTTTAAAACTATATTTTAGTCTGAATTTTAGTACTAGGAAAATAAACAAAAAAGCTAAAAATACAACTAAATTTTAGCTCTAGAGAAAAAAAAAAGCTAAAAATAGAGCTAAACTTTAGCCCTAGTTTAGCTTAAATTTTAGGAGCTAAAGTTTAACTGCTTACAGAACAAACACCCCCTTAATAGGTAACAATTATCAAGGTTGGTTTAGTTCTCTCTCTATATATATATTTACATCAGACGGACTTTCAAAAACTTCTGTGCACTATTACTATCGGCTATTAGTATCTAAGTTCTAAATTTTAGTGTTGTTATTGAAGATACATCTAGGATCCTCTAGTGGGTTTTGATGTACAATGACAAAAGATTAAAAGTGTGCTAACTTATTTATAAGATAAATGTGCAGATAATCAAAATTATTGTACAACTCCACGTTTGCAAGTTGTTGTTTACTCCCAAAAAGAAAAAAAAAGGATATGGACTCAAAAGCACTTGAATGAGTAACTCTTTTATCTATTTTTGAGTCATAGGCATGCCGAACTATAAAGGGGGTAAAACAAACTTGCTAAGAAGGGAATTACGTATGCTCAAGCCTCCAAAATAGTTTTTGTGAAGAGTATAGCCCTCAAGCCTTGAAACCAGTTCTATTCTAAACCAGATAGAGAGTGACGGAAGTTCCGTGAGCCATTTCACGAAAGTTCCGTCAGCGTCGGGCTCCTTCTCCTTGTCAACCCGAGGGTAAGGGAAGTTCCGTCACCTCCTAACGGAAGTTCCGTCAGCATCGAGTTCCTTCTTCCAGTCTTCCCGAGAGTGACGGAAGTTCCCTCAGCCTCTGACGGAAGTTCCATCATCAGAGCATCAATGGCTCTCACGGAAGTTCTGTATGCTAAATCCTTGTTAAATCGAGAGTGACGAAAGTTCTATCATAGTATGTGAGTTCTTTTCAAGCGTGTGCAATGGCTAAGTTTAAATTAACGGAAGCCCACGAAAGTTCTGTCACTAACGACTAGTTTTTGAGCTCTCCCTATAAATAGAGTATCCCTTCCCTTCTGGGAAGGGTTGGATTCCTTGTCATTTCATTCACTCTTTAGCTAAAGCTCTCCCCTCTCACTTCTAGGCTTGTTTTTGAGATCCAAATCAAAGTGAGAGAGATCCAACCATAAAAATATTGAATCCATCCATTCAAAAGCTTGAGCACATCTTTCCCTCCCTATCAAGATTTGATTTGTTTGTTACTCTTGGAGACTTGGTCTTCTAGACGGCTAGGCGTCGCCCTTGAGCTCCCAACTTTGTATGGTGAGTCGAGAATGTTTGTGAAGGTGTGATTCGCCTCCGGAGGAAAAGAATCAAGTGGAGAAAGAAATCCAAGCACAATCTTTGTGATTGTTTAGCGGGAAAAAGGATTGAGAGAGACCCGACCACTTTGTATGGCTCCTCAACGAGGACGTAGGAACTACTTAGTATGGTTGCCGAACCTCGAGTTAATTCTTGTGTCTCTCTTTATATTCCCGCTCTTATATTCATGCTTGCTTATTTCTTTCATATTATCGTGCTTGTATCACTTATTAATTATGTAGCTAGTCTTTCATTCAAGAATTCTAGGCTTACATTGTATTAGCTTCAATCCTACCAAGTTAGTATTTTCTTCTCCTTAGTTATCCGCGTTGTTCATTATTTAGAGGAAGGGTAGGGATAAGTTTTGTCATTTGACAGAACTTCCGTGACAACGTAAGTTCCGTCACCTCCGACAGAAGTTCCGTCAGTTCTGGTTATTTAACTATTGTTTAGTGATTTTTTAGGATTATTTTTAGATAGCCTATTCATCTCCCCTCTAGGCAACTTTTAATATTGCAATATTGATATCAGAGCCGAAATCTTCTATAAAGCTTGAAAGCTTGAAGATTAAAAGATGTCAAAGCCAGGAAAAGGTGACAAGTCTCAAGATTCTACTTCTACAAGTAAGGGAAATGAGTTGCATACATCTACTCCCTTCAACTATACCGATGTGGCAAATATTCATGGAAGTGAAAGTGAAAGATTACATTACTTTGAAGGCAAGGATTTTAGTTGGTACAAGCATCGCATAAAGATGTATCTTATGCCAATTGGTCTACCAATTTGGGAGATTGTGGAGAAAGGATATACCTTGGAAGACAAGGACAATCCTACAACTATGGACCAACTCAACATACATCGCAATGCTCAAACGGTGTCGACCATTCTCTCTTCCTTGAATCCTAAGGAATATTCAAGAGTTGCCGGAATTGAGAATGTTCAGAAAATGTGGAAGAAGTTTATATGTGTCTATGAGGGAGTAGATGTTGTGAAGAAGTCAAGACTCCAAGTACTCAAGAATTAATTCAACTTCTTCATGATAAATAAGGGAGAAGAGCCTCAACAAACTCATGATAGGCTCATGGACATTATAAATGAGAGAAGATCATATGATGACAACATCAAAGATAAGGAAGTCAACTACAAGCTCCTCATGGCTCTTAGGATGTGAAATTCCACACTTTGCACCATCTTTGAAGAGAAGGATGGTTTCGAGAGCTTCATAACGGATAAAGTCATTGGAAGAATAAACGCCCACAAGAGTCATGATGACGAGGGCAAGAGAGTAAATGTGCTCATAGGAGATGAGAGCACGAGCAAGAAGGACTTGGCGCTTAAAGCCAAGAAAACTCATGATGATGAAGATAAAGATGAAGAAAATAATGATGATGAAAAAGATGATGAAGAATTTACCTTGTTCGTCAAGAAATTTGACAAATACATGACCAAGAATGACTTCAACAAAAGAAGCTTTGACAAGGCAAAAGCTAGAAGAACAAATAGAAGATGCTATGAATGTCATGAACAATGACACATGATTACCGATTGTCCAAGACTAAATGGCAAGGGCAAGAAAAATGAAAAGTTCAACAACTAGACAAAGTCCTACAAGAAGCCATACAACAAGGGACATGCTCATATTGACCAAGAATACATCTCCGATAATGATGATGAAGATGATGAAGGTGGCACTGCTAATATTGCCATAGGTCTACCTCCGGCCAAGAAATCACTCTTCAACAATCTCATCGATGATGAAGATGATGCTCCTCGATGCTTCATGGCCAAGGAAAGCAAGGTAACTCCTCACACCGATTTCAATCCTTCTTATCGTAATGATGAAGAGGAGGATTTGATCCCCTCTATGCATGAAATGGTGAAAATGCTAGATAAGTTACAAAGGGAGTTGGACAATCAAAAAAGAATCATTGATAGACAAGAAGAGTTGCTTGATGAAGAAAGAAGCAAGAACCTTGAGCTTGTCAAGCAACTTGAGCAAGAGAAGGAGAAGAACAAGGCTTTAACCAAGGACCTTGCAAAGGTCAATGAGACAAGTGAATCAAGCACCTCAATGAGCAAGAAGTATCAAGAAAGGTGCAATTTCTTACAAGAGGAGAACAAGGCCTTAACAAAGGTCATTGAAGATCTCAAGATAAAATCACAATCATTGTTAAAGAAGCTTGAATCCTCACAAGCTTCAACAAGCAAGGGTTGTGAAAAGTGCCATAATATTGATATTGATAAGATTACCAAGTAAGATGCAATCATTAAGAAGCTAACCAACAAAGTCAATAAGCTCAAGAAGAAAGCTTAAGTGAAGACCACAACAAGAATAGTTGGTGAGCCAATACCCTCTCATGACAAGAGAGGATTGGGGTAGGACAAGAATGTACCCAAAAGAAAGCACAACAAAAGAATCAACTTTGTGCATGAGAGCGAAGGAAAGCAAGTGGCACAAGAAAGTACCATCAAGCACAAGAATGTTTTCCAAGTCAACAAGAATGCCAAGAACTCTACCATATCCTTTGATGATTTTGATGTCTCTTATGTGTTAACCCGTAATGCTTATGGTAGAGTAGTTGCCAAGTTTGTTGGGTCACATGATGCAAGGGGAAACATTGTGTGTGGGTGCCTAAAGTTCTTATATCTAGTGTTAAGGGACCCAAACCAACTTGGGTGCCTCAAACACGTGCTTGATTTTTTTCCTTGTAGGAATACTCCTCCGGTGGTGCAATATGGGTACTTGATAGTGGATGCTCAAATCATATGACCGAAGAGAGATCAATGTTCTCCACACTTGATCATGACAATCTACCAAGTGGAGGCATATCATTGGAAATGACAACAAGGGAAAGGTAATTGGTCGTGAACGGATTGACGTCACCCATGACCTTTCAATTGGTAATGCTTATCTTGTGAATGGTCTAGGATACAACTTAATGTCCGTATCACAACTTTATGAGATGGGCTATTGTTGTCTCTTTGACAATGATGGTGTGACCGTCTTTAGGAAGAAAGATTTCTCAATAGCTTTCAAAGGGTATCTTGAGGACAAGATCTATCTTGTTGATTTCACCAACAAAGAAGGATCTAACCTAAGTACTTGTTTGGTTGCTAAAACTACCTTGGGTTGGCTATGGCATCACCGACTAGCTCATGTTGGGATGAGAAATCTTTCTAAACACATTAAAGGTGGTTACGTCGTTGAACTAAAGGATGTTGCTTTTGAGAAGGACAAAATATATAGCGCATGTCAAGCCGAAAAGCAAGTAGGAGCAACACATCCAACCAAGACAATGATGACAACGACAAGACCATTGGAGATGCTCCACATGGATTTATTTGGACCGGTCACCTACATAAGTATTGACAGTAACAAATATGGCCTTGTAATTGTTGATGACTATTCTCGTTTCACTTGGGTATTCTTTTTGAAGGACAAAAGTGAAACACAAGGTATCTTAAAGAGATTTTTGAGGAGAGCCCAAAATGAGTATGAAGTGAAGATCAAGAAAATAAGGAGTGATAATGGAACCGAGTTCAAGAACACACAAGTTGAAGAATATCTTGATGAAGAAGGCATCAAGCATGAATTCTCAGCTCCATACACTCCACAACAAAATAGAGTAGCCGAAAGGAAGAACCGCACACTCATAGAGATGGCAAGAACTATGCTCGATGAGTACAAGACACCGGACACCTTTTGGATCGAAGCCATCAACACCGCATGTCATGTATCAAATAGATTATATCTTCACAAGATCTTGAAGAAAACACCATATGAGCTTCTCACCGGTAACCTTCCAAATGTTTCATTCTTTCATGTCTTTGGGAGCAAATGCTTTATTCTTAACAAAAAACCCAAATCCTCTAATTTTGCTCCTAAGACACATGAAAGTTTTCTCCTTGGATATAGAACTAACGTCTATGCATATCAAGTCTTTAACGAAGATATCGGTGTTGTTGAAATCACCCGGGACGTGCAATTTGATGAATCTAATGGCTCTCAAGTAGAGCAAGTTAATCCAAGTGATGTAGGCGATAAAGCTCCTTGTGATGCAATAAGGAACATGGCAATAGGAGAGATAAGACCACAAGACCCAAACTCAAGTCAAGATGAACCATCTTCTTCAAGGCAAGATGAGCCATCTCCACAGGAGCCACAAGATGAACAAGATCAAGGGAGAGACCAAGATCATGGTCAAGGTAACAACAAAGATCAAGCTCAAGACGGAGTCACTCAAGATGATATCAATTAAGAAGAAGAAGATGCATCTAGGCCAATTCATCCACGAGTACGATAAAGCATTCAAAATGATCACCCCGTAGACAACATTCTTGATGATATCCAAAAGGGGGTAACTACTAGATCTCGAATGGCTATATTTTGTCATTATTACTCGTTTGTTTCCTCTTTAGAACCTCTTAAGGTGGAACAAGCCATTCAAGACTCGGATTGGATGATGGCTATGCAAGAAGAGTTAAACAACTTTGAAATAAACAAAGTGTGATCATTAGTAGAGAGACCCAAGCAAAATGTTGTAGGTACGAAATGGATGTTCCGTAATAAGCAAGATGAACACGGTGTGGTGGTAAGAAACAAGGCAAGACTTGTCGCAAAAGGCTACTCACAAGTAGAAGGTTTGGACTTTGGTGAAACTTATGCACCCGTAGCTAGGCTTGAGTCAATTCGTATTTTACTAGCCTATGCTACTCACCATGACTTTAAGCTTTTTCAAATAGATGTGAAAAGTGCATTTCTTAATGGCCCCATTCAAGAAGAGGTGTATGTACAACAACCTTCAGAGTTTGAAGACCCAAAGAAACCAAACCATGTGTACAAGCTTCATAAAGCTCTCTACGGTCTCAAGCAAGCTCCTAGAGCTTGGTATGAACACCTCAAGGGATACTTAGTCAATAAAGGCTTCATAATTGGTAAGGCCGATCCTACTCTCTTCACAAGAAAAGTTGATAATGATTTATTTGTGTGCCGAATATATGTCGATGACATTATATTTGGTTCTACTAATCAATCTTTTTTTGTGATGAGTTCGCCAAGATTATGACTAGGAAATTTAAGATGTCCATGATGGGAGAGTTGAAGTTCTTTCTAGGTTTTCAAATCAAGCAACTTGAAAAAGGAACATTCATAAGTCAAACCAAGTACACTCAACATATACTCAAGAAGTTTGACATGAAGAATGCTAAGCCTAACAAGACTCCCATGAAGACTAATGGACACCTTGGGCTAGATGTAAATGGTAAACCCGTGGATCAAAAGGTATATCGCTCCATAATTGGCTCCTTGCTTTATCTTTGTGCATCTAGACCCGATATCATGCTTAGTGTATGCTTTGATTGGTGTATTGATCATGCAAAATATCTTGCAAGTAAAATCTTTTCAAAAATTTCATAATGTCTTTGTTTTCAAACAAAATTCTTTGATCACTAGATCATATTGTTAATGCTTGTGAATATAGTTTTGGCTGTTGATTTGTTACTATTCATAAGTTGAGACAAGCTTTATACTCCATATACAACTTGTCCATAAGTTCAAACTTGCAGTAGTTTACGCTTTTTTTTGAATGACGGAACTTCCGTCACTCAACGATGGAACTTTCGTCACCAATCAGAGTTTTCCTCAGAACAGAAGGGTTCTCTCTA
The DNA here is from genome assembly GCA_032690845.1 of Eleusine coracana subsp. coracana. Classification (NCBI taxonomy): domain Eukaryota; kingdom Viridiplantae; phylum Streptophyta; class Magnoliopsida; order Poales; family Poaceae; genus Eleusine; species Eleusine coracana. The sequence continues at coordinate 65,711,909 of CM064420.1, forward strand.
GTTCAAAACCGAGACCGACAGAACTTCCTGGACCCTTCACGGAACTTCCGTCATCCGCGAAAGTTCTGTGACAACTTCCATGGGGACCTTCAGCGCGTCTCAACTCGAGACTGACGGAACTTCCGTTGCCCACCGACGGAACTTCCGTCAGTCCCTGGTTAAGTCGCCCGACCCCTTCTCTCTTCTTCCTCCAATCGGCCATTCTTCTATTCTCTTTCTCTATCTTCTCCCCAAACCCTAAGTGGCGATTTGGAGGTTCAACCGACGTTTCCCTTGGATTTGGTGGAGATTCAACACCTTCCCCACGTAAGTTCTGTGATCTCTATCAACTTTCTCATCTCCATTTCCCTATGTATGAGATTTGACCCCTGGATCTTGGTCTTTAGGTCAAATGTTCAAATGCTCCCTAGTATCACTTTGGCTTAGGTAGAATAGTCCCTTTGTGGTTGTTCTATCTTCTCTATGTAGTATTTTGACTCTTTCCGTAGGATTTAGGAGTTTGGGTAGTTTCATGGGCAAAATACAAAATGACGGAAGTTACGTGGAAACTTCCATCACGACGGAACTTCCGTGACCCTCACGGAACTTCCGTCACCTGCAGTTCAGTGCCCAGAATCTTCCCTCCTTTCTCACTCCTACTTGTGACTCATTCCTATAAGGTCTCTTATTTCCTGCCTCTTAGGTGTGTGAACATGGCCCGCACCAAGATTGCATCCAATGATCCATCCGTTCGTGAGGAACATCAAGCTTCTCCCGACAAGTCCTCCTCCTCCCACGAGGATCTCGTACCCCTTTCTAAGAGAAGAAAAGCAGGGATATCCGTCCGGCAAGGACAGGGTAGCAGTCGAGGTCCTCAAACGGTCTTCATTGGCCAAGGAGCGGCCCTTCCTCCTAGAAGGGCACTTGATAAGGGGAAGAAGACAGCCAAGTAAGCCCAGCCCAAACCACGCAAGAGCAAGTCAAGGACCAATGACCCCTTGAACATTGTGAGGGACCTTCAAGTCCATGCTCCCGTCTACCCACCTCGCCATGACTTCAAGCACTACAAGAAGGATGTTGAGGGACTAAATACTGCAAGAAGGCAAAATCAATATCTTGTGACTGATAAGGAAGCCAGTGACCCCCGATTTCTCACTTGGTTTCACCAAGACTACTACATGTCTATGATCATTGACTCAAACCGGAAGAACCGGTTGGTCACTCATCAGTGGATTGACTGGAAGTACATGGAGGACAAGGATGAGTCAACCTTCAATGAGATTGTGGGTTCTTGTAAGGCATGACATGTGTATGACCTCATGGGTTTCAAGTATGACTGGAATGAAGAAGTGATATGCCAGTTCTACTCCACTCTCTACATTGATGGACGAGGTTATCTTTTTTGGATGACTCAGGGGGTGCAATATGTCATATCTCCTTCTTGCTTGGCTACTTTTTTCTTTCAAGATGCTGAGGAAGATGATGCAAGGGACATGCTCTCATGTGAACTAGTGTTGAAAGATTCAGAGTTGACCTTCATGTATGAGGACCCATATCCCACATATAGGGGCACTACTCATGGCATGCATAACTTCTATTTCACTCTCAACAGGATGCTCCGGGTGACTATTGCTCTTAAGGGTGGGTATGCCACTTCTTTTGTTGAGCACTCCAGAAATGTTCTTGCTAGGTTCAGAGATGGAGCTGCAGACTTCAGTGTGATGGACCTCATTATTCAGGAGATCTACTCTGCCTCTTTGCACACAAGGAAGGTGCTACCCTTTGCTCCCTATCTTAGGAGGATGATCGAGTCTGAGACTAGCTTGATTTTTTAGAAGGAGTGCAAGCATCAGCCGCTGAGACCTCGTGTGCCTAGGCTCACTCGCCCTCATAATGAGACTATCCGAAGGGAGTTGGCAGAAGAAGAGGCAGCTAGGGCAGAGGCAGCAGCACCTCGTGCTTCATCCTCCGCTCCTCCTCCAGAAGCTCTTCGCCGCCGTCCATCATCTCCCATTGCTGCTATGCTCAAGAGCATCTTGAATTCTTGTTGCTTCAATGCTAAGGAAAATTGGGAGAACAAGAGGCGTATTAAGAAGCAAGTGCGGCGCTACAAGAAAGATCAAAGAGCTCAAGGTCATGAGGTGTCTCCAGATGGCTCCGAGTGTGAGCTCGATGATGAGCCACCGGTATTTGAGGATCCACTTGCCGGCTATGATTGGGATGACCTTGCTCCTCAACCCGCTCCTCCTCCCGCTCATGAAGCACAAGCTTCACAAGAAGAAGAAGGCGAGGCCGAAGGCGAAGAAGACGAAGAGGAAGATAAAGACAGTGATGCAAGCACCAATGATGATGAGTGATTTTTTTCTCTTATCTACTCCTCCGTTCATTCTTTTTGGTGCCTTGATGTCAAAGGGGGAGAGATGAGATGAAAAAGATTAATTTATTTGCTTTAAAAGACTTATAATAGGATAGTGATGAACGTATGAACTAGTTCTCCTCTCTATTTGCTTTGTGTGTGAAATATATTTGTGAACCTTATTGTAATAACTCTATTGTTCTTATGTTATGTGTGGTGCATGTTTCTATTAGTTTTGTAAGTTGTGTTGCTGCTTGTTTATTGTCTTATCACTTTGCTCCACTCTTGCACACTTTTAGTCACCCCACTCATTGCAAAATATAGGTGGAGCTCCATCACATGTTTGTGTGATTCTTGCATATCTTTAAGGGAAGTTCCGCTATATGTTGCTCTTTGTCTCGTTTGATTATCCTCTTTATATCCTTTTTAATCTATTGTTATCAATCACCAAAAAGAGGGAGATTGAAGATACATCTAGGATCTCCTAGTGGGTTTTGGTGTACGATGACAAAAGATTAAAAGTGTGCTAACTTATTTATGAGATAAATATGCAGATAATCAAAATTATTGTATAACCCCACGTTTGCAAGTTATTGTTTACTCCCAAAAATAAAGGAAATGATATGGACTCAAAAGCACTTGAATGAGTAGTTTTTTTTTATCTATCTTAAGTCATAGGCATGCCGAACTATAAAGGGGGGTAAAACAAACTTGCTAAGAAGGGAATTGTATGTGCTCAAGCCTCCAAAATAGTTTTTGTGAAGAGTATAGCCCTCAAGCCTTGAAACTAGTTCTATTCTAAGCCAGATAGAGAGTGACGGAAGTTCCGTGAGCCATCTCACGGAAATTCCGTCAGCGTCAGCGTCAGGCTCTCTCTTCTTGTCAACCCGAGGGTAATGGAAGTTCTGTCACCTCCTGACGGAAGTTCCATCAGCATCGGTTCCTTCTTCCAGTCTTCCCGAGAGTGATGGAAGTTTCGTCGGTCTCTGACGGAAGTTTCGTCATCAGAATATCCGTGGCTCTCACGGAAATTCTGTAAACTAAATCCTTGTTAAACCGAGAGTGACGAAAGTTCCATTACAACATCTGAGTTCTTTCCAGGCGCGTGCAACGGCTAAGTTTGAATTGACGGAAGTTCCATGGGTAACCACAGAAATTCTGTCAGACCCAGAAAAGTCTTCAACGGCTAATTTTTGAACTCTTCCTATAAATAGAGTACCCCTTCCCCTGTGAAGAAGGTTGGATTCCTTACCATTTCATTCACTCTTCAGCTAAAGCTCTCCGCTCTCACTTCTAAGCTTGTTCTTGAGATCCAAATCAAAGTGAGAGAGATCCAACCACAAAAACATTGAATCCATCCACTTAAAAGCTTGAGCACATCTTTCCCTCCTCATCAAAATTTGATTTGCTTGTTACTCTTGGAGACTTGGTCTCCTAGACGGCTAGGCGTCGCCCTTGAGCTCCCAACTTTGTGTGGTGAGTCGGGGACGTTTGTGAAGATGTGATTCGCCTCTGGAGGAAAAGAATCAAGTGGAGAAAGAAATCCAAGCACAATCTTTGTGATTGCTTGACGGGAAAAAGGATTGAGAGAGACCCGACCACTTTATGTAGCTCCTCAACGAGGACATAAAAACTACTTAATGTGGTTGTCGAACCTTGGGTTAATTCTTGTGTCTCTCTTTACATTCCCGCTCTTATATTCGTACTTGCTTATTTCTTTAATATTATCATGCTTGTATCATTTGTTGATTATGTAGCTAGTATTTCATTCAATGATTCTACCAAATTAGTATTTTCTTCTCCTTAATTATCCGTGTTGTTTATTGCTTAGAGGAAGGGTAGGGAGAAGTTCTGTCATTTGACAGAACTAGTTCCGTCATCTCCGATAGAAGTTCCGTCAGTTCTGGTTATTTAACCATTATTCAGTGATTTTTCAGGATTATTTTTAGATAGCCTATTCAATCTCGCCTCTAGGCAACTTTCAGTTATATCAATCCTTCGAGTGTTAAATAGGATGACTAAATATAAAACTTATTACACAGTTGAAAGCTAATTCGTGAGATGATTTTATTAAATTTAATTAAGTTATTATTATGAGATATTTACTATAATATCATATTGTCTAATTATGATATAATTAGACTTAATAGATTTTATTATTAGTCTATATTTATTACTTTTATTTAGTATCTCAATATTCGATAAAAAAGAACTAAAATCTAGTACGCAAGAAACGAACACCCCCCAAAATAACGAGTGCATTGTTATGGTTAGAGAATGGAGCTAAGCTAAGCAAGCTAACTAAACATATAGTAGCAACGCTTGATGATTTTTATTTATTTATTGATAAACTGAATTCCCTTCATAAGCAATAAACTGCTGCATCCCTTTCTTTTGTGATCAGGAATGCCAATACACCTTGACCATACTTAAAAATACCGTTCCAGTAACGACCGGAATGGCCGGTATATTCCGTTCTAGTGCCCTGAGCAGTACAGAAGAGACGGCATCCCATACCGGTCAAAATACCGGCTGATACCGGCCGTTTTAGCCAATACCGGCCAATTCCGGCCACACCGGTCGTTCCAGTGATTTCGATATCAGGAATATTCGAGGACCCTGTTTTTCCCTGAATCTAACAGCCGACGTCGATCTTCACTGCCATTCCTTCCGCGACCTTAGCGAGCCCCATGACGAAGCTTTGGAGTTGGGATTACGAAGATGACGTACCTTATCTCGGGGCCCAGACGCTCCTATCGCAGATGGACTAGAGACCCAGCGTGAAACGGCGAAGAGACTCCTGCTGGCGGCGGCTGCCCTGTGCGAAGCCCTCGAAGTAGGCGGTGCCTGGCGCGGACGTCGTCTCCTGAGTGTGCGAGCAGGGCTATGGGTTCGATGCATGCGTGCGGGGCAGTCGTCGTAGCAGAAGCTAGGTGGCGGCGCTAAGAAGCAGCAGCAGCGATGCTGAGACGAACGGAAGTGCCTATCGTGAGTGGGACTGATGGGCCTCAACGTGATTTGGACTTGCCACCGGGTACTCTTATTTAGTTAGTAATAATAAATTATTATTTTTATTATTATATTAAAATCCAGAATGGTGCACCGGTACCGTCCGACACCGAAATGTTCCATTCCAATCGTCAAAACGGAATGACGACCGGAACGGAATTTTTAAGACCTTGACTTCTAAAGATGCCCAATTTTCAGAGAGTCAACACAGAGAGCACCAGGCAGCAATAATCAGAAAAAACAAACTCTCCAAACATCTGGGCATCCGCTTCAGAACAAATTAAAGAACCAATATCAGTACAGCACAAAGCAAAAGCTACAGCATTTTAACGTTCATAAAACGACCATTTAGTCCCTTTCAATCTTTTGTTGCCGAAAAAGTGATTCTACTTGCAAATGAACGCTGCCAGATAGAATCAATCAACATTCACAAAACCAGAAAGGCTACATAACAAGCTGCACCAATGCACCATAATAACCACAAACGAACGATGTGTACCCACAATCAACAACAGCAACACAAAATTTATCCTCGATCCCAAGTGGCAACCAGTTCAAAACAATAGTTTTCAGCGACTCCGTAGAATCACTTCAAACAGAAGGAACAAGTTTCATCAAAACGTCAAAAAAAAAAAACTATCTCAGCAGCAGGAAATGAAAAGGTCCTGTGAGAACCAATACATGAGACACTATGTCAAAAGAACTTTCCAAAACCAAATCATCTCCTATGTGTAATCTTATTATTAGCTTCCGAAGACACCCGCAGAACCACATAACTCAATACCAAAACATTCGGCTACTGACGATCAAAACCATATATGCAAACTTGAGAATAACCTGACTGAAACATAACTTCCACTATGTTTTGACTTTTGCCCACATAACTAGTTCACGAACCTAAACATGGTAACATGGAGGGCTAAAGAATTAGAGCTCAGAATTCAGTTGATACCCTTTTGTAAGTTGTAACCTTCAAATGCATAAGAAATAAGTCTGCTGTCAAATATGATTAGCAAAGAAATAAAAAGCCCAACTGTTCTCAAATTGGTTTGTTGAAGAATTCAAAATATCCCAGTGTGGTAAAAGAATTGAATCCTAGAATTCTTATTCGAGATATTTCTGGGTTCTTAGTCGCTATTGTACCTAGTATATCGAATTTTTTTTCATCTTACTATTTATTAACACATAATCAGATCTTATTAAAAAAATACTTGTTCCTTGACAATTTGAAGCAAACCTTCCAAGTACTCCAAGGGCTTAAATACTCTTTAATAGATGAAAATAAAAGGATGTTGAATTTTAAGTCTAGAGGACATGGCTTCAGCAGAAAAATGCATGAGTGAAGACAAGTGCCTACCTGGAGCACACATGTTTTCACGAACAATTTCCAGCCAAAAGAGTAAAAAAGAGAAAAAATAAAAAACTAGACCAAACTACTACTGATCCCTTACCTAGCAGGTAGCCACAACTGAACTGCTCCTGGCATTAGAGAACAATTAAATTTATGCTTTGAGAGACGTTGAACAAAATCATTTCAACTATCCAAAATCGATGAAATGATATAAGGGAAGATGAAGATATAGTATATTTCAAATAGCTTTGTACCATGAACTAGAAAGGTGAACACAAGAAGGCATCAACAATCCATGATATAGGTAGTCCTAGTCTGACCTAGCATCAACCTATAATATTTTGTTAGTTCAAGAAGTTCATTTCCCCTAATGATTCCACATCCACATAGCACACAATATATTTAGCACACTGGACAATGGAACACTGGATACTAGTCTACTTAAGATAGGGATATCAAAATTCTTACGTTGATGTAGTTTGACAGTTTGAGTAGATTAACCTGATTAACACAATTACATGGCCACAATAGCATAAGAATCTTGCCCCACAATAAAGATACTCTGAGTTCACATTGCCCGAGGTTCCATATCACCGTGAAGGAACAATATGCCAATCAACTACATATAGCAACAGCAATAGATAATACACGTTGATTTGGGAATTAGAACCATGGAGAATGTTATGTTAAATCTGTCTGCAGCATGAAAGTAATGCAATTCGAAGCATATACCATGCAATTTTAACCAATCAACCAGATGGCACTATCTGCGCTAAAACCAGAATTATGCTCGCAGCTTCAGTAATCAACAGATTAATTGATTTCACCCTTCTCACTTCTCAGGAATCAGCGCATCCATAATCTAACCAAAGAATCAGTTTTTTTCTAACAGGTGAAATTAGCGCAATGGATTAAAAGAGGAATGCGCAAAAGCAGGCGTCAAAATGGTTCCACAATCAACAGAAGGATCAAAGTCTATGGCACAAGCTTTATTCCATTCAGGATTCAGCTCATCATGTCATACAAAAGGAAAGGAAAACTAAACAGGTGCGCAGGCGAGGGATTTGGCCCAGCGCAGCACAGATCAAGCGAACCCTTCGATCTAATCAGATCAAGGAAAGATGCGTAAAGCAGAACATCCAGATCAGGCGGCAGAGGGCACAGCGCCAGCCGCCTCGGCCTCAAGGTACCGGCAGATCCGCTCGACGACCTCCCTCCCCTTGGCGCTGTTCTGCAGGAATTTCTCGGCGCAGCGGTGCTCGACCTTCTCGGCGACGGCGGCGAGCGCTGCGAGCGGGCGGCACCGGATCGTGGTCTCCTGCCTGAACTGCGTCCACTCCTCGGGTCGCTCCGGGTGGGGCCTGTAGGATGCGCGCTCCTCGACCTCGATGATGCCGCGCAGGCTGACGTTGCGCACGACAACGTCCATGGCCCGGCTGCGCGCGTCGACGAGCGAGGTCTCGACGCAGTGGCAGAGCGCGGCCCCGGAGGGCGACGCCGCCGCGGCCGGGAGGAGGCGGCGCAGAATGAAGGGCAGCGGCGGGGACCTGACGGTGACGGAGCGCGCGGCGTGGAGGCGGCCCTCGTCCGCATCGAGGCGGCGGTGCAGGGTGTGGACGTCGGCGACGTGGGAGAGCGCCGTGCGAGAGGCCGGGTCCGTGAACTTGCGCCACGCCGCCGCCGTCACGCGGTCCCACGGGTGCCGGTACACATGCTCCTGCGTGTACACCACCATGGCCTTTACCTTTTGGGCTTTGGGTTTTGCCTCGATTTGATTGATTTCTTCTTTCTTGCGGCGAGGGTTGGGGGAAATAGGTGGAGGAGGAAGAAAGGGGAAGTAGTGGAGGAGAGGCAGTTTTTGTAGGGACGTGCGGCCGCCGCTGGATTGGGGAGGAAGCCAGCCCGAACTCCGCGATGGGGTAGGCTCGCGCTGCGTCCGCCGTGTCCCAAGCGGTTTCGCTTGTACCGCCACGTGTTTCTGGTAAAAGCATGGTATTGCCGTTGCCTTCGAGTCAACAAAACGTAATCCTCGTGTACGCCTTCACTTGACTCGGATAACGAAACCGAAGACTTCTGCAAAGCAGCCAAACAGCAAACAGGGGAGCCGCCACCAAGCCCATCTCGTCATCTCCTTCCCCCGCTCCGATGGCGCTGTCTCACCTCTCCCGCCGCCTCCTGAGCCCGACGGCGTCGGCGGCGATGCACCTTCCTAGGCCATGCTCCTATGGTCGCGATCCGTTCATCCTCATCAACCCCGCCCGCCGCTTCTTCGCAACGTCCCCAGACCCCAGCCCCATCGCCTCCTCGACCGCGCCCTCCGACCCCAGCCCCAACGCCTCCTCGACCGCGCCCTCCGACCCCGGCCCCGGCGCCCCCTCCGCACAGCAATCTCTGGAATCCATGCAGCACCAGGAGATCGAGGGCCCCACTGTGGAGCGCGACACGTCGCCGCTCGCCGACGAGACGCGGCGGGAGCTGGACGCGCTCCGCCGCGCCGTGCAGCGGCTCAGTGGCTCGCTGGCGCTCCTCGGAGGAGCGCATCTCGCCGCTGGATCGTGGATCGCCTACGGAGCCCCGCCTGTCGGGGTCGAGTCCGCTGCTGCGGTGCAGGGCGTGGTGGCCTTCGCGTTCCCCTTCACAGCCGCCCTGGTGCTGCGCCGCGCCATCAAGCCCATCGCCTTCTTCCAGAAGATGGAGGCCAACGCGAGGCTGCAGGTGCTCACACTGTGCCTCCAGGCTACGAAGAACGTTAACCTCATGCTTCTCCGGACGAGGGTGGTTGCTATTGCTTGTGCTCTCAGTGTTTCGGTTGGGTCAGTAGCTGTGATCTTGATGCGGTAAGCGTAAGCTAGGACCTCTGTGGAGGAATGGTTATTGTCAGTAATTGAGGAATAAGACTTCACTGGTGCTAGCCAAGTAGACTTCAAAGTCTGAAATTTGGATTGGATGCCTTTGGCTTTGGATCACGAAATGTCCTTAGTTTATGTGTATGTTCACTACTCATAAGACCAAGGAAATCATTATCTGATTCTTTGAGATGCAATGGAATTTCTCTTCTGTTGGAAGAACCTATTAGGGAAGTTTACCATCACTTATACATATTGGATGAACCAGCCTCATATAACCTGCTATGTTGAATGTTGCTGTTGCATAGATCCAATTTTCTTATCAAAACTGCGTCTCGAAGCCTCCCTTGTATGGCAAACTTAAATAGTCACCTTATGCTGAGTGACATTTGCTTCAGTCTTCTGTTCAGAGCTTGATGTGATCAGTTATGCATGCCAAGTATTAAGTTGTTTTTAATGAAATGTCCAGAAAACGAGAAATATCCAGTATTAAGTTTTCTTTTATCAAATATCATTAACAGTGGTCAACTGGAATTAGATTCATCCATTCCTGTGAGGAGTACCTTCCATGTAAACATGCTTGCTATGAAATATTTGTGTTTCTGTTGGTGATCCTAGATGCATGGAATTTAAGAATCCCTGTGTGCTATACCAATTATATTCTGGATATTGTGCTTTATGGGCTATTTTTCCCCCTTCTAAATCTTTAGTTATTTGTGCAAAGATTTGAATGCTGTGGGATCAGGACCTAAAACAAGGAGCTTGGTGGTTCCTTTGATGGTAAATCTAACAGCTCCTAGTAATTTCAGTAGCAGAGTTTTCGTAGATTCTGCAATAATATACGTTATAGAATTATTCTCTCTTAATACAATGATACTTAGCTCTCCTGTAAATTTGAGAAATAAGTATATGTTATGGAAGATATATACTCATTTAAACATCAAACTGCTCTTGACTATTAAAAACTTGGATCTTTTTCCTGTTGAGGGTTTTTTTCCTCATGTTTCCGTTTCCTCTTATAAATCAATGTGTATATCCATTTTCAAAAGGCAGTGCAGTTTTTCTCTTCATGTAGTTTTTTCTATGATGACTCTATTAACTGTGCCCAAGTCTGAAACAATTTTTGTTTTGAACAAGTAAATTTTCATGACTTTAGCAAGCCACCTTAAGTTTGATTTTGTTATGGGTCACATTGAGTACCCTATAGGTCTGGATGATCCACGGCATGTCTCTTGTTGTCAAGAGGTGATCAACTGATTATGTGAGATGAACTTTACCAGATAACCCCTCCCTGAACTGGAACTTCTTTTATTATTGTTGTTGTCTAACTACAGTTCAGTTCGCTTCTTAAATAGGTCCTCTATGAGCATAATAATGAAATGAGATGTTCCTTGACTTTCATCTTGGTTCCTGGTAAGCAATATTGTAGGGATAGCAGCTTCAAATGGTCAATATTAGTAGTTTTCCTGTGCCAGTCGTTAATGGTTTGACCTAAACTTTACAATTGGAAATTTTATTTCGGGGCCTCTTTTAAATTGCTAATTTGTACAGCTGGGATTCTCTCATTGTCCAGTGTTACCTGACGGATATGTTGCTATCCAGCTTCATGTGCTCAAATATTGTAACCAAGTTATTTGCAAGCTGTACTTTTGTGAATTCATTTTATGTGCCCCAATTCTCATACTCATGCTGCTGCTTGAGATAGGTCCGTGAGAAGAGATAATGAGAAATTAGAAGTCTGGTAGATATATGCCATAGCCCGTTACAGACATTTTTCATTTTGGGCAAGCAAATTTGAATGAAGACATTCGCTACATGGTATGCTGCGTTTTGTTTACCTGTCGCTAACATGGTATGCTGCATTCGCTACAGGATACACCGCGGGCATTCTCTATGAGTTCTTTTTTGCAGCTGCACTATCTAAGTGCTTGTCTTCTTCCTTTTGGATAATACAGATTCACCGGCAGTGGTGTCCACTACCAATATCCCGGTCTTATCTGTCAGTTAAATTATCCCTTATCTGAGTAAGTGGGTAAGCACCGTCAATTATTGGTGTTATTTGCCATTATATAAATAGGAATGGGAAGAGAATGCACATCAGTCTCTTTCAGCTTCAGAGTCGCCTTAAGTTGTAGCTCTTTCTCCACTCTTAGAAAATAGCAATCCTGAACAATCAGCACTACATGTAGTTCTCCCCCGCTTTGGTGCTATCTTGAGCATAGATCAAGGCTATGCAGGCACTATTGCATTCTTGTTCTTCCAGAAGGATGGGGAAATCCTTATGTTATTGTTTATATATTCTTGACCTTGCAAGGCCAAGCTGTACTGACTAGAAGCTGGGGAAGTGTGGTGACTCGTCCTTGAAATGTCAGATTCTCCAGATGAGTATCTGCCTTTCCCAGCTTAATATCTGGTCAGGATGTGCGCCACTATCTTACCTTTTGCATCTTAAGTAATCTACCCTTTCCTAGTGTGTGCATGTGTGGTGAGTTAGTCTGTTTGGTTTTTTCCAGTTGGTAAAAGTTCAGCATGTGTGCCTGAAATAACATGTATTTGGATGTGCGCCACTATCTTACCTTTTGCATTTTAAGTAATCTACCCTTTCCTAGTGTGTGCGTGTGTGGTGAGTTAGTCTGTTTGGTTTTTTCCAGTTGGTAAAAGTTCAGCATGTGTGCCTGAAAATAACATGTATTTGTTTCTGAATCAGTGAATCTGATTGATGCTATTTTGTTTTTTTTTCCAGCTGGTAAAAGTCCAGCATGTGTGCCTGAAAATAACACGTATTTTCTTGATTGCTTCTAAATCTGGTTGATGCAACATTGTTTCCTTTTTTTTTTCCCTGCTGGTAAAAGTTCAGCATGTGTGCCTGAAAATAAAATGTAATTGCTTCTGAATTTGGTTGATGCTACATTGTTCATGGTGTCTGTTCTCTTTAATGGATGCCTAGAAATCACTTGCAGCCATGTCCAATCACATGCTGCTTGCACCAGCACTACGAAACGTCACGAAAAAAAAAACTGTCGTTGCCACTTGGGGTTACAGCCTTTCAGGAGTTTTGTGGGAAGCCACTTTTGAGAGGCTGAACCTTTCTGGTGCGTGCAGCCTGCAAAGTAAGATATGATCTGGAATGTCGATGCTGTAGCGAGATATTTCTAGTTGTCTTTTGGCGACCGAGTATCTCATCTTTTCTTTTCCATTGTTTTTGCAGTTGTTGGATCAAAATTTGCTTTGCTCCTTCATGACTGTTGATTGCGATTCGTTTCACCATATTTAATTGTAGTTATACTCCTTAAATCACTAATGTAATTCTGGGATGTTGGTACTAAGATATTCATGCAGTGTAATTCAGGGGCTAGAATAATCTCATCATCCTGGTACATATGTACTAGTTACAACCTGTAGTTCGATTAAAGCGACTCAAGAATGAACTCTTTTCGGATTACCGGGAACACTTGCAGTACGTGAAGTTACCGGGTACGGTTTGCAATATCAAGCGATTTCTATCGTTCAGTCATTCCTGTAAATGTGGCCTCCTTAGTCGGCGCCTCTGAGCAACTAAAACAGCCGTGTTCGAGACTTGCTAATTTTCAGCTGACTGAAAATTTGGATAACTTTTAGTCACCTTTTTGAGCTATTAGATCGAGATCCAATGATTTATAATTATTATACAGATAATTCTATAAAAGAAAAATTAAAATATAAAATAGCAAATCATTGACTAAAATCTTTTAGCTGATTGAAAGCTAGGAAATATGAAAACAAAAACATGTTCGGTAGTAATTTTCTCCCTCCCTCCCTCTACAAGCTCCGCCTCTGTTGTGCAATTTTCGGATTAGGACCTGAACACTTGCTGACGTGCATTAGGACTATTGGTTTCTCCTATATTGTTGTGTCAACACTATTTGCCCCGCTTGTACACGTTAACACGTATATGCGAGAGCGCCTATCAATAGACACAACAGAACGTCATGAACTGAATAACGTTGAACCATCAGGAGAACGTTCATGTAAATCATGATGTACACAAGGATTAAATCAAATTCTTGGATTGATTCAAATAAATGACAAGCAATGGTACAATATCATCAATCCCTCGCAAAGGGAGCAACAAATAATGATGCGCCATATTAAACTGGAGCATCAGCGACATCAATTCGTTAAATTAGGACAAGAGGAAGAAAAAAAAATGAAAGAAAGCAAGAAAAAAATGTATCAAATCAAAACACACGCGTGCATCGAAAATGCGCGCGCGTGTTCGGATCAGCGTAGACGTATCAGCCCCCTTTCCTTTCTTTGCTCCTCCTCTCCGGGCGCCCGGGCGGCGCCTTAGTGCAGGTAGTAGGCGAAGAACGAGGCGACGGCGGCCCCGAGCGCGGCGCCGACGGCCGGCGCGACGGCGGAGGACCCGCTGGTGGGGGCCGGGGCCGGAGCCTCCGCGGCGAGCGCCACGGTGGCCGAGGCGGCGACGAGGACGGCGCAGGCGATCTTCCTCATCTCCATTCCTTTTAGGATGAGGTGGTGGGGAAGGGAAGGGAACGGAGCTAGGCGAGGAAGAAGGGCGAGCGAGCGAGCGAGCTGGCTGCGTGCTTGGCTAGCTGGCTGGCTCTGCGCGTCCCTTCCTTCCTCGTTTGCCTTGTGTTTGCCTGGGGACGGAAGGGGAGCGCGGGGCCGGGGATTTATAGCCGGATTAGCCCACTAATCAAGGGGTGGGTGGGCCGCCCGCCGTGTGGTGGCCCGCGCTACGTGCCTGCATGTGCATGCGAACCGCGGTAATCTCTCGCTCGGTGAAAGGACGAACGAACGGGTCGTCGTGTGCTGGGGTTCGTTGCGGTTTGTTATTGATCATTGAACAGGTCCTGTGTTGCTGGCGGGGCGCGCACGTTGTGGTTGGCCGCCAGATGGGCTGTATGCGGTGTGCGCGCCATTTCGTCAGGTCAATATCTCAGGTTTTCAACTCCCATTCTCGGAAAAAAAAAAAGAAGAAGTTTTTTCAACTCTCACCACGACACAAAAGTTTGTTCATGACCGCGAAACGGAGAGTGGAAACTTCCCATTTGCGTAGTACTAGTATCTATTGACCATTGTGCTGCTATGAATTGACACGAACGGACGGCTAGACGATTGGGAAAAACAGTAGTGACGGTAGAAAAACATTGGTCTACGGTAAAACAGGTATCCTGTCACAGCAGCTCAATGAAAAGGAAGTATACCTAGCTGTACAGTACAGACTTTATAATACTAAAATGCAGGCTGCCGACCGGACATAAAAAAGTTGTTGGTCCATTTCTCTTTGCCCCACTTTTTTTTTCCGGACGATATATTCCGCTTTACGATTTATAACTCCTTAAATTATACCAAACACCATGTGTTAAGCTGGCAAAAAGATATCGACAGCCTGCTTCAACTTGCAGATATGATAGGGAGGAAGCTTTTGTTAAGTTGGAGTTTGGTACTTCGGTCGTCCAAGGGAAGGGCAAGGCCTGCACGGGCGTACACGCATAAAGCATCAGACAGTTCAAACCACCATGGCGCGGCGCATCACCGGACACCGGGTCATCAATCAGCTATTCGATCATCAACTGGGCCAAACAGGGGACCCATTACCGGCGCGCCAGCTCGTCAATAAGCAACAAGGGACGGGCTCCCGCAGGACCCACACCACGTTCTCGCTTCTCGCCAATGATACCACGTCTCTCGTCCAAGCCAAAAGTCTCTGATCAAGTTTCGGCTAGCTTCAGGATTCCGGCTACTCGGGTCGGGCGGTCCATTCATATTCTATGAAGCCGTACGTGGATCATTATCGCACTGATTCAGCTCTCACGGAACCAACAGATCATCAGTGGAAACTCTGAAAACCGCACTCCAGCTAACATTTTGTCTATAGATAAGCTATGCAGTTGCCAAACTGTCTGTCTATGAAGGCGGTTGGCAGGCTCATCATCATCAGAGATGCCTAAGGCATATCAGTCCACATTAGACCAGAATGTACAATCCGAAAGGTTGTTGCGAGCTTCAGTCATTAGGTAGCCACCTAATGATATGCCAGACGAATTGTTTGATAATGCACAACTGTATATGTTGTGGAAAACTTGAATGAACACTTTTCTTGTAGTCGTTCAGTAATCTCAACTATCTGGTACTAGTTAAGGTTATTAATTAAGCAAAGCCTGCGATCCGATTTTTAATGAACGATTCAACTATTGTCTGCCGGCAGCGGTGAGATCAACGATCAATCGACAAGTTTTTTTTTTTCAAGGAAGAAACGAAGGACAGAACAGATTCCCTGTGATCTCCCTCTTCGGCCCAACTCGGTCTGAACATGAACCAATCAGATCCTCAAAACAGCATCATTGCCTAAAGATCGGGCGATGGAGACGTCCCATCGCGCTACGAGATTCGGGCATTCACGGCCACAAGATGGTAATATGGGGCAGGGCAGCAGCGCTTTGTAATAGAGTGGGAAAGACGGCCGCCGGTTTTGCTAGCTGTAATGGTATGTGTCGACTGGTTCTTTGAGACTGACAGCGCCTCTGCCTGCAGCTGCGCCCTCTCTTTCACCCGCACCTCGTCGTCTCATTCTCTTCCTCTAGCTGGTGCGGCTCACCTCGTGTTCATACCGACACGACTGAGTTGCCAGCAGCGCACGCGCAGTTTCGGCGAAAACACACAGCGGGCCGGGGCTGGGCTCCTCGTCGGTCTTCCAGGTGCCGCTAGAAGGGGTTTTTTTTTTTTTCCAAGCTACTAACTTGCTTGCTCCTGCAAGGGAACAGATACGTGAGTTGATTTGGTCCCGATCCGTCGAAGAAAACATACATACGTGCGCCATCTGCCGATAATGAATTGAACGGGCGAGAATCGCAGCGCTTGCAGCATACTACTAGTACTCCCCTGTTCATCAGGACCAGGGGGCATGCGGCGTGTCTACGGCCGCGCCGCGCGCACTGTTGCTGAAGTAACCGTGAAGACTTTGGGAACATTACGTGGGGGCGCGCTGTGAGGCCGTGAGTGTGAGTAGCCGCGCCGCTACGTCACCCCCAGCACCGCATGTGTGTTTAATTTTCACTGCGTCCGGTCCGGGGCAGGTGTACGCACGCACGCGCGTACGTGTACGAGCACGACATGTACCTTGACCCGTGAAAACCGTAGGCGGCACGCTACGTATTCAATCAACCGTAACACACCACTCAGTAGTCATCAGCGAAAAAACAAATTAAATCGGTGCGAATTCTAGTACCCGTATGATTGGTTTTCGATACGTTCGTGACGTTACATGAAGAGGTGGCTGAATGGTCTAATGTCGGCGCGCGGACGGGCTCAGCTCAGCTGGCCTCAACTCAACCGAGCCGAGGCGCCGTGCCGAGGACGCGTCGCGGTTGCGCGCGCGCCAATCAGGCCGGTTGGGCCGTCGTGGGCGACCCGAGGTGTTGTTGTGTGTGTGTGGTGTGGTGAGATGGGAAGATCTCGGCGTTCGCGTGCGCGCGCCGAGACTCCCTCTTGCGGCGCCACCTCCGCCGCCCCGTGTCGCGCCGCGGCGCTCCACGCGTCGGGCGCCGCAGCAGCGACCTCGACCCGCGAACCCACGCGCGACACCTCCGCTATAAAGCCTCGCGCCCCCATACGGTTCCGTTTCCACTCCCACCCACTGCCTCTGCCTCTGCTCCTGCTCCTGCTCTGCCTCCGTAGCTGCGGCCTTTTGCCTTCACCGCTTCAAATCCTCGCTTGGTGTTAAGCACACTACTACTGCTCGCGATCGATGGCGTCCCGCGCTGCCGTGCTGCTCGTGGCCGTGTTCGCCGTGCTCTTCGCGGCGGCGTCGGCGCAGGAGATGGACACGAGCATGCCGCCCGCGCCGGCTCCCGTGACGGGCGCGGCGGCGGGGACGGCGGCGTCGGCCGTGGCCGTGGCCGTGGCGTGCTCTGCCGTGTTCTCCCTCCTCGTCGCGGGCGGGCTCATGCAGTAGGTGGTGTGGCTTTCTGCCACCTTTGGTGGTGTCCATTCTCTGACGGTCATTGGGAGTCGGGTTCTGACTCGAGATCCAGTTCATTTCGGTTTAGTTTAGTAGAGTGGTAGTACTAGTGATTACTATGAGTGGCCGTTGTGATCTGTTACTATTGCTTATTCTTTTGTATCATACCGCATTGTCATGTGTATACCCTCTGTTGAGGCGTGGGTTCTATGAATAAATACCGTGGTTCTTGTTGGTTGGTTGCTAAGCTTTCTGCCCCCCTGACGTCTCATTTGCATTCAAAATATTCATAGCATCATTGATATGGTTTCCATGAACTCTGTAAAAATGACCAGATAAGAACTCTGTTGCAGTCCTACAACCAAAAATATCTATTTTGATCCGTTTCGCCCAATTAACCTTGTTCTTTCAATCGGTGAGGTTCAGAAATGACTATTATATACACTGCGCTCTCAAGTCTCAATAAGAGCGCCAATTAGATACTGTTCAGTTCTACCGGTGCACACTGGTATAGCCAAAGACGGCGAAAGATGGCTCATACGAGTACCATGTTTTAACTGAACTTAATTCCACGCCCAAACTTTATACAATTTCAGTTTTTAATGTTCATGGAACCGCCTCTTTGAACTTGCTGATTTCCGGCAGCAACCCCAAAATTTCTGCAGTGGGTACGAGAAACAGAAGAGAGTTAGGGCGGGGGGATGTACGCTGTAAGGAAAGAAGGTTGGAATTCTCCGACAAGTCATGTTGTAGCATTCGAAGATTACCTGTGTACTACATTTTGGACGCAAGCACCGATCAACCACCAACCTGAAAGGAAGTAGTAGCTTCCAAGTGGCTTGACTGAAACTGCGCCCTTCTGGATGCTTTGAAAATTCGATAACAAAATAAAAGTCAGAAGTGGTTGGCATCTTTTTTCTGGATGATTTACTATTCAGTAGAAAACGAAATTCCGAATTTCCTGTTCAAGTAACGGCAGTGATATCAGTCTGATTGGTAGAAGATACTAGCATGGAAGATTTGCAAAGTCGAGAAAGACAGACCTTGTAAACGGTCCTTCGCTAAACATGCAGCCGGCTCAGCAAATACGACAGCCTGGTAGGAAAAATGATTTACTGTCAACAAGATGTTGAAGCTAACTTACTGCAGAGGAAAACCACACCTGATAGCACGAATTCAGCCTTTTAGTTCAGAAGACAAAAGGCAATTATGTAGATAAAACGAACCTTATGTTTGCAATGGCTGTACTTCTGTCGTCGTCATCATCCAGTACAACCTCTTCCAAACGGCCATCTCTGTAGGCATGCTATAAAACATACAGTAACAGGAGTGAAAACAGTGATCAAAACACCAAGTGACAAGATATGAGGATAGTGCGACAACAGAAGGAAAAAGAATGCAACCCCACACCACACAGTATATATTACAGGTGTGCTACATGGAAAAAAGAAAAAAATCTCTTGGGCCATCAAAAGCAGTAGCAAATATCAGCAACAATCACAGTCGGCTACGAAACCCTACAAAGCTACATGCTGTTTTGAAACTAGTACCGTTCCACATAAATCTTCTTAGGGTATGCCCTAAGCTAGCAAGAAGGTCAAGATGAAATCCAAAGAGCCATCAACAATAAGGCTATATATAACAGAAGAAAATCTTCATATGTCAGTTATACTTTACCAAATATGACAAGACAACGAGGGAGCCAGATAAAGTTGGTCCCAATTCAACTTCAAGCATTACATTAAAAAAAAAAACTCAACCGGTGGGGGTAAGACCGCCCCCATGGCTTTCTTTGATAGAGAAGCTCAACCACCCCGGTCAAGAAAATCAACGAACCCTGGTCCCACCCTCAAAGAGCCGCCCCCTATGGTTCGGGCCTTAACCCATGCTTTGAGCCCACCCCATACATGAGGGCCCGCCCACCATAGGTCGGTTTCAACCGAGTAAATGGGACGCAACGAGTGAATTTTTTTATTTTCCACAAATTATGCAGCACCCAGGGATTGAACCGTGGGTGGGAGCTCCCCAGCCAATGGTCTTTACCACTGCACCGTGAACCCCTTTGCGAAGCATTACATTAGACATGCAGGAGTGTGTTTATACCTTGTAAAAACAGATGCTCCCAAAGGGGCAAGTGCCCTTTCCGAAGTCAAAGTACTTGCAAGCAATAGACCTGCAGTTACATATAAGTGTCTTGGTTAGTAACTTCTGCTCAGGCAGATAACACAAAGAAGCTCTATCGGAATCGTATCAGGAATTTATCTTTGAAGGGTACCGGTTCCACTTTTAGAAAAATGAAACACTATGGATCTGTTATTTTTACTGATCTGAATAAACAGATAATATAAGGGATGTGGTTCACAGGAAAATGTAAATTTTATTGCAAGTATCTTACTTGAGTTTGGCCTTGTAACCTTCTATAATTTCCTGCTTTCCTTCCTTTGAAAAGTACCATGTAACACTGGGAACGACATAGTATGATAGTTTGCGACATACTGGGCAAGCCCTGAGTGTAGTGTTCACATCCATGCCAGACGTAGGAGAGGTGCTACGCCAGTTCCTAATGCACGAGATACAGAAAGGATGGTCACAATCAGATAGCAGCCCAAACCTTCTTTCTGCTGCCGTGGGCTTCGAAAGCACACGGTCCAAGCACACGCCACACTCTATCTCTTCACTTTTTCTCAAGGCTTCAAGGCGTCTGTTGTTTTTCTTGCACATCTTGATATGCACTCCACTTTCATTGGGGTGGTAGGGATGCAAGCACCGTTTTTCACAGAACGTGCATAGATCTCCATGCATCTGAGAGCAATCTTTACCATAAGGACAAGTACCAGCAGCAGCAAAAGAGCAAATTGGCAGATGAGCAGGGCATTGTGATGTTTGGTTTTCCGCAGTTTGGTCAGATGGACTGATGTTGCCATCCTCTTGGCTGTCATGACCATGAAAATCAACTCTCCATGCAGGTCGACGAGAATACAGCGCTGTTGTAGGCTTGCATATCTTTTGTACTTGATTGCATACATCTGTTTGGCATTCTCTGCAATGAGAGCGTCCAGAAGAACTGACTAGCTCAGAAGAATCGGATACCACACGTTCTGCAGTAGTACATGGTTGGGGGTGGTTGCGACAAGCTTCAACATGCTCATATCTGCAATGTCTACCATAAGAGCATGCACCTTTCTGGTAAAATGGGCAAACCTGTGGAGGGAGCATTACTGTGAGACATACTAGAAATGCTAATGTTGATCAGATAGTGTTAGGAAAGAGGTATGAAATTAGATGCACACATCAGAAAGTGATCTGAAGTTAAAAGTAAATTACATTATCTGGTTGATCATTGCAGTCATGGGAGAATTCACAGTGATCTCCTTTGAAGCAAGCTCCATGGAAGAAGAACTTGCAAGGGATCCTGATGAATAAACAAGCAACAAAAATTGATCAATAAGACATACATCATCCTTGTTAATTTCTCCTCCAACAGAAATTGCATGAAAGACACTGCAATATCTTCATGGATTTTCCTATTACAAGATATTTCTTGTGCTAACACGAATGCCTCAACAAAATTTAGGTATGATATGTCAGCAAATACAATCCTAAATAACCCCATAGGAGATGCCACAGTTCAGTACAAATATAGCAGGATGCAAGGCTGCTGATTACTCTAGCGAATTCATGCTTCAGGAAGAAGCATTGTATTTCCCAAGTGTGTTTTACAAGCATCAAAGAACTGACAAAACAATAAGCCTTGTTTCCTCGGTTTCCTGGTACGTTCTCACACTTAAATTATCTCCTTTTCCCATTCAGGGCCATTTAAATCACGGAATCAGATACAGCTGTCGACTATCTTACTATTCGATTGATAATGTGCAGGTACACCAGAAATGCACCCAGTCCCTGTCCTCATGTGTAGTTCACTTATCGCTTGACTCAGAATCGACACAACATCCCTGTATTCTGGCTTTCGTAATAAAGCAGGGCGAAAGCCTTTTCTCTAAAAAAACACAACATCCCTATAATTTAAACCCAAAACAGAATTGCATTCAGCAACTGCCGAGTCCCTGGCTCAAATTTAGAGTTAAATCTCCCCAATCTAATGCTACAAGACCAAACGTGCTCTAATATTTCCCCCTTGCGACCTTGCAGACAGATTTAATTTGCAGTTACAATATTCAAACGACTTGGGAATCCCGCTGCCTCCTAAAGTCAAATCCGCCTTGGTTACAACAATTAATAAGCACCTAACTCAGAATTTGACCTCCGCACTTACAGTGTCAGCTTCATCCTACGCAATGACCGCACTGGCGCACTATGATGCTAAAATACAAGCTAAATCCGTACTGAATCGTCACACAAAGACAAACACGACCCACCTACAGCACAAATGCGCCATATCCAGCTCGAATCGGTAAGAATGCAGCCTAAACAAGCTTCAAGGGCGTATGATTTACCTCTTCGACATGACCGCTGAATCGGAAGAGAGCTGGCGGGATCGAGCTGCACCGACGACGGCTTCGGGGGCACCGAGGCGCGAGGACTCCTCCGTCTTCGCGACCACGTGGCACCCGCCGGAAGCCTAGGGTTTGGCCGGTGCGGCGCAGCAGCTTCGCTCGGTCCCTTTCTTCTTCCTCGCGCTTCCGCAGGTCAGCTTTGTGGTCGTCGCGGTGCGGGGGGAATGGATTCCTAAAAGCGGGAGGTGATGGAATGACGGCTTTGCCCCAGATGTGTTCCGAAAAGGTTTTTGGTCGTCGTGGTGACGAGGCCTGGGGCATAAGAGGAAATTGTCGGGGGGAGAGAGGGAAAGCCGTGAGCTGTGTTCCCGCCCGGTTTGTGTGGGCAACCGCCTTTGCTCGAGGAGGGAGACGGCGGACGAAAATTGCGCAGGGGAAGCCGGGAAGGAACGTGGTCACGGTGGCAAAGAACGTGGTAAAATATCATTTTTACTATTTGGCACAAGATTGTGCAGACAATAATAGAGTAATCGAATGTGCAAGTTTCTTTTCTTTATGTTAAATTTTATTTTTTAAGTCCTAAAAATAAGCTAGTTTAGAAGGTAGAATAATCATGATGAATAAAATGGAGAATGTGATTTAGCTCCACGATGAGGAACGCTTTAGTAAAGTGAATGCTAGTAAAGCATAGCCAACAAATGTTTTAATTATATCTATGTAAATTCATATATAGCCAATAATAAACATTACACATAGTAATAAGCAAGTGCACAATTTGAATCCGTAAACCTGAAAGCGTGTATTTCTTTCCCAAAGTAAATAAATCACCTGTTTTATATAATGAAAAGTGCTAATGCATCAAGTAAATAAAAGGCATTGGATCCTCGAGGTGTACTTGTATCTTACTTATTACAAAGTTTCTATTTAGTGTAGGTTCCATCTACTATGGGCAAACCAATGCTAGAGAAATAGTAAAAAGGTCATTATACCCTATAAGAATTTGATATTTTGTGATGTTTTAGTTTTGTTACAAAATATAAGAAATACATTGTACAATAAATTTATAATATTTGTGTGACACAAATTGTTAGCTGCTAAATACATGTTATTAAAGATATATTCAATGATGTTTCTATCCTTTTCCGTCACAAATTTATTGCTATGTTTCATGGTTTCTTATTTTATTGTTGACTTATGACATTGTCTTTACATCGTTATTTATCTTCAAAACATCGTAAAATACATGCTTGATATATCCACAGGCTAGGCCCATTTAGAATTATGGCCTGAACCATTTTGGACCAGATGACAATTTCTGTACATTTTTAAAGTGACATAAATTTTAATTACTAAATTAAGTTGAATGTCGTAAAATAGATTGCTCAACAATTTTTTTTACAAAATGTTACTCTATAATCATCGTATAGTGTCAAATTTCTTGTAATGACAAATTTGTTAGTTTGCAGTAACCAAAAAGATTTTTAGTTCTAAACTATACAAATATATCTTAGGATTTAAGCAATAAGTTCACATCATAGCTAAGCTCGTTGTCAATGAGCAACTATATATACCAAGCTATCTATTTGAGAGAAGAAAAAACACCTTTAAAAAACATAGATGGCAGCCACATTAATTGGTTATAAATTGCTAAGATACGACATTGAGGACTGTTGCTTGAAATTGATGATTTGAAGTTAGTCGACATGTAGTTCCCCTTTCAAACCTAAATTATCCATATGTCCATAAGAAACAGAATGCCACAGAACGAATACAAAAAATGTCATAAGTACCATTTATTTTATTTTGCGTTGACTTGATTAAAATATCATATTTTATTTACCTTTGACTTTTGAAATTTGGTTAGTGAGAGAAAAGGTCCTTTGACTTTTGATAACTTCGTATACATAACAGTATATGCACAATATTTAAAAAAAATGTTAAATAAAGAAAATTTAAGTTTGAACCACTGGTGATGTCATTGAGATGCTCCGTGAGGTATTTAACGTTTTAGACTTGTCATTGATAATATTTATAATCGAGAACTAACCAATATCACATATATTAAAAGGAAGAGAATGACCATAAATTACATTGAGCAAGAAAATATATATGAATCAACAGAAGTCTCGAAGACTGTCCTAGAAGGAGGCAAGTCATCTGTCAATCTGTCATGCTACTGTGAAAGATGCAAATTTTGAGTTGTATGAGTCAATGGCTGATGGTTTGGATGTGTTTATTTCTTGGGGTCTAAATTTTAGAAGGGTCACATCAATCATTAAAATGTTACTATGGTTATTAAATATATATTAAATATAAAACTAATTACAGAGTTGAATGTGTATTAGCGTGACAAATTCATTAAGCTTAATTAAGTTATCATTAAGAGATATTTACTGTAGCATCATATTATCTAATTATGATATATTAATCTTAATAGATTTGTCTCGTCATTCAGAGGAAGGGTTATAGACTGGGTTTTATCAGTAATCTATATTTAATACTCCTAATTAGTATCACAATATTTGATGGGACAGATCTAAAAATCAAAGAGGTGAAAACAAACACACCCTTGTTTGCATCCCTACGTGTGCAAGTCACACGTGACTATTATTACCTTGGGCTTATTTGCATCCGTGTTGATGTAAATTACTCTATTCAGATTTGAATTATTGACGCAGTTGACTTTTTAGCTATACTTATCATTCGTCTTATTTAAAATATTTATTTAATATATAAAATTATATGATAGATTTTAATTTTCTTTAGTAATAAAACAAATTATAACAAGATATCTAATAAATTTTTAATTTTTTAAATAAACAAATAGTCAAACATCACTAAAAAAAATCAACTAAGACCTTATTTGAATCCTCTCAGTTTATAATAAACCGGTTTTATAAACTGAGAGATCTCCAAGCGGGTAGGTTTTTTCTTAGATTATATAAACTAGACACCCAGTTTATTAGAAACTCATAATCTATCTTGAACCACCTTAAACTATTTTATAGATTAGAAAGCACAAAATGTAGGGACAAACAAGTCATTATATAGAGAAAAACATTAATTTATGGTTTATATAATCTGAGCTCCAAACACTACCATTCAGCTTTTGTTCATAAACTAATTTATAAAAACTATAGTTATAAACCAGTTTTTATATAAACTGAGAAGATCCAAACAAGACCTAAGTCTTTTTTTTCACAAATAAACAAGACCTAAGTCAATAATTAAAATTCAGAGAAAATATAAAAAACAGTAACAAATGAGGTTGTCTTGGAAGATGTGCCCATATTATGCCAATACAAAATGTAGCGAAAGAGCGAGATGGATGCGTTGCATTCAAATTCCAAGGCTCGTATGGTTGCGTTCGCGCGATACCGCCGTATGGGATCAGATTCTATCTCGCTTTGCATGAACGCCATCTCTGAATGATCCTCGCCACGCTGCGCGTTCGAACTCCGCACCTAATCGCATCGGTGCGTACAGCTTGTTGTTGCCACTGCCTATCGCGTACTGTCACCTTCGCCTTGACCGCAGAAAAAAAATGAAATTCCTAAGCCTTTCCAAATTGGTATTTGCTACCTAAGCATTCAGTCGCTTTCATATTTGATCTTTCCATGACCCCATGAGTATCGTTTGTCCTTCGTAACCTTCCCCTTTCACAAATCGAAATCGTGCGTTCTTCCACGCTAGCCATCCAAGTTGGAAAAGCTACAACATCATCGGCGCCCTTTGAGACCGAGAATGGATGGTGGAGACTCGATCAGAGAAGCTACAATACTTTCTTGTGAGAAGACAAAAAAAAATCGTAAAAGAACAGTCCTAATAAATAAAATACACAATATAATTGAGCACCGCCATGGGCCCACGGCCCAGCCTAGCCAACCACCTTGCACGTTTCGCACGCACCAAGCCCATGTTCCATTCCGCCTTCCCCCAAACTTCCCGGTAGCCCCGATCTGACCAACCCAGATCTCACATGGCGCTGCGCATCCACCGTCCATTCAGCACTAAAAAACCCTAACTCCCCCGATCCGCCGTCCAGCCACCACGCGCACTCGTACAGTCCCCTACCCACCACGTCAGCCTCACCAGCCCCTCCACTGGCCGACACCGCTGTTCGCTGTGCACCCTTCCGCAGCAGATCAGCGTAACGAGCGAATCAAAAACCCGGAACGGAACGGCCTGCTCCACCCCTTACATGGCCCACTGCGCTACATCAGCCGTTGATGGGAGATCCGAGGGCTCGAGTTCTCGCGGGGACCCACCATTTGGGGCGTACGCGCAGTCGCGTTGCGGGACCCGGCGTGGCGGCGCGGCGGACATAAAAAGGCACCCCCCAACGAGGCCTCACCCCCCTCGCAAAGATCGGAGCCGCCGCCGGGTTGAGAAGGAAGGACGCCACCACCTCTCTCCACCCTACGCCTCCGGAGCTCAAGGGTGAGTCTCGCGTCTCGCCAAGCATCTCTCCCGGCCTCTCCTCCCTATTTGTTAGGTCACATAGAGGCTCTCTTGCCTATTCGTGGCGATCCGTTGAGCGCGCGTTGTTATATATAGATCTGCTCCTTTAGTGCTCACGTAGATCCATTCTTTTGGTCTCGTTTCCTTTCGATTGTTCGGTTGGTGGTCGGGTTACTGAGCTCGTTCAGATCGGTGTATCCTGCATCTGGTAAGGACTTGTGAGGCTATTCCTTGGCGATATGTTCTCGAGATCTGCTTCATTTGTGCGTAGTTTCTGTTTTCATTTGAATCTATTATGCCTACCGGGTTCGGATCTTCAGATCCTCGTGGAATCTGTAGATCGCGAGGTTATTGGTTGGTTTTGCCAAGAAAGTGGGACAGGGGAAAGATAATTGTGGCGTTTTTGACCGCTGTTTATCGATAGTGACATCGACGGTCTAGATCCGGCGGTGTTCTGTTCTGTGCCGTTGAACGTCGATCTGATGTTAGATCAAGCTTCACAATGGATTGTTTGCTTAGTATAGTATTTTATTTGACTATAGTGCGTGGCAGCACCGTCATGTGAATAGATCTTGTTTGACATGCTGCAGTTGTTAAGATTGTTAACTTTTCTGTTACTTCCGGAGTGAATGTCTTGTTCCAATCCTATTCGTCGGTTGCCTCAATGAAATTATCTCTTGCATCCTACGGATTCAAAATTGGTTAGTCGAGTTGATCAGATCAGCTTCTGCTTTAAGTGACCTTTGACAGCCAGTATCTGGGCTTGTTTGAGCTGGCAACATCCATTTGAGATTTTACTTCAAACTACGATTACTTATTTTTAATGAAAACCAGATTCTAATGAATACATTATAATGATATTTATTTATGAAAACCAGATGAATGTTCTGGACAATACCCTGTTTTTTCACATAAGTTAAGTGTTCTCAAGCACTGTTAACTTGTTTTTTCACATGACGTGGCTGGACTGTATGTCCAGTACCTTCAAATGGTATTTGCGTCAATGTGTATGCCAAGTTATTTGCACCTTGAAATGGTATTTGCGCTCATGTTATGTTGATAATACTCTGCTATGCTTTAAACTACTTTTACCAGATTGTGCTTTAACTATGTAATGAAAGATCACATAATTTTAACTCATTGTTGTAGACATCTATTCAAACTTGCTATGAACCTGAATACTTTGTTTTCATAAATAAATATCATTATATCATTATAATGTATAAAAATTGTTTTGAGTGGTGTTTTGTACCCACTAATTCCTGTTCAATCTTGCTGGTAATAGTTTTGAGGTGGTGATGGCGGACCAGGCTAACCAACCAACTGTCCTCCAAAAGCTTGGTGGCCAGTTCCACCTCAGCTCCACCATCTCTGATGGTGTGCGGGCTCGTAACATCTCCCCTTCCACCTCATCTTATGAGAGGCGGTTTGCCACAAGGAGCTACATGACCCAGAACCTCTATGGCTCATCAATGGCTGTCTGTGGTGGCATCAATGTCCCAATGGTGTCATCCTCTCCCCTCTTTGCCAATGCACCAGCTGAGAAAGGTGGCAAGAACTTCATGATTGACTTCCTTATGGGAGGAGTGTCAGCTGCAGTTTCAAAGACTGCTGCTGCTCCCATTGAGCGTGTGAAGCTGCTTATTCAGAACCAAGATGAAATGATCAAGTCTGGTAGGCTGTCTGAGCCATACAAGGGTATTGGTGACTGCTTCAAGCGTACCATAAAGGATGAGGGTTTTGGCTCCCTCTGGAGGGGTAACACTGCCAATGTCATTCGTTACTTTCCTACTCAGGTACACTTGCTTCTTTGAAAATATCTTTTGATTGTTTGCTGAATACAATAGTTTTTCTTTTGCAATTCATTATGTGCTTTTGACTGGTGAACTATATGCTTGTATGACAGCCAATACTATTGGAACAATGTTTTAAGTTTCATGTCGCCTACCCCAACTACATGCTTTTAGAGTCTTGTTTTTATACCTTCAGGATAAAATTTGTACTAAAGTTTGTTTTCTTTCTCCTAGGCTTTGAACTTTGCATTCAAGGACTACTTCAAGAGGCTGTTCAACTTCAAGAAGGACAGGGATGGTTACTGGAAGTGGTTTGGTGGCAACCTTGCCTCTGGTGGTGCTGCTGGTGCTTCCTCCCTGCTTTTCGTGTACTCCCTGGACTATGCTAGGACCAGGCTGGCCAATGACGCGAAAGCAGCCAAGGG
Source organism: Eleusine coracana subsp. coracana (assembly GCA_032690845.1). Taxonomy (NCBI): domain Eukaryota; kingdom Viridiplantae; phylum Streptophyta; class Magnoliopsida; order Poales; family Poaceae; genus Eleusine; species Eleusine coracana. Next base: position 65,740,549 of record CM064420.1, read on the forward strand.
AGGAGGTGAGAGGCAATTCAATGGTCTTGTCGATGTCTACCGCAAGACCCTCAAGTCAGACGGTATTGCTGGGCTTTACCGTGGATTCAACATCTCTTGTGTTGGAATCATTGTGTACCGTGGTCTGTACTTTGGTCTGTACGACTCTATCAAGCCTGTTGTCCTTACCGGCAACCTCCAGGTTTGTTTTAGTCTGATGTTGATATGCTTCTTTTCATCATGTCTTGTCAAATTTTCCGATTCTTTTCATCATGTCTCCAGGCTAATTTTTCTTTGTTCTTTTGTAGGACAACTTCTTCGCTAGCTTTGCCTTGGGTTGGCTCATCACCAACGGTGCTGGTCTTGCATCTTACCCCATTGACACTGTCCGCAGACGGATGATGATGACCTCTGGTGAGGCTGTCAAGTACAAGAGCTCCATGGATGCCTTCCAGCAGATCCTGAAGAAGGAGGGCCCCAAGTCCCTGTTTAAGGGTGCTGGTGCCAACATCCTCCGTGCCATTGCTGGTGCTGGTGTGCTTTCTGGCTACGACCAGCTCCAGATCCTCTTCTTCGGCAAGAAGTACGGCTCAGGCGGTGCCTAAACGAAGAACAAATGATGACGAACAAGAGCAGTCTGTTCCCGGTCCTTCCCATTCAGGATCTGGCGAAGTTTTTGCGTTTCATATCAAACAAAGTAATAATTCATGTAGAGGGGTATCCCAACAATTCGTTTTCTGCGGAGGCATCGAACTCCAAACATTATCGTAACTACCAGTAGATGGTGAAACTTTATCTTCATAGGTTGAGTTGAGTCTGCCCTTGTCTGCTGGGCAATTTTCCTTACATGCATTGCCTTCGGTGAACTATCGAATGAGTTGCGGTTAATTGATAATCTTTTGCTACAGTTTGCAGTATTTATCTATGATCTATCATTGGTTTGGGTGCATTCTGTTGTGTTATTTATATTTCCTTTCCTGCAATTTTCCTTACATACATTGCCTTCGGTGAAGTATCGAATGAGTTGCGGTTAATTGATAATCTTTTGCTACAGTTTGCAGTATTTATCTATGATCTATCATTGGTTTGGGTGCATTCTGTTGTGTTATTTATATCTCCTTTCCTGCAGTTTACTCCGTACTGAAAATTCCCCTTGCATAAAATGCCGTTATTACTAAAGACATAGCTCGGTTTGGCATCCGTTCTACAGCCAAATTGAGTATACTGTTGATGCGTAGTTAGAGATGTTCTGCAGGGTAAATTTCTACATAATTCTACTCTGTAGATCGCTTTTTTTTTTTTTCTAAAATCACTTCGGCTGAAAGGATACTGAATGTTGATGCATAGTTAGGCAATAGGCATAATCGGCTTTTTGCTGAAGATTATCTTTACTTCTGTGAATGTGAACTCTACACGCTTCATCCGTACAATATCCAACGGCTGAAGGGTGAAGAGGAAAGAACGGTCGCCCGCCACACACTCCCCGACCTCGGCGTCGTCCGGGGCAAATGGCGACGCTCTCCGCCCCGTTGCTCCGTTCCCACGCCCACCGCCGCGCGCTCTTCCCTCCCTCGCCGCGCCGCTGTCCCACCGCCGCCGCGGCCATCTCCCTTCTTGGATTCGTTGCCTGCAGACCCCTCTCCTCCCGCAGGCTCCCAAATATCGCGGCTCGGTCATCCTCCACCGCCCCACCCTCGGCACCGGAAACTTCCCAGGCCACGGACGATGCCGCCGCGGCCCAGACCGTGGCTGCTGGTGAAGGGAAGGAGGAGGAGCGGGTCGTGCTCCCTACTAACGAGTCCTCCGAAGGCCTTCTGCGCATCCGCCACACTGTCTGACTCCTCCTTTTGGTTGCCAAATTGATTGAATTTTCATCAGTAGTGCTTAATTTCAGTCCTAGCTCTCATCAACACCCCACCATTCCATTTATTGTGGGGAACCAATGCGTTGGCTAATTTCGCCCTGCATAGTTGTTGCTGCAGTGTGCCCATGTGATGGCCATGGCTGTCCAGAAGCTATTCCCGAACGCTAAGGTGACTATCGGCCCCTGGATAGACAATGGCTTCTACTACGACTTTGATATGGAGCCCTTGACGGATAAGGACCTCAAGAAGATCAAAAAGGAGATGGTGAGTCTGCTTTACTGCCTGTGAGCACATGTCTGAATTGAACTTTTGAAGTGTCGAGCTATGGTTTTTATGGTCACTGTGGTATGTTTATAGGATCGGATTATTCGACGGAATCTCCCACTGGTCAGGGAGGAGGTGTCTAGGGAAGAGGCTCAAAAGAGGATCGAAGCGCTAAATGAGCCGTATAAATTGGAGATTTTGAACAGCATCAAGGAAGAACCTATAACGATTTACCACATTGGTTAGTGTGACTGATATGATGCATTGATGCTTCTTGAACTCTGTTACTGATAGGTGGATTCACTATTATCTGTCATGTCATGCAGGAGAAGAGTGGTGGGATCTCTGTGCTGGACCTCATGTGGAGTCTACTGGAAAAATAAACAGAAAGGCTGTCGAACTTGAGTCTGTTGCTGGTGCTTACTGGAGAGGTAATGAGAATAACCAAATGCTACAAAGAATATATGGAACAGCCTGGGAGAACGAAGATCAATTGAAGGCTTATATCCACTTCAAGGAGGAGGCCAAGCGCCGAGATCATCGCCGCCTAGGTCAGGACCTTGATCTGTTCTCCATACAGGTACAGTCTTTCCCCTCGAATTTCTGTGAAGACCATGGATGCAAATACTGAATATTAATTCATTACAAATGGCAAGCCTCAAACTTCTCATCTGTTTGTCACTGAATGATTTCCAAATACTAACAGAACATCCAGTAAGTAAACAAGATCCAGTCTGCAATATTGGAATGAGATGTTGAGCTACAGGAATTCTTTTTCATTCTAGTTGACCTTATATCAAGTCTGGCAGCACAAATATTGTTTTATAGAAAAATGGCAATAGTCAACATATATCAACATCTTGTGCACACTGTTTACTGCCAATTCCAATACAATTCGTCCATGAACATGGTTTAACTTCAATGTATCTGTTTACGACAAATACAAACATGCTTCACACAAACGAAAAGGTGCTATTATGATACAAGTTTTACTAGTAAATAGCGTTCGCACTGTGCGTAAATTATCTTTTTGTATTAGTGTTGACTGTAGCCTATGATTCTTTTATCAGGAAGATGCTGGTGGGGGTTTAGTATTCTGGCACCCTAAAGGAGCTATCATCAGGCGCATTTTAGAAGACTCATGGAAGCAAATTCATATGCAACACGGTTATGATCTATTATACACTCCTCATGTTGCAAAGGCTGATCTTTGGAAAATCAGTGGACATATAGATTTCTATAGAGAGAACATGTACAATCAAATGGATGTTGAAGATGAGCTGTATCAACTACGACCAATGAATTGCCCTTACCACATTTTGGTATACAAGAGAAAACTACATTCATACAGGGATTTTCCTATCAGAGTGGCTGAGCTTGGAACTGTCTACAGATATGAGTTATCTGGTAGTCTGCATGGACTATTCCGTGTTAGAGGGTTTACACAGGTTACTTCCTTCTTCTGATTCCTGATTCGTCTATATAAATGACTCCTGATTCGTACTACTGCAATGCATTTTTCTCTTTTGCCTGAACTATTTTGTCAGTGAATGTATTTGTTCTAAGTAATGTCAGTAGCCTGCAATTCATATGATGAAGTCGTTATGTTTCTAAAGCTGATATATAGGCATCCAGTTCGTTATATCCTATCCTAGACTTCATATTCTTCACTTGTAGCTACTACTATGCAACATTTCGCTGACAAATACTGCACTAGATGGCTGCTACTTGTTTTAGTTTGTGCCACTACTTTTCAAGGTTAAAAATTCTCTTTGTATCATGTTTGAACTAAGTCTATTTATGCAGGATGATGCCCACATATTTTGTCTGGAGGATCAGATAAGAGATGAAATTAGAGGTGTCCTTGATCTAACCGAGCAAATTCTGGGACAGTTTGGTTTTCGGGGTTATGAGATAAACCTATCAACCAGGCCAGAAAAATCTGTTGGCAATGATGACATATGGGAAAAAGCAACGATAGCCCTGAAGGAAGCATTAGACGATAAAGGTTGGGAATACAAAGTTGATGAAGGTGGAGGTGCCTTTTATGGTCCAAAAATTGATCTAAAAATTGAGGATGCTCTTGGACGAAAATGGCAATGTTCCACTGTACAGGTAAGTTCTAGTATATGTTTTTCTGTGGATGGTTAGTACTCGCTGTATTTGGCAAGAAAATTGGACGTGCTAACAATTTATTTTGACTGATGTTATAGGTCGATTTCAACTTGCCTGAACGGTTTGACATTACATATGTCGATTCAAATACTGAGAAAAAACGGCCTATCATGATTCATAGGGCTGTTCTTGGCTCTCTGGAACGCTTCTTTGGTGTTTTGATTGAACACTACGCTGGTGATTTCCCACTTTGGCTTGCACCAACTCAAGCACGCATTCTACCTGTGACAGATAATGAGGTTTGATTCCTCTACTTTGCATGTTAATGAAAGCTAGTAGTTGCTTACTTATATTCTGGCTTGTATAAACCATGGAATACAAATAAGATGTGTTTACCTGAACAAATCATGGCTAGAAATCAGGGTTGTTTTCAAACCTTCTGGGTTGATATCGTTTATGATTGCAGATTAAATATATTTTTGAATATGTCATTGATTATTGCAATAAGTTCTCATTCTTCTCTTGTGAAGTTAACATCTGTTCATTTTGTGCCCCGTTTATGTTGAAGAGGTTGCGGCCTGATAGTTTTTTCCTTGCATTATTAAGTCATGACATCTTGGTTTCATATTTTCAGCTGCAATACTGTAAAGAGGTGGCCTCTGAAATGAAATCAAGAGGGTTTCGTGTTGAAGTGTGTCACGGAGAGCGCCTGCCAAAGCTAATTAGGAACGCTGAAACACAGAAGGTGCCGCTCATGGCAGTGGTTGGTCCAAAAGAAGTGCAAGGCAGGACCCTGACCATCAGATCCAGGCATAATGAGGAGATTGGTACCATGTCAGTTGATGAATTCATCGGCAGGCTTCAACTTGCTGTTGCGAACAAGTCTTCGTTGTAGATTCTTTTTTCTGCTAAATTGTAGCAGTTCATATTGTAGAGCATTAGATATTCAGCAAATACACAATTCAACACCTGTTGTCTGAAAGAAACAACTGCCGTCTGCAAGAACAGATACGGCGATTTTGTGCATATATTCCCTCATTACATTTTACTCTTGAATAGAAACAATATACAACACACTTCTGCATGTCTTTTTTTTTTTTTTTTTTGCAATTGTTCCTAATCAATGACTATTGTCGTGAGTACAGTGCTTGTCCTGGCTGCTGGCTCCATGCAAATCCGTGATGAAACATGTCATGAATTTTTCAACTCGGAGTGAATCCATCATATGGCAGAAACTTTCGTGCGGTTTGGACCCCAACCAAACCGAATGGAGGGAAAATTTGGTGCAGTGGTTGCCTCTTGGACCGAAAATGTTGAGCAGTACAGCACTGTGAGGACCGTGATGAGTTGGCGTCAGGTGCCCCGATTGATTCTAGCGTTACGCCGCATTGGATGGCCTTGTTGCCTGGGGAGATCCATGATTGGGAGCGTGATGGACGGCACGGGCCATATCGGACAAGACCCGCGACAAAGCTGCCCGCGCGGACGGGGAAAGGCACCAGCCGGTCAGATCTTTACTTCCCTGGCCGGATGAATGTCTCATCAGAAGGATGAAAAACCTGAACACGGATTGATCATCATCATGACATATAAATGGTACTAGTAACTTCTAGTAAACACTATCGCTTGTTCATGATTTGTTGACACATGACCACATTTTGAAAAGGACATTAATCCTTCGGAAAGGGAAGGAAGGCTGGTAATACTACGTAATCGCGGTTGACTCGAGACTTCCAAACCACCAATGATAACGTCGTTGTCTCAAGTCTTCCTAATCCTAACCAACAACGCTGGCTGCCACAGTTGTAATGCCAGTAGAGTAGAGGCTGCAACACAACACCGGTCGTGCTCGTCACGTTGTCTCCACTCTCTCGCCTCTTCCTACCGGCAGGGAAGAGAATTAAAACCACTTATCCTCTCTCTCTGTCGCTCGCTGCCGTTGCCATCGTTGGATCCAACCATCTTCCCTCCGTGGCCGTGCCGCGCCCTCTTTTTGGAGCCTTGCGCCGGGCTCCTTTCCCCCTGTCCGAATCCGCCTCGACGTGTCCGCCTCCTTCCTCTCCCTAACGCAGCGTGTGTGCGTGCGTGTGCTCTCCTTTTGGTGCGCGCTTGGTATCTGTGCTCCTCCTCCTCCTCCTCCCCGTCTCCTCTGTGCCACCAGCGCCCGCTTTTTGTCCCACGCGCTGCTGTCGTTCTTCGTTGCGGTGCGAGTCAGTCTCAGCGAGAGGGGGACCCGTGAGTTGAGTTGAGCAGTGACGATAATGTCGTCGGCAGTGGAGGCGGCGGCCATGTCCTGCTCGAGCAAGGACATTCCAGCAGCCGGCAAGGAGGAGGCGGCCAAGAGCGCGGCGGCGCCCGTGGAGCACGGCGACGGCGAGGTGGTCAACGGCAAGTGCGGCGACGCGCCGCCGCATTGCCGCAAGGACGCCGACGAGGATGAGGAGGAGGACGACGACGAGGAAAAGGTCCCCAAGGTTATGAACCTCGGCCCCAGGGTCAGCATCAAGGACCAGCTCGAGAAGGACAAGGTAAAGTTCGCATTCTCGCAACGCCATTTCCACTTGTATGTCGATCTCGTTGTTCTTTCAGTTACCATTACCAGTTTCAATGCGTTTTCTTCATTTCCTGTTGGCGTTTTCGCAGGACGACGAGAGCCTGCGGCGGTGGAAGGAGCAGCTCCTCGGCAGCGTGGATTTGAACTCCGTCGGAGGTACAGTAAAACCCAACCAAACTCGCTCACCGCACGGAAATTTAAGTTTCAGGCAAATTGCTTGGCGGCGCGCGTTTAATTGGCTCGCGCGGCCGTCCTCGTGATCTTGTTTAATGGCGCCAGTGGAGCGCCGGCACATGCAGCAGTTCCGCATGTGAGCACCGGCGCCTTATTGCCATGGTCCCGTGAGCCCGTGAGCCGTTCGTTGCGTTCCGTGCCAAGCCCGTTCCGTCGCTAATGCGCCTACCTCCAAGGCTTTTTTTTTTTTTTTTTGTGCCTGTACTACGTCGTCAGTGACCGTGAGGAAAGCACCCTACGTGTTTCTTCTTCTTCTTGGATGCCTGGTTCATGTTGCCTTCTGTCTGGAACAATGATATGAATCCAGGTCCCTGAATTTAGAATTACAGTAGATGCTATGCTAGTGCCAACATCTTCAGATCATGGAAAGGGGCGTGTGCGTGTTTGATTACTGTGCTGTGATTGTTGCATGCTACTTTTGGTGCTTTTAAGACCACCGCATTCATTTTGCACGGTATGGTGCAAGGAACACTTTGCTTTTGGTTTAGACTTTCTATAACACCGAGTGTTAGACACATTTTCATGCAAAGAGAATATTATGTTGTTTTTTAACCCAATTGGTGAGATCATTAAGAAATCATCAACAGTCTGTCGCCCAGCATTTTCAGTCAGCTGAATGCGAGATACAAGTGTCTTCAATCGAACGAGAAGACGACATTAACTAACAGCATCTAACCAACGATTTTGATCCAAAATTTGAACTTGTCACGCTCGCAGAGACGCTTGAGCCGGACGTGAAGATCATGAGCCTGTCCATCCTGTCGCCCGGGCGGCCGGACATCTTCCTGCCGCTGCCGGTGGAGCCCAACGCCAAGGGCGTGTGGTTCACCCTCAAGGAAGGATCCCCCTACAGGCTCAAGTTCACCTTCTCCGTCACCAACAACATCGTCTCCGGCCTACGCTACACCAACACCGTCTGGAAGACCGGCATCAAAGGTAAAAAAGTTTTTGTTAAAAAAACACTGACATAGATCCGTTCAAAATTTTCGCCAAATTGCGCCGTCAACGCCTATCATTTGTGCGCACGACGACGTTCCGATTGCCACTCGATTACAACTCATTATTATTTTTCTGAACGGAGCGGTTGATCACAACTCATGGTTTGCTGGTTGTTACACGGTGTCGCAGTTGACAGGAACAAGGAGATGCTGGGCACGTTCAGCCCCCAGCTGGAGCCCTACACGTACCTGACGCCAGAGGACACCACCCCGTCAGGAATGTTTGCCCGGGGGTCCTACTCTGCCAGGACTAAGGTAATTCAAAGCGCTGGCCGAGCTCAACCATTTCAGCAGAATGACATGAAAAGTGGTAAACGGTAAATTCAGAGTCTAGAAGCTTTTACTGACATAAAAAGGGATGTGTCCTTTTAACAGTTCCTTGACGACGACCGCAAGTGCTACCTGGTGATCAACTACACCTTCGACATCCGCCGGGAGTGGCCGTCGACGAGCTGATATCGCCGGCACTGATCGATTGGGACCTTGATGCATTTTCAGTTTCCATGGGAGAGCAGACCACTTGTTTCGTTTGTATTTTCTGTTTGGCTCGTTTTGTTCCTAGGAATATTTTCTTCGCCTGCGTGCGTCCGTGTGTGTGAATATCGCTTCCATGTGTCGTCCGTCTTTTGTGTTAACTGTACCGTTCGTAGACGATGTCAGGTCAGTAATTCCGTCCGGTCTGTGAACATATACTATTGAACTTGTTGTCGAACTGGCTGCCGAGTTCAGAGCAATGGAACCGCATTTCACGTAATGCCCTCGTCCTCTGATTTGTTTTCGTAGATCTGGTACTCTTCCAGATGTTATCCTCTCGCCATCTGTTCTTAATGAGTACTAAATAAATTCACCGTACCCGGATAATCTAGGCTGCCTACAGATAGCAGGAGATTTGGTACGATTGGTCCCTCCTCCCCAATAGATGCATTTGGTTGATGCGGTTGAATGGCAAACAGATATGTTCTAGAAGGCAGTTTATACTTCCTCCGTCCCAATATATAAGCATTCCAGAGTTTGGTCCAGATTCATAATATCTTTAATGAATATGAACACATTAATATCTAGATATATAGGAGATAATATGAATCTGTACACACTCTCTCTTATCCTGAAATATTTATATTTTAAGATGGAGGGAGTACTATGCGATCATACTAGTAGTAATCAGGCATTCTGTTTCACTTGTCATGCATTCTATAATCTCCATGTATCTTTTCTTTCTTTCTTTTTTTTTCAGCGTCATCCAACTGAAGTTACTGAACGGTGCTCGCTGAGGCGGGAAGACTTTGTTCTAAAAAAAAATCCAACTGACGGTGAATCTCTGCGTCATCTTCACACCTTCACAAAACATTCTTCAGCGACATCTGAATCTAGTCTGGTGCAACTTCAGCTGGCTCCACAAACAGAAATTAGACCCACAGCAGTGAGCAGACTTGGCGAAACAGAGCAGCAAGCAGCTCCCGGCCACTGGAGCGGCAAGTCTCACTGCGTGATTGAGAGAGATAAAAGGCCATAATTCACAAGTATGGTCCGAGCTCGTCATCGGCCTGGCCCAGAGATCCAGCTGGCCGGCCACGTTGATCAGAGCTTTTTTGCTTCCCTTTCGGCGCGGTGGGCCAACATTCGTTTGGATTGACACAGCCGAACGGACCAGAGCGGCCCAGCATCTGGCCCATCACCTGACCGAAAAAGCGCACCTTCCACAGCACCGTCACCGCGATCCTAGACACCTTTTTTTTTTTTTTTTGAGGATGATCCTTGACACCTCTAGCTCGCGCTAAGAAAAGACGCCGCTTCACGTGAGCAGAGTAAAAATTGTCACGCCACAAAAGACGTGTGAGCACGTTCCGACCTCTCCCCTCCACATTGTCGACCGCATGTGCCATGTGATCGCTGATCGCACGGACGGAGTAAACTATGAAAGAGTATTTTATCGACAACAGTTCAATTGCCGCCCGTGCTGCCTCCCCGCTCTTCCTCGCTGGGTGGGGTCAAAATTCTGCACACTGACACGGGACGAGCCAAGGAATGTACCGGCGAGGAGAGGGGCGACGCCGCTGTGGCGATCGGCGCGAGTCCAGCCACACACACCGCTTGCTATTCCTTGTCCCCTTCCCGTTTTGGATCCAGGGAAAACGAGCGCGCGCCTCGGTTCGCCTTGTGTGGCGTGCGAGCCTGGCGATATGGAATTTTCGAACGGTGCGTCATCAGACCAGCGCTGCTGGAACGACAGAGCGAGACAATTCTGATTTTTGACAGAGGGGGCCGCCTCCAATTTTGTCAGCACGGCTCTTTGCCTGCGATCTTTTTTACTTCATGGTGATTTCCTCGTTTCACGCCTTTCACATGACACGCAGCTGAAATCGCTTGTTCGATCATGCTAATAACTCGCACTGTAAGAGCGCGATTTATTTTCTTTTAACCAAGGTACCTCAAGAATTAATCCTCTCTCTTCCTCGCCTGATGAAAATGAACTGTGTGGGCGTGACAGCCGCAACTTTTGGCGGGGAATCAAAACAATGCCGTGTTTTCGCGAGGCAGACGAAGGTTTGGCGGCGGTGAGCGACGGTGGGGAACAAAGCAGCCCCCTCTGTCTCAAAATTTCTGTTTCTTTTTTTATTTAACTCGCCTCAAAATTTCTGTTTCAGAAAAATAAACGTGTCAGTGAGCTGTACGAGTACGTGTGCTTCTGGATGAGCCACGTCACGCGTGCTTCCGTGACGGGGCTCCCCCCAGGCGGCGAGATCATGGACGGAGCGACGTGTGTCGTGTACATGTGTACGGTTTGTTCCTTCTGACGAAAATAGTATCGGGGAGCAGCAACCGGTCAAGCCGTGGTGGCCGGTGACGCTTTCGTCAAAATGCGAAAAGGGAAATTGGAAACCAAGGCGAGGAAGGACGCGTTCTTGAGCGGCGGTGGACCAGACCAAACCGACCGACCCGCCAGAGCTGGAGGCCGGCCGGCCTGTCCTATAACGCTTCTGGTTTTCCGTTAAATTGTCTAGCTTTAGGATTCGGGTGCGAGTTTTTCTGGCTCCAGACACATGGTTGTAACTATCGCAAAGGATCTGGACTTGCCATGTCAGCCATTCAGCTGGAGGAAGAAGGGAAGCAAACAGATCGAGTCCATGCGTTTGTTTACCTTTTTCAATGGCTTAACCCCGAGGAAATCTAAAATCATCAAAGAAGAGTGAATGAACACTTAACCAGGAATAAAAATTGTTACATAAACAAACAAACGAAACCGGCCCACCCATCCTTGCGGTCCCGTCTTCGTTGCCACCACTTCCCCCCCTTCTCTGCCCCCCGGCCCCCACGAAATCTGGAGACCTGGACGCCATTGCTCGCCTTTTCCGTCGAGCGCAAGGAAAGCGCGCCGAGGCGGAGGAAGGGTTGCCGTGACCCAATTCGAAAGGTATCTCTCCTCGCCGCCCCGTCCGCGGTCGCGCCATCTCCTCGTTATTTTCGCGGGTTATTCCGTGACCGTGGGGGACCCTTCTGATCTGGATTCTTCTTCGCAGCCGCTGCGGGCGCGGGCGGAGCCGGGCCGTGGCGGGAGGAGATGTCAGGGTTTGTCGGCGTCGTGGTGTCCGACCCGTCGCTGCAGGGCCAGTTCACGCAGGTCGAGCTCCGATCGCTCAAGGCCAAGGTGACGTCCGAACCAAGGGGGCTTCCCCGCTCTTCTTCTCTCCTCCTCTTCGCGGGAAACGGCAGCTGCTAGCGTTCTGTTCGCCGGTTTCGTTATAATTGGTGGCAGTGTTTTTGTGGTTGCAGTTTGTGTCTCTCAAGAGAGATTCCGGCCAGGTCACCACGAAAAATCTGCCGGGGCTGATGAAGAAGCTCAGGGGGCTCAATGAGGTGGTCTCTGAAGAGGAGATCGCAGCCTTCTTGTCAGAGTCGTACCCTGACAGTGACCAGGAGATTGAGTTCGAGTCATTCCTACGGGTACATCTTGCCTCTTCACGAATGCTAATGTCGACATGAATGGAGTGCCATCCCCAGTTTGATCTGATGACAATGTGCACCTTTTTTTTTGGCAGGAGTATCTGAATCTGCAGGCCAGGGTGAGTGCCAAGAATGGTGGCGCTGCTGCTGGCGCTGGCAAGACCTCCTTCCTCAAGTCCACCATCACTACGCTGCTGCACAATCTCAATCAGGCTGAGAAGTCGTCTTATGTGGCTCACATCAATACTTACCTCCGCGACGACCCATTTCTGAAGAAGTACTTGCCCATAGACCCGTCAGGAAACCAGCTGTTTGATCTCATCAGGGACGGTGTTCTGCTCTGGTGAGATTGCTTTCATGACTCCAGCTAGTGTTGCATGGCCCATTTCTTTAAGCTGAACTCCGAGCTAGATGACCTTTCTGATGGTTGTTCATTTATGGATCATTTTCCCAGCAAATTGATCAATGTAGCTGTACCTGGGACCATTGATGAGAGAGCAATAAATAAGAAAAGAGTTCTTAACCCATGGGAGAGGAATGAGAACCACACACTATGCCTCAACTCTGCAAAGGCCATTGGATGCACTGTTGTAAACATTGGTACCCAGGATTTGGTGGAGGGAAGGGTATGTTCTGTGTCCTTACATTAAGTCGTTTCTTCTGGCTTATGCTGCAACGTAATTGATGTGGAAAAAATTAAGTGATGGTGTTTAATTATGTGGTCTTCCGCTCTTTAACGTACTGTACAGTGCTGGCTGTTTTGGACATCTCACCGTCTTGACTAATTTACTTATTACCTTTGTATGCTTACTGTCACTAATTTGATATGTTCTCCCTATGTTTTCTCACCTTTCGTTGATTGTCAGATGTGCCTTTCCTGTATCTGCTAGTTCATCTGTTAAATATGTTTTTTGTTGCCTTCTATGTGGAATTTGAAGTATACTATTGATTCTTGAATTTGATTCAAGCAAGTAATTGAAAAGTCAAGTTGCGACTTACACAAAATTATATTGTTTTTCGTGCAGCCTCATTTAATTCTTGGATTGATATCTCAAATCATCAAGGTAAAATGTTGAACTGAGCATTTATTTTGGGGCACAGATGGATTATCCTTATCCTTGAGCTTCATCATATCAATATATTTTTTGTCTTATTGTCAGATTCAACTTTTGGCTGATCTGAACCTGAAGAAGACACCACAGCTGGTGGAATTGTTTGATGACAGCAGGGTAACTACAGGCATTTTTTCATTCTGTAATATCTTTTCAGCATGTTTTGTTAGAACGAACTAATTCATGTTACTGCTTATTGTGCAGGATATAGATGAGGTTTTGAGCCTATCGCCTGAAAAGATGCTACTTAAGTGGATGAACCATCATCTGAAGAAAGCTGGTTACAAGAAAACTGTTAACAATTTCTCTTCAGATGTTAAGGTGCATATGATCATAAAAAATGTCCTCTAATTTGTTATCATTCTTTGATATGTGGATAGATGCCACCTGATATATCTTGTTGCTGTGCTTGAGTTATGTTGATAAACTACAGTTTGTTTTGTAACATTTATTTCCCACTACTTTGTTGTACTATATCCTCTGTGGATGCTCTCATCACTGTAGGCATTACAGGGACAAACCATACTTGATCTGTCAAAATTGCTTTCTTGATGATGCTCCTGTGCTTGTTCAACCATAATGGTCATACTTGTCAATTCTGTACAGGATGGCGAAGCCTATGCTTACCTTCTGAAAGCGCTTGCTCCTGAGCATTCCCCTGAAGCTACACTGGACACTAAGGATCCGAGTGAGAGGGCAAAACTGGTTCTTGAACAAGCAGAGAAGTTGGACTGTAAAAGATACCTTACCCCAAAGGATATCACCGAGGGCTCTGCCAATTTGAATCTTGCATTTGTTGCTCAAATATTTCAACATAGGTAAGTCTTCCTCTGTTTCCAGGAAAAGCACTAACACTTTCAGAACGTCACTTGTCAAAGTAGTATGCACTCTTTCCCTCGCCCCCCTGTGTTATGAGGTTTGCTAGATATAAGCACTAAATGATTTGACACATTGTCATCTGATGATCACATGAGTTGCTACTGTCCTGTTTCTGCAGAAATGGTCTAACTAGTGACATCAAACAAGTTACACTCACGCAGACAGCAACACGCGATGATGTTCTATTGTCTAGAGAAGAAAGAGCCTTCCGAATGTGGATCAACAGTCTTGGTGTGGAATCATATGTGAACAATGTTTTCGAAGATGTCCGCAATGGGTAAAAAATATATTTGAAGGATAATAATGTGCTTTTCTCTGTATTACTTGGTGAGTAATCTATATTTTTCTGCAGATGGGTACTTCTTGAGGTACTTGACAAGGTTTCTCCAGGATCTGTGAATTGGAAGCTGGCTTCAAAACCTCCGATCAAACTGCCATTTAGGAAACTGGAGAATTGCAATCAAGTTGTGAAAATCGGGAAGCAGTTAAAATTTTCTCTGGTAAATTTAGCTGGGAATGATATTGTTCAGGGAAATAAGAAGTTGATCGTTGGTGAGTCTGCATGCATTTATTCATGTGTCGCTGGTGCCCTTAATAATTTGTTTGTAGCAGCATATAATTCAAGTTTTTGGTATGTCTTTCAGCACTTCTGTGGCAATTGATGAGATTCAATATCCTTCAGCTGCTTAACAAATTGAGGTACCACGCCCAAGGGTCGGAAGGAAAAGAAATAACTGATGCTGATATACTAAAATGGGCCAACAACAAAGTGAAAGCATCAGGGAGAACTTCTCAGATGGAAAGTTTCAAGGTGCTTAACTTTCCATAGCCCTAAGTTTTATGTTCATAAGAAAACTACAGTTGCTTACTTTCCTACTTTTCCTTTCAGGACAAGAGCTTATCAAATGGATTGTTCTTCCTTGAACTTCTTAGTGCTGTACAGCCAAGGGTTGTGAACTGGAAAGTTGTTACAAAGGGTGAAGCAGGTTTGCCCTGATTTCTGACTAATCAATTTAGGTTTCTTCAGTGAGAGCAAAGCTGACTCATAACATTGGCTGATCTATGAATTGCTTTTGTTTTCAACTTTTGTAGATGATGAGAAGAAGCTGAATGCCACCTACATCATTAGTGTTGCAAGAAAGCTTGGATGCTCTGTGTTTCTGCTGCCAGAGGACATCATAGAGGTAAACAGCTATTGGTATTAAATGTGTAACTGCATGTAGTTTTGCGACCAAAGATGAAGTAAAGTTCATTCTCAGTCACAATCAGAAGAGGACGTGTTATGGGTTCGCATTCTTATGATTCTGTAATGGTTCAACAGGTGAATCAGAAGATGATCCTAACACTTACTGCAAGCATTATGTATTGGAGCTTACAAAAACAGCCACAGTCACTGTCAGAAATGCCAGAACAGTCAGAGGCGTCCAGTATGACTTCAGATGCAGCCTCTGATATTGCTTCGGAGGATGCTGCTTCAACAACAGCACCATCCGAGGGAGAAGAGGTGAATTCGCTCTCTGATAGCGTATCCAATTTGACGATGGATGATGCTACTTCGAACGCCCCACCTGCTGAAAATGGGAACGGTGTGGCAGGATCTTGATAGTTATGCACCCGTGGTTCTTTTTCCACATAGTGCCGTGTTTTATACAGGGGAAAGGGGATAGTGTTTTCATGGTGCCAAAAGTCGTTGCTGCCAGAAGTGATTTTTTTAGCTACTTCTGTTTCCTGTGTATGGTAGCTTGATATAGGTACAAAAATACGGATAGGTACCTTATCAAAAATATACAGATAGGTATAGGTGCCGTTTGTTCATTGATTTTCTTTGTATTATACGATAGGAAAGAAAAATATGTCTCAGGCCGGTTATTTTTCTGTACTCCTGGTGCACTCCCATTCAAATCGTTTGTACACCGTACCTTTTGGGTCAATTTGTTTTTTTTGTGGACTAGAGATTATGTACGTGACCATTTTCTTTTGTATCGTGATGCTATTCTGAACTATGCAATGTACATATAAGGTACTCAAATTCAAAAGAAAATTCTTTTGTCCGGGAGGACTTCTGCATACTTATATTTTTTGTGTTTGTTCTTTGCATGTGATTTGCACTGTTCAATTTGGAAGTAGACTGTTTACGTGGAGTAGTACATCTCAATACCCGGTGTGTTGTCATCCAAGAGCCGTGGTATGCTAGTTATGCAACTGCCTCCATCACGTTTTTTTCAACTGTAATGACGGTTTCCTCATGCAAGTAGCAAGCGGCACAAGCGAGCCGCATTTTCATGCATGTTAGAATAACATGCATTTCCTCACATGAAGGTTTTACCGGGGAACATGATAACGTGATGAATTGTTATGGATCGAATGCCATCTTACAATGACTCTGCTTTGCAGCAGGCTAGATAATAAATTCACACACAGACCAGGGCTAACCCTTGAAAAGGCTTGCGGATGGCTCCCTGCCGTTGCTCAGTTAACACATAGCTGTCTGCTCCCTTTGCTGGGGACTCCAGTGCATCATCCTCGCTCTGTTCCTCTCCCTTCCACACACAAAGCAAGCTTCTTCTTCGCAAGGTCCAGGCATTATGCAAGTCACGGCGGATGCTACTGCCCCCTTCGTCTTCGCCGTTTCTGGCTCCGCCTTTCCACCTACGCGGAGTAGAGGAGAAGATTAGCGGCGTGGCCATGCGGAGGCGATGAATGAGAAGTGGAAGCGTTCCACAAGTATTGGCGTCGCGGCATACAAGGGCAGGCCAGGCAATCGATTTCCTGCGTATATTAATTAGCTTCTCTTTCTGTAACAATTTGCTGCTCTTGTTTAGCTTTGCTTTGGCAGCTGCATCACATTGTTGCAGAGGGTTGTGAATAATCTCGCAGGTTTCGGATGATGTTGGGCTGCCATGGTCGATCCATTTTTGTTTCCTTGTGACTGGTTGCGCTTACCTTTGTGTTTCGATTCCATTTGTTTCTCTGTTGCGCAGATAAGTCGTGTGAATTTCCTTTTTCCCATTTGCGCATAAGCTTTTCTCAGCCCTGCACCAACAGTTGATGATAAGAGGATAAGCCAATGAAGGACTTTGCAGATGAGGGAAAACCCGTCCTTTATTTGTTTGTTTTCACACGGACATGTTGCGAGCAAAGAACATGGCATATCCTCCCCTGCATGGTACCAAAACCTTCAATCAGCCAGTTGCACAGCGTGTTTATTTGGCCTATCAGAGATGTCTGGCTGGACCAGCTAGCTGTTCTTCACTTCACTTCACTCACTCACCGCGTGGTTAACGAAGGCTGCCGCGGCTGTTTCACTGCCCTGCCGAATTAGCGCCGGAAATGTAGATGCAACAACGGCTTCTCCATGCACCTAGCGAAACGAAATTACTAGCTAGTACTAGTAGCTTACAGTAGCGCATTTGTAACCTCGTTCTGCCATTCTTCCTCTGTTCGGATTGATTTGGCCCGGAAAAGTGGCCTCTCAGGCGCGTTCACCTGTGAGTTTCCTCGCCAAGAAGCGAAGCCTCCATGAGAGTAGTAGCACGCCCAAGCGTCAACGGCGCGCGCGCAGAGTACACGTGCAAGAGCAACACTCTCTCCCTGCGACTGCTGAGAGCGTTGTTTATTAATCTTAATCGATCGGGGGCAGGCGCAGTCGTCGTCGGTGAATTTCCCCATGAATCGTGGTCGGCGAGAGGCAAGCAGAGCAGGCCTGAGCAGTGAGCACGCAGTCCGCCTCCGCCCGCGCGACGGATATTGTACGGTGGCCTGGCCTCCTCTGCGCTGCCACTGCGACTGCGACTGCGACTGCGAGCCGGGCAGTCCGCCGAGCCCCTTCTGACGCGTGGGCCGGCATCACTCACGGCGTCTGGCTCTGCTCTGGCCACTAGCGAGGCCGGTCCACCAGACCAGGGCTTCGGGGACGGTGTGCTTGGCATTTGGCCAGGCTCCCTTCTTCTCGTGGTGCATGCCACTAATACCAAGCGTTTAATTAACCTTTCCTTGTTTAGTTTTTTTTTTAAAAAAAACTACTACTGCTATGCTATAGTAGTAGAGGTTGATGCGATGCCTCGATCCGATGGCTTCGCGATCGGCGCTTGGCCGCTTCATGGCGTTGTCGCTGGCACACGCGCGCGTGGCTCTTCTCCTGCGGCGTGGTGGACTGTGCCGCGCGGCCCCCTGTCGAGGATCTTGCCAACCGCTCCCGAGATTACGCGGCTTGCATCGCGCCCGAGACACACCCACCCGGGTGACGACTGACCAAGAGAGAGAGGAGAGAGTGAAACGGAATTCGGCAACGCTGCGACTGCGAATCTGCGATGCCATGCGCCGGGCAGGTTAGCGTTGTCTTTCAGCGGCAGGTGGGCCCGCGGGGGTGCAGGCCGTACTCACTAGTCGCAGGTTACTGTTGTTGAAAGCGTTTGTTACCGTTTGGGGAGGAGCTTTGTGTTCTGGTGATGCTCTTTGCCCGGAATTCCCTCTTGCCCTGGTACTATCTGGCCGTGTAGGTTGACCGGTCGGCCCCGAAATGACACTGAAACTTTCCTGTTGTGGGCTGTCGGCCGGTGTGCATGCGGCCCATGGCGCAAGCAGGTCGCCGATGGACGGCCCATTGAGCATCCATCCACAAATAATGGGAATTGTGACCTGCCTGAGATGCGGGCCGGCTCATGGGCTCGGACCAACCCTCATTTTCAAAGGCTGTGTCTGTGCCTGAGCTTCGGACGGCCCTCTTTTCGCTTTCATTTCCGCCGCGTCGCAACCAACCATGGATCAAACCAGCTCGATAGCGCGTGGTCGGTGCCTGATCCATGGATCCAAAAGACAATCAAGCCGTCGAGTGGCGCCCCCGTTTCATTTCACATCATAGCTGGCCCGGCCCCCGGAGCCCCACTGGACATTATGGGTCGATGACCATTCATCTAGCTGTCGGCTGTCGCTGCTTTGTTGATGTTCGCCGGATGAAAAAGAGAGAATGCAATCGCTAAATAACCGCCATGCATGTCCCCATCCCGGTTCCAGGCAGACGCCGACCTGCCAACTTCATCTCCTACCTCACCTCCTGCTCCTCCACTCCACTCCGCCATCAAAGACCAGCTTCGGGTTCCAGGTACCTCAATGCTCTTTTCCTAGCCGGCGGGGCTGCAGAGGGAGCGGTGGCGGCGGCAAGTCCCTTGGCTAATTTAGCTTAGCCAGCAGAGAGGGGTCGATCCATGGGTGTTTTGGTTCTGACCATTGCCCATCATCGTCGTGACGCAACTATGCATTCTTTTTATGGGACACGTGCCGACTGACAAGCATGATGCCTTGTCAGGGACTCGAGCACGGGCACACTTTACACGATACAGTAGCCAGAAACCCACGCACGCAACGGCGCCCAACGGCCCAAGGACGACGACTTGAGTGACGATAGTCTTCTCGCCTCGATCGGCCGCCTCCACCGTTCACACTACTCCCTACCCTTTTTAAATTTGTTGTCATTGTTGATTTTTTTAGTTAACTCGGGATTAACGCGTTGTTCTGCGGCATGACGAAACTCCGTGCTGTCGTCATCATGTGGCACTGTTGGTTTCAGTCAGAGACGATAGTACTGTACCGTACTGTCTAATAAAGCAGTGCCGTCGTCTTTGTTCCTAGCTGGGGGCGCACTCGAGTAGGAGTAATTATTTGGTGTCCTCTCGATCGGCATCGGCCGCAAAAATTAGCAGACCCAAGACCAAGCAACACGGGAATGGTGAACTGCCCGTCGTCGATCGTCTCGGCCTAGCAGCCCAGCAAACCTCAACCGTGTGCCGCATCTGGCCACCAGCAAACCTGAACCAAGAGACACGAAGCTCGTGTCGTGTTTTGTTTCAAAACCTTCAGGCGTCGCAGTTGCTCCCGCCTCTGCCATCGAGCTCAAAACCAAATAATTAACGTGGCGCCACGCGACAATGTGTCGTCCCGTCCCAAGCCGGCCGGCCCGCCGGTCACCCCTCTCCGCCGCGGGACCGCTCATCGCGACCGTCGCAGCCATCCACACCATGAGTCACCGCTCAGTGTGGGATATTTTCAAACAGCGGGCGCTGTCGATCGCTATGACTCTGATGATGACTGTAACGAAACTACACGCCCGACTGTCCTACTCTTATTTCAGCCGTTCATTCGTTTTAGACGCCATCTAAAACATATGGTTGGCGTGAACGAAGCACTCACTATTCGATGGAACGGAAAACCAATTCAAATATAATATCTTCGTTTCAACAACATGATGTTTTGTAACTACACGCATATATATAGGAGTACACTTGTGAATTCTCGTTGTATAAAACTTTTATAGTTTATTTATTGCTGTCTAGAAGACCCGTTTCCATTCAAGATATAGAGATCTTGATGGCGCGTTTCCATGGAATCATGGGATGATCAAGTCATTAATATATGGAGAATATATCATGTGCACTGCCGGATAAAAAAGGTTACAAGAACGAAGGACCAACGAAGCCATCCAAGCATGGTCGGTAAATGATTAAAGAAACTAGCATGTGGGTCTTATTTTTATAGTATTTTTTGAGTTTAGAATGCGCGTTTTCATCCAAATTATAGACCTATGCTTTGAATAGTGGTTCTTGATGACACGGTTCGCTTTTTTTAATAGAGAATTTTGTTCCAATTAACCTCTGTAATCTAAATTATATGTAGTCATTACAAAACGGTCATAGAAACTCACAACTGACTGAGCCCAAGAAAAAAAAAGACAAAAAGAACCAATGCTCCCTTGGAAATGGATGGTCAAGATAGAGAACATATCGGCAATGAGTAAGTACTAGTGGTGTGTTAAAATACTGAATAAAAATGTGATTTCTGCGACGGGAATTAAATCAACTTTGCTAACTGATGTCTCTCCCGGCGGACAGAAGGCTCGGTTTCGACTCTTGCTTATTCATGCTGGTGTCTTGGATGCTCTGGAAAGAGTGGAACGCGCGCATCTTCGATCATAAGCTGGGTAATCTTGACCAAACTCTGTACACCGTCCGAGAGGATGTCCGGGATTGGCAAGCTGCAGGTTGAGAGAGCATGTTAGCCATCATAGTTCTAGTGTTTATTCATTCAGTTTATTCCCGGTTCATAAATCACAATGCTTTGTAAACGTAGTCTTATTTTGAGCCTTTCCTCTTCTACAAAAAGAACGTGTGCAAAGCTTTGCGCGTTCGAAAAAAAAAAAAGCATAAAAAACACGAAGTTGGCGCACTCACGTGTCACGATGTTTCCCAAGATTCTTAGATTGGATCAGACATTTCATGAAATAAAAAAGGGGCCAAATGGTGGGCAATGACGACGGTTCTCGTAATAAGGATCAATACATGTATGGAACACATGGCAAATGTTGTACCTAACAGAATATACATGTGTTGTGTGCCGTGCGGTATCTACTGTTTATATATTAATACAGTTGATACTTGCATGTGTCTGAGTTATTGTGTGTTCAATTCAGCAACTACTTGCAAGTATCCACTGTGTGCCTATAAATTGACAGGCTCTCGTGCAAATGCAATGCACCAGAACAGTTTTAGGAACCGAAGTTTCTAGCATCCCGATCGAGCCAACACACAGCAACAACCTCGTTGACAACCATGAAGGTTGAGCGCGACCTACACATGAGCCGGGGCGACGGGGAGACCAGCTACGCCACCAACTCCAGGCTTCAGGTTTGTGCTTGCATAGTTCCATCTACATGCGTGCAGACAACTGTATCTGCATACATAGTATGTTAATTAAGTTGTCCAAACTACCGGAAAAAGAAAAAAAAGCTTTGGACTGATGTACCCGTTCCTCATCAGGAGAAGTCCATACTGAAAACGAGGCCTGTGCTCCACAAGGCCGTGGCGGCGGCACACGCGACGCTCTCCCCAACCGCCGGCACGATGGTCGTTGCCGACCTCGGCTGCTCATCCGGGCCCAACACGTTCCTCGTCGTGTCCGAGGTGCTTGCCGCCATCGTCGCTGACCAGCGCGAGGAGCTGCAGGGCTGCCACGTGCAGTTCTTCCTGAACGACCTCCCCGGAAACGACTTCAACCTCGTCTTCCAGTCTCTGGAGCTGTTCAAGAAGGTTGCTGCTACGGAAAAGGGCGAGGCGCTGCCTCCATACTACGTCGCCGGGCTGCCGGGATCCTTTTACGCCAGGCTCTTCCCTGACCACAGCGTCCACCTGTTTCATTCCTCGTACTGCCTCATGTGGAGATCCAAGGTATGCAGAATTGATTAGGCCACTTCCACTTGCAAGGTAGTCCATCCAAGTCGTCGAAATTAAGTAGGCCACTTTTGCATGGGCATCTGATTTGGTGGGACATCTTTAGTTTTTCCACGGCCTGATCAGGCACGTGCAGATTGGTAGTAAAATGTTATTATGTGTGTCATTTCCAGGTACCTGAGGACATCTCGAGAGGCATTGCCCGAAACGAAGGCGACATTTACATCTGGGAGGCCACGCCGCCATCGGTGGTGAAGCTGTACCGGAAGCAATTCGAGGAGGACTTCTCGCTGTTCCTGAGGCTGCGCCACAGCGAGCTCGTTGCAGGCGGCCAGATGGTGCTCACTTTTCTGGGCAGGAAGAACAATGATGTGCTGCGTGGTCAAGTCAGTTACATGTGGGGATTGCTTGCCCAGGCTCTTCATGTTGGGGAACGGGTAGGCTACGATAGCATATAAAATTTCTACCGTTTAACCAGGAAACCTTGCAAGAGAGGATCATGGATCGTTACCACTAGACGCGCAGGCGGAGCGGAAGCGAATGTTGGAGCAGCTCGATCCAACGTAGTCGCGCGTCGGTGTAGAGGAAGTAGTCGATCACGTCAATCGTCTCCTTCTAGTCCAGCCGTCGGCACCGCAGCAGCAGCAGCGCCTCCTCGCGGTATCCACACGTACGGGGTTGGAGCACCGTGCGCGGCGTGCTAGCACCGGCAATACGGTTAGGTTTTGTGGGCGAGAAAGAGGAGCACGACGGCTAGGGTTAAGGACTGGTGGAATCCGCTGCGCCTTAAGCCCCTCCTCCACTTAAATAGACCCTTCTAATGGGCCTCGACTAGTTGGCCCATTAGTGGACTAATTCCTCACACGGATCAATATCCGTATGACCCTCACATACGGATCAAATCCGTATTGTCTCTTGGGCATATCTCCAACAATCTCCCACTTGCACTAGAGACAATCACATAGGCAAGCGATGTTCCAACCCGTTAAGTGTGTGACCCGTTAGGTTCACATGTACACGACAATGATGTGAAAACCATTTTCAAATCATAAATCAATAGCGGCACCTAGCAGCACATACTGATTCTCATGTACACATAAAGATCATATCGGCTGAACCTTTGACATACGCAGTCAGCGATCCCTTTGCCTCACGATATCAGTCAAGCTTAAGGCAAGATACGTGCCATCCCTATAATAGCTCGACCATTCACTCGAACGTCTAGTGGATTTATCATGACTAACTTTTAGTCATTATGATTAACTTTTAATCACATTGGCATGGCCATGCACTTCTAAATCCATCTAACTCGAGGGGCCCAGAGATATCTCTCCTGTTATTAGGAGGGGCAAATTCCATCTTGACCGCTCACACCCCACGACATGTTTCATAGCATACCCGAAAATTACCTTTATAACTACCCAGTTACGGAATAGCGTTTGGTAATCCCTAAATATGCTATTACACATTCTGGGAATCAATGACAATCTCAGGTCTAAGGATCCCAAAGGTATATCATACAAGACAACAATTAATGGCACAATAATAACATCTCAGCAAAGTCTATTAGTGGATCAGTCCAACACTATGTTCTTAACATATGTCCACATTATTGATTTGATATCTCCATATCAATGATCTGTGAAACACGATCATCAACCAATACATGTGCTAGTCCATGAATCATTATTGTCTAACACAATGATAAGGAACTAGGGATCATTTAGGATAATATTATAAAAGAACAATGAGTTTCACAAACAAGTCACGCACTTGTCAATCAATGCAATAATTATTATCCATAGAACAGAATAACACTTTATTCAATCACACATAAACATAGACATTACACAATCTCTCATACATTAATCATGCAGATATCTAATACCCATGGATCTCATATGTGCCTCATGCTTGGGCTGAGAGAGAGGTTTTGTCAACGGATCAGCGATGTTTGAGTCCGTGTGCACCTTGCATATCTTTACACCACCTCGAGCGACGATGTCCCGAATAAGATGATAACGCCGTAGTACGTGTTTGTTCTTTTGATGCGCTCTAGGCTCCTTGGCTTGCGCAATGGCACCACTATTATCACAATAGAGGTCCATTGGACTGGATGCACTAGGAACCACACCCAACTCAGAAACAAATTTTCTGATCCAAACAGCTTCCTTTGCAGCTTCTGAAGCGGCAAGGTACTCAGCCTCCGTTGTTGAGTCAGCAACCGTATCTTGCTTGGAACTCTTCCAGCTCACCGCGCCTCCATTGAGGCAAAACACATATCCAGATTGCGATCTCGAATCGTCTTTGTCGGTTTGGAAGCTAGCATCAGTGTAACCATTTACAACGAGCTCTTCCTCACCTCCATAGACTAGGAACATACCCATAGTCCTTCTTAAGTACTTTAGGATATTCTTATTAGCTCCCCAATGAGCTTCTCCTGGATTTGACTGGTATCTGCTCACAGCACTAAGAGCGTAGGCTACATCTGGGCGAGTACTTATCATGGCATACATGATGGACCCAACAGCCGAAGCATATGGAATCGCTCTCATTTTCTCTTGCTCATCTGGTGTCGAGGGACACTGAGTCTTGCTAAGAGAAACCCCATGTGACATGGGCAAGAAACCTTTCTTGGAATCCTGCATATTGAACCGTTTCAATACCTTGTCAATGTACGTGTCTTGGCTTAATCCAATTAGCCTCTTTGATCTATCTCTATAGATCTTAATGCCCAAAATGTAAGCTGCCTCTCCTAAGTCCTTCATTGAGAAACTCTTTCTCAAAGAAGTCTTAACAGCTTCAAGCATTGGAATATCATTACCGATCAGCAATATGTCATCCACATAAAGGACCAGAAAGACAAGCGCGCTCCCACTAGCCCTTTTGTAAACACAAGGCTCTTCTTCGTTTTTAATGAAGCCAAACCCTTTGACTACCTCATCAAAGCGAAGATTCCAACTCCGAGATGCTTGCTTTAGTCCATAAATGGACCTTTGAAGCTTGCATATCTTCCTAGCATTTTGTGGATCGACAAAACCTTCAGGTTGTGTCATGTACACATCCTCACTTAGGTTTCCATTAAGGAAAGCCGTTTTGACATCCATTTGCCATATCTCATAATCATAAAATGCGGCAATTGCTAGAAGAATCCGTATAGACTTTAGCATAGCGACGGGCGAGAAGGTCTCATCATAATCAACTCCTTGAATTTGCTTAAAACCTTTCGCCACCAATCGTGCCTTATAGATGTGAACATTTCCATCCATGTCTATCTTTTTCTTAAAAACCCATTTACACTCAATGGTTTTTACACCATCAGGCGGATCTATCAAGTTCCAAACTTGATTTTCTCTCATGGATTCTAATTCGGATCTCATGGCTCCAAGCCATTTCTCAGAGTCCGGTCCCATCATTGCTTCACTGTAAGTCTTAGGCTCATCATTGTCTAACAATAATATGTCTCGCTGCCCCGTGGTTAGGAGCGTGAACTTTTCAGGAGCGCGACGTGCCCTTTCTGACCTACGCGGGGCTGGTGTTTCAACAATTGGTTCAACAACAATTTGTTCATCCAATTGTGGTATAGCGGAAGAAGAAACATTTTCTGGAGCTTCTTGAACTTCTTCAAGTTGCACCGTTCTCCCACTTACCCTTTTGGAGAGAAACTCTTTCTCTAGAAACACACCATTACGAGCGACAAACACTTTGCCCTCTTCCCGGTTGTAGAAATAATAACCTTTGGTTTCCCTAGGGTATCCTACAAAGAAGCATTTATCAGACTTGGAAGAAAGCTTATCAGACGTCATACGTTTTACATAAGCCTCACATCCCCAAATCTTAAGAAAAGACAATCCGGGACGCTTCCCAGTCCATATCTCATATGGTGTCCTTTCCACGGATTTAGATGGAACTCTATTAAGTGTGAAAGCGGCAGTTTCTAGAGCGTATCCCCAGAAGGATAATGGAAGATCACTCTGGCTCATCATAGACCTAACCATGTCTAACAAGGTTCGGTTCTTCCGTTCGGATACTCCATTCCATTGGGGCGTTCCTGGCGGAGTCCATTGTGGAACAATTCCACATTGCTTTAGATGTTCACCAAATTCATGGCTCAAATATTCACCACCACGATCAGATCGTAGGCGTTTAATAGTCTTGCCCAATTGATTTTGTACTTCATTTTGAAATTCTTTGAACTTTTCAAAGGATTCAGACTTATGCCTCATTAAGTAGATGTAACCATATCTACTAAAGTCGTCGGTAAAAGTTATGAAGTACTGAAAACCACCTCTGGCCGTGCAACTAATTGGTCCACATACATCCGTATGTACAAGTCCCAATAGTTCACTCGCCCTCTCACTATTTCCTGTGAAAGGCGACTTAGTCATTTTGCCAAGTAAACAAGATTCACATGTATCAATTGATTCAAAATCAAAAGAACTTAGAAGACCATATGTATGGAGTTTCTTTATGCGCTTCTCATTTATATGACCTAAACGACAATGCCAAGTATACGTGGGATTCAAATCATTAGGCTTGAGCCTTTTCGCATCAATGTTATAAATAGGCTTATTCTCAAGATCTAAGTAATATAATCCATTCACCAATGGGCAATTACCATAGAGAATATTATTCAAATAAATGGAACAACACTTGTTCCTTATTATGACCTCATAACCATCATCTTCCTCCAAACATTTTGAAGAAATAATGTTTTTTCCTAAGGCGGGAATATAATAACAATTATTTAACTCCAAAACTAATCCTGATGGTAATGAGAGTGGATAAGTTCCGACGGCCAACGCAGCAACCTTTGCACCATTGCCGACGCGAGCATCCACCTCGCCTTTTGCACATTTCCTTGCTTCTTTAAGCCCCTGCAACGATTTGCAAGTATGAATCATCGATCCGGTATCAAATACCCATGAACCATAAGGACATGTAGCAACATTATTAATTTCAATAACATTGATACCTGAATTAGAAGTGTCTCCACCCTTCTTCTTCAGCTCTTCCAGATAAAGCTTGCAATTCCTCTTCCAATGACCGGGTTTCTTGCAGTGAAAACAAGGATCACTACCCGCCGGTTTAGGCTTAGGAGCTGCTGCAGGCTTAGGCTTAGTGCTAGAGATCTGATCTGTAGCCTTAGCCTTAGTCTTGCGCTTTCGTTTCTTGCTATCCTTTTGAACCAAGTTAACTTGACTTGGACCAGATTTTTTGATGCTTGCCTTAGCTGTCTTAAGCATCCCATGCAACTCAGCCAATGTCTTCTCTAAGCTATTCATTTGAAAGTTCAAAATGAAAGGCTCATAGCTTGCAGGAAGCGACTGGAGAATCACATCTGTGGCCAAATCAGGGTGTAGAGCAGCACCAAGTTTCTCCAGATTCTCAATGTAACCAATCATCTTGATCACATGAGGACTGACAGAACCGTTTTCAGCTAGCCTGCACGTAAACAAGGACTTTGAGATATTATACCTCTCAGACCTTGCTTGGTTCTCAAACATGCCACGAAGTCCCTCAATCATATTGTGGGCATCCGCATTCTCATATTGCTTCTGAAGCTCAGAGGACATAGTGGCAAGCATGAGACAGCTAACATCAACTGCATCATTGGTATGTTTCTCATACTCCCTTTTCTGAGTGGCAGTAGCATTTTCTGGCAGATCATCAGGATAGGGAAGCTCTAGAACATATTCCTTTTTCTCTTGCTTGAGAACAATTCTCAAGTTGCGATACCAATCAATAAAGTTTGTTCCACTAAGCTTTTCTTTTTCAAGAATTGAGCGCAAATTGAAAGTGTTACTAGCGGTTGGTGCCATGATCTACAACAGAAAATATGCAAATATAAGCACTATGTAAATATAAAACTCTTATAAACATTTTAACAAAAGTTTATTATTCCACTATATGCTTGGAATCGTTTTCCCTCAAAACGACATATAGTGGTTCAAGATCCATATTCAACTTAGATCCTAGTGAGCTTTGGCATCACCGCTAGAAATCTAGTGACATAGGTAAGCAACACTTTGCTAATCACATCCCTATGTGACTCTTGTTTGTTGGGTGGCATCACATGCCCCGGCGCCAACACCATGCCCCAAAGCCCAAAACCGTTTTGATAGCTTTGTTAATTAAACCAATACTATGCATATAAATGTCCGACATTTATCCTAATAATTAAGATAGTTGAGGTACTCTACTTTGGTAGACCTACCATACAACGATCATAATTTTAATAGGTGCAGCTATTGGAAGGGCATATAATTTAATTTTTCTTGAGGGAACCTATTCTAGCATGTTAATCATATCTAATATAAATAACACATGAAAGAATAGGATGATAGTAACATCATCACAGGCAATCATATTAACTGTGAAATAGTATGGCCCCTTTCAATTGGTGATCTCCATCTCCATTGTCATCGCCATGTCTCCCGTCCCTTCAACTATCATGCTTGAGGCCTCCATGAACTAACAGTTAGCTACTACAACTAATAGCTAGTAATAAATTACATGAGAATATCAAGCATCACAGATCGACACGCAGGCCGTTATACAATAATATGACAGCCTCAACCCAGCTGTAATTAATCATGGCACGCAGGCCATGCAAATCACATATATACATCACATGCATCTTTTCGGCCATACCATTCACAACATTCTCTGCAAAAACGAGTTAGGCGAGAAGCGAATGCTAACATGTGGCCAAAAAGGGTTGTAACAATCTAGGCGTGTCCGTACGGCGGTCCCGCTGACCGGTCATACTTTCAGACAAACAACAAAAATAACGAAATAAAATAACAACGATTCCATGAGTATTGCAGTTACAGCTAGTAAATTCAGAAACAAGCATCGCACCAGCAAATGGACCAGCTGACGAGAGTACATATGCAGTCTCCGGTCACTGCCCCATACGGAGTATGATCAATTGCTTTCTTTCCCAAACCTCACAGGATTTCACAGATCGTATCTATAAAATCACAATGGAAATCCTATCGGGAAAATCATATTTGCCCGATTTTGAGTCATTCACAATGGCTTAGTTTTCCATTAGGTTTTCATGAGTAGACTGCGGTACATGATTATGATACTATTGGCTCCTCTACTGGCGCACGTAGTTAGTCCCGATGGTGATTCCAGCCGGTAGGGACAAGTCGCGCGCGCACGGAGAAGGAACACAAATAAATCAATGATGCATGTATTGCTATACGCCCATTACCTTGTGAACCTCCCTATCATCCTTGATCTAATCAATCCGAACACAAAACATGTAATAGATCTCATCTAGTACATCAACATATCGACTATATGCACAAGATCTAGATCACAAACTACACAAGGTCGGCTCTGATACCACTGTTGGGGAACGGGTAGGCTACGATAGCATATAAAATTTCTACCGTTCAACCAGGAAACCTTGCAAGAGAGGATCATGGATCGTTACCACTAGACGCGCAGGCGGAGCGGAAGCGAATGTTGGAGCAGCTCGATCCAACGTAGTCGCGCGTCGGTGTAGAGGAAGTAGTCGATCACGTCAATCATCTCCTTCTAGTCCAGCCGTCGGCACCGCAGCAGCAGCAGCGCCTCCTCGCGGTATCCACACGTACGGGGTTGGAGCACCATGCGCGGCGTGCTAGCACCGGCAACACGGTTAGGTTTTGTGGGCGAGAAAGAGGAGCACGACGGCTAGGGTTAAGGACTGGTGGAATCCGCTGCGCCTTAAGCCCCTCCTCCACTTAAATAGACCCTTCTAATGGGCCTCGACTAGTTGGCCCATTAGTGGACTAATTCCTCACACGGATCAATATCCGTATGACCCTCACATACGGATCAAATCCGTATTGTCTCTTGGGCATATCTCCAACACTTCAGTCCCTAGTCGAACAGGTAATTAACTGGTTCATCATCAACAGCAGATTAAAGCTGCTGGCTTTTTATTCAGTGCATGAACACTGAACCCAAATGCTGAATGCACCCGATTCTAATTGCTTCTCGATTCACCAGGGCCGGGTGAAGAAGGAGAAGCTGGACTCCTTCAACCTTCCGTTCTACGCGCCTTCAGTCGACGAAGTGAAGGAGGTGATCAGACGGAGCGCACTGTTTGATATCAACCACGTTGATCTGTTCGAGTCGAGCTGGGATCCCCATGACGACTTGGACGGCAACCTGGTGCTCGACAGCGCTCGGAGCGGCGTCAACATTGCCAGGTGCATTAGGGCCGTGGTTGAGCCACTGATCATGCACCATTTTGGCGACCACGTGCTCGACAATCTCTTCGAGATGTTCGCGCAGAATGTTGCCAAGCACCTCCAGAAAGTAAAGGGCAAGTACCCTGTTATTGTCCTTTCCTTGAAGGCTAGACGCGCGCCGAAGTACCCAACAAACTAAATGACAGTCGCTACTCTGTATTCGCGCAGATATAGCCAACTTATATAGTCTCGTGTCTCTATAAAAATGCAATGATGTTCTCTATCGTGCGACAAATAAAAGTGTCTCTTTTGTTGGGTGCGTGGCGTGCGTGCGTGTGTTTTGCAGGTATTTTTGAACAAGTTTGTATATTATGTAGTCAAATCTTAAAGAATGAATGGCCGTTTGGTTAAGTTTTCCTTAGCTAAGGAGATGAGCAATAGTGTGTCGGTGCCTTTACTCTAAAAAAAGCGGAAATACAACTCCAAAGGCACCGGCCCGGAAAGGCAAGGGCCTCTTTGCCATTGATTCACCTCGTAATTTGTGCTTGTGGGTCATAGTTTACATAAGGAGCTGCACACATCCAAGAGATAAGCGGTGGAGGAGGTGCCTTCCCGGAAAGGCACCGTTCGAAAAAAACTGACATTCAATCTCGCCGTCATTTAGAGGTGGAGGGTTTCTCCAGCGAGCTCCATCATCTTTGACCTTAGAAGGAGGTTTCGGGGGTGATAGGACGGTCTGGTGCTGGTGACAAGAGAGACCCAGAAGATGATGGTTGGGGTTAGGTTGGGGTGGGAGAGCTAGTTAGCGTGATGGAGAAGAACATGTGGAATGGACGGAAGCGAGGGAGCGAACTCCCGCTCACTTGCACTCTGTTTTGTTGGCTTCGTTCAGCAATGCTTGCACTACAGTTTGGAACGGCAGAAAACAGAGTAGTAACATATTTCGGCGCCTGTGATCTCTGCGCTACCGTTGTAGTTGTCCTTGTGGCGAATGGCGTGAAGCCGTATGCGCCATTGCCATTCAAGTGTACGCCCCAGACCATCGCTCATCGAAGATCGAATCCAAACAGCACCTCCGACCGCGGCAACTCCAGCGGCCAGGCCAGTGCCTGGCGCGCTAATCATGGCGATTCGTTTCCAGATAATGAGATAATCCCATGTCAGAGTCGTGGGGCCTCGTCAGAGATCTGCCGCCGAGTTGGAGGGAAATGTGGTCCTCTTTCTCTCCTTTTTTTTGCTCATCGTACGTCGGCGTAGAGCATATTCGTTCTTGCCTGTGACAGTGGCCATTCTTGGTGAAGGAGGTCCAAATCCAGTATGGGCTTGCTGCAACTGTCCGATGGTTTGCCTTGAGCCCTTGATAACTAGACAGCCCACTGAGCATCGAAATGTGACATGCCTAACATGCGGCCCTCATCCCCAATGGCACAACGGTGCATTTTATCGGGATACGGTGCTGACTGACAAGCACACGTGGGGCGTCACGCGCCATGTCGCATGCACAATTCCGCATCTGATATGGCCAGTGAGAGGCACCATTCAAATTCATAAACATTCAAGATTACCACGTTGTCGATGATCGAGGCGCAGATTGTGTGTTGCGTGCTGTCGAAACTTTGAGT
Organism: Eleusine coracana subsp. coracana; assembly: GCA_032690845.1. NCBI lineage: Eukaryota > Viridiplantae > Streptophyta > Magnoliopsida > Poales > Poaceae > Eleusine > Eleusine coracana. The sequence goes on from CM064420.1 coordinate 65,772,527, forward strand.
GTGTGTTTGGTTACCTGGGTGCACCTGAGCCTGGCTGAAGGTGGGATATAGACCCAACAGAGTCAGTATCTATGGAATCAGACTTGCGTGTTTGGTAGCCTGATTTGGTCTGAACCTGGCTCAAGTGAGCTAGTGTTTGGTTACTTGGTTTTCAGTGTGGACTGCATGCGTGGATTCAGATAAACATGTTTGGTAGCCTGTATAATATGAGTGTTTGATGACCATGACCCAAGGTGCGGTATCCTTACCACCAAACCTCTTTATTTTTTTTTATTTCAACTAAGTTCTTAGGTATACGTTTTGACAAATGTTGACAAAATCACCATGGGAGAATACGAAGCTGCAATGAAGATTAATTTATTCATAAATAATAGTGCTTACAGAGTTAATGTCTCTTCAATGGTGCACCCGTTCCGCATGAGGCCATTGATAATTGTATTCCAGCTTAAAATGTCTCTTAACTGCGATTCATCAAACATCTTGCCGGAGTCCAGATCACCGAGCCCTGCGCAGCACGTGAGCATGTCGGCGAGAATGAAGGCAGCTGTCCACGCCGATGTGTTCCTCTTAGCAATTTCATCGAACGTCTTGCGAGCATTGTAAGAGTCATATTTAAGAGCACCGCACCAGGAGCTCAAGGCACAACCATGCCCGCAGGATCGCCAGCATGAGAGGGTCTCGATGACCCCCGTGCGGAGGTCTCGCGCTTGTGACAGGAGCCCAACACAAGAGAGAGGAGAAAAAGTCGTCGCCGAAAGGAGCTGCGAGCTCGTGGCTGGACGGGGAGGAGTGAACTCGTTGAGTCGTCGATGGAGGGGGAGCAGAGGGGTAGAGGCGAGCTCGTAGCTGGAGGGGAGTGGCAAGCTCGTCACCGGAGGAAGGTCGTAGAGAAGCGGGAGGAAGAGGCGACCTCAACGAATGCGTGTGGAGGTGAGCGGAGACGGTGCAAATGCCCGTACGCAGGTAAACCTAGCACAGTAGGCTGGCTCACAGTGTTTCGATGCCTGCAGCTACTGGTGCAACCTCCTGCCCCGCCGTTGCATCAGTCGAGCCTGGCTCGCCAGCTAAGGTCGAATCCCACGTTTCTCTCGGGCCAGGCTGTGGAGCTCAAGCTGTATCAACTGAGCCAGATCCATGCCACTTAGGCAACTAAATACTACAAACCTGCACCATCTGAACCTGGCTAGAGGTCGGGTCAGGCTACCAAACATATCTTTCAGTTAGAGCTAGTATTATACTATTATATTAGCAACAGATACCGGTAAGAAATATAATAGATATTTTTTTATATTTTTTTGAATAATACTGTAGCTTGATGGCTGAATATACATATAAACATACGGAGAGAGAGAGACTCATCGCCTTGTTGGTGGTACTTGCACGACGAAACTGAAAGGATGAGGTAGGATAACTGATATGTTGACCGAGCGGAATTCATTTCGGGGGTTGGAGGTAGAGAAGCGCCTATGACAAAGATGATGACACTTATACAAGATCGGTATCACACAAACTTACTGTTCCGTGCATGAGGTTTTAATAAATAATATTATGTGTAACTGAGGGAATCAAATTCGAATAAGAGTAGTGTGATACGTGGATTCAAATCTCATAGAACAGCAATGGGCTTGATATATGGAAATTAAGTTATATTTTTTTTCATCAACATTCTATCAGAACTGAATCCGAGAAGAAACTCGGTTACATATTTTTGAAATTTAGTCATGTATATTTTTATTTTTTACCTGGATTCTAGAAATTAAATTAATATTTTTCCTCTGGAGTCCATCGAAGTGTTTTGCCTACAGGAAGTTCTTGTTTTCCCCTTGGAGACGTATTATTTTTTCTTGGAGTCTATCAGTGTTTTGATTCTAGAATTTTTTTACATGTGTGTATATGCGTGTAAGCCTAGAAATTTAGAGTGTGAGTATGATGTGTAGTTCATCCACCGAAGCTAATAGTCACCAAAGCCAACATCCATCAAAGGCATCAGTCTCAAAGTTCAGAGTCTGACTCTAACCAACATCCATCAAAGCCAACATCAGTCTGAAAATTCAGAGTCCAACTCTAAATTTTTCTCCATCAAAGTCAATATCAAATCAAATAAAATCTCACCTAAATTATTAAAGAACTAGTAAAGTGTTCATGCGTTGCTACAACCTTTAAAAATATAATAACAAAATGTGACATTGTTTATATAACAATATAAAACTTGACATAGACCTGCAATTTTCAAACTGCTCAACAAAATCATGTGTCTAAACACTCCACCGAAATAGAAAAAAAGAGAGATTTCTATAACATCTTCCACAGAGTTGCAGAACTAAATAAGGCGTTCAAATACATATTGAAAAGATCTAAGAAAGATCTACAACTTTTTTTGAGTTTATGTCCCTGAAAATTGAAAAAAAAAAGAGACTTTGATCTGCTATATTTGCAAAAAGACTACAAGCTCATGGCCAACAAGGCTTCAACTTGGAGCTTTGTCCTCGTACGTGACAAGACTCTAGTGAGGATCATCCTCTTTGCCGCACATTAAACAAGGATCCAATCCCTGGCTGCGCCTCTTCTTGTATTTGAATTGACCCTAATAGGTCCTACAATGTGTAGCCCGCCACTAGGGCATCTTCAATCAGCTCTGCCATTATGGATTCATCATCTGATTGATGTCGACTGGCCTATAATCAAACATTGATCGGAGCGGTTGCTAGATGAATAACGGAGGTTGATGAACTCGGTAGCGCATCATGCGATGGAAAACTGAAGATCTCCTTGAACTGCTTGAACTGATCTGCCTCTTATCCGCCTCAATCACAGCTGGCTTCCCAACATGATCCCGTCCACAAGCGGCCGCCTGCAACACCTCCGACCATCGGCGCTACTTCTTTTGCCATCACAATCAAAACTGATCAGTACAAGTTCCCGTAATCCTTTTGCATATGTATTAGACCAAAACCTTTTTCAAAGACAAAAGACGACATGCAAATATAAATTAGAGGATACAAAGCTGAACTCTAAAACGATATTTATCTTTTCTTTTCCTGGTCAAAACTGAACTTTTTTATATGTATTTACTTTTTTCCTACAGAAATAGGACTCTTCTACATGTTTATTTCTTACCTGTTTGGAACCGTTTCGAACAAGCTTTACTGAGCAATGTAGTACCGTTATGAACGTATTAAGCAAGGACTATTTTTATGTATAGGCCATTGTGGAAACCAACAAAAAAAATTTGAAAGACCACACCAATTTTAATTAACAACATTATCATAGGCTAAGATTAATCTTGCATGTAAGAGACAAGCGTACAGGATCAGAGGAGCAAGCAACACAACGATGTTGATCAGGCACTCACGGCACGACTGGCGGCAGGAGAAAGATTCACCTATCTCATAGGAGACTGGCGGCAGGTGACGACTCGTTCAGATATCACAGCTGCGGGGAGGAAAGAAAAGAAGGCCCGCCGATGATAGGCTAGTTTAAAAATAGAGTTAAAATCGGTTTTGGTTAGACTGTTATTTTTCATCATTTTTTTGATAGTTTCTAGTATTTTACAGAGTAGTTAAAAATGAAAATTTTGAAGATTCTTTTAGCTAGGCTATGGGAGATGCTCTAATAAAGTTGTCGTATCTGTTCCTGGCTGGGGACTCTAATTATTTGGTGTCCTCTCGGTCGGCATCGGCCGCACTACACCTATAAATTGATATAAATTGATGATTGACAGGCTCTCGTGCAAATGCAATGTACCATAACAATAGTAAAAACCGAAGACTCTAGCATCTCGAGCTAACACACAAATATTACTTTAGTATATGTGTAATAAGAGTGCGTTAATTAGTGTATGATTAAAGGGGGAGATATAGCGACCGTTAATTAGTGTATATGTTGAGTTTGGCCATGCGACTGCGCCTATAAATTGACAGGCCGCCTCTCGTGCAAATGCAGTGTGCCATAACAATAGTCGGTAGTAAAAACCGATCAGTCTCTAGCATCTCGAGCTAACACACAGCAACAACCATGAAGGTGGAGCGCGACTTACATATGAGCCGGGGCGACGGGGAGACCAGCTACGCCACCAACTCCAGGATTCAGGTGAGCGAGACTACTGCATCTTCTTGCAGATTATTGTACTTATTAAGTTGTCAAAACTATACGAAAAAACTTGTCACTGAACTACTGATGTGTACTCGTTCCTCACCAGGAGAAGTCCATACTGAAGACGAGGCCGGTGCTCCACAAGGCCGTGGCGGCGGCACAGGCGTCGCTCTCCCGAACCACCGGTAAGACGATGGTCGTCGCCGACCTCGGCTGCTCGTCGGGGCCCAACACGTTCCTCGTCGTGTCCGAGGTGCTTGCCGCCATCGTCGCCGACCAGCGCGAGGCGGAGCTGCCGGCGCCGGTTCAAGTGCAGTTCTTCCTGAACGACCTCCCCGGCAACGACTTCAACCTCGTCTTCCAGTCCCTGGAGATGTTCAAGATGGCGACTGCTACGGAGAAGGGCGAAGCGCTGCCTCCCTACTATGTCGCCGGGCTGCCGGGATCCTATTACACAAGGCTCTTACCTGACCACTCCGTCCACCTGTTTCATTCCTCGTACTGCCTCATGTGGCGATCCAAGGTATGCAGAAACAAGTAGGCCTTCTTGCAAATGCATTCGCAAGGCATTGCCATGGCGCCGTGCCCTCCAAAGGCATCATCAATATTAAAATAGGCCACTTGCATTGGCATCTGATTTTGCTAGGACTTTTGTTTTATTACACGGCATGATCTGGCACATGCAGATGCAGACGAGCAGGTTTAATAAAAGCGCCAGCGGCCGACGAAATAAATCTTCCATGTCATTTTCAATCAGCTGTAGAAAAGAGTAGTCGGCCGGCGAAATAAAGTTTCCATGTCATTTTCAATCAGCTGTAAAAAAGAGTAGTATAGTGGAACGAACGTTTGACTGAATATTTAAAAACAATCGCTGGCTCTCTTCTCTCCTCTCTCTTCCACATAGGATTTTGATAACATAGACATTTATTTACTTATTACACATTTCCAGGTACCCGAGGACATCTCGAAAGGCATTGCCCAAAACGAAGGCAACATTTACATCTCGGGGGGCACGCCGCCATCGGTGGTGAAGTCGTACCAGAAGCAGTTCGAGGAAGACTTCTCGCTGTTCCTGAGGCTGCGCCACGACGAGCTCGTGTCAGGCGGCCAGATGGTGCTCGCATTTCTGGGCAGGAAGAACAAAGATGCACGGCGTGACGAGGCGGTCGGCCAGACGTGGCGCTTGCTTTCCCAGGCTCTTCAGTCCCTAGTCCAACAGGTAATAAATATGTGTTCCTGTTCCACAACATCAGCGTTGACAAATTAAAACTGATGCGTGAACGCTGAAGCGAAGTGCTGAACACGTGCAATTTTTTTAATCCATGGCAGGGCCGCGTGGAGAAGGATACGCTGGACTCCTTCAACCTTCCGTTTTACGCTCCTTCGGTCGACGAAGTGAAGGAGGTGATCAGTCAGAGCGATCTGTTCGACATCAACCACATGGACCTGTTCGAGCTGAGCTGGGATCCCCATGATGACCTCGACAATGATCTGGTGCTCGACAGCACTCGAGGCGGCGTCGATTTTGCCAGGAGCATAAGGGCCGTGGCTGAGCCACTGATCATGCACCATTTCGGCGAGGACGTGCTCGACGATCTCTTCGAGATATTCACGCAGAATGTTGTGAAACACCTCCAGAAAGTGAAGGTCAAGAACCCTGTTATTGTGCTTTCCTTGACGGCAAGGCGCGCGCAACAAATTGATGTCGCGCTCGTGCAATAGTTATTTAGTTTGAGTACCCAACATTTTTTCCAAGCTAGTACCATTATTTTAGTTTTAGTAGTGACTGAGTCGTTGCTCGGATGGAGTTTCGCTCGTGCTCTCTCCATTGTTGACTTTTTCTTTTAGGGAAGTGCATTCTCCATTGATGCAGCCGGGCATGTAGAAACCCGGCCATTGTAGGCCTGTGACCGGCCCATGGACTGTAATTTCAGCTCCGTCTCCAGACGAGTGCTTCACTTACGGGCTAGGCACGGCACTCTCAATTCACTCGGATATGTTTTGCTGGTCATGACGATACTTTGTACACTCGTATTTTGCAAGCCTTAGCCTGTCAATGGGAAATCTTTAGGGTCACCAGGTGCATGGTGTGCCAAAGTGCCCGGTTGACAATGGCACATCAAACCATCACGCTCCCTATTTCTCGTAGAACCGGTTCGACAAGATGTTTATTAGCTCCATGAATACTCTGTTGTTGTCTCCGTTCAGCAAAAGCTTGCGCCGCAGTTTTGAACGACAGAAAACAGAGCATCATATCATTGCGCCGGCGCCTTGTGCACCACCGCCGTGAATCTCTCCCGTACCAGATCATCTCCATTGCCGTGTCCGCGCTGTGGGGCCTCGCGGGAGATCTTCCGCCTAATTGGATGGATTCGATGGAAGCATGGATGGCCCTCTTTGCTCTGATCATCCCCACTTGCTGCAACTATCCGAAATCCGGTGAAACAAGTGCGTTTTTCAGCCCACAGGATGAATTCATCTCGCGCGCTCGCGGGGGAGATGTTGCTTGTGTAAATGTGCCAAGCTAGGAAATGTCAACGCTACTGAATCCCTGGATGAGAAGCTACGAATTGTCATTTCTGAATCATACACGAATGTTGCTGAACGCGGACGAGAAATCACCGAGCATGCAGCTATGTCAACACTAACATGCTGGCGGTGAGGCCGCGCGGCATGGCGACACGGAAGCCGCCGCCGTTTAAGTTGGACTCGGAGTTTGGGTTATGCTGGTCTTCGGTAGTACATGGCGCGGCGCGGGACAAGGACGCCGCGCGCTGTTGATCCCGCCACGGTTGCTCGCTTACTTTCGGTCACGTTTCCAGATAGTTCTCGGCGGGTCGAGCTGTTGATTGTGTCGGCGCCACTGCTCCAAAGGTTGCTCTCGGCTTTTGCGAGTGACACTGGCTTGAACGCTTGGAAGAAACAACGAGGATACTGACTAGTAACACCTGGAAAAATGTCCCAACAAATACGCTTGATAAAATAGTTATAACCCGTCTTTCTTTTCCTTTTCCATTGCTTACCATTAGCATGTCCCTATCATATATCTTAATTTAGTAGTAGAATTTGTAGCCATGCACTGAGAAAAGCAGATCGTGTAGCCCGAAGCGGTGTACACAAAGCGCCGCTGTAGCTAGACACCGAAAGGAGAAGGCAGGTGCAGAAAAGAGCCGCTGCCAAAGCAACAGGGTGCAACTGCAACGCTGTGCACTCTGCAGATTCCAGATATCGGCAACCGCGCAAAAGCAGCAGTGCACACTGCACACACACTCCTAGGCCTAGCTCGTTGATCCAAAGCTCCGCTCGCCCCAAGGCCCATCATGGGCTCCTACCACTACGCCTCCACCTCGCAATTCGTCTTCGCCGCCGTCGATCCCAACCCCAAACCCACCGCCACCACCGCCGCCCACAGACCTCCCAAGACCACCGTACAAATCCCCATCACGTCCCCTACGGAGGAGGCGGCGGCGGCGGCCAGGATCCAGGCGGCGCTCCGCGGGCACCTGGTCCGGCGGCACGTCGCGGCCGTCCGGTCGGCCGACGCCGAGGCGACGCGGCTGGAGCGGCTGCTCCGGCGGCAGGAGACGGTGGACGCCGTCCGCGGCGACGAGCGCGAGCGGGCCCGGTTCTCGGAGGCGCTCATGGCCGCGCTACTCCGGCTCGACGCCGTGCCCGGGCACTACCTGGCCGTGCGGGACGCGCGGCGCGCCGTCAGCCGCCGCGTCGTGGGGCTGCAGGAGGTGTTCGACGCCGTGGTCGCGGCGCCCGAGGCGCAGACGTGCGGGATACCCGCCAGCCTCGAGCAGGTTCTCGAGGGGATCTGGGGAGCAGGGGAGCCGACAGCGACGGCTGCGGTGGAGGAAGAGAGGAGGAGGGGATCGTGCTGGGGGAGGTTTTTCGGGGGAGCGTAGCGAGGAGGCGTGTCGAGTGCGCGTGTCGTTCTCCACTGTTCAAGACTCAGGAGAGTGATCGGGCGGTACAATGTACTAGTACTGTATTTCCTGGATGTATACCATGGTTCAATATACGTACTTAAAAGAAAAATACATATGTATATGATCTTCTCTCTGAACGTAAAAGCAGAGGTATATTGACCTTTTTGACTAATTTTTTTTATCTCATTGTAGGAGAAAGGTAATACGATGAATGTGTGATAATGAGTGAACTAAGGTTTTTGTTTTGCTGTTCGATTCTTATTATTTCGAAGGCAGTACAAATTTTTACTTTCTTTTTTTAAAAAATTAATAAAATAGCTCAATTCAATACGTACTCGTCTGTGCTAACATGTCAACAGGGACCATAGACCAACAAATACATGCTAAAAGAATATCCAAAGATCGGGTTTGTCCCCCACAACGCACGCTGACCCCCAAAACAGGTCCTGCATGCTCCAACTTATATAAAAAAAATTAAACCTAGAGATGGTCCGAGAAAAATAATAATTAAAACTAGGGAAATTTGTAAAGATCGAACTCATCAGCTCATAGATGATATCACACATCGAAAAGCAAATCAAACGTGAGTTCATTTTTTGTTTTGCGGGTCGTGAGGTCACTGCTTGTTGTACCAGCAAAAGCGTCCGTCTTTCAATTAAAAAAAAAAGCGTCCGTCTTTCAATTAAAGAAAAAAAGCGTCCTTCTTTCAACTAAAAAAAAAGCGTCCGTCTTTGACACAGGCACACAGCATTACTTTTTTTTTCAGGAGAGGCACACAGCATTACCTATGCCAAGAACAATTGGTGAATGGATACGCAGGCTATGAGTTTATGACGATCGCGTTACGTGTACATGCACGACCGAGCCCACCATGCTTCCATATCAAAGCAGCCCATCGTACCCGGCCCAATCTCTTCTGCATCACTGGATACCAAAAGACCCAACTAAGCAAAGCCGTACATGTGACTGCCCCTCCCGGTCGCCGCATCCGCGCCGTTCATCCAAGCCGGACCCGGGGCCCACCCAGCAACCCAACCCCGAGACCCACCGCTCATAAATCGGGGAAAAGAGAAAAAGAGAAAAAACTCGGCGTGCTCTGCCTCTGTTCTACTACTCGCGGCACCTGCTGCGACTAATCCCCCTCCTTCGCCCCGTCTCCCCTCGCCTCCGCTTCGCGCATCTCACCGCCATCTCACTCCCTCCTTTCCCGTCCCGCGTCTAATTGAGCGCCAAAGCGCGGGGCGTTTGAATTCCCCGCGTCTCGCGCTTCCAGCGCCCTCCCGGACCTCGTGGGGAGGCCGCCGGCCGGCCCCGGTTCTCCCCGCTAGGGTTTCGCGTCCCCCTCGGGCATGGGGGACGTCCCCGCCGCGGCGGCGGCGTCGTCGCCCGTGGGGAAGCGGCGCCGCGGAGGCGACGACGGGCTGAGGCGGGTGGCGGAGATCGTGATGGTGCTCTCCGCCGCCGGGGAGGTCCGCGGCGGGAGGGAGCCCACGGCTGCGGAGCGGGCGCTCGCGGCCGAGGCGCGGGAGAGGCTCGCCGCCGCCGTCGCCGAGCGGGCCGTGCGGCCCAAGGATCTGTTCCCGGGGGAGGCCGTGCGTGCGGTCGTCGAGGATCTTGGCCTCAACCGCGCCAGGGACCCCGCCGCAATGGGGTTCCGCCCGCCCAAGGCCTCCATTGCCGACAGGCTCATGCTTACTAAGCGCAAGGTTTGCCCAGTATTCTAGTTTTGCTTTTTAGCCAGCTTAATGACTTTCAAGGTCAACCAGTACTTTTGGTGATAATACGGATGCGAGAATCCTTTGTTGCATCATTTGAAACGTGTTAGTTAGTATATAACTAGGTATGGCCCTGCTGCCTGTATAGCACAAGCTGCAATATAACATTTGACTGTTACACTATTGATTGATATCTTATACAGCATGCTCAGATATTCTTGTTACTGTCTGGTTCACCGCATGCCGTTTGTCATAGCACAGTTGCTGCTTACCAAGATCGATTTACTTTGCATGCACACACTTTGAGCAACTGTGAAGCTTTACATAAGTGCTTATTGTTGAATGATTGAATCAGTATATCTGGGAATTGCATGCCTGCACCGGCCTTTGTCCGTTATGGTTGTGTATATAAACCAACCGAGATTTTCATACACAATCTTTTATTTTCAGATGGAAGAAGTCAAGGAAGCTCCAGCGCAGCCCATTAGCACACCTCAAACAGTTGTCTCAAGTGGAATGACTGAGTTCCAAGGATTGCACGGAGCTTCCAAGATTGGTGTTGGAGTTCCTAGGAACCCACCAGCTACTTTGCAGTTGAATTCTGCATCCCTAGTTACCTTGAAACCACCAGGATCTTCTCCTGTAAAACCAGTTACCAACTCAGCTGTTGCTCCACCCCATACTGGTCCAGCGCACCTTAAATTGGAGAAAGATGTTAATGGTCCTCTCAATTTCGCGCGCAATGGAGGTATTGCTCAATATTTCTTTCTTCTGCATCAACTCACAGTTATTCATATTTTCGTTATGTCTCCTTTGGTCAGAAGTAAACGCTTCTTAATTAAGCTCATCTTGTGTGTAAATGCTTTCTTACTGCACTGTGTTTTGTATGATGCCCCCAAGTTCTGTAACCTATTGAATATCACTGCTCCTCCTTTTCTATTCATTATCCAGGAGTGCCCAAAGCATAGAAACCTAGAATACAGCACTTATATGAGTGTCAGTATTCCTAATATAAACATTTAAGCTATTTTTCATGTAAAGTAGCATTTTCCCCCGAACAGCTGTAGTTTGATGCAATTATGCTTATGTGCAATATTGTTATTTGTTACTTGTTCTTTCATATCTAATGGAAGTTAACATGTCTATGCTTGAATGTAAAATTATTTTCTCCTTTCTTTTATCCTATCTCGGAAACTAATTCATCTGTTTTGACTGTTGCTGCAGCAAACATTGTCAATTCAACAAAATTAATGCCAGACACCTCTGCTAGTCCCAATGTAAATGCCATGCAGAGTTCCAATCAAGTAGTAAGAAATCAGGACACAAAGCCAGTCGTAATTCAAGCTGGGACAGGTAATCCTGTTATGGGGCTTCAGGCTACGCCAGGAGTGGCATATGTTCCACCAAAAAATCCATTTGTACACCACAATGATATTGCAAAGATTGTCCAACAATTTCTGTACCAACCCATGAATCATCCTAGCTGGACTCCACCCTCAGCTGAGTACATGCGTTCTCGCTTGTGCTGTCAAATTTGCAAAGTTGTCATCTCGGATGCGGATAGTTTGCTTGTTTGTGATGCTTGTGAGAGGGGTGCACACTTGATTTGCCTTCAAAACTATGGTAATAAGGGGGTTCCTAAAGCTGAGTGGCATTGTTCAGTATGCCTAACTCAGAGTAAGGGCAAACCCCTGCCACCAAAATATGGCAAGGTTACAAGAACTGCTGTTGCATCTAAGGCCGCTCCTCCTGTTAATGGAGCACAGTTCTCTTTGCAGGGATCAGCAGAAACCAAAGCCACAAAGGAGAATCACCAAAAAGTGGCTGTGAATGGAAATCCTACAAGGTTAATCTCCAGACACCCTGTATTGACTCTGAGTGTTCCTGCAGCTGGTTCACAATCGCAATTAGTTTCTACTTTAAGACCTTCAGTCACAAATGCTGTTAAATCTGAGGCCTCCTCTAACGAAAGGGAAGTAACTGGGCAATCATGCAGCAGTACTGAACCAAACAGTATGAACTCCCCTCCTAATAAAAGATTGAGGAGTGATTCCTTTTTGAACCCTGCAGATTCAGCAAATGATATAATGCATGGTAGGAAAACTGAAGAAGTTTCTGGGGTACAATGTGTAGATAATTCTTTTTCTGGTGGTTCAACAAATTTTCAGTCGGAAGCACACTCTGAGCCTGTTTTGAGCAGAGATGAGGAAATGGTTGATCATAGCAGGACACAAATTGAACAAACCAAGACTGTTGCTATCGAAGAAAGGTCCAGTACACAATCAACAACCTTCGATTTGGGGACTGCTACCAACACTGGAGCATCAACAACAGATCAAGGCATTGACCCTGATACCGAAGAAAAGCATCAGATTCAATCAACTTCTGAGCCACACACAATCAATGATGTGGAGATGACCATCCCTACTGGAAGTGGAAAGCCAATATGCCAAAGCAGCAATGTTGCTATTGAAGAAAATCTTGATACTGATGCAGCCTCTGAGCCACCAATAGATCAAAGTAACAATCTTTCCAATGAAGAGAAGGCCTCTGAGCAAACCTTCGAACTGAATGATGGTGAAATACCATCAAGTCAAAGTGAACATGCAAATGGATTAAATGGAAATGGGCTGAAAGAATCTCCCTGTGGTGATACAAATAAATCTGGCTGTAAGGCAGTCTCCGATCATGGTAGTATCCAAACAGTTGTGCCAAATGGTGTCTTACTTCCTCCTCATCCTAAGGATGAAATGTTATGTGCTACTGAAAGTGAAGCTGTGGATGCCAGCGTGGAAGCAAAGGTGCAAGCCAAATAAATTCAGTTGTAGGCCGCATACAATTTTCTCTTGCAGGTGTGTTTCTAATTAAATCAGTTGTTACAAATATTATGTTAGATACAATCTGTGATTCTTGTAGTTACAATTCACAATTCTTATCACCTTCGATTTAGGGTTTGTAAGAACAAATCATATTAACTTTGTTCATTGCGGATTAAGAGTGCCTTTTGTAGCTTATTCCAGTGCCATAAACAACAACCTTTTTGAACTTTCGTGGTTAAGCAAGCACACTCACAATACCTTGAATGCCCTGTTTCTATTTTCTTTTGCTTTAGTTTCCCCTCAAATTCTAGTGTGAAACCCCCTATGCATGCTTTTGTGATAGGCAATTTGTGTCTAACCTTAGTTTAAATCTTTAACAGATGGAAGCATGAGGAGTGTACCATTTTTTTAGCATCATGATTAACTGTGCTCTCTATATTCTCTTGGATTTATCAAGTTCCTGTTCAGTGGCCAATCATTTTTACCTGGAGGTCTGTCCTGTGCCTCTTATACTCCATTAGAATCCTTGAAATATGATTGCCATGCCTAGTTTGCCATTTTTTAATTTCTTCTGACATGAGGTTTTGCTATGCAGGCTCCCGCTGCCTCCAGTTGTAGCTACAAAAATCTTAGATCACGGGGAATCTAAGCCCATGCTGTTGTACCTTAAGCAGTTCTTTGCAGTTTTTGACTTCTAGTGAATCATTTCTTTCTTTTCTTTTCTCCCCATTTTGCGTGCTTATCTCCGATGCTGTAATTAGATAGGGTCTAGCTGAGTAAGGACTGGATTGTTGTGTCAGAATAATGATATTTGACTTCAGCATCACTTCAGGTGAAGTGTTAACACCTTCGTGCTTAGCTGGAAACATCCGTGAATCATGTGAGTTTTGACCTCAAGAACCTCATGGATGCCTAGCTTGAGATGCATGTTTAACTAAAAGTTAGCAAATATTATTTATACATATTTCCTTGTTTCTAGTCGCCTGAAATCAGTGGATTCACTCGTCGACGTGTGATGTCAGATTTTGTTTCTTGAAGTTGTATTGTAGCACTATGTATAAATAATATTTGTAAACAGAAAAATATCAACGTATTAACTATAGAAAAGTTGTTATTATTTTGTAAAAGGACGTTAATTATAACAATTTCCAACTTCCGGCTGAAAATTAACAGAGTCCTTATGTATATAACTATAGAAATTTTAGTTAGCCGCTCTGTTGGGTTAACTTTGGATTTCGTTCGTAAAATAGGGAGAGACGGACGATATAAAACGTACTTGTGGAGAAAGAGCATTCCTTCTAAACTTACGAAAAGGCATATTTTAATCGAAATAGAAGTTAATAGTGACACCAAAGCTTGAGATGCATATTTCAAATCAAATAATTTTTTACTTAATGACATATTTTATAAATTATAGTCGTATATTGTAAAAATGGTAAATTTGCTGGTACCGAAGCAATCGCGTTTCTGTTCGATTCGACTGCTTCCGCGGAAGCAACATCAGCAGGAGCGGACCCGCCTGCATTTTTCTACCCAGAAAATTAAAGAAAAAAAATAAAAGGGGAAAGGCTTTAGGCGCTCCTGAGTCCTGACTCCTGACTCCCCGCGCCAAACCCTGAGCGTCGGCGGTGATCGACGTTGACGAAGGCAGGAGCGGAGGCTGCGACGGACTAACCGGTCGTATCTTGGGTTTTGTGCTCCCGTACGGAGGCAATGTTAGCTAGGGCATTTGCTCTGATGGGAAAAGGCCCGGCCCGCCGCTCCCACATGCAACTGCAGCTTCGTCACCTCCACTGTAGCGGGTAAGATATGTCTTTCTGCCTCTTTGATTGGAGCAGATATCCCAATAGGGTTCGAATTTCAAGTATGGTTGATGAACTCATATCTGGGAAATTATTTAATTTTAATGGGTTGCTGACGATGAGAACTGGAAAAAAAGGAGATATTTTTCGGGCCCTTACATGATTATTTTCATACAGGGGAGTTCTGTCAAATGCGGCTGACATCTTGGAACAGAACTGGAGCGTGCAGCACGATAATATCATCATGGAGAATTCAGCTGATACTGCTGTCGACCCTATTAGGTAACCGTGTTCGCTTCTAATTTTGATCTTGTTTTGGCCTAAAGTTTGTAAGGTCAGCTTGTTAATTTGGAGCTTTTACCTACAGAACTACTGTTAAGGGGCGTTTTGATTACAGGTTTGCAACTCTGAGGAGCATCGAGGAAGATCGTTTTAGGGAGAACAAGCTTGAATTACTGCTAAAGAAGAAACCTGCCCGCATTTGCTATGTTTGGTGTGATCCCCATCCCAGGATGTCTATATTCCAGGTACCAGAATACGTTTTTTTTTGTGTGTGGTAGAGTTTTTATTTGCTTGTTTCTGAAATTTATATCTGTAAATGAGGGATCAACAACAACTGTATTGTAATGCTGCTAAGAAGAATGGGGATAGCTTTATTGTGGATGTATTCTTTAGTCTAACTGATTTTTTTTTGCCCAAAAAACATCTTGATCCATGAATATGTTTTGGATTGGCTCTATCCACTATGGAGCCACTCTTAATGCATTCTTACTATTAAAAATAAGCCTAAATGTGCAATTATACGGGTTGCAGAACAATACAAAGATCTTTTAGTTTATTTTGGCAACTAAGATGATATCGGCTCTAATAGTTCTGTTGATAATTTTTTGCAATCCTCATGCAACTAGTGTTGAATTATAATATCATTTTTAATAACATTTATACAATATGGGTGCTTAAAATGTATACAATGACTTTGATGCCACTTTCTTAAGCTAGTACACTTTTATTAGCGAGGTACCCTTAGTTATACTAATTAGTAAACGCCCCTGTCTGAAGAACAAAAAAAAAATGAAGAAGTGGGACCTGATTAACCTAAAAAAACTGGGAGACATGTCTCTGTGGGCGGGGGGTGGCATGGCCCGAGGTTGAGATTGGCTGAGGTTAAGCTCTGCCCCTAGCGCTATAAAATTTTGTGACCCAGTAGTGAAAGGATCAACCTCTAACACTAAAAGTTGTCTGTCACTATTTTAAAATGAACATGCTACAGGTTGGAGTTTGAGAAACTATAAGTAACTACATTCACATGTGGTTGCTATTATATTTTGTGACCAAAACAATAAACGTCAAACTCCAACTTTCTTAAAAGTAGGAATTCTATCACTATTTCTTTGTTAACTCTAGCTTTATTTGGCTATTGAATGACACTAAGAACACCCTCATGGTTTGATGTCGAATTGACACTGAATTGAAGAGGTACCTGCGTCTGCATGCAGGGCTTGAATGGCTTAGCAAGCAAACCATATTTCATTGGGTGATGAATAGAGTCCCCTGCTAGTATATCAAAAGTTTTCCCCAAGTGATCACCCAACCTCTTTGTTGTAAATGTACTGTTGAAATCATCAGGGCCAGATGCTTACGCTAATATATCGTCAATTGCACATGAACAAAAGGAATTCCAATTCGGTTAGGGTGGGATTCTCTGGATGATGGATATCAGTTAGATTGAAGACAAATTTAAAGCTGTGATTTGGTTATTCTGCACTATACACATTCCCAACATTTAGCTTTCAATTCATAGTATTCTTGTGATGGCAGTAATGTTGGTTTATGAACTGAGGCAAACATTAACTATACATGAGTTTAGAATTAACTTTCATTCACGTTCTACTCATTCCGTTCGCTTTATGCTGTGTTAGTTTACTCATTTTGTAGATTTTATTTTGAGTTGATGCTATGCTATTCAAATTAATGCTGACATGCAAATTGTTCAAATCTGTAATATGATTTTCACTAGTTTTGCACGGATTTATTCTCATTCTGCAGGGGATCATAAAGACAATCTATGTCAATAAGATGGTTAAATCTGGTTGCAAAGTCAAAATCCTAATGGCAGACTGGTTTGCTCAGATGAACCCACAGATTGGTGGCAATCTAAATAAAGTGCAGAATATTGGCTTGTACAATATTGAGATGTGGAAAGCAGCTGGCATGGCCCTTGATGGAGTAGAACTAGTTTGGTTGTCAGATGAAATAAGTAGTCATGCCGATGAATACTGGCCACTTGTCATGGATATTGCAAGAAAAAACACTGTGACTGGACTAACAAGGTATATTCTAGTTTGTATTATTTGGGTGTTCAATGCTTATTTCAGTTGGCAGATTTGAATATCGAATGGAGGATTGTCTGTTTACCAAGCAGGTCTCGTCGGATTGGAGATCCAACAGAAGGATTGACTGCTGATAAGATATTTAACCCTTGCTTGCAGTGTGCAAGCATGCTATTTCAGAAGGTTATTTTTCCTCTGTTATCTCAATCGTAGGATGTTTGTTGTCTGCTCTTTTCAAATTTGTCTCTAGGGTATGTGACATTCAGTTTTGTTTAGCTTTAAAATACGTTTATAACTGCACCCCTGAAAATGTATTACAAGTTATAACTGCTGGGAATAGCGATCAATGCTACTCCTTGAAGACCGAAATTTTCAAAGCGAAAGAATGAAGTAGGAAGTTAAGAGTGTGAATGTAACCTGGACCACCCTAGTTCAAGTCCTCTTAAGCATGAATTTGGGTGCCTATTTCCTCTTAATTAAAAAGCACATAGTTCCTCCTAGGTTGGTCTTTTTTTTAGCCCTTTGGACCTCTGGCTGCATTTATGGCGTTGTCAACAATTATGGGATCTTATAGCGTTTAAACTAGAGGACATCAAATAAATCTCTCTGACTAGAAAGGAGAGACCCAGCGCTGTAAGCTCCCACGCGAGGTGGGGTCTGGGGAAGGATTATATGAGTCAAGCCTTACCCCTACAATAAATCTATCTTACTAATAGTAAAATATTTAGTTTAGGATTTGTATTGTCAATTGTATGTAGAGAGTGTCCTGAGAGCAGAATATATCATCACAGCTCTAAACAAAATCTGTAGTGCTCTTTGACTAAAAAGGGTGCTTTGGAAGGAGATATACAAACAAGTTATTCCTTGAATTATCTTTCTACCACAGTTATGAAATTGCACAAACATTTCCCTAAAAAAATGGAACAAACATCATTTTGTCGGACCTTACTCCACTTCACAAGCTACACAGGAAATCATGTGGAAAAAAAGAAAGTTAATCTTTGAAATGTACTAGAGGGCTGGAATATGGTCAGTGCAATGTGGAGCAGAGAATAGTCTTATTGGTGTTCGAGAAAAAAAATCATATTGGATTTAATATTTCGCTGTAAACTTGTTTCAGTGCCACATGTTATTTCCATACCTTAATACATATGCCCTGATTTTGGAAATGCAGGTGGACATATGGCTGTTGAGCAAGGATTTGCGTGATGCTGCCTTGTTAGCCACACGATACTGTAAGCTGGTAAAAAGGAAGATAAGCCAGTCGCGGTGTTACACAGTATCTTTACATGTCCTTTTTAGTTACTGTTTGAATTATTTTACTGTGGATAAATGTGCATGTACTTGACACACTCAACATATATGCTCCAATGCATACCCACATTTGCATCCTTATCTTGAAAGTACAGATATGCCTCCTATCTATTACACCCTGAACGAGAAGTAAGGAAGTATCCAGGGCGGGATATCTTAATGGAAGATAACAAGGTTTGTGCTCCTGTAATATTTTTATTCCTGACCTTTATAATGGTAAACTTGTTGCATCTTTCTCTAGACGGACATAAATTCACTTTACAGAGAGTAAAAACTCCTGCCATATTAGGTACTACTCCATCAAAAACACAGTGGTTCCACTGTTTCCATATAGTCCAAGCACCAAGGATGGCAAGAGAACAAAGTCGTTTTTTCTTTCTTTTGGCTTTTGTTCCTTTTGTTTTTCTCTCTTTTCTTTTTTTTCCCTTTTTCTTCTCTTTCTTTTGGCTTTTGTTCCTTTGTCTCTTCTTTTTTGGGTTCCCATGGGTTTCATCTCTAGCCTATCCCAACTTGCTTGGGATAAAAAGGCTTTGTTGTTGTTGTGACTGACCTTCTCACTTGCCTGCTCCACCAGTCATCAAAGCTTCTCATACTCTAATTCCTGATAACAATAGGAAATATCTGATCTTGTCATGGGCACTAGCGATTTCTCACTTTTGTTAATTAGTGTGCACAAGTTCAACTGAGCTCAATATCTGGAACTCGAGGGAGTACTATGTATGTTTTTAACATTTTGAGCATTTCTTACATGCAATTGTGGGGTTTTCAAGCAAATCAAAATTTTTCTATTTTATTATGTTCACCATCTGATCTATGTTTTGAGCCATTACTATTTGGTGCGTTTGATACTCTTACAAATTACTAACAATCAGTGTTGTTCAATACTTGCCTTTTGTGTATTTCAGGAATTTATCTGTAGAAAAATAGAATATGCTTTCTGCCCTCCAAATGTAGTGAAAGATAATCCTTGTTTGGGGTACATAAGATGTGTCGTCTTACTTTTCCTTGGAAAGTTTGAGGTGGTTCGGAAGAAAGAGAATGGTGGGGATAAGTAAGATTCTCTGCCAAGTCACTTCTGCAAATGCTAATTACGTATTTGACCAGTATAATATACTGTTGTTTCATCCAGTCTGTACCATTGTTGCTCAACAAGTAGCCAGGCATACACAACTAAATGAATCCTTTCGTAAGGCATGTCATGTGCCACAAGCCAGTATGTTTACCTTGTTAATCTAGGATCACAAGTAATACTGTATCATTACTTATGATGGTTATTATCGTTGTACAGGACATTCCTTAGTATGGAAGAGCTTGCAGCTGATTATGTAAGTGGGGCTCTCCATCCTTCTGATGTGAAGTTGGCCCTTGCAAAGTCATTAAATGAGATATTGCAGGTGACCCTCCCCTCCCTCCACTCATCTTTCTTTTCTTTTCTTGAACTCTTCTGTTTATTTATTTTGCACAAGATGAAGAATATCACTATTTTGGAGTTGATAAATCATCTCAGAGATGTTATAAATGGGATATCTTTTAATACAAAGATGCATACCCCCTGCATGTTCCAGAAAATTAAGGCAGTGTAACATATTTCATCTGAGAGGCTGATGGGAACACTAGAATACTAGATATAGGCTTTTCATAGGGAGTTGTAAGATTAAAAAAAAAATGCTGAGTTCAAAAATTAGGTTCACCAGCAGACTGAAATTGTGCCAGGAATCACATACAGAAATTAGCATGGATGTTGATTCATTAGCAAAAAGATGTGCTTAACATAGTTGTCCGAACTTGCCTCCTTTCACGTCTTTTTTTTCTAGCTGTTATCCCTCCATTTGTTTTTTTTTTATTAGCGAATCCGTTTGTTTTTTTCATTTGGCAACAGTATGTTTAAAACACTCGATACTTATATTAAGATTATATTTGATTGGTCTGTAAAGTTACATCTGGTAGACCACAAAAAGTCCAAAGAAAATCCCCAGTAAGGTCGAGGGACTGGCTGTTAATATTTAATTTTTTTGACGGGAGACTGGCTGTTAATATTAGTTGACGATTTCGCGAGTTCAAAGTACTTCAAACCCTTGCATTGGGTTTATCTATAACTTTATCAAAGTCAGGTGGCAAAGTTAGTTAAATATTCAGAATTTTTATCCATGTTGCAACTTACAAGCTTGGATATTGGTCAATACAAGAAAAAGCAAGGTTCTTACTGTTTAGTAGAGGAAATAGCTAGGCTGGACCATCAGTAGTGCGCAGACTAGAGTAGGTGATGATTTCGTGGTAGAGTAGGTAATGATTTCGTGGCATGATTATCACAAAAGACATTCTCTGCTACCAGACTAGTACAGGACATTTGAACAAATCTGAGAGAAAACTATCTGTTTCCGGTAAGATTTTTGTGGAAACAGATACTCCCAGTTAGAAAATATATGAATTTCAGCATTCTGAGAGTAACCAGAGGATCAGAGGTATTTCCCTCTAAGCTTTTTGGCAAGAGTTGGTATAATTTGGTGTTGAAACGAGTACAAGAAAACCTCTTCAGTAACATGTTGTTTGAACACATTCGAACTATGCAGTTTTGAATTCACCTTTCTGAGGTGAATGACGGAAATAATACGCGTTAAAAGTGGTGTACGCATCTAGACACAGGGTCAGGCAAAGGATAACATCTAGCTTTCGAGATCAGTGGGTTGAGTTGATTCACAGTAAGAAAGCTTGTCTGCACTTCTCCGAAATAGCTTTTGAGATCAGTGGGTTGAGTTGATTCACAGTAAGAAAGCTTGTCGGATTACTGAGATATGAGTTGTACAACTACCTGAAATGATCCCATTTGATCACATGCTCATTCTGCCTCCTCTCTCTGTTCTCTACCATGTGGAATGTAACTATTACCAAAACAAAGCTGGGAAGTAGTAAGAAATAAGATAGTATGAATCAGTGTATATATTAATTAGCATGGAGATATTTGTCCCTTCTCTTAGGAATTGAGTTTGCAAAATATTTGTCCATCGAGTAAAACAAAAATATGATTGTTGTAGTTCTTCTACTATAACCCCTACTATAATGATGTTAAATATTCAAATAACTAGCAAAGTGTTCGTGCGTTGCTACGGACTTTAAAAAACAAAACACTCTTTATAATTTAAATATAAATTATTTACACAATATAATTATTAGATATATACAATATTATTAACATTTTTTACATGAAATATTATATTTATATTACCGTTGGTGCTTCTTAGTATATCATTTTATATGTCAAAAGTAACAATTTTATCACCATTATTTATCATATTCTAGAAGCTTTATCCGGAAGGAAAAATTAATTCACGGAGTCCACAAATAGCACTGTATTGCAACGCGATTTTGAAATTGAATACTTGCTCTAATGGAAAAAGTTAAAACAAAAAAAACTCGACCTGCCGGAGAAGAAGCCACCCCGACGGCATTATCTAAGGGGAAGAGCCTTCTTACGTAGGCCGAGAAAATTCCCGAACCCCCTCCCCAACCATACACAGGGACTCAGCTGGCCGTGTGAGCTATGACGCGAGTCTACCTAGTGCTTTGGCTTGGGGAGAATGAGGGAATTTTTTTCGCAACCGGTGCGAGACCGGGGGTCGAACCCCCGATCGGTGGGCAGCCACTCAGGCGCCTTCACCACCAGGCCTTCGCGAAAAAGTTAAAACACAAAAGTTGTAGATCGCGTTGATACCTTTACGAAACATATATGGATCATATTATTTAGACTACAAAGCTAGGAGATATGGGCCCCGCACAGAAACCTGCGTAGAGGAGTCCGAATCAGAATAAATATTTTTGCATCGTATATTTGGAAATCAAAACTGCGGGATCTGAATTTCTATTGAATACCAAAGTTGTAGAACTTTTCGAGAGCTACAAGATAGAGTCCGAGTTTGCCTCATTTGAGCTCCGGATGTGGGAGTTATGATTTTTAAAATTTGGTACTTGATATAGAAGGTATGAAACCGATTTGGATTCAATCTCTAACTTTGTGGATACGAAGTGGACGATCGCACCTCAATTAATAGATTGTAGAGATTACAGCATGTCATTTAATCGGGATATCTAGGGCCATTTTTATCTCTTTTTCTTTTCCCTGTAAACCCATTGCTTTCTTGGGTTGTATGAATGTTGGTAAAAGATAAATATTATGAAATACGTTGAATTATTTTATTTTTTTGTGCTTAATATCTTACCCTACTCTGAGTTAGTCCTACCCTTTTGTTGGTTTCAAGCCGGCCCGTGATCACTTTGAAAGGAGCAGTAAAGCAAAAGATGTCATGAAAGCTATAAGGTATATTTTTATCCGCTTTATTTGCTTTTTTTTCTTGAATATGCAGGAGAGTTGTGTATCTTTGTATTATAGAGAGAAGAAAAAATGCCTATATACAATGCCCACTCATGCCGGGACGAGCACTAGGAAAAACTCAGCTTTATTCGTTGTTACAATGTCTACACGGTTGGAACACTGTTATTTATCCTATATGTTGTTAAGACGGTTAATTTTCTTGATGCCAATTCCAACCAATAAATTGGAAAGTCTTTTATTTGAAATGGCATTTTATTTTCTTCTTTTCCCTCGATTTCAAAATGACAGTGACTTATCAGATGATACTATAGTTCAGGGCCATCAAATTGATGGAAAAATTGACCCACAGTTGTGCTCGCTTAAGTAGCACTCTATGATGTTTAATGATGCTAAGTTGATATTATGTGAAATTGTCAGGAAGGTCCCTTGCATTAGATTCTCCAGGATGCAAGGCTAATTATGACTTCTGTTAGTTAAGATTCAGAATAAAAATTCAGCTTGTTGGTAGGTACCATTTATCCTCTGTTTGAATCCCAGATGCGTGTAATGAATAGAAATATTGACTAGAATTGTAATGAATAGAATCGCAACAAGGTCTGATGAGTTTGGGTTAAACTTTGTTGTGCTGAGTTAGGTTCGATCTGCATTTTGTATTTTTAATGGCAATTCATCATGTTATTATTGTGCATCTTGCATGCAAGGTGGGCCCTGCGAACCATTTACTGCTTCACCTAAAATGATATTTGTTTCTCCAATTTTTTAGGTTGAGAAACTCTGATCGCTGATCGGTGCTGTGCTTATTTTAGTGATCCTCGATTCACTTAATAATTTGTGAGTGTTGATAGTGAAGTTTACAATAGTTTTTTTTCCCTGGTGGAAGGAATGCTAATTGCTAACTGAGGATCAGATATCCACATTTTTCAGTCTCTAATTTGCGAGTGTTGATAGTGAAGCTGACAACATTTTGTTTTCTGGTGGCAGGAATGTTAATTGCTAACTGAGCATCATATGTCCACACTTTGGTCTCAAGAGAAAGTCAAGGGCGCTAAGCATTTGTATTCTGTGGAAGATTCAGCTGGGGCCTTGAGGTAATTTTGAACTTTCTGTCTCTCGGGTGTCTGTGAGATTGACCACTTGGTTAGCTAAATCGGTCCTGTAAGTGCCAATGCATTGACATCAGGATGGTGGGCTCAGATGGACATAATGAAATAGATGATTGGCCTTATTGGTCCTGCTTCTACTCTAGGCTCTCCATTTACCCTCCCTCCGCTACCATGGGAGGATTCATGATCTGCTGCTGTGCAGAATAATCCAGCAGTACAATAGAATCGAGATCAGTACAAAAAGGAGCGATTATCCTGTAGAATGATTCTTATTTAGACCAGGATGCAATCTATAGGTTGGGCATCGATTCTCTGTTCAGCTGCATATACGATGTTGTTTTTTCCGGTTCATGGACCTTCGTTTCGGTACCGCGTCCATGACATTTTCAGATTTCAGCCTGATGACGGCGTTGCCGGCCTGGATCGTTGTCTTCTGTTATCAACCGCAGGGCGGCAGGCGCAGCACGTACGTCTTCGCTCGAAGTTTGCACGTGACATGGAAGTCGAACGTATCGATCACCGACGCATATGCACGCGTAGGAGTGTGTTTATGTGCTCGAGGAGCACTGCACGTTGAAACAGTCCTCGCACATGTCGCCATGGACACATCACGGTACAACACGCGGAATCACGGATTCGCCCTAGAATTACCAGTCAAGCACGAGAACGGTAGTGGTCTCAGGGAGAAACTATTTGGTCAATCTCGTGATGATCTAATCCAAATCCAAGTAATTTTTTGATCGTGCACGAAAATACCTTGGACCGGCGCTTTCCGAAACTCCACGGAGGGATCTGGACCGATGAATTCCTTCCAACGTCTCAGATGCCCCTTTCGTTTAACGGAACAACGAACTTAAAACCCCAACCCCGTCGATACGATCCAAAACCCAGGAACAAATCCGAGAAAAATCTTCGCTTCGCTTTCCCTCCCTGCCCCCGCTTTGCTTGTTCTTCCGACCCCGAATAAACCTCGCGATCCCGCCCAGGCACCCCGATCAATCGCGTTGCGGCGCGGCAGCGGAAGGGCGAGGGGAGGGTTCGAGATGAGGAAGCGGGAGAGGGAGAACCCGTGCGGGATCTGCGGGCACTACCACAAGTACGAGGAGGGCGAGGTCTGCGGGGAGTGCGGCCACCGGTTGAAGCCGGGGGAGGGGGAGGGCGCACCGGCGGAGCACGAGTCCGCCTTCCCCACCGAGGTGCTCAAGGACTTTCTCTACCTCGGGAGCTACAGCCAGGCCTCCCGCGGCGAGGTCGTCAAGACGCTGGGCATTTCCCACATCCTTAATGTACGTAATGTGCCGCCCACCTTCGGATGTTAACCGTTTGATTGCCCCTTTGTTGATTCCGCTTGGTACATTGTAGAATGATTTGATTCCCAATCGAAAAAGAGAAGGAAATAAATTAGTTGAGGTGTGATGGTACTGGCTCTATGTAGGGTTTGGTAGTTCATGACGATTCACGGTTTGTTCAGCGCCCCTGGTATTTCATTACTTATGTAACGAAATTACAATGATGCTCTCCCAGTTCAGCTTATAGCCATTTATACGAAAGTAAAAATAGCTACAGAGTTCTTGTCACAAAAATAGAAAACGCACCTTATAGAATTCTTGCAACAATTGAATGTTGTTGAGCTTGATTGAAGCTAATAGATGAAAATATTGTGTTATACACTGTTAGTGAAACATGAAGCAAGAAGTGTAATCCATGCTGAATTGCTGATGAGTACTCTGTGTTGGCTTATTAATAGTCTAAACATGATTGTTCAACTGAGATGTGCACTCTAATTGATTAAATGCACAATTTAGGAATGTTGCTAACTGCACTTGTCTGAATTCTCATTACATTGTGATGGATATCTGTTCAACTTTTGCTTAAATGTGTTATGATGGCCAGATGATTTTGATGCCTAATCATCACAGTAGATGAATGTACAGTCAATCAGTTTGAGTTCAGTTTTCTAGTTTTGGTCTATTTCATATGGATGATGTGCATGCTCGCCAATGACTCTTTTCTGGCCAATTTTCTTTTCAATCTGTATGCTGTATTTAATATATATATATGTATTCCTTCCAGAAAAGTCAGTATTTACATTTTGAATCTTGTACATCATGTTTCTGTTGAAGATTAATCACTATGTCTATTGCTTAACAGACTGTGCATGATTGCAAAAATGTGTTCACGACTTCATTCATCTATCACAGTTTTCAGCGTGACAAGCCTTTGGATTTTGATAAGGCAAACCAGATTCTAGGTATTATTTGTTCTATTTTTTCAGCATTTTTGTGTGGACTCAACTGTGCAGTTATACATTGGCTACTTTGTTTCCTCTTTGAATTGCCCTTATGAGAAATAAGTTGCTACCTTATCAAGCTCGAGTTGATGTTGTTTGCATTGCATCCTAACCTAGTATTAACTTGTCTTTCATTTTAAGAATGAAATTGTATATGTATTTCTTGTCCTAGGTTACTTTTTACTTGACTATATCAGCAAAAAAAAAATCATTTGTTTACACATCTGAATCACATTCTTTTAACAGAAGTGTGTTTCCTTGTAAAAGACTAAAAGGAAGGAAATGAGGGATTATATTTTATTTCTTCAATATTGTTCTATTATACCTATATATTATCATTATTGATAGTATATTTTATTTTGCTTCTCTTCAATTTCAGAGGAATGTGAAAGAAATAAATCGCGTGTTCTTGTTCATTGCATGAGTGGGAAAAATAGGTACTTGCTTATATGGATAGAATTTCATTAGCATCACACCATCAGCATTGTTGTCGTTAATTGATGATTGCTTCTTCGGAACACGATTTTTTAGGTCAGCAGCTTTTGTTGCTGCCTTCTTGATGAAGTCTAGAGGATGGAGACTTGCTCAGTGTTTCCAGTGGGTGAAAGACCAGAGACCTCAGGTTCAACTATCAGAAGGTTAGCTCCAACATGCCATACCCTTTAAGGATATCTCTCTGGCATTTGAGTCCTTTGTGCCAATTCGTTTCGTAATTAGAGGTGTTTGGGTGCAGAAATAATTGTGGCCTAAAGAACCAAAGTATGGCTAATTGATACCATGGCAGTTTTGGAGTTTCTAAACAATTACCTTTTTTTCTAAAAACTGAGAATTACACATGTGCCTATCTTTCAATTGGAAATGCATCTGTGCCTATTCATCTCTCAGTTTTGTATGTGCCAATTTCACATGTATGTTATGTCAGGTTATGATGCACATAACATTTGGTTTGATCAAACCTGCAGTTTCTGTAGTTTCTTAGGACTATGGTTTCTCACGGGTGCAGCAAGTACAAATTATAGTTTTCAAATACTTTGGTTTATAAATGCCACTGGATACAGACAAGGCTTTAGTGTTTCTATTTTTATAAATAATGTTTTGAAGTACGAATGATCCGCATTAGCCTGTTTGTTGTCATAAGCTAACAACAGTAACCTGCTTGTCCTGTGCAGCTTCTCAGCACGAGCTTCTTGAGTACGAGCAGAAACTTCTTGGACCCAGTGCTCAATATATGGTTCCCACTGAATCATTTGCTTCTCTTGGATTTGGTTTCCCAAGACCAGCTGATGACATCCAAGTGCCTGCGTTCAACCAAACTCCATCCATATTCGAGCGAGTTAACCCCAATAATGTTCCTGCCAATTTCACTTTTGGAGCTGAGAAGACTATTGGTGTCAACCCTCAAGAAAACAATACCAAGGGTGCGGTCAACCCTACTTCGACTGATAACCTGATGGACAGCTCCTAAGATGATCTTACCTTGCCTGACACTTGCATGCGCACGTGGTGAAGTAACCTTAGCTAGGTGCACCAAAACACTCGGATGTGTTTAGATTTCAGAGAGCTATTCTGCGTTTTGTACAGTTGTGAAATGGTTCTTGCAACTGATCGAGGCTGTAGAACGAATAAGGTTGTAGGTTTGGCACTTATGTTGGGAACACCTACACCAGTTGGTGGCTTATCTCACGCAGCTCTCGTGTCTTATAAGCTTTTAGTACTACGCTTGTTGGTGGCTTCTATGTCACTCTTTATTCATGTGTTTTTTTCTTCATCTTCTGATTATGTCGGTATGTGCTAAGCGTAGCCCGTGGTGCTTGATGAGCAGCGACACAAATTGGCATGTCAAAGCGATCTCATCGCAGTTCTATACGGGTGCAGGTGCATGGCTTATGATATGTATCTGGACGCATCATCGATCGACACGGAGTAAAACCCAGGAATATCAGTTGGAGCATCGAAATTTATTTACGTTAATTTATTATCTGTGGTTCATCCAAGTTTCCAAAAGCGGTCCCGACTCCTGATGGCGATAGTGAACTGGAGTGCCTGATTCATCGCACCTGGACGTGTCGAAGCTGTATGCAACGAACCTGGCTCTCCATCGCCGTATCTCGCGTCCGCAACCAAAACATATATAAAACCATCCTCGTGCAGCTACCCCCACACACACGGCGCATTCGCAACCGCAAAGGCAACCCGTCCCGGCGGCACACGGCGGCGGCTCGGCGACGCGCTTAAGAAGCGGGGCGATCAAGCGGATCCGATGGTGACAGCGGCGTACAGGAGGGGGACGTCGATGCTTGACGAGGCGGCGAGGGCGCGGCTGCGTGGACTGTTCATGAGCGACTCTTCGGCGGCGCCCGGGCGTGCAGACGCCGACGACGACCTGGTGGATCTGGTGGACGAGTTCTACAACGGATACGACCAGCAAGGCATGGGTGGTGGCGTCGTCGTTGCCAAAGATGGCAGGGCTCCGCGGAGTTCCGAGTGGAAGCACAAGCTGCGCGAAATTCTGGCGGCCGACGTGGCAGCGGCAAGGATCCGCGCCGAGGCGGAGCGCGTCGTCCGGGACGCCGCCGCGGTGGACAACACGGGCGGCGGCGTTGGGGTTAGTAGGAAGCGCCTCGTGGAGCGGCTCCGTGCGAGCCGGTTCAATGCCGGTAATAATAACTCAGGTGGCCGCGGTGATGTGCGCCGCGGCGCGGGCTTGCACCTGGCGCCGTGGAGGCGGGCGCGGTACGTGCAGGCCAAGTGGTCCGCCAAGTACGAGAGGGTGGGCGTCGTGGCTCCGGTGGCCACGGCAGGTGATGGGATGATGGGACAAGAGGCCGTGACGACGGTGAGTCGTGCTGTGCAAGCCGCGGCTGCGTCGGAGGCTCGGTCCGCGGGGCAGGAAGCTGGAGCACGGCCCGTGGTGCACGCCCGGCGCTCCGGCGGACGGAAGAATTGTGGAATGGAGATGGGGTGCCGAGAACTCGCCATGGGACGAGAGGCCTTGATGAACGTGAGGCCGTTGTTCAGAGGAATGTAACGTAGTCGATTCTTCTTTGCTGCTTGCAAATCGTTCGTTAGCCTCAATTGTAGTTGCAGTACAACTTTTGATCAGGGATCTGTGACTCCACATCTGGAAAGCGCAGATGATCGAACAAACAATAGCCGAATTCAAATGAACGTGTTACTTGTACATTTTCAATACTTGTGACTACACTGCCGCCGTAAGCGAGCACCGCGGGTATCCCCAAATCTGCCGCGCGCTTGCCGGCGAGGTAGCGATGACCGTCGCCGAGATGCCCTCCTTGAACTCGCGGCCGTGGAGGAACCTCTAGTCTAGGGTCGCGTCAGCTTGCAAGGCCCTGGTCGAGGCGCCGCCTACATCCAGCGCCAATGCGATCTGGTCTACAAGGAGCAGCAGCGTGACCTCCACCTTTCTCGCGAGCAGCGTTGTGGCCGTCGAGATCGGCGCTTCGGCCGCGGCGCCATGCCCGCATCGTCGAACCATACCGTCCCGGCCTCTTGCGGGAATGCGTCCGTATGATGAAGCTATGCGATTGAATGAATCAAGTAGCGATACTACGTCCGTAGGCGAGCATCGCGATTCGCGGCCGCCGTCGAGCACCCACTTCCGCCGCCGCGCCATGCTCTCGCGCTGTCCAACGATCCGCCCGACCTCCGCCCTCCTCCTTCGGCAGGAAGACCAGAAAACGACCGGGTCAAACCGTTATGCTGCAGAATCCGCACCGCCCAGATCCCATCGAACGGCACAGAGCTATCCCAGAGGTGGTCGGGAAACGAAATACCGGTACGCCCTGCCTCGCCAGGACGCCGCTGCGTTCGACGCGGCCATCGTACGAATAGCGGTGCGTCGTCCTCAGATCAATCATTCGCTCGCTGGCGAGGCTGCGATGATGCCCTAGAGGTCGCGGTCGTCGTTTGGCGTCGCCGTTGAGATTCATCTCACTCACTGATGCCCATTATTCCTCGGGCTCTCCATCGCCTCCACCCGCGGCGCCGACTCACCGAGTCCGAGTGTCTACGCTCCTGTACTGGTCGGCCATCGACATCGCGATAGGGTTCGCGGCGGCGTAGGCTGTCCTGAGCGTACGTACGCGTTCGTGAAAACTACTCAAGGGCGACGTCGGAGTGTCGTTCCGCTGGGTCAGCTTGGGCTCGCGGCGACGCACGCTGTCCTGGTTGAGACGCGCAGCTGGTCGACCCAATCAGAGACGCGCCCGACCTCCGCGAGGCCAAGAAGAAGGCCGTGACCGTGCCGTACAATGGCGAGGATTAGAACGACTTCTTGAAGAAGCTGGCGCTGAGGTTCAAGAACATCGCCACCTCCCTTGCGTTCCCAAGTAAGCCACCTCCCCTGCGTTCCCAACGACCTCAAATCTTACTTCGTAACTGCAATGTAGTTCTAATTGGTACATGGTTGATGTCCATATCACAATTTAAAGGACCATTCTTGCTGTATTTACATCAGAAAGATGCATTAAGTAAGCTGGAAAATCAATCATGACAGACTTCTTATCTTTTTGTGGTATCCAACGCTTTCTCTGTTCATCTGGTGATTCAAATTGTATTAAGTAAGACAGGCAGGTGAATGTTTATTTATGGCAGAGTGAAACATTTGTATATGAAAATAATAGCAACTTCAGACTAATGACAAACGCATCAAGTAGATTAGATTGCACCAAAAGGTGTCAGTGATGTACAATGTGCTAGTATACTATTCAGACGGCCGTTTCTACTACAGAATCCTACGATTCTAGTCGTCAATCTCCTTTGCAGCATCCTGAAAATATAAAGGGAAAAAAAGCAGTCAATATATTAGTAACGTAAAAAAGATGGCAAATAATCCTCAATACCACACGAGCCCTGCTATCCTATGTTATGTTTTTTTTTTCATTTGCTGGAACTGTCATTTGAGGATTGTTAAGGTCCACCACAGAAATGAAAGGTCATTACCGTTGCAAGCCTTGTTACATATGCAGCAGCAGTTCTGTTCCTCCTTGGTGGTGTCAGTTGTCCCTAAAAACAAGCTGGAAATAACAGCGTGTAATGCTTGCTTCTATCTTTGTTTTTCAAATGAATAGTTTACTCCCACAATTATACAAATTAATTTATAAAACTTTGGTACACTTTGGAAGCAGTTCATAATACGTTGGGCAAGTGAATGGACTAGAATAGCCTACTAATCAGGTAATTTAGTCACTAGTGCAGGCTGCAACCTTCATTCTGCTTGTAGGAAACAACATATGTTTTTTATTGAATCATGCTTGCAAGAGAGTATTATAAATATTGAAAAACAGAATGTGATAGTTCTGATTAATTGTTGACAACTGCAGGTTCTCATGGGCACAGAAGCATCATGATGCTGTTTTTCTTTTCCATGGTAAATAAACTAGATACTTTACCATTCAGCCTATATAATTTTGCTAAGATAGGATATTTACTGCATGAGCAATGCAAAAATATATACTTATTTAGGTTGTTGAATGTGCAGGTGATCAAGTGGTGTTCATGATGATGTTAAATCTGGTCCAGCTCCTTTGGTCATATTTCCACCTTTGAACCTTTTCTTTCATTACCTGAATCTGGTCCAGCACCCGTTTCCTTCCTAAAGTCAGTAACGATGGCAGGGTGAACTCTGTAGCTAGCTGGTTGAAGCCTACTATCAGGCTAGTGATCTAGCGTCCTTTTGTATATAAATCAAACTCACGTAAGATTATATCAAACTAGTCTAATACATAAAGAGGCAATTGCGTTTCAACCATGATTTTCGAGTCTAATTGTATTTTGGACCTAGATTTTGAGATTTTATGTTTTAACCATAATTTTTTGATCCAGAGGCCGAAGTTAACCATAACTCTATTTGACACCATAACGGTGTTTACTTTGATATGAAAAGACATAATTGTCCTTTGTGTTTTTACCATAGTTATGATGTTAAACATCGTGTTTTGACCATTCTTTTGAAATATAACTTTAGAACTGATTTTTAACTAACTGAAATGTAATATTTTGACTAAATAATTATAATATCCTAACCCAAGGTATAATAGGATTGATAGAATATTTATATCAACAAGTTGCAACTTTTTTTAGAAGCTTATCTATAAAGAAGTGTGAGGTTAAGCGTGCTTGATCCGGAGCAATTTAAGGATGGGTGACCAACTCGAAAGTTATTCCCAGGTGTACACGAGTAAGGACAAAGTGCGCAAAAAAAGATTCATATTGGTCTGTGAGAGCAGTCTTGAGGTCCTAGAGAGCCGCGAGGTGTAAGTGGACCTAGTCTCGGAGAAACGGGGCGTTATAGTTGGTATCAGAGGCAACTCTTATGGTTTCATAGACGCGTGGTGTGCATGGGTGGTGTAGACCCGGAGTGGTCATACAACATGGCACATGCGCCGACATTGGACGCACGGACATAGTCCAGAGAGAACATTCCTGACTTGGGATTGATCGATGAGGACGTCAATCTTCTAAGAGCAACAACAACGTTGAGTAGAACCGGATCATGATCCGAGGTGGTAGTTCGGCAACTGAATTTTACACGTTAGAACAACCGAACCAAGTATAAATCAAACCAACTGTATGGTTTGAAGCTTACCAAACCATTGCAATTAAAAAATCAAAACAAAAGTCATTCCTTACATCGTCTGTTGTCCTAAGTCTCAAGATCCGCTAGTCAAATAAATATATTTATCTTTGATGTAGGTCCCACCAATCGAACCACCATTGTAGAGATCAAATGTTAAAAGAAACCGTTTTTACCAGACCAGCGCATGGGTGTTGGTTCAAACTAGCATTGTTGATGCTCTAAGGGGGTGAGAGTGTAACATCATGATCCAAGACTTAATAGGATCGATAGAATACTTACCGACAAGTTGCAACTTTTTTAAAAAACTTATCTCTAAAAGACTCTGAGGTTAATCGTGCTTGATCCTGGAGCAATTTTTTTATAGGATAAGTGACCGACCAGAAAGTTATTCCCAGGTGTGCATGAGTGAGAACAAAATACGTGGAAAAGACATGTGTTGGTCTGTGAGTACAGTCTTGAGGTTCTAGAGAGCTTCCAGGTGTAAGCGAACCTAGCCTCGGAGGGGCGGGACGTTACAATAACATTCCAAATTTGAATTTTGGTTAAATTTCAAAATTTGAATAGATTTCATTTAAATTTTTTTAAAAGTTGGACAAAATTTTGACAGCATATATGTAGTATTTTGGCTATATTTTTCACAAAATTTCTCATATGAACCATATGCGATGGTTATATTCAACAAAAGCAAGAATCACAATATTAACACATAGATAAGTAGGCTGCATAGTCATATTATATAGCAATACATGTCCAAAATAAACAGCAACACATGTCCTACTAATTAAAAAGCCAACATGTCCAACAAAAACAACAATATATGTTCACAATAACCGTTCAGTTATACATGTCCAACAATAACAACACATTCAACTATCAACCCCAAGCAAATAGCAAGCCTTCCTCTATGTTGTCCTCTTTCTCATTGTTCACCTCTTCCTCTTCCCCGTCCAATTGGAGGTCTTCCTCCCATGTCCATGTCATTCATACTAGTAGCGGCAATAGAACTAGCAAGTGCATTTGAAAGGAGAAACAATGTTTTAGTAAGCAAGCAAAGGAGTAAACAATTATAGTAAGTAATGACAAAAATCAGTGATAACTTACTGTGTTGTGTGTGCTCCACTTGGTTCATTTGTACCCTATCCATCTTCTAAAAGCGTTTTTTTACTAGCTGTGAGACCACCTTAGCCATATAGCCACTTTCACCACATTCGGTAGATTTTATTCTCTTGTTGTTAGTGTTGCCCTCATCAGATGCTTTAATTTTTGCTACTCTAAGCCTCCTAGGTTTCCTTCTTAATTTTGACTTCTTTATTATATAGCCTAGATTAACGTGTTGTCATTGATATCCTTATAAATCACTCCCACCTCAATTTTTGGATTATCTACATCATATGAAAAGGCAGGAATATCGTCTTCATCATCC
The DNA here is from genome assembly GCA_032690845.1 of Eleusine coracana subsp. coracana. Classification (NCBI taxonomy): domain Eukaryota; kingdom Viridiplantae; phylum Streptophyta; class Magnoliopsida; order Poales; family Poaceae; genus Eleusine; species Eleusine coracana. Next base: position 65,806,275 of record CM064420.1, read on the forward strand.
TCATTAATAACTCCATCTTCTGGATCATACTCAATATCAAATTCTGATGAAGCAGCCAAATCAGAATCCCAACTACTATCACTTAACACTTCAGTTTTAGAATAGGTGCCCTCCTTATCAACTCCTACTGGCTCATCATCATCATCACTCTTTTTTTAATCCATTTACTGTCTTTTTTGGGGCTAATTTCGATGTGTCTCTCTCATTTATGGATGTGATCAATTTGGAAGTGTATGTATCATTTGTAGGTGTTATATTTCTCACAATAGGGTGTAACCTACATTTTGTGGATGAACAATACAATGGACCTTTAAAATCATTTATTTGGGCATCAATGCACATTACTCCCTTATTTATGTTGAGATGAAACCACTCTAGTAATTGTTTATCAGATTTTATCTCAAAACAATCATCATCACGATCAGTTTGACGCCATAAAGTTAAATATTGTTTTGAACCCCACATATAGAAATGAGCTACAAAGTCAACTAGCTGCACCAGCCCATAGTTCATGTCGACATATATTTGTGACAATTTTCTGCCTTTTAAATACCTCTTTGGTTCCCCATCCGACAAACTCTAATATAAACGAACCCTAGTAATACGTTTTAACCTACAATAAAAACGTTTGCAATGAGCTAAAACCATCTAGGTACTAAACTAGTTTCATCCTTTAAACTGAATCAATCGAGCATTAATGAGTTAAAACATATCACATTAATTACAACCAAGTGCAATACGTTGGCTCAACAGGATTTATTGCCTCCTCTGCATCCAAAGAAACCACTGCCCCCTCTATATAATCTCTATAAGAAGAATAACGAAAAAGGAGCAATTCAGTTAGTCCTGTTGTTGTCTTGCTAGGTTCAGATGTGTCTTTACAAGAATAAAGAAGGCAACTCACTTAGATTTGTTGCTGCCTTGCTGCTCCGACTTGCTGGCTGTTGCACCCTGCCGATGGGCCTGCACCTTGCTGATGCGCCTTGCCTTGCTTGCTTGCGTGACCTCTCATGCAAGCATCCGACCGCGAAGGTCCACCACACCCTGCGCGCTGGATACACACGCGAGCGTCCCGACGCTAGCGCCCGCCCACCCAGCCCCGCACGCTGGATGCCGCGTCAGCAGCCACCGTCATTGCTAGGGTTAGATCATCGGCCGCACGCCTCTTCTCTTCACAAAATGTAGATTGATTTTGGGGGAGAGATATAGAAGAGAACAGTTTACAAGTTCTCTGGGCAATTTCGTCACTTTCATCTTGTAAGTAGTTTTATTTTATTTTATTTCATCCGTTCAAAGTAACGTCGATTGAAACTTGTTATAAATTATTGTTTTAGGTAAACAGAGTCGTGGTTAAAACATAAAATCTCAGTTCAAAATATAATTGGACTAAAAAATAAACGCAATTGTCCTATACATAAAACGGAACAAGTTTGACCGGAGTTGGACGATGTTGCGGACGCTATGACAAACAGCGTACATACGCGGACGCCAACGCTGCGTCCAGTTTCGGACGCTAGAAACAACGTGTCCTTCCTATTTTTAAAATTTTGCCAACGAATTACTACTTTTAAAATTATGAAATTATTATGGGTTACTAAAAATAAAAAATTCGACTTTTCTCCTTGGTACCCGACGAAGCAGCATCAGGGGATTCAGGGGTTTACACAACCCGCCTGCTCCCCAACCCACCCCTCAATAATAATTAAAGAAAAAATAAAAGGGGAAGGCTTCAGGTGCCCCCCTGAGCGCCGGCGGCGATCGAGGTCGACAAAGGCAGGAGCGGAGGCTACGACGGCCTAACCGTGGCATCTGGATTTTGTGCTCCCCCCGTATGGAGGCAGTGTTAGCTAGGGCATTTGCTTTGCGTCCGCTGAATCGGTATTTCCATGTCCCCGCCTCGCCGGGCCGCCTCTCCTACATGCAACAGCAGCTTCGTCGCCTCCACCAGAGGCTGCCACAGAAAAATCCTCGCGACGAACAGCACCAGGAACAAAATAATAGAAGGTAAGATCTGTCTTTCTGCCTGTTTGATTGGAGCAGAGGCCCCAATAGGATCCGAATTTCTTGTTGATGAATTCATGTCCGAAAAATATTTGATTTTAATGGGTTGCTCGTGATGAGAACTGGAAAAAAAGGAGATATTTTTCGGGCCCTTACCTGATTATTTTGCTACAGGGGAGTTCCCGACATTTTGGAACAGAATTGGAGCATGCGGCACAATAATACCGCCATGGAGAATTCAGATGATCCTGCTGTTGACCCTATCAGGTAACTGTGTTCGCTTGTAACTTCGATTTTGGCTTAAAGTTTGCAACATCTTGTTAATTGGGAGCTTTTACGTTCAGAGCTACTTTTGACTGGCGTTTTTATAACAGGTTTGCAACACTGAGGAGCATTGAGGAAGATCATATTCGCGAGTACAAGTTCGAGTTACTGCTAAAAAGGAAACCTGCCCCCATTTGCTATGTTTGGTGTGATCCTTTTCCCAGCATGCCTATTTCTCAGGTACTGAAACAATTCTTTTTATTGGTGGTAGAGTTCTTATTTGCTGCTTTCTGAAATTTACAACTATCTATGAATGATGAGGGGTCGCTATCAACTGTATTATACTGCTGCTAATGAAGAATGGGGATAGCTTTATGCAAATGCATTCTTTAGTCTTAACTGATTTTTTTTTTGAATCGTAATAGTCCACTTCAATTTCTGTAGAAATGAAGATCACCAGAATTACAAACTATCTATGTTGCTAACAGACCTCTAGATAGCTACATGTAGGGGGGGGGGGGGTTGACCATCTACCCAAAATCGCGTAAAAAAGATCTACCCAAAACATTTTGGGTCACAGGCCAGCAATAAGAAGTTAGCAAAAGAGCAAATAACCAACTATTTGTTTACGAAGACATCTAGTATCAGCTAGTTGCCCAGGAGAGATTCTACTGTAACATCATCTGATCATCCTCGTCTCCTCCATTACTGGGTCTGTCGTCTCTTGCTTGTGGCAGCAAATGTAGTGCCCCTGCTTGTGCATCACCTGCATTGCCGCCTTCAACTAGTTCAACATAGAGCCCGCTCCAGCCTTGATGATTTCCTGCATATCCTCCGGATACAGACCTGCCTAATAATGCATAAAAGAGCAATCATGGCAGATTATTTCACAAGGATGCTTAATTAGCTTCTTATCAAAACAAGCTCTGTTTCTAGCCTTCCAGGCTGCACACAAAATTGCTGCCAACCCCAGCGTATACACTTTCTCTCCACCTGGCAAGGCTACTCTGATCTGCTGCCAGAATTGAGTTAGGCTACTCGGCCTGGAGATTATATTGAAGCACATAGCAATCACTCCCCATACTATATTCATTACTCCACATATGAGCATTAAGTGATCAGCATTCTCATGTTAGAAATACAGGTGGGATCATCCCGCCACTTTCTCTTGATCATATTTTTCTTTTTATGAATGGTTTTTTAATAACCACGTGAAGAGCTCCAGTATTTTAGCTTTACAAATATGTTTAAAACCGGATCCTCTTTTCCTTCTGGTTAAGTGGTTGTAGATCAATTTAACATAGAATTTCCCTGGCTCATTCCACAACCATATCACGAGTCGCACTCTGAGGTGATTTTACTGCTCATTTAGCTTGACAGCAAATGAATATCATTGCTTATGGAGAAAATTAGGTAGGTTTATCTTAAAATATACCACCATCCATCACTAGCACATTCTGCTACTGTAATATCAGGGTTGTCACACAACTCAAATTGGATTGGAATAGCCTGACTAAGAGGTATTTCAAGTAGCCAACTATCTAGCCACAATCTAGTGTTCCTCCCATCACCTATGTTGATGATTCTTCTGCCATTCAAGTAGATGTGTCTTATTTCCGAAAGGTCTGTCCACTTGGGCGAATCCATTTGTCTGTTTCACACAACCTTGCATTGCTCTGGATGGATTTGGCTTGGATAATATCTTGCCAGAGGTCCTCTTCGTCTTCCAGTTTCGACCACCACTTAAAAGACTGACATTCATCCAGACCTCCCGTCTTCTTATTTTTGCAAGCAGTTTCCCATCACACAATATGGTATTTCTTCTTGTTGCCACTATCTTGCCAGAAGAATTTTCTCCTCGCTTTATCCATTCTCTTAATCACAGTTTTTGGTAGCAAAAACATACATATGGTAAGTCAGTACATTGGACAGGCTTGCATTATAAGTATAGTTCTCCCAGCCATAGTCAGGGAATTTCCCTGCCACACATCTATTTTCTTATTGGTGCCCTCCTTGAATATGATTTCTATTTTAAAAAAAATCTTTGATCCATGAATATGTTTTTTTTTGGTGGGTGGGGGTGTGGGGGGAGGGGACAGTAATGCTGGCACTTGGAATCATGATTCCTAGGAGTTTGAAGTGTTGTGTGACTTTCACTCGCTCTACCCAATTAAGGGCAGATCTCACTGCCTCACTTTCTTCCTCTTTCTCTTGCTCCTTCCTCCTTTGGGGTTGTGCTAATTTATGGGGATACTTTTTAGAAGAGGGAAGTCGTAAACCAGGTTGAAGCACTACTTCTTTCTATCAAAGAAAAAGACTGACATTGCCCGGTAGGTCTAATGGCACAAAAGGTGGTGCAAACACCAGCAGGGACACCTCTTTGTGGCCTTCAGACTTGGCATTATTCTTCTCCATCTAAATGATAGAAAGAATTGATAGGTCAAGTAGGTTGAAAGCAAACTAGCCAAAACCAACCACAATTACGAGATGCAATTTTCTTGATAGAATTTGAGGGAGGGTACCCCTTGTTGTCTACAATGCATTGATGCAATCAATTCATATATGGTCTAATTAGTAAGAGCATCTCCAACCGGTCCTTTATCCGGCTCCCTACCCTCTCATTTGAAGAAAAGGGGACAAAAACGTGCTCCAACCGACTCTTCATCCCGTTCTCTATCACTGTAGCATTCTTCATGTGCTCCCGTTGGCTCTCTACTTCTAGAGATCCTCCAATCATTCTCTATCAAGCATTCACCACCAGTGACATGTAGATCCTACTATGTACAGAACCATATTTGAAGTACCGGTTAGAGTTGAACAAAAAATAGAGAACAAAATCTCACTATTCAAATCCCTATTTGAAGAAATAGAGAGGCAAATTTGAAAAACAGGTTGGAGATGCTCTAAATGCCCCAACCTGGGACACACGTTTCTGTGGTTGGGGGGGGGGGGGGTACGGCCAAGGTTGAGATTGGATGAGCTTAAGCTCTGCCCCTGGTTGGTACACTATTTTATACACTAAAAGTAGTCTGTCACTATTTTAAAATGAACATGGTACAAATTGGAGTTTTAGAAACAATAACTAACTACAGTCATGTGTAGTTGGTACTATTATATTCTGTGATGGAAATAATGAAGGTTGATTTCCAACTCTCCTAAAAGTATGAATTATGTCATTATTTATTTGCTAACTTTAGAACTTGTTTGACTATTGAATGACACTAAGCATTGGACGCCCTCATGGTTTGAACTCAAACTGACATGGAATTGAACATACTGAAGACATACCTGCATGCAGAGCTAGGCTGGCTTAGCGAGCAAACCATTTTTCCTTCCATGATGAATAAAGGCCCCTGCTAGTGTATCAAAAGTATTTCCTCCAAGTGATCACCTAATCTCTTTGTTGTAAATGTACTGTTGAAACCATCAGGGCCAGATGCTCAGTTATCTGTTGGTGTACACTAATATATCATCAATTGCAGATGAACAAATAGGAGTTCCAATCATGTTAGGGTGAACAATGGATATCAATCGTAGTGAAATTTAATAAGCTGTGAATAGATTATTCTTCACTATACGCATACCCAACGGTTTGCTTTCAGTTCATAGTCTTGTACTGATGGTAGTGTTGGTTAATAAATTCAGGCATGCATTAACTATGCATGATTTTAGGATTAATTTTCATTCATGTACTTCTTAGTCTGTTCACTTTCTGCTGTTTTAGTTTATTCCTTTAACAGATTTTGTTTTGAGTTGACACCATACCGTTCAAATTAGTGCTGACAAGCAAATTGTTCAAGTTTGTAATATGATTTCCTAGTTTTACATGGATCTCTTGTCATTTGCAGGGGATCATAAAGACAATCTATGTTAATAAGATGGTTAAATCTGGTTGCAAAGTTAAAATCCTAATGGCAGACTGGTTTGCCCAGATGAACCAACAGATTGGTGGCAATCTAAATAAAGTGCGGAATATTGGCTTGTACAATATTGAGATATGGAAAGCAGCTGGCATGGCTCTTGATAGAGTAGAGATAGTTTGGTTGTCAGATGAAATAAGTCGTCATGGCGACGAATACTGGCCACTTGTCATGGATATTGCAAGGAAAAACACTGTGTCTGGTTTAACAAGGTATATTCTAGTTTGCATTATTTGGGTGTTTGATGTTTATTTCAGTTGGCAATATTTGATTATCAAATGGAGGGTCATTTGAACATGCCTATCTTTCATTCCTGTTTACGAAGCAGGTCTCTTCGGATTAGAGATCCAACAGAAGGATTAACGTCTGATGAGATATTCAACCTTTGCTTGCAGTGTGCAAGCATGTTATTTCAGAAGGTTCTTTTTCCTGTCAAAAGTATATCAATCATCGGATGTTTGTTAACTGCTCTTTTCAAATTTGTGTCTTAGATTATGTGTCATTCAGTTTTCTCTAGTTTTGATCAATAACTGTACCCCTGGAAAAATATTTACAAGTTATTACTGCTGAATAACGATCAAACACCTTAGAGACTGAAATTTGTAAAGTGAAGAAATGAAGTAGCATATATTGTTACCTTTATTTATTAAGATGTATAGTGCAAATTGTAATTATTTGTAGCTCTTTGGAAGTTAAGGGTGTGAATGTAATCCGGACCACCTTAGACCCTAGTTCTAGGCTGGTCTTGTTTTAGCCCTTTGGACCTCTGGCTGCTTTTATTGCATTATCAGCCACTGTGGAGTTTTATAACAATACTCCAAATATGTAACCTCGATTAAACTAGAGGATATCAAATAAATCTCTGAATAATAGTAACATATGTACTTTAGAATTTATATTGTGTGTAGAGGGGTCCTGAGAGCAGAATATATCATCACAGCATAAGGTTGACTCTAAACAAAATTTTACTGCTCTTTAACTGTAAGGGATGCTTTGGAAGGAGATATACCAACAATGTGTTCCTTGGATTGACTTTCTATCATGGTTATGAAATTGGTGTTAGAGTGATATGTTAGTATATATGTAGCCCATAGTGCTGGGTATATTTGGCCCATAGAGGCCCATGTACAAAGATGTATATATCCACCCTTCTTGGGTTTGGAGTGGCAATATAGTTAATTCCTCCAACAATTGGCACACACATCATTTCGTCGGACCTTGTAGTCTCTGGCTTAAAATATTTTCAGTATTTTTACTCCACTTCACAAGCTACACAGGAAATCATGTGCAAAAAGAGAAAGTTAAGCTTTGAAATGTCAATATATTAGAGAGCAGGAATATGGTCGATGCAATGTGGAGCAGAGTTACTCTTTGAAAAAAAAAAATCCATATTGGGTTTAATATTTTCGCTGTAAACTCATTCAGTGCCACATGTTATTTCCAAACTTTATACATATGCCATGATTCTTGAACTGCAGGTGCACATATGGCTGTTGAGCAGGGATCTGCATGATGCTGCTTTGTTAGCCACAAGATACTGTAAGCTGGTAAAAAGGAAGAATAAGCCAGTTGCGGTGTTGCACAGTATCTTTACATGTCCTCTTTAGTTACTGTTTCAATTATTTTACTGTGGATAAATGTGCATGTACTTGAACACTCAACTTGCTTGGGACTAATAGATTTTGTTGTTGTATAAATGTGCATGTACTTGACACACTCAACATACATTCTCTTATGCATTCCCAACATGCACGTCCTTAACTTGAAAGTACAGATATGCCTCGTAGTCTATTACAATACCCTGAAAGGGAAATAAAGAGGTATCCAGGGTGGGATATCTTCATGGAAGATGACAAGGTTTGTGCTCCTTTATTATTTTTTATACCCGCCCTTTATAATGTGAAACTTTTTGCATCTTTCCCTATACCAACATAAGTTCACTTTAGGAAGAGCCAAAAGTCCTGGCAGACTTTGCCACACATAATGGTAAAGAAAGGGCAGAGAAGACGATTAGGGAATAGAAGAAGCTGTTCCATTTGTAGCTCTTGTTTGTTTAAAGCTTTCACTTGCCCTGGTTGATCTCTTAGATGATCGACCACTAGGCATGGTTACCAATGATTTAACAGTAGGCCCCTTGTTTGGTTAGTCAACTGGCTTCATCCAAGGATATAGGTAGCAGAACAAAGAGGAGCCACAACTTTTCCTGGTCAGAAAGGATTCAATGTCCATCTCACTATCTCAGGCCAAACATTTAGTCTCATTCATACTTTTTTCCTCGAACATGCAGGAGAGCAGTATATCATTATATTAAAGAAGAAGAAAGCGGTGAAACCCAAGTACACCAAATTCACCCACACAAACTTTATAAGATTATACATGTGTGCCCCCGATTAGACAAAAGATGACCTCAATAACTATCAACTACTCACTAGAATTCAGGTCTGTTAACAAGGAAAGCCCACGAGCCCTGGCTATCGCCCATATTTGTGCATCTTCTTTGAATGATCCTGCTATTCTAACTTCTAAGTGTCATTCCATAAAAACCCACAGTGAGGATGGCAAGAGGATAAAACCTGTTGTGTACTAGGCCACTGACCTTCTCACTCGCCCTGCTCCATCAGTCATCAAGTCTCATTCCTGATAACAATAGGGAATATCTGATGTTGTCACATTGCTCATTTTCTTATATACTGTGCACAATAGGGAATATCTGGAACCAGAGGGAGTATTATGTATATTATTTAACATTTTGAGCTGTCCTGACATGCAATTGTGTTTTTTTTTTCAAGCAGTTCATTTTTTTTTCCTATCTTATTATGTTCTTCACCGTCTAATCTATGTTTTGAGTCATAACTATTTGTTGTGTTTGGTACTCTTACAAATGATTAACAACCAGTGTTGTTCAATACTTGCCTTTTGTGCATTGCAGGAATTTATCTGTAGAAAAATAGAATATGCTTTCTGCCCTCCAAATGTAGTGAAAGATAATCCATGTTTGGGCTACATAAGATATGTCATCTTACCTTTGTTTGGAAAGTTTGAGGTGGTCAGGAAGAAAGAGAATGGCGATGATAAGTAAGATTCTCTGTCAAGTCACTTATAAATGTACTGTTGTTTCATCATTGATGATTTTATGAGTTCAAACCCTTGCATAGGATACTATTGTTTAGTCACATTTGTGTGTCTGTACCATTGTTACTGAACAAGTAGCCAAGCCTTCACAACTAAATGAATCCATTCATATGGAATGTACTCACAAATCACAATCATCTGCCATGAGCTAGTATGTTTACCCTATTGTTTTTTTAGCAATTGTTTACCCTGTTGTTAATCTAGGATCACAAGTAATCTTGTATATTTTTATGCCATTGTTTGTGATGACTATTATCGTTATACAGGACATTCCTCAGCATGGAGGAGCTTGCTGCTGATTATGTAAGTGGGGCTCTCCATCCTTCTGATGTGAAGCTGGCCCTTGCAAAGTCATTAAACGATATTTTGCAGGTTACCCTCCCTCCTTCCTTCCCTCTTTTCAGTATCTTTCTTTTCTTTTCTTTTCTTCAACTCTTCTATTTACTTTCTCTGCATAAGCTGATGAATATCGCTATTTTGAAATTGATAAATCATTTCACAAATGTTCATAAAGGGGATGTATTTTAATACAAAGATACATATGTCCCCTGCATTTTCGAGAAAATTAGGGCGATGTTACATATTTCAGCTGAGAGGCTAATGGTAACACTAGAATACTAGATACAGGCTTTTCATAGGGAATTGTAAGGTACAAAAATTTGCTGACTTCAGAAACTAGGTCCAAATGTGGACTGAAATTGTGCCAGGAATGGCATACAGAAAGGAGCATAACGTGCATGCATTAGCAGAGATGCGCTTAATGCAGTTGTCCAAACTTGCCTCCTTTCTAAAGGTCTTTTGTTTAACTGCTATCACTCCATTCTTTTTTCATTTGGCATCCTAGTAGCTCTGCATGCCAACAATTATATGTTATGTCTAAAATACTGCACATAAGGAAAATTTATTTGATTGGTCTGTTAAGTTGCAAAAAGCCGTGGTCAAAATTACGTCTTGTAGACCACAGAAAGTCCAAAGAAAATCTCCCAAAAGCATGAGGGGCTATTAATATTAGTTGACGATTTGATGAGCTCAAACCCTTTCATCTGTTTATATATAACTTTATCAAAGTAAGGTGGCAAAGTTAGTTAAATGTTCAAATTTTTTTGTTTTCTAAACTACATTTTGTTATTTGAAGTTATTTGTTGTTTGTTTCACTTTTATGTTTTGAGATTGGATATTGGTCAATACAAGAAAAAGCTTCTTACTATTGACCATCAGTAGTGCGAAGACAGACTAGAGTAGGTGATGCTTTCATGACACGATTATCAGAAAAGACTAGTAAAGTACATACTAACAGTTTTGGGAAAACTAAGAGAACTCTCTGTTTTGTTGGAGTCTTTTGTGGGAACAAATACCCCCAGTGAAAATGTATATGAATTTCAGAATACAGACATTAATCAGAGGTGTTTTTTTTTTAAAAAAAAATACAGCAGGGGAAGCCCCTGCTGCAGGTAATAAACTTTTAGCAAGAGTTGGTACATCTTCACGCAAATATTGTTAAGCACCTCTGGTTTGCTTAAATTGTACATATCTAAATGCCTTCATCCCTTTTAAATAATACACAATGAAAGTTGTGTCATGGGTGAGCCATGTCCTTGGTTGTTATGGTGAGGCTAGGAGGTAACTAGGGCTGTTGCTCGCCCATCAGCTTAAGAAAGGAGGAGAGAGGTATAGTTGTAAATAAACTTGCTTGCCTTTATTAATCTCACGCCAGGCTTATATAGCCAATTACAATCAATCCCAACTAACAAATGACTCAATCTTAACTAAGACTCCCTGATATCAGTGACAGAGTATTGCTATGACCAAGGTGGGCCATGGCCCCTCCTAGATTCAGACAAAATTGAAAAATCACCATATATCCATAGCTAATTAATCTAAACTTCAATGGCTGGCCCCCTCTGTTCAACGATGGAAATCAATGGCCAGCCCCCCTCTGAAATTGCTTCAAGCTCCATCACTGCTTCATATCTGAACTAACTCTAACTTGCCAAGCACTCCACCATGGCTAACTAACCTGATGCCACGGGAGACCCTTTCTGCTTATCACGACGAGAATTAACTCGTCACCACATAACATTGATAGCCAGATCCATTTGGGGTTAAGAGCAAATGCAAGAATACCTCTTCAGTAACAACTTGTCTGAACACATTCGAACTATGCAGCTTCGAATTCACTTTTCTGAGGTGATTGACAAAAATAATACACAATGAAAGTCGTGCACACATCTAGACACAGGATCGGGCAAAGGATATGCCTTTGAGATAACTGGTTGAGCTAATTCACAGTGAGAAAGCTTGTCGGATTACTTTTTCTTGAACATGCAGGAGAGTTGTGTATCATTTCATTAATAGAAGAGAACAAGAAATACAACACACAGCACACCACCCTTTTTAGTTACATTCACGCCTGATTCAATTGTAGTAGCCGACCTAATAAAAGAGAGCTAGTCTCCGCCCAGACCAGACAGAAGGGAAAGTCCCTTTGCCCCAGCCATGCTCCACAATTTAGCTTCATCTCCAGCCATCATTAAGGCGGTTGTGAGATTTGGAGAGGTGACGTTAAAGACGCAGTCGTTCCTGTTCCTCCACAGCGACCAAGCTCCTAAAATGATGAGCGAGTCTAGGTCATTCTTTAGATTATTATTTGCTGAAGAAGATGCCCAACGCGCCAATCTTCAAAACTGTTGTATGAAGGTTGTGGCACAAAGAAGCCTAGACCGACCCGCTGCAGGAAGATAAACCAAAACTGCCTAGCAAAGACACATGACACAAGGAGATGATTGATTGTTTCGGCCTCCTGGTCGCACAGCAGACAAAGACTCGGGTGTGGAAGGTTTCTACGAGCCAACCTGTCTGCTGTCCAGCAGCGGTTGTGAGCCACCAACCAGAGGAAAAAATGACACTTGCCTGGTGCCCAAGATTTCCAGATTCTCTCCCAAGGGCCGAAGTTTGTTGATCCTTAGAAGAGTGCCTCATAAGCAGACTTTGTTGTGTACTGACCTGAGGAGGACAGGCGCCAAACATGTGTGTCCTGGACACCCTGCTGAAGAACCATGCCTGAGACAATGTTGCATAATTAGAGGAATTGAGCCAGCACAGGGATGGTGGCTACTCCATGAATGTCACCAGTCCACCTTAGTCCCTCCAGTGCTTCAGCAACTGTCCTTTTATTTGCAATTCTTTTTGGCACCATGGCGTAGATTAGTTGGGCAAGGTCCTCGATTCATTACCCAAGCAACCACCTGTCCTTCCAGAAGAGAGTGTTGGCGCCATCGCCTACCACTGTTGTAACAGCCAGGGAGAAAAGAGCTTGTCGGATTACTGACATATGAGTTGTCCAATTACCTGAAATGATCCTATTTGGCCACATGCTCATTCTGTACTTCTCTGTTCTCCACCGTTTGGAGTGCAATTATTACCAAAACAAAACTGGGGAAATAGTATTTAGTTGTTTTCACTTCTCAAACGCATGGCTCACTTGTTGCAGTGGCCACTAACATGCAGTATTCTTCAGTAATACATGTTAAATATTTCTTGTCAAGTTTCTCTCACAAGATGTTATGAATCAGTGCATATATCTTGTGCAATAGCATGGACATACTTGTCCTTTCTCTTAGGAGTTGAGTTTGCAAAATATTTGTCCATCGAGTAAAACAAGAATGTAATTACTGTGGTAGTTCTACTATAATCCCTACTATAATGATCCAAAACATTTCAAATAATTACATCACACCATTTAATCCTGATATCTATGGCCAACTTTTGTTATCTTTTTTTTTCGTACACCCATTGCTTTCTTAGGCTGTACACATTAACACATGGTGGTAAAAGATAAATATTATGAAGCGGCTTGAATAATTTTTTTTTGCGCTTAATTCCTTATTCTATTCTGAGTTGGTCCTACCTTTTTTTTTTGTTTCAAGCCAATCCGTGATCACTTTGGAAGCAGCAGTGAAGCAAAAGATGTTGTGAAAGCTATAAGGTACATTTTTATCCGCTTTATTGGTTGTTACAATCTGTACACGGTTCCAACTACACACATGCAGTGTCTTCTTGCTCAATCAAATTATTCTAGCACTGTTTTTTATTTTTTTTGAAATGTTTATTCTAGCACTGTTATTGGAACTTGTATTGTACACGTGGCATATGTGGGCATAGCTGTGATAAACCACATTGACCAGCTATAGTTTGCCGGCCTGAGTTAGCATTGAGTAGATGGACGTGAGTCTTCTTTCTTTCTTATCATTGTAGGCCCATAATTCTCTACTCCAGGCTGGAATTGTTATATTGACTGGAATGTTACGAAAAGATTGTAACAGGGCATGATGATTTTAGTGTTAGAATTTGTTGGGCTGTGGGTTGAGTTCGATAGACGATAGCAGTTCTGCATCAGGTCAGTACTATACGTTGGGCTCAACGAACCCATTCGTTGATGCTCAAAAAAAAAAAAAAAAACCGAACCCATTCGTTTCTCCAAGCTTTTATGGCTGGAAACTGATCAGTGATGTGCTTATTTTAGTGATCCTTGTTTCGGTCACTAATTTGCTAGGGTTGAAGTTCACAACATTTTTTTTCTGGTGGCAGGAATGCTAGTTGCTAACTGTCAGATGTCCACACTTTGGTGTAAGAGAACTCCAACAGTGCTACACTTTATTGTCTTTGGCTATGTAATAAACAATTGAGGTGTAATTTTTAATTTATCGGAGGATTGCTCACCCTCGTTCATTTTTTTTTGTTTATACTGCTAGTGCCTAGAGGGACCATTTTTTTTTTGTACAACATGTAACTCGGAAAATGTTTAAGAAATTATACATGAGTTTCAACTCCTGCTATCAGAAACAGTGCCAGTTCTGCTCCTGAAAATGCGTACTTGTTTCTCGCAACAAAAGAAAAGAAATTATGTACAGGCGTGTGATGGCGAATGGTGCTGATGGCTCTAATATGGTAATACCAGATGTACGATTTGATAGGATATATTCATAAGGTTCTAGAAGAAGGAAAACATAACCGTTGAAGGACAGAAGATGTTTGCTTGAACTACAGAAGATGTTTGCTTGCTATGGTGGGCTAACAATATCTCTACCCTCCAATCAAGGTGAACAAACCAGATGAGCTGCTACAGGCATACAACACCGATCGGACAATATTTTTGTCAACGCCGCATGAACAGTGATCTTGTTACAAACTGCTCCCTCTCAATCCACTACATTCCCTTCTACATGATCAAGGGTCCACATAGCAGTACCACAATCTCAATCTCGTAGCGATCTCCTATGCTCTATGGTTAGGGTCACATTTACAACAGCGCCCTTTAGTTTGCAGCAGACACAACTTCCTGTAAAACAGTAGATAGCTATATGAGTGAAACAAAACAGCTTATTAATTTGTCGTAAAAAAAAATCTCATTTCCTACATACAAGAAAAATTGAAGTAAACATAAGCAATGTAAACTCTTTACCCCAAGATTGAGATTGTTTGATTAGTCATCATATCTTGAAACGGGCAAGAATTAACCAAAACATACATGAAATTAGGGGGAAACTTCAATGGTTTATTAACATACCAACAAGTCGCCACACGAGGGTCTATCTCTTGGTGACACCTTCAGCATGTGTATCAACACAGATATATTTCCTTCCCAAGCTGAGCTCAGCTCAGCTTCTTCCCAAGCAAGTACAGGATTTGTTTTCCAGTTTCGGGTTTTCATCAGCCTCTTCAGTTTATGGAGCTTCTCATCTCTGTCAACACTGTTGGCAGGTGAGCCAAATAGCTCGAAGTACACAAGTCCCATACTGTAGATATCAGTCTGCACAAACATGTTTACAAGTTTGAGAAAAAGTTCTGGAAAAAATCATACAAGTAGGTGTGGCAGTGACCAACATGAATATAAATTTTATGTGTAAACTTCAATTTGAACTCCACCTATGTTGTCCTACTAGATGATTGTTTCGCTAGTTTCAGTACATTTCCCAACCAAATGTTCATTTTTTTTACTTTGGCATTTATGATAAACTCGTCAAGGATTAATCTCTAGCCAACCTCAACTTGTTCGGGACTACAAGACTGTTGTTGTTGTTGTGCAAAATGATCTTGGTTGTGAGATGTCAAAATCAGACATGTTACGTTATCGTTATTATTTTTATATAAATCTGAGCTTAGAATTAAATTTTATTCAGTGAAAAACATCCAATGAGGCCCCTCAAAAACACATGTTTAGAAGTTTTCCAAAAATCTGAAATAGAGGTGGCCAACATATAGATAAAATATGTGTCATGTACCGGTGAAGTTCAAGATACCTTTTCATCATGTGGCTTCTGGTGGAACATTTCTGGAGAAGAAAAGAGCAATGTCCCAAAAAATCTACCTCCCTGGGAGCATGCAGAGGAACATATAAGATCACCTGCAAGAATCAAATAGATTTAAAATAGTATTCAAATGAATGAAAGACATATGATTACTTTGTGTTGCACTTACTTTGTCCAAAATCCCCAATTTTTGCATGTCCTTCATTGTCAATAAGGATATTGTTACACTTAATGTCACGGTGGACATATCCCTTAGTGTGAACATGGTCTAGTCCAGCAAGAGCTCCACAGAAAATCTTTGTCTTTTCTTCTTTTGTCATCAGAGAAGTCTCATTCAGAACATCCTCAAGTGTACTACAAAAAGTTCACATTTCAATATATAATCGCAAAAGTAAGCAAAAGCAGTTGTATCACATACCATTTGCAGAATTCCTGAGCAAGATAGATTGATCCATGTTCATCCTCAACGTCTTCTTGTTCTTCACTCCAAGCACAGAATAGTTGTCTAACATTTTTGTGAGACAGGTCTTTCATAATCTGTGATTCACTGGTAAGACAAAAATGCATTACTAATAAACTAAGCAATGAGTTTATTTTCCATTTATCCAATACAAAATTAAACACATGCTAACCTAGGCTCTTTGTACAAGGAATATAGGTTCTTATTCAGTTTAACAGCACATTTCTTTGAGTGCTTAAGGTCTGTGCACTCATACACGTCCGCTTCTCCACCCCTTCCTACACAATTGCACCATTAAAATCACGAAATCTTATTGAATTTAAATTATGTTAACTCACCTAGTAGCCTTTCCACTGTGTAATGAGTTTTGAAAGTAACTCTAAACTTTTGAAGCGCTAGATCATTTATCTCTCCAGTGTAAATCAGGCAACGATCAGGGTACTGAGAGAATTGTAAGTTACCATGAGTTTTGGATTAAATAGTGAGTATATATTAGCTGTACCTGGAACAGAAAAGATACTAACCATGACTTCAGGATTTACACTGTCAGGTTCTGCCAATCTATCATCGATGTTGTCATGCACTTCCAAATTGAAGCAGAAAGATGATTGCCAGATGCAATCACCTCTATCTACACAACATACAAGCATATTATTTGATCTCTCTCGTATATATACAACAACCAACAACACATTTCTGGTAAGAGCAGCTCAACATTATTGATTGGTTATCATGATTAACACTAAAGGAAACTTAATAAGCACAGTATCAGAACCTTAGGTACCTTTTCCTACTAGATAACCTAGATTATTTTAAGTAAATTTTCCAACTAGATGACCGTTTTTTCTATTTTCAGTACATCTCCCTATTAGATGTTATTTTTTTCTACTTTGGCATTTATGGTAAACCTTCAAGCATTCATGTATTGGAAATAGTAAATTGTTTTATTTTCCTATTAGACGATCATACATTGCTCATGTTCATACTTTTTGCCGCCTGTTAATAGCAGTTTTGGGGAGTGAAGCATATCAGAAAAGTACTTGACAGCCTTTATAAATCTTCGAGTTGGTGATTCAAGCACATATTAAGATTGACAAATTTTCTAGGATCGAACCACATGACTATAATAAGTTAATAACATACCACCGAACAATTTGTAGCCATTACAATTACAACCAAAATCAATTTGAAACGCGGAATACATCCGGATGAGGGTTAGGAATTATAACATACCATTTGTGCGATGGATGGTGGCATGTGCAGAAGCATCATAGGGGCACAAGCAGATATCAATGACAAACGAAGATTGGACTCTTCTGGGAGAGCGCTTGACATCTTCATCTTCAGAAGTCATCTCAAGAGTTCCCATTAGTTGAAGAATTGCTTGCTCATCACTTGATTTACTTTCCAAGCCTGGGATGCGCTCTCTGAAATGATCGTCAGACATCTCCTCCCCGTCCTCGCTCCACACCTCCTCCTCCTCGTGACCCCATGACTCCTCCCCCTCATCTGATGTACCCTCGCTTGATGGTCCTGGTACACGATCATCACAGGCCTCGATCGCAGGACGCATGCAGAAGGAGGCGACTACAACATTGTTCTCGATGACGTTCAGAGTCGCCCGTGACTCGTCTGTCTCGCGGAGGACACCCCCATGCTTGAACACCCCCAGAATCGGTCTGCTTGCCTCGCCGCGGGGCTTAGGAGCTGCTGTTCTTTCCCATGGAGGTGTTAGCTTGTACGATGTTTTCTCCGTACCAGAACCTCCGCGCAGGACGAGCGAGACATAGCGGCGTCGCTGCGCGAGAGCCGCGGCGACGCGGCCGGGGAGACGCCGACAGGCGGAGAACATTGCAGAACGGGGAAAGGGGCGAGGCAGGAGCAGCGGCGTGTGGAGCGGGGCGGGGGAGGAGCAGCGGCGAGAGGAACGGGACAGGGGAGGAGCAGCGGCGAGAGGAACGGGACAGGGGAGGAGGAGCGGCGAGGGGAGCGGGGCGGAGGCGCGGAGCGAAGTGGCGGTTTGGCGGAAGAGGGCGCGCCCCGAAAAAAGCGCTCCCTGCCAGCTCAAGAAGACGGGTTCGTTTTAATTTATTTTCTGGTGTTTATTTCGCGTTGTTGTTTGCACCGCGAAAGAAATTGGTGTTGCGCCGGCGTGATGCTCTAGTTTTTCGTAGTAGTTGTTTTGCGAAACCTAAATGACGCTAATAGAGAGCACTCTGATCATTTTAAAAAAAGGCATTCTGATGGTGACGCCACTGGTCCCACTCCCACCCAGCAGATCGCCTCAAGGAATCGGCAATCGCCAAAACCAAACCCCAGACACCCAAATGATTGCGGGATCAGCGGGGCTGCGGCGGAGCGGGGAGGAAGCACCCGTGCCCGATCTGCGGTGGGTGGGTGGGGGGGGGGGGGGGGGGGGGGGGGGGCGCCGCCCTGGCCTGCTTGCTTGTTCTTCGGACTCCAAACACACCTCGCGATCCCCCCGCTTCGATCTCTCGCGCGGCAGCGGAAGGGCGAGGAAGCGGGAGAGGGAGAACCCGTGCGGGATCTGCGAGCACTACCACAAGTACGAGGAGGGCGAGGTCTGCGGGGAGTGCGGCCACCGGTTGAAGCCGGGGGAAGGGGAGGGCGCCCCGGCGGAGCATGAGTCCGCCTTCCCCACTGGAGGTGCTCAAGGACTTCCTCTACCTCGGGGGCTATAGCCAGGCCTCCCGCAGTGAGGTCCTCAAGACGCTGGGCTTCTCCCACATTCTTAACGTATGTAATGTGCCGCCCACCTTCGGGATCTTAACCGTTTGATTGCCCCTTTGTTGATTCCGTGTGGTACATTGCAGAATGATTTGATTCCCAGTCAAAAAAATAGTTGAGGTGTGATGGTACTGACTCTATTTAGGGTTTGGTAGTTCATGACGATTCACGGTTTGTTCAGCGTCCCTGGTATTTCATTACTTATGTAACGAAATTATAATGATGATGTCCCAGTTCAGCTTACAGCCATTTACGAAAGTAAAAATAGCTGCAGAGTTCTTGTGACAAAAACAGAAAACACAGCATTTAGAGTTCTTGTGACAATTGAATGTTGTTGAGCTTGATTGAAGCTAATAGATTGTGTTAGACTGTTAGTGAAACATGAAGCAAGAGGTGTGATCCATGCTGAATTGCTGATGAGTACTCGTGTTGGCTTATTAATAGTCTAAACATGATTGTTCAACTGAGATGTGCACTCTAATTGATTAAATGCACTATTGAGGAATGTTGCTGACTGCACATGTCTGAATTCTCATTACAATGTAATGGATATGATACCTTCTGTTCAACTTTTGCTTAAATGTGTTATGATAGCCAGGTGATTTTGATGCCTAATCACCACAGTAGATGAATGTACAGTCAATCAGTTTGAGTTCAGTTTTCTAGTTTTGGTCTATTTCATATGGATGATGTGCATGCCCACCAATGACTCTTTTCTGTTCAATTTTCTTTTCAATCTGTACACTGTATTTAATATATATGTATTCCTTCCAGAAAAGTCAGTATTTACATTTTCAATCTTGTACATCATGCTTCTGTTGAAGATTAATCACTATGTCTATTGCTTAACAGACTCTGCATGATTGCAAAAATGTGTTCACGACTTCATTCACCTATCACATTCTTCAGCGTGACAAACCTTTGGATTTTGATAAGGCAAACCAGATTCTAGGTATTACTTGTTCTATTCTTCAGCATTTTTGTGTGGAATCAACTGTGCAGTTATACATCGGCTACATTGTTTCCTAGTTGATGTTGGGTTGCATTGCATCCTAACCTAGTATTAACTTGTCTTTCATTTTAAGGATGAAATTGTATATGTATTTCTTGTCCTAGGTTATTTTTTACTTGACTATATCAGCAAAAAAAATGAATCATTTGTTTACACATCTGAATCACATTTTTTTAACAGAAGTGTGTTTCCTTGTAAAAGACTAAAAGGAAGGAAATAACGGATTATATTTTATTTCTCCAATACTGTTCTATTATACCTCTATATTATCATTATTGATAGGATATTTTAATTCGCTTCTCTTCAATTTCAGAGGAATGTGAAAGAAATAAATCGCGTGTTCTTGTTCATTGCATGAGTGGGAAAAATAGGTACTTGCTTATGGATAGAATTTCATTAGCATCACACCATCAGCATTGTTGTCGTTAATTGATGATTGCTTCTTCGGAACATGATTTATTAGGTCAGCAGCTTTTGTTGCTGCCTTCTTGATAAAGTCTAGAGGATGGAGACTTGCTCAGTGTTTCCAGTGGGTGAAAGACCGGAGACCTCAGGTTCAACTATCAGAAGGTTAGCTCAGTGTTGCCCTCAAATCTTACTTCTTAACGACTAGAACGACATCAGGCCTCTCAGGGACGCGCGGCAGGCCGACGCGCCCGACCTCCGCGAGGCCAAGAAGAAGGCTGTGGCCGTGCCGTACAATGGCGAGGACTAGAATGACTTCTTGAAGAAGCTGGCGCTGAGGTTCAAGAACATCGCCACCTCCCTTGCGTTCCCAAGTAAGCCACTTCACCTGCGTTCCCAACGACCTCAAATCTTACTTCTTAACTGCAATGTAGTTCTAATTGGTACATGGTTGGTGTCCATATCACAATTTTAAAGGACCATTCTTGCTGTATTTACATCAGAAAGATGGATTAAGTAAGCTGGAAAATCAATCATGACAGACTTCATGTCTTTTTGTGGTATCCAATGCTTTTCTGTTCGTGTGGTGATTCAAATTGCAGTGTTAGAAGAACAGTCCTTACCAGTCTGTTCGTGTGGTGATTACTGGTAGTAGGCACACTCGTTTTAGAGAAGTTGGTTCTGTTTGATTCTTTCGAGAGGTTCCAAGTAGGCATGTGAATGTTTATTTATGGCAGAGTGAAACATATGTATGAAAAAAATAGGAACTTCAGACTAATGAGAAACGCATCAAGAAGAGATCATCTTTCCTCAGCAAACGCATCAAGTAGATTAGATTGCACCAAAAGGTGCCAGTGATGTACAATGTGCTTAGTATACTATTCAGACGGCCGTTTCTACTACAGAATCCATTCTAGTCGTCGATCTCCTTTGCAGCATCCTGAAAACACAAGGGAAAAAAAGCAGTCAATATATTAGTAAAGTAAAAAAGATGACAAATAATCCTCAATACCACACGAGCCCTGCTATCCTATGTTATGTTTTTTTTTTTCATTTGCTGGAACTCTCATTTGAGGATTGTTAAGGTCCAGCACAGAAATGAAAGGTCTTTACTGTTGCAAGCCTTGTTACATATGCAGCAGCAGTTCTGTTCCTCCTTGGTGGTGTCAGTTGTCCCTATTAACTAGCTGGAAATAACAGCGTGTAATGCTTGTTTCTATCTTTGTTTTTCAAATGAATAGATTACTCCCACAGTTGTACTAATTAATTTATAAAACTTTGGTATACTTTGGAAGCAGTTCATGATATCGTTGTTGGGCAAGTGAATGGACTAGAATAGCCTACTAACCAGGTAATTTAGTCACTAGTGCAGGCTGCAACCTTCATTCTACTTTGTAGGAAACAACCTTTATCCTTGAGGATTGTTAAGTTATACGTTGCTTACTGAATCATGCTTGCAAGAGAGTATTATAAACACTGAAAAACAGAATGTGATAGCTCTGATTAATTGTTGACAACTGCAGGTTCTCATGGGCACAGAAGCATCATGATGCTGCTTTTCTTTTACATGGTAAAATAAACTAGATACTTTACCATTCAGCCTATATAATTTTGCTAAGACAGCATATTTACTGCATGAGCAATGCAAAAATATATACTTATTTGAGTTGTTGAATGTGCAGGTGATCAAGTAGTGTTCATGATGATGCTGAATCTGGTCGAGCTCCTTAGGTCACATTTCCACCTTTGAACCTTTTCTTTCGTTACATGAATCACCCGTTTCCTGTTTGAAATCAGTAACGATGGCAGGGTGAACTCTGTAGCTAGCTGGTTGAAGCCTAGTATCAGGCTAGTGATCTGGCGTCCTAATCATTATGTGGTTTAGTGGTGAACCAAGTACTACTAACTATTAGTACTAGACAGTAGTGTGTCCTATTAATATGTCATGAAGAGCACTATTATGGAACGACGATGGGGTATGCTTCAACTTGCACGGATCTCTATCAGGTTCATGTCAGTGAAGTTTACTGCACTTTTAGACGACCCTGAAGATTTATTTTTCGTTGTTACTTTGTGAGACTACTGACAAGCCACTGCATTTGCTTGTGAATCCGCGTGGTCATTTCAAGATACTCTGAATTTTGTTTCTTTATTAGGTGACCTTTGAGCTCTTCCAGTTTAACATTTTTCCGTATAAGTTCTGCTGCTTCCCGTGACGAACAAATGCAGAGATATCTGAACCCACGTTCTGCATGCATGGCTGAATTTACTTTCCGCACAACCAACCATCTATGATATGTACGACTGAATTTTCAAGCCTTCTCTACGAACCGGTCGCGGAAAGCGCTGCCCCCGATTCAATCTGTCCCAGTTGGTCACCAAATTCTCCTTAAAAAACACGCTGTATCGGCTACAACTACAAGGGCTGATCCACAGTATCTATTGGAGCGATGAACCTTTCAAAAATCCAAAATGGATACCCGGGGTGACCCACGACGTGCGGCTGGGTCGGCCAGGTCGGGGCGGTTCACTCCTCGGACGAACCACGCCAATGGTGACCGCTGGGCCACGCCCAGGCTGCTCGACAGAGTTCCTGCAGGGGCGAGCCAGGTTCCGTGAGCTGCCAGTGTGCCGCATCGCGGCCGCCGCGAACGATCCATCCGCTCCCCTCCTCCGCGCGGCTCTGGAAAGATAAAGAAGATACGACCAAGTCAAACTGCAGAATCAGCACCGCGGGTACCCAATCGAACAGCCACGAGCGATGAAGGGGTGGTCGGGGAATCAAATACCGTCCACCCCCGAGCCAGAGCCTGACACTCTCCTCATCGAGACATGATTTTTTTTTAATGTTTTGTAACAAATAAATCTATAATTTAAAAGTAGTAATTTGTCGTGGAAATTTTAGAAACAGGAAGGACTTTGTTGCTTCTAGCGCCCAACCCTGAAACATGGTCCAGCACGCCCAATTCTCAGATGCGAGTGGCAGCGCTTCCGTCCACATCTCGCCTGCGGCCAGCGCCGCCGCTCCCGTCCCCTATGTCACCTCGACTGTGGGATGGAGTCCGCCCCAATGGTTATTTTTTATGGGTTACGCAGGCAATGGCGCCGCCTCACCCGTCCTGATTTTTATCCCTGCGCTACTCGCTGGTGTCAGTATCTCAGGGTGAGGAGGAGCCAATCGAATCATCACCTGCTTCAACGGGTTGAGGAGAGCTTTGACGGCTGCGGGTCTCCAGGTGCTCATTCCATTCCAAACGAAATCCTGAGGAACCTGGTTTGCAATCTGGACAAAGTGGTTAGTGCTCCATCCTTTCGGTACTCTATGTTTCAATTCCTAGATGATTAGCACATTCTTATGTTAATTAACATGGAGGATGCTACTATCCGCAAGTCGTCATTGACTTGTTTTGCTACTTCCCAATAGGTAATAACTAATAACTATGGCATGACCTTTGTCGATTCAAACATGGTCTATTGCTACTGCAATTGTTGTGTTGGTCGTATTTGCCATATGGAGCAAAATAGTGCAGTCGGCATCAATTCCTTTGCTCCACATAATTCAGGTACGCATTCTAGAGGTATTGGATTATTCTCTTATTATGAATACTTCTTATTTATTATGAAACCAGTTAAATACTACACTAATATGTGATCATTCATGCACACCAACATTATGTAGGTACTCACTACTACGGAAGTCACGAAATTGATTTGATTCAACATGACATTGTCAATTGGCATCCATATGACAGGTACTGAGAATAACGTGTGTTGGAAATTTGAGGGACCTCAACTTGGAGCACCAGCTGCATAACATGCTCCGTGAGGCTGGCTACCCACTAAGGTTTGATAACATTCCATCGGATGATGATGCCTGGGGTTTCGAGAAAAAAAATCAAATAATGATGCCTCAGCTATTTGTCATCAACCAAGTCCTCCTAGGGTTACCAGCTTATAATTGTTGGATGATTGGATATATTCAGGAGTCAGGAAGAGGGTTCACAAGAGATATCTCAATGCCGGTGCGTGAGCTGGTCGTGAGGTCTCCATATCACAAATTCACAGGATGCAAATCAAGTGACTCATGTTATCTCAGCAGCATCCAACCCACACCACAGTACATTAGGATGGAACATTTTTTGTTATCAAAACTAGCTAGAGGTGTAATAATGAGATCTTTTATGATGTTTGCAAAGTACTAAGAGATATTCAAAGATAAGAGATTTCAGCCGTTGATCCATATGAGGACAATTTAGGAATAGCATATGTTTTAGACAAGGAAATTGAGAAATAATTTAGTAAATGCTCCAACTCGCCCATTCATTATATTTAATTCTCTAATTATCACATAACTTATTTTGTTTCTTCATATATTACTCTTATTCATGCATTTTCCAGGGTCTGCCATTTTGTAGAGAAATGAAGAAACAAGAGAAACGCACTATAGAGAGAGCGAAGAACACAGTGCAAGTAAAAAAAAAACATATATATGAAGGTTTACAACAAAATCTTAGTTTGCAGGGATCAGATACGTCAATTGTTCTTTGCGTTGATGAACGTGAGGCCGTTGTTCAGAGGAATGTGACGTAGTGTGCAAGAATCGACTGTTCTTTCGGGGGAAAAAAATTTAGAAGTCTGCTTGCAAATCGTTCGTTAGCCACACTTGTAGTTGCAGTACAATTTTTGATCAGGATCTGTGCCGTTGCGGCTCTACTACATGTGGAAAGCGTGGATGATCGAAGCAGCCGGATTCAAAATGTTCCATGTTAGTGGTACATTTTCAGTACATGCAAATAAGGATGATGTACGGATGCTCAAGGCTCTGCTCTTGAAGGAAACAAGTGGCGACACTGCCGCCGAAAGCGAGCACCGCGGCCGCCGTTAAGCACCGCCAGCAATATGATCCTACCGTCCTCCGGCTCGGGGGACAAGGAAATGAAACGTTCAGAGTCAAATCACTATACGGCGGTCGGTAACTCGTATCGAATGACATAGCGATCCAAGGGGGTGGTCGGGAAATCAAATACCGACCACCCCCCGACCCCTTGTACTCTGCTTTGCAACGGCGCTCCCCGCGTTCGCGGCTTCGCGCTGCCGTCGTAGACTCGTATTATGGTAGTGGTCTGCCACGCCCCCAAATCAGCCGTGCGCTTGCCTGCGAGGCTGCAACGAGCGTGGCCGGTGCCCTCGAACTCGCGGTCGCGGAGGGCCGGCCTTCAAGAGCCACGCCCGCTAGCAAGGCCCTGCTCGAGGCGCCGCCTCTCTCCAGTGCCAGTGTGATCTAGTCTAGTATAAGGGAGCAGCAGCGTGACTTCCAGCGTCCTCACGAGCAGCATGGTGGCCGTCGAGATCGGCACTTCCGCCGCGGCGCCATGTTCTCGCATCGTCGCATGCTCAACAACAACGTACTGACTTTCGTTGACAAGGCGGCACCTCCATCTCTGCAAGCCGCATCTGAATGAATCCAGCGGTGATACTTTCGTCGTAGCCGTGCATCGCGGCCGCCGTCGAGCGCCGCCGCAGCCGCGCCATGCTCCCGCAGTCTTGAATGATCCGCCCGACCTCCGCCCTCCTTGGGCTCGGGAGACAAGGAAACGACCAGGTCAAACCGTTATGAGGCGAAATCCACACCACGCGTACCTAATCGAACGGCGCGGAGCGATCCTAGGGTGGTCGGTCGGTGTTTCAAATCCCGTCCACCCCCTGCCCCCAAATTCTCCCTCTGCATCGCCAGGGCGCTGCCGGCGTTCGACGCGGCCGTCGTACGAATAGCGGTGCACCACGTCCCCAGATCAGTCATGTGCTCGCCGCGACGAGCGTCGCCTGCGATGCCCTAGCAGTCGCGGTCGTGGACGGCCGGCCCTCTAGAGTCGTTTGGCGCCGCGCCGAGATGGAGCGCTTCGTCCCGGACGCCGCAGTGGACAACACGGGCGCGTACCGGGCCCTTCTCCGCTCGCTGCCGGCGGTGCTCGTGGCGACGCCGGGCGCGTTCGCGCAGGTGGCCGCGGCGTGGCGGCGGAGTCTAATCAAGCCTGCTTAACATGACAGACAGACCGGGCCGTGCTCGCCGCCAAACACGTCAGCTCTGTTTGTCCATGCACCACCAAATCTCCGAACCGCCAGGGCGTCAGTCAGCACCAAATACATGAGTTTCCGCTGAAACCACGCATCGTATGTCAGCACCGAGATACGCCCGCATCACGTGTTCCAATGTGGTCGAGAAGAATCCGTGGAAACTTCCAGCATCCTGGATTACCGTGGTCGCCATCGAGATCCAAGCCTCCGCCGCGGCGCCATGCTCGCAGCGTCATGGAGACTGTGTTCATTGACAAGGTGGCGCTGATGACGAACGCATGATCAAGCTCTGCAAATGAAAGAAGCAATCGCAAGCGGCGATGCTGCCGACGTAGGAAAGCATCGAGGCCGCGCGTGAAGCACCGCCGCCACACCCTTTTTTTTTTTTTTTTTTGAGGAAGTGTGTGTGTGGGGGGGGGGGGGGGGGCTACCTTAATTTTCATTAAAAATAAAGGAGTGATTACAAATACAAATGCATGAGTACAGATAAGAAGAAGAAAGATGCAGCTAGCAAAATACAGAGAGCGCACATGCAAGTGCAGGTTAGTTGCATAGGGCAACATGAATTAGTAAATTTGCAAGAAGTGTGTTTATCCCTTGTCTATGTCCCTATCAGGTTATCAGCCCAAAGTTTGATGGCTTGCTTGCGCTGCAGTTTCGTCGCTCTATTCGCCCAAAGTTTGATCATGTCGATGGAGTTTTCCACGATTCTTTGCCTTGTTATAGAGATATTGTCGAAAATTTTCCTATTCTTGGCTAGCCAAATGTTCCATGCCACCGCAATGAAGATGGTTGTCCAATCTTCGTTTGAACAGTGTGAGGTGCTTGTGTCCGGAGTATAGATTGCTTGCGAGATGCTCCTTCTACCTGATGTGTTTGTGAATCCCATTTATTTCCAAATATTTTTTTATCTTGTCACAGGTTAGCAGCATGTGTGTTAGACTTTCTACCTCGCCATATTGATATGGGCATAGAACTGAATCTGTCATATTCTTCTTTAGCATTCTTTCCTTTGTAAATAATGTATCTTGCATTGCTAACTACATGAATATCTTGCATGTTTTCGGTGCTAGCGACTGTCATACTGCCGCCACGCCCTGCCGCACCGTCGAACGATCCCACCCGCTCTCCGCTCTCCCCCGGCTCGGTTCGAGACGAATCCGCACTGCGCGTAACCAATCCAACGGCCACAACGATCCAAGGGGTGGTCGGGAAATCATATTACCGACCGCGCGGTCGGTATTTCAAATACCGTCCACCCCCGAGTCCTACACTCTGCTTTCGCTCGCGCTGCCATCGTCACTAAGCTCGACCTGCCACGTGTGCTAATCTGGTCTACAAAGAGCTGCGAAAACTTGCAGCACCCACGATTAGCGCGGTCGCCGTCGACATCCGGGCCTCCGCCGCAGCGCCATGCTCGCACGCTCAACGTCCTGGACAGTGCGTTCGTTGACGAGGCGGAGCCGATGACGAACGGATGAGTGGTCTGGCAAGGCGCTGCTCGTGGCGCGGCCCGGCCGCAGCTCATGAATGACATTTCTACTTCCTACACAGCCTCTGCACTCTGCAGGACAACAACGCTGTCGGCTGCACGCGCGACGCCGACTCACGGAGTTCAAGTGTTTATGGTCCCGTGGCCGGCCATCAAAGTCGTGGGTTCACGGCGGCGCAAGCTGAGTCCAATTTTTTCTGAGATGGCATAGGAATTGAGACGCTAGTATTTTATCAGAAAACTCATTTTTTTCTGGTCTATTATTCACTTTGACTACTGGTACTGATCCACTAATCTGCGGTGTGAGTGTCTGCATGCCTCACTGTCTAGTGCTCTCTCCACTACGAATCTCTTTGTACCGACGAACAAGATATTCCAACCGAGCCTGCTCAACACAACAGACCAGGCCACGCTCGCCGTCAAACACGTCGCCTCTGTTCGGCCCTGCACCACCAAACCAGCGAACCGCCCGGGCAGTCAATCAGCGCCAAAAATACACGAGTTCCCGGCGAGACCACGCGTATGTCAGCGCATCAGGTGGGTTACGCACGGCGGCGGGGGACGAGAAGCGTGGCTGGGCATGTCACGTGTGCGCGTCTGCGCGGAGAAGGCAGATTCCTGCGTTTGAGCACATCCATCGATCGTGTCGCAGTCACGGTGCTGGGTGATCCCAAAGCCAGGATCTGGAAAGAGAGCGGTAGATAAAGGTCTCCGTCAGAGGAAGCACTAGCTCCCAAAGTACCGCGGCGAATTGCGTGCCACACACAGCTTGGTGTCTGTTTTTCAGGGCAGAGGAGGATGTCATGGGAACGGAATCTGCTGATCTGTTGGTTGAGCTCGTACGTACCCCAAAGAGGTAGCTACAAGGACCAAGCGCATACTACGCCTCCTCGAGTCCGGTCCAAATTGACCGGTCGAACTCGATCAGTCGCAGGCACTTGGTATAACAGGGTCGATTATGGAAGCTGTTGCAGACATGTCGGCCTCGAATTCAGGAAACCTGATGCAGTTGGTGACGCGCCGCTGACGACGTACGAGAAGCGTATCCCCAGTGTCCTCGTATTGGGGGCGTGCCGAACATGATCCCCATTCGTCCCGCGTCGCGTCGCGCCCAAAAGCTGGTCTTTCCATTTCGGTGGGCACCCAAGTCTTCTGCCCACCCCGCACCAAGGACGAAGAATTCCACGCACGATGATGGAGTCGCCGGCCGCCGCACCCGCCCATGTCTTCCGCACCGCGCCGCGGAACACAACGAGCCGCCTTATTTAGGCACCGCGCTCTCGGCTCCGTGTTTCACTGAATCGCGACGCGCCATGGGGGGCCGCGGGTTCGTCCTCCTGCTTTCCGTTCTATTCGCTGCCACTGCCAGCGTCGGTGTATGCCATGGCGCCGCGGCAGCTCCGGGGCCGGGATACGTCACCGTCTCCACCGCCAGCTTCGTCACCGCGGGCTCAGCTTCAACGTGCAACTCATCCCCCCCTGATTCAGGTGTGTACGCAGCTGCATCTCCACTGATTTCATGGCGTGTGCGTTATCAGCTAGAGCGCTGATGTGAAATTATCTCGCGGTTTCAGCTGCTGCGCCGATGCGGAATGGCACGTCGGCCGTGCTTCGCCTGACGCATCGGCACGGCCCGTGCGCGCCTTCGCAGACATCGTCGCTGGCGACCCCCTCCGTCGCCGCCATCCTCCGCGCGGACCAGCGCCGAGCAGAGTACATACTGAACCGGGTGTCCGGCGGCACCGGCGCGACGAAGCAGCAGCAGCAGCAACAACCGGGAGATTCCAAATCTGCGGCCGCGGCGGCGACGGTGCCGGCGAGCTGGGGCTACGGCATCGGCACGCTCAACTACGTCGTCACGGTGAGTCTGGGCACCCCGGGCGTGACGCAGACGATGGAGATGGACACGGGCAGCGACCTGTCCTGGGTGCAGTGCGCGCCCTGCCCCGCGCCGTCCTGCTACGCGCAGAAGGACCCGCTCTACGACCCGGCCCAGTCGTCCACCTACGCCGCGGTCCCGTGCGGCGGCGCCGCCTGCGCCGGGCTCGGCTTCTACGGTGACGGCAGCTGCGCGGCGGGCGCGAGGCAGTGCGGGTACGTGGTCAGGTACGGAGACTCGTCCAACACCACGGGCGTGTACAGCTCCGACGCGCTCACGCTCACGCCGCAGGACAAGGTGTCGAGCTTCTTCTTCGGCTGCGGCCGCGCGCAGGCCGGGCTGTTCACGGGGATCGACGGGCTCCTGGGCCTGGGCCGGCATCCCGTCTCGCTCGTGCAGCAGACGGTGGCCGCCTACGGCGGGGCCTTCTCGTACTGCCTCCCCACCACGCCCACCGCTGCGGGGTACCTCACGCTGGGCCGCCGGCCCAGCACCAGCGGCGCCGCCGTCGCCACCACGCAGCTGCTCTCCTTGCCCAACGCGCCCTTCTACTACATCGTGATGATGACGGGGGTCAGCGTCGGCGGGAAGGAACTCGACGTGCCGCCGGCCGTGTTCGCGGGCGGCGTCGTCGTCGACTCCGGCACGGTGGTCACGCGGCTCCCGCCCACCGCGTACGCCGCGCTGCGGGCGGCGTTCCGCGCCGCCATGGCCGCGTACGAGTACCCGACCGCGCCGCCCACGGGGATCCTCGACACGTGCTACAACTTCACGGGATACGGCAGCGTGACGCTGCCCACGGTGGCGCTTGCGTTTGGAGGCGGCGCGACCGTGACGCTCGGCGGGGATGGGATCCTGTCCTTCGGGTGCCTCGCGTTCGCGACCACCGGCGGCGAGGACGGCGGCGTGGCCATCCTCGGGAACGTGCAGCAGCGGTCCTTCGAGGTGCGCTTCGACGCCAGCTCCGTCGGCTTCAAGCCCAACTCCTGCTGATCTGATCCTCCATTTCCATCGTCGATTGACCTGTGACGACCTGTGCTCACGACGAATTAGCAGTAGCAGTGCTATGTATTTCCCTCTGCACGCTCGCACGTACACGACAGTATAGAAATACAGTACATACATACGTTGATACATATATACATAGCAGTGTAACACAGAGAGCATCATTTACACGGTGGTGTGTTGAGTTAGTAGTATTTCGTTATTAGTAGAATAAAGGTGCTAACAAAAGACCTCTGCGTGTTTTCACTTGACGCCTTCCGATTTGATTTTGCGCGCTGCAACTCTGCGGTCGATGTCTCCACGAACAACTTGTTGTGATTCGATCAAGGGGTAGTGAGATTTTAGGAGAACGCGTGGGCCCAGCCTAGCATTGCTGACAGTGTCTGGTCCTCCGTAACCGTAAGGACTTGTGACTAATGAGACTCGGACAGGTCATTGTGGACTCGATCCTGTCCCCACCAAAAGATGACATGATTGCTATCCAACAAAAAAAAAATGACAGGAGGGATCTTTATCTTGGTCTCTGAGGGCGAAAGAATGTTGGTAGGTGGCTGAACTTCACTTTCGAAGGTTCACTGCGGTCATTGCGATGCATCTCAAAAGAAAAACACAACATTGCGATGACATTCAACAAAACTCTCAAAATAAATCATCAATTATTGGTACTCTTACATATCAAGCGAGAAGCAAAAAAAAAATGCCTTTATTAATTATTAATATGACGAGAAGATCATCTTTATAGTGGTATAGTATATAGTTCACACTTGCATCAAGAAGTTGCTATCACAACAATAATTCGACTTCAAATAGAACTGCTAAATATAGTTGGGTGTTTGACCGATTTCGTAGTATATGATAGCTGCAGCCAACCGATCGAGAAGCGGCTGCTTGACCGTAGTACTATTCTGTAGTGGCAGTAGTGTGCTATCTCCGATCAGCAGGCTCCAGCCCGGAACCCAAAGGACCCCCCGCCAACGTCATACAACACCTCGAACGTGCGCTGCTGCACGTTGCCGATGATGCCAAAGGATCCGTCGTCATCGTTGGCCGTGAAGGCGAGGCAGTTCTCCAAGAGGATCCCGCTGACGTCGAGGTCGACGACCGCGCCGCCGGCGAACACCAGCGAGACGGGCGGCACGCTGATCGTGGTCTGCCCGCTGAAGTCGAAGCACGTGTCCAGGAGGGGCCGCGCCGGCGCCGGCTTGTACTGCTTCATCCCGGCCTTGAACGCCGCCGAGAGCGCCTTGTACGCCGTCGGTGGCAGCCGCGTGACGACCGTGCCGGAGTCCACGACCGTCCCGCCGGAGAAGACGGAGGAGGGGACGTTGAGCTGCCGCCCGCCCACCGTGATTGCCTGCAGCGCCACGGCGTAGAACGTCGGGACCTGGCGGCTCCTGAGCATCGGCGTCGTCACGAACCCGGATCCGGAGGACGGTCCGGCGCCGAGCGTGAGGAACCCGGCGGAGCTCGCGGTCGGCGGCAGGCAGTACGAGAAGGCGTTTCCGAACGTGCCGGCCGTCTGCGACACGAGCGACTGGGTTCCGCCGCCGAGGCCCATGAGCCCGTCGCTTAGGTCGTCGTCGAAGCCCGACTCCACGTGGCTGCACCCGAACTGGAAGCTCTCGACGACGTCGTCAGAGCCCAGCGTGAGCGTGTCGGAGCTGTACGTTCCCGTCGTGGTGGACCGGTCCCCGTAGGTGACGCTGTACTGGCACTGGGAGTTGGAGCAACCCGGCTGGTGGAGCTGCGCGCACGCTGCGGAGCTGCAGGAGAAGGCGGAGTAGGTGGTCGACGCGGCGGGGTCGAAGAGCGCGTCTGCCTGGTCGTGGCACTGCGGGCACGGCTTGCACTGAACCCACGACACGTCGCTGCCCGTGTCGATGAGCATCCTCTGGGTCGCCGCCTGCGAGCCGAGCCCGACGGTGATCACGTACTCCCCCGTGTTCAGGGAGGTGCCCAGGGTGGTCGGCACGGTGACGTTCGACTGCTGGACGCCGCTGCTGGCGCGGGAGAGCTTGCGCTGGATGTAGGCGGCTCGGAGCTGGTCGCGCTGGAGCGTCTCCTCCAACGTTGGCGGCGCCTTGTTCTTGGAGGACGTCGGGGAGCATGGGCCGTGCCGGTGGTGCAACCGCACCGTGGTGCCATTAGCGGACGAAGGAACGGCTGGGACAATCAAAGCAGGGGGGAACGGATTACAATCATTATTCACAAGTGGAATTGTCTGCATGTCATGGTCAATCACTGGTGTGTACCTTTGGGTTTGGAGCAGACGGACTTGGGCTTCATGGACTCGATGTCAAGAACTTTGTTGCTGCGAGCATCTCTTGCATGAGCGACAAGAGAATGGTAGCAGCTGCACAGGAGGGCAAGAAGCACAAGCTTCGGAACAGAGGCCATGGCTGCTAGGTGTTCCTCGCTTCTTCCTCTGACACTGTCCAGCAGCTGAGAACTGAGATGATGTGTAGCTGCTTGCAGGTTTTAGAAGAATGCCACAACTCTCGTGCTTATATAGAGCACCAGAGCCAAGTCCAGTCCATCCCATGCAAAAGCGTTTGAGTGCCCCGGCACGTACGCCACAAGACTAACTGGACGGAGACTCGTGGTAGACTGGGTAAGGTTGACGTGCATACATCAGAGGGACGACGAAATTAAACTGGACCGCTTCCTCTCCTAACCTTGAAGGAAAATGAAAATGCAGAGATTCTCTAACAGATCGAATCAGTACTCTCCCTTTTTTTTCATTCAACGAAACAGTCTCAGAATGAATGAACTCGTTAAGACCCCGTACTACGCATTAAGACCTAACAACGAATCATTTAAGTGCGTCGTAGCTAAGCGAACTTTGGGGGGGAAAAGACTCAACGCGTCAACTTGCAAATACCACTAGTTAAGTACCTGAACCAGAGAATCTCTTCACCACCGCTGCATTCCCGGCTTCTAGACGGACCAACGTAGACTATATATAGGTCTAGAGTTGATTTCTTGGTCCATGCATTTGTGCCAATAATAGCTCCGTCAGTTTTGCGCTCGGCGACACCTTGGCCTGCGGACTACTGTAGCTCGTAGTGGTAACAACCTGATGTTGTACCCTCGTTTGTTTCTCGCCGAGGGGACGCGTCGTTTGGAAATGCGGTGGACATTCTCGGCGGCAATGCACTTAAGCGACATAAGATTCCACAGATGCATCCGGTCCGGTGCATGGCCAAACCCAGTATTCTACTCCCGCAACAGCGTTCCGCTTCAAATGTCGTGGAGAACGGGCTGTTGCCCCGCGGAAACTGCGCGCGCTCTGAGCTTTTTTGCCTTGGCTGGTGGCTTGGCCGCGTCGCGAGTAGACCGTGAGTTCGGCGGTGGTCACGCGGCATTCCGCGCCGCTCGCGGGGATTCTCGACACGTAACTAATACAACTCCACCGGGTACGGCAGGGCGACGCTCCCCACGGTGGCGCAGCAGTGGCGCTGGCGTGCGGCGGCGGCGCTACTGTCACGCTAGGCGGCGCGCGACGGGATCCCTGTCATTCGGATGCCCCGCGTTCGCGCCCAGCGGCAGCGGCGACGGCGGCGTGTCGCCATACTCGGGAACGTGCAGCAGTGGCCAGTGATCTATCGGACTAGCAGTAGTATATTTACTTCAGAAATACATATATACATAGTAAAATACATACAGAAAGCACCCTTGAGGCCTTGACACGATCCTCCGTTCCAGATTATTATACATACAAACAACGTGTACGTGGTGTTGCGAGTTACTTATGCTCCGATCGGAAGGGCTTCCTACAACTATTACAGTAGGAAACTGAAACCATCGTTTTACTCTTCCGTCCCAAACTAAATAGTATCATTCTAGCATCCAATATTTTTTATATAAAAACAAAAACAAAAGAAACATATATCACATGCCCCAATCCATGACCTATCCGACTTTTTCAACTTCTCCTTTGAGAGGGTCTCAAAGACTAGCGAAGCTCGCCAACACCGCGGAGTATGCATGCTACACACTATGCCACCGTTGTCCATCAACGTCCACAATTGGCATCAATTGACATTCTAAATTAAATGTTATTCTAACGCTCAATATTTTCACTTGAAAATAAAACAAAAAGGCAAGTGTATGCACTAATCCATAACCTTGTCTTTAACTAGCTGCGTTCTATCCCACAAAATTTCCCTATTCCAGTGTACCTCAATATTTAACTAGGAAGCATATGAATGGTCTGATTGAAGGTTGGAAGAGCAAAGAGTTTGGTGTTTGCATCCTCATCGAGACAAAAGTTTAAAACATTTATCTTAAAATCAAAATATATCAAATCAAAATGTATAAGACAAAGTACAAATTGTCAAGAAACCTTTACTGACTAAACTATATAATCTAATATTTGTTCATAGTATAGAAATCAGTGGTCGTAATACATGAGGTCTAGCTCGATCAATAGGCAGGTTAGAAGATACTCTACTACCTATCAATGGAAAAGCAATATAATATATTATTATGTCTTTATTAATAAAGTATATCATGGGAAGATCATCTTTTGGATAGTATAGTATATAGTTTACATTTGCATCAATAAGTTGTTATCACAACAAAAATTTTGAATGAGTTGTTAAAAATAGTGTACTATTTTGTGCTCAGCTTGTTAAATGAATAATATTACAAAAAAAATACTATAGACATGAAGCAAGTTGGTTAGAAAAGTGACAAATAAAGCTTTTAAAAGTACACAAATCTGGGCGCTAATGACAAAAAGACTTGATGTTGATGATAATATTCAGAAAGTTGGCTCTATGTTATAATCTTCTTGTTGATATTTTCCTCTTTTGATGCATGTAGTAAAAGTCTATTAATCCTAGACCAGTGTATGATGATTGAAGGAGACGTTGAAGAACTTTGATCAAGTGGTGTCGTCATTGAAGAAGGTTTAGACATAAGTTCAGCTACATGGCAAAAATGTAGAAGCAGATAGTGAAGTCAAACTCGGAGGATGAAGTATGAAAAGGAAGATTGCATTGGAGATCATCTGAATTTGGAAGGAGAACAACATCTGAGCAAATTAGAGAATGCATACTCCCTAAGAATGAAATATGTCGTACTGATTGATAATTGATGTTGTAAGTAATAAGAATCAATACCATTAGAATTTTTTAAGTACCACGGTTAACTAAGTATCAAAAAACTTATTCTCTATTATTACTAGAGAGAGTAATAGACTACAAATTTAAAATGAAATATATAAAATTTTGAAGTTTTGTTTTTGAGCTTAATGTTCACTAATTGATAAGCATTGCTTAACTAGCAGACATTTGAATTGTTTGATGATTGAAGGAACAAAGAGCTTAGTATTTACATCCCAATCAAGATAGAAGTACAAAACATTGAGCTTAAAATCTGAACTTATTGAGACAATGTACAAATAATTAAGGAGCTTTTACTAGCTAAACTGTACGCTTATATGTTCGTTGAGTTAGCTATCGTAATACATGGGGGATGGGGCTTAGCTCGATCAAAAGGGTTGTTCTTTTTTTTTTTGTAAAAAAAAAATCTATATAAAAGCAAAATGCATGTTTAGAAGACACACTCTGAAGCATGGTTATACTCCCACTGTACCAGATAAATAGACCATCAATTATTGGTAACACTACCTGGTTACCTATCAAGCTAAAAGCAATAGGAATATATTATTATGCGTTTATTAATAAAATATCAAGAGAAGGCCAATCGTATTTTGGATGGTATATAGTATATAGTTTACATTTGCATGAATAAGTTGCTATCACAACAACAATTTAAAATGGAACTGCTAAATATATGTACCTGACTGTTTGACCCATTTCGTGGCGTGTACCACGCAGCCACAAACAAAGTGGATAGGCGACTAGTATCTGATAGCTGCAGCCAACGGAGAAGCGGCTGCTTCACTGTAGTCCGCGTATAGTGGCAGTGTTCCACTCACGCCGGATCAGCATGCTCCAGCCCGGAACCCAACGGAGCCCCCAGCAACGTCGTACAACACCTCGAACGTGCGCTGCTGCACGTTGCCGATGATGCCGAAGGAGCCGTCCTCGTCGGTGGGTGCGAAGGCGAGGCAGTTGTCCAGGATAATCCCGGTGGCGTCGAGGTTGACCACGGCGCCGCCGGAGAACACGAGCGCGACGGTCGGCAAGCTGACCGTGGTCTGCCCTGTGAAGTCGAAGCAGGTGTCGAGGAACCCGCTGGACGGCGCCGGCTTGTACTGCTTCATTCCGGCCTTGAACGCCGCCGAGAGCGCCTTGTACGCCGTCGGCGGCAGGCGCGTGATGATCGTGCCGGAGTCGACGACCGAGCCGCCGGAGAAGACGGAGGGCGGGATGCTGAGCTGCCGCCCGCCCACCCTGATGGCCTGCAGCGCCACGGTGTAGTACGTCGGGATTTCGGCGTCGACCATGGGCGTCTTGACGAAGCCTGATGAAGTCCCCGCGCCGAGCTTGAGGAACCCGGCGGAGCTGGAGGTCGGGGGCAGGCAGTACGAGAAGGCCGTCCCGAAAGTTCCCGCGGTCTGCGACACGAGCGACTGGGCTCCGCCGCCGAGGCCCATGAGCCCGTCGGTCTGGTCGTTGAAGCCCGACTCCACGTGGCTGCACCCGAACTGGAAGCTCCGGAGCGTGTCGGAGCCCAGCTTGAGCGTGTCGGAGCTGTACGTTCCCGTGGTGGTGGACCCGTCGCCGTAGGAGACGCGGTACTGGCACTGCTGGGAGCTCGAGCAACCCGGCTGGTCGAGCTGCGTGCAAGCGCCGGAGCTGCAGGAGAAAGGGGCGTAGGTGGACGACGCGGCGGGGTCGAAGAGGGCGTCGGCCTGGTCGTGGCACTGCGGGCACGGCTTGCACTGCACCCACGACACGTCGCTGCCCGTGTCGATGAGCAT
Source organism: Eleusine coracana subsp. coracana (assembly GCA_032690845.1). Classification (NCBI taxonomy): domain Eukaryota; kingdom Viridiplantae; phylum Streptophyta; class Magnoliopsida; order Poales; family Poaceae; genus Eleusine; species Eleusine coracana. The sequence continues at coordinate 65,843,871 of CM064420.1, forward strand.
CCTCTGGGTCGCCGCCTGCGAGCCCAGGCCCACGGTGATCACGTACTCCAGCGTCTTCAGGGCCGTACCCAGGGCGGTGGGAACCGTGGCGTCAGATTGCTCCACGGCGCCGCCGGTTCTGGCGCGGGAGAGCTTGCGCTGGATGTAGCTGGCGCGGAGCTGGTCGCGCTGGAGCATCTCCTCCAATGTTGGCATCTTCTGGTTGGAGGAGGCCGGGGAGCATGGCCCGTGGCGGTGGTGCAATGGCAGCGTGGTGCCGTTGACGGACGACGGAACGGCTGAAACGATCAAAAGCAGGGGAAACGGGTTACAATGACAGTCGTCCAACCAAGTGGAATTGCGTGCGTGACCTGGCCAATCAGCGGCGTGTACCTTTGGGCTCGGAGCAGACGGTCTTGGGCTTCATGGCGTCCATGTCAAGGACCTTGTGGGTGCGAGCGCCTCCTGCTGCATGAGCGACGAGGGAATGGTAGCAGCTGCACAGGAGGACAAGAAGCAGGAGCTTCGGAACAGAGGCCATGGCTGCTAGGTGTTGCTTGCTCCTGCTTCCCCTGGCAGTGTTGCAGAGGATGGGTGATGCAGCTGGTTGCAGGTTTTAGAGCACCAGGACCCCTGCTTATATAGAGCACTCGAGCGCAGTCCATTCCATGCACGCGTTCGGGTGCCCGGGGACGTACGCAATCAGACTTCTTTTGATGGAGACTCGTGGCGGACTGGGGTGATCGAGTGGCGTGCATACATCACAGGGATGAGGGACGACCAAACTGGACCAAGGCGTGCGGTCCTCTCCTAAAAATGAATAATGTTGCCGCCTTGATCAGCGCACAAAGAGCGAGCGCCAGTTTTGAATTCTTCGCGGTCTGATTGGATTGGATGTTTCCTCGGGACGGAGGATTGGGCAATAACGCCCGTCTTGCCGTAGACTTTGTGTCCTTGTTTGGAGTGCGGGAATCCTACCACATTTTGTTCAATTTTTATTGAGATTCTGTTTCTCCGAATCGGGTTACGTGAGAACATGTATGAACGAACGGAGGACTTGGGTCCCTAAATTATTGTGTCAAATTACAGTGACCGTGAGTATACTAACATTTCCGTCGTTTTCTCTGTCCTTTTGTGTTATGGTGCTGTTATACACCACTTCACGTCGCATTTTGTACAAAGCCACGTCAGTTTGAGAAGAGGTCACATCGCTCGCCTTCGCCGTCGAAGAATCAATATTCTGCACGCTTGTCCTCAAGAAGAAGAAAATGCAGAGATTCTGTAACGGAACAGTGATACTCTACGGTTCTTCTTCCACCAAAACAGTCTCAGGATACTCCTTAATAACCCCTACTTCACGTTAAGACCTAACTCCCAATCATTTCTGCAAACCAACTAGCAACTTTAATATTCGCAAGAAAAAACTAACAATTTTGAGTGCGTCATAGCTAACCAAACTTTGGGGGGAAAAGACTCCATGCGTCAACTTGACAGCTAAGCTCAACGCATTACGCATGAATCTCTGTACTGCCCCTTCGATTCTTCCCTGCTTCTGTGGACGGATCAGCAGCAAATACTACTTTGTAGACTAGAGTTGATTTCTTCGCTTGCCACTTGCGCCGTCTGTTATGCGCTTGGCGACACCGACTGATGAAGGCGGCGGACTTATCACGCGCGGAAGGTATACGAGCTGGTAGTAAATGCCTGATGTTGTTGCTTCGTTTGTTTCTCGGCAAGGGGACGCGCCGTGTGGAAACGAGATGGACTTTCTCGGCGCCGATGCCCGTAGGTATCATATCATTCCACAGTAGCTTCTACCCGGATGATGCAGCTATCGGGTGCACGGCCAAACCCAGTATTCTACTCCCGCAACAGTGTCTCGCCTCAACTGTCGTGGAGAACCGCGGGAATTGCGTGCGCGCTGAGCTTTCGCCTTGGCTGCCGGCTTGGCCGCGTCTGAGTCGATCGATGGTGAGTTCGGCCGGCGGCTTCAGTTTGTTCTGCTCCGTGGATTCCTGAACAGTGGCGAGCGCGTATCTGCGAGAGCGACGTCGTCGGGAGAGCGGCTGATGCTTCTACCACAACACTTATAATCTTTCCCGACAGTTTTTCACACTGGTGGCCGACAGTTTCTACTCATTTGGTAAGTACCTACCAAAAATGTGGGAACTGTGTGTTTTGTCAGGAATTGTGTTTTAATTTCGTAATACACTAAAACTGTTAGGGAATACTATACATTTTGCACTAGAAATACTGTCGGCCACTTGAATATGAAATACTAGAGACTATCAAATCGTTGACCATTTGTGAAAAAACTGTCAGGAAAGACGCATGGTGATCATGTAGTGTACGCAGCTGCTTCTTGCCTTGTCACTTCGGTTCGCGACCGATCGTTCCATTATTGATTGCTGATCTGAGCTATGCTTGTGTGATTATTTGTGTGTTGTCCTTGGCAATTTGAAACGGATCTGACGTACTTTTCAGGAGACGTGAGAGCTTCGCCGGGCACACGATGCCGTCCCCTTAAGAGAAACTTGCCGCGGAAGCCGGTGCACGGTCATTCGGTGCCTCGATGATTCCATTCTGTGTTTATACATTTCAGTCGTTCCGATGGACATCGACGAATTAATACGAGATTCTGTTTGCTTAGCAGTAGTTATCCTCTGTCCTGCAGTGCACGGCGCGAACAGGAATCTTAGCCGGGAGAGAGACAAGCCCCCTGCTCCCAGAATTTGCCCGGGCCCTGGTCGCGCCCAATGTGGGTCGAGCAGTCGACAGCACTTGCCGGAAAACGCCGCGGAGTTGAACTGTCGAAGTGTGAATTGTGCCTGCGAACTCGAGGGTGCCCAGTGCCGCCGTTCCCAGTCGCGCCTTCTGCTCATGACGTGCCCAGAGGTGTGCCGAGGCCCGGCCGGCGCTAGCGAGAGGGAAGGCGATTGGGACGGGACCGAGCGAAAACACAGGCCCCCTCTTCTCCTCGGTCGAGAACGACACCGCACATCCACCTCGTACCCGTGCAGTGCCGTGCGACGGGAAGCTTGCCGTCACCGGCTCTGCGATACATACTGGGGAAAACGATAGCAATGTGAATGTGTTTTCACACATGCGTACAGTCTTTCAAGTCTGTTTAAATTGCCATGCTGGTGAATGTTGCAAACAACATGATGTACAACTTATTACAACATCAGCGTGAGAAAAAAGGAATATTGCATTGTACAGACTCTTTTATATACCTCCAATAAATTCCTGTAGGGGCTCTGCCTCTCCCAGTTCTTAAAAAAAAGAAAAAATACTGCACATTTTGCGCAGGTCTCTCTTTGACCACACTTTCCGCACTGCAGTATAGGTTGCTTCACAGCAAGAGAAGTGCATCTGACTCTAGTATGTAGTATCTGCTCCAGTTGCCTTTCTACTCTAATTCCATTCTCCATCCTCAACCATGTAAAGTAAAATCCACTCGTAACATGAATAAATAGCTGATACGAGCAGGGATACAACAATAATACCAGCAGTAGATGACAACGTTTGCAAAATTGATCAGACTTTGCCCGTACTCCTTTACACGAGATCACAGTGGTCTATATACCTGTCTTATCTATGTCTGTATCCCCAATGCAGAGATGTTGTCTGGTCCAGGGGTATATCACTTACTGCTGTAGTATCATAGGGCACAGAAATCTTTTGTGCCCATTTACTGCAAGGTCAAAGTATTATGTTCTCTGTGTCTTTACCAATCCTCAATTCATCCCTTGCCAATCACAGTACTATTAACATGCCATTCGCCGGTATATGGTCTTCCAGTTCTCAATTTCCTCCCTTCACAAGGAAATGGACAATCATATTAGCATACCTTGGAAGAATAAGTTAAATACAAGGAGATATGGAAATACAAGGTTTCAGGCAAAAATACGAGCTTATGACTAACCTCAAGCAGCAGTCAATGGAATCATAATGAAGAAGGGCAATTGGCTTGCGCCTTCCTGCAGTTCCATGGCCAGCACCACGCTTAACCACAGGAAGCTGCTTCACTCCTCTGGCCTCCATAAGATTTTTTGCAGTGGTCAAATCAGTGTCCACAAAACATGTTAACAATCCACGTTCAGTCCCCCGGTACTGAAATCCTCGAGTAATACATGAAGAAATGGTAGAAGAGTTTTCCTGCAAACATCATTTGAGTTAAATAATTCTCTCTAATATAGAGGTTACAACAAATGCTCATCAGTTACATTAAAAAAAACAACTACACATCAGCCATATACCGAACTTTGGTTTTCCATCCTTAAATTGCATGGTTAGCTCATGAGGAGCAAAAATGGCACATGCTAAATTGTTACTTTTTTTTTACCAAAGTTTTATTTCAATGAATCAAAAGAAATTTCTTTCACCATGTAAACATACATCAGACTTCGAATGGTCTCCATCGATGATGCTCTCCGCATGCAATTCAAATCCCATGCGCTGCAGATCTCCCAATGTAATAATTCCTTCGAGACAATCTTCAGGATCCACAACAAGGGCACAATTTTGCTGCTTATCATGCAATAGCTTGAGAACTGCAGTTACTGTGGCAGATGATAGCACTTTGACATAGATCTTTGACATGGCCTGGTAGACCTGATTGAAAAGTGTAGAATCAACATAAAAACAGCATCATTACAAACCTGCACTTCATTACTGTTTTCAACTATCCAGTAAGAGAAAATAATGCTACTATGCTAACAAGCATAGGAAATGAGTGAAGGTCCCAGCATAGAGGTTGACAAACCTTCAGGTCATCCAGAAGCATTTCCTCGTTGTATGTTCCATAGTTACTAATGTCAGTTTGTAAGATAGTGAGCTCAAGGTTATTTACATCATCACCTCGCCTCAAGCTACCATTTCTTTCTTCTGATGAAATGGAAGAATAACCACGTCTGGGTATTCTAAAGCCAGAAGGCTCAGCATCGTTGTGCTGGTTTACCACAGAAGGGACCCATATAGCCAACCCAACTGCTCCCTGTTAGATGAGGATCAGGAAATAAAATGGGTATTATTTTGAACATGTCAAAACAGGAGATGAAAACAGCTCACACATCAACTTCTTAACCATAGTAATGAGACAGAAATGAACAGCTCACACATCAACTTATTAACCATAGTAATGAGACTGAAATGAATTCATAACTTGTGAACAGATATAAATGTTTAATTAAACAAATAACTGTACGTACCATGAGAGGAAGCAAAATCCTATAATCCTTTGTCAGCTCAAAAAGCAGCAAAACTGAAGTCAAAGGAACTGAACAGACTGAAGCTAATGTAGCAGCCATTCCAACCTACAGTTCAGAAAATCAGATAATAAGTGCCACTGGTTAACACAATCAGGAAAGTGTTATTGAAAAGATTTTTTTTTTTTTTGGAAAGTGGACTTCAAAGGAACTTACTAGAGCATAAGCTTGTGGCTGTGCAACAGCAGCATTACCAGGTATAGCTAAATTTATCAAATAAGCAGATGAACCTCCAAAAACAGCTCCAACAGCAGAACCAATCATCAGGCTTGGAGCATATAGCCCACCCACAAGGCCAGAGCCCTTGCAGAGGGCAGTTGCTACTACCTTTGCAGCTGCGAGTTGAGTTAACAGCCAGATACCAGGAGCAGAAGCACTTTTCCCAGTATGCAATATTTCTTCAACATTTGTGAAGCCCCAGTATAAAATCCCAGGATACTTCAAAGCTATGAGGCCGGCTCCCAGCCCACCCAAAGCAGGGTACACAACAATAGGAAAGTCGTATTTTTCCTTTATGTGCCCAAATAAGCTTGAAAACCATGCTACCAGTCGGTCAAATACCACACTCACAGCTCCACAGAGCATTCCTAAGATGAGGTACAGAGGTAGCTCTGCAAACAATTGAAGAGATGATGGTAAGCCTTTAAAAAACACATTTTCACGTATACATCGACAAAACAAGAGAACGAAGCTATGAAGTCTTCAAAATGGCAGGTCAATATCATAGAATCATGAGATTTCTGAAAGAAATTTGAAAATTTGGAAAAAAGCATCAGTTGTGGACATTATAGCATAACCTCTATTTTTCTTGGGAAAATGTCCTTTTATTAGGCCCTGACTGCTGCTGTAGCCAGGCCAAAAATGTTTCAGGAACTGATAAAGATACTTGTAACTCCAAAAAATCACATAATTGGGCTTGATGAATCGACAAAGAAAAGATTTATGCAGGAGGTGCTCCACAGCGTGATAGATGTTACTGTATGTGTATATATGTATTTCAACAGCAATTAATGGACTAGGCTACAATTGGTGTGAGAAAGGATCAGAGCATATACCAGCAGCAGATTTTAGCTCATATGCTGGTACTATAAAAGCTGGTCTTTCTCCAAGTAAAACATTTGATACAGTAGATGATATAACAGATGCCAGTATTATCATGGCCGTCGTAAATGGGGGTGAATTTTCTGCTTTAAGCGGCCTCAATACAGTTTCAATGGCAAAAAAACATCCAGCAACTGCCGCATTGAAGCCTGAAAAGCCACACGCAAGGAACAATATATTAGCAAGATCGCATTAGGAACAAGAGTAAATGCACAGCTTAAAACTCAAAACTGCAGGTAGGGCTGTCAGCATATACAACTAAGATGACGTTGGACAAGCATTAACTACTGTCTACACCTAGAGAATCCATACTGAGTAGGATGACATATAATTATCTACTAATTAATGCAATAATACCTGAAGCAATTCCAGCAGCTGCACCAGCAGCTACAAGAGCGATCCGCCTTTCCCGGTTATTCTCCATCATTTCCGAGCATGCATTTGCACATGATTTGCCGATATCCACACTAGGACCTTCAGGCCCCAATGAGCAACCAGTCCCTAGAGTAACAGCAGCCTGAACAGCCTTCACAGTTGGGAAGATGGCTGCAACAAAGTTGATACCTTGCCTCCGTGCTGTCTTGGAAAGTTTGAACTGATCAAATATTTCGAGCAACCCATGCATCATTCCTACAACCACACCTCCAGTCACTGGTATCAGTAGTATCCTGTGCCAAGTATCAGACAGCCTCTGCAGGCGGAGCCATGCTGCGCCTTCGTTTGGAGTACCTGCCCATGCCCATTCATGGATGACATGAACCTAACAAAGCCATTATGGAGCTGTATATAGAATCAGTCATGCAAGATACAACCACACATCTTCTCTTATTTAAGATTCAACCGATTGGGTTACAGATAGCTACTAGCATTTATTTCAAATTGAGGTTTTGGGGTTATAGATAGGGATAATTAGCATTAGCATAATGTGGCATGTTTGGGCCTCCAAGGTTCAATTTGCAGGTCAATCTAGCATAATGGTCATTTAAGTACATGCCAGTTTCCAAATATGAAAAAGGAGTAATATTATGCGATGAGTGTACAAAATGTTAGGTGGGTACTAGGCACCAAATTTGCAGCATGCTGTGAACTACTAATCCACTAATAGGCAAAAATTGAATAAAATTGGCAGCATGATGTGAACTACTAAATCCACTAGCAATTAGTGCACATTCTAAAATTAGCATGAACCGTTAACATCAAGTACACCCAAATAGTAGAACTCAACTTAGTAAGCAAGCTAACTTTAACTGCAGTGCAATGTCCGAGTACGGAGTACCCAATCAGCAAACAGCAAACACTCACCCCGCGGTTAAACGCGGCGACGCAGATGCCGGTGGCGAGGCCGAGGAGGCATCCGATGAGCAGCAGCGCCCACTCGGGCGGCGCCCCGTCCCCGAGCTCGTCATCCTCCCCCGACGCCGCCGCCCGCTCCCTCTGCCGCTGCGACGGCGTCGTCTGCTCGGCAGCCGCGGCGCGATCGAGCTGCTGGTACTGGAGTTGCTGCTGGTTGCGGCGCCCAGATCCGCGGGCGAGGTGGCGCAGGAGGCCGCGCACGCCGCCGCCGCTGGCGCGCCTCGGCGACGCGGTGACGGTGGCCTCGTCCGCCTCGAGGTCGTGCTGCTGGTTCCCCGCACCGCGCGGCGACGGGCAGGACGGCGACGGCGATAAGGCCGCCGCCCCGGCAGCGTGGGCTCTGAGGAGCGAGGCGTGGTCGTCGTCGCTGGCGGACATCGTGGCAGGTAGGCAAGCGGGTGGCGCCACCTCGTCGGGTGTCAGGAAAGCGGCTGCCGCATCGGCCGAGATCTGGGGGCGGGAACGCGATTGCGAATGCGAGCGAGGCAGGCAAAGCGGAAAGGTTGACGAAGCGTGGGCGCGGTTGTTCTAATACGAGGAGCGAAGAGGCGACGACGCGGGAGAATGCGGGCAAGCAGAAGAGGCCGAGCACGGGGTGAGATCACGCGACCGCGAGCTGACGAGCATGAAGAGAGACAGAGACACGACGGGACGGACGGGTCGGTGGACCTGCGACTGCGAGTGACCCGGGTGCGGCGCGCCCGGGCAGCGAAGCTCGAAGCTGCGTGAATCTGGTCATCTCAGATTCCTACAGTGCAGGAGACCGGATCTTCGGAGACGGGTGGGGAGCACGAGCTGCACGACGCCTCGCGCTGGCGCGCGCGTGCAGCCCCTGCCTGTGGTCTGCCTCGACTGAGCGAGCCGGCGCCCGGCGGACGCTGACTGAAACTGCGTGTGTTGTTCATTTTCTTTTCTTTTAGCGAATCCTTGCACTAATCATGTGACAAAGATCCGTATCATAACCTAAAGGCTAAAGCTTGTGTCTATTTTTGTCGTGATATTGCTATTATCTGGTTGGTGAGCCATCGTTGTCGTAGACAGAAGAACACCGTGGTGACCGACTGACGATCATTTTTGTACTAGATCCTGTTGGCGCTTGAGACAAAGGTTGAGTGAAGAAACATTTCTCGGTTATAAGTTACTAGATCATTTTTGTAGTGAAGATCTTCTGCGGAGTTCGTTCTCACTGTGGCACCGACAGATGACATGAACTTATCAGTTCTCAATCTGGCACCGACAGATTCAAACGTCTTGACTCTTGAGGCGCACAAGATCTGAAGCACAAACATGATTTGTTCCAATCGGACCAGACGAGCCCATTCCACGTAATGGGCCTAATTTCTTTTTGCGGAGAAGAAGCCTAGCCCAAGTAACAGGCTTGCTTGTACCTGGGCCATCTTGCGTATAGCTACATACCGAAGGCTCAAAAATCGATTTATATCGCGGGCCATCTTCTGCTCAAATTCGATTACCTTACAGGCTCCAATTTTCGCGGAAAACAAGGCCAGTCCAGTTTCATCATCATTTTGCCTTTTCTATTGGTCATGGAATGCTAATTGCGGTTGTTCAGATATCAAAATCAAAATTTTGATTTCAATAAAACCTAACTTTGTCTCTTTATCTCTTCCTTCTTCAATGGAGCAACGCCACGAGCCCTGCATGGCACTCAACGCATCTCCCGAAATTCTTGAGTTGCCTCATGTCTTTTTTTCGTTTTGAGGAAGTAGTGGACTCATGTCTGTCATCGCCTTCTCATCATCGCTGCCCCCAACCAGAATCTATCCAAAGGAGGATCAAATAAACAAATTCAAGTAGCCTGTACTACCATAAAGCCTCGCCGCACAGCGCATCATACACAATTACACAGCATCACATCGACGCGCAACCTAATACAGTACGCTACCACATCCTACCCCTCTTTGTGACATATACGTGCACACGGCGCATCATGTAGTACAGTAGTACCTTCTCCGTTTTAAAATTGTTATTGTTATTGATTTTTTTTATTATTTTTGATCATTTATCTTATTCAAAATATTTTAAAAATTATCATATATTTTTTTATTAGATTTATTACTAAATTTAATTTAAAATATAATTAATAATTTTATATATTTAAGATAATTTTTTAAATAAAACGAATAGTCAATGTTCATGAAAAAAATCAATAACAACAATAATTTTAAAACGTAGGGAGTATATACTTTCCTTCTTAGCCGGCGGACACCTTTCTTCATGGGCATGAAATGAAATTTCGGCGCACGGCCGCGCGCGCTTTATCGTCTTCCACTCCCAGTCCCCGAGAGCTGCCGATCCATCCATTCATCGCGCGGGACAGCTCATGTGGTTGGTGAAATGGCCGTTTCCATTGCTGGTGTTCGTGTCGCCGGTTGGTGCGCGCCTGCATCTCTGCTTCTGATCATTCCCCTATCAATTCATGGGCTCATGGCAGCAGTCAGTGTGCTGTTGCCCCATGCATCCCATGCGTCAGGATGAAGCTTCCGATGGAAAAAGATTCACCGGCAAATGATGAGATGCTGGATTCTGTTTCCTGCTCCAATAACTGAACGATGCAATTCTCGATCGCTGCTCCAGGAACATGATGCCGTTATGTATCGTTTAGCATGCAGGTTCCTCTCATCTCTACTTTTTCTGTGATGCTGAAGTGAGAGTGAGGCTAAGTATGCTTTTGCTTACTATATAGTACAAGCTCAACACTGAAGTTGCTGTCAGTGGCAACTATTTTGGTGCTGGTTCTCAATGTCTCAAACCAACTTTCTTTTTATTCTTTTTTCTCTCAACATGTGGTAGGAGGTCACCTCATTCAATTAAGAGAGGAGAAAGGAGTTCGATAATACTCTAACGATCCCTCACCAAGAGTTGAAGCCACTAACAGCATTTGGTAACCACCGCAAGCAGTCTAAAATTTGTCAAAGCTAGTACGACTGATGTTGGACGACATTTATAACTGATGGAAGTTCCATTAACCTAGATAGGTGCGCTTAACTGCCAGCTTAATTGGACCCGGTTAGCCGAAGCCGGCTTCATAATTGTGCACCTACCTTGGTTGTGAGATACAGAAAAGCAGCAGCTCTTGTTTACCATCTTGATCATTGTGTACATCAGGACAATCCTAATTTTGGTGGCAACAATACCGGTACAAGCCACCGACACAGAAGACCCAGGCTTCGTTACAAAGAGAAAATTTAAATTTTCTTTTTTTTTTGAAAAGATGCTGCTGAAGAAAAGGCTTTATGCCTGAATAAAAGTACAGCCTTCGCAGAAATAAGCAGTTATAGCAGTAGGTAGTTGGAATGGATCAAAACAGATCATTTCGACCGGCGAAAGCTACCGATGTGATTCCCGGAGCAGAAAGGGCGCTCGGGATCTCTATAAAAGGGCCACGAGCTGCCGAGGCTTTCTTATTGTCACAGAGCCACAGGCCACAGACACCTCAAGAAGGAGAAGCAGAGGAAGGTTTCAGATAAGATGGCGCTGCTGCTTCGCCTTGTAGCCCTCTCCCTGCTTCTCGCAGTGGCCACTGCTATCAGGGACATCACTGATCCATGCTCGTCAGAGATAAAGGGTACTGCTCCTGACTTTCGTTTATCTTGTTGATTGTTTCATGGTTTTGGTTGCCGTCAGTTTGTTTTTTGGTTTATGCATGTAATTCAGACTGTCAAACAATATATACCGACATATATAGCTTATTAATAGCAGTACATAGTAAGCTTAGACACCGCTATTTTTCTCTGTGTGACGAATCTTAAGATTACGACGACAGATAACATAGTTGAAGCTCAACTCTTTATCTTCAAAATGCAAAAACATTTACAATCAGAGTCTGCACTCTGCCTTGTCCATGTCAAAGTGCTGTATGAAAATTGACAACTAGGGTAGGAGCCAAAGGACAATCAAGATCGAATCTTCTCCATATGCTCGCTCAATTTCTTAACTTCTTCCTCCACCAGGAAAAAGAGAGAGCAGGGAACAGTATAGAAGCACGTTAGGTACTCGTATTATCGGTAGATTACTCGTGCTTTTTCACGGTTAGGTGCATGCATTTTCTGGTGGCCAATGTCTGCTTAGCTTTGTGCTGATTACCTGGCTGGCGCGAGTGGCAGGCTCACACAGTTGCACAAACCATTGATCATTAGATAATTATTAATAAACTGGTGTCTGCACTAGACACTTTTCCTCTGCCGACATTTACACTTTCAATATAAAACCAAATCTTGCTTTAAATTGATCACCTTTTGGCGAAGCCGCACACACGGTTCCATCCAATTCATTCAGTGAAACAGCCGTACTACGGGTGTACTACTGCGCTCAAAAACTGTGAAGCTCAAACGAACTGGACTTCCTCGCCCGTGATTGGAAATTTAAAACCTTTCAATCGTTTCCACCGCCAACCATCATATCTATCACGTCGGCAAAGAGTGGCGGTAGAAATGGGCGTCAAAGAAAACGTCACCGGACGGGCATGGTTTTCAATGCGGATCGCGATCAAGACGCTATTCGATTCGATGGCCACCTTTAATTTATCCTTTTATTTTCCACAAGTCCATGCATGTACCGCACGGCATTATGTTTACCAAAAATGTGAATATATATCCATGTGATTTGGCTACACGTGTGTAGCCCCATAGCCATCCCTGGGGTTGCAGTGGTCCAGCTTCCTTTTACAAATTGAAGTACTAGTAAGTAATAGACACTACAAGTACAGTATAGTATTCTCCCTTGTTTTGGAAAAAAATATCTTGGGCAATTTGCATCCAAGTTATGGGCATTTTTTGTCCGTGCCATCAATTTGTCAGTGGCATGTGGGGCCTGGTCCCACATGTCATTGACATAACGGTGGTACTGGTATAGATGAAAAATGAATTCGATGTGGTGATATAGATGAAAGTCACTGAAGGCTTTAGATTTTCGATCTTTTCCATAGAAATAAAAAACAATTTAGCTGTACGGTTTGTACTTTGGCACAAAAGTCAGTGAAGGAGTGTCATGTCGTTAATTAAATAGGACCAACTGAACGCATCCGTGATCCATTTCGTTAGTGAAAGAGCCCTTATGTACGTATTATTCGACCCCGAATATATACTCACAAGCTTAAGCTATGAAGTGTTTCTCTCCCTCGCAAAAAGTTTAAAAATAAAAACGTTTCTCGCAATTGCTCAATTTGTCTCAAGGCTACTTGCGCAAAAGTCGCGCAAGTATGAATTTATTAGTCGTGGTAGCCGTACTGCTCAAGTGTAATAACCGCCTCTATGCCAACTACTAACACCTAAATGGAATTTAATACGCTTATATAACATAATAACCACTTGTTGATATTTTGGGCCGGTTCAAGCTGTATGTTACGTACATACACGCGTACGTGGTCGCAAAACCTGCTACTACCACGCATGAAACGTCATGTGAGCGCCCACTCACAAATCCAACCAAAGTAGTCCTTTTACAAATCCAACCAACGTAACATGCATACAGTAGCTAGTATCCTTCCATGATCGCTTCATCATGCCTTGATCCAAAAATTCCTAGGGAACGATGATGAGCGCAGGAGAATGATCTGATGTCAGGTTGCTTTTTCTTCGCCGCTTGGTCATGAGGCTAGTTCCAAACCTGATGATTCCTCCGCATGTTATTCCGAGACAAGAGTCGCCGAACCAATCTAAATACGAGTCCCAAGCAGTTCATAGCGACACCACTATGCAAGTTTAAAAGTTGTCTGGCATCATTATACCACGATTATATATTCGCCTTTATCATTGCTGCCCACGTTGCGGCGTTGGGTAACACGTCACCATACAAGGGTCGCTTTCTAATCGTTAGAGACACGACAGTACGACACTGCTAAAAATTATGCGACAGCAACTGGTGCGGTAGGCTAAGTGCGTGATACTGTCGCGTGCCATGAAGAAGAAAAATAAAACCGTTGCAGTGTTATTTTGACACGGTCGCGGTAAAAAAAAAATTAAAAAAAATGACGATGCCGTTGTTACTGAACTTGTGCAGATTTCCAGCACCTGAACAGCTCCGGTCTCCACCTGACGCTCCACCACCCGCGTAGCCCCTGCTCGCCGGCGCCGGTGGACGCCGACCTCCCCTTCTCGGCGGTGCTGACCCACGACGCGGCCCGCATCGCCTCGTTCGCGGCCCGCCTGGCCAAGACGCCGTCGGCCCGGCCCACCTCGCTGGACGAGCAGCAGCCCGTGGCGGCGTCGCTGGCGTCCGTGCCGCTGAACCCGGGCACGTCCGTGGGCGTGGGCAACTACGTGACCCGCATGGGCCTGGGCACGCCGGCCACGTCGTACGTGATGGTCGTGGACACCGGGTCCTCCCTCACCTGGCTCCAGTGCTCGCCCTGCATGGTGTCGTGCCACCGCCAGGCGGGCCCCGTGTTCAACCCCAAGGCCTCCAGCTCCTACGCCTCCGTCTCCTGCTCCTCCTCCCAGTGCGGCGACCTCACCTCCGCCACGCTCAACCCCGCCGCCTGCTCCTCCTCCAACGTCTGCATCTACCAGGCCAGCTACGGCGACAGCTCCTTCTCCGTCGGGTACGTATTACTAGTTTTTTCGTTCGTAAAAAAAAATACAGTAATTTTATTTTCTGGAAATTTACTGGCATTCATTCATTCACGTCGCGATGGATCGATGGATGGAGCAGGTACCTGAGCAAGGACACGGTGTCGTTCGGGTCGACCAGCGTGCCCAACTTCTACTACGGGTGCGGGCAAGACAACGAGGGCCTGTTCGGGCGTTCGGCCGGGCTCATGGGCCTGGCGCGCAACAAGCTGTCCCTCCTCTACCAGCTGGCTCCGAAACTGGGCTACTCCTTCTCCTACTGCCTCCCAACATCCTCCTCCTCGGGCTACCTCTCCATCGGGTCGTACAACCCGGGGCAGTACGCGTACACGCCCATGGTGTCCAGCTCCCTGGACGACTCGCTCTACTTCATCAAGCTCACCGGGATCACCGTCGCCGGCAAGCCGCTGGCCGTGTCGACGTCGGCCTACTCCAGCCTGCCCACCATCATCGACTCGGGAACCGTGATCACGCGCCTGCCCACCGGAGTGTACTCCGCGCTGAGCAAGGCCGTGGCGGCGGCCATGAGGGGCACGCCCAGCGCGCCGGCGTTCTCCATCCTCGACACGTGCTTCCAGGGCCAGGCGGCGCGGCTGCGCGCGCCGGCGGTCAGCATGGTCTTCGCCGGCGGCGCGGCGCTCAAGCTCGCGCCGCGGAACCTGCTCGTCGACGTCGACGACTCCACCACGTGCCTGGCCTTCGCGCCGGCCAGGAGCGCCGCCATCATCGGGAACACGCAGCAGCAGACGTTCAGCGTCGTCTACGACGTCAAGAGCAACAGGATTGGGTTCGCCGCCGGAGGATGCAGCTGATGAGAACGAACCTAGTACATGCATGATGAGTGCACGGACTGACTGGGGGTGTCTTGATTAATTAATAACGGCCAGCACTACCTTTCTGAACTCATACCACAAACAACACGAGCTCCTGGCAGTGCGTTCATCAGTCGCAGGTAAAAGGTACAGGGAGCTCACTGGAAAATGTCGTTGCTCAATAAGCACCGAGCTCACACACAGACAAAAAAGGAAAGTATAGATGTAAATTAGTTATTTATTGTTCAAAATTTCACATGTCTAGCCAAGAGATAGCATGTAGCTGAACATGCAATTCTTTGGCAAACAGGATTCACTTTGTGTAGGTAATTTATTTTTAAGGGCCGCGTGTGAAAAATACTAGTAAGACGATATGCATGGTGTATGCGTGTACTCTACCCGAGCAACACAGGAGGAAATTATTTATTGTTGATAGATAATGTTTGTGATCACTCAAGAGCTTTTGTTTTCAGCTAAATTTGTTCTCTGTACTACTTGTTGCACGTTAGAACGTACGATGCATTATCAGAGATGGGCCGAACAAGTGGTTCGCAAAGTGCAACCACTGGTTTATTACAAGCAGCTGATCGAATAAAAAGAGAGGCTTTAGTTGTTCGAATGTTGCGGTCTCGAATTATTGCAGCATGAAAGCTAGGCTGCATTAGTACACTGCTTTCCTTTTCTCTTTCCGTTAAGAACGGAAAGTCATTCTCTTACATCGAAGCATGTTCAGTTGCCCGTGCAACAAAGGGTTCGTTTCTTCTCGGGGAGAATCTTTGTACTATTTTTCTTGTAGAGAGAATTATGAGCACGCAATCATCTGACGCCGCACATTATGCATGCCCCATGCTCTCTGCTGTTTCTGATATGACTTTCAGCTTTCAGGACCTGGTGATCCGATTATTGGTTTTTTGCATCTTTGTGCCGATTTGACGGGCACCCTGTAGGCGACGTCATCAGTGCTTGGGCATGGGCTATGTGGATAGACACTTCTTAGCCTGGCGCGAGAGCGAGACGCTTCTCCGACGTGGACGGCTGAGCTACGATGGCGCGCGCGTCTCATCAGCACTCCAACATGAGATGGCCCTTAACCGTGCAGATGGTGACTGATGAGCCGTCTAGCTAACACACTGTAGCAGCGTGTAACAAAATGACAAGCAACAAAACGGCGCGCCATGATCAGAAACCGGGTCAACAGCCGCGTCGTCGGGCCGAGATCGATGGTGAACCGCAACATACACCGCGCGCGCACTCGTCAAAGTCATCAGGAATCCATGATTTTTGCACCCTACGCGCGCGAGTCTTATCGGCATATAGTTGGGTACTCGGTCGACGTCTGCTTTGGTCCCGGCGGCTACATCGCGGCCTGAGTACGACACTGTCCGGCGGTTCTTCCTGTCTAGCGCCATTCGTCGCCACAAGACCCCCGGGAATCTGGCTGGCTGCCCGGCGGTGCCGAAAGGAGTCGAATTCAAGTCCACCCAGGTGTACTGAAAGAGGCTGCCTGGAATTCATTGATGACTGCAGCTGCAGGAGCTGGTCACATTTTCGTTGCGGGGATCGTATCCATCGGTGGTCCTATACATGACAAACACAGGTGGGTTCATTTAATTTGTTCTAGCCCGTGCGTACGGTGCGCTCATCTGTATCTTGATTAAAGGTGGTCAAAGAGGTACGGCCGAGTGGGCCGGCACGAAGCATGTAGAAAAAAATATGGCTTAAATATGGCACGGCTCATTCAATTTAGGCTCTGTGTTGGCACGGCTCTATGATAAGGACCGTGCTTGGTCCGATGGTTAGGTCTTAGAGCTGGCACGGCACGGTCTGATAAAGATTGTTTAAATATAATTATATTTATTATATAGATAAAAAAGAGTTTCTTAGTATATTAGTAAGTCATCTTATTACTTTAGTAAAAATTTTAAGTTTAAATCCCACCATCAATCTTATTTCTCTTTATTTTTTATCATTTTTAAATATTAATAGGCTATAATTGAATTATTAGACCTATTTAGTTAGGTGCCTAGTGGGCCGGTCCGGCACTAATTTATATTTTAGGACCGTGCCATGAGCCGATAGCAAAACCCTAAAGCTATCTCGGCACAGCCCAAAATAGTTCGTGGACCGTACCAGCCCTCTATTAAACATACCGGAGCTTTTAAGACCCGGGCCGTGCCGTGCCGTGCCAGCCGTTTGGCCACCTTTAATCTTGATGTACAATTGCCGAATAAGCATCACGGTTTCCAGTATGGGTGTGGCGCCGTCGGTGTCGGTCGAATAATCGACCGGTTGGAGTTGGAAGTGGGCCTATGCAGCCTTGTTAGGTATGGAACCCATGGGCTGGAAGTGATCCTAAGAGTAGGCCGAAGTTGCTGACGGATCGTGCTGCTAGTCAGGCCCATCCATACGGATGCAGCTCAACTGCCTAACAGTACATTCTGATTTCCCGCTGAACAGTTCCCAGTACCCGATAAAATCCGTTCGCCATGCGCGTAAAAGCAACAGCGTACCAACACAAACGATTCATCCGCAATCGCGAATAATATTTCCAGTCCTCTTAAGTTTTGCATTTGCCTTTTTCGTTTATGTGCATCTTTCTTTTTCCTGAGTTAGGCGTGTCCTTGTCAGGAAATCACCAAGCCGGTCGATCTACTCACCATTATTCTGCATGTCTAGCTGTAAGCAACTCATGCCCTCAGTCTCCTGGCTTAAACTAGAGACCACGCCTAAAAATGGCAGCGCCAAAGTAGAAAACTTCAGGACTTTATAAAGAGTGCCGGCCTCAAATCGTGCCATACCTTGTGCTATCAAAATCGTTGTTTCGCTATACGTTTCTGCTACCCCAGAGTTGGAACATGCATGTTCAGAGCCAGAAGCAACCGCCATGATAACTGCGCGTCGAAAGGTTTGGTATGCGACAAAGATCGAGCGCGCAACAGAGCGTTATTGGATCGACCGGGGCAGGAAGTAAAACACCAAAGACATTCACTACACATTTGCAATCACGTAGGTTAGGGACATATTTGTTCGTAACTTTGGCTTGTTCATAGGTTGGAGTAATAAGATTAATATTCTATTCTTTGTAACAACATTTGAATCTAATTAAGTTAGGCGTAAAGCGAGGACTTCGTGATATCATCCACTTCTGCCCAGTAAGTCCTATTGTGGGTCAGAGGAGAAGAATTTGTACTGTTGTGCGTGCCAACGAACTTTCAACCTCCAGCTGTCTTTGCTAACAAAATTAGTAAACAGAGTAATGCTAAAGACATCCGCCTCTCAAAGCGATTTCATCTAGCAATAATGTAAGCAAGGTCTGTACATTTGCGACATGAATGAGACAAGACAACGGAGTGAACCCTCTCATGAGTCATGACAACTACTCTTGCCAATCCAGAACTATTATCAGATCAAGTGACAGCAAGAAAAACACATTCACGAACCTAAAGTTACTATGGGATACAACCATGAAGTAATCAGCCTTTGCCTTGAACTCTGAGCACTATCGTGCGTAATGATGCAGAAGCAGTTTGTAACATGGAAACGATAACATATTGATTGAAAATTAAGTTACGATCAGATGCTGATAAGCGATCAGATAAGAATGACAGTTCACGAAACACACCGTTATAAATCTATAACTGATGAACTACACTACAACCACCACCGGAAAATCAGAGGACTAATATATGGGATACAGTTACGAGCTACTCGATCCATTGCTGCCATCTCAACATGAACTGCGTATATGCTAAAGACTTCTCACAGAGGGGGTTCTTCGTGTGCTAATCAAGCCGCCTTCTTTGCAGTAGATGGTACGGTGACGGGCCGGCCCTGAAGAAACGCCACTGTCCTCCTCCACACGAGGTTCAGTCCTCTAGCCCGCGGGGCCGTGTGGCCTGTGGACGATGCGGCAGCCTGCAGCCTATCCTTTTCTTGCCACTTGCGCATCTCCTCCATTTCCTCGTTGTAAGCAGTGAACGCGTCGCAGTACTCTTGCCACTGCTCGTCTCCCTTCTCAGGGTAGTAGGAGACGACCGGCGCTGAGGCGTACATCCGGGTCCAGGCCCTTGCCTTCTTCTCGTACAGCTTGATGTTTGTCTGGTACAGGTGGGCCATGCGGCGGTTGACCGGGTAGTCGAGCATGGGGTCGTAGAGGACCGAGACGATGGAGAGGAGCAGGCGGTCGATGGTGAGAGCCGGGCTCCAGTTCTCCTTGAAGATGTCCAGGACCATCTGCCCCTCCGAGTTGATGTTTGGGTGGTAAACCTATACGGATATATTGGACGAGAAACAATTTGATGAATTAAACGAGACGAAGAAAAGAGATGTAGAAGTGAACATGAGAATTCCTTAATAAAATGGTGAATACGAGAATGTTATATCATCGTGGCTAACAAGAATCAGGATCGATCCACTAACAGAAATCAATGAACTCCCGTTACCTTGGTTTTGAAAGGTGACCCTGGGGGGCTTGTATGGGTGTTCCCACGGGAACTGGACGTCTAAGGTGAACGTCCCTCCGGCGTAGGGGCTGTCTTCGGGGCCATCGATGACCACCTCCCAGTGGAGGAGGTCCGTCACCGGCGCCGGGCCGGGCCGGCAGAACGGCGGCGGGTCGACCCACATCTGGTGCAGCTCCTTCCTGATCCGCCGCCAGTTCGGCCCCGCCGCCTTGGACGGTGCGGCGCCCATCCGGGCTTCCTCCCTCCCGAAAAGATCTGCGTGCCCTGTGGATTGTATGCACTGATTCTAGAATGAGATGGACGGCATGGTGGAGATGAAATATATAGTTGTGCTGTCAATGGCTGACATGTAGGGCTCGTCCCTTCTTGGCAACTGAGTTGCGGTTTATAGTGGCAGAAGAGTCAAAGTAAGCATAGAGTTAATGGTGTTACAAAGACCCAGTATACATGAAGACCTAAGAAAGTACCCAATCGTTTTGACTCTTTTGGGAGATCCATGTGTTTGTTCCATATCTAATCTTATAATTTTTTTTATCTTTTTTGTTTATTTATGAAAGGCGTGAAAACAAGGATCAGATAGAGTCCCAACCATTTTAGAACATGCCAATGGATGCTGACACTTGTTCCGAGCTTATTTTGAGTTGAAACAATTTAAGTCAAACCGTCTTGAAACATGCATTAAACCTTGACACACATGTCATGCTTTTTTTAATTGAAACAAAGTCAAACAAACTTGTAACATGTAATGGAACTCCAACATCTCTTAGAAGTATTCACATCCAGAAGTACTGAAGCGTGAGCCTCTTGGTTTTGAAGGGCGGCGATCAATGTTTTGTGAAACTATAATACATATATAGTATTGAAATTATTTTCGTAACCATGATATTAGATTCAGAAGTATTCACATGTAGGTGTCGGATGTCCACACCTAGTTTATGAAAGGCGTGAAAACAAGGATCAAAGTTGCATCTCATTCAAACCTTAATGAATTAAATTAAAAAATCAAAATTTAATATGATAGTATTAGGAAGGATCAAATGGGATTGTCGTTGACGTGTTTAATGTACGCACAAACTGAACTGATTAATATACAGTCACCAGGAAGCATTAATTGATAACGTATACAACGAGCCTGAAAAGTCAATAATATATATGTTCCTAAACAATGATACAGAGGTAGCATAATCATTCTTGTGCAACTTTCCTACGTCTGCGTGTTCATCCCGGTAGGCTACGGACCATCTCTGAATAAAAATGCCAGCAACATTCTCCACAGCCACTGCAGAAACGTTTCATTCTTCTCTTCTTCCTTCCGGCGGCGCTCCCTCTCCTCTTCTGCCTTCAGGCGGCGCAGCCTCGCCTCTTCCTTCCTCTCGTTTTCTGCGGCCTTCTTCTCGCTCTCTTCTTCTGCTGCCTTCTTCTCACTCTCTTTCTCTGCGGCCTTCTCAAGAGCTGCTTGAGCAGCGATCATCTCGCAGTGGTCCAGCTCTCCTTCGGTCGGATAGTGGGAGACGATAGGCGTCGAGGAGTACTCCCGAGTCCACACCGTGGCAAGCTCCTCATACAGCTTGATGTCATTCTTGTACAGATTGGCAATGTCGCCATGGACCGAGAAGTCGAGTAGGGGGTCGTAGAGCACAGAGACGATGGAGTGGAGAACCTTGTCCATTCTCAAAGCAGGGGTCCCCTCACCACCGCTGAAGATGTCCAGGACCATCTCGCCCTCCGAATTGATGTTCGGGTGGAACACCTGCCGTTAGCACGAAAAAGAAAAGAGGCCGATCATCATTTGAAACGAAGCGACAAATCAAAAGAGAGAATAAATAAATGGTGAACGTGTTGGATCAATCCTGCACGCGAATGCGTACAATTTATGCATCGATTCTCAATGGGGCAGGTAATAACATGCAATGCAGGGCACTGATCCACTTACCTCGGTTTGGAATGTGATCTTCGGTGGCCTTGCGGGGTACTCGTTGGAGAGATCGACGTTGAGAGGGAACATCCCACCTTCGTAGGGGCTGCCGGTGGGGCCGTCGATGACCATCTCCCAGTGGAAGAGGTCCTTCATCGGCGACGCGCCGGGCCGGCAGAACGCTGGTGGGTCGGCCCAAAGCTCGCTCAGCTCGTTCCGGACCCGTCCGCGCCACGACCCGTCTCTTTCTAGGTTTGTCGATAGGTCATCTGCTCCGGCGTAGAGGAGGAGGGTTCCATCCTCTCCTTCCTCGTCTCCTCTCTTTGAGTGCCTGATCTGCGGCGTGTGTGTGGTGTGGTTGTTGATCTTGTGGATGCCGCGGCTGCCGAAACCCTATTAATTCCTCCACTCAGGAGAAGGCCCACGCGCGTTTATATAGATGACTAGCGCTCGAGATTGGTTCGGAGTCGGCAGCGTCGAAGGTTCGCAGTCGGAGATCAATCAATCAACACCTATAACGATTCGGAAATGTCAGGATAACACGTGGGGTCATTCTATATCTTCGGAATCGGATTTTTTTCTGTTTGTCTTGGTTGTAGAGACATATATACACTGATATGTTGAGCTCACTATTTTTAAGATAAACTTATTCACCACAGGAGGAAATACACACAGAAATACCATAAAGAAAAAAAAACGGTGGTGAAGGCCTAGAAATTTAGAGAAAATACTTATAGCATGTACATGCTCAACATGTATTATTTACACTATCAGTATTGTTTCGAGATTCGTGTTGAATGCACTACAATCCAAATATCATATGATGAAGTATATATGAGGATAAGATTTCACCAATCTCAATGTAGAACATATGATCTAGATAGTACATGCTTAAGAAATTTATTTACTTTCGTCTCTTATTGCCTATGTTCAACTCTTACAGACAGTTATCCAAGACAGCACGTGTTGCATGTACAACTCGAACATTTTCTACTTTTTTTTTTTGAAAAAAAGGCAGGAGCTCTGCCATTCATTAAGGTAGAAAGAGGAATTACAGCCTAGGGATTACCAAAATAATTAAAGATAAAACACCTGACAAAAAAACCCAAAGAAGACAACACAAGCGCGCCTAAGAATTTTCCGGGCGAGAAGAAGCTGCCGCCAAACGGAAATTACCGACATCCTGGCGTATCAGTTGCGCGAGCGCATGGGGCGGCATCTCTTTATCTTCAAAAGTTCTCCGATTTCTCTCCTTCCATAAGTGCCACCAGGTATAGAACAACATACCCAGGACTTCTTTCTTGTCCCTCCTACCCCTGTTCTTGGTGAGGATCTGTAACCACAGTTGGGCATCTTGCACGGCCGTGAAGGTGTTGTAACTGGGCAAGTTCCAGCGGGCAGCAACAAGGTTCCAGAGAGCCTTAGAGTAGTTGCATTGGGTGAGAAGGTGTGTTGTGGTTTCCTCACAAGCAATACAAAGTGGGCATAGTACATTGTGCGGCCAATGACGCTTTGCGAGATTGTCAACAGTAAGCACTCGATTATGCATGACAAGCCACACAAAGAATCGACATTTGGGCTCAGTGGCTGCTGACCAAATCGTTCTAGCCGTGAAGAAGGCAACGGCCCCTTGGAATTGGGCCTCATATGCCGATGCCACTGTATAGGTTCATGTCGATGTCCATTTCCAGGTGATCATATCTCTATCATCAGTCAGGTTGACCGTAGCTAACGCCACGAAAAGTAGCATGTATTCATCCATCAGCTGTGGTGTGTCTATTTGCCCCAAGTTTCTGATCCAATTAAATTTTCGTAGCTCTTGATTGACATTTCTGAATTTGTACCTTGCCTTTTCATATAGTGTAGGAGCCAGGTCTTTGGGTGCTGCACCCTGCAACCATCTTGCCTCCCAGAAAGGTGTACTCATTCCATTTCCCACAATGATAGTAGTGGAGCAGAAGAAGAGTTGCCTGTCAACCGGGTCTCTTATTTTTAGTATGGTTTTCCATGGCTAATCGGTTGTATCCCAATTATACCAAAGCCAGCGTAATCTAAACGCTCTACTAAATTTGTCCAGGTCTTTAAAACCCAGTCCACCCCATTTCCTTGGTCTCAAACACGTTTTCCAATTGACAAGACAATAACCACCACACACCCGGTCTGGATCATTTCCCTTCCAGAAGAAACTTCTTCTAAATCTATCAATTGCTGTTATTCCCCATTTAGGTAGCTTGAACACCGTTAAGAAATAGGTTGACATTGCTGTTAGGACTGTTTTGACAAGAAGTTCCCTTCCCGGGTATGTCAAAAAACGACGTTTCCACCCTGGGAGACGATCACCGAACTTCTGGATAAATGGCTGGATTGCTGCCCGTCTTGGTTTCTTAAAGTGAAGAGGCAGTCCAAGGTAAGTACATGGGAAATGAGACACTTGCAGATTGTTATAGAACATGAACTACAAATCTTGCTCGGAGCACCGGATGGGATAGTACTCTGTTTTGGCCAGGTTTGTGATCAACCCACTAGCTTGCTGGAAGATGTCGAGGATACAATTTGTGACCTATATGTCCTGTTGAAAAGGTTTGATAAAGACTGCAGCATCATCAATGTAAAGAGACATCCGAAAAGCATCACATGTCGGATTAATTCTACATAGGAGGCCATGGTGTTGTCCTTTTCTGAAGAGTCTATGAAGTGGCTCCATTGCAGGCAAGAAAATCATAGGGGACAATGGGTCCCCCTGCCGAACCCCTCTACAATGTAGAATTCTCCTACCAGCCTCACCATTCATTAGGAAGGAGGAGGATGAGGTACACCATAAAGAGGATATCCAATCCCTCCATCGTTGGCCAAAGCCAAGGTGGGTTATAATATCTAGTAGAAAGGGCCAATTGACAGAATCGAAAGTTTTAGAGATATCAAGCTTGATGAACAAAGCTGGTGTTTTATCCTTGTGCAGCTTTTTGATGGTTTCTTGCACATACATAAAGTTATCATGGATACATCTGTTCTTAATGAAGGCTATTTGATTTATTGAAACCAAGTGCTTCAGTTCAGGTGCTAGCCGGTTTGCCAAGAGTTTGGAAATGATCTTGGAGAAGCTATGTATTAGGCTTATAGGTCTGTAGTCATTAAGCTTGGATGGGTCTGGCTTTTTTGGGATGAGAACCACCAAAGCTTGATTTAGGAACTGTAGCCCTTGCAAATTACCATTATAGAATTGGTTGATGGCATTCATGAGATCAGTTTTGATAACATTCCAACAAGCAGCAAAGAAAAGACCAATAAATCCGTCCGGCCCTGGTGCCTTTTCCTTTGGTGCTTGTTTGATGACATTTAGCACCTCCTGTTCAGTGAACGGGAAATCAAGATGTTGTAGGTCTCTAGGCTGCCAGCCAAGCTGATTAAAATTCAGTCTGCAACTTCTAGAAGTGTATGTGCCAATGTGTTTCAAGTAATGTTCATATACTACATCATGCTTCTCTCGTTGACTAACTGCTATCCCCTGGTCAATTTGCAGACTGTGAATATAGTTTTTTCTTTTTCTGGCGTTCACCATGATTTGAAAATATTTGGTATTGGCGTCTCCCTTGCGTAGCCAAGTAAGTCTAGATTGTTGTCGAGCTCTGCTTTTTTCAATTGCTGTGAGGCCGTGTACTCTCGCTTTCAGGAGTTTGAGAAACTGTAATTCTTGTGCAGTTAATTGTCTATATTCCTGCGCCCCTTCTAATTGGGCAATTACCTCTCTGCAGACTGCAGCTGCCAGCTTACCGTGTGGGAGAAGAGTTTTTGACCACACGCAACGCTTTGTCCACTCTGGACAGCTTCGTATGTAGTTTGAACATTGCATTTTGGTGGGGTGGGACTGGTGGTTTCCAAGCTTGTTGGACCTGCTGTAAGAAGCCAGGCATCTGAGTCCACCATGCTTCAAATCTGAACCTTGTGCCCGGCCTAGGAGTACAGAGGGGTAGGAGTAGCAATGGGCAGTGGTCAGACACCGAGGAAGACAGTGGGTGAAGGATCGGATTGATGAAAGTCTCCTCCTACTCTAGCGTACTGAATGCTCTATCAATTCTTGTGAGTGTTGGCGTGTCCTGTTGACTGCTCCAGGTGAACCTGCGCCCAATTAGCGACACTTCTTTCACCTCAAGATGATTGAGTACTTTTCTGAAGCACAACATCATTCTGCGGTTTAGGCGACCGTTATTTTTATCTTGATCCTGATAGATCAGATTGAAGTCACCGATCAGGAGCCACTTTGCAAGCATGCTTGGTTTGAGTCTTTTAATCTCCCTCAGGAACATTTTTTTTTCAAGATCACCTTGACTTGGACCATACACCCCCGTAACAGACCAATGATCATTTAGCCTTGTGTCGAACACAGAAGCTGAAATCGTGTTGTCAGTTAGGTGCGGTTGTTGTAGCTGTAAAAGACCGCACCTAGTTGCCATCAGAATTCCTCCTCTTAATTCCATGTGCCGGCAGATAGATAAAGTTATCTTCATATTCTGTCCCCAAGGTATTTCTGACCATAGTGTTACAAATGTTTGCCATCTTTGTTTCTTGTAAGCACCCGAGGTCTGGTTTATACAAGCTGACAACCTGCTTTACATCCTCTTGTTTAGCTGCTCCATTCAAACCACGAATGTTCCAAGACATAAACTTATATTGATAGGGTGCACTATCCATAAGAGTGAGGAAAACAACAAATCAGAAGCTCTGAAAGCAAGTCACACGTAGGAGCAAAAGTACTTAAGTAGTACGGTAGTAACTGACGCTTGACAAGCAAGGGTTCAATAGACATAAAAGGTTTGTAACACAACATAGCAGAGTGAAACATTACAACAGAAGGCATGCTCCCTCTAGGACTATAATCTGAGGGCAGACTGAAAAGCATTGCAGCTGAAATACTCATAAATAAACAAAAGACCACGACGACGTGGCAAGGGGGTTCAAGCCAGAGTGGCAGTTGCCCCCCCCCTTTAGTCTTGCTCCCCTTCTTCTTGACCTCCTTGCTGAGCACCTATTTCGTATCTTTGGTGGCCCTCCTCTTGCTTTCCTTAGTAGTCATCTTGTTCTTGGCTTTGTCCTTCCTCTTCTTCTTGGAAGCAACTTCAGTGAGCTTCAGTATTGCCTGCATGTTATTGTCAGAGAGTGGCTGCTTGTACATGTCTAGATAATCTTGCAGTATCATACGATCCAGTTCTTGACTTTCTAGGATGATCCCACACTTCTTCGCAACAAGTTTTTGTGCCATTTTGACTACCGGCTTCCCCGAGGTCCCCTTCATCTTCAGCCTGGGGCTTTCCCTCTTAGCTACGGCATTATCAGTCTGCACTTTGGGGGCCACCTTGTGTATCGGAGACTGCAATACCGCCTTGGAGACGGGTGTGAAGGTGGCTTCTTTGAAGAGACGGAGAACCTCATGGAGCTGGTTACCCTCTTCAATAAGTTGCGGCTCCACCTGCTGGGGGCTCTCCACTATGGCGGATGCCTCTGGTTGCGCCATAAGAGGGTCTGCAAGGGCTGGCCCATCACTCTGGCCAGCATTCGCTGTAGGAGGTGAAGCAGGGTGTGACTCTGCCAGGTTGAGTACAAGATCTAGCTGTTGTGTAACACCATCCTTGAGCCTTTGTTGTGAACATTTCCTACTTTGTGTCAATAATCATTCATGTAGTATCTTGTAGCGAATCAATCTTGTGCTAGTTTTCTCGATCTGCGTGCCGGTCCCGGCACATGATGACAAGGCACCGGACCATTGGTGAATAAAAACTCCAGCACCTTTCTCCACAGCCACTGGAGAACCGTTTCATTCTCCTCTTGTTCCTTTCGGCGGCGCTCCCTCTCCTCTTCTTCCTTTCGTCGGCGCAGCCACACCTCTTCCTTCCGCTTGCGCAGCCTATCTTTTTCTACGGCCCTCTCGAGAGCCGCCTGAGCAGTGACAATCTCGCAGTGGTCCAGCTCTTCTTTGGTCGGAGGACGGTGTGGGAGACGATGGGCGTCGAGGAGAAATCCCACGTGCACCGCGTGGCAATCTCCTCGTACCGCTTGATGTTGTTCTTGTATAGAGTCGCAACATCGTCGTAGACCGGTTTGTCGAGCAGGGGCTCGTAGAGCACAGAGACGATGGGGCGGAGAATTTTTTCGATCGTTAGAATACATGTCCACTCATCAAACAAGATGTCCAGGGCCATCCCCCCTTCCGAGTGGATGTTCTGGTGGAACACCTGCGGTTAACACGAAGAGAGTGTCAATAACGCATCACTTAAAGCGAAGCGAGAAAAGAAAATGAAGAGAGTAATAATTATCCGCACGTACCTCCGTTTCGAATGTGATCTTTGGGGGGCTAAAGGGGTAGTCGTCGGGGAAGTGGATGTCGAGAGGGAACGTCCCAGTGGAAGAGGTCCGTCACCGGCGACTCGCCGGGCTGGCAGAACGGCGGAGGGTCGGCCCAAAGCTGGTGCAGTTCCTCCCGGAGCCGTTGGATTCCTCGATAATTCACCAGCTTCGTCGTAGTGGGTTCCATCCTCCCCCCTCTCTCAAGTCCTCTGATTGGCGGTCGTGTTGTTGTTGCTGTCGTGTGGATGCCGCGGCTGCCGAAACCCTATTTCGCTCACGCGAAGACCCGTGTTTATAGATGAACTAGCGCTCGAGATTGGTTCGGAGTCGGCACCGTGAAGGCAATCAACCAACAACGATCGATTAGGATGACATGTGGGATCACTCTCTTCCGAATCGGGATCCTGTTACGCCCTTGTCATAGTCACATACTGGGGATCACTCGTAGATTACATAACCTGATTTGGATACTGGGGTAACAAATCGCTAGAATGCTCGTAATTGTGCACATACTGCTATCTCGGCTGAACTCACTTCTAACATAAACTTGATTCACTAATAGGAGGAAATTATTTGCAAAACAAAAGATCCAAAAATACCACAAAAATAAATGGTAGTGCAGCCCCAGAACTCTACTTTCGTCTTGCATCATCTACACAAGGGCAATTCCCAAAGCTGAGCAGAGAGCTACTGTCTAGGATTCAAATGCGAGTATGCGACTGACTCCTTCGGAATCAAGTCAACAGACATCAGAATTCACAGGAACATCTACGCCTCATCAACAAAAGCAGGCTATATAACTATCTGTACAACATTTATTAACTCAATTATAAGGTCAACTTCAAACTCTGGTTTCAGTATACCACCTAAATTTATGCTGACAAGATTCAGAGCAGCAGAGGTACATCAGAGACCACTATCATCCGTTTTGGTTTGCCATATCAACACAGGGAGTCAAGGTAAGAGTAGTTGTACAGGCGGCCAAACTGAAGCAGGCTGCCATATGTCCTATCCCACACCCCAACAAAGAGGGCGTCGGTGTCCGGACTGAAAGATGTGCCCGATATCTCACCAAAAAAGTCCAGCTCTTGTCTTCGGTTGTAGTCGCTCTTCACGTCATAGATGTGCACAAAATCAGCTGGTTCTGCCATTGACATGAACTGGCCATCTGAGGTGAAGCGAATCGACCGTATGGCTCCAAGGTTACCCCTCAAAACATGGACAGCTTTTGAGAGATTCCTCACATCCCATATTCGGCATGTTTTGTCTTGGTTGCCAGTTGCAAATGTCCGTCCATCAGGGTTCCAAGCTGATGCAAATGAGTAGTCGTGATGCCCTTTCATTGAATGAAGAGTCTACATCCAGATATAAGATTGGTGAAGTGATTATCACAGGTATCAAACCAGTATTTCAATGCAAAGGATATATTTATATGAATCTGATTTCTTCACGATGTTTTAAGCCTGGACTTTCATGTGATGGCATACCTTTCCGGTATTGGCATCGATGAGTAAACCATCAGGGACATCCCCCACAATAACAACCACCTTTCTGTCAGGACTCAATGAAGTATGCTGCATCAACAAAATATAAATACATATAAGAAGAGATAAATTAATAGAAATGTTGAGGAATTACACGATTTGACACACTAATCATGTTTATATTGATTTTTGGGCCCATGTATTCTCAACACTATGTTAGAAGGGCAGTGACGAGAAAGAGGAAAAAAGAGGACTCCATAGTAGTCATGTCATAATTTTCTAGGTTCGCCAACAGCACGGTGGCCAATGTAAGCTTGAGAAAGGTAGACAGGATGATTACAAAAAAAACAGATCAACATGACTAGTACTATGAAAGAGGGAATTGAATCTCTACAGACAGATTTTGACAACCATGCATGCACAAACAGAACATTTGTAGTAATGATAACGATAATGAGATGATTCAAACAGAGCAACAGGAAAAAGAAACATAAAAGAAACCAAAGTAACTTACATTCACTGGCCATTCAAATTGAAAATGTTTGCAAAGTTGGAATCTCTCCATGTCATAGTCTCTCACACCAGAGTCGTTGTTTGACGCTATGAAGTGAACAGCACCACTGAGGGTAAAAGCAAAACTAAAATAAATATATGCGTTCAAATGATGTAGCATCTTCCGCGACATAGATAGGAAGTTACCTGGAGGTATTAAATATCTCAACTGCATTTGTAATAGCATTATCATCATATGTTGTTCTACAGCAAAAACTTATCCCTTCCCGATTAAGGTGCTGCATATGACAACAGCAGAAGATAAATAAATGAAAAGAAGATGACACACAAAACAGAACGAGTTATAGTATAACTAGTACTGCGCCAACAGCCAGCACACCACTTGACAGAAGTCTACTCCATCCGCTAGGACAAGCTTTTCAGTTCAAAAAGGAACTGAAAGTGTTGCCCTAACACCATCAATTAAAAACCGGCAGAAGTAAAAAATTTGAATAACTTTGCATTAC
Organism: Eleusine coracana subsp. coracana; assembly: GCA_032690845.1. Taxonomy (NCBI): domain Eukaryota; kingdom Viridiplantae; phylum Streptophyta; class Magnoliopsida; order Poales; family Poaceae; genus Eleusine; species Eleusine coracana. The sequence continues at coordinate 65,874,190 of CM064420.1, forward strand.
ATACTTTGCAAATTAGCTCTCCTTGAAACCCCCCAGCTACCAGTAAATTGTCCTTGACTGCCAATGTACTAACTTGAGTCTGAGAGAAACCCTCTAATAAACTTCCTGGGTGCTTCTGTATATATATGGCCATCAATAAAAGGTAAACACAGAAAAAAAGAAAAAAAATAAAGAAAAGAAAATATGGCAAAGTATCATACCTCCCTTGGAGCCACATGTCCTTTGACATTCATAAGTTCGGTATCCACACCACTCAAAGCTGACCAGTGCAGAACTGAGAAATGTGACATTAAGTACACATCATGCTTGGATGTAGCCCACACCAAATTTCTAAGCTGCAGGTACAAAACAGATTTATTGTTTCATAGTTCGTACTCTCAGTATTTACACATCAAAACAGATAAAAGATAGGAGCATTGATCAGGAGTTTAAGACATATTGTAAGTGGTCACAAGTCAGGTAAAACATATCAAAATCTTGGTTTATTTTCAAAAGAGATCATATGCAGAATAACATAATCAGAACATGTGGCTAACCAGGCCCCTGAACACATGAAACCCTTGTCTATTGAACATCTCCAATGGCACATACAAGGTTGAGTTAGTACCAAAGGAAGCACAATCCTTTTCATAGGTTAGAAAAAGAAAGCCAACGAGATACATCCTATGAGGAACTTTTCATTCTTTCATATTAAAAAGAAACAGGAAACTGAATTCGAGTTGAAGAAGACTTGAACCTGAGTGGTAGGCTTTAAAAAACACCCATAATCCCCTGAGTCCCTGACAAACTAGGTAAGGACCCTAATCGTTTACAAGGTTAATTAACAGGTGTAACTTGTGCTTCGTTATATAGCAACACAAATGTTATTCTCCATGCAAGTGTTCAAGTATTCTTACATGTTTCAAGAAATTCAAAGTGCATCACTTATTTCTTATAATGACAACTCAGGATCTGCAACCATACAAAAAGGATTTACAGAAATAAAACAACTAAATCAAATATCAGATGTTACTATTATAACTTCCCATCTTAATACCCAGGGAAATTGTGTAGCAAAAACATGATAGAAAAATCAGAGAAAAAGTTGACAGATATAGTAGCTTGAAAGGTCTATACCAAAGGTAACTTATACCTGAAAATGTAGGATAGTTGATTTTACTGCTCGAGTGTTTTGTCTGAACTCATAATACATTCCACCCTTTTCTGTTTGTTTGCAATCCTGTTCTACATAAGTGTCAAACACATGCAGAAGAAAAATTTACAAAGTTGAATTTCCTAAAGAGAAAGAGGTCGCGGTAGCACACCTTCATTGCTTCTTCTCCAGAATTAGTTATATTTTCATAATTTTTGTACTGTTCTAATCTGGTCTGTCTGTATTTTTCACGAGTTATAGCTAGCCTCTCCCAGGGTATTCCTTGAATGTCTTTTCCTTTTCTCGCATCTGCTGATGAAGTATCTGGGATCTTATCATTCTGAACATAAAGGGAGAAGATAAAACATTTAGTGCATTGAAGTGATTAAATAGGCAACTTGACCAAAGTTCAAGAACCAACACATAAGATGCACTATGCAACGGGCTGTAGACACAGTTTATTGTTAAGTAAACCAAATGTGACTGATTTTATTGCGATGGATTAGGTTGTGACTGATTGAAAAAGATCTAATCTACTCTGCTTCATCAAGACCAGTCGCCAGTATCAGATGCTAAGTTTGACTCCACATAAGATACACATCCCTGCCCACATGCTCTATTAGACTCAATTGCTAACTCAACCTGATTGATAGTTAGACATAACCGTCATCCTAAGCATATGCTTCCATACACCAATAAAATTTACAGTGATTTACAAGTGGTCAGAGATTACTGCATCTACAATTCAAAGCCAACAGAAATTCTGGAGACAGTGGAGAGATAGGGGCAACTGTTGTAAAGGTAGAAGAGAATAGTAGAAATGTTGAAGTCTGGATGTGAAATTACAATTGGATGCAGATTAAAGGCACTGTACCACAGTAACCTCTACAGAGAGACAGCTATATAAGGGCATAAGGCTGTAAAGTCCAAGGGGTCTCATAAAAAAAGAGCTGAACCTTGGGGTTCAATTGATTCAGTCAACCATCTAAAAAAGAGCACGCACAATGAGTAACTGAATCAAGTAACCATCTAAATAACAGTGTCCATAAATGACCCCACCGAGTCCTTTCTCACTGGTTTCCTGCCGAGTCATTGCTCAGCATATATAGCACTAACAACAAGTAACGGCCAAATAGGCAAATACGTAACAAAACACTATAAGCAAGATGACAAAGCGCTTCTCGTCATCAGTAGAACAATGTTCCATTCAACCAGTAAGAACTTCGTATCAGAAAATCTAGTAACAGCCAAATAGGCAAATACGTAACGAAACACTATAAGCAAGACGACAAAGCGCTTCTCGTCATCAGTAGAACAATGTTCTATTCAACCAGTAAGAACTTCGTATCAGAAAATCTATGTCTAGACTTGATTGCAGATGCGACAAAATTGATAATTAAACATCTCATGGACCCGCTGTCACCATGCATACTGCATTCAAGATGGCAGTCGCTTCTAATCATCAGCTGAATGACGTACCCTTTACAATAGCCTATATTGGGGATGCAAGACGTGGCAAGAAAAAAAGGGGGAACATACCGATGGGCCATAATCATCCTCCTCCGAATCGGAGTCCCTGACCTCTCGCTCCTGATGCTCGTCGATCATGTCATCTGCGGGATCGTCCATGTCGTAATCGTCCTCCATCTCTTCGATGTGGTCGTCGTGATAGTTGGACATTGATCCTCGCATAAGATAGAAACCTCCTTGCCTGCAAACAGAAACAGCATATCACCATGAGCAACCATCCCCTCTCTTAAATCATTTTCATAGTTTCATACCAAACGTACAAGCACCTCTACAGCCTCCAACACCAATCCACGGCACTACTAGCACAGATCCGAATTCAAATAGCTTATATTAGGGTTTGGGGATGCAGCCTTTTGCACAGCAGCAACCAGCAAGGGAAGAGAAGGGTCAGGCATACCTGGGGGTGGTCGTCGCCGGCGAAAGGCCCGGCGAGGGCGTGTCGAAAGTTCGCGTGCTGCTCGCCGAGTCGTCGACGCCACGAGAGAGGGTGAGAGGGGGAATGGGAGGAAGAAGATGTGAACGCGCAAAGTTTTCTGTTTGGGTCCTCCTATCACAATTTTACAAACAGATCCTTAAAAAAATATTTTCAGAAGTTATATAAATGGGCTTTTGATAAAAATAAAAATTCAAGAACATTAGTTCGCTTCTAATTTTTCTCGTTTCTGAAAATTATTAAGATTTTGTGCAGTCACAAATAATCTCTTGTGCTTGTTTATCGTAATGAGATTGAACATAGACAAGATGTGTACTACCGTAGCGGCAAGAGAAGTGAAACAGATAGTACAGTTCGTTAAATGGTTTGGCTCCTACCTTGTACGTGGGAGAATGTGGCACAATATTTTGATCATGTTTCTTAGCTTTCATCTGATTGAAAGATTTTAATTAATAATTTGTTATTTTGAGTTATAATTTTTTTATAGGATTATTTATATAATAATTATAAATTATTGGATCTAGATTTAATAGATTAAAATAGTAATTGAAAGTTGACCAAACTTTCAATCAGCTAAAAATTAGCAAGTCCCTATTTTAATCACGGCTTTGTGTGCTATGCTAGTGTTGAAAGAGAGCAACCATCCAAGAAAATGTTATAGGTGCTAATCTTTAATAAGAACAAGAGTTATGTGACTTAAAAAAAAGAAAAAAATTGATTTTGTAGTTTTACAGTAAAAATTGCTGTAATGATGGTACGGTAACCTATTAACTCTAACACACCGGTGTCATCATCTTTTGACTTTCACCAATAAAACTTACTTATAACCCTCAATCGACTGAGCATATATTCAATTTTATATGTTTCGTGAGAAACCAAAACTTACTTTATCCTTTTTCTCCATTGACACCTGTTTATGGAGGAACAACAATAGTAGTATCTAAACACACATCAAATACACACACTTTCAAACATCCACACTGGCTTTTTAGATAGCTAACAAAACACCTATGCGTTGCTATGGTATTTTTTTAATCATAAAATTATACAAGAGTTGTTCTTAAGATGTGTTTAGATTGGAAACAAAGTGAGATGGGTTGGGTTAGTCTCAGTTTGTTTGTTTAGAGGGATGGAATGAACCTAGTTTATTTTCTGTTTTTGAAGGGACAAAGGAGGATAGAGATGGATGGTATTTTAAGAGAATAAAATATATATGGTATGTATTTGTTAGACATAATATTATTGACACTTTTTGTTGCATATAAAAAAGACCATATACCTATATTACATAGATTTATCAATGTTAAGATTTCATGGTACAACTACAACACATACTCCATCTCTCATGGTACAACTACAACACGTACTCTATCTCTTCGACTCGCTCGAGGGCTCGGGAGTTACTAAAGGATATGTAACGACGGTACCTCCTGTTACTAGGCCACATGATCACATTGACTTCAGTACCTTTTGTTATTGTGGCATAACAATCATGAAAACAATTAATTCATAAAGTTTGCATTCTGAGAAAGGAACTTAGAGTATCTCCAATCATTATATAAAAAATTACTCCCTAAACACAAGATTTAGGAGGTTTTTAAATTTGTTAGGATTAAAAAAAGTCACATCCTCCAATAACTTTTAATATTTTATTTCCTAAAAATTAAAATCATATCACATGTAGCATAATAATCTGTGGGAAATAAAAACCATAAGAATCTGTCTTTAGAAAGTTTTAATTAACAAGAAATATTGATTCACCCTTTGGCCACATGTTGAGACAACATAACAAAAGATATGTTGAGCCATCCAAATCACTAAAAGAAGTAAAGAAATTATTGTTTTGAATGATGGAATATGATTGTTGCATCATTATTTTTTTATTTTTAAAAGGTTATTAAAATATAAGAAAGTGGGATCTAGTTTTGAGAAATACAATGGTGAAATTAGTTTTTGATTTGGATGTATAATTTATAATGGACGTATTTTCTTAGTTGAAGAAGATGATGATGTCAGCGTGATCCTAGCTAGTATGTTCTAGACTTTCCTGGAATCATAATTATTCAATCCTGCCTATCCCGCTTCACTTTTTCTCTCCCGCAGCGAACCACGTTCCCGTGTGTTGGTGTTCGCTGGATGGAAATAGATATAACCAGTTTTCGGATATTTCTATAAACAAAACGACCGAAAGGTTGGAGATTTACGGTGACCGAAATATAGCAAAGTCCGTCGTCTGTTGTTGGCAGCTTCAGACGTGGCACTGCTGGTTTCTCTTGTAGATCAATTGGCCAAACAATGAGCTGTTTGACTTCTGGCGGTGACAAGATATTTAGCTTCTGGTCTTCGCTTTTATTTTTATTAGGACTCCGACGTGACTTGACGAGGTTGCCATGAAATGACCCTCGGGGCGATTTGCCGAGGTGATGATGACCCTCGAGGCCTCTTTTATTATTTGAAAAATGAAATTTGGTCGCACTTATGCGTGGAGAAGTGGAGCCTTTCGAAAAAAGAAATAATGTTGGTCACATTTTGCGTGAACGAAGTGAAAAATAAGTAGAGCTTCTAGAGAAAAAAAAAACGCTGCTCAAAAACACTAAACTTCACTCTTTTCTTTTTTTCTAATCTCATCTCTCTAGAAAAGAAAAACGACATACCGAGCACGGTGGATGTTAATGTTGGGGTTTTCTCCCTGAACATAAGAGAGAGAATAGAAAGAGCAAAGTGGAGAATAAAAGTACAGGAGAGCAAATGGCCAATAGTCCTCTCCCTCAAGTCCTGCCCTTCTATTTATAGAGGGAGAGGGAGAGTTCGTATTTATTTTATTGGTGGGGTAAAATATTATAAACAAGTTCTCAGACTTTACAACTAGGTCCTCATATCCATAGATTGGGGCTCTTTTACACACATTAGGGATCCAAGCCCATGGTAAATGCGGCTATCCCCCAACACAACCAACCAATTCTAAACCTAAATGAAAATCAATTTATTCAAACCAGTTTCACATTGAACCGTTAGAGCACCAACAATGTTTCGCCAAACCATGCGATGATGGTTCAGTTCGATGTTTTACGGTTCGACCACCTTAACATGCGTCGTAGTTACCAAAGACAAGTAAAAAAAATCAACTCTCTTGTCTCTTCCTTCACGCGACAGATAGGAAATTCCTCATTCCCCTTGTTTGTTCTCCATCTCTCCCCACCAAATCCCTAGCTTCTCCAAAAAAACTCACCCACCAATCTAAAAAATCAGAGAGAGATGATGAGAATCGAGTTGTGTCCATGGGTTTGTTATCAGATCTGTTGTTCAACATGCTTCCTGTCACGATGATAGCGACCAAGACGTCGCAATCTCCTTTCTCGAAACAGCAATGACGCAGTGTGGCCCCTTTGTCATTGCGGCAGCAACGCCGTGCAATCTTCATTATTAGAGGAATGGCATATCATCATGTGGCAACGGTTGCACGCAGCCCCCTCGCTCGCGAGATGAGCGCGTGCCCTGGAGCCTGAATTCCCAGACCGCTCCTAACCAGGTAAGATGTACGCATATAGCCATTTGTTCAATGAGTAGTTTCCGACTTGCATTGATTGAATAGCTATTTGTTTATTTCAGACTTGTTCAATAATTTATAAGCAATTGCAAAACCAAAACAAATAATCATGTTATAATAAATTTTCATTAATTATTAATATTAGTATAAGTACAATATATAAATAAGAAAAGAAATGAAGGTGCCAGCAGATAGTTAGAAATTGTAAATATTGTCAAGCCTACTCATGTTGGGTGGGTCCAAAATTTGCCCATATATACTCAACTAAGTCTTCCTTAAATCAATGATGCATTTTTGATCTCAAATAGTCACACCTGTCTCTAGTGTGGCAATTGAATTTATGCCACACTTAAAAAAAAAAGCCATCCAAAAACACTACACCTAAATAGTGCATCCTAAAAATGCCACCAACAAGCTGCTTCCTCCCGTTCTCCACGCCACCATCTTCATCTGATAAGTTTTTTCTGTTTCTTTATTGAAAATCAGCGGAGAATGGACATTTGTACCCCTCTTCTCTCTACGTTTTCGATTTTGACAGTTGCCGGTCAGTTCCGGCGGCGACAGGCAGTGCACGAGCAGGCAGACCTCCTCGCTTCGCGCGTGGCGGACGACCAGCGACTAGCGTACGGGCAGGCAGTTGGCTCCTCGCACTGGGCGAGCGAGGACGACGGGGCAGCGGAGTGGGCCGAGACGGCAGGGGCGGACGTCAACGGGTGCACGCGGGCTGGAGGCCGACGACGAGTCCCGTCGGGCGGGCATCACCAGCTCCTTTCTCAGGGATAGCGTTCTTGGCCATCCGCCATGTGGATGAGTTGGCCAAGCATGAGGTCGCCTGGTAACAGAGAAAGGGCCAGACTGCCAGTGCCAGAGGGATACAACCGTCCATTCGTTGCTGATTTTTAAGAAAAGAAAAGAAAAAAATGATCAAACGAGGATAATGACATGAGGAGTGAGAACAGACAGCTTATTAGTGGTATTTTTGGAATGCAGTACTTAGGTGTAGTGTTTTTGAGATGGCTTCTTTTAAGGCTGGCATAAATACAATCGCCCCGCCTCTAGTAACCTTTGGAACCCATGACTTGGACCTTGTCCATAGGGTTGAAAATGGTGCGAACAAAATCCCATTCGCCCGGCTACTATTTTTCGAATTTATAACACCGTTTTTATATTTTTGGAATAAAAATGGGATACAAGAAAACAGATGAGAAGTGGATAAAAAAATCAAAAACGGGATTGGAAATGGTTTGGCGTTTTCCTGTTCGTTTAGGCAAGATCTTGTTTTCAACCGAAAAATTTTGTTTTTCATCCTCTATTTTGCCTTATGCGGTTTCAGCCAAGAGGCCAAATCTTGGCCCAAGCGACAGGCGCCCAGTCTAGTCTAGTCTCCTACCCTAACTCACCCTCCACTCATCCACAATCCTCACCAAATGCAGCCACCGCCACTTCCCTGGCTCGTGGCTCCGCCGCTTTGGGCTCCCACCCTCTCCGCTCTCGTTGTTCGGGGCTTCGGGCTCGACGACTACCGACCAGCGGCCAGTGACCATGTGCCCACTCGCCGTTGTGCTGCCTGCCCGCCTCCCTTTGTTTCTGGCTCTCCCCAACCACTCACCACCGTCGCTACGGCATGCTCGCCTCTCTCCATCTCGCCGACCACCAGTTGTCGCTTATCCGCCTCCCTCCCTCTCACCGACCTTTCGTTGCCGTCTGCACGCCTCCCTGACCACCCATCGCTACATGCACACCTCCTCCCCCCCCCCCCCCCCCCCCACACACACACACACAAGATGTGTATTGTAAGACTTAATAATAATATGAGTTCATGGATGTCGAGAGTAATATGATTTTATGGATGTTGTTATGTCGAAAGTAGGTACTTTACCATTTATTCATTTCAGAACTTGAGACTTGTGTTATGTGTATTATAAGACTTGGTGAATGATTATCCATGTACTCACGTTGTGAAATTTGTATTATTGTTTTATGATGTTGTGATATCGTTGATTTATATGATGATGCTTTTTAGGCTATTATGTTGGGTCGACGCTACATTATCGGTTATCGGTTATCGAACGTTACCGGTTGTTTTTTTATCTTTTCGGTTTTTTCTGATATCCAAAGCTACCCCGTTCGTTTTCGTTACCGGCTTTCCCGTTTTCATCTCCGTACGGTAGTGGAAATGTGAAAGTGAAAATGAAAAAGGTGTTTTCCGATAATTTTTGGCCCAACTTGTCCATATGTATTTAATGATGGAGGCAAACTTCTCTGCTCATAATCAAAGTCATTTTTATGCTCATAACCAAAATCATGACGACCTTCATAAGAGTCCCTCGCATCCTCGATGAGCATGTTATGTATTAAAATGCAAGCATACATAATCTCACCAAAGAGCTTATTTACTCCACAATCGTGTTGGGTGTGCGTAACATAGCAAAGCGAGATTACAAAACACAAAATACACATTCAATATCTTTTCGCACTAACTTTCGTCTTTTAGCAAATCATTGGTGTTTAGAACCATGAGGCATTTTGAATGTCTTCACAAATGTTGCCCATTCTTCTTTGAATTGTCATTGAGTGGATCAACAGAATTGTCCAGCCATGCACAAATCAACCTTTTATTGTCAGTTTGAGACCAATACTTGCGACCACCTCTCCCTCTTGCATCATCTGAATCTACATCACTCCATTCTTTAATAACAGGTTCTTTGCTTGTATTCTCTGCAGGAGTTATTGAAGACAAGGCAGGAGAATATTTATCACCTGTTGAACCACTATCACCAGCACCTCCAAAGAAAACGGGTGAACGAGCCGGAGATGATGGACCAAAAGCACTTCCAGATTGAAAAGCGTCAAAACTGCTAGGGAAGGGAACACCATGGTAGCTTCAAGTCTGGAACTGTTGGTAACCTGCTTGAACTCCACATGACTTGAAGTTTGGTGGGTAGTGAGGCTGTAATTTTGAGCCAAATTTGTAGGGTGGATAGGACATTGCAGCACTGGGTGGGAAACCATGATTTTGTTGGCTATTTCTAGGTTTTGAGGGTCCGAATTTGAAATTGTAAAGTTTAGAAAATTTGTGAAATTGGGTGTGGATGAGTTCTTCATGTTTGTGGCTTTGAAAGATGGATGAGAATGTTTGAAGATGTAGGGATGTGAAATATATAGAGGAAGAAATCAGTTGTAACGGTGACACAAGGTTTTCAATGACCAAATGCCAAATATATTATTTTATTTTCCACGATGCGGATGTAACCGAAGTGAGTTTTTAGTTCACTTTAACCATCCGACACATACGGTTTGGTGGCTACAGTGACAATGGTTCGGTAATTTTTACAGATGGTTTGGTGCAGTGGTGCTCTTAATAGGTTTAGCCGTGCCACGAGTTCAGAGAGGAGGGAGCCGGCGGCGGTGTCGAGTGCGCGGTGTGCCTGGAGGCGTTGCGCGCGAGCGACCGGTGAACGGTGCTGCCGAGGTGCGGCCACGCCTTCCACGTGGAGTGCGTGGGCTCGTGGCTGCGTGAGAGCCGCCGTTGCACCGTGTGCCGCGCCGGCGCGACAGCCGAGGCCGGCAGTGCCACCGTTGATATCGTTACTGAAAACTAGCAGCGCGTATGCAGTAAGTTAAGTTGGTGTCGGGTCATGCTTGATTGTTTTGTACAAACATATAAAAATAGTGGGTAGTACGTGACTGCGAATTTATTTTGCAGCTGTTTTGTTTCTTTTATCTCTGCTTATTTTTTGGTTGAACAACATGTGGTGTACACAGTTGAGTTTCGGTGTCAACATGAATGACTTTGGAACATCGGCAGAGTTCGTAGTTTGTTGTTTCATACTTTTCCATACTTTAGCTGACAACAGTACTCCATAATCCATGCTCCCTCACAAACTGGTGAGACTATCTGAACATGTTGCACACTGCAATGCCAGGACAAGCACGATCATTGCTTTGTGCAGGTCTGATGCACTGCAATGTTTGACGCTGTTTCGAAAGTTGAGCAAATCTCCAGTGGATCGAGAGAGGCAGGACAATTCAGAGCCATGCGGCGTCCCTGATGGGCGTGACGACGGACTTGGTCTGGAGGTAGTTGCGGAGTCCGTAGGGTCCCTTCTCCCGGCCGACGCCGCTCAACTTGAACCCGCCGAATGGGACGGCCGCCAGCCCGTACGGCGTCGCGTTAGCGCGCCTGATCACCTCCTCCACGCCTCTGTAAATTCAGAGATCGGGAGTGAGTTTGGATGAATGCTGCTGAGATACTGACGGACGCATGCCGCGATTCTGAAGACGTGTGGTCACCTGAGGCCCCTGTTCGACGCCTTTCCTGAACGCGAGCCTTGTACTTCTCCACGAACTAACGTCCGGGAGCCGGTAATTCAGGAATTGGTTGCTCCATACATACAACTAATACATGCTACAAATAATGCCGGCGCTTACCTGGTTGAAGAAGACGGCATGGTGCGCGAGCTCGACGGCATGGTGGACGTCGGCGTCGTCCATGACGATGAACGGGGACTTGCCACCGGCTTCAGGCTGCTCCGCGCGGGCAGTTCAAGGATGATCTTGCTGGTGCACGTGGATCCGGTGAAAGCAAGCTGCACGAAACTCGGAGTCAGAGGCCTCAATTAGTACTTCAAAATTCATGAAAACATGACAAGGAAATGCACCATATATACAACCAGCGCTGATATAATCCATCAGTTAATCACCTTATCAACATCCATGTGGCTACACAACGCCGCGCTCGGCACCACCAGCCCGTGGATCTTGTCTGCCCACCCGGCGAATTTGCTATATGTGGGTGGCGGCGCGGAGTGCGGCGAGGCGGCGGTTGCGCCGCCATCCATAGCCGAGGGCGGCAGAACGGCGGTGGATGGGGTTGGCAGCAGGGGCGTAGTGGGCCGACCAATTATTGTGGTAGCGACCCGGCGACAACGGCGGCTGCGGGTGCGGACGGCGCGGCGCTGATGGTGGTCGTGGGCGGGGGAAGGGACGAAGCAGAAGGCGGCGACAGCGTCAGGCACGACGCCGGAGACGCGAGGAAGACGGTTCATCAGGGCGGAGGTCGGCGGATAGGAACGCGGGGCCGGAGTCCACCCGTGCTTTGTTTAAGTCTCCTGAGCCGATCTACGCGTCGATCTGTCGACGCACAGCACAGGATCAGGTCCCTGCGGCACGTCTCCGGCCCCGCCGCCTGCTCCAGCGGCTTCCCGCTGTCCCACGTCTCCAGCGCTGCGATCTCCTCCGCGTGCACCTCGATCAGGTCCGCGAAACGAAGCAGCACACGGCACCGCTCCTGCAAAACCAATTGGGCACCATGAAATTGCAAATCGGGCGAGCACTGCACCAGAACGTGTGTGTGTGTGTGTGTGAGCTGTCGCTGTGGCAACGTGGAACGTACGTAGGCTGGCATCCTGGGCCATGGGCCCTCGTCGAAGGCCCTGCGGGCTGTGGTGACGGCGCGGTTGATGTCCTCGGCAACGTGGGCGATGGCCTCGCCGGTGCGCGGGTCCAGCGTTGCCTGCGGAAACGTGTACATCTCCGTTGATGAGGAGCTGGGCGTGTTTTTGATCTCCACCGACGGCTGGATCGGCTCGTCGTTGGGAGCGGCGCCCGTGATGGCAGTGCTGAAACTGTGACGACCTTGAAGACGAGTCATCCTCCCTTGCTCCGTTAGCTAGGCAGAGCGAGAGTACGTTCAACAGAATTGCAGTTTTCTGCCAGCGAATACACAGAACAGAGTGCAACAATGTTTGCAACCAAAGTTTTCATACTTCCATTATTACATGATAGTTGATGATCTCTCCAAGGATTAATCAAAGAGCATGAAGCTTATGACGTCGAACTGTTGAAGCTCAGTCCAAGGCCATTTGAAAAAAGCGTCAGCTATCTTTAGTGCCATGACTCACTCATGACGTTAATAGTTACTTCAAACCAAACAATTGACAACGTTTTCTGGGGTCTTTACGTTGAGTTTTGAAGGGGGGAAAAATGACGAGGAGAACGATGTGATGTAGGGATGGCAACCGGACGGGTTTGGGGTAAGTGGAGTAAAAGCCCATCCGCAATGATAGATGTTACAGGTGGAAATCCACACCCACGCACGCACCCTGCGAGCGTCGTCCACGCCCTTCTCGCGGCAGCGGCACCCGCCGACGCCGTCTGCCACGCTGACGAACCCGGACTTGGGGTGGACGAATGCGCGTCCTCGTCGTGGTCGGGGACGCGCGAGGTTCATCCTCAGGGCGCGCGCGCGCGGCGCCGCGTGGAGTTTCCCGGCCGGAGCTGTCCGTCATCGACGCTATTCTCGGTCGCGGAAAGCTGCGACACGGCGGAGCCCGGGAGGCATGCGCCTCCTCTGCTTCTCGATCTAGATGATACGGTGCGTGGTCAAGAGCACAGTAGATCAGAATCTGATGACGGAGTTTGGTTCAGCGACCTCGACCATGATTTGCTTCATTCCACGCTCCAGCCGTTCCATGAGTATTGCCTTGTCGTTCGTCTGGATGATTCGTTGCCTTGGGATTTTCTCGGTAGGCGCATGAAGCTTACCGCGTGCAGCCGAGGGAATTTGTAGGCGCTAAATGTATTCCAAGTCGATTGTTTTGTTTAAGATGATATCTATCCGGAATCAATTATTTCTTGACATGCACAAATTTGTGACAAAAACATATCTTCAGTGTACTTCAAATATATATATATATATATATATATATATATATATATATATATATATATATATAATATATATATATATATACTAGCAAAATAATAGTGTGTCAGAGTTACTAGACATGTACTTTCATTCGCTGACGGACTGGTTATTTGTAACAAGAGGTGTTTTATGGTAGATTTGTTGGTGTACTAATTAATGTAATACCAATATATATGTAAAAGACCAATGTGCAAGTACCAGAAATAGAAGTAAAAAAAGAGTGAGCTGCGACTGCGACACAACAAAGAGGCATGATTTCATCCTTTTTCCATTTGGCTGCGACTTGAGATTTCCATTTTCCTCGATCCTATGTGGAATCGGAAATATGCATAAAGAGATGTTTGTGCTATGCCAGTGACGAGGATGTGGCGTTGTTGGCATTTGGAAAAGACAGGCGCACAAGATTAAGTTGGCATTAAATTTTGATGCGCTTAGGTCAATCTTAATTGTAGCTTCTTTCTCATTTAATGATATACCACATAGACCTAAAAACTGTCGATGTGGGAATTTATGAGGAGAAAGAATAGATGTGTGTTTCATAGGATAAAACTGCATGTACACTGTTATCAAAACATCCATTGAGAGTGTTTGAGTTTCATCTACATATTTATTATTTTTTATGGTTTTATTTAGATGATGCATCTAAATGTTACTCTAACATACAAAACCGTGAAATAAAATTTTGCATTGAGACACACACTTTTATTCATCAACTAAAAAATTATAAGATGACATGATACTCTTGAAAAATAATGAAATGAACATGGACTGAGAATGGACTTAAAAAGTTATACTTGCAATCACGCAGTAAATTGTATGCATCTAGAGAAGTAAATTGTATGCATCTAGAGAATGATTCTTGTAATCTCTGATGCAAGAGGACGGATTCTAGTAATCTGTGATCCCGAGGACAGATTCTTATAACCTGCCAATATTACGCACATGCTTGTTCATTCCATTTTGCAATGGCTACACGGCGCCCACATATTTGTTTTTGATGATCTGCTGTATGGGTGGCGACGGCGGTTAGATGTTCTACTATAAAGGTATTCAATAAGAATTGTTTGATTGTTACTTTATCGACTTTTTTTTTTGTCACACTTTGTCTAAACTTGTTCATTTTTCTTTTGCTGCTCATTGAATTCCACATGCCCGTGCTACTGTTAGTTGCGCTGTGAATTTATTTACAATTATCATGTGCTTCATCATAACTATTGAAAACGCTTGACTGTGCGAATTATCATGTGCTTCATCATAACTATTGAAAATTTAGTGTGGTTTCAAAATTCACGCGCTACTCACATACGAGACATGCCGGTGAGGTCCTTGAGTTTTGAGGTATTTCCCATGTCCTCTTCAGTAATGCACAGTAGCAGTCCATGACGTGTGGGCCAGCAAGCCAATAGGGCCACACGTCAGTCTGTAAAATCCAGTGCACCAATCCAGAGGATTCCTGTCCTTGCCCGGAGTCCAGTGTTCTTCATGACAGCTAGCTCGCACTTCTTCCCCTCTTATCATTCACCGCACGAAAAAAAAAAGAGTATCAAGAGGCAATAGATTCCTCCCCCAGCCTCTCCTCCCCTCTGGACCGCGACATGGCGAATTTCCTTCTCGCCGTCACCGTCGCTCTCTCCCTGGTGTTGGCAGCAAAGGGATCGGGACCAAGCAGCGTCGTCTCCGCCATCGCCAGTAGGATCTGGCTCAAGTTCGTCTCATGACTCGCAGGCGCCGTCCCCAAAGTCGCCTTCATGATGGACTGGCTTGTGATCGTAAACTCTTCCCTCCCACTGTAAGTGTGCATCTGCATTTTCTGCTTGTTTGGATGTGCGTGGTGAATCCAATCATTTGTCAGCGCGAGGGGGTTCGGAACTTCGGATTGATGGCCGCAAGACATTTTTATGATAGGGTTTAGGGTTTAAGCGCTGCAGAGGTAGGGCGCGAAGGGAGGTGGGCGTTCTTTCTGGGTTTCGGCGAGGGCTGAGGAACTGGGATTGAGACGGGGCCGAGAAAAGGTTTTGGGACCGGCGCTGTGGTGGTCGCAAGTCGGGATGAGGGTTGTTGGTAAGGAGCAAGGTAGGGGTGGCCGTGTGAGCAATGAAGATGAGCGGCTAAGAGGAGGCGGCGGCGTTGTCGTCCTCATTGTGCACGATGGGAGGAGGGGTGGTAGGAGCCAGGCGGCGGCGCCGGCGGGAAGGGCGATGAGGAGGATGAGGGGCCAGTAAGCGGCGGTGGAGAGGAGGAAGGGTGGGTTTTGAGTCCATCATGTGCACATATTAGCATTTACTACTAGTGATAGTGTGCTGTTCATCTTATATTTAGCGCTGTTGCTTTACTCTATGCGCTTCCATAGTATATGAGGGAGTGAACTTGTCGTTCTGTATGCAACCGTGCACCAAAATTGCCCAGCACTATAAATTACTACTTATTACCTATAAATCTACCATCTTCATTGTCCTAGTGCAACCGTGCAACAAATTGCCTAGCACTATAAATTACTAGTACTTACCTATGAACCTACCATCTTCATTGTCCTAGGATCTCATTTGCCATCACAAAGAGTTGGGAACAGGTTCTCTACGACTGCTTCACCCCCTGGTCCATGTCACTTCAGTTGATTGATACGACACTTGTCTTGGTGTACCATTTGGAGTATGTAGACAGGGAGACTAGCATCTGGCCACCTCTATTCCAAATGGGGTTTCTCCTAGCCGCAATTCATGCATACTGCATCTATAGCCAGAAGAGAGTTATGAAGCGAATTACAGAAACCCATCAGATCTTCCTTAGGAGCAGGGAAGGTGTTCCAGAGCTAGAAGAGACTATCATTGAGGAGAATGAAGTGATTCTGGTATATAAATCTGTTTATCTGTTTAGATGCTTATTAGGTGCTTAGGCATTATGCTGGCCAACTTCTCATATATACATGTCTTGTTAATTATGGACAGGAAAGGGTATTTCTTGTACTGTTCATGGGGATATCGTTGTACTGCTTATTCAAAGAAAAAGCCAAAAAGTCATATGATGTCAAGTACTAGCTCATTATAGTTTGTCTTGCTCCTGTTGGCAGTGGATTCAGGTGGTAGCGGTGGTCGCTGGGCTGCTGCAGATAGCATTCCGGTGTATTGGCCCCCAACGACTGAAGGTGCTGGAAGATCTTGCCTTTTGGCGTCGCACGTGACGAGGCACTACTCGTTCTACTATGTTCGTGCAGCTATATATGATATCAATGCACTGTATGCGTGTATGCTACTTCTTGGTGAGGAGGGGCATGGAAGTGAAGAGAGAGAGAGAGAGCAAAGAGAGCAGCGCTGAATTTTTTTTTTAAGTTCTTGTTGGCATTGTCTGCTCATTATTTTGTGTTAGAATATGCTTTATTTCTTGGATAACTGGAGAGCAACTAAACATGAATCTTTTCGTGCTCAAAACAGTTGAAGTTCAAGTTCATATTTTTCAGTCTCAACATGCCTTAATATGTTAATTAACAGTGGAATGTTTTGTGTCGACAACGATCAAAATTAAAGAAGAGATGTGACCGGCCGGTTTGCAGCCGGCGTTACTGCAGCAAGCGTGCAGTAAAGTAACCTCTAGCACTACGTCGGCCAGGCAGCTGTCCACCAGCTTAATTGCCCACCTGTACCATGGTCGTCACTGCGGATGGCCGCGACCCTTCCGCCTCCTCGGTAATTGGGGCGGACGACGACGACGCCTCGCCGGGCTACTCATCGATCGGAGAGGAACGACTGACGATGCGGTCTATGTCGTACGGCGTCTCCGCGGCGCCAGAGCAGCCCGGTCGAACTCATCCTCAGACTGGCGTGCTCCACGCCGCGTCGGACGCGCGCAGTATGTGCATCGTCTGGAGCAACGCGGAGAGGAACTTGTGGTGACCACGCTCCCCAAGCACTTGTTCGCGGGGAGGCTCCCGACCACCGCCTCGAGGATCACCTTCTGCTTCACCTTCGACGACACCGTCGCGGACGCGAGCCGCCGCCGCATTGACGTCGACAGCCCCGGGATGGTGCCCCAGGTGGCCGAGCACCACCAGGTCGTCGATGCGCAGAACAGGAGCGCGCCGCGATAATGGCCTCCACTCACACGCAACGTATTACGTACGTACGGATCTCTGCGGCGAGCGGCCGGCAGCAACTCCTCACTGAACTTGGGCAGCTTGGTGGAGTCGCCTGGGTGGTCTGCGGTCTGCCCCAGGTAGGCCTCTGCGCACGCCGTGAGGCTGTCCTCGGTCATCTCCAGGCAATCGATCGCGCACAACTGCGGTTGACGTTCCAGGCGGGTGACGTCAACGCGGACGCCGCCCAAAGTTTTAAATCTCCGGCTATAGCTGCCGCTATCTTTGGATATAGCTGTTTGAGGAGAATTCTGATATTTATTTTCTTATATAATTTAGCCACTATTTATCGCTATAGTCCGATTATCTCGCTATTAGCTGTTTAAGCAGGTCATCCGCTAAATGCCTCAGCTGGTGATTTAAAACATTGACATCGCCTTAGGCCTCGTTCGGTTGCTCCTTTTTCATTCCTAGCCCAGAATGCTTCCCCAAGGGGAAGCCGTGGTTCCGCCCGTGTCACTTTCCAGGTTTGAATCTCCTCATATTTTCATCCCTGCGAATCAATATGCGTTCGGTAGGCAGGAAATCATACCAGCTGCTAACAGAGGGAAAGGAAGAGGAGGGCCCGCGATTACCGGCTGGACGGACGCAACCAGAGGAGATGGGCATCATGCGCCACCACCATCACGGTAGCTCCTGCTGCATCGCCACGCTCGTCCGTTGTCACGTGCAGCGCCGCCAGGCTCGTCTCGCTCAGCTCTGTCGCCGTTTCGGAGGGTATGACACATGGCTCGCTTCCGGGCCATGGAGAAGGAGAAATAGCCATTCCAAATCTGTCCACAATCCAAAACAGGTTCAACCGAACGGCCATTTTACATGACGGCCAACTTGAAGTCAGACCAGATCGATCCGCACGGATCAGGCTCCGGAACGGGCTATTCCGAACTAAACGAACAAGGCCTTAGCAGAACTTGGCCGCCGGCTCGAGCCGTCGTCGGCTTCGGGATCGTCAACAGCAGCGACAACGCAGCGCCGCGCTCGAGCCATTTGCCAGTCCCTTTTTTCGGATGCAGCGGACAGTAAAACACGGTCAGTAAGTGGAGCCTGATCCGTCTTCTCCCGGAACAAGCCCAGCCTCTCTGCAGAAGTGCTACGGCAGCGCGGCGCGTATGCGAGCCCGTCTACCTGAGGCGGCGGTGTTACAGCCACGTCACGCCGTCGTGGTCCACGCAATTCCGGCTCCGCGGCCTGACGCCTGCTCCACACTCCATCGATCGACCGTATATGAAATCCGGGCGAACCCCCGCGACGCAGGTTAATTTGGCGACCGCAAATCGGCACTTGATGGCGCCGGATCCATGTTCGAGGCGCTGCACAAGCGCACTGCATGCTCCACGTCTGTCTTGCGAAGAATTTGAAATTTGCCAAAAGCGCACTTGAGATACAGTACCATTTCTCTAAACAGCAAATAACCTTGCGGTTTCGGAGAGATCGAGTTACACTGCTGATATATATAATGCGAAAAAGTCGGTAGGAAAGTGCCTTTTTCTTTTAGCTAAAATTTGCTTATACCGGCTGTACTGCTAGTATATGCCAGGAATAAAATACATTACTTGGTGACATTAGTTAATTGGATAAGATGGTGTGTCGCAAAACTGCACAAATCAGTTTTTAAGTAAAAAAGAGAGAGGAGAGAGAAGATAGATAACGTTGGCAGTAACAATGATATACAGGCAATACTGCAGCTCAAGTATCTTTTGCTTGTCTATTTACTTATTGCGTGAGACTGACTTGCAACAGAGTTATAATTTATTTGTGGGATCCACTACTGTTAAAGCAGCTTATAAAGATAAGACATCTTTAACATATCTTTTGAAGTATTATAGATAACAATCACTATGGAGCTCCTTCCTCTCTCTGTTTTCATATCAGCATGCTATTAATGTATTCTTATTAGTGGGTCACCCCTACGTTGGATACTGTGATATAGCTACCTTGTTTAATTGCTTATCTTTTACATAGCGTTAAAAAAATTATAGGTGGTAACCAGTGTGGAAGCCCTTATTGCTTCTGAATATCGCTGGTGGTGCATGCATCAGCACCAGGTGCTGTAGATAGGAGCAGCCATCCGATGATGAGGGCCTCCACAATGGTCCAGTATAAATAGCGCTTGCAACATTCAGGCCAATGAGAAAAAGAGATAGTTAGTTTTACTATAAGCAACTATCTATAATTAACACTTATGACAGAGTTGTATAGTTTTACATTAATTATCTCTTACCGTGTCCCTCTCTCTTCTATTTCTCTTCCTCATGACATATAAAATACCAACATATGGGACCCACAAAACATTGGACAATGTGTTAAAGTTGAACTTTAAAAGAACTAGACTTTATCTTATAATACAGTAATTTATAGACAATAACTATTGGAGCTGCCCTGATAACCTTCGCTGTGCTATGCAGGTGTAGCAAGTCACATCAAGCATTTCCATGACGCATCAATCCAGGAAATGTGGGAATTGACCCCGGCCTGTCTCGCCGGTAGAGCCGAAGAACCAATCCTTTTAACCATTTGGCTCAAGCATAGATAGATATATGTCCAGAATTCTGTTTGGGAGAGATAGAACACGAGTATTAATGACAAAATTTCAAGGCTACTAAAAATTTAACGTAATAAAATTTAATGGGGTGTTCGTTTTAACACACCAAAAAGTAGCACAGACATTAAAATATTTCTTAGATAAAATATTTACACCTTTAATAGCACAGAAGTATTATAGATAAAAGTAGCACAGAAAAGGCTACTAGAAAAGTAGATATTTCTATTTCTTAGATAAAATATTTACATCTTTAATAAAAAATATTACTTTATTAATTAAGAGGTAAGTTTAGTGTATTTTAGAGCCTCTTGAGGTTCTAAAGTTTTAAGGACACTAATGTGTTTGTTTCTTATGGTCTAAATTTTAGTGGGGTCACATCAATCATTAAAATGCTACATATGATTATTAAATATATATTAAATATTAAACTAATTATAGAGTTGAATGCGTATCAGTGTGATAAATTTATTAAACTTAATTAAGTCATCATTAAGAGATGTTTACTGCAACATCACATTATCTAATCTTAATAGATTTGTCTCGTTATTTAGAGAGAAGATTATGAACTGAGTTTTGTTAGTAATTTATATTTAATACTCCTAATTAGTATCATAATATTTGATGGGACAGGTCTAAAAATCAGAAGAGTGGAAACAAACACCACTTTAGCACTAAACTTTAATGTCCTGTTTGGGAGCTAGAGCACTAAAATTTAGTGCTAATGTGTTCTATTGCCTGGAAACAAATGGACCCAACTGGGTAACGAGTACTTAGTATACGTGTATAACAAAGCAAAGGCTCAACTGCCGAGTCTACGGACAAATGGAGTTGGCTAAAATATCAAATATTTTAAGATGGAGGAAGTACTTAACAAAGTTGATTATAATGGTACGATGAATATAGTTTGTAGGTGCTTATATCAATAATAACTTTTGATTTCAACCCACTTGGTCGGGCTTATAGCTTATTACTCTCTCCGTTCATATTTACATGTCATTTTAAGGTTTTTAATTTTTATACAATTATATGTCACTCTCGCTTTCCAGTGCATCTTTCTCTCTTCCCAATACAATATTCTCTTTTCTCACTACATCTCTATCTCTCTCCTCGTTTTCAGTGCACTCATCTTTTTACTTCTCCTTATTTTCCGTGCCTAACTCTAAAACAACATCTAAATGTGAACAGAGGGAGTATATCACATAAGCAGTTAAATAAATCATGTCAAACGTACATTTAGTATTTTGTTGATCAATAGAGAATCAAAGCTCTAGATTAAGGTTGTGTTTGATTGTCTTATTGCTGTAAAGAAAAATAGTTGTGGGCCACGAGTTTCACAAGCTACTTTCTAAGATTTCAGTTGTGAAAATGCGAAAAGCCATTTGGTGGAAATGGTTGTGACATATTATCGTTGAAATATATAACCATATATAATAATGGCCTATAGACGCAAGTACAAGAAAGGAAGTTAACAAGAACTACAACAGTAGATTTTATTAATAAGGGTGCGCAAATCATGTGGAACATTAATTAGAAATTCAATTATGATTGTATGCATTATGTATATCGTACAACAGTGGAAGCTGTTGTGAACCCCCTAACCTGGTCTAAGACGACGAAAGGAACCCCACGATTAGTCGATTACTGAGATGGCCGTCATGGCGGAGAAGTTGACGAAAACGCAACCACTGAGCACGATGGACGAACCAGGGACCACAGAGACCGGGACGGCGATCTCGCGGAGGTTGAAGCAGATTGACCTCCGTAGCACCGATACGTGAGGTAAGTGCCGTATCCGTGTCCGAAACGCCGACGGACACGGATACGGCTGGGATACGCCACTGATACGTCTTTGAGGAGTATCACGCAAAATAGGGAAAATAAAAAACTGGATACAGCTTAGATACATCCTGGGCCAACCTTGGATACGTCCTGGCCCAATCAACACAGCAGCCGAGCTATATCTGGACACTTGAGCCGTGCTAAATGGGTCGGCATGAGGCCCAGTCGATTTGGCCCGGCACAAGCACGGCCCGGCCCAACCACTAGTGGGCTCATGGCAGCATGGCCCGGTCAATCGTGCCGTGCTTGGACCGACCCCAGGCACGGCCCAAAAGCTCAGTATATTTAGCAGGCCTGCCCACTAACCATTGTTTCTCATATAAAATTGCTCCCTCCCGTAACTCTAGCATTGTGACGACTGTCTCCTCCCCACGTTCGCCTCCCTGCCCCGCTCCTCACCCGCCATCATGCTCCGCGGCTCCCCACCCGCCGTCGTGCTCCGTAGCTCCATGCCTGCCCGCCACGCTCAGCAGCTCCCGGCCTGCCCGCCATGCTTCGCAGCTCCCCACCCATCGCCGCTCGGCTCCCCGCTTGCCTCGATCCTCGTTCGACATCGCCTCGCTGCCCGTTCGCCTCGCTCTCCGGTGGGTTGACTCACGTGCGCCCCCGCCTCGCTCCCCGGCACGTCTCTCCCTCTCTCCTTGCGCACCAGCTCCGACATCATTCTCCACGTGCGCAGACGTCGCCGCGCCGACGATGGGCTTCAACGTGTCATCGGGCTTCCCATGCCGTCGGGCTCACGGGCCATTTGGGCTGGCACGGCACGGTAAACTACATTCCGTGCCGTGTCGTGGGCCGACCCCTCAGCCCGTGGGCTGCTTCGGCATGGCCTGGCTGGCCCGCCATGCCGTGCTGGCCTGGTATACTACCGTGCCGGGCCTAGCCGGGCCCGGGCCGCCCGAATGCCCACATATAAGCCGAGCTAAGCACCGTGCCACACATGGCCTAGAGGATTTGATATTTCGATACGATTCAGCTCCTGGTTAAACACCCTGCCGCCAGTTGCACGCCAAATCGGCCAGGGGTAGGAACAAGCACAGCGATGCCAAATGGGCTTTGATTGACGACATGACGGAAATGAGGAAAACTTGATGATGTTCGATGACGCTGCCGAGCTGGAGTGATGACAGTCAGAAAACACCTGCTTGATACTGCTGGTCGACTTCCTTTCAATGACGCCGACATGGTCTCGCAACTTGCAGGTGCCACCACCGATGTGTTCTTTATTTTATTTTTTTAAATTCTAGAATTCTTTTCAAAACGTCGGCAGGAAGAAGAAAGCAAGGGCGTACATACATGTACCTAGTACTCGTAGGTGTAGTACATGACAAAAGAACACCCACCCAGCAAAACAAATCTACACATATTCTACATTTTAGGCTCGTGTGTGATGCTAATGCGGCAGAATTTTTAAGTTGAGTTTGAGTATTTTTAGTTTTTTTTTCAAAAAAAAATCTCTGAAACGTATCCGTATCTGAATATTTTGAGAAATAGCGTATCGAGGTATCCGTATCAGGCTGTGCTGCACAAGCAAACACCCCCGTGATACCGGTGCCAAACGACAGCGATCACGTCCCCACCGTAACGGTGCAAGGCGGTGGTCACGGTACCGGTCCATGACGTGACGGCGCCAGCGACGTAGGAGGGCGGCGGTGATGGCCCCGCTGGGAAAGAAGATGGTGATGACGTGCCGACGCAGAACGAGACTGATGACAGCACCCGGCCGGGAAAGAAGTTGATGACGTGGGAAAGAATCAGGTGCCGACGCAGGACGACGACACGGATGAAAGCCCCGGCGGGGAATCCAACGCGCAGCGGCACCGGTCCGGAGGAAACAAGTTGATGACGTGTCGCAACAAGACGACAGCCCCGGCCAGGAACCCGACGCGGGCGGGCGCCGCCAGCCCTGAGGATGAACGTCGCCTCCTGCTTCGTGCTGGACAACGGCGAGCACGCCCACTTCGCCCGGTCCAACGCCGGGATCATCGGCGTGGCGGACGGCGTCGGCTCGTACCGCCACCAAAGTTTTAAATCTCCGGCTCTAGCTGTCGCTATCTTCGAATATAGTTGTTTGAAGAGAATTCTGCTATTTGTTTCCTGGTACAATTTAGCCGTTATTTATTGCTATAGCCTAATTTATCTTGTTATTAGCTGTTTGAGCAGGTCATCTGCTAAATATCTTAGCCGGCGATTTAAAACATTGACCGCCACAAGGGCGTGGACGCCTCCGCGTTCGTGCAGGCGGAGGCAGAACTCGCCACCACCAAGCCCGTCTGCCCCCACACCCTGCTACTACGACGCGGCGGCGCGGTCGCGTTCACGGCTCGCCGTCGACGATCAGGTGCGCGTTCGTCGGCAACAGCGGCTTCGCCGTGCTACGCGACGACAGAAAGATCGTCCGACGGTCGACGCCGCAGCGGGAGCGGTTCAACTGCCTGTACCAGCTCTCCAGTCTCCACCCGGGGCCGCAGCGGCGGCATACACAAGGCGGACGTGGGCGACGTGCCGGTGAGGGGCGGCGGCGTCGTGGTAGCCGGGACGGACGGGCTGTGGGACAATGTCTCGGACGCGATGCTCAAGTGGTTCGTGAAGAAGGGCGCGGAGGCGCCGCAGATCTGGATGGCGGACATGCAGCATCGCGGGCTACGCGAGTACGAAGGACGCGACGAAAGTGGACGACATCACCGTCGTCGTCGTCGCGTTCCATTGGCACGTCGGGTTTGTGATGTGCCCTGCAACTAGTACTAGCATAGTGATGAGCTCCATGTAGGTGTAGCGTTAACGTGCGTACAAAAGATGTATAGATCTCTGTCTGCATCGTCTGCTTGTTCGGTTGTTACGAAGTAGCGTCGCCAATGTTAAAGTGATCACAATTCTTTTTTTTTTTTTGAGGAACAAAGTGATCACAATTCAATCACGTAGTGCTAGAACAGCGTTTCATCGATTTTTTTTTTCTAAGGAAGAAAAAATTTGATGCGCCATCGTCCATTCTGAGATCTGAGTGCGGATTAATTAAGCTGTTACCACGAATACTTGTACAATTTTTTAGTCATGTATTTGGAACAAAAGCAGCGTGTAAGAGCATATGAACCACACCAGTGAACTTGTTTTTCTTTTTTTTTTTAAATTGAAATACAACAAGAAGCAAACGACCAACCCGGGGAAGCGGGATGCAGTACGCGTACAATACATAGACGTGCTCTTGATCCTGCCCGTTCCTCATGTGGTCATGGAGCAGGCATTTCTTATTTTATGAAGGACCGCAGCCAATCTGGAACATACTTACTTACTCTTGATGCTTAGTAATCAAGCACCCGTGAACTGATATATATCTGCGGAAGCTCAAATGGTTTTGGGGGGCCTTGTATTCGTTGAGGTATGACATGGTGGTAAATAAGTCCCTTGGTCATGAGCGGCTCCACCGTCGCCCACACATCATTCTTTTTGGCGCACTCCTTGATGACACTGCTACTAATGTCTTCCTTGACGTCGTGCAAGGTTCATATAACCGGCCGAGTCTGATTCACCGGATAACCGGTATAACCGGCACTAGGCAAAATTCGTTTTGGGGAGCACGCGGTCGATGACCGGAGATCGGTTAACCCACCGGTTATTCCGGTTAATTAGACAGTCAGGTAGGTTTTATTAATATATTTTAAATATATATTTTTAAATTCAAAAATACTGGTTTTTGTATGGTTTCACCAGTTAACTGACCGATTATTCCGATTAACTGTCGGTTACATCGGTTTTGTCTAATATGATTTTTTTTAATTTTCAAATTTTTTAAATCATAACCGAGGGTTATTATTTCAACGCTGACCTCATGGTGTTGATGACCTCCTCCGCTGTCAGGCCCAGATCGGCCGAGAGCCCGAGACGATCTCGAAGGCACCATTGCCGCCACCAACAGCCTTGACGCGCAAGATGGACGAACCACTGAACAGGTTGCGCTTGCCGGCCAGAGCCTCCTCCCTCCTGGTACACCCCAGACAGGAGGAACACGACCACGTAGTAACCGCCGTGCTTGGGGTCCAGCTAGCGTGTGCGGCCGCAACGTCTCGCCGCTGCCGATGTACTTCTCGATCTTCCCGTCACTATCGCAGGTGATATGTCGACGAGCGTGCCCATGAGCATTGGCTTCTCATTGAGCCGGCTCACCGGTATCATGGGGAACAGCTGCTTGATGCCCTAGAAGTCGGGCACCAGCGAGAGAAGATGGACATGGTAGTTGTAGATGGGTTGAGCTGAGTGTCGCCGGTGACCCTGTTGGACAGCTTCTTGGCAGCTTGTACATCTCGATGCCGTGCTTCTTGAGGTCTTCAGCGTGCGAGCACGTGTCTGCGGCGCCGCCGTTAACCGCAGCAGTTCTTGGCTGTTGCTTCGAATGGAGATCCTGGATCTTGCTCAGCAGCTGCTCCGCGGTGTCCTTGTCCTTCCGCTCCGGGATCGCCGAGAACGCCTCGAGGATGATCATGGAGTGGTGCGACGCCATGGCGCGCCTGTACCCGGTGGAGGCCGTTGTACTCGCACTTGAGCCGCACGGCCTGCACGATGCTATATTCAAAACCCGTACGCCACAGACATGTCGGGGTTGCCCGACCGGGTCCCGTCGCAGTCGATCCCGAGACCGCCGCCGCAATCCAGCGTGGTCATCATCTGCTTCGCGTCGTGCTCGTTCACCAGGTTGCGGTAGATGCCGGCAGCCTCACTCGCCGCGTCGTTGTGAATACTATCTCCGTCGTCGGAATCATGGAGCCGATGTGAAAGTGCAGCAGCTGGAGCTTGTCCATCTTCTTGAGCTTTTCGGCCACCTCGTAGATCTTCTCAGCGAGCATGCCGAACTTGCCGTGCTTGCCCACCGTCGACGCGATGTGGCCCAGTATCTTGGTGAGAAGCTTGGCTCGATGCCGAGCATTTTGCTTAATTTGTTCGATGACAATGTCGAGCTCCGATGATGGCCTTCAGGCCCGTGGGGCGCGCCGAGAGCGCGAGGGCAATGCAGAGTCAGCATCCTTGTAACCATTGCATATCAAGTAGGCTCCAGGCTGGGCATTGGACTTGGTAAGGCAGCTCACTGCAATGAGCAATTCTGGCTCGGAGCCAGCCTCGAGCCCATAGCTCTCGCTGTAGCCCAAGTTAACCATGTCCTGCACAACGGTCTTGTTCTGGTTCACCTTGACTAGACTTATATGTACCTGGAGTTGTCGAAGGCACCCTTAAACGCGGCATGGAGTGACTTGAGCCTTGGGACAGTTCTCGAGCACATCTGGGAAACGGAGGATCATGGGGAACTGATGGACTTTCTTGTTGTCATTGGTCGTGGTCGCCAAAGCTTTCATGATAACTGAGTGGACGTCGATCTCCTGCCCGGGCATTGTCTTGAGGCCATGGGGCTTAATTGGCACAGAGATGGCCCTCAGTGTTCACCGTACGTGAAGTAGGCGTCACCCCAGCCAAGGACGTTGTACAGTTCACCGTGGTTCTTGCATTGGCCGTGATGTAGAAAACAGCTGCTGGATGGTCCAAAAGAAATAAGAATGCTTGGTGACAACTTGGGAAAAAAAATGGCCCCGGGCGCACGCGCGCGCCGGTGCGCCCCCCTAGCGCGATGCCCTCCGCTTCTTATCCGACGTAGACGCGACACGATCAAAGGAAACTGCTTATTGCCATCGCTCGGCTAAGCTCACACGCCGCTCGGCTAACGCGTCGCTCGGCTCACGGGTCGCAGCGCCATCGCTCGCCATCCCGCTCTGGCTCATCGCCCAGCCCTTGCACACCCGGCCAAACACGCCTTCCCCGAGCACAATCTCCGGCTTGAACCCCCGGGTCACGGCTCGCAGCTCTGCCAGCGTGAACTCCCTCAGCCTCGGAACCTCGAGATTGGACCCGTCTCCGGCACGCTCGCCGGCCACAGACTCCCGCTCTCCAGCCTCCCGCCGCCGCCGCTTAGTTTCTGCAGCCTCGTCGCCAGCCCTGCACATAATCACAACAACATGATCTGAAAACTCGATCAGATAAAATCAAACCATTAAATGAATTGGGATTTCGGAACGAGATGATTGAACTGAAGCCTATAGAGGCTTACGTGCAGAGGAGGCCGGGGCTGGAGAAGCCAAAGCAGTTCCCCATGCCGGTCGGGATCGGGGCGTTGATCGATGTGCTCCCCTCTCGAGCACGCACGGGCATCTGATCCTCCCCTCCATCGGCGTGCACGTGTGTGCTCGCTTAAATAGCGGGGACGCACCGTTCCAGCCATTGCAGGAAGACGACGCCGCAGGCGGCGTTGACAAAGGCCGTGACCTTACCCAACCCGTTCTAGCCATGGCGGAAAGATGCTTGGGCGCGGGATGAGCTAGAGCGGGATGGCGAGCGATGGCGTTGCAACGTGTGAGCCGAGCGACGCGTTAGCAGAGCGACGTGTGAGCTTAGCCGAGCGATGGCAAGCAGTTTCCTTCGATCGTGTCACGTCTACATCGGATAAGAAGCGGAGGGCATCGCGCTAGGGGGCGCATCGGCTCGCGCGTGCGCCCAGGACTCACCTACCTAAGATGGTAGATTGCCTAACCCTCTTTTTAAAAAGGGCATTACCTCTGTTATTCTTCTCCCTTGATTTTAATTATCAGGAACATGTATTTGTTCCAAAGTGGGGTGAGCGGTGTTAGTGTAAATAGAGCAATTAGTTTTTGCAAAACATGTATTCTTTCAACTGGACCAGACAAACAAATTATTACAAATGTTTTTTTTTCAGAAAATAGAGCAGAGCAAACTTGATACATGTTAGGATTCAGAAGTTTACATACTACTACAATGTACTTTAGTTTCAAATGTGATAATAGGAAAACAAAATAATTTTTCAGAAAAAACATATACCGGTGTTTACAGCTGCAAGCAACAATAAAATGTGATGATTATATATTCTGTAGCAATAAAAGCAGCCCGTCTTTCGAAGGTAATGTTAGTTGAGAGCAAAAGATGAATAATCCCATTTTATTTTACAAAAGAACATTTAATAAATGTTTCAGAGCCAAACTATGACCTTGTACTGTTCTATTTGCAATAGAATGCTTCGTGTTAGACCTTCCTATTTTAAAACCCCTAACAAAGAATCATTGAGTTTTGTGGAAGAAAATAGATATAAATAATAGATTATTCGCCCCGAACGAAGCACTTGCAAAATAAAATGTTTTATGCTAAAAAATGATGTCATAAAATATCTGAAATAACTTTTTAATAAAAGTATGGACTTTTGATAAACATATAATATCTATAGTTTATTTGTTCAGTCCGTAGCAACGCATGAATATTTTGCTAGTTATTTGTTAAACTAAGTAACACTCCCTACGTTCCATTATTTTTATTCAAAGTGGTTGGTTCCTTCTTGCGCTAAAGATGGGTAAAATAGGTGTTGTTGATGATTGTGCAATTGTAACGTGATCGTGGGCAAATTAGAGATACACACGCCCGCCAAAATTGTGTTATTGTTTTCCTTCCACCGGCAAAGTTGCCCATCCAAGCTGCGAGGGCTGTCTAACAAAATGCGTAAAAGACTCTTACTTGCCATGCTGACTGTCCGTGTTTCGTTTCGTATCACTAGCAAGTAAATTTATTGAAGATTGTGCGTTTAGCTCTAGATAGTTCGCGAGAGGAGGACACAAGAAAGTATACTAGTTTTGGGAGAATCCCTACGTCTAGTTCGAGGCTTGTTACTCGCGAGGGATTCGTACAAGGGGAGTACAACAATGGTGAGAGAGGAGGCAGGCTCCAAGTCTCTCTGCGTGTGAGTGTGTGTGTTATTTCGATGCTAAGGAAGAAGAGGACCTCCCCTTTTTATACTCTAAGTGGTTGGGCTCTTAAGAGAGAGAGAGAGAGAGAGAGAGAGAGAAAGGTCAATAAGAGTGGAAGTCAACAGCGTAGCTGTTGGTTGTAGTGGGCCCCACGCTTCTAGGGATCTCGTTGCTATGTGCCCATTAGTCAATGGGCTCCATCGGACCTGTCCATCGATCTGACTTAGTCGTCACTATAACGAAAGTCATAGAGATGACATGCTATAGGATCTAGGATACCGACTAGAGGGGGGTGAATAGGCAGTTTTTAATAATTTATGACCTACAAAAATAAATGCAAAGATAATCCAAGAATAATGTGCTCATGAAATAAAACTACACCTATGTTGTGAGAGGGGTTTGCAATCCTAGGTGATAAGCAATATTGTAATCTCTAGTAATAAAAAGAACAAGTAAATAAAGAGGGCGATAGACACAAATATATCTCGTAGTCTCAGTGACTTGCTGATCACCCCTAATCCACGTTGAGGTGGATTCAAGCCTTTGATTTGCTTCTCTATCAAGTATACACTTCTCCATCGAGAATGGCTCACACAAGAGCAACTTGATCTTAAGCCAAAATCAATTCCTTGAATCTCTCCAAACCTCGGAGTCACTAGAATTATCATTTGCCACTCCGGCGAGGCGAGTACAAGACCTCTTACACGAACACCGGACCTCCTTTACAAGCTTCTTGAAGGCTTCACAGTTTCCACACCACCAAGCTTACTAGGAGGCAGCAACCTCCAAAAGTAACAAGCCGACGTCGCTCGCTTGATGAACACCTAGTGCCACAATGCTTGAATCACTCAACAACAAGCACTAGATTCTCACACACTTGCAATGGATCAATGGAAGCTTTTGTGAGAGTGGAGAGGGATCAAATAACTCAATGATTTTCTTCAGGGTGTCAAGAGAGCTGAAATGCACGAAAGAAGTGGGTATATATAGGCAAGGCATAAAAAACTAGTCGTTACAACTTTTTACGCACCTGGCAGTCTTACCGCACCTCCCTGGTGGTCATACCGCGAGCAGCCTAACGACTAGCTGCAACTGATGAAGCCCAACAGACTCCTTGTTACTGGCCTCTTCCTTGTTTGGCTACAACTGATGAAGCTTGTGGCTCTCAATTGGCTTCTTCGGCATTTTGCTTTTTGCTGACTCCACAAAAACCTTGACCCTGTATGCACATGAAATTTATGCAACAGCAAAAGATAATATGTTAAAAAAAAGTAACACAGAAACACAGTAACAGTTACAACAATATTTCTAACATGATATATTAAGAAAACAATGTCCAATTGAATATTTAAAGTAGAACAACACTACAGATCAAAATACTACTACACTAATACAAGGTAAGGATTTTGTTAAGCTTCTATATTACTTGTATGGTTCATGTTCCATCAGATTCACAACAACAAGCACTGTAGGATTGAACAATGCAATCATATCGATTACATGGAATGAACAAAGCAACCCTATTGAAAGCATAAAATACAGCAGGATTGCCGTAATGAGACATCAGCCCACAACATTCAGACTCTTTCATAGTTGGGTTGTAATAGTACCTCTCTAACCACCTAGAAGAAGATACGAGATGAAATCAGCAAAGAAAATAAATCATGAACTATTACATCCTAGAAGGTAACAGATCACCTATCTAATGATAATGGACAGTCCATAATTGTTCTATTGTTATGAGTATGACCCCTCTCACCTTGGTCTCAGCTTGAGGGGTCCATGTACGGACCGTTTTTTCTTCCCTATAGGTACGCAGCTCTACTGCATATTCGCGAAAAAATTGTTCTAGGGTACCATAAAATTTGCATCATATCTGTAGGATCCTAATTAACACTGATGCAGGTGGTATCTTGCTTGGAACTAAAAGGCGTTGTTGTTGTTGTTGCAGGGGGTATTCTTGGTCCAAGACCAAACTGTACAGAATTCTGAAGTAGTTTCAGTTGAAAGTAAAGTTTATCTATGATCTGTAGTACTATTTATATCTGCAATAAGTATTGAGATGGCTGGGAGCCTAGCAACAATGTGACGGTGCAGCACAGGGATGATCTTTTCTACTCAAACAATTAAGCACTAGCACACTACCATTCATTAGAGATAATAATTTGAGCATAAGAACAGATGCTGATATGTTTTTTTAATAAAAAAATAGACAGACGATTACTGGGAATTACCTTGACCTTAACAGCAGAAGCTGCTCCTTGTAGCAGTGGTACAGGGCAATGCTGTATCCGAGGAAACCAGCTAGGATCGTCATGGAAAGCCAGGAGATAATAACCACCATGCCATCACCGACGAGGATCAAGCATACGCCACGAAGCAGAACAATACCAACCACCAGGATATATAACACCATACTAAATGCATCATATGTTATGACTGACTGATTCAGCAGGTACGCATGTATGAAAAAAGTCCACAAAAAGAAACATATGTCGAGCGTAACGGAAACCTCAGAGACAGCATCTGCAGCGTCTAGCGGGGTGTAGCTGCAGGACACCCACAGAATCCTGATGCCAAAGACTACTGACAACAGGGATAGGTAGAAGGAAGGACCCCATATTGCCAGGTCGTTTCTACTCTTGATGAAAATGTTGGAGTGATTGTTGCACAGGTCACGCTCGGCAAGAGTATACCCCAACAATCCAGCAGCATAGCCCGTGGTCAGGTAGAGACCAAACATACCAGCAAAGGAACCCCAGACATTGTGAATAAAAAATGACAGAGTCACGGGCGTTATGAAACGGAGAAGTACATCGATAAGCCACATGGTCAAGGTGAGTGACCATGTGATGATGAACATGCAAAGCGACCAGAGGAAAGAAATCGACCATATCATTGTCACTGTCTGGTCGATGCAGAAAAACAGCAGCCCCGATGTAAGCATATTCAGCAGCACTAAAAGACAGGAGAGGCTGGACGTGCTCATAGGAACCTTCCAATACCTCTTAGCTGAGTGTTTCCCGTGCTGAATGGCGGTTGCATCATCCCGGATCTGGCCTCCCTCGAAGCCGTTGTCGGATGATGCGCCCTCGTCATCGGTAGCAAGAATCATCGAGGGCCCGACCTTCTTCGTTGAAATACTCCGGCACTGATAGGGCGGCTGCCTGTCGCGATGCTCGGAAGCACGGTGAAGATCCTCGGTCCACCTCGCCTTGGAGGCGGCGTCAGAGCACAGATCCATGGAT
Source organism: Eleusine coracana subsp. coracana (assembly GCA_032690845.1). Taxonomy (NCBI): domain Eukaryota; kingdom Viridiplantae; phylum Streptophyta; class Magnoliopsida; order Poales; family Poaceae; genus Eleusine; species Eleusine coracana. Next base: position 65,907,083 of record CM064420.1, read on the forward strand.
AGGAGACTCACTACTAGCGGCGGAGGATGGAATGGAAGACGGTGTCGGCGGGTGGAGGCGGCGGAGGAGACAACGGCGGCGGCGGCTGGAGGTTGAGGAGAGGATGGCCAATCTAGGGTTTGCGGGGCAGGGTGTTTTTTTTTTTGTGAGATATGCGGGGCAGGGTGGGTAGAGATGGTTCGGGAATTGGGAGGATGCGATGTCGGTGGAGGGCTGGAGGCTCCAGATAGATGAGCCCATAGCCCATCAGTACTCCTCCACACGATCCAATATCATTTATAATACAGCATAACAAATATTTTTATCATAGTCCATTACTGTTCTGATGTTTTTTGAAAAAAAAAACAGAGCCCATAGTCCATCGGCACTCCTCCATACAGTCCAACATCATCTATAATACAGCCCAACAGATATTTTTACCACACCCTATCACTGCTCTGAGTTTTTTGAAAGAAAAAAAATAAATTTCCATGGTTAGGATCCAGTACTAATCCGTTGACCGTTGTAAACTTAAGCCGTACAGACACACACCAAACTGAACCAAACTATTTCTGATGCTAAACCAATCCAAACCAAACTGTTAACTGCTTAAGTCTGTTTACAACCTGTTGGAGTTTTCTCCCCGAATATAAGAGAGAGAGAAAGAATAGAAAGAGCGAAGTGGAGAATAAAAGTACAGGAGAGCAAATGGTTAAGAGTTCTAGTCCTGCCCTTCTATTTATAGAGGGAGAATAAGAGTTTATATTTATTCTATTGATGGGGTAAAATATTATAAATAAGTTCTTAGAATTTACAACTAAGTCCTCAGACCCATAGATTGGCCTCTTTTACACACATTGGGGGTTCAAACCCATGGTAAATACGGCTATCCCCCAACATTAGCCCCTCAACTATTCGGTCTTGACCGACACAACAAGACTGAATAGTTACAAGAAAATCCTGAAAAAGAAGATCAATTACAATTCAGACTTTTGGTTACAAAAAATACTTTTTATAACCATCTTGCGTGTATGCCTCACTAAAAACTCCATTCCAAAAACTCAGTAAGAAAAAAAAATGGAGAAAAGAGCACATACACATGTATACATGAAGCAACTCGAGACACAAAAGTCAAGGTAGTTCCGCTTGAAGATTGTTGTTGTTTTCTGAGTCTTTTCCCATGAGCACTAGACAAATCCTTGCCACTGCATGAGCGTGGACTGGTTCTAGTACACCCCTAGCCCCTCTTGGCTAGCGTTCATGGGAAAGCTTCGGTCGTACGGAAGTTGTTGATGTAGATGTTGTAGCAGTGGCTATGATGAAGATGTAGCCTATGGGATTGTGTCGAGGTGACGGCCAAACCGCTATGCCAATGACGAGCCACTTGGGTCGTCGTATAGCATCGAGGCGTGTCGATGATGGAACCAAGGCGAAGGCGAGCCCTCGAGCCGTTGTGCGGCGTCGAGGTATGTTGATGGCGAAGTCACGGTGGGGATGAGCCCCTCGAGCCGTTGTAGGGCATTGATGTGTGTTGATGGCGAAGCCGGTGTGAAGGCGATCCCCTCGAGCCATTGTAGGGCGTCGAGGTACGTTGATGGCGAAGCAGATGTGAAGGCGAGCCTCTCGAGCCGTTGTAGGATGTCGAGGTATGTTGATAGCGAAGCCGAAGTGAAAGCGAGCCCCTCGAGCCGTTGTAGGGCATTGAGGTATGTTGATGGCGAAGCCGAAGTGAAGGCGAGCCCCTCGAGTCGTTGTAGGGCAGCGAGGTGCATTGATGGTGAAGTCGAGAATCATATCATCCGAAGAAAACCAATATGTCATTTGTGAGATCTTGATGAGGAGTAAAATCATTGTGCTTATGTGTACACTCAGATTTAGGATGACTCAATGTTGATGTCAAATCCCTGCATATTAGTGGGAGAGAGAACAAAAATTTGGTGTATGATCTCATAATGCAAGAATGTTGCCTGGACAAAAACGTGTGGAACAAACTTAGTTGCAAACATTTGTTAGTTTATGCTTGTGCGCGTGAGAGCAATTAACACTTAAAATTTTAACTGAAACAAAACATTGTCATACAAGCTCATTCAGGTGGTACTTAGATGTGTACAGGTTATAGCATCATAAAATAGTGTTGAGTTTTTTTGGACGATAGCGACGTGAGATTTGTTTTCTTCTTTTTTTCTCACTATTTGCACGAGCCAAGTGATTTTATCACTTTTTTAGGGAGCAAAGTGAGTTATTTTTTTGTGAGGTAATTTCTCACTTTTTGCTCGAGCGAAGTGAGTTTTTTACTTTTTGAACTAGCAAAGTAAATTTTTCTCGTTTTTTGAGCAAGCGGAGTGAATTTTTCTGAGCAAAGTTTTTTTTTTTGCTTTTTGGGCGAGGTGAGTTTTTTGCTTTTTGAATGAGCGAAGAGAATTTTTCTTGCTTTTTGAGCGAGCGAAGTGATTTTTTCGCTTTTTTAGCGAAGTGAGTTTTTTGCTTTTTGAATGAGCGAAGTTAATTTTTCTCACTTTTTGAGCCAATGAAGTGAATTTTTTCGCTTTTCGAGCAAAGTGAGTTTTTCTCTTTTTGAATGAGCGAAGTGAATTTTTCTTGCTTTTTGAGCGAGCGAAGTGAATTTTCATTTTTTGAACGAGCGAAGTGATTTTTTCTCTATTTGCACAAACGAGGTGATTTCTCACTTTTTGCGCAAGCCAAAAGATTTCTCACTTTTTGAGTTAGCAAAATGAGTTTTCTCGCTTTTTATGAGCGTCGTGATTTCTCGCTTTTTGCTCGAGCAAAGTGAGTTTTCTCACTTTTTGCTCGAGACGAAGTGTTTTTTCTCACTTTTTTGCGAGCAAAGTGATTTTTCTCGCTTTTTGAGCAAGCAAAGTTAATTCTCACTTTTTGCTCAAGCGAAGTGAGTTTTCTCACTTTTTGCTCGAGCGAAGTGATTTTTCTCACTTTTGTGCTTTTGGCAGACAAAGTGAGTTTTGACGAGGTGATCTCGAAGTAAACTTTATCGAGCCCCTGTTAAGACTTTGCTGAGTTATTGCTTGAAAAACGCCAAACACCCCCCCCCCCCTAGTTATTTTGGGGCGAGGTGATTTCAAAGTGAACTTTATCGAGCCCCTCTCGCGACATCGACGAGTTTTTAGTCGTGCTTTCACAACTTTTGAAAATTTAATCATCGAGTCATTTGAGACTTAGACAAATTTTAATTGTGCTTCGGGTAAATTTTGAAAATGTAAACTTGTGGAGCCGGGATAGAGGTGTCGTTACATGGCGACATCGCGACCGGCTCTGTGCTTTATTTGTCAAATATACCAACTTTTTACAAAAAGTTGTTTTGACTGTTGATTTTTCAGTGCTGGGGATATTTATGATTCCTCACCGAGGTATCAAGCCCCTCAAGCATTTTTTTTGTGGAGGGTCGCTGCACTTCGATGCAGCTCCCTTCGTTTCAAAAAAAGTAGTGCTTACTTCGAGCTCAAAGTGTAGCATGCGAGGTTGCACTTTTGGCAACTTTTAAAAAATTAATTTTTATCAAGTCTTTTAAAACCATCGAGTTGCGCTTCTTGCAACTTTAGAAAAATTAAACTTCGTCAAGACATATTAAGTCCGGCAAGTTGCGCTTCAGGCAACTTTCAAAAAATTAAACTTGGTGGAGACATATGGAGTCCGACAAGTTACGCTTCGGGTAACTTTTGGAAAAAAATAAAATTCATCACAACATATTGAGTTCAACAAGTTGCGCTTCCGGCAACTTTTGAAGAATTAAACTTTGTCGAGGCATATTAAATCCGACAAGTTGCACTTCCGGCAACTTTCGAAAAATTAAACTTGGTCGAGACATATTGAGTAAGACAAGTTGCACTTCGGGCAACTTTTGGAAAAAAAAAATTTGTCAAAACATATTGAGTTCGACAAGTTGCGCTTCCGGCAACTTTTGAAAAATTAAAACTTTGTCGGGACATATTGAATCTGACAAGTTGCGATTCCAGCAACTTTCGAAAAATTAAACTTGGTCGAGATATATTGAGTCCGATAAGTTGCGCTTCGGGCAACTTTTGGAAAAAAATAAAATTTATTGAAACATATTGAGTTCGACAAGTTGCGCTTCCGGCAACTTTTGAAAAATTAAACTTTGTCGAGACATATTGAATTCGACAAGTTGCGCTTCCGGCAACTTTTGAAAAATTAAAAAACTTTTGCTCACTGTTGGAGACTTTCAAAGAGCTATTGGCTCTTTATCGAATTTTTTGACTTGTGCTCGCCGCTAGAGACTTTGAGCGCTTTTGGCTCTTTTGGCCTTAGCCATGCATGAATGCATTGCATGTAATGATATGTAAAAGATTTTGCAATTATGAAATGAACCATGGAAGTTGATGCATTGCATAAAATAGATACTGAGATGAAACATTCTCATGAAAATAAATACGAGTTGCACAAAATATTAATCTTTGGTTGAGACATCACATAAAGTAAGAGGGAAGAAGAATACACTTGCATCGGTGGTGCCAAATGACCTCGTGAGGCGAGGTGCCGAGTAACTTCACAGGCGAGGTGGCGAATGACCTTGTGGGCGAGGTGGCAAGTCCGCGTTGACCTCGCCAGGTGAGGTGCCAATTGACCTCGTGAGGGGAGGTGGCAGGTGACCTCATGGTGGAAATGTTAGGAGTTTTCTTGCTGATTGACCGTTTCGGGATTCTGCACATATAACACGTATTTGTTCACACGTTCGTTTTAGATGACACTTTTTTTTTTTTTTTTGAGAGAGAGAGTTGTGGCGGGGTCGAAGTTTGATACGGCATAGAAAACTGGAGGCCACCTCGCCAAGCCACCGTTTCGACTAAACGCGAAGTGGATTGGCCTCCTCGCCAGGCCGCCACTTCGTCAAGGTGCAAAGTGGATTGGCCACTTCGTGCGAAGTTGGTTGGCACTTCGTTGCTCTACCACCTCGTCGAGGTGCAAAGTGATTTTCCCCAAATCTCCCCACTCGCTTTGAAAACAAATTACGTCATCTGAGAGTCAACAATGAATAGTCCAAACCAGAAGAAGGGACTTCGTTAGGCATTATTTTTTGCATCGCATCCCCAACTGTTGGGGATTGCCATCAGGGTTGCTTGCCCAGCCGGACGAGGTATCCAAGTTGTTTGTGCTCGCCGAGGTGTTCGTCTCGATTGCAATGGAACAAAGTTATTCATCTCTAGGTACCTCGAGGTTCTCTTGTGGAGCTTGAGCGAGATGCTAAAAATATGAAATCCATTTGATACCAACTGCTGACTAGTTGGATTGTTCTGAACAACTATAGTTACCATACCAGTTGCTTTGGCTCGGATACGAGCATTAGAATTTCTGAGATATTTGATAACCGTAACCAATCCATCAACAGGTTGCAAATCTGAATAGCAAAGTTTTATTGCCAAAAATCACTGGTAAAATTATCTGTAACATACTGAGAAAACGTGGTTTCGTCTCCAACATATCGACAAAGTCGAATTTGTCTGCAGCACACTACAATTTTATGATTTCTCGTCTGTAACACATTATGACTATTTAATAATTGTTTTCAACTTTTTTAACTCAATACTCATAATATATTAGGATTTAAAATTTGGCATAAATATACATTATTACATTATCTATCACTGTATATTGCATTATCTATCACTAGAAAATAGAGCTAAATTTTGTTTTCAAATGTTTTTCATGTTTACTCATTGTTTTAATATTGAATTTGTCCAGCAAATCATGCAAATAATAATTAAAAAATCTAGCCCTATTTTGTAATGATAGATATTACAATATGTATATTTATGTCAAGTTTCAAGTTTTAATGTATTTTATGTATTGAGATAAAAAAAGTTGAAAACAATTGTTAAATGGTGATAATGTGTTCCAGATGAGAAATCATAAAATCGTAGTGTGTTATAGATAAATTCGATTGTGTAGATGTGTTGGAGACGAAGCCACGTTTTCTTAGTGTGTTATAGACAATTTTACCAAAATTTAAAATACAAATAAATAACTAACCATGGACTGAAAGATAGAAAATATGTTCAAGTATTGATAACTGAATATATTAGAAATTAAATATTTTTGTACCAGAAAATCTCAAAACCCAAAGCAAACAGGTGAAATAGCATACCAAACTGTGCTACTGTTTTCAATCTGGAAAAGAAGAGTAAAAAAATGATATTTAAGAGAAAAGAGAATTTGGAAAAGAAGAGTAAAAAAATAATATTTAAGAGAAAAGAGAATTTAGGTAATAACATTATATTCCACTCCCATAGTATGGCTGGCGCATTGGTCAATGTCTATATTCAGATTGCAGCATCTAATAACTTTGGTTCATTTAGCCTTAGAATGATATTAGGCAAAGTAAATAATAATGACCCGACTCTAATTCTTGTTGCGTGTGTACATCTACGTCACACGTGAAGTTGATCTTGCCATCTTTCCACATCTGAATAATCCAGCTTATCTCTCAATAAGCACCCCCAACAGTCTTTGTATTTTATTATCTAAATTTACAAAATTTACATCCTTTGTAAAAAAAGAAATACAGCTAAACAAGATCGGTAACCCAACAGGTTCTTTAAATCATACGCTCTCTATATTCAAAACACCCCGAATCCTTGTTTTCTTCCTAAAATGCATCGTGTGTCTGGCTTGCCCCGACGAAACGCAATCAGCCTCCATGTCAGCATGGCGTTGTCAGAGGCACCAATAAGGTTCGTCCAAGCTTCGAGCTCCATCGTGGATGATGGACGATCTATGGTAAACCCAACCTGCAACAGCTCACGGCCTACAATCAACATGCAGCAGCTCTTGGCCCAATTAAAGCCCAAATAACCATTCGCAGCTTCAGATTATTTCTTCCTTCCGATGTCGTTCGCTTCCTAACGAAAGCTTGCCCCAGCCATCAATGGCGGCGCTCGGAGAATAATGAATTGGACGAAGTTCAAGGGGGTCTTAGCGCCAAAATGAAGGTATGGTGACTGCCCCACCTTGCCTCCGTGACTGCATGGCAAATCAGGTAGGGCTATGAACTCCAGCGGTGGAGAATGGAGCTTCGCAAATCAGGAAACGGAGATGGGAACATGTGGGAGGACGACAATAAGGTGGGAGAAAGATGGGGAACACGTGCTGGAGGAGGGGGGTTGCGTGGGACCGGACCCAATGGTGAGCGCTGAGCGCTCGGCAAACTTACCGAGCGAGGCGAGGGAGATAGCGAGCGAAGAAAATTAGAGAGCCGGATAGCGTGTCTGTTGGACCTCGTTTTTTCCACTGATTAGGTATATTTGGAGATAAAATTGGTTTTACAGATCCTGTTGGAGATGCTCTAATCAGCTGTAGAAATCGTTGTGTTTATGGCAAAATTTAGACCATATCAACAAGGCCTGATTACATAAAAGCAAAATCAACCTCTGATCGAAATCTATGTACCTGTTCTTTCCTGAATACAGTGTCATAGTCATTTCATCTGCTCGTAGCTTAGCAAACAGCGATATTGGAGGCTTGTTTGGGAACCCAATCCCCAGGGGTATCCCGGCCCGTGTCTTTCTTTCCCCAGCCAGCCTGACCCGCGTTTTGGATGTCCATTGGACAGAATTTCCGTGGGACATTCCAACCCCACCCTATGTTGATTGCTGGGGAAAAGAAAAATCATCCTCCGACATCAGACAAAATTTTCCCGTCTGGCCCCCGACGCTGCTCCGCCCCTGACGCCGCTCTCGTCGCCACCCCGCCCTAGTCGCCACTGCCTTCGTCGCCCTGCCCCATCCTAGTCGCCACCGGAGCCACACGTCTCCACCTCCTCCATACGCTCGACCGCGCCACCTCGTCGGCGGGAGTGGGAGCTCGTCATATCGATCAGTTGATGCGAGCAGCTTACAGATTAGCGTGCAAAACATTGTCAACAAGCTTCGCTGTCCAAGAACCACCTGGTGCATCCTCAACAACTTCAGTAAACCCTACCTCTGAGATCTGCCCACCTGTTAAAGAGAGGAAAACTCTAATGCTAAAGCTTTCTTTTGTATCTTAAGTGTAAGGAGCTAGTCAGTTCAGGTCGAGTGGTCAATTAATAGTTATGTAATTTCAGTTTAATAAATTATTTATTTATGTTTTTTACTAGTACTGACTTATTACACGGTTGTAAAAATGTGGGTTTTATATTGCAGAGCTCTGCATATTCCTTCAAGCTCTAAAGATATCATTGTCTTCAGCCCTGGTGGTGACAAAGACACTACTGCAGCTCTAGGTGAGTCTGCCCTCCCTCCACCGCTTGTTCTTTCATATGATAATTTGTGTGGAAGTTTGAAGGACTTGAGCCGGTGGGATTCACTTTTCCTAATTTACCTTGCATGAGCGAAGCAGTTAAGAATCATATCTGCCTCTTTTTTTTTCATATTTCTTTGGGTTCAGAATAAAGTGGAGCACCAATAACTGTAGGTTTGATTTATGCTATATATTTGTATGCTATGCTGAGATCACGTCGTTCTATAAGGCATTTTTATTTTTATCTTGCAATCAATATCTAAACCTTCAAATTAAGTTATTATGTGATTATTATAAGTTTTTGACTTTGTCAACTGCAAGTATATTTAGTGAAAGAATTGTCAAGGATACATTTTTTGTAACCTCAATACTATTTTCAGATTATTTGATTTATTCTGAGCTTTTCGAGTACTTGTTGTCTAATGAGAATTTTTATTCCTATGTTTTCCAAACAATAACTGGGAATTGCATGGGATGAGATTTTTATCCCAGGCTTGGGTGAGGGTGATTTGCACAGGACAAAATTCCTCTTAGGGTTTGGAATCCCTATGGATTTTTCACCTGATACCCAAAGAAAGAAACAAAAATCGTTAAAGTGGGCTGCTATTTGCCCATCTACTTATAGTCCATACAACCTAGACCCATCGAACTGAACAACGTGAAAAGATTCTCTCCTATCATCTTCGTCAACCTCGTGTTTTCTCCCTCTTCACCATGGCCAAGCTCCAGCCTAGCTTATCAATTGCTTGTGATTAAATCAAATCAGCTCTTAAAAACAAGCAAAATTGTGCGCCTGACCTCCTCCCCCATTCCCCTCTATCAAAATCCAGATCAACTTTACATTTTCCTCTGTTCTTCAGCTATTTTCTCTCTCGATAGAGGTGAGCGATTGAGGTAAGCTGAGACAGTGCTCAGGAGAGCTCGCTACGATGCGTAGGAGCGGCAGGGGTGACGCGATCCGCTCGTTTTTGAGGGATGGAGCAGCCTCCGAATCTGGCCGGATATTCCTCCGATGGCAGCCTCGCCCCTGCATGACCCCAAGCCAAACACCAGTAAAAAAGTGACGGCCCCCTGCCATATCTCCTCATACCTGAAACCAAACACATCCTTAATTAAGCTTGATGTTGCCGCATGGAGACGGATAGGACGATATCCTGCTTGGTCTTCCGCACCCACGCTCGTCCGTGCGATCGCCGGTTAGCTTGCGCGTGGTGATGCAACCTTGCCGCATGCTTACGGACGCACCGCCATGCACGCTATCGCTAGCCACGATGCCTGGTCATCAACGGTCCTTCCTTGCCGCGTCATACGCCGCCGCACTGCCTGGTTAGGTGCTTGCATGGCAGCGGTGCCGCGTCGCGCTGCTTCACACATGGCCCTCGTTGCGTCGCGCGCGGAGGCGGAGTCAGAGGTGGAGGCGGGTGACGATGGGACTGAAGGAGGAAGGGAGGCGGACTCAGAGGCGGCGACAATATCATTTTTTTTTCTTCTATACGTCCGTCCGATGGATTGTCAGAACAATTGACGGACAACTCCACCTCATTTAATTAGACATTAGCTAAGTATGCTATAGATTTAAAAAACAAAACACTTTTTATAACTTAAATATAAATTATTTACATAATATAATTAATAGATATATATAATATTATTAAATTTTTTATATGAAATACCATATTTATATTACTATTGGTGCTTCTTAATATACTATTTTATATGTAAAAAATAACAATTATTTCACATTTTTTACCATATTTTAAAAGTTTTATCCGAAAGAAAAAATCAATATACGCAGTCTATAAAATAGCACTGTATTGTAACATGATTTTGAACTTGAAAACTTGCTCTAATGGAAAAAGTTAAAATACGAAAGTTGTAGTTCTCATCGAGATCTTTTCGAAACATATGTGGATAATATTATTTGAACTTCAGAGCTAGAAGATATGAGCTCCGCACAGAGACCTGCGCAGAGAAGTCTGAACAAATATTTTTGCATCACATATTTGGAAACCAAAAGAGCGGTATCTGTACTTTCATTGAATACCAAAGTTGTAGAACTTTTCGAGAGCTATGATATAGAGCCCGAGTTTGCTTAATTTGAGCTCCGAACAAAGGATTTATGATTTTTGAAATTTGATACTTGATATGGAAGGTACGAAACCAATTTGGATTCAATCTCTAACTTTGTGGACACGAAGTGGACGACCGTACCTTAATTAATTGATTGTAGAGATAGAGAAGTATCATATCCATAGTGAGATTGATGAACCCATAAGACTGCAGGTAATGGACACATCAAAAATTCAATATGGTTCGAGACTGTTAATTTTTAGAGGCAAGCCTCGTGAGAATGGAAGGTATCGAGCAACAATACACCTCACCCATCTCAAAGATCGAACACGGGTGGGTAATGGACGGTATCATCACGAGCAACAGCTCTCGCTAGTCGCTACTGGTTCTATACGCCTTGTCCTCTCCGCTTTCTTGATCTTTCGGGAGCAGGTAACCAAGTTTTAACTAGAAGCTTTCGCATGTAACAAAATCCAAGTATGCTTACGCCAATCCAACAGAAGGTAAAGTAAAAGGCAAACTGAGCTAGGTGGTAGATTAATTATGGTGAAACCAACCTATCTAGTTTTAAATATCAGATTTGATATGGGTATTACATATACGTTTAATTATTCTTTTAGTGACAGACAACGTATCCGTTGACAGGAAGACGTCTGCGATGACTTCGTAAATTTCAAGATTAAACCGATTTAGCTTTTCAGAGGCGCTCATAGAGATAGAACGTATGTGCGTATGTTTATAGGGATAAAGACTCATACGTGCATGTGAGTGTTTGCGTATGTACCGTCTTCAAATCGAAAAAAAAGACTAAGTAAAAGGAGCACTCTAATTCAGCAAAATTGCAAAAATGGTCTCGGACTAGCATTAAGAACTCACTAGAAATAGACACGAAAAAACCGAAGAAATTATAATATGAGAAACGTAAAATTGATTGTTGCTTGTTGTGACTCCTGAAAACTGTGTTACAACATTGTTTCATAGGGATTTGCTGGACAAAGCAACGTGGCATGCGATTCGCGAGTCCTGGCGGCCTGTAACATTCACACACGAAACGATCCCACGGATAAGGATTCCGGGACATTACGGGCCCGCTCGCCTCTACCGAATGGAAAGCGAAGCTAAATGCTCTTTTTTCTCGATCTGTCACTACGAAAACACACAGCGTTTTGCTTGTCGGTGCAGCACCCTCCACATTAATCCGCAGCAATTTCTTATACATCAGAAAAATTCCAAGTAGAAGACAATAAGACCGTAACAATCCTTGCATTAAGTCTCTCACTCTGACGTACCCATTTTGTATAATTCTAACACTACAGTCACAATACAACAATAAAATAGCTGAATTCGTTGACAGGTGCAATTCCAGAGAATATGTATGTAATCTGTCTTAAATTACATTAGATGAGAATTTACACACACAAAAACATGGGAAAACATGGAGCAACTCCATATCATCTTTGGTGACTGCTTAAGGAGGAGCTAATGAACTCATCAGTTACAACACATGATGGCCTCGTTACTTCTTTGAAGAAAATGGTCTCATCACTCAATGGAAGAACAATGTCACTAGTCCGCATATGATAGTAACCAAAGCAAGTGAGTTACTATGAGCTCGGCGGCCACCATTTGCAGCGATGTCTTTCTGGGGGGCATCTGAGCATGGAAGTCCATTCTTGTCTCCTTTGCACTCGTTGGCAAACAGGCCTGGTGGGTACTTACCATAGAGGTTAATGTAGCTGAACATTGTCGATGCACAGTCGTTGCTTTCGTCATTGATGTAATCCCTAAATGGGCACGCAAATTCCAGGAAAGCACTGCAGCATTTGTCAGCAGGAAATTTTGGTCCTTTGCACTTGCTTGTGATGATTGTGTAGTTTTGGAACTCAAAGTACACAGGGCAACCTGCCAAACATAGGCAGTAGTAACAAAATTATATCAGACTGAAGTGCTAAAACAATGGAACATGATGATTCATGAAGTGTGCGTGTGTTTGAGAAAAAATGCATTAGCACAATGGGACATACTCAGCTTGATGTTTCTTGGCACTCAAATACCAGCAATATTATATTGGTTGTTTATCTAATTGCATGAAGGTAATGAAAATATGCAGTCAGGGGCTTCCTCCAAGAATCTGTTTCATATATTTGTGCCAGAACCAGCCTACCTAACTGACTAAATAGTCCCTCATCTAACACATTAACATTACTGCAATGATCAAACCTGCTTATCTGAACGGTTCAGTTTTTACAACAGAAATGGTTCCAGCTCCACCACCACAGGGCCGGGGCATAACCATAAGTTGATAACCATCACTTTTATTCTCTATTTGTTTTATTTTTCAAATTGAGAAGAAAAGTGATGGTTATCGATTTATCATTATGCCCCGGTCCTGTGGTGGTGGTGGTGGAGTTGGAACCATTTCTGTTGTGGAAACTATTTGTTTTCTTTCTTCTCTATTTATTGGTGCTATGGTAATGGCTAGGGATACATATGAATATAAATTGGCAAAACATTCTAATATCAAGTCATGTTCGTGTTTTGTACTTATCACTCCTAATATTTGAAAATTCTTCATATAATGAAAAACATCCTAGTTGTTCTCCCCAATAATGGCTAATACATTATATGGGCAAATTTTGCTTCGTTTTTCCCTAGTCCAGAAACTCCTAGTCACTAATGCCATAACCATATGGACACTAGACGTCAGCGATCACCTTTGGATGTGATACATCCACTGTTCTTTTCAAGGTAATTCTGCTATGAGAATAAGATGCCTTCTATTACCAAGCTAACAGGCAGGCACGTGTCACTCTCACCTACGTGTGACATATCCTTGTCCATGACGAAATCGAAATGACGAGCTCTGACGGGCAATTGTGGCGCCACAAGCCCCTCACCCCATCCTCCTTGTCGTGTTCACTAATTTTTACACATTGTTTGATCTTTGAGCTTTCTTGGTTTATTGCATAATTTGTTAATTTTTGTTCCTCTCTTCTCCACATTGTATAGTTCTGAGTTCTAGCTAAGACCAAAGAAGAAATCAAATCTTTATTTTACTTAACAGTAAGTATTTAATTAGTTCTAGTTGTGAATAGTTTCTCTTTTAATTCAGTAATTCATTATTATGGGTATGTTGTATTTATAATTTATGTTTTAATTCAATACGGTGGGCATCTTGGTTTGTATTTTTTTTACTTGATGACTTGGGAATACCCAAGTTTTAGAAGTTGCGTCTGTCACTGGATACATCCACTGTTCTTTTCAAGGTAATTCTGCTATGAGAATAAGACGCCTTCTATTACCAAGCTAACAGGCAGGCGCGTGTCACTCTCACCTATAGGATCGAGCAGTAATAGCACTGATAAGCATGGACTCCATGATCTTCGAGACTACTAGGACCAATATGATTGTCTGAAAGAACCTCACTATGACATTGCACCAGCTCACAACATGCCCTTAAATTAATTAATCTGCAGTGTCATTTAGGGTTAGTTTATCTAGTGCCATGTTTTCTACTTTTCTTTACTTAGCAGTCCCAATGAATCTTTCTACAAAGTTTATGTTTCACCGTTACATTTAGCACAGGTATTGCAAGACTCGTAACTCATGGCTCCCTTTTTCTATTTGCTTACTTCAAATGCTTTAAAGCAGTATGGAAGGATTTCTCTTTTCAGCTTAATTAATCAACACAACACCGGGCAAGAGGTTGCTAAATGCAATGGAGGGAGTGTCACCCAGATGGGATGGTTTTCCAGTTACTTATGCCTACGATTTTCAGAGCTAATCTCGTTACCCCTTGAAATCGTGAGAATAGCACGGCCAGATCAGGTATAATTTAAATAATTTATTTAATGGCATCACTCCCCATCAACCTTCTACAATCTCCACCCTGATTTTTCAGATCAAATCCTTGATTTTACGCCAACCAACCGAATCAAAAGTAAATGGACAAGAAAGAAAAGGAAGCTTACTCTTCTTGGCCTGAAGCAAGCTCCTCCCGGTAGACCCGGCGCTTCCCTGGAACACGATGTCTGTCACAGAGCACAAACCAAAGCAACCCATCAGAAGCGGCGACCAGAACAGGACAAAGACGAAACAAGCCGTTTAGCAAGAAACACCGGAGCAAGAACTGGCACAAGGCAAGCACGCACCGGACAAGAAAGGACCAGCGGCGGAGGCGAGCCCGGCCAGGGCGGCGGCCGAGAGGATCAGCAGCAGGGGGTCATGGCGCGCAGCCATCGCGTCTCTTCCCAAGCTAAAAGCAAGCTCGGAACCTTAAAAATCAGCAGAAAAGAGGTGGTCCCGCCGGAGGAGCTCGCTGGATCTAGAACGGCGGCGGCAAAGCAGCGGTTATGGAGACGGAACGCGGGAGAGAGCAGCTGCCCACATGCGCGCCACGACGTCCGCGCTGGTGCTGTTTGTGCGAGCTCTCTTTCTCGAGTCTCGACTGCTACAGCTCGGATTTTTCGAACATTAATGATTACTGCTCGAATTATATTTAGTGGCAACGCGGGGACGAGGGCAGTGAGCCGAGAAGAGACGGTGGCGAGCGACCGGCGAGGGAAGGAAAGACACGCGACGCGGTTTGTTTCGGTGTGGTTGCCTGGTTGGTGCTGTCTATCCTCTGTGTCTGTCGGTGAGGCCCCCGTGGGACGGTGTGATGGGAGTGGGAGCTAGCTGGGCTGTGAAGAAGCGGCAGAAACGGAAGTGGTCAGAGGGGGCCGCTGGCACGCTGCCTCGTCGTCGCGAGATTTTGATAGTTTGTGGAAGACAAGTGTCTAACTCTATCTAATACCATACCACGGCGATACCTGAGGAATCGAACTCTTTTACTAGTAGTTATGTACCCTGGGTTAGATGGCAGAACAAATTGCCCAAGACTTCTCCAAGAGCGTGTTCGTGCCCCCAATTTCTCGAGGTGTTGACAGCCACAAATGGTTGAACCGTTCTACGCTCCTTTCCTCACGGACGTGTGCGTCGAACGGCGCTACCATTGTTTTCCTTTCTGCTGAGGGTCGGGCTTCTTCCAGAAAATGACATATCATATCTGGCATATAGCTGTAGTCTACTTGACAGCTCAGTCTGATTGATGCATATTCAATTGCCAGACAGCTCCTGTATTTTTTTGGGGGGTCTTGTCGCGGGAGAGTTTCGTGCAGTTTTGATACCCAAATATCATTCGATAAATGCGAAAACACTGCATAACTACAGTTGAAGGAAGCAAAATGAAAGCATGGTACATGTATGAAGTTATCAACCAAAGAATGGATTGAATTATGAGTGAACCTCAACTGTTCCGGAGATGCAAAATGTTCGATACATTGAAATATGCACAGCAGATCAGGAGGCTGAACGCTCGCAGGGGCATAAATAGAAGCAGGGAGCCTAATTAAGCTGTGCATCGGTCTCTTTTAGAAGTATTTTTCCTCTAGAACGACAGTATTTGGTGATTTTCCAGGACATTCTTCTTGATTATCTCCTCTGTTTACCACAGGTCGCCAACTATCTGTTCTTATTGACACTCAGATGTCAATGTCCTCACTCGTCTCTATAACAGACCAAGAAAGGTAAGCGGCAAAGGGCAGCCATGTACAAAGCAATGCAGTTAACTCTCTGCAGGTATTAGTAAGTCGCCAACTTTTCGCCTTGTTTCTGTACGTTGCAGGCAAATGTATTATGTACAAAAATGTCTCCTCTGCACAAAAATGGACCGCAAAAAAAGGTTAGTGCAATCAGTACAATTGTTACAAACCCAAAATCATCTATTGTATGTAATTATAAAAATGCAGGCAGAGATACATCGAGTGCATAATATAAACGTTGGTCCTATCACTTTCAGATGCCACTGCACTATCATGTTCAATTTGAAATAGATGTGGATAATGTAATGACAACCGCATGTTGTGTTACACTCACCCTAAGGTCAGACTCCTTTACAGCTTCCAGTGTCTCAGCCATCTGCATTTGTTTGATAACGGTTGCATGCAATACCTGAAAGAACAAACCAAAATAGAGCCAGGTATCATTTGAAATACAAAGGAAAATGGGGTATCAGTTAAATTAAGAAAGGAACATGTTATGGGCAGGCCTTTGGGCCGTGTTACCGTAGCAGCCCAGTTTACTGTAGCGTCACGGCTACTGTAGCACCACCATTACTTAGCCCACAAGTTAGGTTAGTTAGAATTAGGGCCGGCTCTATCTCTATATAAAGCGAGGCACGGCAGTCATTTGGAATCAAGCAATCAATCAATGAAGAACAATTCTCCCAATCTCCCGATGTCTCCCAAGCTCTAGGCAAAGCATAAGGCCTAATTATCCTACCCCATTACACATTGCACCATAGCAGACTACCAGACTCCTATCCACATTACACACTAGCAGTCTGGCAAGTGACCATCAAACCGTGCCCCCCCCCCCCCTCCTCCCGAACTCTCTCGTTCACTACAGTAACCAAGAGAGGCAATTCGAGGCAGCATCGTCTCCGACGTCGATTCGTCCGCTCCCCTTCCTTCGGTGGTCTCTCCGGCACTGGAGTGAGGGTGGGATGGACCGAATCGACGCCTGGAGTTAGCCTTTGGCCTCTGCTTCGTCCTTTCTCTCCTGCTACATGAGAAGGGCGAACAGTGGGGCGAAGCTGTTTCCGGCGGCGACTTCGTCGACTTCTCCTCGGCTCCTTCGGTCGTTCTGGTGGCGGAGGCGAGTGGGAGCCACTGTCGTTGGTTGGTGTATATATCTTTCCCTCTCTCTCCAGTTTTAGGTCAGTTAGGGTTAGGGTTCGTCCTTCCATCACCGGAGGTACGGCAGCGGATTGTCTTCCTCGGCTTCAGCGTTACTGGTGGACGACGGCGTGAATGTGGCGGGCTGTGTTGCGGCGCGGCCTTCTTCATCCCCGATGGCTTCCCCGTTTTCACCGGCGGCGCAAGATCGAGGTCTGTTCCCCTTGCTGGCGCAGCTGCTGGCGATGGTGGATGGTGTTTTTGGGCGATTTTTCGGCTCCCTGTTGCTGGTTCATGACCGGTTCTGTTGCTGCTGGTGGCCATCAGCGGTGAGGGGCGGAAATCATCAACAACCTTCTCTATTAGGTTTCCGGTGATGTTGTCCAGGCGAAGGAGGCGGCGTCTGTGGCGGAATAAGTTCTTCCGAGCTTTCCTCCGTCTTAGCAGTGTGTTCCTCCGGCGCTGCTGGCGAGCTCGCGTTGTCGGAGTTCGGTGTGTCCGGCCCTTTGCTGGAGGAGTTTCGAGAAGCTCTTCTTTTGGAGTTTCTCTTCTTTCAGTCAGGCACCCTCTCGCGCGTGGAGCCACAATGGGAAGGCGACGTCCCCGTCGCACACCAGACTCAGTTGATTCTGGTGATCTCTCAAAGGACGCGTTCTTCTAGGTTTAGTGTAGTTGTAGGTCTGAGAGTGTCTGTAAGGGTGTGTACGTGTTGTGTGTGCGTCTTCATATACATGAACAGATTCTACATCTATGCTACTCAGTTTGAGAGGGTTCAAAAAAAAAAAAAGCAATCTGGCCAATAGCAGGATATGTTAATTGAGCTTACTCTCTTTCATTCAGTTTTCAAAATGAAATGTTTCCTCAAAAAGGAAAAATGTTGTTCCTGTGACCAATGCTCTGTCATGACAATTTCGTAAAACCTGAATTTCTGGGTCGCACAAAGTTGTCTTAAGGATACATCCAGCTGCAACCTGATGACCCAAGCAAGAACTAAAGCTTCTGATATGAATTTTCAGCATCATAAACTTGTCTATTTTCAATAAATCAGAAAACATTTCATATAAAAGTTATGCGAATAAAGATTTTGAGTGCTACCATATGTTTTTGTGCTAAAAGGTGAGATTGGGCTAGTCATAAACCCCAACTAAATTGTAAGCACCAAAAGGTCCATAAAACTTTGGTTGACAAGTACCTTTTTTGTTTTCTCCAGATCATACTCAATGGACTTTATCCTGTCGAAAGAATCCTGTATGGCACGATCCTTATCATGTGGAAGCTCTGGGGGCTTTTTGCTCAGCTGATTAAACATTGACTCAAGTCGATCAAGACGCTCCAGACATGGATTTACACGATCTTCTTTAGTTATCTGAAGATCTGCTCCATTACTGGGCATGGTTGCAGCATGAGGAACATTTTCCAAGCGCTGTCGTCGATGGATAAAAAACCGTAGAAGAGAGAGAACTTTCACGAAAACAACAATGACTTTTCTTGAGAAATGTTTCAAAATCCCATCATCCGCATTGCCCGCAGCACCATTCAGATCACGCTGACCTGCTGGTTTACCTTTAAGCATTAGATAGACTGGCCAACATATTAAGTTGAAGAATTTATGTCATATGCCCCCCCCCCCCCCCCCCCCAAAAAAAAAAAAAGAAAAAGAAAAAAAAGATTACATAGCCTTAACCCCATGAGACTCAGAATGGATACCTGGCGCAGGTACAACCCAGCTTCTTAAGGAACGTTCTGTATTGTACGGTCTGCGTTCATTTCCAGCAGGGCTATGTCTTCTATTGGTCTCTATAACTTTATCCACCATATGACACACACCACCAGAACCTCCATATGCTGCTGTAGATCCTGATTTCCTGGCCTACAAAGTAAAGAGAAGGTAAATTTCGTAATTAAAAACTACTCCCTCCGGATTTTAATTGTTGACACAGTTGACTTTTGTATTTACGTTTGACCATTTGTCTTATTCAAAATATTTATTCAAATATAAATGTTATGAAATAGGTTAAAATTTTCTTTAGTGATAAAACAAATTGTAACAACATATTCGATAATTTTTCAAATTTTTGAATAAAACAAATGGTCAAATGTAGCTAAAAAAGTCAACTGTGTCAACAATTTAAATCCGAAGGGAGTAATAAGTTCAAAAAGGACGTTAACATTGCGAAAAAAGGAACAGATCAGCTATCATCTTATGTCAAACTAAACATGTGGATTACATAGTTCACAATAAAATACATGACATTAGCTGACGGAATTTCTTAAAAAAATGGCAGAGCTGAAGGAACAAGACTTTACTTCCTCACGGACTGGGGCCAAACTAGGATAATCAACATCTTCAGGAGCCACAGGGGATCCAAGGTCATCAACATCTGAACCTGATTCAGCATTTGATGTGTCACTAATTCTTTCCGGTAACTGAAAGAAGCAGAAGCAGCACATCCAATGTCAATATTGGAGAATAGAGAGGCTTCATGAGACTTCATCGGTAGGGTATCTGGTAAACTTGCCTTGAGAGCTCGTAATCTTACAGAGCCTGTAATTGTTTCTTCTATATCAGATACCTGCCCAACCTCCCTCAATGACTCCATGCTATGTACAATCTACAACAAGAAATAATGTCACAAAATGTAGTGACAGACGACCAAATCTGCTGCCATCAGGAGTAGTAGAATACTATCATTAGAGAGCTTCAGCAGATTGTTTTACCTTCATGATTACAGGATCACTCCACGGGCCTTTGTTGGACCTCAGGCACCCTCCATGGTTAGAACAAGTGCATGATCCACCAAAGTACTCTGGCAATTGGCTGACGATACATTTTGCTAAGCATTGCACAGATGTTCAACAACAAAAATTCTTTAAAGCAAACAATCAAAAACAATCACCAACCTTGCATCAATAGCTTCGAGAAGTCTGCTTTGATATTTTGTTCCAAGAACCTAAGTTGAAGGGCAAGTATGAAGATGAAGCCACATAAAAATAAATGCATAACAGGAGTAAACTTAAAAATATTTGCAAAAATAGTACATGTATTTTTGATGATGTTTTGGGGTCAAGAAGTCCCTTCACGGTGCCCCAGATCAACTTGAAACCAGGTCCAGCATTTATAATAAACATTTGATGTAGTGTCTGCACAATATTGTGACATGCTTGGTATCAGAATGGTATATAGACTTGTAGTACATCATTATTCCACTTTTAAGGCTAACCTCAGGATAGTAGTCACCATCAATTTTTTGCACACAACGCACCAAATCCCTCGCCATCTTGCTAAAGTTCTTCCAGCCCTTATCACAGGCAAAATAGACAGAGTACATATGAGTTTCAATCAATCGTACAGATAACAACAAAGATGCTAAACAAGAAATTATCCTTTTTAAAAATTGTTTGCATATGCAAAACTAGGATCGGAGTAGCACAGTTAATGAATTAGTGGGATTCTTGCTAGATCAGTAGTGTAGAGAAACTGAACTCTGAAGTTCCATAATGGTTTCCCTTTTGGTTTAGTGGATTTATCCCAAACCATATGTCATGTAACCTAAGCACTAGACCAATCCGACTGCACGATTTATATTTATCTCAAAATGAGTATGCTATTACAGACATCTAAGTTGAATTATGCTATTAGGATTGGAGACACGAAACCTTTGAAACTTTACTCTCACAGGGTAATTTTTGCTCCAGACATAAAAGCATCATAGTTCCAAAAAGTTATCATACAATTCAAATATCCAATAGCTTTTGAATATATGGTAAATGATGGCAAAATAAATTTTCAAGCTTCCAATACTTCACAATTGACACATTTTTAAGACAACATATATCAGACTCCCAGTAATTGCTCATTTAACCAAGTCAGAACTGTTACTAATGGCAAAAAAGAACCTATTCTGAATACTGCTATCTGGCTATATATACATCTGGAAAGAGTAAAATAAAACTGCTTGATGATAAGGTTCTCAACAAATGAATTTAAAGTGATACTATAGTAAAGACAAGCAAGCCAGCAAGGAATGTTTTTCCTTATTTATTTTATTTCACATATTTCTTTCAAGAATGAAGACAATTATTTTTTTTGGACGCGAAGTCAAGACAATTCTTTCAGTTAATAGACAATTTAGATGATGAACATACCACACCCTGGACGTCCAATATTGTAGTTGTGGTATCAATGTGCCTTTTGGCAGAAATTCTGCATGCAGGAAATTTCTCGCGGAAAGCTCTCTCAAATTCTTGTACATGATACTTAATATAGCGCTCCACTGTGGTAATTTGTACAAGTTTATTGGGCTCAACTTTCCCAAGCAACTCAATATAGACAGGCCTTCCCTCCTTGTCGACTCCATGGTAACCATGTGGATAATATTTCAGGACCTCCTCTAGCTCATGAAATTCAAAATCCTTCAATAAGTAGAATTAGCTATTTTTAGCAGGTATGATGTATAGCAAAATCATGTGAGTACATGTAAAGGTACAGCTAAATATATGCTGAATTTCATATAATTTCAGATTGACATTTTAGAATAGACAGCATCCTACACCTCAAAAATTGTGTCTGTCCCGAATTCCTTTCTCCACTGCAGCATGTCTGCCCACATCTGTCCTGCCTTTTCAAAGTCGAACTTCCTCGCTTTCAAAAATCTGCACCACAGATTGGTCACAATTTATAGCCACCAGCTGGAATTGCATAGCTCAAATTAACAAGTAAAGCATATTTCATCAGATATCAACCTAAGCATCATATGGTAATCATCATGCCTGGCTGGCAACAAGCCCCTGGCAAACAAAACCTCTCGAAATGAGATCACCGCCTGCTCTTCCTCAGCATCTCTGATATCCTCTATCGATATCCTCGGCACTATGCAGTCCACTTTCCTCTTCCCTCGCTTCTTCAGTGAGTGTGTCAATTTTGTCGATGCGTGCAGAGCCTTTTTCCTCAGCGACCGCATCCGCCTGTGCTTTGGTTCATCCTCCGAATTCTCAACATTTTCTCTGTCCCTCCTCTCGTCATTACTAACCAATATTTCGATGCCATCCACATTGCTCTCTGCAGCAGTGCATAGCAAACCCCAAAATATTAGCTGCATTGTATGACCAACTCAACAATAAAAAATACATATGCTTGGCATTGTCTATCAGCCCATACCTGACATTCTCTACAAATGCAGCTCAGATGATCAGGCCCTCCCCTTCCTATTGCTGTGCGAGATCAAAGATTCTGTAAATTCAGTGGCGTCAATCCCTACACTGCCAGAGAGAGTACAGAAACACGGATCAGAATTCACAGGGTTGTATTCGTCACATCCAATTCACTGTGCTTTTATTTATTTTTTTTCGGTTCAGAAGCAGCGGCGGCCTAAACGAGGGGCCATGGTCTCATGGAGGTTCAGTTCAACACACACACAGCACATAGAAAAAACAGAATCGCGAATACATCCAGCCACCTAATATAGCAGTACAAATTCCACCACGCGGCAGACAAATCCGAAGCGAACTGGTTGGGGAGAACGACGAATGCTCTGCTTTTGCAGCTGGCGACAGGTAAAGGCAAAGGATATTCCGCGGGAAAAAAAACGAAAAAGAGTGATCGGGCATCCAAATATCACACAGGCCCGGATGGATCGGATCACCGCTCCACGGCGGAGGCGGCCGGCGGGGACAAGGACGACGCGGAAGCCGGCGGGGCAGGGAAGGGAGGCTTGGTCGCGGTCCATACGAAGGGTACCTGGATCTGGATCACGCGGCGCGCTCGGCGCCGGTGGCGGGGGGGGGAGCCTACGAAGGTCACCTCTCGCCGACGCCGCAGGACCACCCGTCGCAGCTCGATCACGACGGGGCAGCAGCACGAAGGCGGCGTTTGTTCCTGCGATCAGGGGACAGTCTCGGACTCCCCTTCCCTTTGCCCGGCGCCCCCGTCTCCTAACGCCTACGCTTCCGTTGCTGGTTTCCGCCTACTCCTCCCTCCTTCCTAGAGAACGCTAGTGCTCGGTGACT
The DNA here is from genome assembly GCA_032690845.1 of Eleusine coracana subsp. coracana. Lineage (NCBI taxonomy): Eukaryota > Viridiplantae > Streptophyta > Magnoliopsida > Poales > Poaceae > Eleusine > Eleusine coracana. The sequence continues at coordinate 65,930,122 of CM064420.1, forward strand.
GGGGGCGCGTTTCATTTTTTTTCAGTGCCCTCTGGCGTGGTGTCGTGTACGCCAGGGGTGTGCGCGCATCGCGATTGACTCGTCTCCGCCCGCCGCTCCGAGAGCGCGCGCGTGGCGTGACTGCGTCACGCAGCCGTGACGGGAGCGCCGACGCTCACGTGCAACGCCAGCGGCAGGAGCTGGGGCGTGGGACCCATATGTCGGTCCAGGGAAGTTCCATTCATTTTTTATGGTCTGCTTCGATTACGACGAAGCTCGGACAGACGCTGTCTCCAGAGTTAATTAAGGTCGCCGAGGAGGTTGTGCGAGTTCTAGGAGTATTGATTGATTGCGATTAGTGGACTGGCTGGCATAAAAACCATAAGGTTTCCTCTAGATTGGCAAGCCATGGATGGTTGGCAAATTGAGAATAAATTAACACGTATCTACCGGTGAAAGTTACCTTTCTTAATATGATTTCTACGAGGCTAACTCGATGTTTCAACTCACCTAGCAACTAGCATTATTCTCTCAATAGGATGCATCCACAAACAGTTATAGTGTTGAAAAGCGCACTTTACTCTTGCTCTACCGTGGCACGTAATAAACAAAAAGAAGCAAATGTATTGTTTGTGAATTGTGATCCATGTAGATAAAATCTACAGCCCGAAAATCAGTGTTGAAAGCACAGTTTGCTATACATAGGATGATGGAAATGATAATTGTCTTTTAAAATTGGTAATTGTTAGAGTGAATTGCTATACATAGGATGATGTAATGTTAAATAAATACTGTCATTGATGTGTCAACACACATAATCTACACATCTGACAGAGAGATGTTTGTGCGTTTGATTGGTTTCATTCATTTTCTTACCAATAACTAGATAAATCCAACCAAATAGTCAAAACAAACATAAACAGTTCTTAGAGAAAAAGTTTTGCGGCAAAATTCTTTTCAGAGAGACGTTTCGTATTTTTGTAATAAAAACTAGAATAAGAAATCAGAAAACTAAAGGCTGGGCCTTATTACATTTTATTACGAGCGAATCCTGAAAGCCAGCCCAGTTTTATAACTTGTCAAAGAAAAAAAAACCCCGGAAAACCAGCCCAGTAAAAACTCGCCTAAGGATTCGCTGCTCTGCTCAGCTCTCTCTCGGCGCTGCTCACGCCTGCGAGCACCTCGTCGTCGGCTCCATCGCCGCCTCGTCGGGTCGCTGCCGTGCCAGGTGCGTATCAGTCGTTCCTAAAATTTGGCTCCGCTTACTTCGATCTGCGTTGCTTTCCTTCTTCTCTCCCTCCCTCCGTCTCCGTTTCCTGCCGCTCTTCATTGTTGTGCCTGCGGTTCACCACCGGTGACCACTCGCCGGCACCAGATCAGAACGAGCTAGACATAATTCCACCGACGCCTTCTCCCTCTCGATAGGTGCCGCCCTCCTCCCTTTCCTAGCCCTCCGCTGGCACTGGTACTGGGTTAGCGTGGGGTGGAGATCCATTCGGCGCCGGTCTCTGGTTCAGTTAATATGTAGAGATTTACCTTGATCTGGTGGTGGTTTCTGGATCTGGCGTGTTTGCTGCGTTGCATCCTTCTAACTCATTCCAATTAACTGTCCCGGTTAGGTTCTTCTTGTTCACGGCGCAAAACCGATCTACCTAAGGCGCGTTAGAGTCTCTTATTTTAGGTTTTGAACCGAACCCACACGACCTACGTTAGGTCTCTCCCTGCATCTAGTTCAATTGTTTCAATCATGACTCGGAGGTATGGCAAGCAAACATCGTGCGCGTTTTAGATTGTCTTCAGACAGATTCTGCTAATATATGTGTTATAATATCTCAATTTGGTTAGTATCTTCATGATATCATGTCCTCTAAACTGTGAACAAGGATTTTGAAAGCCTAACTAAGAAAACTCTATCCTCCTACAATTTTAATGTAAAACATATCTAGCCAAAAACTGTGATATCATGTTCTCGTGCTATTCTACTATTTTTTTTTGTGCTGATATATTTGCACTGCACACGTTTCTGTTTACTGATTGTGGGTGATACTTTTCAGGTAGGCAAAGTTCGTCGTGAAGTGGTTATCATGGCGAAAGGCTGGGTATTCTCTGCTCTGTTAGTGGTGTTTCTAGTGTTGGTTTGTCCTTCCGAGGCATTCTACTTGCCAGGTAGCTACATGCACACATATAGGCAACGCGAGGAGATATGGGCAAAGGTGAACTCGCTCACTTCCATTGAGACAGAATTGCCCTTCAGCTACTACAGCCTCCCATACTGTCGCCCTAAAGATGGGATTAAGAAGAGCGCTGAGAACCTGGGGGAGCTCCTGATGGGTGATCAGATTGATAATTCCCCCTACCGTTTCCGCATAAATGTTAATGAATCACTTTATCTGTGTACCACCAATCCTCTTGATGAGGGTGATGTGAAGCTCCTCAAGCAGCGAAGCCGCGACCTCTACCAGGTGAACATGATTCTTGACAACCTTCCTGTGAGGAGGTTTACTGAGCAGAATGGAGTGACCATTCAGTGGACAGGCTATCCCATTGGTTATACCCCAGAAGGCACTAGTGATTTCTACATCATCAATCACCTGAAATTTAAAGTCTTGGTCCATAAGTATGAAGGAAGCAAAGTTAGGGTTGTTGGGACAGGGGAAGGAATGGAAGTGATCTCAGAGGCTGACAGTGATGCCAAGTCTGGCTTTGAGATTGTGGGGTTCGAGGTTGTCCCGTGCAGTGTGAAGCGTGATCCTGAAGCCATGTCGAAGCTTACCATGTATGATAAAGTCGATTCTGTGAACTGCCCTCTGGAGTTGGAGAAATCTCAATTGATTAGGGAGAAGGAGAAGATCAGTTTTACATATGAGGTTGAATTTGTAAACAGTGACATCAGATGGCCATCAAGGTGGGACGCCTACCTGAAGATGGAGGGTGCCAAAATTCATTGGTTTTCTATTATGAACTCGTTGATGGTAATTCTGTTTTTGGCTGGCATTGTCTTTGTCATATTCTTGCGGACTGTGAGGAGGGACTTGACTAGGTATGAGGAGTTGGACAAGGAGTCCCAAGCTCAGATGAATGAGGAGCTCTCTGGATGGAAGCTTGTTGTCGGGGATGTCTTCAGAGAGCCAACCTCATCTAAGCTGCTTTGCGTTATGATCGGTGATGGGGTTCAGATTCTGGGTATGGCTATTGTCACCATTTTGTTTGCTGCATTTGGCTTCATGTCTCCTGCATCGAGAGGAATGCTGTTGACAGGGATGATTGTCCTATATATGTTACTTGGAGTTGTGGCTGGATATGCTGCTGTCAGGCTCTGGAGGACGGTAAAAGGAACTTCTGAGGGATGGAGGTCGGTCTCCTGGTCAACTGCTTGTTTCTTCCCTGGCATTGTCTTTATTGTCCTGACTGTATTAAATTTCATGCTGTGGGCAAGGAATAGTACTGGAGCCCTCCCCATCTCACTTTTCTTTGGTCTTCTGTCCTTGTGGTTCTGTATTTCTGTGCCACTTACCCTTTTAGGTGGTTTCTTTGGCACAAGGGCTGAGCCAATAGAATTCCCTGTTCGAACCAATCAAATACCAAGAGAAATCCCTACAAAGAAGTACTCATGGCTCTTCATATTTGGTGCCGGAACTCTACCATTTGGGACACTCTTCATCGAGCTATTCTTCATTCTTTCTAGCATTTGGCTGGGGAGGTTCTACTATGTGTTTGGCTTCCTCCTTGTCGTGCTCCTTCTGCTGGTTGTGGTATGTGCTGAGGTATCAGTCGTTCTTACCTACATGCATCTCTGTTCGGAGGACTGGAGATGGTGGTGGAAAGCTTTCTTTGCCTCTGGAACAGTGGCCCTTTATGTGTTCCTTTACTCCATCAACTACTTGGTGTTTGATCTCAGAAGCTTGAGCGGGCCGGTTTCTGCTATGCTCTACATTGGATACTCTTTCATCGTCTCTCTTGCCATTATGCTAGCTACTGGCACTGTTGGGTTCCTAACATCATTCTCTTTTGTCCACTACCTTTTCTCGTCAGTCAAGATTGATTGAAGGCCTCAACATGCAAATCTCCAAGGATGATGACTGTACACAAAATTACCTGCAATCTTATTTGATCATGGTACCTTGAGGTCCTCTGCAGAGTTGCACTGTTACTTATTGTAGCTTATTACTGAGTCTATTGTACCACGATGACGATGTGAATGATAATATTTCATCGGAGCTTTTAAAGTTACTCTTTTGTTTGCCGCAACATTTTTGTTGATGCTGCAAATGCTCTCAGAAAATGTCTTCAAGGTAGGTTTGCTATTTGCAAACTGTTACCTTATGATACAATGTGCATGTTCAAGATTGTGTTTCTGATTGCCACCAGTTTTTGTGTATTTCATTTAAATAATTTATCTGAAATTCTATAGAAGTGAAAAACACCTCGTCTAGTCTATGTTTGATAATCAGGCTTGATAATTCATATGTTCCTTTTTACTTGATCCTTTATGAATAAAAGTGACATTTGATGTTTTCATTAACCATGGTATTGTTATTTCTAGTCATTCAGATTCAGTTTCCTAGATGTGTTGGTTACTCTCTTTTAGTTAAGTTGATTTATCTAATATATTAGGTGTGTTATTGACTTCATATTGATGTCAGTCAGTTTTCTTGTTTTGCAATTTCATCCCTTTCTCTATTCTGGAATTTTGACCTATTTATTGGTTCACAGCTAAAACTTCAGTTGAAAGGGTTGTTGCTTTATTGGGTGATTAGTTATGTTACTGGGTTGACGAATTGCGTCAGCCATTGTCTTCGTTTTGGCCTTTCTGGAAGGAAGTCACATTCTTTGCTGTTGCTTTTCTTATTTCTCAAATTATTCTTGGCTTGGCGTTGTGGTGTTCTTGTCAGTGTCAGCTCATAACAATCAAACAACCAAAATGTACCAGAAACCTAATGTTGATGTTGATTTATGTGGTTCCGAATCCCAATCTGCAATCAACAAAATCTACTATTTTTGCAGATTCATAATACATCAGATGAAAATGTATTCCTGTGATATATCACCTATGGCATATGGTAGTATTTTCATAAGCATGCACCTGCCCTTGCTTTGAAATCACGAGTCCTTTTGATTTCCAGAAGGTCAGACCTGGCTGTTCATGTGAAAGGAGTATGAAATGCATCCCTTTTCGTGTTCATGCAAATTGATGTGGCTCTCTGGTTTGTTTATGAAGATTGTTCGTCGGTTCATGTCGCGGGTTCTCCACCCCACCGTTTGGCCCTTTTTCCACCAAACGCGATTGCCAACAGGGAGGGTGTGATGGTGAAGCGTTTTCGCTGGCCCCAGAAAGTGAGTGGTGGCCAAGCAAGGCATCCGCGGTCACGGCGGCAGGTTGGAGATGTCATTTGCCTGGCTGGAACAGGCGAAGGACGTGCGTATCTGCTCTGTATGAAGTTCTTAGGATTTCCATTGGTTGATTATGTTTGGTAGGTTGTCTCCTTGTTTGAAGTTCTTGCATGAATGGAGCAGTATCTGAAAAAACCCACCATGGCGCATGTGTTGCGTTCATTGATGGTATGTATCGTCCAACCTGCCGAACCCGCGTCCAAACTCACGACCTTGTCAAAAGACTGGATCTCCAATTCGCCTTTTCCGTCGATCTTTATGTCGTTAGAACACAAATAGTACAAATTCACACTAATTGCTATGTCCTAACAACATCATAACACAATCGAATGTAGTAAATCCCATGATTGACCGGCCAGTTTAACGTGATCTGAGCCGTTATTGGGCCGTCACCCGGCCCCGGTAGACATGCATCACTACTCCGGAGTATTTGTCAAATGCAATGCGCATGTCATTATCTAAAAAAAAATATGCAATGTCCATGTGCTGATGATCTTCCGGCCCTACACACCAGCTCCTAATTCGTAAACCTCGTCACAAAAAAAGAAAGAAACAACAACACCGACGGCGTCGGTGTGAATCTGCCATGTGCCATCGAGACACTGTCTCGGATGGCCCACATGTCATTGTCCAGTTAGGCTACCAATACCAACCTGCCGAACCCTGCTGCAAGTCAAACATTGACCAAAATGGTACACGTGGTGAGTGGTCGCGGAGGCCCAAAGGAAAACACCGTAACGTGGACCGGCGCCAAAATACTTGTACTACTCCACTGACACACCACCGACGAAATGGCCCACGACCTAACGAACAAAAATATTTAAATAAAAAGGAAATTTACTAAAATATATCAACTGTTGGAAAAAAGAAAGGAGAAAAGAAATCTAAACTGCACTTGCACGGAACGAAGAAGACGACGGGGTGTATAAAATTTGGCGGGTTCGTGCCGCGTCTCGCCCGTCTTCGATTCAGCCGGCGAAGCGTTTACTTCTTCTCCTCGATCTCGAGGCGAGAGAGCGCGGTGCTCCATGTTTTGACCTCGGCTGTGCCGCGTCGTCTCGGCCGCGATCCAGATCTGAGGTGAGCTCCCTTGCCTTCCCCGATCTCCTTCGCGCTCCTCCCTTCCCTTCGCTTCCCTCGCCTCGCTGGTTCCCGGTCCAGATCCAGACATCGGTTTCGCTGGTAGTCGCATTGTTTTCTTAATTCGTTAGTAACAGAGCCCTAGTTCTCTTACATGGATCATTTCTTTTTGTCCCGTCGTTGCGTTTTATCTTTTATTGTGCTGTATGCATGTTGATGCCTCCTCGGGTCATAGGATTAACGGAAGATAAATGAATGCCATCATGGGAATTTAATCGATTCGTTATTTTCCGCACATTTTCTTGCAGGTTACGAGTTCGGTAATCGCAAATCGCTGCCATGGTCGCCAAGATGCCGGCATCCCAATGGATCTCGGCTTCCCTGCTCGTCCTGCTCCTGAGCCTGCACCCGGGGGTCCGCGCCTTCTACCTTCCCGGCACCTTCATGCACACCTACACCCCCGGGAAGGAGATCTCGGCCAAGGTCAATTCGCTCACCTCCATCGAGACCGAGGTGCCGTTCAGCTACTACAGCCTGCCGTACTGCAAGCCCCCGGAGGGTGTTAAGAAGAGCGCCGAGAACCTCGGCGAGATCCTCATGGGTGATCAAATTGACAACTCGCCATACCGCTTCCATGTGAATGTCAATGAGTCTCTGTACCTATGCACCACTGACCCGCTCACCAAGGAGCAGGCCGAGCTGCTCAAGAAACGGGCGCGGAATTTGTATCAGGTGAACATGATACTGGACAATCTCCCTGTCATGCGGTTCACCGAGCAGAATGGCATGCTGATCCAGTGGACTGGATTCCCGGTTGGGTACAACCCGACAGGGAGCAATGAGGATTATATCATTAACCATCTCAAGTTCAGGGTCTTGGTCCACCAGTACCAGGCACAGGGTGATGTTGTGGTCACGAGCGAAGATGGTGTTGCCTTGGTTGAGTCTGACCGCAAGAGTGGATTCCAGATTGTTGGGTTTGAGGTTGTGCCATGCAGTGTTAGGCGTGATGCGGAGGCAATGTCCAAGCTCAAGATGTATGACAAGGTTGATTCTGTGAATTGCCCACTGGAGCTTGAGAAATCTCAGCAGATCCGTGAGAATGAGCGGATTACATTTACTTATGAAGTTGAGTATGTCCAGAGCAACATCAGGTGGCCATCAAGGTGGGATGCGTACCTGAAGATGGATGGTGCCAAGGTGCACTGGTTCTCGATCATGAACTCGATGATGGTTGTCTTCTTCCTGGCTGGCATTGTTTTTGTCATATTCTTGAGGACTGTCCGCAGGGACCTGACAAGGTATGAGGAGATGGACAAGGAAGCACAAGCTCAAATGAATGAGGAGCTCTCAGGCTGGAAACTTGTTGTTGGTGATGTCTTCAGAGAGCCGTGCTGTTCAAAGCTGTTGTGCGTGATGGTTGCTGATGGTATCCAGATTCTTGGTATGGCAGTCGTTACGATTGTGTTTGCTGCTCTGGGGTTCCTCTCACCTGCTTCCAGGGGAATGCTCCTGACTGGAATGATCATTCTGTATCTTTTCCTTGGCATTATTGCTGGATATGTTGGCGTCCGTATTTGGAGGACTATCAAGGGAACCTCCGAAGGGTGGAAATCTGTTGCTTGGCTGACTTCCTGCTTCTTCCCTGGAATTGTTTTCATCATCCTCACTGTGTTGAACTTCATTCTGTGGGGCAAGAAGAGCACCGGAGCCTTACCCATCTCACTATTCTTCACCCTCCTGACCCTGTGGTTCTGCATATCTGTGCCACTCACTCTCATTGGAGGCTTGCTGGGTACACGTGCTGCAAGCATCGACTACCCAGTCCGTACTAACCAAATTCCACGAGAGATTCCTGAGCGCAAGTTCCCCTCATGGCTGCTTGTGCTTGGGGCGGGAACATTGCCTTTTGGTACCCTCTTCATTGAGCTATTCTTCATCCTTTCTAGCATCTGGCTGGGGAGATTCTACTATGTCTTCGGCTTCCTGTTCATCGTCCTCTTCTTGATGGTTGTAGTGTGTGGCGAGGTTTCTCTGGTCCTAACCTACATGCATCTTTGCATGGAAGACTGGAAGTGGTGGTGGAAAGCCTTCTTTGCTTCTGGTTCTGTCGCACTCTACGTCTTCCTGTACTCGGTCAACTACCTGGTGTTTGATCTCAGGAGCCTGAGTGGACCTGTCGCTGCAACACTCTACCTTGGCTATTCCTTGATCATGGCTCTCGCAATCATGCTCTCCACCGGTGCCATTGGCTTCTTGCTCTCTTTCTACTTCATTCACTACCTCTTCTCATCTGTCAAGATTGACTAGAGGTGCCCACCCGTGCTGCAACAGAGTCACCTGATCCTGGTGATAGTTACCCCTTAGAAGCACTACACAATAATACCAAACTGAAGATGTATGGATGGATACATGGCAACACCATGGCTTTTGGCCTGATTAATTCGATCATTTAGCATAGCCCAATTACTAGAGGCCAAGCTTATTTCTTAGTTATATTTGTAATGCGTCAGCTATTTTCTTTGATTTTTGTAATACCATTCAGTTTTGCTTGCTCTGGGCATTTGTGAGCAGCCTTATATTGGTGGAACACTTAACAGCAACTCAAGTATGAAACAAAGCTATTCGTTTACAGTCTCCTGTGATTTTGTATGGCTAATATGAAACAAAGTTATTCATTTACAGTCTCGTGATTTTGTATGGTTATGTTGCCACAGATTTTATGCATATGCATATACTTGCCATGTTAATATCTGTGCTGGTATACTTCTGATCCACCATCTTTCACTTCCAATCACTTTACTGAATCCTGATCACTGAAGGAAATCTCTCCATAGTGAAACTTGTCATGAGGGCCGCTGATGATTGCTGTCTTCTGGTTCTGGACAATATCAGCATGGTGCTGGTCAATGTCAATTGATGCTTACTGATGACACTTCACTGACGTTTCAACAGGGATTCAGCACTTGCTGCGATCAGGCTCGTTGTCGCTCGCCGGAATTCTCCTTATTCACCGTTTGTTAGAAAGAGCATTTTGCAGGTCCTTATTTACTGTTTCATTACCATGAGTACCATTGTTGTGCTTTTAGCTACTATATCTGTTAGTGTTCACACTGATAGTGTCATCATCTCTACTTCCCTTGCTGAGTAACTGAACTGTTTAAACCTGATGACGCTGGCGCATAAGTCGTCCTGGCATCCTACTGGTTGCGAAATTTTAGAATCTTGTTTTTGTCACAACTTGTGATTCTGTAGGACAAAAAATCCCGAAGGTTGCGTGATCGCACAATGTTCACGCATGCCTGAAGCAATCCTGAAAGCGGGAGAAATCTGGGACCAATGCAGGCGTACATTGGCCACCGATATTTCAAACGGAAGAAAAGACACCCAAACGATTGCAGCTGCATCTCCCTCAACAGATTTCACATGACAGGTTAATTAACGACCCGTGCAGTACGATTAACTTAACAAAATCCATGATCAGGACTAACTTTACCGTGGCAGTACGGTCTCTGAACATGTTATTCGGCAGCATGCTAGTCGTCTCTGCAGTATTAGCGCATTGCATAACACTACACAGGTGCAGAATTGCGAAGAACTTGCAGCTACGGAATCATCAGGATGTGTTCTGTTACCCTGCTAAAAGCTTCGCAACATGAACCTGGCGGCCCACAGATCACCTGACGCACGCAGCAGTTGTGACTCGCAGATATGGACTGCCCCCACCAGCCACCAGACACCAGCACCTCTGACTTGACGCATGTATGGACCAACCAGGCATTAACAAGCCGGGAGAACGATGGGTTCATCTACCTCCAATAGAAGATGATCTCAGAGTTTGTAGCCCTGAAGGCTGAAGCTTTCTTTATACAACAAATAGTCGTCCTTAGCGTGTGTACTGGCATTAGCCAACCAGCTTCATCCCTTGGATAACAACATCGCATCCAGAGGAAGAGCAAGCTAGAAAGAAACACAAGCCATGGGAGGATCAGGTGGCGAAGCGGCGCGGCAAACAGAGTCTCTGCTCGGCACGCTCCCCGTCCCCGCGGAGCCGTCGCACATAGTCAAGAGAACTGGTGAGTCATTGAGTCCTAAGCCTCACAACCAATAACCCGTTACCCGGCTGTTAAGATCATCTTTCACAGCTCATGAGCTTTGCATTGCTATTTCTGACTTGTGCTTGCACCCTCGCGCATGCAGGAACGGTATGGACTGCGATGGCGCACATCATAACTGCGGTGATCGGCTCCGGCGTGCTGTCGCTGGCGTGGAGCGTGGCGCAGCTCGGCTGGGTCGGCGGGCCGGTGGCCATGGTGTTCTTCGCCGGAGTGACCGCGGTGCAGTCCTCCCTCCTCGCCGACTGCTACATTTTCCATGACCCGGAGCGCGGCGTCGTCAGGAACAGGTCGTATGTGGACGCCGTGCGGCTCTACCTAGGTCAGTGAGATTCCCCTGCCTTGTGTCGCGTCCATCGATCGCTACCTCCTTCGACTCTTCTCACGCCATGTAGAACAGTAGAAGTAACAATTAGCGTTTATAGTACAGTAGATGACATTTATCCCAATTAACAAGACCCGGCCGGTTGTTTGAGTGACACAAGCAAACAATCGGCCGGCATTGTTGGTGCACTGCATACAGTGATTGAAATGGACTGCCGTTAACGATAAACATCATCTTCTTTTCACGGAAAAGAATCTGCACTTTTAGGTAACTACGATGGAGTGACCTATACAGTGATTGAAATGTAGCTTGCCATTTTCAAATACTATATATAGATCTAATATAAAGTTGAGGTTTGAAAGGTTGTTTTCGGCACCTGGCTGGGGCTATATATGATTCGTGTTTTGATGAAAATAATCACGGCCTGACGTATCTTGGAGCCAGTAGGCTAAATTAAGAAACGTTCAAATAAAAAGGCAGATTGTAAAATTCCAAATTGAGAGACGTTCAAATAAAATGCGTCCATGTTTTGATGCGACGGGTGGACAACTGGACAATGTGCAGGTGAGAAGAGCCAGTTGTTCTGCGGTTTCTTCCTGAACTTCAGCCTGTTTGGGACCGGGGTGGTGTACACACTCACCTCTGCCACCAGCATGAGGTACGTACAACTTGAGTTAAAATACTTTGTGAACTTGTACTATCAAGTCGAGAGCGGGGGCAAAGCGCCATTAGAAAGATGAGATAAGAACTTGCAGTTTCACGTGTCAATCAGGCAATGGACAGGACAGCGATGGCCTTGTCATTTAATAGTCGATATATATAACATCACCATTAGCCAATGATTTAATGGCGGGAGTATCTAGCGAAATGTGGCAATGTTGAGACTTTGGCAGCACTTATGATTATATTAAAAATGATTTATATTTTGATTTATCTGTAAAAAATGCTTATCTGGCTTATTATAGCAAAACTATCGAGCCGTTTGGTAAAATAGCTTATTCTTTTTTTCTAAAATGGCTTATTCAGTACAGCTAGAGAGATTGTTCATAAATCCAAAAAATTACTGTTTGGTGGCTTTGTTTTTCTAATATAAAGAAACAAAATAACTTATGACAGCTTATTATAATAAGTACTTATATAAACTAGCTGTTTGGCAGAGCTTATAGCTTATCATAGTATAAGCTATTCAATAAGTTAGTTCATATATCCTACCAAACACACCTAAATAGCTTGATGATGGATCAAAACCAAAACAAAGTTAAACGACTGAGGAGTGAGGTCATATGACACGGACTTGCGCTTGCATAAAATTTCTTGTTGACAATAATGGCAATACCATCTATCTCTTGTTTTTTTTGGTTGTTGTCTAATGTGTGCCCAATATATTTGTTCTGGCACATAAATTTAGTTTTTCTCTTGTAGCATACAGAAAACCATATCGATATCTCCTGTCCCACTCTATCACGCACATCTGAGGAAGTCGTCACATCTAAAGAGAAGACAAAAGAGAAGACAAAAGTCGTTGCAGACCGTTGCACGGAACATGGATATTAACAGATACCGAATATCGCGTGGGCCGTGGGCTCGTAACACACACCGGCCAGTCAAGCTATCAGTTGCTTGTTTGCTTGGTCCCCTAAAAAAAAAATGTTGCTTGTTTGTTCAGGGCTTCAAGGCTAAGGCCAAAGCTCAGTCAAGCTATCAGTTGCTTGTTTGCTTGGTCCCCTAAAAAAAAATGTTGCTCGTTTGTTCAGGGCTTCAAGGTAAGGGCAAAGCTCTCCGTCGGTTCCTGTTAAACGCCTAATCCTCAAGTTGTTCCAGCAAATTTTAGGGGGAAAATACTCAAAACTCTCCATGTATGTTATTTTTTTTAAAAAAAAATTAACTCTCCATGTATGGTTCCGGAGAAGAAGAAGAAAAAAAATCTCATGAAAGCACTCTGCTCCAACGCTGCTGAACCCCCTTGTTACCCTGCACAATCAAAAGGGCAGAGAACTAACCGCAAATTGTTTGGATCGGGCGTTCCATATGCTGCGGCAGGGCGATTCAGAAGGCCAACTGCTACCACAGGGAAGGCCACGAGGCGCCGTGCTCCGCCGGCGGTGAAGGCTACTACATGCTCGCGTTCGGCGTCGCGCAGGTGGTCCTCTCGCAGATCCCCAACTTCCACAACATGGCCGGGCTCTCCGTCTTCGCGGCCGCCATGTCCTTCTTCTACGCCATCGTCGGCGTCAGCCTCGGCGTCGCCCAAGTCATCAGTACGTACACACTATATATATACACGTCGTGCACCAACCTCACGATTCATGTATACCTGTACATATGCATTGGTACGATGATCACGTCCCGTGGCTTCGTCAGAAAACGGCGTGATCAAGGGTGGCATTGGAGGCATTGCCATGGCGTCCACGACGCAGAAGGTGTGGCGAGTCTCGCAGGCGCTCGGGGACATCGCCTTCGCCTACCCGTTCACCCTGGTGTTGCTGGAAATCGAGGTACGCGTGCGCTGACAGGTTGATGTGTACTAGTACCATTTTGTGATCGTGTGTTAATTGTTAATAATGAACTTCGTATATCGAGGAGGATATGCAATAAAACTTAATGAACTTGTTGAATCATCTAATTAAGGACACTCTGAAGCCGGCGCCACCGCCGGAGACGGAGACGATGAAGAAGGCCATGAAGGCGAGCATCGTGGTGACCACCTTCTTCTACCTCAGCTGCGGGTGCTTCGGGTACGCGGCGTTCGGCGACGCCACCCCGGGCAACCTCCTCACCGGGTTCGGCTTCTACGAGCCCTACTGGCTCATCGACGTCGCCAACCTCTGCGTCGTCCTCCACCTCCTCGGCGGATACCAGGTGTACACGCAGCCCGTGTTCGCGTTCGCCGACCGGCTGCTCTTCGCCGCAAGGGCGCGACGCGTGAGCGCGTTCTGCAGGCTGTGCTTCCGCACGGCGTACGTGGCGGCGACGACGGCGCTGGCCGTCTGGTTCCCTTACTTCAACCAGGTGATCGGGCTGCTCGGCGCGTTCACTTTCTGGCCGCTTGGCATCCACTTGCCCGTGGAGATGTACATCGTGAAGAACAAGGTGGCGCCATGGACCAGGACGTGGCTCGCCATCAGGGCGTTCAGCGGCGTGTGCCTGCTCATTTGCCTCTTCGCCTCCGTCGGCTCGGCAGTGGGGGTGTTCGGCTCGGAGACGAGCTAAATTCATAGATAGAGGCGCATGCTGCGTGCTCTCGTGTTAGCTACGATCAGGTTCCTTCCAGTATATAATACCTTAAGAAAGTCATGTAATTTTTTAAAAAGCAATTAAGAAAGCCATGTACTATTAACTCCTCATCCCTCCCTGGCGGCGCCGACTAGGCGTGTTGGTCGAACAGCCGACACTGCCACGCTCGCCGGCTCTCTCTTCCTTCCGCCAGACAGATCCGGGAAATCGGACTTCTTGACGGTGTGAATTTCCTTGACAATCGGCCGATTTCGTTACATGTATCCTGTTCGGTTTGTCATTATATATGCATATATATCTTTGACTTACTAGATGTGGCAACAAATTCATTCATTAGGGATTGCAGACCTCCAAGGATTCAGTGCTAAGGAGTTGTTGCATTGGCTTCACTGCCAAATAAAGGCGAAGGGGAAGAAAGATGGCGAAGCGCCATGTTTACCTTGTTCTGTCTGACTGGGAGCTGGGATACAGCGTCCGCAAGTTAGACTTGTCGGTGCGCTCAGAAGATTCCAACAGTAATAAGCAGCGCCTCCCGCCGGCGGTGTTCCGCCTTGAGGCTCCGCACGGGCGTTCTGGCCTATTCGCGGCTTTCGGCACCAAGATCATGTTTCTGGGAACGCGCGGCTCGCCTTGGGGCAGCAGCGCCCCCATGTTCGATGTGCGCACCCGGTCTCTCGCCTCCATCCCGATGCTCGAGTCAGAGCCCAATCCGTATTCCTGCGCCTACTTTCAGGTAGACGGCAAGTTTTTCGTCCTAGATGATACCAACTTTGAGATGCTTCAGTGCCATCCAGCATCGTACGACGGGGCTGGTCACAAGAGGAAGATGAGCTGGTCGTGGCTGGCCCTTCCAGAACCGTCATACCAACACGTCGAATCTTATGCTCTGCACCCAGATGGAAGAACCATGTTCTTCAGCATGATAAAACTGACCCAGAAGTTCCACCCAAAGATGGCCACCTTCCGATTTGACCCGGAGACGTCCCAGTGGACGCGGCACGGCGCATGGGGGTTGCCCTTCAAAGGCCGCGGCTTCTTCGACTGTGATCTGGACGCATGGGTAGGGCTGCCCGCCACCTGCAGCGACCCCAACACCCTCGGCCACATCTGTGCCTGTGACGTCTTGTCTTCCACCGGCGGTGACAACGACAAGCTGCAGCCACCGGACTTGTACAAAGGTGCATGCCCTCCAGCACTTTTCTGGAATACCTTCTGCGGCGACGAGCTGCTTGTCAGATTCGCTTCGCTGGAGAGAGGCGGATTGAGAAGGGGGCCTTGAGTAAGAGAGTCGTCGATCCTCTGGAAGGCATCTGTGCCGTGCAAGTAGCTCATCTCCATCCCCGGCAAGCAGCAGCTCTTAATCTCCGGCACCATGTTTATGAGGTAATGCACTGTCAACAAATCTCCTTCGTCCAACTGGACTAACGATTGAAGGAAAGTACATCCACCTGAGGAAGGTTATCCTCTGAGCTCTGTGCGCTGTTTTCTGCTCAAATGCAAGTAGAAGCTTCCTGTTAAAAAGCGACATTAGAGTTATGGATCAAATTAAACAATTACCTAACTGCTCCATCTTTAATGACCAGTTGACTACTTGGTTGACAACTGATTGCAGGTCTATACCAACTCACTTCAGGCCAGTCCATTGACGCCACCACCTACATGAATCCACAGAAATATTATTGCCCACAAGTATGTGTAACAAATTTTTGGAAGGTCATCTCATGATTATTTGTCAGTTTAATAGTACAACCAAACCAGACATAAAGCTCAAGGAGATTTTAGGCATACAACACAACAGATAGGGAAACCTTGACAGGTTGGATGACAGCACCTAAAATAACCATGGCTTCTGATACAGATGGTATGGCCTTTCGTATAAAGGGTGGCAGCTGACCTGTTTCACGTCCTACAACCTGATAAAGGAACTCCAAACATGAGAACTGTGTAACAAACGAAAATAAAAACAAAGATGGAGAAAAGATAACCTTGGTTTTTATTCCATAAGTAGCCTTGTGTAGATATTTCCTGCATGGCCTAATAGCAGACATGGGCCAAAAATATTGATGTACAACTGTCAACCCCCATTTGTTTGCATACCTCTTCAATTTTCCCTGCATACTTTCATATGGCATTGTCAAAAGAAAATAAATAAACCAAAGGTTTATAAATATTGCTACATACCATGAAAATCTCTCACTTGGAGTTGGAGCAGAATTACAATTAGAAGATCTATCTTGTAATTGTTTGGTTCCATGAAGTCATAGTATGCAAGTCACAAAGCTTCTTCTATATCAGTGGAAAGAGACAGTTTTTTTTTTTTACAACAAACACTCTTGGCAACGGAAAAAATTCGTACCATGTTGTTAGTCAACGTCAGATGATAGTGTGATTGTTGGAACCCCTTAGCCCAGGAGAGTGCAGTCCAATGGACAAGCATACATCCTCGAGCTTTTCACAGAAGCTGACAAAGGTGCAAAACATACACATCCCAAGATTTTCACACTTCCTCTTTTAACCTATAGGGAAAAGTGTGCAGGTGTGAGGGTGCTTTTATAATATAATGATAAGGCTAACAAAAAATGTTTGAATGATGAGTTCTGTAACAATAGTCAAGAAGATATTCACACGTGAAATAAAATCCACTAGAATGTTATGTTCTTGCCAAGAACTTGTGGTAAACATTACACACAAACCTTATATACAGTCATTTGTAGAAGTCGTTGCCCACATGGTTTTAAAGTAGTGTACAAAGACTTGCAAATTCAGCATATGCGAGAGATATCGAACCAATAATCAGATAAGCACAACCTGGCCAATGAGTGGATGTCTCATCTGGGCACCACAAATAATCTAATCGCTTCAATAGCTGATTTCAAATCTATCTAATTTGCAATATTGAAATCCAAAATTCATCAAATTTACCCCTATGGGCCTTCAAAGTAGTTTTGTATAATACGGGCCTCGCCAATGGAGAAGTCGGTGATGACAGCAGTGATGCTGCCATGGATCACCTCACAGTCTCGTCTTCAGCTCAATAGCAGCCTGGCAACAGCAACCTCCACGCAAGTAAAGAAGCCAGTGGCACCGCCCTCCAGACTGTGATGCTGCCTGAAGCTGTCTTGAAGACAGACAATGGGCAGGGGTGTGGCTGTGGAAGAAAAATGAACATACGGGAGAGACAAGGATGATGGACCAGGAGACATTGATATGGATCAGGGGGGTATATGAACTGGTTTTCACAGCTGAAGGTTATATTTTAGATGATTTTAAAGTTGGAGAATGATTTTTTTTAACGGTATAATTGAGATTGAGAATGAGATGTTTTCTTTTTCCTTAACTTCAGCATGCATGATTTCAACTTTGATGAAACCTAAGATGCCAATCGATAAAATTATTCTCACTGCACTATTTGAACGTGGCTAAAAAAATAAGCTGAAAAACCCCTCAAATGGAACTGGAAGCTCCTACTTACCTTGTTGGCTTCGCTTCCTAACCAATGACATTCCCAAAACAGAATACCACATAGGTTCAGTTTAACCACAATATTATGATATTAATTCAATAAAATGAGCTAATCCAGCAACAACGTTCAGTGGGAAGCAAGTGTGATTGGTCATACAATAAAAATACTGGAACATGTTTATAATTTTTTTCTTGTCAACACATCCTTTCCAATATTTAGATTAGAGATGTGAAATTTGGTATGCATAGATTGCCACCAAAGAACTGCTATCGAACAACATAACTGGGTTATGCAAATCTATTACAACAGAATTTTGGGTATACCAAATAGTTCTAAACTGTCAGCATTACCTGCAGGTTGTCGCCGCTGGAACGCTTTCTCTTATTAGTGAATCTCTCCTCCATGGGCCACTGCCACTTCTCATTTCGTTTCGTCTCCTCAGAGATTTCTGTTATTAGTGAATCTCACCTAATAATCATGACAGAGGAGGCAGGGCCGGTCCTATGTATTTTGGGGCCCAGGGTGAAGCTAAAACCCGGGGCCTTTATATATACATGTATACATATAATTAAATTTTGTTAATTAAATAAAAATATTATTACTAATTAAAACAAAATCAAATTTATATAAAAATAATTATATATTATCTTAAAAGTTTCTAAGAATTTTCTAGCGGTAAAGTCACTAATGATAGTGTCGCTATAAACCTCGTCGAACAATTTCTTCTCAATATATAAAGTGGTCAAATCATTCAATCTTTCTTGAAGCATTGTGGACCTTAAATAGTTCTTCAACAATTTCAATTTTAAAAAGCTTCTTTCAACTGATGCCACAGTCATGAACAAAGTAAATAAGATTCGATATGCAATAGAAATATTGAGATATTTTCTAGTTGATATGATTTATCCACGACTCCTTTCTGATATTTTAAGAACTCTCTTTTTTTTTTCTCCTTTTCTCATGTCCAGATGAATATTTTCTAGTTGACATGACTTGAATAAAAAATATAAAAATAATTAGTCAAACAATCTTTTCATTAATTATTTCAAATCAATTATGCAAGAAATCATTGAACTTGAACCTAGTCATAATGGCTACTCCGCTTGAACTTAATGTATAGGTTAAATTTGCTTGTACATATATATGCATATGCTATCGATCAGAGCCTCTCGATTTTGGGGGTCCAGGGCAGCCGCCCCCTTTGCCCCCCTCCAGTACCGACCCTGAGAGCAGGTAAGCAAATGTTTGTCTTGCTCGTGTGAATTCGTAGGGAATCTCCACAATGCGATGAAATTTCGCCTGTATCATATCATAATGAAGAAATATTAGCGGAGAGGCAGAGGCATGGAGGAACATGGTTTTACCAGGGCGCAGGAAGGCTCCGAATGGCGGCGCGACGGGAACCCCCTGGCGAGCATCTTCCCTGGATGCCGTCGACGGCAGCGGCGCTCCTACCCATAGTTATCCGCTGGTTCGTCCGTGCCGCCGTAGGGGTGATGGCAGCCGGTGCCGCCGGCCCGCCGCCATGGCCATGGGCCCGGATGTACTACAGTTAGGCAAATTTACAGAAGACCCCTTCGTATGGATCATGATTATTAACTGCGATCCAATTTAGGGGGCTATTTGTAAAATATTTGATCATGATCCGTAAGTTTACAGAAAACCTACTTAGATTGGATCGCGACTATTAGTCACGATCCATTTCAAGGGGTTATTTGTAAAGTATTAGATCACGATTATTAGTCACGATCCAAAATTTTACATATAACCTGTAAACTGGATTATGATTAACAGTCGCGATCCAACATTTAACACAATACCCCCTAGATCCTCCGCGGCGTCTTCCTTCCCAGTGGCTCCCTCCCTCCCTCCACCTCCAGCGACGGCGGCGGGGCGCCCGCTCCTCCAGATCTCGGCCCTCCCTTTGCCCTTCGAAGCCGCAGCTTTTCCAGGATGTGCTTCCGCATGGAGCACGCGGCGGTGACAGCAGGCTGTGGATGCGTGCGCTTTCACCTTCTGAACTGCAACCATCCGCTTCGCCGTGCCCATGGACCTCGTGCGGAATACGGTGGCGCCATCGTCAATGCAGTGGCTCGCCATCCAGGCCGTGCTCATCGGCGTGTTCGCCTCTGTCGGCTCCTGATGAAATTGCAACAGTTCTGCCGTTTTCTGATGGATTTGCCTGTAAATCGGTTATCGGTGCATTCCCCTCGCGTCCGCTCACTGATGGAAATGCCTGCGAATTGAGTAGAGACAACTAATTCTGATCGTGTATGTTTCGCAATGCTAATTGCTAGTGTACGAATTAGTCAATGCTAAGATCGCAACTACATATTAGTTTAGGGTTTAGGGTACGAACATGTCTTTATCAGGCAGAATTGAGATTATAACTTGAGTCAGCCAGCTCAACATGGCATAGCTTACTTATTAGCACCAACAATTCGGTGAATGCAATTTTCATCTCTTATAATACATCTAATCTAATACATAAGCCCTTTCACAAAGGGACAATACAACAGATCGAGAGGCATGGAGTACTTACATGGCATATGAACGAGTAACTAAAAAAAAAAATCAGCCCTGAGCATATCCGACGAATTACACAAGGATATTCTACAATGACAGTTTTTACAATCCAGGTCATACAGCAAAAATGTTCTGAGACGGCTTCAGCACCAGTGGATTCAGCTCAAGTCATAAATTTTCATGCTTCTTGAGGGCACCATTTTGGGCAAGATCAGGTGAGATATCATTAGTCTACAGAGAAACCCATTCCAGTTCTAACTCTATCTCACCTGATTCTACGTTCTGCAGCTTTAGGTGCACTTCCTGTTTTACCTTACCCGAGACAACATTGACAGTGCTATCGGTCGACAGGGCATTGTCTTTGGTCATAAACCACCTTCCAATCTGCATGTCACCAAGACGTGAAGGGTCTCCAAAGGCCATGGCAGCAGTGATCATTGGCTGAAGATCTATCTCCGCTTCACCCATGATATCATCGGCAGAGAACATATCATGGTCATATACTTGCTGTAAAGAAAGATTATGTGTATTATTATTTGGTTGTTGAAGCACTATCTAGGCTACTTTGTAAACAGGAGTATAAAGGGTAAATGCTTCTGTAAAAGGACCTCCCCTCTTTCCCAATCCCACATTATACCTTTTTGAAAAGGAGAAAAGAAGTAACTAACTGGATAAGGATGATTATTGTCACTATGAATACTAGACTGGGGATTCATGCAACACCTTACGTATTTCATAGTATTTCGATGATACACCCTGCGTTTTTTATTTTCAAATTTTGATTTTTGACACCTCTTTTTTTTACAGAAATCTTTTTTTTACAGAAAATTGTGGAAGAGTTACCCACAGTTCACCATTCATTTATGTTAAATAATTCTAAATATGTATAAGGTGGAAAGGTGGGACAGGTTTATACTAAACAAAACAGAGGAACTGACTTAGCCACTGAAAAATGCTGTGATTCAGGCCTTCTGGAACCCAATGGATGTGGACTTGTTGAGCTTCACAGTCCAAAGGACACCTCCCCTTGCTATATCCTTGCTTTTATTTGTGTTTGTTAACAGATCTCATAATTTCTTTTCATACAAATCTAGCATTAAATTTCAATAAAATGCTTATATAATTCATACTAACTTAACTGTTTCTAAGATGAAATGGGATGTATGTGCACAAGAAATACTGAAGCTTAAATTAAGATACCTCCTAACATGGTTGCCTGCATTAATATGTTTTTTCACGTTGAACTATCTAAACATCAAAATCTCAACTGCATATATTTTCTAGTTTAGTGATCATCAAAAGAACAGCTAGTCAGCTGCCAATGGCTGACAAAGAACCACTGATGCAAACTGCCCTTCTCAACAAAGTATGCTGGTGTTATTTATTCACTTGTACTTATGGAATAATCAATGTTACAAAACATTTTTTCCTTTTCTTGGAAACATGGCCTGTAAAGCTTTTCTAGTTGTTTCACCCCATTTCTCATTACATTCATAAGCAAGGCACTGTAATTCGATACAGTTATAACGTATTTCGCTCCGCTAGAATTAAATGCATTAGGAGTAAAATCATTTCCAGAGTGAACATAAGTTTGTCAAACTTACAAGTTTTAGAGGTCCATAATTTCGAGGAACTGATAGCTTAAGCACTTCATTCCATACTGGGTTCAGGTCGCTCTTTTTAACTGTTGTTTGGGCTTTCTGAAATTAGAGTCAGTGACAAAAGTTATCAGGGAAAGAATAGCACAATAATAATAATAATGTTGTACATATAAAAAGGTAAAATAAATATACCTGCTCCCCGAGTGATAAAATAACATATGGATCACTTGTTAGCATGTCTCTGACGGCCATGTTGGTACCTTTGACCACTGTGATGTTCAACTCCCCAACAAATTCTCTTGAATCTTCCTGTGATCATTTTCCAGTATACAGTTTTGCAGGGTTAAGGTGATTTACTCAATAACTATAGTTATACAATTTTCATTTCATATGCCCATTCAGGACATGCAATTTTGATGCGGCAACATCTCCAGGTAAATTAAAGAAATATATAACTATCTAGAACTGTATCTTGTTTGGCATAACAACTTACGGCGCCATCCTTCCTTGAAGTGCTCGAGAAACTGCTACCAACACTCTTCACAGAAGTGGTAGATTTAAAAGATGATTTCGAGGAAATGCGCAAACTTGGCTTCAAAAAATCTTGTGTCTCATACTTGGCTCTGTGAATAAATAAAGATAAGAGGTTGTTGTATTAGAAAATATTGATCAAATTACTGAGCAGGATGAAATAGTTACCAGACCTTATAAATTTGGTCCTATATTCCATTGCTGAATCTGGCTTGGGTTTTGGGTGATCTTTTGGAAGAAAAGCCTCATAGATTGAATTTGCATACGAGTTTCCACCAACCTCAACCATGGAGTCGATATCACTATCAGACCAATCATCCAATGTTACAGATAAAACCTGATAAATGAAGGATGGACAAATAAATGAGAAGGGAAGCTTTATAAGGAGTATGAAAGACTGCAAAGAATACACTAAAAACAGAAGACAAGTTCGAGCGTGCATTCATATATTATGTTCAGTATGATGAGAAAATATAAAATAGATAAAACTATAGTGTGATAGCTATTTTGGAACAGGTAAAGTGAAACATTCTCATGGTTTAGAAAACCTTTGAAATGTCAGGTCCAAGTGCCCTATGAACATCTCCACACTTTAAGCAAAGAAATACTCCAATAGTAGCAGACCTGAAATGCATAAGAAACACACTTTTCAGAGTTTATTTAAATATAAAAATGGTGAGAATCAAAAGAAATTTCTATGCATGCCTCGGTATTTTGTTGTTCTATTGGACAACAACACAACAATAATTAAAACTATGTGTGGTGCTATATCCATTTTCACATAAGAATCAATGATCCAATTTATCTACATAAAAAGAAGATTCCTGTAGAAAAGCTTCTGAATGGAAAGATAACTTACGCCCATTTGGGATCAGGTGCGCCACAATCAGCACATATGCGATTGTCACTTTTCATCATGAGATCCTTCAATTTTCTTGTTTTTCCTATCATACAGTAGAAACAATTTCAACACTTATGCATATGATGGAAAAATAAAAGAACCAAAATATTCACATTGGAATCATCTGGGAACTGAAGAATGTAACATTGGTAAATCATGCTATCGTACAATATGCACATCTTCTATTTCAGTCGAATAGTCGATTATATAGAGAATTGCATGACCAGAATTAGAAGTTTGCTTTAGGCAGGATTCTACTGTTCTGTTTATGTGTTGTCATTTTCGTCACCAATGTATGCACTACAGTTATACAGAACAGAAGCATGACACTTGACATACAGTATGTTAGTAAAGCATATGTAATATACCTAGAACAGGCTTGGTGGATCTGATGTGTTGGTAGCGATTAGCAGTACTCATTTTTGCGGTGCAGTCTTGGATATCTCACAATACCAAAACAAATTACCTGGAGCTGCAGACAAACACAGGCGGAGTCAAATATCATTTTTTTTTTAATAGCGGGACATCTGAAATAAAAAAAAGTCTCCAGGTTTTATCGATTAAAAACATAGTTCCATCATGCACAAGAACCACTGCACAGCTGTTTGAATGTTGATCCCCCATCAGAATGAGATTTTGGCCCAAATATTAAGAATACAAAAAGAGAAGTTGGTATCGGGGCTGGGAACAGATTTGGGATCCTGGATATCAACCCCAAAGAGTTGATTCGACAAATTTCTTTTGTGTTTTCCGCACTACATTGTAACCCAGTCAAAATCAACCAATCAGCCTGGTAGCTAAGTGCTCCATTGATCCAAATGTTACATCATCACCATTGACGAAATCTCTGCAAGGAGGTGCTCTGAAAGACATTGGGCATATAATTTAACTGTATGGTTGATTCAACCCGAGAATGAAACATCCTACTAGTAAATGGATCCTAGATTCCACGGAATCCGCACTGAGATCTTACTATTAAACGGAATGCCCATGCTAGGATCTACACAACATTTAATTCATGATCGCAATACGAAGGTCGGAAGCCTATGGGCACGGCATTAGGCGATGGAATTCAAATCCCCCGGGAGAGGCCAATCGAGCGGTCAAACCATCACCAGGGAGAAGGCAAAATCGAACAGGATCAACACGCCTACATATCTCTGCAGAATCTCATCGGACCCATCGCGCCGCGGCACATTTCCCTCGCGGATGAACGAGATCGAGAGGCCAGCGCGGAGCAGAAATGCGCGAGGGAATAATAACGAACCTAGAGGCACGGCGAGGGCGGGGGCACCGCCGGCGGCTTCCGGGGGGCGAGGTCGCCGGCGGCGGCGGAGCGATCGCCCGTCCCCGGGTTCGTCGCGGTGGCTGGGGGTGGTGGTGGTGGTGGTGGACGCGCAGCCGAGGGGAGCACGACGACGTGCGGGGGGCGCAGGCCGGGGCGGATTATAGGGGACGGATATTCTATTCTGCGCCCTGCTTCCCGCGGTAGCCAGCCTTTTCTTCACATGCCCGTGGGATTCCCTTTGGAGATGGAGCAGGAGGAGGAGGAGGAGCTCCTCTTTGGTGTTGCCCGGCCGCCTCTGATGACGTCGTCGTGCGTGGCGTGGTCAAACGCGCGTCCATCGAGGTTTCGCGCCCAGCGAGGGATCAAAGCATACCATCTATGGTGATGTCTGGGAGGTACACCGTAGTACACGGGAGAAGAGATCAAGATAACACGTGTGTACCAGGCTACTACCAGCACACGATGCCGTTTTAAACGCGGTTGATTGCTGCGGAGCATCAAGCCGTGCAGCCTCAGGAACTTAACATTGTTTTTGCAAATTTACTGCAAAGGGAGTGCAAACAAGTTTGAGGGAGTCTGATGGAGGGAGACGGCGGGCTACGTGGTCTCCTTGATCTCTCTGAACATTCCTGCCTGTGTTGGACTGAATTCTTCTCTTGTTGCATCCTATACGTAATTTTCTTTGACTGTAAGATTTCTTCCGGTTATATCGCAATTGGTAACAAAGTTGAAACTTGAGATTTCGTGCTACTACAGCTACCGCAGTACCAGGGTAAGAAGTGTTCTCTAGATGCAGGTGTGCCGTATCTACTCTTGTACCGATCGTTCTGCATGCACAATTGACAAATGTTAGTTTTACAGCTCACCTTATTTAACAGCGTTATCACTGTATTCTACACTAGAAATACTCTTGAAGAATGCAGGAAACCAGGGTGCCATCTAATCTTTTCTCTTTCTAAAGCAGATCCAGCTGTGCCATCTTCTCCCCACTAATGCATTCTGTGTTTTTTGGGGCTTCTAACTTGGCTGCTAACAGACTAATCTATTTTTCTTTTCCTCACTAATGCACTCAGCTATCTCCAGATGTCATGCCAAATGTTGCAGGCTTGTAGCATCAGAAAGGCTGTGCACTGCTCTTATGGTTCATGCTGAAATAGGAGACTCTGGTGACTTTTTTTTGCTAATCTTGTACTCCTTTTGTTCTGATTTTGTTATCGTTAGTTAGCTCAAAATTAAGCTAGGCAACAATAACAACGAAAAAAGAACATAAGAGTATACAATAATAATAGCTAAGCTTTACTAGTAGTCCTCCAATCAATCAGCTTAGGTCACAAGTCATTGGTAACAGTAACAAAGGTTCACAGTAGTTGGAAAAAGGCACATTTCCAGCAAACAAATACCCACCATTTTGACCTTACTGTCTGAGCGGATTTTTCTTCAAAAGCACCCTACCCATAAAATATGCTCCAGCATCATTGCCGGATCAGCGATTTGCGCAGGAAAATTGATGAGCCCGGTACAGGTAGACAAGTGACAGCTTACGTTAGGCGGGACCCCGTGTCCGAAATCTAGAATAATACTAACTACCAACCAGAAATTGGTAGGCATTGGATACCTGCACTGTGTGCACCACTGCGGCACTACGGTGTCGCAACAGCAATCAGCAACTACCGGTTTGTCTCGTGTTGGCGCTAGCTTTTCTGGACGGACGCTTATTAGCGGTACGCAGCACCAATGATTATGTCCATTTCTCCAGCGAGAATGCATTGCCTCGTCACCGCTGGACTGGACCAAGGGATCGCGATCTTATTGCCGGAAACTGTTCGTTTCACTCTGAAAAAACTACTGAAGAATCATGTCCAAGCACTGGATACCGATTCAAACCCTGCAATGTGTGATGCATCAAATTCGAATAAACTGACGGAATGATATGTGTTCATCTCGTTTCTTCTCATACTACATAGTTGGAGACCTGAGCCAGGTGGATACAGACACACAGTGGCGTTGCCATCAGAATTCAGAAGAGATGTTGGCAGGTGGAACCCTTCGCCCCGCTTTTCTCGCGGCGCAATCAAAAACACAAGGCTTTCGCCTTTCATAATCCTTTCGCTTTCGCGGCGCCAGCCAGCCTGGCTGATCGGGACGTGCCGGTGGGTGATCGCCATTCATCCTGTGCCTGCCTGTCTGTCTCGACGAGTAATCCCCCTTTGAACCCGTCCGCCGGTAATGGTTATCTGCCCGTCTCCCTCCACTCCAGCGACGTCGCTAGAGAGCCGTCTGCGTGGCATTTCTTGGCCAAATGGCAGATACACAGGTGGCACGCCATACAGGGTGCTTTGGTTAATTTTTTGTCATACGAGAGTTCGTACTTTTCAACACTGTTTTAATGATTATCGTCTCGCAATTGCTTGACGTAGTGGAAATCCCCGAACGGTTCAGTTAATCTGGGAGAAGTAGCATTGACATTTGGAGTATACGATACGGAATACCAGATCATGACGTTGATTTTATCCATTCTACTGACAATTCTATGATTGTATCATCCATAAGTTATCTTTTTATATATAAATATGTGTTCTATATATTATATTTATTTATTTGTATTTTCTAACTTTTAGTTCACTCAAAAATTTCAGTCAATGATTTTTTTATTTTATGTTTTATTTTTTAGAATTATCTTTATAATAATTATAAATTGTTGGATTTTAATGACTCACAACGATAATTGAAAGTTGCTCAAACTTTCACAACGATAAATTAAAGTTGCTTAAACTTTCAGTTAGCTAAAAATTAGTAAATTCCTTATTAGTTTGACTTGCTCGAACTGTATACAAACTCAACGAATATCCAAAAATCAATGTTGCTATGCTCGCGTACGACAGCATGTACTTCTTGTAACTTTTATTAGATGCCGTTAACAATTATATTAGTTTAACAACAAGTTAGAAGCATTGTCCTAATGTAAAAGAGTGCTAGGCGAACTGGAATTATGACATTCACTTCAGACATGAAGCTTTTATTGCCGAAATATTGTAGTATGCCCGAGCAGATGAGTTGGTTAATTATCTCTTACCATTTCCTAAAAGTAGAAAAAAAGGTATTGGATCAAAACATGATAGAGCGGACAGTTGCTAGCTCTATGAAATAATTTCTTATCTCTTTTTCTTTAGAAAAAGAAGCACCTAGGTAATATATGTCTTAAATTATTTTCAGGAGGGGGTGGATATACTTAATTGGGCGCTAGCTTATGACTTGTTGGTAGCGAATACCATATTTAGGAAGAGGGAATCCCATCTAGTGACCTTTAGAAGTGCACAACACTCGAGCCAAATCGACTTTATCCTTGCCAGGAGGGAGGACAGGCGTGCTTGCTTGGACTGTAGGGTGATACCTGGGGAGTGTGTCGTCACTCAACATAAGCTTGTGATGGCGGATTTTCGTTTTCGGGTACGGGTATACAGGGACAAACATACCAAAACCGCGAGAACGAAGTGGTGGAAGTTTAGAGGGGAGCTGGCGCAAACTTTTAAGGAGAGGATGCTAGGAGAGGGACCCTGGGAGGAAGGAGAAGGACCAGATGACATGTGGCTAAAAATGGCAACATGTGTTTGGAAGGTAGCTTCAGAAGTGTTTGGCGTGAGTAGAGGAGGCAAACAAGAAGCAAAAGACACCTGGTGGTGGAATGATAAGGTGCAAAGGGCTATCAAGGAGAAGAAGGAGTGTTTCAAACGCCTACATCTTGACAAGAGTGCAACCAACATAGAAGGCTATAAAATAGCCAAGAGGGCTGCAAAACGAGCAGTGAGTGTAGCAAAGGGTCAGACATATGATAACCTTTATCAGCGACTAGGCACGAAGGAAGGAGAGAAGGACATCTATCGGATGGCTAGGATCCGTGAGCGGAAGACGAGGGACATCAACCAAATCAAATGTATCAAGGATGGGGTAGACCGACTCCTGGTGAGAGATGAGGAGATCAAGGACAGATGGCGAGAGTACTTTGATAAGTTGTTTAACGGAGAGGAGGAAGGTCCTATACTTGAGTTGGATGACTCATTTGATGATAACAACAGACGCTTTGTGAGAAGAATTCAGGAGACAGAGATAGAAGAAGCTTTGAAGAGGATGAAGAGTGGTAAAGCGATGGGCCCTGATGGTATCCCCATCGAAGTATGGAGATGCTTAGGTGCCAGAGCCATAGTATGGTTAACTAAGCTTTTTAACCTCATCTTTCGGTCAAACAAGATGCCGGAAGAATGGAGGAGGAGTATAGTAGTACCGATCTTCAAGAACAAGGGAGATGTTCAAAGTTGTACTAACTATCGTGGGATTAAGTTGATGAGCCATACGATGAAGCTCTGGGAGAGAATCATCGAGCATCGTCTAAGAAGAGTGACAAGTGTGACGCAAAACCAGTTTGGGTTCATGCCTGGAAGATCAACCATGGAGGCGATTTTCTTAATGCGACAATTGATGGAGAGATATCGGGAGCAAAAGAAGGACTTACACATGGTCTTTATTGACCTCGAGAAGGCATATGACAAAGTGCCAAGAAGTGTCATGTGGTGGGCCTTGGAGAAGCACAAAGTCCCAACTAAGTATATTACCCTCATCAAGGATATGTACAGGGACGCGAGGACGTGTGTTCGGACATGTGATGGCGATACCAATGACTTTCCGATTAAAATAGGACTACACCAAGGATCAGCATTGAGCCCTTATTTATTTGCTTTAGTGATGGACGAGGTCACACGAGAAATACAGAGTGATGTCCCTTGGTGTATGCTCTTTGCTGATGATGTGGTGTTAGTTGACGAGAGTAGGGATGGGGTTAATAGGAAGTTGGAGCTGTGGAGTCACACATTAGAGTGCAAGGGTTTCAGACTTAGTAGGGCCAAGACCGAGTATATGATGTGCGAGTTTAGCGTGACTAGACATGAGGATGGAGACGTTAGCCTTAATGGACAATTGGTGGCCAAGAAGGATACATTTCGTTATTTAGGATCGATGTTGCAAAAGGACGGTGACATCGATGAAGATGTTAGGCATAGAATTTCAGCCGGCTGGTTGAAATGGCGTCAAGCATCCGGCGTCTTATGCGACAAGAGGGTGCCACAAAAGCTAAAAGGTAAATTCTATAGGACGGCAATTCGTCCGGCGATGTTATACGGTGCTGAGTGCTGGCCTACGAAAAGACGACATGTTCAACAACTAAGTGTAGCAGAGATGCGTATGTTGCGTTGGTTTTACGGGTATACAAGAAGAGACCGAATACGGAATGAAGATATCCGGGACAGGATAGGAGTGGCACCTATCGAGGAGAAATTGGTTCAACATCGGTTGAGATGGTTCGGACATGTCCAACGGAGACCTCCGGAGGCGCCGGTATGTAGTGGGGTTCTAAAGAGAGATGCTAATGTTAAGAGAGGTAGAGGTCGACCTAACTTGACTTGGGACGAGTCGGTTAAGAGAGACCTGAAGGCGTGGGATATCCCTAAGGAGCTAGCTATGGATAGGAGTGCTTGGAGACTAGCAATAGACGTGCCGGAACCGTGATTCTCTTCTTTTTTGGGTTCCCATGGGTTTCATCTCTAGCCTACCCCAACTTGCTTGGGATAAAAAGGCTTTGTTGTTGTTGTTGTTGTTGTTGTTGACTTGTAAGTTAATTTTAATTATTCGTCTTATTTATTTTTTTAAAAAAATATCATATATATTATTATAGTTTATTTTATTATTAAAGAATTTTTTAAAAAAATTTTAAAATAATATTTTAAATATGATAAATGATGAAAGTTAAATAAAAAAGTTAGTAACAACAATAATTTAAGAATGGGGGAAGTACTAGTTTGTCCCTACCATGTCACGTATCAAGACATGTAATTTACACTATTCACCAGGAATAAAAGTCGCACGAGAGCTACGCTATGTGATGGTGCCAACTTCCCCTAATCAGCGCTAGAATTTTATTTCTGATTGGATAATACTTAGCTCTAGACAACTAATAAATTAACAAGGTTGCCTCGACGGCTCCGATCATCACTGGCAGCGTAAAATGGACAGCCTATATATATGCAGCGATTGAGGATTAGCAGTGATGCACAAACCACCTGCGGATTCGTATTTGTAGCAAATGACTCCAGTGCGATATAAAAATGATAAGCTTTATATTGTTCTTGTCTGCCACCGTGGACTGTGAGTTCCACGTGGAATCAACATCGATCATGTGGTTTGTAGAGAGGGAGGAGGGTTAATTTAAAGTTTTTTTTGAAGCATTTAGCACTAGCTCAGAACGGAAGTCCCAGTAAAAACTTCACTCGTGGCTGAATTCCATTTCATCCTGGCTGTACGTTTCTGATTGGACGGCACAGATGCGGCCTCCCCTCAAATTTCTCAACTGCCGTGCAAGTCTCCCGGCAAATTTACCAACCACCAGCTGCTCCACCGCGAGACCCGGCGCCGCCGCCGCGCCCGTCCACACTGCCTGCCTTCCCCTCCTCGCGGCGGCCACTATTCACTTCACTTGTTACCGCGTGCCTACCACTGCCCACCTCACCACGGCGTGGATACCCATATAAGCCCTCCACCCTCCTCGCCTCCTCCCTCCCCTCTCCTCCTCCTCCCCCTGCCGCCGCCGCCGCCATCCACCTGGCCTAGGTCTCTGTCGGCGCGCGGGCAGCTAGCCAGCGACCACTCGTCCCGCGAGCAGGCCCGGGCCTCGACCCCTCGACTTGAGATCTCGCGGGAAGGAGGGAGAGCAGCAGCTGCAGCTGGCAGACATGTCGTCGGGACGGTACATGGCTTACTCGCCCTCGCCTTCCACCACCCCGCACTCCCCGCGCATCTCCGGCCTCCGCGCCCCCTCTGCCGCTGTCGCCGACCAGGAGAAGTAAGCGTTCCTTCCCTGCTTCGTGTCGTGTGTGTTTGTTGTACTGTGGGTGTGCGGTGGCCTTTGTGGGAGGACGGAGCCGCTTCTTGCCTGCTTCCGTTTGGTGAGGTCTGGCTCCGATCGCGTCCGAGAGAACAGATTGGGGCATGTGTCGTGTGTTCTGGGAAGCCTCGAAGGTTATATGGGTTGAATCCGATGTAGTATGATCATGTTTAGGGATGTCAGGTATCGGATCTGAATCAGCACGACGAGATCTTCAGACAGGGGCAAAACTTGCCACTTGTAGTTGTTTCGCTCGATTTTCCCTGAATCGAGTGAGCGAGCTTCCGTGTTTGGTGTTCTACTACGTTAAGTAGGCGATCGTTTTATGATCTTTGATGTGCATCTCGTGGGATTTGGGGGAGGATTTAGTCTGTTTTCTTGTTATCTTGGATCGTCTTCCTGTTCCGCGAGACTTTGCACAGGATCATGAACGATGGCCTTTTACAATTGTGCCAGGAGGGATGACTGATGAGTATCTACCAATCTTTATGCAGGTACCTCGCCGAGCTGCTAGCAGAGAGGCATAAGCTGAGCCCGTTCATCCCTGTGATCCCCCATAGTATACGGTTGCTGAATCAAGGTGAGATCTCACGCTGTCATCCCATTTCAACTTTGATGCATCTCAGTAGACGACATGGTCTCACACAGTCACCCTGTGACTTACTACTGAGCTAATAGCTACTGCTGCCACGCATTGGGAATATTCTGTTATCATGTTGGAATCTTTTGACTCGTACTACTTTTGTGGTAGGGCCTAAAGTGGAGAACCTTATAGTGTCACCTCTAAAATGAAGTTAGTTCATTTGGCTGAACTAATAAAAGGTCGGAGGTGACACTGAGGTTCTCCATTTTATACCCTTGTTCTGTGGATAAGCATCTTTTCTTTTGCTTAATCCTTTTACATAATGTCCCTAATATTAGTTGCCTGTAAGTGGCCACTTGTTTATCTGCACAATAGAAGTTCTGAAGTTGTCTTTTATTTATTGAGCTAAACTCCCCAGAGAATCAGTTATTGCTGATTGAATTTTCTTGGTGGAATAGTAGTAATTAAACATGCTATGGATCATGGTTGGTATATCTTTGATATCTTGTAACCTTATTTTTTACCACCTCGTGCATTGACCTTAGCTTTTTTGGGATGGCTTTGCCTCTCTGCAGCACGGCTGCTAGGCAAATGGTTTCACTAACATGAACTCCGGTATCCCAGACCATTCTTGACCCTGAAGATGTTCACAGGGTGCTAGCATGCAGTTTCAAAGAAACTGGTTTTATAAGTTCTCTTCTGAAGATGCTACTCAGTTAGTCTGAAGTTTGTTTCTAGTCCACCCAGAAGTTTTTGTGTTTATTCACATCAAATTGGAGATTTTGTCGTCTCAAAAAACAAGATGATTTGTGTGTGTGTGTGTGTGTGTGTGTGTGTGTGAGAGAGAGAGAGAGAGAGAGAGAGAGAGAGAGAGAGAGAGAACCACCCATCATGGTTTATTTGATTTGAATGACCAATAGTTAAAAGGATGCTTTTTGCCAGTACCTTTGAACACTAAATGGGCACTGGAAAGGATGCTTGGTGGAGAGTGAACCTGAGAAATTGATTCACCTCTCTAGACGAACGTGAATGCTATAATGAACATTTTTTTACATTGTTTTATTTCAATCCTGCCTGTTTTCATTTATTGATATCATGTTTTTGCCCCCACCTCTTCTTTTCTTGATAGATGGGTTGGTAGTTAATGTAATTGCATATTTTCTCAAAAGTCAAAAGTGTTTTATGTTAACAGTGTTAACTCTGATAGTTCTCTACTTTAAAGAGAAACATGGCTCTTTCAAGTTACTGATCTTAAGCTAACAACGTCCGGTTATGTATGCATTTACTAATCACTAATTCTAACTGCTAACTTTCTACATCTTGTGCTTGCAATTGCAATGTTGGAGCAGAAATTTTACGTGTTTCCACACTATTGGAGAATGCATCCCTTTTAAATCAGAGTGGTCTTGAACATGGTAGTCCACTAACATCAGGAGGATTATATTCAAATGGAGCAGCTACTGACATGAATGGGTGGACATCAGCGTTTCAATCAGAAGTATGGATACTGACCATTTAACATGACTTACTCTTCATGTCTAATTTACCATTTTTGAAAGCTTAGGACAGGTTTTCTCTAACTGATTTTGACTCAACTGAAGATACTTAGTTCTTACTGCTTAGCCCTTATGCTAACTTACTAACTAAACTAATCCCTGTCAAGGAGTGGGTTCGAAAGATTCTTGACCGTATTGCATGTATTGGAGTTGGATAACATGCTAACACTAATTCATTGATTCCCCACATGTCAAGTAGTTAGTTGCCATCCTAACAACAGACCTGCTAACCAGATTGCTAGTCATTTTCTTTCTTTGCTGCTTTAGCGCCTGTAATCATATTTAGGTCAGTGGATATCATAATATTAGAATCAGTTGAACTGCTCATAAAGTACATGGTGTTCACAGTTTTTTTTTACTATGGCACAATTTATATATTTCCACTTCTTTGGCACGCTATCTACTCTCTGATTCATATAAAATGCTCATATTGCCACATTATCTACCTGTGCTAATTGCAGAGTTCACCAGCTTATAGCTGGCTTGGAGGTTCTCAAGGAAGCTCCTCTGGACTGATTGTGAAGAAAACAATGAAGGTTGAGATCCCAGTAGACAAATATCCAACAGTAAGTATGTTATTTCCCAAGTTATTATATATACTCTATAATTGAGGTGCCCTCAATATGTTTTTTGTTCATTTCCCTAGTACAATTTTGTTGGTCGCATCCTTGGTCCTAGAGGGAATTCCTTGAAGCGAGTGGAGGCAACTACTGATTGCCGTGTGCTAATAAGAGGTCGGGGCAGCATCAAAGATCCAGCTCGGGTAAAAGATTCTTATACTGTGCCTCTTAATCTTGTAGGTAGGAAATTTGGAGTTTATTTATTAGTTGTAAATATGCTGCATGAATGACTAATGTTCATTATATCATCATCAATTTTTACCATCTTTGGAATGGGTAACTCCAATGTTATTTGATGCCTGACAAACACCGCATCCTCTGGTTGGGTAAAGTGCCTGGTTTCTTGGTGTTTCCTATTCTGATCTTTTGTGTATGCCCGGTTATGTATCTTCCATGTATGTGTTGGCATGGAAATCTCATTCTGGTTTATCTTGTTCCATCCACCTTTCTGCATGTGTACATACACTGATATTTATGTCTGTTCCATATTCTGATTGAACTGGCTGGTACTATTTTATAATTCTGCAGGAGGAAATCATGCGAGGGAAGCCAGGTTATGAACATTTGAATGAACCGCTTCATATCTTGGTTGAAGCCGAGCTGCCTGTTGAAATTATTGATGCTCGCCTGATGCAAGCCCGTGAGATACTTGAAGATCTGCTAAAGCCTGTGGTATATACCATTAATACCTTTACCCTCATAAACTTCTTAATTAGCTTGCTTTAGAATCAATGCCTTAAAAGTTATTTGTTTTATCATATCTAGGATGAATCCCAGGACTTCTTCAAGAAGCAGCAGCTGCGGGAGCTTGCAATGCTCAATGGCACCCTCCGTGAGGAAGGGATGCAGAGATCTGGTTCAGCTTCCCCTTTCCACAACAGCCTTGGAATGAAGAGAGCAAAGACAAGGGGGTAAAGGTGCAAGTCTAATGAATGTGAAAGATCATCTACTCTGAGACCGATCCTCACTAGTGCATATGGGGTTGCTTTGCTGGCTCTGTTACACAATGCGGTCTCACGCCACCAGCATCGGAGGGGCCTGTACTTGATAAATACATATATCTGGAGTTGTGTTTCCTGCTACTGGGGAGGCTTGGTTATGCCAACATAAGGTATTTGTTGAGCAACATATGTTGGGTTGTAAGGGATTTGGTAGCAAGTGGTTTGTGTACTGCTCCTTCCATTGGAGCTATGAACCAGTAACTGTGGTTTTGAAGTTCTGGGCTTGTATTTTTCTTTCCGAGACTGATTGAAGGATGATGTTTGACTTGTACTGTTACCTTGTGTACTTCGATGCTTAGCTAGGGAGCTTGCTATATTTTGTTCAAACTTCATTTTTTTTTTCAAAATAACAAACTTCATAATTGTCGTTATTGATGTTTGGCTGAATTGCAACTTCCAATTTTCACACTTTTAAGAGGATTTGTCCTATTGGAAGAATTACCATGATTATTTACATCTCCGGCTGTCACTCCATACAACCATCCTGCAGCTGCAAAGCAGAAAAACAACCAAAATTCGGATGCACCATCCTTCATAAAATCACCGCTAGCGTTTGAATTATTGCACACGCACTGTATTCCGAATAACACACGCCGTTAGTCTTTATAGTAACCCCCAACAAGAAATAATGAATAGAGAATAATAGAAGGAACTTTGGTTTCTTGTCACGTACGCGATGGCTCTTGAACTTCAAAATCTCAAGAGGGTATGACACCGCCCTCTGCGAAGTGACCGCTTCTGGTCTCTAGCGTGGAGATACGAATATTGTCTGTATGACAAACTAACAAAATGGCCACCACAATTCGATGATATAGAAATGCAAGTGTTCATTAAGTGCGACGCCAGCCTAATTTACACCAGGGAGACAGCCTCTAAGCAGAGTGTTGTTGGCCACAACGTCACCGTCCAAGCTCCATTTGCGTTTCAAAAATTTTCTATACAAGATAGAATAGGCCATGCTTTCCAAGCTGCAGCCACCAATTGGGTGCCCTAGAATCACTTGTAGCTAAGCACTACCGAGTTAATTATATGCATAAGCATGCGGATGCTGGTGCCATCTGCTGCACTCGTGGTGGGGAGAGACCGGTGGTGCGCCAGTTGCCCGTAGACTTGCTCAAAGATGGGCCGCACGTGCATTGCAATCACAGAGTCTGCTGGATTGATTGCCATGGCAACATCTGTCATCCATTGAAGCTTCCGTGATGTATCGTTGTTAATGTCAATTGCTAGCTGCTGCAACAAGGCCAGAAGGACCCCTTGGTTAAGAGGGAGTGGAACCATTCCACATAGCGTATGCAAATCAACCTGCACAACAAAACATAACTGTCACAAATCCCTAACAAGGCCGTTCTAACATGTATGTTAGCAAGGTGAATCTTAGCTGACAAATCCAGTGCAAAGAAGATACCTGAGAGCACAGCCAAGACACTATGGAAACATCACTTCTGTGTAGAGCCATTGTAAATGCCTCGTCAAACTTGCGTTCAGATACCAATCTACCCAGCTCTTTCAACGGATCTAATGGAGCTTCAACCTGATAAAAAGAGGAGATAATAAGAATGTTATTTCATTCTTCATATTATAGCCTGGCAGACAAATAAGAATACCATCCTCAAAAGACTATAGGCTCAAGATGAAGACAATACAAGCATGTCACCAGAAATGAAGACTATTGAATGTGGAAAATTATATGTGTTCACCTCTGGAAGACCTCCCATAGGACCATTGCTGGGCTGCAAAGCACTCATACTTTGCACCTTAGCATTCCCAGAAGCAACAAATGACAATAGCTTGCGTTGGCCGTCCAGCAACTCCGATGAAAAACTCTGGGTGATTGATGATGCAGAATTGATGGTTTCCTGGGGTGTACAAAAAGAATTAAATCTCAATTATTAGCAGACAACGAGAACAAAAGTTTCTGTTATTGACATACAAGAATACAAAAATAGTTCCAGCTTACCTTTAAAGTTAATGCTAATGGAGTATGTGCTGCCTCAACCTGCTGCTGAACAGCAACAGTATGTTCAGACATTCCTTTCTGAAATGCACCATCTACCTGTTCAAACATTGTCTTGCAAGATTGTTCAAATGCTGGAACAAGCATTGATTCAAAGCTAGTGCGTAAAGCATCCTGCAAATTCCATTTTGTACCAATCAGCAAATGTAGCATAGCTAAAACAAGAGGCATCTAACAACAAATATAATATCATCAGAATGTCTGAAGCAATAGTAAAGATCCAACAAATAAATGGAGATTGACATGTTCAATGTGGAATAATTTGCTGCTTGATAATCATCTATAAAACCAAACTGAACAAGGATCTGTACCTGAAGAGTCTGTTTTATCGATGTCTGACACTGCATTTGGATTTGCCTCGCAAGTGTAGCTTCAAGTTTTCCACTAACAGACTTGTCCAGCTGATTGCATACCTTGTCACCCAACCCTTTCTGAAGAAACATTGACCAATGAGAACAAGCATGACCAGACTAAACATAATGTATTAATAGCACAAACAAAATTACAAACCTGAATAGTATCAGAAACGGCAGACACTAGGCACTTCTCAATAATAGGTGTTATTGCTCGTGCAACAACAGGCCCAAGTGAGGAAATTTCTTTTTTGAGTGACTTCTCCAGAGTTGCAGGAAAGTCCTTGTTTATCAAGCTTGTAATGAGGGTAGCAAACTGCTGCATTCGCTCTTTTTCAGCCTTTTCACGATTAGCATTCTCCTCCTGGATACGAGCCCACAAAGCATCGATGTTAGCCTTGAGAGACTTCTCCATGGTACGCCCTAATGATGTCTCGAGTCTTTTGCCTTCCTTTGCCATAGGGGCAGAAATCAATGCACCCAGCTGCTTTTCCATGTCCTTCTGCATTCCTATGAGCTGGAAGATATAGAAACATAATAAATAAACAAAATCTCATAACCATACCATGCTATCATGTTGCATATTTTGCTGAAAACAAAAAATATATTTAACCAACAATTCTGGAGTCCTTTGATAGCACTAACCAATATTAGAGTAATGTAAGCCCATACGGCTGTGTATATCTGGCCCATAAAGGCCCATGTACAAAGATATATATAACCACCCTTCTAGGGTTTCAAGTGGCAATAGAGATAATTTCCTCCAACAACCAAGTGTATTGCAAGCAAAAGTTAACCAAGTGGCA
Organism: Eleusine coracana subsp. coracana; assembly: GCA_032690845.1. Classification (NCBI taxonomy): domain Eukaryota; kingdom Viridiplantae; phylum Streptophyta; class Magnoliopsida; order Poales; family Poaceae; genus Eleusine; species Eleusine coracana. The sequence continues at coordinate 65,968,420 of CM064420.1, forward strand.
TCCTATAAGAAAATGATTTTTTCCTACTAAAGATAATGTTTTCCCAGTTTTACAAGCCAACACAAAAAAAAAAATCGAACATGCTGGATCAAATCCATCTTTGGGTTCAAGGTTGAGGATAGAGTGGCATCAGTCTCAATTATGAAGACTTGCCACCACTTTTAAAACAAAACTTAGGCCAGTAAAAGGTGCACATGACTTATAAAAAGCCTTGGCAGAGGAAAAAGTCTACAATCAAACAAACAAAATAGAGATTACTTGTTGATTTGCTTTCTAAACAAGTCAGGAAGATGTTGTAAAATATTTGCTCAAGCTAGAAAGATTATATTCCGATCAGATTCATGAGCATTTGAGCAAAATATGCCACTGATTGCAATAAGAGAAATTGTTGATACCTGAGAATCTGAGCAATAACAAGTACCAACACTAGATTGACATAACAAAATGCTGCTCCCCTAGACATGGACTTCATGATTCCCATATAACTACATAGCTCTAGGAATATTCAGGACACATGATAAAATGAACTTTTATGTTGTACAACAGCTAAAATGACATTTAGAAATAGTTATAAATGACATTGTCTCAGTAACAAAAAGGTATAACACAGTAAATAAAACATTAACTGTTTACTTGAAACTGAAAAAGAACTCCACCTATGTTGTCCTAACATAGCCGGTCCCATGGTTTTGTGGCATCACCTAGTCGTCACCTAGGCGTTGTAAGGGTGGTTGATCGCCACAGGACACCACATAGTTTATAGTTATGCCACAACGCCTAGGCGTCACCTAATTGTCACCTAGGCGCTGTGAGGGGGGTTGATCGCCACAGGACACCACGACGCCACAAAAACAATGGCCGGTCCCAAGCCTGAATAAAGGAGGGGTTGTAATAGGCCTGGCGAGCCAACAATTATTTTAGCATTCTTATGGTTATGGAAATGAAACCCCATAGAAATGTTGTACTCGAAACTGGAAAAGCAGATCTACATTTGCACAGTTCAATTATGCAATTAGTGGATGACATGATAAGAATAAACATAACAATTTAGAACAGAACTTTCTAGCACTATCAGCACCGTTAAGTGAGTGAAACAGTAAATAATGTGTCACAAAAGCATAGCATAACACACATATAACATAATTAATAGTTTATTGCAACCACCTGTTGCAGCATCCCTTGTGTGGCAGCAACTTCTGGGAAGGAGTCAATAGGAGGGTATGCAGAGCTTAGAGGCCCATGTGCCTCAGTTGAGTTGAAACCACTCACGGTAGGAGATGGCTGACCAGATGTTTGAGGATGCAAAACTCTCTCCTCCTTGGAATACGAAGAAGATTGCTCCCTGGAAGCAGAGGAATAATCAGTTTTCTTGGGTATTTCCAGAGACTTCTTCAGAATATTGTCATCAGCAGCACCAGTATGCTCAGATATTGGTCTATCAGATGGCAACCGTGACTCTTCCACACTGTACTTATCAGTTGTTACTGATCGCTCACTTATCATTTCAACAGTTTGCTCCGAGGAACTCTGAGTTTTCCCTGCATTTTCACAAACAATCTGAGTTTCCTTGACAGCTTCCAGGGGTGAACTTTGATTTGGTTTACTCTCATCAATATGTTTCTGTTCCACCTCTGCATTATGAGAGCTGCTACTGGAAATATCTTGTACTTTCCCTCCATCAGAACTGGGGACATCATTGTTTTCAGCAGAAGAAAGATTGCCCGATATAATTTCAGACGGAGTAACCAGGTGTGTTGCATTCCCTCCAAACATCAGACGGGGATTCGGAAGCATTGGAACATCACTGTAACTGTCTCTTGGAGCATCCTTTCCTAAGATATCTCTTCTAATGGGCATGGGTGTATCTTGCCTTTTCAAAGCATCACGCTCCGCGTTTCTGTCTGGAGTATAATCAAACACTGGTTGATCCATATCACGGTTGCCTGGTGTTGCTCCTGATACAGGTAGATCCATCTTTGATGCAACAGGAGCAGATGGAAGATGCATGGAACTAGCAGCTTCTGAGTATGCAAGAGGTGGAGCTGATGGTTTCGGATCAAACTCTGCAGATAAATCATGGGAAAATTACTGTTTCTGAATAAAATGAAGCAATTATATAAGAATTGGTAGAGCATTACCTGTGGACTGGTCAACAGTTGATGGTCCAGTCGAAGCGCTGACAGAGTAAGACTCAGTGAAACTTGTTCCTGTAGATGACTCAGTTCCTACCGCTTCCAGAGGTGACTCACAAACACGGGAGATAACTGGATCTCTTACAAACCCAGTGGTATCAGCCGTAGGAGGTGAACAGAGGGATAACTCCAGTCCGTACTGCTGAATAGCCATTGTTTGGACACAGTAGACTTGAACGACTTTTTCACCATCAGATTGGCTTTCATGTGTCCCAGTGAGGCTTAAAATAGGCATTGTAACTGTGAAGTCAGCTATATAGTCCAAACGAGTAGACGCAGGGTCTGGGCCATACTCAACATGCACAGCATATATGGCATTCTTTTTAGCATTTGCAAGCAAAATCAGGCTTGCTTGAGGCAGCACCGCAACCTGGTTGAAAAATGCCTCCTCAACTCTAGGTTCCAGAGAACTAACAAGTTCCAAGGTCTGAGTACAATACCAAGTCTCAGAATCACTAGGCAACAACCAACCATCTTCATTAGTAGAAGCCCAAATTTTAATCTCTCGGTTCAGATGACCCTACACAACCAAAACAATACTGGTGTTTATTGTCTGCTCAAAATATTCACTAAAAACAAAAAATAAAGTATTGTTCTCTCAAGGAACATTTCAACAGCACGGTTACAGCAAAACCTTACATTTACCAAAAGAAACACTAACGGAAAACACATACATAAATCAAACACTACATATTTTATGACTCGGATGCTCAGGTGCCGTAAGACATACTGCTGTGATGAGATTTATATGACTCGGGCGCTCAGGTGCTGTAAGAAAAGCAACTGAGCAAACATCTTGACCATCATGTGGCTTTAGAATAGACAGAGGCACTGCTTTGCGATCATCCCAGATCTTTACCTGCAAAAAGGATAGACAGTACACATTAAAAAAGGTCAGTGCCGTTAAATAGCATGTATCTAATTTCCTAGAAGAAGCCTCTCTACAGGCAGAAAGAATGCAGCCACCCAAGCAAAATTAATTCTCAAGCCTAATTGATTTGCCCAGGTAACTTTTTCTTTTGTAGGCCTCATGCACATAGCACAGTTCCTTTCAACCTGTTGGCCTCTAGAGTGTCTGCTCCTTCAATATGTACAGTTTATTTATTTTGCTTTATATATTAATAAATATCTACCACAACAGGAGCCTCCCTTGCTGTTTTCCCTCAAAACATAAAATGGCACTTCTCTAGACCAAATTCTTCATGGAAAAATATGGCAACCTAAAGCACAAAACACTGACATGCTCCCATATAGGTTCAGCTTGCAGCAGATACTTGTTTACTAGTTTTACAATTTACAAGTTGCAACAAAACAAAAACGTTTTTTATCTCTTCCTAATAAAACAATTTTTTGAATCTTAATGGACTGAAGCAGAGCATGTTACAAACCGTGCCATCCTTTGATCCTGAGGCCAGGCGGGTACTCATCCATTGAGATATAGACAGATCCGTCACATCACCATCATGCTTACCAACTAAGCGAACACCGTCAATAAGCTTCTCAAGATGGCATTTAATAGGTTCTTCCAAAGCGAAGTCTCTCCCTCTTCCTACTTTAGTTGTGTCTATTCTTAAGACATAATTTCCGATACCAACATACAGAATCTCCTGCAGGTTATAGATGAAGGCAAAAGTCACGTTTTGGAGACACAAAATAGAGCTTTAAAGGGGTCAGCTGTCATGTAAAAAAGAACTTTACTTGCTTATGAGAGTGCCAACAGATCCTTGGATGGTAAGTTTCAGCGTCACCAACAATCTGAATAGCAATTTCAATCTTTCCAGTAATTTGTGGTTTATTTTCCTCGTCGGGTCCTTCATCAATCCTCCACACATATATCCTCCCATCTACACTAGCACTGCAGAAATCAAAGCAAATTTGAACGTGATTACCAAAAAGTACTTACATAAAGATCAATTTTTACTTAAAACACCTATCATTTTATATTAGTACCTTGCCAAACGATGGACATCTTCAGCAAAGAAAGCCATGTCTGTCACCCTCTGAGGCAAAGAAGAAGAAACGAAATAAATCAAAAAGAATGCAAATTGTAGGTTGATTTGACACCAGGAAACGAAATGAAAGGAGGAATAAAACATATAATAAGACTACAAACAAATATCAAAAAGTGAAATCATTATCTTCTTAAGGCACTTGGAATTGCATGACACGACATGTTTTAGTAAATCACGGATGTAAGATTTCTGCAGATTAGGTAAGTGCATGCGCAATTCAACACGCAAAAACAGATACAAATACAGGAATCTTTGTTGAGCTCAGCCTACTAGATGAACAAAAAATAAATGTGCGCAGTTTGCATAGACAGGTTAGTCTCACTACACTAGCCATTTGAGTCCTGCTCTGTAAAAACTAACCTTGACCCTCTATTTGTTGTTAGCAATGGATAATATATCAGCCTTGGTAATTGGTATGGTATCAAACACAGAGATAATGAATCAAAAGAAGATAATTTCTCTCCTTTTTTGCCATAGCATGCGGTGGGAGAAGGGGAAAAAAGGGGGATCATAGAAGATGTTAAGGTATAAACTAGAACGTTGCACATCAGAAGAACCCACTGGCCAGTGATTCACCTTGAACATTTCTTCACAAAACAAATAAATGCCACTCTCTCTGAATCTAAACTTCATACCTGTGTGTGACCACGGAGGAGTGAGCGAAGAGCTGTGTTGATGTTGAGAACACGGATGTTCCCGAGCTTGAGCCCATACACGATGTAAGTCCGGTTCACCGCGATCTGCCTGCCCAGCACGAGCCCCGGATCCGACGTGTACTTGGTGATCGGTGTCACCTCCAGCTGCGGGGGGTGCGCCTCCCCAGGCAGCCTCGAATCAACGTCGTGGACCGCTCGTTCCCCGGCCCCCAGCAGGCGGCCCCTAGGCATCTTGCTGCTAGTGCTGCTCAGCATCCTCGCCGGCGGCGCGGAGAGCATAGCAGGGAGCGGCTGCGGCGGCGCGAACTCCGACGTGGGCGGGGGCATGGAGACGGCGGTCTCGAGTTGGGTCGGCCCGGAGTTGCCTAGGAGCTGCATGAGGCGCGCGCCGGGGTTGGGGCCCGGCACGGCGGCGTTGGGGATAGCACTCTGGTTTGGGTTTGGGCTAGGCATGGGGAAGGAGACGACGGGGCGGGGCATGGCGTGCGGGTCCTGTGGGTAGTGGAGGTAGGGACCGCGGTGGAAGGGAGGGGTCACCGGAGGATAGGAGAAGGGACCGGACAGCGGCGGCGGGCCCGCGGGGCCACCGGCGGCGCCGGGGAAGATGGGTGCGGCAGTGGCGGTGGGCATGGGGTTCGCTGGCGGCCTGAAGAGCTTCCCGAGCTCGAATGGTGGGTTAGGATTAGGGTTAGGGTTTCCGGCGGGAGACGCCATGGAAGGCGGCTCTGGAGAGAGGGAGAGAGGTGGCAGTGGAGTAGATCTGAACTGGGGAGAGGGAGGGGAGGTGCGTGGAAGGGGGCCGAGTGGAGGTCGAGGTGGACGTGTTGCTTGATTTTCCACGTTTTTGCCCTCGCCGTTTAGCTTTATTGCAGTTTGCGAAGAAGAGCTAGTGTATCGAACTTTGGAAAATGAATCACCTGAAGAAGTTTGCACTAAATTTCTATAATTGTTAGTGTTTATGGATACTTAAGTACTAGTACTAGTAGTATCTAGGTAATTTGATCATGTTTCCTACCTTTCAAACAGCTGAAACCTCTCAGTCAATGGTTTGTTACTTTGTGTTTTGATTTTTCTTTTATATAATTATTTGTATAATAATTATAAATTATTGAATCTAGATCTAATGGCTAGCTGAAAATTAGCAAGTCACAATTTTGACTGTGGATGGGGCATGTCCACTTTACAGACGACTCGATGTGTTTGTGTGTTGCATCATTCATAGGGTTTGAGAGGTTTACTTTTTCAATGATAGCAGAGAATTACAAAAGAAATATATTATTTTTTTGTCTTATATTACTTATCATCATATACTTTTCTAGTTTTTCTAATTACTATAGTTGTCATCATTGTATCTTAATGTATCTTTTTACTCTTTTCAATACTCATTTTCTATCTCTATCTTTCTCGTTCTCGCTTTTTATGTATCTATTTTTTTTCTCTTCTTAATTTTTATGCTCAAGTCTAAAATAACAAGTAAAATAGGATGTAGATAGTAATTTATTTTTCACTCTGGTCCATTATGATCTAATTACACTCAAGCAAATATGTTGGTTATTTCGCTATAAAAATACAAGGTTTGACAGAAATTTTACTTATCCTAAAAATTATTTATATTCCAATTTATTTATCAAATGTACTTATATTATTATAAAATAAATAATCAACTAGTTTGTTAAAAGGTGTTATTCTGAGAGAGGTGGTTTGCAAGCTAAAAAGGTTGGATTTTACTTGCTTTGCAATAATAAGTAAAAAGGGTAAAGTTCTTATGAATATTTATTGTAAATTTGTAATAAGTATTTTTTTAATGTAATTTGTTTGACAAACTTTATGACTGATCATAGTATAATTTGTTTAATAAACTAGTATATAAGTTTGATTAACCACATCCGTAATATTGGTTATTTCAACCAGTGTTTCTTTAATAAAGAGTAATATAAAGGTTCCCACCTCTGCAAAAAAAAAAAAAGATGTCGTAGCAAGATAGATTGTTGTGCAAATACTCTACACTGTGACGGATGAATTGACGAAAGGAGTTTTATTCTAAGGACAGCAGAACACGTCAAAGAGTTGTCGTTCTCAAAGTACGTGAGCCAAATTTGTCCCGTTAACCCAGGCTTCATCTCATTCTCACCAGGCAGGTCTGCCTGAATCAGGAGCCACCGTCCGAAATAGCAGGTCACTCAGGGTGCGAGATGTGATCCTCGTCCCATTATGTATCATCATAGAACAGATATTGTTTTCTGATCAAGCGGGGACACAACTCTGATTCGGCTCGCGCGGGACGGAGATGGCGGCGCGCGGCGGGGAGGAATGGTACGGGGACACGTGCGCTGCATGCAGCTTGCCTCCCGAATCCGCCACACGATCCGGCCTCGCCTGTCGCGCGGAGCAGCTGTTTGCTCAGCATCAGCTGAGCCACGAGCCCCAGCGCGTCTTCCATCTGCGCTCACAATACGAAAGAGACAAGCTGCGTGACGCCGCGCATGCAGTTTTTCGTCGCCTTGATGCGTGTACAATTCAACATCAAGCCGTCAGGTGTGTAGTAGCGTTTTGGGCTAATTGAAAAGTCGGTCAGGACTCAGGACTCAAGGTCAGCACTACTACTGGATCCAATAATTTGCATTCTCGAAAGAGCTCCGATGCACGCATCACACGGCAGAAGGAACTTGTCGACTCGTAATTGAAGGTTGAAGGACTCCGCTACCAAAGTCAAAAAGGCCCATCGAAATCGAGTAATTGGTGTCGATCATTGTTCACGATGATACCCCCTTTTCCACAGCCATCTGATTGGCATATATATGTTCTTAATTTTTCGATCCTGTCTCCGCACTCACCCACTCAGGCACCCCGGCGGCTGTTTGATTTGCAATGCAATCCTATTCTGCACGGTCAACGAATCTTCACTTCATTATCTCTATACAATTTATTAATTTATGTGAGGTCGTTTTTAGTATTGATTTAGTTTGGTGTGGTTTTTTTATTTTAAAGTAGACTTAAAAATATATATATATACATAGGCAGTTCTCTAATCATAGTCTTTACATATACATATATCTATACACCTTATTAATTTAGGTAAGTCCGTCTACACCGTATTTTGGTGTTGGTCCGAATAAAACCTACAAAGCTAGAGATTGAATCTAAATCGATTCCGTACCTTCCATATAAGCACCAAATTTAAAAAATTATAAATTCCTCGTTCAAAAATTAAATGAGGCAAACTCAGACTCTATCACATAGCTCTTAAAAAGTTCTACAAATTTGATATTCAATGGAAGTTAAGATGTTGTCGTTTTGGGTTCTAGCTTTACGATGCAAAAATATTTGTTCTGATTCGGACTCCTCTGCGTAGGTCTCTGTGTAGGACCCGTATCTCCTATCTCCGGAGTCCAAATAATATGATTCACATATGTTCCGAAAAGATCTCAACGAGAACTACAACTTTCGTATTTTAACTTTTCTTATTAGAGCATGTTTTTAAGTCTAAAATTACGTTACAATGTAGTTTTATTTTTATTCTCCTATTTGCATGGTGAATTGGGTTTCATATCGGTACTACTCATATTTGAGTATTTTTTAATATTATTTTACTTAATTTTATAACATAGCACTCAAACGACACTACATGTGGAAATTGTTAACATTATAGGTAAAAAAATATTTATGATAAAAATACGGTGAAAAATAATAGAAAAATTATTAGTTATGACATATAAAATGGTACACTAAGAAATATTAAGAATAATATAAATATGATCTTTCATATAAAAAATATTAATAATTATATTATGTAAATAGTTTACATTTAAATTATAAAGAGTGCTTTATTTTTTAAAACCGGTAGCAACACACGTGCATTTTACTAGTACAATCTATTAATTCAGGTGAGTTTGTCATTAGTGTTGTTTTAGTTTGGTATTGATTTTTTTGTTTTAAAATAGGTTTTAAAAAAATATAGACATAGGTAGTTCTCTAATCATACTCGGACTAGAACCAACACAAAACCAGATGTAGGGTATTCTCTATTCAGAATCATAGTCAGATCAATTTTTTTTTAATCACAATCAAACTCAGTTTTTCAATCGGTGTGGATTGTTTTTCTGTTTTGATTAAAAAAACATGCAAAAAAAAAAACAGACACGCCTTGACAACACCTCAAACATACTAACTATATCTAATTTCTTTAGTTGGAATCAGAGTTCTAATAGAAAAAAAAAGTCCAACACACTCATTCTTTCATACGATGACAGGATTTCAATTTTCCTTTTACAAAATATTAAAGTAAAAAATGTTCAATATAATCAAACCTGGAGGCAAATATCAACCAAATCCAAAAAAATATTTAATATATTAAAAATCAAAGATAATAATTGAACCGTAAAATATAAATAATCTATCTATAAAAAACTATAAATATCCGGTGTAACGCATGGATATTCGAGCGCTGAAGGGTGAAAATGCGCAACACACAGAGAGCAGTACAACATCTCGTTATTAGTATATATAGACCAGCTCTTTCTGGCAATTCAGCGTGATCGAAGCAAACTAGTTGACATCAGTTGAACAGTTTAATCTGACGTAAGACCGCCTAGTACGACGAAAGAAGTTACAATGGTCATGTATGCATGTTTATTTATGGGAGCAGTTATTTTAAGCAAATTAAAGACAAGCAAGACGACACGTCAATGAAAAATAAATGTAGGACACGTCACGCTACCACCCCACACTTCTTCGTCCTTGGAAAGTTAGCAGAGCTCGTTGCAACAAACTCTGCTGCCTGCTGTAGGTGCCACAATACAAGCTGATGGCGACGCGTTAGTACGACAACACACGGGTTTGCTACATCAGTAAAGAGGTGTTTCGCATGTGAAAGAACAGGAACCGATCGAATTAAACTCCACTAGGAAGCAAGCATATATGTTGATTCATTGATCTTATTAGAAGTCTGGCCAACCATTTGCAGCCGAAAGTTAACAGTATCCGTCCTTGTAGATTTGACAGTAGTAGCTTTTTCTTTTTCTTGACAAGAGAGTATAGGATCGGTGTCGTCTCAATCACTCATTCACCTAATACCATCGTCAAGGTTAATCAATCTTTCAGTGTCATGGTCATGGGAGCTCACTACACGAACGTTCGGCTGAAACTGTAGCAAATGTGGGCCCTAAGTTTGTTGGAGGCCCCGGTCGTCCGGGCCCCTCCCGTGCGAGCCCAGCGTGCGTCTGAACTCCCTCGCTGGCCCAGCCGCGAACGATTTTCGGTCACCAAGCGGCACTGACGCTTATTATCTCCCGCGGTGGCCACTTCGGCGGGCGCGATGAGCTGCCGTCGTTTCCGCGTTTCTTGTCGGCCATGGCGCGGCGGCGGTAGCTGAAGCAGAAATCGGCGTCCCCGACACTAGTAGTATGAGTACTAGTCTACCTGTACTGGCTTTTTCGGGCTCTGAGCGGTGCAACTGAGATGCACGAATAATCGGACCAGCGCTTCGGACCTGAAGCACCGCACAAACTGAAATTTTGCAACCAGCGCGTCATGCACATCACGCAAGCCGCACGCTCATCCCATGGCTCCATGCTGCATCACATCACAGTGGCGTCGATGCTGCTCGCTCGTTCTGTGTGCCTGGAAAGCGACCGCTCTGCGTCGAATGGTCACATGCAGAATACTACAGAATAGACTCGTCGCCGGCGTTTGCCTCGGCGCGCTGGTTGTTGACTGCCCAATCCACACAGGCTTTTCCTCTTGCGCAGGAGTGGCAGGGCATCCTTGTGCAGCACGACACTTGTCAGGCCAATCCGTCCTCCAGTAATAAAAGAAAAACACAAGGCCGCGACACTTCGATCTGCGCATAGCACCCCTGTATGCATTGATCCAGTCCCAGTAAACACCCTGTATGCATCGCTAAATCGCCAGTGTTTGATCCAGTCCCAGTAAACAGAAAAGTGTTCATTTCCGTCCAAAAAACAATTTAGGCTGCAGAGTTGTTTTTTGCATATCCTGGATTCCCGTTAAACCGATGGCGTTTACAGGCACTAGAGTGCTCTAGCCGGTGGCGCCACGCGAGGCCGCCGAACGAAAGCGTGCACGGAACAGGAGCCGGATGCCCCTCCAAAATTGCAACCGCCATCGCCAGCCAGCCGCTGTGCTGTGCGGGGTAGCTGCCATCCATCCATCGCCCATCTGACGTCTCCAGCGCGACGTAAACGCCGTTGGACGCATGCCGCTGCCCACCGGCCCGCTCCTCCCTGTTTTTGGCCGTTCCCTTTCTCAGTCCACGCCTGACGCCTCCCGGCTGTCCGCCTACGTGGACGCGGTGGCAAAAGGCGAACGCCACAGCTTTTATACGCACACCGTTCCCGCCACGGCGTGCACGTCACGTCAGTACTGTGTGCGTGCAGCGCGGCGTGCGTGACACCCGCGCGCGCCGCCGACTTCCCTGCAGAGCAGAGAGCACCGCCGCCGTCGATCGACAGCAGAGTCCACGATGCCGCGCTCCGCCACCACCAAGGCGCCGTGGCTCAGCGACGCGCTCCTCTTCACCGCCGGCGCCGCCGCGGCCACCGTGCTGCTGCTCGCGTTCGCCAACCCGTTCCCTCAACCGGGCGAGGACGATTACTACCACAACATCTCCGGCCCAGGCGGCTCGTCACCCGGTGGCCGCAGCACGTTCTACGACGACCCGCGGGTGGCCTACACCGTGGACCGCCCCATCACGGGGTGGGACCCGAAGCGCGCCGCGTGGGCCCGCGCGCACCCGGACCTCCTCTCCGCCGCCTCCGGGAAGGAGAAAGAGGAGGAGGAGGAGCGCGTGTTGATGGTGTCGGGCTCGCAGCCTTCGCCGTGCGCGTCCCGCGGCGGGGACCACCTCCTCACGCGGCTGCTCAAGAACAAGATCGACTACTGCCGCCTCCACGGCGTGCCGCTGCTGTACAACACGGCGCTGCTGCGGCCCTCCATGGACCGGTACTGGGCCAAGATCCCGCTGGTCCGGGCCGCCATGGTGGCCCACCCGGACGCCGAGTGGGTGTGGTGGGTGGACTCCGACGCCGTGCTCACCGACATGGACTTCCGCCTGCCCCTGCACCGCTACCGCGCGCACAACCTCGTCGTCCACGGCTGGCCGCGCCTCGTCTTCCAAGAGGAGTCTAATTCTAATTCTTCGGCGCCGCCGTCGTGGACCGGGCTCAACGCGGGGGTGTTCCTCATCCGGAACTGCCAGTGGTCGCTCGACTTCATGGACGCGTGGGCCGCCATGGGCCCGGACTCCCCGGACTACGCGCGCTGGGGCAAAGTGCTCAAGGCCACATTCAGGGACAAGCTGTTCGACGAGTCCGACGACCAGTCGGCGCTCGTGTACATGCTGCGGCGGAGCGGCAGCCCGTGGCGGGACAAGGTGTTCCTGGAGAACGGATACTACTTCCAGGGCTACTGGGTGGAGATCGTGGGCCGGCTCGGCAACGTCACCGACAAGTACGAGGCCATGGAGCGGCGGAGCGCGCTGCGGAGGCGCCACGCGGAGAGGGAGCACGCGGCGTACGCGGCGGCCAGGGACGCCACGCTGCCGGGCGCCGGGCTCGCCGAGAGCGGGGTGCACGGCTGGCGACGCCCCTTCGTCACGCACTTCACGGGGTGCCAGCCCTGCAGTGGCCAGCGGAACGAGGACTACTCTGGAAACACCTGCGACGACGGCATGCGCCGCGCGCTCAACTTCGCCGACGACCAGGTGCTCAGGGCGTATGGGTTCCGCCACGCCGGCCCACTCAGCGACGAGGTGCAGCCACTGCCGTTCGATTACCCCGTCAAGCAGTGATTCTCTCTCTAGTTATAAGCGTCGAGGCTGATCTAATCTACAAGAATACAAACGGCTTGGTTAATGGCGCGTTCAGTGTCGTTTTGGAGTTGTTTCTTGTATTTGAGCTGTTGCTAAAGAGAGCTTATCTAATCATACTGTGATCAAATTGCCTTCTCTATTTCATTTTAAAGACGAATGTACAATGTTAAGGGGCGAGGCCATTCAAGGATTCAGAAAGGAAAGAAAAAAAGGATACAGCAAAACAAGAAAACCCTCGAATGAACTATGGAATTTGGAACTGTAATCCAGGGCTAGTGTTTGCTATCATGCATACCTATGACAAGACAACATAATGCTAGATGAGATACAATGTATGTTACGAAAAGTAAAAGGAAGCTGAAATTAAATAACAAATCTCATTACTTTAAAAGTCTTATAATCATTCAGCTAATGTAGAATCAATTAGATAGATAGATGTGGAAAATTTGGGGGAAATATATCAATATCTTTTGGATTCACGTTATCTAATACACTCAAGTCAAATTGACTCGACATAGTTTTTATTGTAAGAATTTCTATTTTAATCCTAAGTTACATCAAAATATCCTTCATATCTATTTCCTCACGCTGGAGAACCGAAGTATACTCATACTTAGAATTGAATATTTCTAAAAAAAAATCTTCGTCATTTTAATGCCATATTTTAAGAGTAAATCTAATTGTTAAACTTCTTTCAAATTGTGCAGTATAAATGACCCAATATCATATTAAATACTAAATAAACAAAATAATAGTATCATATCAATGCTCAAAGAATCAATATAACATATGACCTTCCATCATTCAAGCACAATCAACACTCAATTATAAAGACCGCACACCATCAAATCAGAATCGTAGAAGTTGAGTTATCTTCTCGATAAACTGGAGCGAGCCTTACAAACGTAGTCATAATTTAGACGCAATTAACACTCAATTGCTTTAAAATATTTTATCTCATGTAAATAAATACAATTATTTCTTTATGGGAGATCCTTGTGTGATAATTGCATAAATTAAATGATTAATAATTATGGATTATAATACTCTCTTATATCTCTTTATGGACCAATAATTATTTGTATGTGCTTGTAGTAGTAAAATGAACTACTTAAAACTAATGTGAATATTTGATGCATTTTTTGGTCTTAGATGTGATACTTAAAACTAATATGTGGCTACAACATACGCATGTGCATATCAAGAAATAAAAAATCATTTAGAATACATTCGATGGGCATGTGCATGTATAAGCAAGCCAAAATCATTTTTGCATACGCCATTCAAGACAGTCTAGATTTACCTCAACTTTTTTTTACTTCATTGACAAATTATAGGCCTATAATATGTGAGAAAAAAACATATGTAACAAAAATATCAGTGCATGGATATTTCATTGAAAGGCATGAATATTTGTTTTTTTAGGGCCACGAAATTTGATTTGAAGCCATAGATATTTGTCAATGTTCAACCAACCATTCTTGCCCTGTGAGTTGCGAGCAGGGTTGAAATAACCAGGGTTAACCAGCTGGTTAACCCGGTTAACCAAAAAACCGATCTGGACCGATTATCTCGGTCGGCCGGTTAACCACCTGTTATAATTTAAAATATTTCTAAATTTAAAGTTTTTTGAATCAGACGAAACAAAACCGCATAAAATTGATATTTTTGAATTTAAAAATATATATTTAAAATATATCACAAAACCGATCTAACCTAACCGGTGTAACCGGCCGGTTAACCGATTACCGACGGTGTATCAACCAAAACGACTTTTATCTGGTTAACCGACCGGTTATACCAGATAACTAGTTAACCGGGCTCGGCCGATTATACCGGCCCAGTCGGTTATGTGAACCTTGGTTGCGAGTATGATTTTGAAATCACAAACCTAGGTTTATTTACATGTAGCAATCAAATGGACAAAATAGAGACTTCAACTGGCAGTCATTGATAAACAGGTCGACCTTGTTGAGAGAGACTTCAACTTGGTTCCGTCGATTTTTCATGGTGTCATAAACCACTGCACGTTAACACAAGCTATATATTTACCTCTATAAAGGGCAGTCCGCCCCAGCGTGCACTCGCCGTCCATGTCTTCTCAAGTTTTTCACCTCGTTCGATTTTGATCGCGGCTGTTTTCGTGCGTCTTGGTAAAAAAGTAAACGGTGAAAAAGATTGGCGTGTACGGCTTCTCCACGTGCCACCTCTCAGATGGTGAGCATTAAGCGGTAAATTGCTCACCCAATTGAGAGAGGAGTAGTACATGGAGCGGGCTTGGAGGAGGAATAAAAGTTTTCACGGGTACACGCTCCTCTCGCTCTCTCGCTTGCTCGGGAGGAGGCGGTGCTGGAGGCGGATCTCGTCGCGGCAGCGCGGAGGAGGCGAGGCGCCATGGGGCGCACGTAGGCGGCACGACGGGGCGCGAGGAGCGGCGTTGCTGGTCGGCGGTTGACAACGGCGGCGTGCAGGTGTGACGGCCGGCAATAGCGGTAATCTCTCTCTCCCTCCCTCTCTCTCCAATGCCTCTCTCTCTCTCTCTCTCTCTCTCTCTGTGATGCCCTGCTGGGGCATGGCTACCCTCGTTGCCGACGGATCTGGGCTGCAGGGGTTGCACGACGACCAGAGGCAGCTGGATGGCGCGGGTCTGGCGGATCTGAGCCAGGACACGATGGTTCCTCCGGCCATAGCTGCACCTGTTGTGCTGGCTGTCGTTCAGTGCGGTTGCCTCCGGTGGTGGTGAGCAGGCACAGGTATGACCTGGGGACAGCTCGTCTTCGATGCAGTGGGCAAGCAATTGCCCCATACATCCAGGTGAACCACTGCCCTCTCCAAAAATCTGTCGGTTCTTCCTTTCTCTTTGCCCAACCAGTAAAAATCTTGGTCCATTCGATCACGTTTTTGGACCTTATGTCATGGCTATTGTGTTGTTAGGCGTGTGCTGATTTGTTGTTTTTTCCTAAGATTTTGCCCTACGATTCATTGATTTGGGTTGGGATTTGCAGCTTATGGTATCATAAGAGGGGATCCAGGGTCGTTTCCTGTCCTCATTTTTTTAGTTTTGTTATATGTTTATATTTTTCAGATTTTATGGTCTAACCTGAATGTCATGCTTAGCAGGAGGGGGCATGGAAACCACCATGGGGCTCCAACTGAAGTGCCTGCATCCTACGGGTTGTAGTGCCTGAGGAGGTGATACTATGGCGTTGGATGACCAGGCGTACTCCGTTAATGAGGGGACGTCACCGTTCATTTTCCAACCTTCCTCTCTTCTTCCTTTTCTTGCTGATCAGTTCTCTTCATTTTCAGATTTGATTTAATTCATTTTTCCTTCCATCGAATCTTTTCTTTTTACTTCTTGAAAGACCTGAAGAGGAGAGCCCTTTCTGTTTTGTTGACTACGTTTGCACTTTTCCAACCTTCCTCTCTTCTTACCTTTTCTTGCTGAGTTTAGGGATGTAGGTTTTGATGTGGATACAGTTTTGGCTAGGATTTTGATGCAGATACGTTTTCTACAGAACAATGGCGTCAAGTGAGGATGATAAACAGCAGAGCAGGGGTATGACGACTCCACTGGGTCAGGTTTGGCGTCGTCGCTTGGCCAACGACGAGGTTCAATGGTGTCAGGCTGTTGGTGTCGTGTGCTCATGGCTTACTGCCCCATCGCTCAGGGCATTGAGCTTATCTTCAGCAAGCATCCATTCATGTGTACAAGACCGTAAGCAACTACCCACCCCACCGAGTTGTTTGTCATTGTATTGTATTTGTTTGTCTTTGTTCCCATGTATGACATCTTGTAAAATTGAGATCACTTTCCTGTGTAGATTATTCATTGTCACTCGAAGTCCATAGATTACAAAAATGGTTGGGACATTATGGTTACAGTTCCCTGTGTAGTCAATCCAGGCAGTATCAATTGTAACCATACGACTGAATTATTAGCAGTCCTACCACTAGCTGTTTGAAAGAATGCTTGAATGAGAGCCATTCAGTACAACCATTGACCCATTGTTGCTGCCTGGGAGGTACTTGATATAATGCCTAAGCAATTAGGGACTTTGTTGTCGAATTGAAGTTTCCTTTTTGGAATATAACTCAAATGTTGTAGCTGAAACAAAAGCAAAGTGATGAGTAGACTAAGAGCTCTTGTGTCTAAATTTGCTATTAGTTTAAAAAATGGTCATTGTTAATCATTCTTTTTGTTCCCTTCAATGTTGAAAAGACACTATTGTTGCCATAGAAACATGTGGGTTTCATAACCATTCTCATGATAGAAAAAAGAACATGTGGCTCTACTGATTACTTGATTAGGCCTTTCATGGAATAATAGATAATATAATATACGTTAAGAATCCTTGGTTATGTCAGTTGCTTCCTTTTATCAAATACACATGCTTGATGCCATGGAGTCAGTGGTCGTATGTGCATTGTTGTTAAAATCAAGATTTAATTTTCATCCGTGCCATAAGTATACTAATTTTGGCACATCATGTTTGAAGCTATATTTTTTTCCTCTACATGTTCAGAGCGTCAAAAGAATTTCCTGAAAAAAACAGGCATTTTGGATTATTATGTTGTTGTAACCAGGCAGGACAGCAGCGTCCCCACAATCCTTGCCATCTTGTGAGTTGGCATGTTTTGCATGCCTCTTTTTCTTGATTTATCCTACCAGTTACCTCCTTTTTATTCATTAAATTAGACAATGTTATGTATTCGTGTATTAGTTGATAACCGATGCTTTCTATTTTCTCTAACTTGCTTCTCGCTCTGTTACTTTGTGTCTCGTCTGCTCTTGACTCTGTTATATATTGTAAAGCATACCCGTTAACAGTTTATTAGCGAACTGTTTAAACAAACTGCAGGGCTTGGAAATTTGACAATCATGTGCACAAGAACATTGCATACTAAGCAATATATAGGTATGTCATTATCTCACAATAATATTTTCCTGAGTAGTCTATTTGATTTCATATTGAGAGGTCACCAAACTGTTACTGTCGTATAGGATTATTTTGTTGCTTCACAAGTTTACATGTGGCCACCTGGTTGTCTAATACCTATTATAACCATTTGGTGTGTGCAGGAGCAGACAATTGCTCCTAATTTTGCTTGCTGTTATACGTCATTACTTATAACAGTTCTACCCATGTTTTATAGTATAAGGGTACTTTTTAGTACCCATTAACTAAAAATATGGTGATAATGTGCATCAGCCTTTACATTTCTCAAAAAAGAAAAATCTAATTCAAGCAATTTCTTATAGTTATGTTGAGTATCACTAATTCTCTGATGTAAATTTAAATTGGTTTAAAGCTGCATGAGAGTGGTAAGATAGCTTATATTTGCAGTCAATACATCCCTGTCTTCTGAAAATAAAGTAATTCTTCTAGCTGTTTGAGATATTCTTTAAAAGTAAACATGCTTGTTTCCGGTCACCATTGGAGAAAAAGAGAGACACCCTGCTCTGAGATCAATACATATTGAGCAATAATTGATAGGAACAAATAGGAAGTGAATTATTGAATCAACCACATTGATAATAACGGTTTCTTGAAGGTACATATAATTCCTGTATAACATAGTGAATTAGTGCATGATACACCTTTTGAATTCTAATGCAAAACTTCCTGTATATCTGTTTGTTGTCCTGCAATTTAGTACTAACCATATTCTTTTATTCCTGGTTATTGTCTGAAACTAGACTGAAGAAGAATAGGAAGTGAACCGTGCGCAAAAATTTCGTTGTGCTGCAACTGTCTCCGAAACTTCTGAAGTTCAAAACTTACTTTTGATAAAGGTAAAGAATTTCCATGTCGTTAAGGTTAAACTGAATGGATCAGCATGGAATGACGCAGATATATATCAGTTGAATTATTGTGTTAGTGTTGAGTACTACAGATTCAGTTCAATTAATCAGAAATTATCCACATTCTCTTCGATAGGCCGTAACAGGTCACCATAGATTTCCTCAAATAGTGAGATGAATAAACATATGTCTGGGTAACTATAGAGTTTGGGATTCTCTAGAA
The DNA here is from genome assembly GCA_032690845.1 of Eleusine coracana subsp. coracana. Lineage (NCBI taxonomy): Eukaryota > Viridiplantae > Streptophyta > Magnoliopsida > Poales > Poaceae > Eleusine > Eleusine coracana. Next base: position 65,987,137 of record CM064420.1, read on the forward strand.
ATAGTTAAAACCTAGGGAATCATGAACCTATTTTTAGCTTGCGACTGAAATAGTTAAAACCTAGGGAACCATGAATCCATTTTTAGCTTTTGTTTAGGCATGCAACTAACTGATGTGGCCAATTATACATCTACTTTCCTTATCACATATACCTAATGTTCTAAGATATATTTCTTTTTGGCCTCCACAGCCAACGTTCTGGTCTTAGAAATAAAGCACTGAATATGTACCTACCAGATCAGGAAGCATAAGGTTAGTTTGAAATTGAGAAATGTGCGCCGGTATTCTTATTCCTCTTGGAGTAGTGTCGGCCCCACATAACATTGTATCTGTTGTCTTTGAGATACCTAATGTTCTAAGATATTTCTTTTTGGCCTCCACAGCCAACGTTCTGGTCTTAGAAATAAAGCACTGAATATGTACCTACCAGATCAGGAAGCACAAGGTTGGTTTGAAATTGAGAAATGTGCGCCGGTATTCTTATTCCTCTTGGAGTAGTGTCGGCCCCACATAACATCGTATCTGTTATCTTTGAGATTTTTTTTCTCTTTCCATGTGTGCAGAGGCTTGAATCATAAAGTGTAAATACTCATGTTAATATTCTTTTCCCTGGTCAGCTGGTCTTTCTCTCAATGGACCAATGTGGGGTACGTAGGTTATATATGGATGTTCATGTTTTTACATTGCTTTGACAATTGATCTCTTCAGAATCTATCATGTTGGCTCACCTATTTTTAATGTGGATTTGCATGAAGTTAATTGGTTTCAGTAGTTTACTATGAGATTAAGGACATCCCTTGCAAAATAATATTAGCTGCTATGAATTATAATTAATCATAATGCTATATGCTTCATGTAAGGCCATGTCATGTTTTCATTTTGTGTGTGTGAAAACCATGCTATGTGATTGTCTTAATAATAAACTGTTAACTGCTCTTTCACATTCTAATCATTGTGCTGAAAATTTGAGGCCGTGAATATCCCAAGATGATAGTCTTTTATTGGACAAAGTATTATTTGACTGTTAGATGGTGCATGTGCTGCTTATTGAATCGAGCTTTTACTACATACTCTGCAGCTACACCTTACATGCAAAGATTGAACAAGACGAAATCTAGAGTGGTATTCTGGGTTCTATTTGTATAGTTCTGTTATTATTTTACAGTGGGAAAAGAATGACAGATTGTAAGTATTTGTGGCCTTATTCCATATGTAAAGCAGTGTTACTGTATTTCTACGAATATAAGCATATTCTTTATCTCTGCAGATGTTAGTTCTCATTGTGGTTATATTCTTTTTTTTTTTTTTTTAGATTTGGGAGCTTTTGGTTGCTTTCATCTACTGCCATTGCAGATTGTAGAGAAGCAAATGTTATTTCAATCTGCAGATGACAAACAACCGTGTGTAGCGTTTATGGATTTTTGGTGTACCGTAGTATCCAATAGCTTTTGATTTTGTTCTAATATTGTATTAGCAAGGACCTACCAATTCTTGATGTACGCCTTTTTTTTAACTAAACTCCTACCAAGTCAAAAAGATTGATTATGCTTATGGTAGACAACCTGTGCTGGCTGTTATTAACTTCCCAGACTATGGTATAGCTACGCTGGCTGCTATTAACTTACCAGACTATGTTTCAGCTGATAGCAGCATCGTTTTGTTATGTTATTTTTTTTCTTATTTGATCCCTTTTATTTAATTGGCGTGCAAGGGCGCGCCATATCAACTAGTACCTTGTGTTTTGTACTATTTGACTCTCCCTCCCCTCGCCAGTCGGAACTTGCACTGCAGCTCCCCCCGGAATCAATTGGCACTGAACGCTCCCAGTCCAGGAGAGGATAGTGGCCACTGACTATAGTGCAGCTCGGTTACAACAAGGTGTGTCACCGGATAGGGTCTGGATTTCCCTTTGGTTTTGATTTTTATATGTTTCTATCTCTACAATCTATTAATTGAGGTACGGTTGTCTACTTCGTATCCACAAAGTTAGAGATTGAATTCAAATCGATTTTGTACCTTCTATATTAAGTATTAAATTTCAAAAATCATAATTTCCATGTCCGGAGCTTAAATGAGGTAAACTTGGACTCTACCTCGTAGCTCTCGAAAATTCTACAACTTTGGTATTCAAGAAAAGTTCAGATCACGTAGTTTTGATTTTTAAATATGTGATGCAAAAATATTTATTTTGATTCGGACTTTTGTGCGTAGGTCTCTATATGAGGCTCATATCTTCTAGCTCCGTAGTTCAAATAATATGATCCATATATGTTTCGGAAAGGTCTCGACGAGATCTATAACTTTCGTGTTTTAACTTTTTTCATTAGAGCAAGTATTCAATTTTAAAATTGCGTTGCAATGCAGTTCTATTTCTGGACTTCATGAATTGATTTTTCCTCCAGATAAAGCTTCTAAAATATGGTAAAAAATAATAATAAAATTGTTACTTTTGACATAAAATAATATACTAAGAAGCACCCAGGTAATATAAATATAATCTTTAATGTAAAAATATTAATAATATTGTATATATCTAATAATTATATTATATAAAAAGTGTTTTGTTTTTTAAAGTCCGTAGCAACGCACGGACAATTTGTTAGTTACTATATATGAACCGTGAAAATGTTGAAATCTGTTTGCTGCAGGGGTTGGACATACTCCTGGCCCCGTTTTACAGTCCAAGACTGTCCTCATCGACGTGTTCCTCCGCCAGAACGGTCGTTTCACGCACGTACTGGACACAGGACAAGGACATACCCACCGCGAGCTCAACTTCGCCGATGACCAGGTACTGGGGGCGTATATGGGTTCCGGCACGCTGGGCAGCTCAGTCCTCAGTGACGAGGTGCAGCCGCTGCCGTTCGATTACCTTAACAAAGTGGGCGCATGGATTACTAACTCATACGTTAAGATGCTCGGCCACTCAAGGATTCAGCAATCATGATAAGAAATAAAGGGCTCCGCAAGACAACGAAACTTCAGCTCTCCATATGAACTAGTGGAAAGGTGTAAATCTCGCTTCAAAGAAGAAATGCGCATAAGGCAAGCCAGGAGGTAAACAGGACAGCTCAAAAGGCAAGAACCAACATGTCAACGAGTCATCAGCTTCATTGTTCAAGCGAGTTGACCCAAGGAGTGGCAGTATTTAGCAGCTCTGAGTAGAATAACTCAACCACTGAAAGCTAAATCTGCATGTCCGCAGTTAGATACCCCTGAGTGCATACATGACATGTTACGTCTTAACATCCACAGCATAACTTGATACCGCCCACCATCCGCAAACTCCACGTTGTTTGATCAGCAGCATGACTGTTGCACGTTCATGAAGTAATGGAAAGCAATGAAAAATGTGTTAGAATCAAGAATGCATGTGCTATTCAAATATCTGCATCAAGGTTACCTGCCTAGTTCTGTTAGAGATTCAGTTGGCTTTTTTTATTTTAGCCAGAGCAGCGAGAGCCTCACTGATTGGACCTTGGTTAAGTGACTTTTCAGCCTGAATACAGATAATTGGATGTTGCAACAGTTAGATGTTGGTAAGTTGGTAAGTTCAAAATGACAGCTTCTAAGTACCCATGGAAGGGACTGACCTTGAGAGAGGGCACTAGTGCATAAACCTCTTCGACAGTCTCGGCCCCAATGTTTGCTATCATGCATACCTATAACAAGACGACATAATAGTTGATGAGATGACAAAATTCATTAAGAAAAAAATCAGAAAAGGAAGTTGAAATTAAGTTACAAACCTCTCCATCGTTAACACCACATTTTTTAAGAGGTCTACAGCACACTAGTCAAGGAACTAAACTAGTAAAATGCTTCAAATAAAATGAAATAACTCTAATATAACATGCAATCCGATTGCTCTATAATCCAAATCAAAACTTAGGATACTCCAGAACTTGTTTCACAGCGTCTGCATTGGTGAAATGAGTTCCTTCTTTCGCATATTGGAAAGCTTTATCAAATGACCTGCAGAAGGAACAACAAAGATTAAACAAGATGCAAAACAGTTAAAAGACATTTGAATACAGTATATCACAAACAATGAATGGTAGGGTGAACGAAAGAAAAACAACAAACATTCTTACTCAGGAATTTTGATCTTTGGATCCTCTGATAAGATAGCCATATGCTCATGAATTTCTTGCAAAAGTTCAGCTGCTTCACAGGTCATTAGTATCCTTGAATTCGGAGGGATATCTGCAACCAATTATAACAACAAGTCAACTATAAGATTCTTTCAGTGTTTGTGATTAAAAAAAAATCAAACATGTTTCCTACAACATCTTGATCATACATTAACAAGTGAAAACATTTCTTAAGAACAGCAAAATTTCACTATCGCAAACTTGATCACAAAGTGGGAAGCAAGAAATAGAGGCCGGGCTCTCACAAACAGACTATAAATCATTTTATTGTGTAGATATGGACAGGGGGGGAAAAACACTTGCCTAATCCTCAGACGAACATGATCTGGTCCTAGTTCTCTATGTAAAAAACAAAGATAATAGAGTGTGGAAGAACCCTCAAAAGTGGAGGAGCAGCATGGGGGCAGTTTTAAGATCCCAAACTCTTTCTGAATGAGTTGGGATCAAATGACTCTTGGATTTCACCACACAAGTCGATCCCTTTAGAACATGGACTGCTACAGTGAAGCCTATGGTGGCCTTAAAATGAGGTGAAAATCGAACCTCCCCCCCTTATCAGCCAGCATTAGCAGCATGAATAATTAGGGCGACCCCAATGTATACTACCAAACTCAGTAATAAAGCAGGCCCTAGCTAAAATCGGTAGTAGTTAATCTGAATTTCACGATCCTTGTTGCATGAGGAGCAATAAAGGGTAGCCCCACTAGAAAATAAAGAAATCATAACTTCAGAACCATTCTTCAGTCCCACGCAGGAGGAGAGGACCAGCAAAGGAGAGAGAGAGAGAGAGAGAGAGAGAACAAATTCTTTTTTTATTCCTTCTTACCAGGCACTAGTGCAAATACTCGCAAAAAAAGCACAAAATAAGCAACACTTTGAGAATTTCACTGAACAAGAACTGACCAGGCTCAAGCTTTAGCTCTACATTAGACTTAGTAGGCACTGTATTGCATTCGGAGGCCTTTCCACCTTTGGCCGTACTGTATGCCTTTCCGTTGCTAGTACCTCCTTGAAAAGGGGGGAAATGTTAGAACATAGCACTGAGAATATAGCATATGAAAGAGAGAAATGCACCAAGAGTATAAAGGTAAAGATCCTGATCAATGTCCCCACTCCCCAATATTACGAGTATCTTTCAAAGGAAACAAAGGGTCATAAAAGTGCCACATACCTTTAGAAAAGGAAGAAGCCTTTCCACCAGTTTTAGGCTGTCTGCTGGAGCCTTCCCGTTTGACTTGGAGGAGCGAATGGGATTAACATCTTCGACAAAACCTACAAGAAGGCATTATTGTATGAGAGAGATGCAGGTTTCAATCATGAGCCACATTATTCACGTGCAGTAACATTCAGATCTACATATCAAGTTGGTGGCCGCTACCAGATCGTTTTGGTCTATAATCACTGAAACGATAACAAAAAAAATTTTCAAACATACAATGTATTCTTGTTCCCTCGTTCTTGAGCACTCAATTCTTAAGTAATGTATGTTATTCGGTACAGGAGGAATGCTACCAGAAAGTTCATCACAAGTAACAAGAAATATACATGAAAAACAGCAAACAAGTCTTGCTTGGCATTCAAAGATTGTCAATAGTTCAATCATAAAAGTATAAAACACACATATAGAAGGGAGGATGGAAATTTCCCGAGCATGGAATGACAACTATATCATGAAAACTGATATCGATGTTACCTTCAGAGTCAGAATCCGACGAATCGAGGACAACAAAGTTATTACTGGCAGCACTCTTACGCTTTCCATTCGGTACTCGATCCATCAGGAACACCTGTCAAATCTCTTACAGAACAGACACACACAAGACAGTTCTGCTTCTCCAAACCTACACCATTCAGTCAAATTCATCACATAACAGGATAACAAAAATGCATTACAAACAGAGTGGCATAAGATTTCCCTCCATCACTATGAGCATATGACATATCTGCTACTTCGAAGTAGGCAAGTAGATACAGATCTCCCAAAATTACTTATCAGGTTAGGCAGTCCTTAACCCAACAAGTGAGTGCAATATTGTCTTAGCACTTATCTTATAAATTATATCACATAGACTTTAGAAATCTCACAGTTATAAGATGCAATCTGAGAACTATGGAGACCATGAATGGATGTATCAGTATCAGGTCATGACTCACTTAACAGAAATTGAATGCACAATGCAGCAGACAAGTATCAACTGGATTAAAAAGGTAGATGAAGGAAGCCACCAAAGAACTTTGAAGACCATCCAGATGTTATCAACAGCAAATTCTTAGATGGTATAGCTTCCTCATTTTGCTTAACATAGTATGTTAATTCTTGAACAGTAAGTAGCAACACACAAAAAAATGTGATCTAACCTAATAACACGATCAGCAAACTTTGAAGACCATGATCCACAATTGCACATGAAAAATTTCATATGTTTCAGTCTCCTCATTTTGCTTCTAAATAAAGTCTAAGCAGATTGCACTCAGTGAAATGGTTTGAAGCCAGCAAACACATCTGAGCAAGTAATACATCAAAGGAAATATCAGATACTTCAGATCACATGGACTCTTCACTTTGCCTATCTTGAGTAATCATTATTATATTTTTCTTTACTAAAGCATTATGACGAATCTTGGTAAAGTTTCAAATACATGCATACATGCAGACAAACAAAATAAACAAACATAAACAAGTACCCAATTAATAACGAATTTGACAAAATCTGGGTAATGAAGCAATCAGAGAACTTTGAAGACCATGAGTGTATCATCACCTTGTAATTTCGGATCACATGACTCATTTTGCTTCATAGCGACTATAATTTAGACTCATGCATCTCTGAAATAGTCAAATATTCTAGTGACATAGCTTGTCCAAAAGCAATGTGAATACTTCTAACTTCTAAGAGCAGAAATCCCCAAACATTCAGAGAGAAGAACACTGAATAGTTCAATTGGATACGAACAGACCAAGGAAGCATTCAGAGTTTCCTCTTAAATATACGCTAAGGTGCATTCTCACAAAAAAGGAAGCAATCAGAGAACTTTGAAGACCATCAAGATTATCAGCAGTAAATTTCAGATGGTATAACTTCCTCGTTTTGCTTCACAACTACTACATGCTGATTCCTGGTTAGAATAACATGTTGTGGTATGATAATTTCGAAGACATATCTGTGTTACTGTTACCCACACGAAACATTCAGAGGATGCCAGTTTCCTCACTTTCGTTTGTTCACACTGTACCCAATACGATTTTAGAGAGCACGAAACATATTTGAGCAAGTAGAGCGTCAAACAAAACAACGGCAAGATGCTAAAATGTGAGCAGAAGATATGATTCTGAGGAACATCGCTGGCTTCTTCAGAAGTATAGAACTCCTGCCGAGTTCGTGAATATTGCACCCATAGATACACTTTTCTCGCAGTTTTCCCTGCATCCAACCTCAACAGAGCAGGGGGCTAATGGTGCGAGCTAACCATAATGAAACCCACCGAATCAAGAAAGAGACAAGCATCCTTATAAATCAAATCAGGCAACAGAATGCAGTTCTCGGTTTCCAACAGGTACTGTTGAGTAAGACTAAACCAACAGCGATGCAGTTTTCCAAAGGGAAACACGATATGAGGATTCGTGCAGCGAAGACCGACGAAAAGCTGCGGCGGGCCGAGCAATAGGGCGATGTAGGGCAGCCGCCCAACCTAACGCCAGCGGAGAGACTCCCTCTACCCCTCTCCTCGAGAGCTCCGGTCCCCAGGTCGCATGCCTGGCATTTGTGGCGCGGCTGCCTGCCGCTCGAGTTGTTTCGAGGGTTTATCGCTTCAGGAAGAACTGGATGCCTATCCCCATCCCCGATTGCGATTGGGGCAAAATCTCCCCGTTCCCAACGACTGGCAAAATTTTCCCATACCCGACCCCGCGCAGGATCGACCCATCCCCGCCCGCAAAATCCAGCCTAAATGTCAAGTAGAAAAGTAAGGAGAAGGGTTAGATGATTGGGGAGGAGAGAGCTCAGCCCTCACCTGGATGAGGAGGATGAGGAGGAGCGGCAGGCTTGTGCTCCGTCCTGGCCGCCGTGCGCTGGCCGCACGAGACCGACGTGAGATGGATGAGAGGGGCAGCTGCGGCCTTGCGGGTGGAAGAACCGAAGAAGGGAGAACGGCGGTCGGCGTGCGAGGCGGCGCTGCAGTGGTTGGTTTGGTTGGGTCGAAACGGAAGGGAGGGTCGCGCAGACAACGACGAGAGCTGGCTGCTGGGTAGTGTCTGAAAATTTTAGTAATTTCAGCAAATTATAGAGTAGTTTCGAATGTTACTATAAGAAATTTTGCAGAAACTATTTCATTCTTATTATATTAAAAATAATTTTATAGTCGTCTTATATTATAGTCATAGTTATATTATAACAAATATATAAGCTTTACTCTATATAGTTATATCTGGTCGACTCCTATTCTTATGATCATACAAATGTCAGTGTGTCTTACCGTCGACAAGCTCATGTTACAAAATAAAATAAGATTGTGAATTTTGTTGTGTCTTCCTTTCAATTTTTTCTTTTCGAGCAATGTTTTCTTGTCCATCTCAATATATACGAACATAGGGATCGTGACTCTTGAGTCACAGCCCTATATAGTGACGCATTACACTTCTTCATGGTTTAGACAATGCAAATGTGATGTTGAGCTAGACTCAGTGGTTGATATATACAATAACACGGGAGCGAAGGAAGTACTAACTAGTAGACCTATTGAAGAAATTATTGCTTAAAACAGATTGCATAAACATTTCGTTGCGCGGTCGTTCCTCTTGCGTTTTCTTGCTCTGTTGGAGCAAGAACGTGAGTGGTGCAGATAAGTCTTTATGGCACGTGCTTGCGACATGCAAAGCTTGTCGATCTTTCTCTGAATGTTTCAGTGGTACGGTTGGTTATCGGAGAAAGTAGTTCCCCTGTTGTTTATCTTGTCGTACGAGTGTTGATCTTCTACTCTTGATTCTAAAGATGTGTACAGATAAACTCAAACGTACACATTAGAAAGATAGCTACGACACGGATCTGTCGGTTTATCCCTTTATCCAGTCATCGGTCGTGTCCTGTGGAAGTATGTCATCTCCTCTCCTGGTTTCGACGTCGGACTTGACACTTGAGTGAGATTACACACGAGATCAACCATAGATATTTTATCAGGTGAGGTGAATTGAACCTGATAATTTGTATGATGGTGATGACACGTATCATCGGTGATGAGCAGCTTCGGCCGGTTGCTGACATGCCCCTGATGAGGTAAGCTAAAGCTAAAGGGGCACGCATCTGACACGACTAAGGTAATTTGATAGCATATTTGTAAACAAAATGGCCAATAAGTGTCAACTAATGACACTAAACGAAACGCCAAAACATTGAGGAAATGGTCGGTGTCAGATCAGGTCTACAGCTACTAAATATATGCCCAGTGCTAGCTAGCTTCATCGGAGTACCCCGAGTTCACGTCACTGAAATAGGGGACGCGACAGGTGCTTTGCTTTTTATCATGCTAGAATTTTCGGCCCATGAGAGTCCTAACTCGCACGACATCCGTGCTGCGGCGGTGCACTGAACATCCCCGATCGTTTTCCCCCGGGCGAAAAGTAGCCGGTACCACCCGAGTTAGCGAAGAAAGTTGTTGGATCGTCTGAACAGATATGCAGGACAGCAGGAGCAGTCACACTGACAAAGTGCAGAGCGAAGAGTCCGTCCTGTTGACGGCTGCCGAACATGCTACGACCTCTCCGGTTGATCGCCACACGGGGGCGTGCCTCCGCCTCTCGCTGGTAGCCTGGCGGACGACGGGTTCTGCTATCAGGTTCAAACGGATGATGATATGCATGGCCATCAGGCGGGCCTTCCTTTCATCTACTAGTAGATGTAGGCGGCCAAGATATCGATTGAAGGCCAATTTAAGCTAGCAAGTCTGGTACGTGACAGTACCGGTAGAAAATCGGATAGGACCATCATACTAGTACTATTCTACGCCTCTTATATTGAAAGAAAGAAAGAAGATTGACATTGCGCACTGTTCTGACACGTCTCACCGGCGATGGAATGGAAGTGGACCGAACGCCCACGGTCCAAAATCCGCGAGGTGCACGAGCCGGTGGCAGCAGGCCACGACGACAATCTTGGATGGATTAGGCCGGGTGACTGTGGCGTCGATCGAAACAAACTGAGATTCACTTTAAAACTTGTTCAGTTATTTCATGCCTAGCATGAATTAGTCATGATTTAAACAGAATTAGATACTTTGCAAATTAGATATGAATTCATTCCCACTCATTCCACTCCAATCCTTATCAATCCTATCAAGCCCTTGATTGGTAACTGATCATGGCACGAGGCCCCGCTCATCCGCAACCCCCCCGCCCCTCCCGGGAAAAGGCGCCGCTACCCGTCGTGTTGATTCCTCCTGGATACGGCTCAGGGGGCATATTCGTCAACATTTGTCCCTAGTGTGTGTGTAGACTGATGACCTCCGAGAGGAGGAGGAGGAGGTCTCCACCTATCCACAACCTGTTCGTGGGAAGGTTCTCCACTACCGATGTGTGCGTGCCGCGCGCCTGAAGCACCCAACCCCAAATGATGCTGCACAGTGCACAAGTCTGTTTCGGTTTACCCGTGCTCGCCGGCAAACCGCGCGCCACTTGCCTGCCGGCGACAAGCGAGCGAGCGAGCGGCGCCACTTGGCAAGACACCGGCGCGCACGTGGCGCCCGGCGCGGCGGCCCCTTATCCCGGACCCGGACGACCGCGGCCGGGGGGAATGACGGTCCTGCCCCGCGAAAAGCGCAAAAAGGGCAGCGCACTTTTCCGCCGCGGGGCCCGCTCCACATAGGCGTCCGCGTCCCTACGCGCTCTCATCCCTTTTTCCGCTACTTGTGCTGCTCGCTGTCCACCTGTTCCATTCCATTTCCGCCCGCCCCCCTTGCTTCGCTTATCTCCGCCCGCTTTTTCTCCGTCGTTCCTCCCTCCCCAGCTCCCCTCACCAACAACAAGCGAAGCAGAGTCTTTGTTTAGTCCGCGGAGGAAGCTTCTCGGTTCATCGTCTCCTCCGTACCGCGCCGTCGAGCTACCTAGCGCCTCGGCCTGCGCCGCGCCGGTGGATCCCGGCTCTCTCGGGGAGGCGGCGGCGGCGGACTCGGTGAGTTTTTTTCTTTTTCTCTTGCTACCTCGTGCAAGTTCCTCCTGCTCGGGCCGGATCTCGGTCCGCACCACGGTTTTGCGTTCGCTTGATTGATTTCGTGACTGGTTGCTGTCCTTCGATTTTTCTTTTTCTTTTTTGTTATTATTAGAGGCGTACAGTAGTTTTTTTTTCTTCTTTTTGCTGGTACGGGAATTTTCTTCAATTTGGGAGATGGAGTTTGAGTGTTGAATTCCGCTTGCTTTGCCGGGTGGATAGCCCTCTGGTTTTCCAGGGAGTTCGATGTGTCTGTGCAGGCAGGAGTGGCAAGTCTGAACTGTTACAAAAAAAAAAATCCCCATTTTTGCTGATTCTTCACGCTTTGCCTCGTGTGTTGCGTAGGGCATACGTGAGTCGCGGTCTGTTTGATCTTGTCTTTGTGCCGGAATTGGTTGCTTCAAATTTTCGTCACCTCCCTTTTGTGATGACTGGTGAACGAAGACGTCAGGATTCAGCGTTCAGTCCCGCTCAATTTTTTTTTGTTTCTTTTCTGTTTTCTATTGCTCTTTTTTAGCAGCGACTATTGATTGGTGTGAAAACGGCCATCTCTTTGTACAGCGTAAATTTATTAAGGATTTCGGGAAGATAAGGGGAAAACTTGTCATGCTTGTTTTTGAGTGGCGCAAAAATTCCGTTGGCTTTATCCGCGCATAAGGTGCGCTAATGACCAAAAAAAGTGTGGGTTTGTGCTGCTTAACACTTGTGTATGTGTGTGTTCTAATGGAGGTTTGGCATGTGGCAACTTTATGCTTTTACTAGTATAATACACGCTTACCGCTCTCGAGTGCTTAGAAAGGTAACTTCTGGATATGCAAAAATATGAACCTGCCAATGGAACGCCGACGAGGTAGTCGTTTCTGCAGGTGGTTGCTAAAGTTTCTTTTAATCCTTTCCGTCTCTTCACGTTTGCATGCTCATGTCATTGTTAAGCTACTATACACCAACCAGTTGCACCCAAAAGCCTAAGCTGATGAGGAAGGGTGAACAATTCACTTATGGTTCAACACTCCTTCTCACGTGCAGCTCCCTCGGGGCGCAAACGTGAAAATAGGAGCGGCACAACGGAATATGCGGTCGCCAGGACTTGAACTCAAGACCTCTGGCTCTGATACCATGTTAAGCTACTATACACCAACCAGTTGCACCCAAAAGGCTAAGCTCATGAAAAAGGGTGGACAATTCACTTATAGTTCAACAGTCATGATAAGCTGTCTGCCCCGAGGCTTTGACTTATTCAATGAAACACTGCTACCTACAATAGACATTTGTTTATTTAGCAGCTCCGTGACAAAATTTCCCTGCATCTTTTGGTGGTATCAAATGCATCAGATGTAGGATATTGTCTTGTTCAGCCAACTTGGAGTCAAGGCTCACTCTACTAGTCGAGAGTATGGTCTTTAAAATTGTGCATTACAATTTGTTCCTGGTGGAAGTTCCGAGATTACTTGTCTGTATTTCTGGTTTGAAACTTGGAGTTATCTATGCCGTGTCCTCCTCATCCTGGAGGACAGTTCGAACCTCAAAATTTCTTTAAATAGAAGCATTGTGGCCAAATCAAGAGGTCGTTTTATGTTATCCTAGCTTGTCACTAGCTGATGACAGGATATGAGTAGGTGTGCATTTTTTATGTTCAAAATGAAAATATACGTTTTGGATATACCTTATGGTAGTAGAACAGAACAGTTGGTTTTCTGGGTCTGCGATAGTATGCCTTCTTTTTTCAAACTATGCATGTGCGTGTAAGTGATTCAAAATTGTTAAGTCGTTGTTTTGGTACTCATTCTTTTTATTTCTGTGCTAAACATTCTGATATAGCTACAAGTTACCAATATGATTGCTGATTTTTATCCACATGCCAATATCACATAGGATTCAGCTGAGTTCAACTGTTGAAGGAAGATAAGCAAGGTGGCTTCTGTACCGACACTGAGCAGCCAGTGGAATTTCCCAAACTCTTGTATCATGGTTGGTCTTTGTGATTTCTGTGGGAAACAAAGGTCAATGATCTATTGCCGATCAGATGCGGCATCCTTGTGCTTATCATGTGACCGTAATGTTCACTCAGCGAATGCACTTTCTCGGCGTCATACAAGGACTCTTCTTTGTGATCGATGTGGCTCACAACCTGCAGCAGTCCGTTGTCTTGAAGATAGCATCTCGCTTTGCCAAAATTGTGATTGGAATGCGCATGATGCAGCATCAGGGGCTGCTGGGCATAAAAGGCAGGCCATAAACTGTTACTCAGGGTGCCCATCATCAGCAGAGCTTTCAAGAATCTGGTCATTTGTCATGGATATCCCTACTGTTGCTGCTGAGCCAAACTGTGAGGATGGAATAAGCATGATGAACATTGATGACAGTGGTGTGAGTAATCATTGTGGTACTATGGATGATAACAGATTGTTGGAAATAGCTAACACAGCACTCATGAGTGATTCACCTAATAGGGACAAGCTTAAACCTCTGATAGGTTCTTCTTCAAGAGATGGGACAGCTACCCTACCACTTTCTACTGATCAGCCAGCTGGACCAGTTCAAGCGGCGACGCCAAAGGTTCTATATGTCTTTTGTATATACCTTAAGAAACATATTTAACTATTCTGCTAAATTCCACATATGTCATAAGACCTGTAGCTTATTGCATGCAAAATTGTTTACAATATAGAGGGGACTAAAAAACAAATGCTTCCTCTGGTCACAGATAAGTGTAGTTTTAGACATTGACATGGCACTACTTTTACCATTAATTAACAAGGAACATGTGCAAAATATTGTAAAACTAAATATTCAAGTAAAATCTTTCTATATTGTTTTGAAAAGTTTGATTAAAATATTTAAGGAGATATTCATGGTCAAAGTTTAGATGTGTTGACTAGAGGGAGTATATCATGCCAATTGTTTGCATGGTTACTGTTTCAGTCGAGCAACATGTAGAAAGTAAAAGGGAAACATTTCTGCATATTTCCTTTTATATGATGAGTGATGATCCATTTGTTCCTATTTATAACCGTTTGTCTATCCAGTGCTACGTTTTTCACTTTCCTTGCCTGCATGGTTATCAGGGTTCTAGCCATTTCACCTTATAATGGAACATACATTCCTGTAAACATGGTACTAGAGACATTTGTTTCAGTGACTTCCTAATGGTGTTTTATGGTTGAGCATCAAGCTGAAACAGTTTGGATCTACTTGTTCATCATCAAAATCCTCTTCTTTAAAACAATATCTGTGCCATCTTGTGAGCTTATGAAATACTGGTTACATCTTTCAGGTACCAGATGCCACAGTTAATGATAAGTTCAATGATGGCAGCATGTATGAAGATCTCTGTGTGGATGATGCTGATCTGACATTTGAGAATTACGAAGAACTATTTGGCACCTCTCACATTCAAACAGAGCAACTCTTTGATGATGCTGGGATCGACAGTTACTTTGAAATGAAGGAAATGCTACCTGCTGATTCTAATGAGGTTTGTACTCCTCTTTTCTGTAGTCTTTTTGTACTATAATGTTTCTTGAGGGAAATAGATTTTCCCATTATCAAGCCAGGATGAGCCTTGTTCTCATTTCCTGGTAGTATTTACATCTTATTGTGTTAATTTCACTTGTTGAATTCCCATTTATGGCTTTTTGTTGTCACCGAGAAATCGGTTAAGCTTGTTATCCATCCATGTGCAATATATTACAATGGTTTCTTGATAAACCACTAAGAAGGTCCCTCCTTTCACTACAATTTTGTTGCAAGTTTCAACTCTTATATTATGTGTACTGTGCACTGCATCTAAAGGGGCTATATAGTGGATGATTACTCTATTAATTGAAATTCATTGAATGATACTATATACAAAGGAAATTGGAATGGACTTTCAGATTGTTGCATTCCATTTGATGGTTGCTTTACTGAATTTTTGGGACCATTTTTCAGGAGCACAAATATATGCAGCTAGAATGCAGCAACATGGTATCAGCTGATTCTGCAATGTCAAACCGAGGAGCAAGGGCTGATTCGAGCCTTTGTATTCCTGTTAGGCAGGTCAGATCCAGTTTATCTCATTCCTTCTCAGGTTTGACTGGTGAGAGCAGTGCTGGAGATCACCAAGATTGTGGCGTGTCGCCGACGCTCAACATGGGTGAGCCACCCTGGCGTCCTCCCGGTCCTGATGGCTCATATGCTGGAGGTAGCAGAGATAGTGCACTCTCACGATACAAGGAGAAGAAGAAGAGACGGAAGTAAGTGCATCTAATTTTAGACTTAGGGATAGTTTTAGTTTTTTCCTTGCTTACAATTTAGAGCTCATGGGTTAATGTTGCAAGTACAAATCGCCTGTATCATTTCCATTGGAATAAAACCCCTTAAGTTCCCTGAGCTACATATTTCCACAAAATAATTTGTTAACTTTACCAAGCTTTTATTCTCGGTAGCTGTTTGTCATCTTGGAAAGTGTATGTAGTTCTCCAACATGATATGCCCATCAATTTGCCTCCTTTTAGGTTCTCTCCTTTATAGTATCATAATCCTGTCTTTGCAAAAAGTTGTAAATCGACCTTTCTTTATATGACTTTCCTTCACAGATTTGACAAGAAGATCAGGTATGCTTCTCGCAAGGCTAGGGCAGACACCAGAAGAAGGGTGAAGGGCAGGTTCATAAAGGCTGGTGAAGCATATGACTATGACCCGCTGAGCCCAAGAAGCTACTGAACCTGAATGCAAATGGTTACCGTCCGGTGTCAGCCTATGAACCTTCAGCCGCTCATTTGCTGTTGGTCACGCTACAGGCAAGATAACTGGAGAGTAAAAACAATTGCATGTAGCAGAGCCTGCAATTGAAATATGGAAAATGTGTAAAAAGAAAGGCCACGCGTTGGGAAGAAGACATAAAGAAGGATGCAATTGCATGCGGGAAATTACTGCTCGATTTTCTCCTGCACGGTGGATTGAACACACATCTTCACTTGCTTATGGATGAGTAGTTTGAACCCCTCCGCCGTGTGATGCATCGATCCGGTACAGTTATGAGCGGCTCGTCCACCAGCTCTACCCGTTGCACGGCAGGCAACCTTTGCCTCTTGTCATGGTGGTCGGTTGAGCGCTACCCGCCTGTCAGGCTGTACACTTATGGGTAACAGGATGTATTATACCCCCTAAAACTTCCTCCTGTAATATTTTTTTGCGAAGCACAATCTGCTATTGTGAGGAGATTGTTCTTCGGACCTGTATATAGATGGATGCAACACTGTCTAAAATAAGGGTAGCCGTGATGATTGTAAAGTTTGTTCTTGTGAGATTACATCACTGGAGATGGCTAGTATTCTGACAGCGAGAGCTTCTGTAATTAACTTTGCTAGAAGAACCGTCTTCTACAGTTGTACTACTGCTCATGGTGCCTTTTGTCAACTGAATTACTCAATATGACGCTTGTTCCTTCAGTTTCTTCTTTGAAGGCCATGTGTAGGTGCTACGGTTGAAAATTGGAACCCTGGCTGGCTCCCTCCCACGGCACCGTGGAGTTTTACCAACCTACCTAAAGGTCAGCTCCCATTACCGTTTAACTTGGTATTGTAGGAACTACTCATCGACGTGAAAAGCTTCCGGCAGTCTCGACACACTCGCAGTCGAATTTACACTGCCCCGTATCATACGCATCCCACTGCTGGCACGAAAGTTACGATAGAGCATAGACCAGTAAATTGTCGTACCTGATCGCAATCACGGGTCCAAAAGGTTTGAGATCGTTTTCCCTTTTTCTACGGTCAGGTACGCCGGAATGAATGCGTCGCTTGTACTCCGTGCAAGCATGGAGCACCTAGCCCAATATTTACTACTCTCGTGTACTACTCCATTGCTTTGCCCCCTAAAAGTTTTTGGTGAACAGTACGCTGAACCAAACAGAAACGGGAGCTAATCAAATCCTGGAAAAATCTTCATCCGGAAACTAATATAGGATCAGAGGAACCAAAGCGCTGCGGCAAGTGAGCAACCAACCGCCACGATTGCACGGCCACTAACCCGCTCCGTTCCCTCCCGCGGGCGCCATGCCACCTTGATTGCCACTTACCACCGCCCGTCGCCAGGGGCGTTTCCCCCGCACCACGGCGGCACGGCCTAAAACGAGCAGGAGCGCGCGCTTAAAATAGCCCGGCACAACACGCACCGCCCATTCCTGGCCTCCCCGCTCGTTGCTCCTCTGGTGCTCTCTCTGATGCTGCTACTGGCTCGCTCCTGCGTCCTCCAATAATTCTCGTCCTCTCCACTCCACCAACTGACGCGATGATGAAGTGGCACGTCGACGCGTCGGAGGTGGTGGCCGTGACGGCCATGGGCGTGTGGGAGGCCGTGCTCGCCGGCGGCGGGAGGAGGTTCATCAAGCGCAAGGATAGCGACGCCGGCGAGACTCGTGCGCTTGCTTCGCCCTCCTCCTTCGTCTTCGTCGCCCAATTAGATACTAGATTAGATTGCTCCTTTTTTTTCTTTTCTCCGTGCGCGATTTTCGTGGGTTCGTTGATAGGCAGAAATTCCTCCTTTTTGCCAATTCGTGGTCCTTTTTCTCCGCATTCTAAGATATCGGCGTAAAAACTGCTCCGTCGTCTTCGCGTCTGCAGATATGCTCCTTGCTTTTCTCCTGGGCTCCTGGTGGCTGTAGCGTAGCTCTTTTTGGAGATGATGGCATGCAATTTCTTGCGAGCAGCAAAGTTGTTGCGTTCTGTTTGTTAGAACGCCGGGCTCGGTTGCCAATTTGCTGCCTTTTTCAGCGTCTTACATGCACCGGTGATTTTTCTTTCTTGTTCCTGACTCCACCGTCTTTTGAGATTCCGCTTGCGTCAGTCGCATCTGAATATTTTCTTATTAGTACCTTTTTCACTCATCTTCTCCAACATCCTTCTTCTCCCGTGACGCACCCTCTGTGGATGTTGACGATAGGACAAGGAGCTAGCACATGCTATAGCATAGCATTCGCATCTCTTAATTTGTCTTCTGTCGCTGAACGCTGATCATGAATCCGTCGTTACTCTGGAGTCCACAACGCGATGAATGGTTTTCCTGCAAGGAAGGACAGACAGTGGCAATGTTTGCCATGTGAACTTGTCAAGGTGATACGTCAGAACGGAAATGGGATCTCGTGGCGTCCCTTGTAATGCCCTAGTGGTTTAGGGGAAATTCAAATTCCTTTACTTGCCTTTGCAGTCCTTACCAATTCAAAAGTTTCAAACTAGCAGTAGATTATGCTTGGCGTGCCGTTCTCTGAATTTTCCCGCTAGACTAGGCATGAGATGAGCTATATATAGACCCCCATGAGAAGTGATAATAATAAACTAAAAACAGGTTCACTGTTGGACTTATCAGGTCGGGCACTGGAGGAGTTGCGGAGTTCCTTGTACAATGAAATGCATGGTTCAGAAGGTGCCAAGCGCCAGCAGCAGCGATTCTGCGGACCAAGTGTTGCGTTGACATTCAATTTTGCTGTTGCAGTTGGGATCATCATGGCAAACAAAATGGTATGAACTTTTTTTTTTCTTTATCACGATACCTATTACTTATGCTACCTTTGTTTAGGTTCTAAATAGTTGTTAAACACATAATAATCTATTGTTTCACAGGTGATGGGAAGTGTTGGATTCAAATTCCCAATTGCACTCTCATTGATTCATTATGCGGTTGCATTTGTTCTAATGGCCACTCTTAAGACATTATCCTTGTTACCAGTTGCTCCGCCGTCGAAATCCACTCCTTTCTCATCTATATTTGCTTTGGGTGCTGTGATGTCTTTCTCCACTGGGTTAGCCAACGTGAGCTTGAAACATAATAGGTAAACAAGACTCTATTTGGCTGCTATAACGTGGTGTGCATACATAAGTTTTGTAACGTTGCCTTACTGGTACTGCATTCTCAGTATTTTTGCTATTCAGTGTAGGTTTCTATCAAATGGCTAAGATTGCTGTAACCCCAACAATTGCTGTAGCAGAATTCATGCTTTTCCAGAAGAAGCTTTCCTCTCGAAAGGTAGTGTGCATGCTTTGTTATCCCTCTACCAGACTACCTCTCATACTATATGTGTGTCTTTGGTTATGGAATAGCTGAAGTTTTTCCCCTCATTTTCTGAAATTATCCTGAACATGACAGGCTATCACACTGGCAGTTGTATCATTTGGAGTGGCTGTAGCAACTGTTACCGATTTAGAGTTCAACTTTTTTGGTGCTTGTGTAGCATTAGCATGGATTGTTCCTAGTGCCGTGAACAAAATCCTTTGGTCAAATCTGCAACAGAGTGGAAACTGGACCGCCCTTGCGTAAGTTCTGCCTTTTCTTCCTTAATGGTGCATGCTCCTACTTTTCTCTTAAACACACACTTTTCATTATTGATGCAGGCTAATGTGGAAGACTACACCAATTACAATATTTTTCTTATTGACATTGATGCCTTTGCTGGATCCACCGGGCTTGTTGTTATTCAACTGGAACTTCAGAAACAGCTGTGCTATTATCATTTCAGCTTTATTTGGTTTCCTTCTCCAGTGGTCTGGTGCTTTGGCACTTGGGTAAGATAATTTTGCTCATTTCATTCAGATTGCTACTGTATCCAGGATTCCTGACAAATGCATTATCTGACAAAATACAACTGCCGATGCACAACGATAAAAATGGACAAATAGTACGCATGGACTTGTTTACGCTTACAGAAATGCACCTCCTAGCTTTGTTATCCTTAGTTGGATAGTGTCTCCTGAAAAGAACTTCATAAGATTCGCAACCTGCTCATTTAATCTCTTTAATAATTCTCCAAGCCAAAAGAAGCCAATCTTGACTGTACCTGGCATTGCAACACATTGAAGTTTCTTTTTGGTTGTTATGCTGAAACACACAGTTTTTTGTAAAAACGAGCTTGTGCCACAAATCTCTCTTTATCAAAACTGAAACTATCAACCTGCCAAATACATCTATCATCTGCCCATTGACAGTCCAAGGATGAACTTTTAACCATTTGCGACATTAGATAAGTATAACGGGATTACTTAAAGAGAGTCATTTTCCACTAGGCATATGACAATGATGCTATCTGGTAATAGCAACTGTATAAGGAGATTGTCTAAGCCCTTTTCTGTTTGCTCCATGCAGTGCAACCTCGGCTCTGTCACATGTCGTTTTGGGCCAATTTAAGACCATCGTCATTGTGCTCTCCGGTTACCTTATCTTCGGCTCCGACCCTGGGATCACCAGCGTTTGCGGCGCCATTGTCGCGCTCGGTGGCATGTCTTTCTATACCTACCTGGGCCTGAAAGACTCTGTAACAGGCAACAAGAAACCGATGTCGAGACAGAATTCCTTCCTGGGAAAGCCTAAAGGCATTGCAGACACTGAGAACCCCGATTCAGAGCATGAAGATTCTGTGTAAACTGAGAGACTGTCGTCCGGATCAGTGGACCGAAAAGATCTCAGGGAAGTAGCCGGTAAATTTCTCGCTGTAGCGATTACTCGTAGGTAATTTTGATTAGGTGTGATGTATGTTCGAGAAGATTAGTTGTGATGTATCACTGTATCAGTGGACAAGTCCATTGTACATAGAAATTGTACTTTTTATGAAAGGTTTACGGATACTCGACTGTGGTAGTATTGTGTTGCTTTATGTTCTGTCTCATGAACGAAAGAACTGAAATTTTTATTCCAAGAGAACCGCGATATATCGGTCACGACAGCGTGCGTTTCAGAGGGCTACAGTACCTAGGACACGTTGGATGGACGAATGTATTATTTTGCATCCAAACTTAAGCAAATTGTTTTTTTTATATAAAACCTAATTTCACTACCTCCAAGTATGACCGAAGTCCAGATAACCTCCTCAACCGTGAATCCATTTCTCAATGCGTTTGAACCGCCATGTTTGTTAGAATTAATACAACAAAATAAGATCTTATATAAGTATATTTTTAAATATTTGAAAATCAACATTTTCAAATATATTTATGAACTACCTGAACATTTTTTCATGAACATTAGCTACCAACTAGTAGAACAATACTTGTTAAATGCTGGAACAATTATTTTCTACATCAGAAATAATAACATTTTGTCTAAAATAATGATTTTTTGTGTCTAGAACATTTGATATATGTAGGCTAATTTTATTGATCACAAAACCTGACATTATGATCATAGACATCAGTAGGTTACATATATGTAAAGCTTGCACAATTTACAATGTCGGATTTTAGATTTTGGCTGTGGCAGCTCAAAAGTGGAGATTCGTCCTGCTGACAAAAATTGCAGCTGAGCAGATTATAATGTCAGGTTTAGAAGTGATAGAGATGTTATGCACATTTTGTATACCCTGGAAAAAAAAGAGGATATAAATGCTATACGCACCAATTTGTGGAAAGTGGAACTAATGTGAAACAAAAGAGCTCTTTCCAAGAGAAAATTGCTAGGACTGCACCAGTTGTTTCATTAACACTAAGAAAGTTCTTTCTTTCTCTGATTCCGATAGAAGGTCGAATAATATGATGCAGGCACTACATTTCAGGCATTTGTTGAATAGGAATATAGGATGAACCGATGAAAGAACCAACAATTGTACCGGGCCTGCTCTCTGCGTTTTCGGCCTAATTAACGCGAACGGGCTGACCATTGGTTCACATTGTGGCCCGTCAGTGATTGTGGGCCGCGTCCTGGTTCTTGTTGGGAGGCTATGGGCCTTGCTACGCGCAGCATATAGGGCCCCCTCCTGTCCCCTCAGGCGGCTAGGGTTTTAGGTTTCTTCTCGGCTCCCCGGCCCCCATTCTCGAGCTCCTCCCGGCGCAGCTATCAGTATCTCCATGGCGAGGAAGGGGACAAAGAGCAAGCCGCCGCCGCCGCCGCTTGCCGGGGTGAAGAAGGTAAGCAAGGCGCCCCCACCCAAGGCCGGGAAGAAGGCGCCTAAGAAGCAGAGGCTTCTCGAGTCCTCCGACGACGACTCTGAGGCGGAGCAGCAGCAGCTCCAGGAGGAGTCCGACCTCGAAGTGCCCTCTGATTCCGACGCTGAGGAGCTCTATGGCTCCGACGCTGAGGCCGACGAGCTCTCGGGCTCTGACGCCGAAGCCAATGGAGCCACGAGCAGTGGCGACGAGGAAGATGATGATGACGACGATGAGGAAGAGGAAGGGGGCAACAGCGATGATGACTCCCTCGCGGACGACTTCCTAGCTGACAGTGACGATGGAAGTGGTAACGCCTGGATCACTTGACTACTATATGCATTGAATTGAATTAGCTTCCGCAGTTTCAATTTTCCCCATCAACCCATTCTACTGTAGTTTAGCTTGCGGATGCCCTTGAATGCGAATGTAATATTCGAATATGTACAATTGTAATTGTCACTAAGTGTGTTTTTGCTGGGTTTGTAGGGGAAGGAGATGACTCTGGACTTGAGTCGGATGAATCTGATGACCTAGAGGCAAAATCGAGAGCAATTGATGCACGGAAGGAGAAGGCGGAGGTAGATGCAGTCGAGGAACTTCAGACCAACATAAATTTGGAATCTGATGAGTTCCGACTGCCCACCCAGGAGGTTCTGCCTTTTGTTCCATTATTTCTCCTTTCAATGTTAGTGTACCTGCCTTGAGGGTTTGTATCATTGTTTGAACTCTCTACAGGAGCTGGAGGAAGAGGCACATAGACCACCTAACCTTCCCAATCTCAAAAGGAGGATATCAGAAAGTAAGATCATCTAATACCCTTTGTATTTTATTTTCATATCTTTCTTATATAAAAAAAAGAATATAAATTCTACATTTTGGGGACCACTACTTTGATATGTTTCTTGTTGTCTGTGCAAACTCTTGGGGCAATTATTTTGTATTAAATACGGTAATGTACATAAAAGAAAAGCCACTTTAATACCATCAGTTTAATAAAAATTTAACAGTGTAAATGAACTGTTGTGATTTATGCACTTCGAGCTATCTATCAATCTTTCTTATTTTTTTTATGTACCACTCCTCTCTAGTTGTTAGAGTGCTCTCAAACTTTAGCAAGCTAAGGCAGAAAGATGTTTCACGAAAAGATTATGTCAACCAGCTGAAGACTGACATCATGGCTTACTATGGATACAATGATTTTCTCGTCGAACAGTTAATTGAGGTGAGCATATTTTGTGCAGCAATTGTTGCATAATGCATGGTTACTTTTATCTCTTTTAGATTTTTTTTTTATTATCCAACTGCTGGAGATAGTTGTTAAATTTTCTGGTTGACATGCTTATGATAAGCGCCACAGTTTAGCGGCTGTTCTGTTTTACATCATTCCTCCTATAACTGCAGATGTTTCCAGCTGTCGAGCTTGTTGAGGTAGTGGAAGCATTTGAGAAAAGACCACCTGAGTGCCTGCGGACAAACACGCTAAAGGTATACTAACTGGTGTCAAATAACTTCCTACATATCGATACCAGATTCAGCTCTGCTCTGCCTTTTTTAAAGTTGCTCTAAGCCTCTGATATTTGCTTTGCAGACCCGGAGGAGAGATCTTGCCGCCGCCCTTATACCAAGAGGGTTTAATTTGGATCCAATAGGCAAGTGGTCAAAGGTAAGCTTTAATATTTTGCCGTACATTGCAATAATGACAAACTACTATAATTTAGAACTTTCCTGCTGTTAATAATGGCAGGTAGGATTAGTTGTCTATGACTCCACAATTTCAGCTGGTGCTACAACTGAATATATGGCTGGGCATTACATGGTAGCCCCTCTCAATCTTTTTGTTATGTTCAGACATTTTATGTAACCATGCCATAGAATGTTGTTCTTATGATCAATAATATGGTGTCACAGAAACAAGGTGCAAGTTCTTTCTTACCAGTGATGGCTCTAGCTCCTCAGGAGAAGGAACGGATTGTCGATATGGCGTAAGGCTTTCCCTCATCATTTTCCTTGGCAAAAGTTCATTTTTCTTGTGTCATCAAAATTAACCTACCAAGTTCCTTTACATATGATGCCACTATCTGAACTTCTTACTTGCTTGCTTGAGATTGTTGATGCTAATTTCATTAGAAGCTAGTGCTCAGATTTATGCCTTTGTATCCTAAATTGAGATTTTTTTTTCATCTTTACAGTGCTGCCCCTGGTGGCAAGACTACTTACATTGGTGCTCTTATGAAAAATACTGGTTAGCTTGCTGTACTGGCCTAAGTACCATGTGCTATCTGCACCCACCACTATATTGAAATAAAACTGGCTTCTTCATCTGTTATATACAGGAATCATCTATGCAAATGAGTTCAATGAGAAAAGGTTGCATGGGCTTTTGGGCAACATACATCGCATGGGAGTGACAAATACCATAGTTTGTAATTATGATGGTAAAGAGGTAAGGGGATACTATCAGGGCTTTCTTATGGTTACTGATAGGTCAAAATGCTGCAATTTGCTTACTTTTCTGCGATAAATTTAGTGTCCTAATGCCCTGGACTTGTCAAGTATGCTAAGATTAATCATTGTTGTTTAAAACTAATTAGAAAGTGGATGTGTTGTTATGTTAAACACCATTTTTTATATACAGCGAAACATATGTAATAGTTCTCTGTAGTTTTCTATCCCACAAAGATGATTTCGTACCTGGTAGTTTTCTGGTGTTTCAGTCATGTTTCCAGCTACAATACAACTCTATGACACAACCCATGTATTTCAGTTACCCAAAATTCTTGGGATGAATTCTGTTGACAGAGTTTTGCTGGATGCTCCCTGCACTGGCACCGGGGTTAGTATCATCTAATTTGATATAAGGTACTTGATTTTTAATATGTCTTTTGGTTTTGCTTGAACAAATGACATTTTTTCCTGCAGACAATCTGGAAAGATCCACAAATAAAAACGTCAAAGGACATTGAAGACATCAGAAATTGTGCTTTTGTCCAAAAGGTTCATTTACTCTCCTTGAAGTCTCGCTTGAATTGAACCTTCTAGGTGCTAGCAACCTGAAAGATTAACTTCTTCAGCCCAGTAACTACTTGTTCACCCCCCCCCCCCCCCCACCCAACACACACACACGTGATGCCTAATTCATACATTTGTAGTAGCCTGTGCTTGCCTATATTTTTAGTTTGTGGCTTAACCGTTGCTGTTGTCAATTTATTAAGTTTTTATAACTTAGTGCTGTTACAATAGTAAGACCCTTGGTTGTTCTTGCATAATCAGTACAAATTGTCTTGTTTTGCAGCAATTGTTGCTAGCTGCTATCGATCTGGTAGATGCCAACTCCAAAACTGGTGGTTACATTGTTTATTCCACTTGTTCAATAATGATCCCAGAGGTACGTATAATGTTGTTGTTTGATTCCCATGTATTCGACTTTAGTAATTAAGTCCCAACATTCTTGCAGAACGAGGCAGTAATTGACTATGCCCTTAAAAAGAGAAATGTGAAGCTTGTACCTTGTGGATTAGATTTTGGGCGTCCAGGGTATGGCAATTTTTTTTCTCCAAATGTTCAAATGAAGAACGTTTGGTTGTTTTCTTCTAATTTTATTTCTGCTTATTCCCCAGGTTCATCCGCTACCGGGAGCACCGCTTTCATACTTCACTTGAGAAAACAAGACGGTTTTATCCTCATGTGAACAACATGGATGGATTTTTTGTTGCCAAGGTTAGAAGAATAAGCATGCATGGCTGTTTCTTAAGTTTGCCATTCTTAGTGCTGGAGTATCAAGGGTGGCATACGTTTTTTTCACTGTGTGCGAAATAATGTAGCTGCACATGTTATCAGTGGATTGGTTATGGTGCATGTAGGCTGTCTCATGGATTACTATTACTCCGTCCAATATAAATTACCATTCTAGAATTTGGGCAGTCAACTTTTAGAACTTGACCTATATTATCCATCAAAATGTTTACTTGTCATTGCATTTACAAAAGCATTGTAAGATATAAATATACATAGTACAGTAGCTGTTGCTTTTATTTGTTCAGGCTTATTAATATGTATTTATAAAAATAATTAGAAAAGGTCTGCAAAACTGTACATTATTTACTACCTTTGTCTTTTTATGTGATTAGGATGTGATTGGTAGTATAAAGTTGTGCTGGCAATGATGTCCTTGCAACATGATAAAAACCTGGATGGATAATTTTGCTAAAATTAGCAGTTTATATAGACAGTAAAACCTCTTATTGATTTGCTATGCTTGATCTGATCACATTCTGATGGGTGCATGCCATTCCATACAGCTGAAGAAATGGAGCAATACAGTCCCAACAACGTCTGAGCCATCTAAAGTGTCTGGAGAAGCAGCTGAGAAGGCTGATGATAGCAGTGACGATGAGGGCGAGAAAGCTTCTCGTGATGAACAACCCATTCAGAAGAAAAATCATAAAGGGACCAAGAAGACTGATGAACGGTCAAGCATCAGTGAAGATACTGAAGATGATAAGCCTGTACCTGATAGGCCAGCTAAGCAGTTTGGTAACCACAAGGGTAAAAGGAAATCTGGCGGCTCTAAAAGCACTGAAACAAATGGAGATGTGAAAGAAGTGAACAATGAAAAAACCGATAAGACAAGACACAAAAATAAATCTGCGCTTGATGGAACTAAACAATCTGGCACCAAGAGCACCTCAGGTACCAAAGAGAAGAAACCGGTTAGTGACAAGAAGCGGAAAAAGAAGTGGCAATTCAAGTTGAGGCGGGAATGGTAGGATATTTTCACATACCATTCATATCAATTCATATTTGCTCATTATTACTGACATCTCATGTGGCTTGTTTACTTACAGGGAAGCGGAAAGAAAGTCTGACAAAAGGAGGAAGGTGTGAAGGAGTACTTGAGACGCTGAGATTATTTCAGTGAAACTTAATGTGCCATATAAGGATGGTAACTGGAAGGACAATACATCGAAAATTTTGATTTAGTAAAATGTTTATGTGGCAGGATTTTTCTTCTGTAATATGTTATTTTATCTTGATTTGATATATGTGTACGCATCTTAATATCTGTCAGTAATGAAAGGCATCTGGCGTGAAAACAGAAACAACGTTTTAAGATGGATGCTCTGAAAGCCGAATGAACGAGTAAATTGTGGTGTCTGAGTCGCTGAATTCTTGTGGTATGGTTATTGTTCCTATACGCGTTACAATATAACATCCCAGTGTTGACAGCGTTTCTTCATTTATTTTGGTTCATTATTTTTTGTTTCTTACCGGAGGTACGAAATGACATTTTTGAGCTAAACTGAGGATTTCGACATTGCAACAGTTGTACTGCTTGATATGGCAGTCAAACAATACTGCAGTATTGAGTGTTATCACTAGCCCAGCAGCGTAGAACAAACAGGGGCCTGTTAAGAATGATACAAAGCGTTCTTCATTCGAGTGTACACGTAGCTGCTTCATCACCCGGAGCGCCTCATGGCCGCGGAGAGCTCCAGCGCCTTCCCTCTTGGCTGTGCACAGCCAGGTTGACCTCGTTTGACCCCACCGCGGCGTACTCCATGGCTCGAAACACGCTCGAGGCATCACCTCACCAACCGGGCGACAGGCGCGCTGCCCATTAGGCATTTCGTCGAGCAGCGGATGTCGTAGGGCGCGGCGTCCATAGCCAATTCCCCTTCGGACGACGAAGCGTTGAGGTGGAGCGGCGGATTTGGGAGGTGGGTGGAGAGGATCGCGAGCTTGGTGGAGGTCCCGTCGATGGCGCCGCCGACGCGGAGGCGGAGGCGGAGAAGGCGCACGAGCGTGGGACTGCGTGTGGCGGAGTAAATAGAGATGCCGGACATGGCGAGGCGGAGATGCGGGCTCGCGGCAGCGGCAGCGCTCCGGCGTGCGCTCGGGCGCTGCGTGGCGGAGTAGATAGAGAGGCCGGACATGGCGAGGCGGAGATGCGGGCGCGCGGCAGCGGCGGCGCTCCGGCGTGCGCCACCAAAGGTTGGTTCATCCTTCTTACTTGCAGGATAGGGGTCTTTTTGTAAATTATTGGATCGCGACTATTAATCGTGATCCAGTATTTTGCAAATAACCCTCTAAAATGGATCGCGATCAATAGTCGCGATCCAAAATAGGGGTGTTTGTGTAAAATACCGGATCACAATAATCTAATATTTTCAAATAATCCTCTGAAATGGATGGCGATTAAGTCGCGATCCAAAATAGGGTTTTTTTTGTAAAATACTGATCACCGCGATTAATTCGAACTAGGGGGCATTCTGCAAAAACACGAGGCCGGCGAAATGGCGACCGAAGGGGTCGCGATGTCACCAGCGTCCATCGCCGCCGTTCGTCGACGGCACGCACCTAGTCCAGCCCTTCACCCCCTCGAGAAACGGCGCAAGCCGCCGCGGTCAACGGGAACCTAAGCTTCCCCGCGCGTGCCGCCGCCATGGAAGGAACGAGGAGAAGACGGGCGGCGACGAGGAATAGGTATTGGACTTGCCGGTTTGGGTGCTGTGCTCTCATCACTGTTGCCTGTTTCCATCGTCGGCGTTGCCGCCCTCTTCTCCGCTGCTCCGCCTCCATGGCCGGACCTCGCCTGATCTCCCCCGATCCATTGTTCTGGACATCCCACGAGGCTAGGCAAGAAGACGAACAACTTGTTCTTCCCCCACAGGAGACCTAACATGATTTCAGCGAGTAATCCACAACAGTATCATCTAAAATTTTTCCTTGCAGCAAACAACACGCGTCGAGAACTCGGCGTATACGGGATTAGGCGCCTGTTTTGTTTCAGCAACCACACCTCCTAACGACATTGGGTTGTTCAAAGTAAGTTTGATGTACAATTGGTTGGCAAGAGAGCTTCCAGCCATTAATTTCAAGGACATTTGGAAAGCCAAAATCCCAATGAAAATCAAAATCTTTATGTGGCTCTTGGAACAGAATGTCATTCTAACAAAACATAACATGATCGAGAGGAATTGGAATGGTAATGGTATGTGCAATTTCTGTACACAATAGGAAAATGCCACACATTTATTCTTTACTTGTCCAATTATCAAAACTGTTTGGTGCTATATGCCCTTATTGGTACATGCGCTGGTGCTGATTGTATCCCAGGTTCTGTTGTTGAACACTATTCCTGGATAAAACAATTCCTCCCTAATGGTGATCAGGTGTATACCTTCGGCTTATCAGCCATTTGGTGGGCCATTTGGAAAGCAAAAAACCGTGATTGTTTCGATGATAAGCTTATCTCTGAGCCCAAAAGAAACTGTTTATCATGTTTGTTCCTTTATGAAATTCTGGGCAGATTTCGTCAAAGGAGTGTCCAAGGACGATCTGATCAGAGGCGTTGAAGGCCTGCTGCAGACGGTAACCAGCATGGATCAAGCTGCTGGCCATGGATACGCCACTACCTCAAGCGCAAGGATGTTGCTGTACAACCCAGGAGATGAAGACGAAGCTCCAAGCTGGATCCTGGAGGACTCTGAAGAAGAAGATTGACTCACTTCTGGCATTTCGTTTTTGCTGAATAGGCAAATGCTAATCTTTTGGCTGGTGTTCTGTTTCTAAGATCCCTCAACACCTTACCCAGGGTGATGTAAATGTAATCGTAGCTGGGTTATTTGTTTCTCTCCTAGATCCCCGATAAACTTTCACTGAGATGTAACACGGTGTGTTTCCGTTGCTTATGGTAGTGGAAAAGGGCAATCTCCCCAATTCTAAAAAAAAAAGAGCTCCTAATGACACTGTTCTTGAGGTGTGAAGCTGCATGGAGCATGGCTGATGGTTGTGGAAAGAAGAGCAGTGGACATGGACAAATCGTACAGGACTTGCAAATTCATGAGTGTTCGCCCTTGTTGGCGATTGCAATATGGACACGTTGAGCATCCAGATGAAGCAAAACCTCAGACCAACATTAGGAAGCAAAACTGGCTAATAATGGCTCCGGAACAGCAATAACCATTGACGCACTGTCTTTGCCGCACTTGTTATGGTCAATGATTGCTGCGATTATTGTCCTCCCAGCCTCCCAGGCATCCATCCATCTGCTGGAGCTTGACAGCGCCACGGCATAATTTCGTTCATGAACACGGCCACACCGTTATCGTTTACTGTACCACCCTTTATCATTACAGATACAGATTGACGACGGTTTCCGCTCGGCCGAGAGCGACCTCTCTGCGTCTTGACAAGGACGGCGACAGCGGCCTTGATGGCCACGATGTAACGGCCCTGTTCCTCCTCCTCCTCCCCTGTTCCTGATGCGGCCGTCTCGAAAGATTTCTCACTGCCCCTGGAGAAAACAACGTGCTTTCATCTGCATCTGCTCTTGTTCATGAGATCGTTTTTCGCACAGATCATCTACTACCACTACGAGTATTTTTCTGGACAGAGACACTGCGAGGCACAGATCTCCTTTGGCTCGAAGATTGGGTTTTGGCTCGGCCTTGACAGGAAAACAGTGACAGGTCTACGCTGTTCCACGGATGCTTCCTGAGCGGCGCGCCATGTGCCCTGCACATGCCTCCTCTCGAAGGCGCAAACGCCAGCGCCGTATTCAAATTCAATGGACAGCTTCTTCAGCTTCTGGCGCAGACATTGCAGCGCTGCTGAAATCTTGGACGATGCAGCCGCGCATGGATTCGTAAAGATGCCATTAAGGACTACCACAAACATGTGCTAGGATAACTGCGTGCGATTAAACTAATTCTGATTGCCCAGTCAGTCATTTGCCTAGGATCCTAATTTAGGTCGTCGGTATCCATGCAATTCAAACACCACCGCCGGTGATCCCGCCTTGACATCTTGTATGTATCATATCATGGACGCATTCTGAGTTTTGTATGTACCGTTCCAGCGTTTTGGTCTTGCAACTTCACCGTGGTTGGGATTCCGTTTCTCGTGTCTGGAAATGAGCAATACTAGTATTCAGCTTCTTTAAAAGCAAAAACAAAAAAAAGGACACTGATGGTTTCTGACGCCGGGACGACGGACGTGGTTGGTTTCGGACGGGGAGATGCTGACGCGGCAGCTCTGCTCTGCTCTGCTCATCAGTACTCAAGGGCAAGGCCGGCGTTGGGAGGACGGACAGCTTGGCAGATGTGTACCCTTCATGACGTGCCCATGACCCTTGCTCCGTTTCCGTAGCTGTGCGACGGCGACTGCTCCCTTCGCATGACCATGACGCCGAACCAGCCGGGACCCGGCGTCGCGCACAGTCCAGCTCCACCGGAACGGATAATACTAGGTTTAATTACACAAATTTACGAGTGTAGTTAATCCATAGTTTCAAATTTTTCGTACGTATTGCTACTCTTTAACGGCTAGCTGTACAGCTACGTTTCGAACAGCTCGGACCGGCGTAAAGCTTGATCGTATTTTGATTGCCCTTGACCCCATCGTCCCCTACGATTCAAATGGCATGTAAAATCGTTTGATCGTGAAAAAAATGTCTTAAGTATCTGTAGGAAATTAAGGCGATAAAACAGCCAAATGGGTTTTAGGCCCTAATCTGATGGCAATGTAGCCGTGGAAGAACCAGTGCCACTAGCCTCCTCCAGACAAATTTCACCAGTCCTCGCTTCATCGGTTAGGCTGCCCCAGTTTTTCAAAAAAGCTTTTACATCCTGTTTTCTTTATTTGTAATTTACCCAGACTCCGAAGCAGATCGTGCAGTGCTCTGTGGCCCAGCACAGGCAGTAAAATTTCTTTTTCTGGCACGGATTCTTTCTCGGAAAGCAAGAAAAAGTTGACTGGAGCTTGCGCTATCGAAGTGACCCGAGAGAGGACTGTTTTGTCATGTCCGATTCATTGTCGATGGGATGTATTTACTGTGACGAGGTAAAAACTGCAGTAGCAGGCGCGGTAAAAGTGCAACGGCTCGTAGGTTGCTACAGTGCATTGTACGAACTCTGCATCCGATACGACTGTGGTACGTAGGCAGCCTAGTAGATTCGCATTATGATGGTGATCAAGTGGCAACTCACATTTGGTTGGGAGCCAAATGATTTCCAAAATTTGTGCTTGGTACTAATTTGCTCCAATTTTTTATGCTACATTCTGTTGATAGTGACGTGCTTATTTCCCGTTGGTTAAATCATATCGAAGTTATCTGCAACTAATTACATGGGCAGTTAATCCTGCTAATAATTGAGATAGATCAACACAAGATTGAGGCAGCTGTGTCATTTTCGGAAGAACTAAGAGACATCACCTCCAGGGACCCAGAAACTATCAGACACGATCATTGCATTTGTGAATTAACAAAACCGATAGGAAAAGAAAGCAAATTGAGAGGCGAGGGAACAGAAAGGCAAGGCCATTAATAGTTGACACCTCCCGTTTCCTGCTTTCTTCTTCTTCTCTCCCATTGCGCTCGCTACCACAAGTACACGTCGTGCAGGCGCAGCCCCCACGCACGAGAGCTCGGAGAACTGGACAGAGTCCTTGGACTCCATCTCCTCGGCGTTTTCCTGCTTGTTTGGTTCTTGGGTGCGAAAAGATTCAGGCTGTTCAGGCCTTCATCAGGCTTGGCGCACTCCGGTGAGATTTCTGCTGCAGCACATTCCACTCCTGCATGACAGAGTGCTTTGATTTCTCTGGTTCCTAAATTATTTGCCGTTCATGAGTTCGTGATTTGGCCCTGTAGATCTGTTTTGCCTCTTCTCACAAGGATCGATGGGGTTATTCGGGTGGCATCACACGTAGATCTAACTTTCTATCCACCGCAGCTCCTCTCTTCTCGAGAATCCAAACATCTCTTATCATTGTATGGAGAGTTATTTCTCTAACACTTGTTTATATGGATTCCAGTATTATTGTTCTCCCTCTCTCTCGCTCCCATCCTTGTACAGAGAATGCAAAGATTTCATGCCCCTGCATTTCGCAGAAAGATGAGAAAAGTCCTTGCTTTTCCCGGTTCTTGATTCCTGCTATCCCCTACTTTCTGCAGCCTTCATCCACTGAAATGATAAAGTGCTGGCCGTCATCAACCTTCGAGCTTTGCGCATGCCTTCAGCTGTTAGACATGTTTGCAAGAAAGGAGAGCCTTCGTTTTATGGGGTGGGACATGGGGTGCCTTTCTCTTTTTCAATCGGAAATGATGGCGCCTTTGTTGAGCTCGCTACTGACCAACCACTTGTTTATCGCGAAAGAGGATGCTAGATCTATAGCGTGGCATTATTGGCCTTAGTGGGGAGTTGGGGCTGGACAGAGTTGATGGCCATAGGAAGGAGACCTCCTCAGCTTCAACTTTCACTGTAGATAGATCAATCCCTAAGCGGCGCACATTGAACGCCCAATGATGAGCGTCCACGGTGGGAGGTGGAGGGAGCTGAATGTGGTGGTCGTTTTCGTGATTTCATAATTTAATTTGATATATATCAGTCAGGTGATTGTTTTGTCTATCGACTTCATTCTTCTGCTTCTTTGCTGTGAATTCATTCAGTAAGTGCTAAGCCTGTTTGCATGGTTGCATCTAACCGGTTGCCTTTTCCTCTTTGCAGGTTGTGAATGGAAGAAGCCTGCAATGACTAGGTTGCTTTCTGATTGACTAGATCAACCTTGTTGTGGTTTTTGGTTATCTCGTCGGATAAACAGACAGTTACAACAATGACTTCGAAGGCAATGTCTCAAACTCTACCTGAAATCCCAAGCATCCAAGCCATGAAGAATGGTTCCCCTTTGGAGACCCCTCAGACAAACAGTTCCCTTGCTGTAGCACAAACAATGTTAACCGAAACAACTAACCTGAGCAAACCAAGTCATAAAGGGGAGTCAGATCAGCCGAAACCGGACGGCCACCAGAAAGGATCTGTTGATGATGCATCGATCAAGTACCCTGCAGAATTGAGTGAGAAAAAAGTTGTGGAGCATGGGAGCATGAATGGAAGTTCCACTTCGTTTCAGAGATGTGAAGGCAGTAGTCAAGCAAAGGTTAATGCAAATGCTAGGTTGACCGATCGATCCGAGATAAGTGACAGGGGCAACAGTGGAAGATGCAGGCCCAGCACAAGTAGTGATATCAGCGATGAGAGCTCATGTAGTAGCATGAGTAGCAGCACAAAACCTCACAAGGCGAATGATTCACGATGGGAGGCTATCCAGATGGTCAGGACAAGAGATGGAATCCTTGGGTTGAGTCATTTCAGGCTGTTGAAAAGGCTAGGCTGTGGAGATATTGGAAGTGTGTATCTCTCTGAACTGAGTGGGACAAAGAGCTATTTTGCAATGAAGGTTATGGACAAGGCATCACTAGCAAGCCGTAAGAAGTTACTTCGAGCTCAAACAGAGAAGGAGATTTTGCAATGCCTGGATCACCCCTTCCTCCCTACACTTTACACTCATTTTGAGACTGACAAGTTTTCCTGCCTGGTGATGGAGTTCTGCCCAGGGGGTGATCTGCACACTCTTCGGCAGAGACAACCTGGCAAACATTTTCCAGAGCAAGCTGTCAAGTATGTCTTATCTGTATTTTAACTTCTGATATATGCATTTCATTACCTTTTGTTGAACTACCTTGGCTGATTCATTTCAACTGTATAGCTTGCTGCTTTGTTCAAGTATCTGCTTAGCTAATGAAATGTTCTCGCTTTGCAGATTCTATGTAGCAGAAGTTCTTCTGGCATTAGAATATTTGCACATGCTCGGGATCATATACCGTGATCTCAAACCTGAAAATGTCCTCGTTCGGGAGGATGGGCACATAATGTTATCCGACTTCGACCTCTCCCTTCGTTGTGCAGTGAGTCCCACACTGATCAAGTCCTCAAACCCGGATGCAGAAGCACTGAGGAAGAATAGCCAGGGGTACTGTGTCCAGCCAGCTTGTGTTGAGCCATCGTGCATGATTCAGCCATCATGTGCAGTTCCGACCACATGCTTTGGTCCGCGCTTTTTCTCCTCCAGGTCCAAGAAAGATCGTAAACCGAAGCCTGAAGTTGCCACCCAGATCAACCCTTGGCCTGAGCTCATAGCAGAGCCCAGTGATGCACGATCAATGTCATTTGTCGGAACACACGAGTACTTGGCCCCTGAGATTATCAAAGGTGAGGGCCATGGTAGTGCTGTCGACTGGTGGACCTTTGGGATATTCCTGTACGAGCTTCTGTTTGGGAAGACACCTTTCAAGGGATCTGGCAACCGGGCTACGCTGTTCAACGTCATTGGTCAGCCATTGCGCTTCCCAGAGTACCCTGTAGTTAGCTTCTCAGCAAGAGATTTGATAAGAGGTCTACTTGTGAAAGAACCCCAGCAACGGTTAGCTTATAAGCGTGGCGCCACAGAGATCAAGCAACATCCATTCTTCGAGGGTGTGAATTGGGCGCTGATCCGGTGTGCAAGCCCACCGGAGGTACCCAAGCCGGTCGAGATCGAGAGGTCATCAAAGACATCTCCATCGACATCAGGCGCTGCTGCCGATGCTTCCTCTGGTGCACCCCAAAAAGGTTCTGACGGCTACTTGGAGTTTGATTTCTTCTAGCATTTTATGATATTGTTTGTACTATTGAATGTAGGGTTTCAGATGTGTTATTTTTAGCAGATGGTTGGTGATGTAGATTTGTCTCTTCAACCTGCTTCTTTTCTTTCCTACTTTTCTCAAAGTTCACAATTGTAAACCAAGAAATTCTGATTATGCTGATCTTATCGGTTGCTTCTGCCAAACATTGTCACTCTGTTGTAGAGAAGGACTGATTCTTCAGCACAATTTAGGCAGTTCGTGTTCATGTTGCCATATTGGTAGCCTGGACAGTATATCCTCATCGGGGTGATCAGTTGTTTGGTGACTAAACAGAATCATAGTTCAGCAATACCTGAATGAGTGCACAAAAACTGTAACCTGAAACCCCAGTGATCATCGACCGCAATTATTAGTGTAATATTGAGTGCATCAGCTTGAACTTGTTCGCCGTTTCTCAGGCCGATGCATCATTTAAGATGACCATCAGTTCGCACATGTTTCTGCAGTGCGCGGCAGAACTTGCCGCCTTGGTGGCTCCATGCCCAAGTCCCAGCATATACGAGTTCTACCCGGATTGCTTGGTTAGACCTCAAATGCCGATCGGTTTGGTTTGGCCGGGAATGGACAATTAAGCACGTGCGATGTCAAACATCTGCAGTCAGGTTCTGTTGTGGCACGCGCGGTGCACAAGAGCTTCTCCATTTTGTGCAGCTTAAAGTCATTAAGTGGATGATCAAACTGGTATGTACATTACTCATTACCATTTTTAGTTTCTGTGAATCTGAGACCTTCCCGAGTCATGCATAAATATCACCGGTATTGACTGCAAAAAGGTCACACCAGAACAAGCATCGGCAACAACAAAATCAGGTTTGCTATAGAAGCGTCTCTCCAGATATGGTGTGCAATCAACCAGGTTGTCTTAAAATCGACATGTTAACACCCAAAATCCAAACAAAATAACATCATAATGAACTCGACCCCTAGGCCACAACCAAGACGTTAAAACTTCCAGCTATAATGGGGTTTCGCATGGAGTTACTAGGCACAATACCTTTTCATCACCATCTCCAGATAAGCTACTTTAAGTTCTAGCCCTTGCACTAGTATGCACAGGTATATTATTCTGACATACTGTTTTACTGCAGCGAAGTGCTCTTAGAGCACAAAATCTAAACTTGTATTTTCTTCGAGGACCTCAATTGAGGTTCTTGTAGACTCTGAAAGCAACAAACACTGAGGCAGCAGCTGCAACAACAGCAAGAGCGGCATAGGTGTCAGCTCTCTCCCAGGTCTCAAACCATGTGGGCATCGAGCATATCTTCGTGTGCCCCTTCTTGCTGCCAGCACTGCTCTCTTTGCCATTCTCCTTCCCAGAGCTCTTCTCGTTTTGCTCAGCTGGAACGCTCTTATCCTGTCTTTCCTTTGGAAGGTCACTCTGGCAGCAAGTAAAGCCACCACCATTGCCCTGGCAGCATCCACCAGCTGCTGCAGGGTTGCAAGAGGCATCATCTGTTACAGTTGCTTCAAGAGATTCTTGGGCCTTCGATCCGCCATTTGCCATGTTCCTAAGGTCAAGAGCTTTCTTTTGCTGCTCCTCAGATAAACCCATCTGACCCCTGTAAAATAACATAACACCCATGAGAACGCCACACGTAGGACAATGGCACAGGTACAAAAACAACATCTGTTTATGTTGTGTCTGCATACAAGGAAACTTTCCAAATCTGAACCAAGAAAAACACGTGTTGTTCTTCAATTTGAAGCAATTGCAACTAGAAATACAAGGACAGGCATATAAAATGTAACAAATGCTTCGACCTGCAACTAAAGCAGACATACTTGCAACAATAACAAACAGTAAAAAAGAGAGGAAGAATCAACATTAATCAATCATAAAATACTAGTGAAGCATTAACAAAAAAATGTCCATTTTATGTATGTGATACCACATGAGCAGATAAACTCATATTCTGCTTCAACAAAGTGAAGAACAAAATCAACACTGAATTTCTAGATAAAGACGGCAAAATAGTTTAAAACAATTTTGAATGTAAAGGAGATGACATAGGATCCATTTTCCTGTATATGAGCGTGTCTGAACAGAAATAATGAAGTAAATAAAGGTCGCATACAAAATTATTTCTCCATGCACGCTAATAAATATCCATAGTCTTGACCAACTTTATGATGCACAAGAAAACTTTAAATGGGGAATTTGGTCCTACGATACGCATCACTTAACTGAATACACATAGCTTTGAGCATTATGATCTTCATTAAAGTTACTCTGATTGTTTTAAAACATGCATAAATATTATTATTTAATGAATGCAATTAAACTAGAATGTGCAGATTTTATAGTGAATGTTATCACTGAATCCAAAGTATTGCCTGCACAAGATTTCTCAGTAAAACAGCAGCAATTAAGGCTGGGAATTGCCTGGTTCTAGTATGATTTATTAGAATTCCCAGCCATTCTCAAGTTCTCAACACAGAGCAAAGAAAGGAGTAAACTAGGGTTCAAGACGCATACCTCCATAGATGGTCCACAATTTCTCCTTGTCCAATATGTTTATGCAGTAAGACAGGCACATCATCAGGAGTAACATACCCGTACCTAGAATTGCAATTTTGGTAAGCAAGAACTAGATTATAAGAAAGAACGGTTGCAATATAAAATGGTGCCACGGGATGGTGTAAACCATAATAGTAAAGGATTTTATTTTATTTTAGTACTTAGTCCTTACCAATGCCCAGTAACTTCTCCTTTGGTATCTGAACTGAAAATGATGACATTTCCTGCATACTTATGACCTCCCACATGTGAGCTTGCACTAACAAACACCTGACCATCAAGACCTAGTCCATTTATCTCTTCCCTGAACCTTTCAATCAGAACAGGTCCACAAACACCACATCTTTTGTCCCTGCTTCCGTGAGAGCAAACAAAGACATAAGAACCTTTCATAGCCTCAGGAGATCCAGGAAGCCACTCAGTATCTTTCACAAGCACTTCTTCAACAAAGTTTCCAACATTATTATCATTCAGCCCTCTGCAAGTTGAAAGAAAAAAAATAAGTAAAGGACTCTAAAGAATAAAGACTACATGTTTAAGTAGCAGGCTTGCAGCTTACTTGTATCTGACCATATCTGGAAAGATCAACACATGTCCATCTGATGACTCAGTGCCTTCTCCTTCACAGATAGTCAATTTGGTCTGTGCCATGGTAAAATATGACAATTATTAGCAACAATAACTATTGGTTAGCATTTATCAACACCCTAAAAACAAAACTTCCAGAAGCAAGACAAGCAATATGGGGCAGCCCGGTGCAGGTAGCTACCACTTGCGCAGGGTCTGAGGAAGGATCCGATCATTTGGGTCTTTTGTATGCAGCCTTTCCCTGCATTTCTGCAAGAGGCTGTTTCCAGGACTCGAACCTGTGACCTCATGGTCATAAGGCAACAGCTTTACTGCTGTGCCAGGGCTCCGCTTCCAAGACAAATATATGTAAATAAATATTCATAATACCAAAGAATTTTACCTACAACTGTCATGCAGTCCGGAGAACGTTAAACTGGGTATTTTTAATAAGCAATGTCCATTAAAGAAGCAATAGCAAAAATCAATTTGGTGCACGTCACAATAACTAAGCAGCAACATAATTTTTCATACATAGCAATACAAACTTCTATAGTTTTGTCTTTTCCATTAATGAAGTTAATTCATAAATTTTACAATTACAGGAGTTCTGATCCTACCATTCACTTTTAAAAAAGAAGTAAGCAGACTCCAGATATCACCTCACCAATACTGTGACGCAAACATGTATTCCCTCCGGTTGGAAAATGTTGGCATTCCGACCCGAGGTGTAGTGTAAATTTGTGCTGTGAATCTGGTCCGGACGTCAACATTTTGTGACTGGAAGGAGTACTATTTAACAGTCAAAATTGACACGAATTCATTCCAGAAGGGTCATAAA
This sequence comes from Eleusine coracana subsp. coracana, assembly GCA_032690845.1. Classification (NCBI taxonomy): domain Eukaryota; kingdom Viridiplantae; phylum Streptophyta; class Magnoliopsida; order Poales; family Poaceae; genus Eleusine; species Eleusine coracana. Next base: position 66,026,827 of record CM064420.1, read on the forward strand.
ATCAGCAAACAACCATACATATGTACCGTAACAATAAGCAGATCTGATTTTTTAATTGATGGTGTAGTTCATTTTTTTAGCTAAAAAGGTTGTCCTAACATCATCAATACAAAAAGGAGGGAATCACAGAATTTGCAATTGGAAATTAATCAATGATGTACACACCCATTCAGACTACAGAGCAGAAAGATGATCCACACAAAATGGCTGTATCAAGTAAATGGTTCGCAGGATGCTGTGCACAAACCAGTAGACTAAACTAGATATCAAATACACAACTGAAGTTACGTCCGCAGAGCCCAATAATACATAATGGGTCCCGAGCCATGTCCCGATCATTAAACAATTATCAGGCCAAGAACTAAGGACTGCCGTAGAAACAGAGTCGCACAGATCAAACTGACAGCATCAATAACCACACACAGAAATGGATCTGATGAGCAGAGACTAACTAATTCACATACAGCAAAATCCCAAGCAGGTGAAAATTGCATAATCTACCAAAACACTCATTGAACTAGTGAGCAAGCTAAAAACCCATACGAAATTAGCCTCACCCTATGCGGATAAACAAACCACACAAAATCACCTGATAGAGCAAGCTAGTTTAGTAGTACACGTAACAGAAAAAGAAAGTAAGTTCGGTAATAAGGATCATCAGATTGCAGTTTCTGCACCGCGCAAATCTAACTACTAAAATCTGTCTCAACTCGAACAAAAATCGTATCACGCGACTGAATCAACTAATTTCCGAGCCGAAAAGGAGAGGTCATGGTCGGGGAAAAGACGTCGGTGCTCACGGGTTTCTTCAGGTTGGGCTTGCTGGCCTTGATAGCGGCGGCGAGGAGGCCGGGGAGGCGATCAGGCTCGGCGGCCTCGACGCGGGATGGCCACACCTCGGGGCCCTTGTAGCAAAGGACCACGTGGCGCTCGTAGAACTGCACCGTCCCGGCCAGCTTCTCCTTCCCGAGCTCCGGCCGCTGGAATCCGAACTCCGCATCCGGATCCGGCGTCGCGGCAGTGACGGCCGCGTCCGGCGCGTCGGCCGCCGGCACAGGCGCCGCGAGGGGGGCGTCGCCAGCCGTGGGGGAGGGATCAGCCATGAGGAGGCGGAACGGAAGCAGTAGACGGCGGGTTGGTGCGTGCTGGAAAGAGAGTGGTGGCGGAAGAAACTGAAGTTGCTTGGGGAGTTTGGGGAAAATGGCGAGCATCATCTCGTTTTATCGTGGCAAGTGGAGTTGTTCTTGCGGAAGGGGAAACCCTGGAAAAGTCAATGTAATGGAAAAGCGGGCCGCTTGTCAGTGACGTCTGAATTCTAAAAAAAGGAATATGGAAAATCCTCTTTGATCTAGCCGATGCATGGAAACCATCACATATATGGTCGTGTTCCCTACCATGCCCGCCTTCAGAAAGAAAAAAAGAGAAATGCTTCTCCTTGTTAAATGGTTTAAGGTTGTGAGGTTGTCAGAGATGACTTGTTTGTTGCTAAACTTAGAAGAGACCTGAGAGATGATATGACGGCCTAACTGAGGCTAAGACAATGAGGGTGTTGTCTCGCGGACGATGAGTCTGAAAAATAATAGTTAGGTCAGACGGGATGGAGGAGCTCGACGTCGATGAGTTAGCGCAACGGAGGAGTAATTGTGAATATGATAACAAGGACGCCGTCAAGGACGACTAGAGGAGAACAGAAGGCGGGGATGCTCTTAAGAGAAAAAAGCAGCACAAGGTTGAAGACAAAACAATGATCGTTGATCTTTCATCCAACAGATTATAAAATCAACTGAAAGGAAGCATAGTTTTTAATCGGTTATGTTGGGGAACAGGTAAGATATAATAGCATATAAAATTTTTACTGTTCAACCAGGAAATCTTGTAAGAGGGGATCATGGATCGTTACCACTAGACGCGCACAAACGTCTCCTTCTAGTCCAGCCGTTTGACACCACAGCAACAGCAGTGTCTTCTCGTGGTATCCACACGTACGGGGTTGGAACGCCGTACGCGGCGTGCTAGCATCGGCAACACGGTTAGGGTTGTGGGCGAGAAAGAGAGAAGCATGGCGGCTAGGGTTACGGACTGGTGGGTTATCACACCCCTTGCTTCTCCTCCACTTATATAGATCCTTCTAATAGGCCTTGACAAGTTGGCCCATTAGTGAACTAATCCCTCACGGATCAATATCCGTATGATCCTCACATATGAATCAAATTCGTAATGTCTCTTAGACATATCTACAACAATCTCCCATTTGCACTAGAGGCAATCACATAGGCAAGTGATGTTCCAACCCGTTAAGTGTGTGACCCATTAGGTTCATATGTACACGACAATAATGTAAAAACCTCCTTTCAAATCATAAATCAATAGCGGCACCTAACAGCACATACTGATTCTCGTGTACACATAAAGATCATATCGGCTGAACCTTTGACATACACATTCAGCGATCCCTTTGCCTCACGATATCAGTCAAGCTCAAGGTGAGATACGTGTCATCCTTATGATAACTCGACCATTCACTCGAACGTTTAGTGGATTTATCATGACTAACTCTTAGTCATCGTGATTAATTTTTAATCACTTTGGCATGATCATGCACTTCTAAATCCATCTAACTCGAGGAACCCAGAGATATCTCTCCTGTTATTAGGAGGGGCAAATTCCGTCTTGACCGCTCACATCCCACAACATATTTCATAACATACCCGAAAACTATTTTTATGACTATCCAGTTATGGAGTAGCGTTTGGTAACCCCTAAGTATGCTACTACGCATTCTGGAAATCAATGACGATCTCAGGTCTAAGGATTCCGAAGGTACATCATTCAAGACAACGATTGATGGTACAAATATAACATCTTGGCAGAGTCTTTTAGTGGGTCAATCCAACACCATGTTCTCTAACATATGTCCATATTATTGATTTGATATCTCTATATCAATGATCTATGAAACATAATCATCAATCAATATATGTGCTAGTCCATGAATTATTATTATCCCACATAATGATTAGGAACTAGGGATCATTTAGGATAATATTATGAAAAACAATGAGTTTCACAAACAAGTCACGTACTTGTCAATCAATATAATAATTATTATCTATAGAACAGAATAACACTTTATTCAATCATACATAAATATAGACATTACACAATCTCTCATACATGTGCAGATATCTAATACCCATGGATCTCATATGTGTCTCATATTTGGGCTGAGAGAGAGGCTTTGTCAACGGATCAGCGATGTTTGAATTCGTGTGCACTTTGCATATCTTTACATCACCTCGAGCGACGATGTCCCTGATGAGGTGATAACGCCGTAGTACGTGTTTGTTCATTCGATGCGCTCTAGACTCCTTGGCTTGTGCAATGGCACCACTATTATCACAATAGAGATCCACTGGGCTGGACGCACTAGAAACCACACCCAACTCAGAAACAAATTTTCTGATTCAACAGTTTCCTTTGCAGCTTCTGAAACGGCAAGGTACTCGGCCTCCGTTGTTGAGTCAGCAACCGTATCTTGCTTGGAACTCTTCCAACTCACCGCGCCTTTATTGAGGCAAAACATATATCTAGATTGCTATCTCGAATCGTCTTTGTCGGTTTGGAAACTAGCATCAGTATAACCATTTACAACAAGCTCTTTCTCACCTCCATAGACTAGGAACATATCCATAGTTCTTCTCAAGTACTTTAGGATATTCTTACTAGCCACCCAGTGAGCTTCTCCTAGGTTTGATTGGAATCTGCTTGCAGCGCTTAGAGCAAAAGCTACATCTGGACGCGTATATATCATGGCATACATGATGGATCCGATAGCCAAAGCATATGGGATCACTCTTATCTTCTCTATCTCATCAGGTGTCGAAGGACATTAAGTCTTACTAAGAGTAATGCTATGTGACATGGGCAAGAAACCTTTCTTGGAATCTTGCATATTGAACCGTTTTAATACCTTATCAATGTACGTGTCTTGGCATAATCCAATTAGTCTTTTTGATCTATCTCTATAGATCTTAATGTCCAAAATATAAGCTGCCTCTCCTAAGTCCTTCATAGAAAAATTATTTCTCAAAAAAGTCTTAATAATTTCAAGCATTGAAATATCATTACCGATTAGTAATATGTCATCCATATAAAGGACCAGAAAGACAAGCGCGCTCCCACTAGCCCTTTTATAAACGTAAGGCTCTTTTTTGTTTTTAATAAAGCCAAACCTTTTGACAACCTCATCAAAGCGAAGATTCCAACTCCGAGATGCTTGCTTTAGTCCATAAATAAACTTTTGAAGCTTGCATATCTTCCTAGAATTTTATGGATCGACAAAACCTTCAGGTTATGTCATGTAGATATCCTCACTTAGGTTTCCATTAAGAAAAGCCGTTTTAACATCTATTTACCATATCTCATAATCATAAAATGCGGTAATTGCTAGAAAGATCCGTATAGATTTTAGTATGGCGATGGACGAGAAGGTCTCATCATAATCAATTCCTTGAATTTACTTAAAATCTTTCGCCACCAATCGTCCCTTATAGATGTGAACATTTTCATCCATATCTATCTTTTTCTTGAAAACCTATTTTCACTCAATGGTTTTTACACCATCAGGCGGATCTATTAAGTTCCAAACTTGATTTTCTCTCATGGATTCTAATTCGGATCTCATGGCTCCAAGCCATTTTTCAGAGTCCGGTCCTATCATTGCTTCACTGTAAGTCTTAGGCTCATCATTGTCTAACAACAATATGTCGCGTTGTCCCGTGGTTAGGAGCGTGAACTTTTCAGGAGCACGACGTGCCCTTTCTGACCTACGCGGGGCTGGTGTTTCAACAATTGGTTCAACAATAACTTATTCATCCAATTGTGGTATAGTAGTAGAAGAAAAAATTTCTGAAGCTTTTTGGATTTCTTCAAGTTGCACCGTTCTCCCACTTATCCTTTTAGAGAGAAACTCTTTCTTTAGAAAAACACTATTACGAGCGACAAACACTTTGCCCTCTTCCCAGTTGTAGATATAATAACCTCTGATTTCCCTAGGGTATCCTACAAAGAAGCATTTATCAGACTTGGAAGAAAGCTTATCAGACGTCATACGTTTTACATAAGCCTCACATCCCCAAATCTTAAGAAAACACAAACCGGGATGCTTTCCAGTCCGTATCTTATATGGTATCCTTTCCACGGATTTAGATGGAACCCTATTAAGTGTGAAAGTGACAGTTTCTAGAGCGTATCCCTAGAAGGATAACGGAAGATCACTATGGCTCATCATAGACCTAACCATGTCTAACAAGGTTCGGTTCCTCCGTTCAGATACTCCAATCCATTGGGGCGTTCCTGGCGGAGTCCATTATGAAATAATTTCACATTGCTTTAGATGTTCACTAAATTCATGGCTCAAATATTCACCACCATGATCAGATCGTAGGAGTTTAATAGTCTTATCCAATTTATTTTGTACTTTATTTTAAAATTCTTTAAACTTTTCAAAGGATTCGGACTTATGCCTTATTAAGTAGATGTAACCATATCTACTAAAGTCATCGGTAAAAGTTATGAAGTACTGAAAACCACTTCTGGCCGTGCAACTCATTGGTCCACATACATCCGTATGTACAAGTCCCAATAGTTCACTTACACTCTCATTATTTCCTGTGAAAGGCGACTTAGTCATTTTGCCAAGTAAACAAGATTCACATGTGTCAAGTGATTCAAAATCAAAAGAACTTAGAAGACCATCTGTATGGAGCTTCTTTATGCGCTTCTCGTTTATATGACATAAACGACAATGCCAAGTATATGTGGGATTCAAATCATTAGGTTTGAGCCTTTTTCGCATCAATGTTATAAATAGGCTTATTCTCAAGATCTAAGTAATATAATTCATTCACCAATGGGTAATACCATAGAGAATATCATTCAAATAAATGGAACAACACTTGTTCCTTATTATGACCTCATAACCATCATGTTCCTCCAAACACTTTGAAGAAATAATGTTTTTATCTAAGATGGGAATATAATAATAATTATTTAACTCCAAAACTAATCATGATGATAATGAAAGTGGATAAGTTCCGACGGTCAATGCAACAACCTTTGCACCATTGCCGACGCGAGCATCCACCTCGCCCTTTACACACTTCCTTGCTTCTTTAAGCCCCTGCAACGATTTGCAAGTATGAATCATTGATTCGGTATCAAATACCCATAAATTATAAGGACGTGTAGCAACATTATTAATTTCAATAACATTGATACCTGAATTAGAAGTGTCTCCACGCTTCTTCTTCAGCTCTTCCAGATAAAACTTACAATTCCTCTTTCAATGACTGGTTTTCTTGCAGTGAAAACAAGGATCACCAGCCGTCGGTTTAGGATTAGGAGCTGCTGCAGGTTTAGGCTTAGTGCCAGAGATCTCATCTGTAGCCTTAGCCTTAGCCTTTCACTTTTGCTTCTTGCTATCCTTTTGAATCAAGTTAACTTAACTTGAACCAGATTTCTTGATGCTTACCTCAACTGTCTTAAGCACCCCATGCAACTCAACCAATGTCTTCTCCATACTATTCATTTGATAGTTCAAAATGAAAGGCTCATAACTCGTGGGAAGCGACTAGAGAATCACATCTGTGACCAAATCAGGGTGTAGAGTAGCATCAAGTTTCTCCAAATTCTCAATGTAACCTATCATCTTTATCACGTGAGAACTAACATAACCATTTTCAGCTAGCCTGCACGCAAACAAGGAATTTGAGATATTGTACCTCTCAGATCTTGCTTGGTTCTCAAACATACCACGGAGTCCTTCAATCATATTGTGGACATCCACGTTCTCATATTTCTTCTGAAACTCACAGGACATAGTGGCAAGCATGAGACAGCTAACATCAATTGCATCATTGATATGCTTCTCATACTTCTTTTTCTGACTGGCAGTAGCATTATCTGGCAGATCATCAGGATAAGGAAGCTCTAGAACATATTCTTTTTTCTCTTGCTTGAGAACAATTCTCAAGTTATGATACCAATCAATAAAGTTTGTTCCAGTAAGCTTCTCTTTTTCAAGAATCGAGCGCAAATTGAAAGTGTTATTAATGGTTGGTGCTATGGTCTACAATAAAAATTATGCGAATATAAGCACTATGTAAATGTAAAACTCTTATTAAACATTTTAATAAAAATTCATTATTCCACTATATGCTTGGAACCGTTTTCGCTCAAAACAACATATAGTGGTTCAAGATCCATATTCAACTTAGATCCTAGTGAGATTAGGCATCACCACTAGAAATTTAGTGACATAAGTAAGCAACACTTTGCTAATCACATCCCTATGTGACTCTTATTTGTTGGCTAGCATCACATGCCCCGACGTCAATATTATGCCCCAAAGCCCAAAACCGTTTTGATAGCTTTGTTAATTAAACCAATACTATGTATATAAATATCCGACAATTACCCTAATAATTAAGATAGTTGAGATACTCTACTTTGACAGACATACCATACAACGATCATAATTTTAATAGGTGCAACTAGTGGAAGGGCATATAATTTAATTTTTTCTTGAGGGAACCTATTCTAACATGTTAATCATATCCAATATAAATAACATATGAAAGAATAGAATGACAGGAATATCATCACATGCAATCATATTAACTGTGAAATAGTATGGTCCTTTCAATTGGTGATCTCCATCTCCATTGCCATCGTCATGTCTCCCGTCCCTTCAACCATCATGCTTGAGGCCTCCATGATTTAATATTTAGCTACTATAACTTATAGCTAGTAATAAATTACATGAGAATATCAAGCATTACAGGTCGACACGTAAGCCGTTATATAATAATATGACAGCCTCAACCCAACTGTAATTAATCATGGCACGCAGGCCATGCAAATCATATACATATATCACATGCATATCTTGGACCATACCATTCACAATATTCTCTATAAAAATAAGTTAGGCGAGAAGCGAATGCTAACGTGTGACCAAAAACGGGTATAACAACCTAGGCGTGTCCGTACGACGGTCCCTGAAACCTCACCGGGAAAATCCTATCGGGAAAATTATATTTGCCCGATTTCGAGTCATTTATAATACCTTAGTTTTCCATTAGATTTTCATAAGTAGACTACAGTTATGATCATGATACTATTGGCTCCTCTACTGACGCACGCAATTAGTCCTGATGGTGATTCCAGCCGGTAGGAACAAGTCGCGCGCACACGGAGAAGAAACACAAATAAATCGATGATGCATGTATCGCTATCCGCCCATTACCTTGTGAAGCTCCCTATCACCATTGATCTAATCAACCCGTACATCAAAAATATGTAATAGATCTAATCTAATACATCAGCATATCAACTATATACACAAGATCCAGATCATAAACTACATAAGGTCGGCTCTGATACCACTGTTAGGGAACGGGTAGGTTACGATAGCATATAAAATTTCTACCGTTCAACCAGGAAACCTTGTAAGAGGGGATCATGGATCGTTACCACTAGACGCGCAGGCGGAGCGAAAGTGAATGTTGGAGCAGCTTGTCCAATATAGTCGCGCGTCGATGTAGAGGAAGTAGTCGATCACGTCAAACGTCTCCTCCTAGTCCAGCCGTTCGGCACCACAGCAACAGCAGCGTCTTCTCGCTGTATCCACACGTACGGGGTTGAAATATCGTGCGCGGCGTGCTAACACCGGCAATACGGTTAGGGTTGTGGGCGAGAAAGAGAGAAGCGCGATGGCTAGGGTTATGGACTGGTGGGTTACCACACCCCTTGCCCCGCCTCCACTTATATAAACCCTTCTAATGGATCTCGACAAGTTGGCCTATTAGTGAACTAATCCCTCACGGATCAATATCCGTATGATCCTCACATACGAATCAAATTCGTAATGTCTCTTGGGCATATCTCTAACAAGTTAATTTTGTACCTTCATGAACATCAAATCGATCCGATCAATTACTATCTATATTTTAGGGTTTAAGTTTAAAAGAGTCTTTCCCTTTAGCCATAAACGTTTGACGACGGTGAGGTAGTGGACGTAGTGACAACATGATGATGAGAGTGCTGCCAACCATAGTGATAAATAATGAAGGTGGCAGTTCCATCGAATTGGTTAGGATATAGGGTAGGACGTGTGTAACTGTCATAGAGTGATATCAACAATGACGTAGGTGACGATAAGTAAAGGTTAAAGGAGGCTGATGGGGGCAATAAAATAAAAAAAGATATCAATTTCATGGGACGGTAAGAGGATAATGATATATAAAATACACGTATTTTTCTATATTTTTCTGTTAGTGATTAGTTCAATTTTGAGATAATCAACAACAAACGAACATAGAATTAAAGGAGTAAAAGAAAAGGATGTTCGAGTTTAAAGATGAAGAAAAAGTGACATGGTACATTAAATCTAGACCGGTTGTTAGCTTCTCCTGTTCAACTATGACAGTCGGTTAATGGATCCAAAGGTCATTGACCCTTCACAACTAGAATATGGCCGAGACTAAACTAGTTGAGTAAAAAAAAAGAGAGAGACTAAGTAAGTTTCTTTTAAAGGAAAAGAAACAAAAGATGACTTTTTTTGCATTATCAATGTATATCTTTCACCTCGAGAATGTATATATATATCTTTATTTTTATATATATTTAACATCCATTAAATATTAATAATAAGATAAAATTATCTAGGTTACACAAGAATCATCATTCACATAAACCTCTATACAAATAATCACCTAAACTTGTAAAGGAAGCTACTGGGGATAGTCTCTCGCATGCATACATCACAATAATACATCCTCACGTGTAAAAAAGTTACATCCTCATGTTGCTTTTGGGACACCTAAGGATACTTAGCCATCACCACCAGTATATATACCTCTCACATCAAGCTTCCAAAAGAGCTTTTTGGGGTTTTCTAGCATGTTTTTATGTATAATGTAACTATTTCATTCATAAAGGCAATTTTTAACTATTTAAAGCTGGTTTATCTATATATAAAACGGAAAGTCTATTTTACTCCTCTAACAATTCATTTTGTTCAATTTACACCTCAAATAAAATCTTGGATCAATTTACTTCTTTAAACAATTTAAATTGGTGTAATTTACTCCATGATATAATTTATATTTTTTATTTCTATTTGTACAATGTGAATTTAGTGTTAAAATTTTACACAATACGTAAGAACTACCTTAACTATAAAGTATATTTCATGCGTAAGTTATATAGTTTAATAATATCTAATATTGTCTTAACTATAGAGTTTTAAAATTATACAATAAATATTTATGAAAGAAATAGAAAAAGTATACTTTTATGTAATGATTGTTATAATATTTTATAGTGTAAAATTTGAGCATCAAATTCAACATGTACAAAGAAAAACAAAAGGGAGAAATTACAATATAGAGTAAATTGCGCCAATTTGAATTGTTTGAGAGAGTAAATTAAGTCAAGAATTTGTTCGGGAATAAATTGAACAAAGTAAATTATGCGGGAGTAAAATAGAATTTTTATGACCTTATATTTTTTCACAAAGCAAATAGGTCAAACAAACAATATGTCTACCTTCTTATGGCCCATCAATCCAATAAACTGAAAAGGCCAGCCCAGTGAAGCCCACTAAGCATGAACCGGCATGCCAATTGCCGAGCTCCGAGAGTAGTGCTGTTCAAATGGGCCGTGCTGAGCGGGCCGGCCTGAAGCACATAATTTTTAGCCCGACTCAAGCACGACACGACCCATTTAATTTAGTGCCAGGCCGGCATGGCCTGAGGCTATGGGTTATGCTTGGGCCGAGGAGGTGGCCCGATGGACGGCACGGGGCCATTTAGCTGTTGGCCCATGAAGCATGATATAGATCCAGTTAAGCACGATCCGAAATTCTGACACTAAAAAGAAAATATATATTACATACTTCAAGAAAACATTATTGGTGTAGCATTAAGGCAACTCTCTCCCAACTTATCAATCCTGAGTTTAAATCCTATATGTAACACCAATTTTTCCTTTATTTTTCATCCCTCAAACACTAATGGGCCAAAATATTTATTGGGCTCATGTGCTTAACGGACTGGCCCGGCACAGATAATGGATTTCAGGCCGTGCCCTGGACCGAGGCCATGGCATGACGGACGGCATGACCCGACCCGAATTAAATTTCGTGCTGTACCAGCCCGAAATCTAACATACCGGACCTTTTCGTGCCTGGACCGGGCCGTGCCGGGCGGCCCGTTTGGCCACCACTACCCGAGAGCACACACGAACGGATAAGCTCCCCCGACCGGCGCCTGCACACGAGTCACGCCATTTTCGCGGTTCCGCCATGGCCACCACCACTCTCCATCCGCAGTTCCGCCCGCCGGTGCGCGCTCCTCATCGGCTTCGTCCGCATCTGTCCCCATTGTCCTCCTTCACCCGCCCACGTACTCACATCCCCGTCCAAGCCTCGGCGGCTTCCACATCCCCGTCCGCGCCGGCGCAGCGGGAGGCCACCGCGGGAGTCCCGTGGGGCTGCGAGATCGAGTCCCTGGAGAACGCGGCGTCGTTGGAGAGGTGGCTCGTGGACTCCGGGCTTCCCGAGCAGCGTCTGGCTATCCAGCGCGTGGACATCGGCGAGCGCGGTCTCGTCGCCCTCAAGAACATCCGCAAGGGAGAGAAGCTGCTCTTTGTGCCCCCTTCTCTCGTCATCACCGCCGTTTCGGTACCGTGTACTTTCATTGTGGGCTGCAGGATGCAGTGGTTTCCATCTTCCAGTATCACCGTTACCATCATTATGCTCGTGTGTACTAGGAGTGGAGCTGCCCCGAGGTAGGGGAGGTGATGAAGAGGAACTCGGTGCCGGACTGGCCGCTTCTCGCTACTTACCTTATCAGTGAAGCCAGTTTAGAGGGCTCGTCCAGGTGGAGCAACTACATCGCAGCGTTGCCGCGGCAGCCTTACTCGCTTTTGTACTGGTATAGCCCAGAACTTTTAGTTGAAATTTATCGGAATCAGGCGAATAGATAGGGTCTTCAGATAACACTCTCAATCATGTACAGCCTTTATGTGTCGTTACAGGACCCGAGCAGAGCTAGATACATACCTGGTGGCTTCTCTCATCAGGGAACGAGCAATTCAGAGGATCACTGATGTGATTGGGACGTATGTTAATCTATCTATGCTTCTAAACATGTACTAATTTAGCAACTTAAGTTGACTCTTCGTCAGAGCTCACATCGGTATTTTGCTTTGTTGATTTTGGCAGATACAATGACCTTCGGGACCGCATATTTTCTAAACATTCAGATTTGTTCCCTGAGGAGGTATGTTCTGCAAAATGCGATATATCAGATGAACAAGAATATTCAGCTAGTTTCAGTACTATGCAAGGAGCATGGGCTTAATTATTCAAACCTTCAGGTTATAGTATAACTAAAAATAGAATATGGTATGTCAGTGTTCAGCTCTGAGTGTTGAAACAAATCTGTAAGAGTGGGTCATATATTAACAAATTGCAACTATACATACTGACCTGGTAAACTATGGACATCAGTTATCATGTTTCACTAGTTCTTTATGTACAGTTAAAACCCGATTGACGTACCACAACTTTTATTTCAGGTGTATAACATAGAGACATTTCTATGGTCCTTTGGCATTCTCTTCTCACGCCTGGTAAGATTGGATCCAGTAATCAATATGACTGTGAATAACCTATATCCAATAATTTTCATTTCTTGTTCAGATCCCTCCTAGTTTTACCTATAGTTCTGAATTCTGATTCTTCAACAGACCTCTTTGTTAAAACTTTGAATTTTATTTCTTCATATCACTTTCAATTTCTGCTGAAAAGAATGTGCGCTTGGGATTGCAGGTTCGTTTGCCATCAATGGATGGAAAGGTTGCACTAGTTCCCTGGGCAGATATGCTTAACCATAGCCCTGAGGTATCACATTTTACACTCTTACAAAGAGTCTTTCCACCAGTCATTTGTTTAAGAAAAAGTTCAGAATTCCTTTGTCACTTTAATTATGCTTCTTTCACACAATCTCGTGGTTCTTCCTTTTTTGGGGGGTAATTTACTTCTTGATTGGTAATTTTTCCAGGTGGAAACATTCTTGGATTTTGATAAATCATCAGAAGGAATTGTTTTCACCACTGACCGTGCATATCAACCAGGTGAGCAGGTAACAGTTTTCATTGATGCCTTTTCTTCTGTTCTTAGTTATCAATCATTGAAATTTAGTTATGAACCTTTTTTTCTAAAAAAAAGTAGTTATGAATAGTCTGTTGGAGTGATAATTACATCAGGACTATTTGTTCATGTTTAGCTGAAATCAAGTTAGTGTTTTACTAGCACATTGGATACATAAGAGTTGAGTCATCATGAACATTGATGTTAAGTTTTTCTGTATCAACTAGAGCACAACATTCCATCCATTTTTATATTTTTTCTGTAGTACACAAATTATATTGTTGGCTCACAGTGAGGCTCCATTAACAGAACAGGTTTTGCCATCCTACTTTAGTTAGTAACACAGTCACATACAGGTATATGGAATTTGTTTGGTTTCACCTGATCACCTTTTGTATGTCTTCATTCAACTGTAACTTGTAATGTTGTATGTACACATATAGTCTATTAAATTGTCTGTTTCTATTTTTTTCTTCTTCAGGTATTTATATCTTACGGTAAGAAATCCAGTGGCGAGCTATTGCTTTCATATGGTTTTGTTCCAAGAGAGGGAACAAACCCAAATGATTCAGTTGAGTTGCTGGTGTCTCTTGACAAGTCTGATAAGTGCTACAAAGAGAAGTTACAAGCACTAAAGAGAAACGGTTTGTCAGAGTAAGTTCTCATATACTTGTAAGCTGTTTACTGATAGACCAAGTTGAAATGCTACATAGATCTGATTAACAGTCCATCCTATGTCCTCTACCTCATCTCTATGTGGAACTCAACATACAATGTTTTTGTATGAGACAAGAAACATAATTTCACGTCTTTTTTTTTATGTTATCATCTTGCTATATGAGCACTGATTAGATTAGACAATTCCTTGGTATCTGATCTCTTATTGATAAATGCAAAATCACGGTGGTTTGATTGCATAATAGGTGCAGACTGCATTTTTTCTGAAAGGGAAACTAGTTCTTTTACCAGAATAAATAGATTCAGATTTTACCTGCATCTGTATTGTTTAATCAGAGTTCTTTTCTCTTAGTATATTCATACAGTTCTCCTGTGTGTTCGAGGGAGAAAATTATTCCGAGTTAAAAAATTCACCATGGATTTGGACATGAATGATTTACTCTTTATGGTTCATGCCATCTTTTTGTTGAGGGAGCTGAACCTACCATCAGCTCAGCATCGTTTGCAGCATATTTTTCTGTTTATTTAACTACCATGTGTTTGTTTAATTATTTATGTTTCCGGTACTTTCAGATTTTGTATCTTCTTTTTTTTGTAATGAGATCAGTATACTTGGGATCAGTAAAAGGGGGTTTGATCACCTTGCACAGATCTGAAAGTTTTCCCTTGCGGGTCACGGGGTGGCCAGTAGAGCTGATGGCTTACGCCTTCCTTGTGGTCAGTCCTCCTGAAATGAGTCAACGCTTTGAGGAGGTTTGTTTCTGTTATTTTGGACCAGACCTTTAAAGTTTGTCACATAGCTAAAATTAGGGGACTGTTGAAGATAAGTTGAGGTTATGGCACTTTCTTTAAATAATCTCTGCCAAATTATGCTTGCAGATGGCTGTTGCTGCATCAAATAAAAGCTCATCCAAACCTGGATTTAATTATCCTGAGCTGGAAGAGCAGGCTCTTCAGTTTATCTTGGACTGCTGTGAATCTAATATAGCAAAATACACGAAGTACCTAGAGGTAAAGTCCTTTGGTGACATTTCTTGCAAAACATATTATTTCACCTCTCATGTGATGTAACAACGGGCCTATCAATATATTTGTAACAATTTCAGTACGTGAACCAATAATTTTTCAGGGTGCCAATGGCTCTCCTCAAGTATCAATGAATGCAAAGCAAGCCAGCAGGACCTTACTGCTTAAACAGTTAGCTAGAGATCTGTGCATCAGTGAACGGAGAATTCTGTATCGAACACAATACGTAAGTCTCCAAAGCTTGTTCTGCTGTGCCTTTTAAATGTGCTTTATGTTGAGATTCTTAACCTCTCACATTTACTCTGACTGGTACCATGCAGATATTACGTAGAAGGTTGAGGGACATGAGAGGTGGCGAACTTAGAGCTCTGTCATTGTTCAATGGACTCAGAAATCTCTTCAAATAATTGTCGCCAGTGTGTTATGTTAGCAAAAGATCTTAGGGGACAGCTTTGGTTTCTTGAACAAATGGTAGTTTTTAAATTCCTTGCAATTCTTAACCATGCCTATTTGTTGAAAACTGCTTTTTCACTAGCCACTTCATGCATCAGGTTCAAATGCTTTGTTCTTGTCAGTTAAAGCTTGAGCTCAATATTACTACATACCAAATCAGGCTGCTGTTTCCTAAGCCACAATTTTTCTTCTTTGGAGAAGCAACTGGATGCAGGATCGGAGTTGCAGTTCAGTAAAGGAATACTTGTACATGGTAACTGATTAGCCACTCTTAGCTTGTATGTACTGTATCTTGCTGACTCAGCGAGTCGGTATATCTTCATTTTGTTCTCATGCATTTGTAATCTGTAGATGAACGGTAATGCGAGAATACTTTTAAAAGTTCGCGTAACAATTCAAAAGGTTTATGCTTCTTTGTGTTACGGGAATTCTGCAGCGGTTGACAAAGGAGGCTGAAACCAACGCAGCCCAGAACTCGGCTTATACTGAGCACCATGAGTTTATTGTAATGTGAGGAATTCTTATCGCTGCCTAGTGCCTACACCAAGTTTGGTCGGCTCATCTCTTGTAATCCTTGAGCTTCTAATCCATGGTGATCTACAAATGTTCCCGCGAGTCTGGTGCACGTCAGTCCACCGGTGACGCAGGTGTGGCAGTGTGAGTCAAAATTTCAGCGCGGAGGCGGCTAAACTCTGGCTGCGTTGACCATCTCGTACCCACCCACCAAGCAGCCGCTCCCTGCCCACTCCAAGGCTTCGCATCCATGAGACCATGAGTAGAAGTTCCATTCGCTGCACAGGCAGGCAAAGCGCAGGGAAGTACTGTAAGAACTACTGATGGCCAGAAACAGCGTCACCGGCGGCGGTGGCTCGCCGCTGTTCGCGACGGAGAAACCGGCGCGGATGGCGGCGTACGCGTACCGGCTGTTCGCGAGCACGATCTTCGCGGGGGTGCTCCTGATATGGCTGTACAGAGCCACGCACGTGCCGCCGAGGAGTAGCGGCGCGCGGTGGTGGGTGTGGCTCGGGCTCTCCGCCGCCGAGCTCTGGTTTGGATTCTACTGGCTGCTGACGCTGTCCGTCCGTTGGAGTCCCGTGTACCGCCGCGCCTTCCCGGACCGGCTCTCGCAAAGGTACTCATCGATGCTGGAGCGCCCATTTTGCCTTGTGAACAGCTAAATTACTGCCTTCTCAGTTTAGTTGGAGCTGGATGATAAAGCGAATCACGACATCCCTGCTTAGATATCATTGATCCGTTAAGAAAAATCATTGCTATTGCGATAATAAAGCTAAGTAAGCATCCTCTGGCACCTCTGTAGATACCGTAGTACCGTAGAGCCTCACATCCAAGACCGGTTACATGGTAGAGCTTCATCCATGACATGCAGTGCCATATATATTTTAATTCTTATGAATGATGACATTATCTATGCAATGGCTGACATTTACAATGAACAGCTACAAAGAGGAGCAGCTTCCCGGGGTGGATATATTTGTGTGTACAGCAGACCCAACTCTTGAACCACCAATGCTTGTCATCTCCACTGTCCTATCTGTTATGGCCTATGATTACCCGCCACAGAAGCTGAACATCTATTTATCTGATGATGCTGGTTCCGTTATCACGTTTTATGCTATGAATGAGGCATCTGAATTTGCAAAGCACTGGATCCCATTTTGCAAGAAGTACAAGGTTGAGCCCAGGTCACCATCTGCCTACTTTGCTAAAGTGGCCAACCCTACTGATACATCTGATCCTGACGAGTGGTATACCTTGAAGGTAGAGCACAAAACTTATGCTAGTTCCTCTACCTGGCCCACTAAATTGCTGACATGGCTGCCTTCTGAATGTGCTTGTAATCTGCCTTTTCTCTTTTATGCACTGCAGGAGATGCACGATGATTTGATAGGTCGTGTGAATTCAGTAGTAAATTCTGGCAAGATTCCTGAGATTCCAGAAGGCATCAGGGGTTTCTCACAGTGGAATGAGAACACAACATCTGGAGATCACCCTTCAATAGTTCAGGTAGAGGTTTTGTTTAACTGTGGTCCCTTCAATAGTTCAGGTAAAGATTTGGTTTAACTGTGGTCTGATCGAAGTTAGACAACTAGAACATGATAGTTGGATTCAAAATTGAACAGATACAAAAATTTGGGATGTTGGTGAAAAGCAATTCTTGTCGCAAGACTACACCTCTCATGTATCATGTTCTTCATAACAACACTTTTGTTTTATGAATGCTTTTCTGAAACCAAGTCAACTGAAATAATGGCAGAGATGTATGCTCTGCCTTAGCATTGGCCTTAAAAAGATGGCTTGGCATGGTTGATACACAACCATTAATGAATTACCACAAAAAAATAATTCTTGTCTGCGTCATTTTAGTGGTTCTTCTAATCAAAGGATTAACAATTGGTAGGTTTTAATTGATGGAAACAAACAAAAGGAAATTGATACTGATGGAAATGCTTTACCAACACTTGTGTATATCGCACGCGAGAAGAGGCCTCACGTACATCACAACTTCAAAGCTGGGTCACTGAATGCTTTGGTACGTATTTTGGCCTCTCATTACTGTAGTCCGGTAGTTTTTATTAATGACCAACTTTCAGTGTGTTTATATAGTTCCTTAATTATTGTTTATAATGCAGATAAGGGTATCCTCAGTGATAAGCAACAGCTCTATCATTATGAATGTGGACTGTGATATGTACTCAAACAATTCAGGGTCAATCAGAGATGCATTGTGCTTCTTCCTAGATGAAGAGCAAGGTCGAGATATTGGTTTTGTTCAGTATCCTCAGAATTTTGAAAACGTGGTGCACAATGACATCTATGGCAATCCTATCAACACTGTCAATGAGGTGATCACAAAAAGTTAACTTTGCATGTCCCGGATTTTCAATGTAGAATATACCTATGTCTTCAGCTGTAAAATACACCATTAAGCCTAATCCTGTTTTATTATTTAATGGAACTGATTTTCAGTTGGATCATCCTTGCTTGGACGGGTGGGGTGGAATGTGTTACTATGGTACAGGATGCTTCCATCGGAGAGAGGCTCTATGTGGACGAATCTACAGTCAGGAGTACAAGGAAGATTGGACTAGGGTGGTGAGGAAAACAGAAGATGTCGATGAATTGGAAGGAATGGCCAAGTCACTTGCAACTTGCACGTATGAGTACAACACCCTTTGGGGAATCGAGGTGTGTATCTCTACTAAAAAACCTGGAAATGCTGTCACTGGTTGATGACACACTTTATTACTCGAGATTGCAGAATTGTCTTCTTTTTTTGTTATGTGTGTACTCTCTAGTACCTTACCGAGATTGAGTTGCTGAATTGCAGAAAGGTGTTAGATATGGTTGCCCACTGGAGGACGTCATTACAGGACTGCAAATCCAATGCCGTGGATGGAGATCAGTATACTACAACCCAGCAAGAAAGGGCTTCTTAGGCATGGCTCCAACCTCGTTAGGACAGATCCTGGTTCAGCACAAGAGATGGACAGAAGGGTTTCTCCAAATATCTCTCTCAAAATACAGCCCCTTTGTACTAGGTCACAAGAAAATCAGGGTGGGCCTTCAAATGGGTTACTCAGTCTGCGGGTTCTGGGCTCTGAACAGCTTTCCCACCTTATACTATGTGACCGTTCCTTCATTATGCTTTCTGAATGGTGCCTCCCTCTTCCCTGCGGTACGTTAAACATCTTTCCTTGCTTATCTGTATGCATTTTGGTCAAAGTCTAAACGAAAACTTTGCATCTTCTGCAAATATTTCAGATAAGCAGTCCCTGGTTCCTGCCCTTCGCATATGTTGTTATTACTGCGTACTCCTGCAGCTTACTGGAATCAATGAAATGTGGTGACACTGCTGTAGAGTGGTGGAACGCACAAAGGATGTGGCTCCTCAGAAGAATCTCCTCATACCTCCTGGCAGCTATTGACACAATCCGCAGAATGCTGGGCATCTCCGAGTCAGGATTCACCCTGACTGCTAAGGTGAGCGACGTGCAGGCCTTGGAGAGGTACAAGAAGGGCCTGATGGAGTTTGGATCCTTCACCACGATGTTCGTGATTATTGCTACAGTTGCATTGCTCAACCTGACATGCATGGTGTTTGGAGCAGCAAGAGCTTTGTTATATGGAGGCACGGCGGACTTGGGAGATTTGTTTCTGCAGGCTGCTCTCTGTGTGCTAGTAGTAACCATCAATTTTCCGGTCTATGAAGCGCTTTTCCTCCGCAGAGATGATGGCAGATTGCCATTTTCTGTCAGTCTTGTTTCCCTCTGCATTGTATTACCACTCTGTATACTGCCGACCAATATGTAAATGAAGTTGATGAAACATAAGAAATGCAGTAATATTGTGTCTTCCCCAAGGGAAAAGGCTATATCACGTTCATCGACAGCTCTGAAAATGTCGCAGTATTTTGTTTGTAAATTTGCTCAGGAACTGTAATCTGAGAATTCTGCGGGCACACCACTCAATGAAAGTTAAAACAAAACCCAAGAGGCGGCGGGGATCAGGGTTGGACGTGACAGTTATTCGGAGTCAATTCAGATTCACCAATAAAGGGTTACACCATAGAAAGGGGGTGCGAAAAGAAAATTACAGTGAGGCGTCAACTTGAACTGACGATAAGCCCGGCAAACCGCATATACACAAGTCTGGGCGTTTTAAGCAGACATTCATCAGGGTAATTTCCTTGCGTACGGTCACATGCAGTTCTCGTGTCTCTGACGAGTGCTAGGCAGTATCGAAAAGCTCAAGACCAGCCTGCCACTGCCAGCGGGAGAGCCACGCCTACTTATAACCATCACAGAACTGCACCAAAGCTGGATCATTTGTATTGTATTCCTCTGCATCACGCGGCACTTGACTCCTCAGGATTGCGTGGGACTGGGCGAGACGCAGCAAAACCATTTCTTCTGCGAATCAGATAGATCACAACACATTGTTACTGGCAATTTATTGAAGCCCCCCCTTAGCTAGGAACATGCAGATTTCACCGAAAAAAAAATTGATCTGGTGATAGGGAGAACAAATTCCGCGTTCAAAAATTCGGAACAGCAAGACTACGTGTAAAAGGAGGGAAGAAAAGTTTAGCGCAGGATGGACATATGCGTACCGATGCGCTGGTCCTGGAATTGTAAGAAGTCATCTTCTCGGTCCTGGGGTCCTTGCTGGAGTCCTTGCTGTCAGCCGAGCTGTTGCTGATGTGGCCTTTCTTTGGGGCCTTCTTCTCATCCCTGGCTTTGCTGAAGATCACCGTGAACCCGTCGGCAGAGGCCGGGTTGTTGACGTCCCATTCTCCGAATTTGGGTAGAGTGCGACCAGTGTCCTACCATTGCAGGAGCTGATCAGTCAGCTAGAAATTATTGTTCAGTTCGATCTCGGAGGAGGAAAAAAGGGCCGGAATGAACTGAGATGGCATATGCATCAAGGATGCGTTGGAACAGAACAGGCGGATGATTCTGCACTCACCGACATTCGTCGCAGCTTTCTTCAACAGGCCGCAGAAAAATTTTGCCCTTGCTTGTGATCCGGCGCTCGCAAGGGGCAAAATTTTCCCCGGGGATGAGAGGGGAAGGAAGGGTGTGGCCACAATGCACAGGAGACGAATCGGGACGCGGCAGCAGCCTCCTACGTATATCTTCTTTATAGTACCTATTAATGGCATGTTTTGCATGCAACTGCTACCTAAAAATTGACCAGAGTTGAAACGAATTATCATTCGCAGTCCTCTTTTCTTGTCCTCTTTCTTTCGGCAGCCAGAGCGAGAGTACCACCGAGCTGTCCATCCAGCCAGCAGCTCCTGCCATGACAAGTGGACCGTTGCATCTGATGGCGGGCTACTGGGCTGGGATGGAATTGAGCTGCCATGCCAGAAACGCCAATCTGGATCTGGGCTTGAGAAGGGGGAGTCAGTTTTTTTAATTTTTTTTTATTCAAGGGGGAGTCAGTTACTCGCGTGGAGGCTGTCAAACACTAACGACGTGTAATCGCCGCGCCCCTACGGTTGTTGAGATGGAGATGAAAGGGGTCGTAGTAGTATGGTGTTTGTACTTTGTAGAGCTACGTACTGCTGCGAAATTGAGTAGAACAGTTTGGCAGGCTGAGAGTTAACCTGGAATTAGACCATGGCAGCTGTAATATATTGCAAACCTCAATTTCACGGGTTGAGTAGTCAAATTTCACATTATTAGTAGATAGACTAAAGACAGTTTACTTTATTGATAAAAACGAATTACACCAATGTTTCCCCATAATTAAAGGACCTGACCGACATAATAATCCTAACCATGTTCCTGACGCTAATCTAGACCTCCGAGACCTAACATTAATTCCTAACCCGACAGCACAGCACTCCACCCAAGTATGAATATGGGAGAAACCAGATCACGCCTAAGGCTCATCACACCAACACGAATAGAGAGATGACTGCCACAACCATGAACCCTATTACGATGGACGAAACAACGCTAAGCACGCGCCGGGTTGACGCACCGCTGGCCTCCGGCATCGGGCTCGGGCTCGGTGTGGACGCGGCGGCGCCGCCGGTGGATGATGAGTCGCTTGAACCGGACGGCGGCGGCGCGCCGATGTCACGGGAGGTCGACGAGGTCGCCGGGACGGGCGCGCCGGCGGGGACGACGGGGGTGGTGGCGGGCGCGCCGCCGGTGAGCGTGGAGGGCGCCATGACGCGCGCGATCATGCGCTGGCCCGCCTCGCAGTGGCCCGGGACGCCGCTGATGAAGTAGAAGGGGCCGAAGGTGTCGAAGGGGAACTTGGTGTCGCCGTCAGTGAACCGGCTCATCGGGGTCTCCGTGCTGCACTGCTTGTAGTCGTCGTGGCTCACCCGCAGCACCGAGTCGTTGGCGTACTTGAATTCTGCATACATGATCGCGAATCACGGTGCGTCAAAATTGATCGATCGATCAAGGAAACAATTCTGTATGCTCGAACAGGAACAGCGAGATGAATATGAATGATTATTACCCAGAATGTCGCCGACTTGGAAGCGGTTCCTTTTGGCCCAGTGGTTGTACGACTCGGTGCCGTTGCCCGATGGCACCGTCCACCCCTTCTCGTCGCCGACGTTGAACACCGTCGGTTGCAGCGACGACACCGAGGCCACGAGGAGGGCGCAGGACGCGGCGATCACCGCGAAGCAGAGTAGGCTGCTGGCCGCCATTGACGCGAAGATCAGGCTGGAATGATGAGAACGATCTCTCTATACCCGATCTAACTCGAATTGCTATAGAGCACACTACTGGTTGGATCGGAAGAACTGAACCTTGAACTGGTTGGTATGTGAGGTATGGCTTGTGTGCGGGCAGGGGCTTATATAGGCCGCCCCGAGAGGAGGAGTGGCGCCGGCGATCGAGGGCGGAGTGGGTCCCGTACGTGCGAAATGGCCGGGTGGTTGAAGACTCGGAGCGAAGAGATGTTGCTTCTCTAGGAGAGGCTGGAGCCGTTGATCGGCGCCTTCCAGCGTCCGTTGGATGGTCCGTGATTGGCGCTTGACTCGGTAAGCCGCGCCGCGGGGGATCGTGGCGTGCTGCAGTTATGGATTTCGTATCTAGTGTACTCCAGTCCCTCCCTCCCCTAGTAAACCGTCGAGTTCGGACCAGTCAACAGGTCAGCAACGCGAAGCAAACAGTACACCGCACGCATGGTTGCCGATGGGCTGCATTGACGTTGGGCTGGATCTTACAGCCGTTGGTGGGTTGGGCCATCGTACTGGCCTGGGCTGTATTCTTTTCGAGGTGAAGACGAAACAATAGGCGTTCGTAACCTCCGTTAGGACGCGGGTTCTCGTGAATCTGTCAAAGATTGTTCCAATCACATTAACCAAAAAACCTTGTCTAACTCTAACCCAGAGACTGCTCGGCGGCGGCGGCGGCGGCGTGTTGAGATGGCCGACGTAGCGGGGAGCCAGCCAGCCGCGGTAGCGGAGGGCGTTGTGGAGCAGCCCCCGGAGCTGTCCAAGCGCGCGAGGAAGAAGCTGCAGAAGAAGGAGATGCGGGCGGCGCGGAACGCGGCCCGGAAGGCGGCGGACAAGGAGCGCCATCGCGCCAACGTGGAGCAGCGGAGACGCGAGCGGGCGGAGGAGCTGGCCGCGGCTCCGTCAGAGGAGGTGCGCCAGGAGATATTGGCGGCGCGACGGGAGTCGCGGCGACAGCGTGTGGACCATAACGCCGAACAGCGCTCGGCGCGAGCCGAGCGGCTCCGCCGGGCGGCAGAGGGCGCGGGACAGAAGGTGGTGCTCGACCTCGAGTTCGCGCAACTCATGCGGCCAACCGAGATCCATAGCCTCACGAAGCAGGTGGAACTACCCTTCTTTACTCTGTTTTGAATGCCAAGTAATTTATCGTGATATTTGGAACGAAATTACTATGATTTTTCTTCAAGCAACAACTCATCTGGGGATATGAAATTATGGAGTTGTATGTGGAACAATTATAAAATTGCGAATCAAATGCATTTGAAGGAGCATAGAATTTGATAAATTAGTAGCTAAGAATGGTTTCAATTGATACCGAATGACTTTTATTTAGTGCTCTCAATTTTTTGGGCCATGTTTATTGTCTATGCCAAGGTTGTAAATCTGATCCATAGTGTATGCATGAGTGGAATTGTTCCTTCTTTGGTTTCGAAAACTGATCTTATCGCAGCTGTAGGAATCACATCTGGTGTTATCGTTTGGAGGTGCTGTGCCAACGTTTGTTTGATGCTCTGTACCTCTGTCTTCATTGCATAGTATATTGTTCAAATATCTCCTGTCAAGCACCAATGGACCATATCTTCTGCAGCCATAAATTTAATAGTATACTTGGAGTAAACATTTTTACTGATGCGAGTTGCAGATTATGTACTGCTATGCAGTGAATAGGAGATCTGCAAATCCAGCTCACCTGTGGTTGACAGGTTGCAATGGAGAAATGGCGACCCATCTTCAGAAACTTTCTGGTTATGATAAGTGGTTCATTGAAAAGGAGGCCAAGTCTTATATTGAAGCATTTGAAGACCGCAAAGAAAACCTTGTGTATCTTACAGCAGATGCTGAGACCGTTCTTGATGATCTAGACTTGTCGAAAATATACATCATTGGTGGCCTGGTGGATCGAAACAAATGGAAGGGCATAACACAGGAAAAGGCAGCTGCTCAGGGCATTCAAACTGCGAAGCTTCCAATCGGAAACTATCTAAAGCTGTCAAGTTCACAGGTGAGGCATCAGGATGTTTCTGCAATTTTTTTGCTACACTAATGTTACCTTGGTTAGTTATGGCCTCTTGGTTGTGGTCTAGCCACTTATTGTTGTTTCTGTTCTAAATCTGAACATCTGACCTATTTTGTGTTCTTCTTTCTTCTTAATATAAAGATGCACAGCTCTCTTACACGTTCAAAAAAAAAAAAAAAAGAATGTGCCAACATGCCCAGTTGATGCAATAATATCTTGTAGGCTACAATGTTGGTTGTGCATATGAGACATTTTTATCAACATGTTAAAATATTTTGAAGAACGTTTAGAGGAAAAAGAATCACACATGTTTTTTTCTGCCAATCTTCTGTAAAGATTCTCATTGTAGTGTAGCAATCAGACAGTTATAGTTTAAGATATGTTTATTTGCTGCTTATCATAAACCACTGCCTCCCGTTATCAGTTTTTTCTGGGACTTTTTTTAAAAGAAAAATGGTCTGTCTAAAATGTGTATATTAGGATTATTTTATGTCATCAGAACCTGTTGGTATTATAATATTGGTTTCTGAACCACAGAGAATGTTTAGAAAGGTAATTGATCTGCTCGTGTCAATCATGCAGGTTCTTACAGTTAACCAAGTGTTTGAGATACTGTTAAAGTTTGTGGAAACAAGGGACTGGAAAACCGCATTCTTTGATGTGATCCCACAGAGGAAGCGAGGTGAGGCTGAAGCTGAAGTGGGCAAAGTAAGCTTGGATGATGATGCAGCTGAAGCGGGCAAAGCAAGCTTGGATGATGATGATGATGCAGCTGAAGAGGCCGCAAATGGGGATAATTCGAAGGAAGACATTAACATGGGTTTTGATGAGGACGCAGATGATGACGATGATGCAGACGAGGAAGAACTTGAGGTTGAAGAGATTGACGTAGCTAAGAAGAGGCAGTGCGTTAGACCCGCCGGGAACGAAGAGGCTGATGAGGAGCACTCTGCTGCTGTAGCAGAGGCGACGCCAGACGTTCAGCAGGCTGAGCAGGCCACTATAGAATAGAATCAAGCTGCTTTATACTGGAGAACAGTGAACCTTACGTTTGTCACTGCTTTGAACTGTAGCCTTCTTTATTTATTTGGATTTTTGGGGTTAATCTTCCTGACTGATATCCGTGTACTATTCCATTCTCTCGTGTGTTTGAACGTAACCCGTGCCCTTTGAACCATCTCTTGTACAACTGCCCCAATATATATAGTAATGTAGTTGGATGCTGAGATTGTTTTCAAAGTAGGGCCGGGAGATGCATGATGCCGTTGCAGCACGGACATTGCTCTCTCAAAAGGAAAGGACACAGTTGAAGTCTCGTCTAGAACAATCGAACGTACGTTGGAGTCTTGTATTGGTACGTAGTACAGTAACAATTACGGGTAAACTGTTGCGCATCGTGCTGCGCATCCGCAGATGCATGGCTACAGGCCAGCACAGACGTTTCGTCATGCACGCAGCGCAGGCGGTACGTGCGGCAGCAACAAAAATGGATCTGACCTCACGCGGTCGTGCGTACAGTAGAGGGAGAAGGGAGAGAGAGAGAGAGAGATAGCATAGGGAAGGAGCTAGTAGGAAGCAGAGAGAGAGGGCGGGATGGAGAGAGCTCACATAACTAGGCGTGCTGCGATCTGCAGTTCCCGAAGCGGCAGCGAGCAGTGCATGCACTGGAGCAGGGGAAACGAAACGAAGACCTGATGATACAGCAGCATGCATGCTGCCAGAATAGGTTTTGATTTTAGTAAACCCGGCAGGATTAGCGCAGCGTGCTTGACGGCACTTGTCGCGCTGCAGCCTCAGCTACAACACGTTCCGGCCGTATCCCAAACCCGAATTGAGGCCATCGGAGAAATGAGTTCCGATGCATAGCCACCGATCATCGGTTCGTCCCTTGACGAGTTTGTACAGTTTTGATGTCGTGGTTGCCGCATCACGGGGCAGTAGTGTGCCGTCGTTGCAGCTGCCGACCACAGCCCTCCGTATTTTTGGAGGCCATACGGGAGGCTATACCACTCTTTCCATTGGTTCAATGTAACATTATTCGTCTCCTGCACATTCGTGTCCCGGTGTACTTATTTCATTCGTTTCCCAGTTGGGTGGTTCAAGTCAAACTTGCAACGCGTAGGAGTACAAATAAAGTACCTAGGCGCGCGCATGAGGTGATCAAGCCAATCAATCATCGTAGGAAACATTGCATTAAACGACGACGATAGGAATTCCAAGACGCATAAATAAAGAGTAAAACTGAAAGCAGGAAAATAATAATCTCTACTACTACTAGAACAGCAAGCACTCGAGCAACTTGACATAGCTAGGATACCTCTGATGATGAACTAAACTAAATCACTACTCCACGGCACTGGCGGGCAACAGATCGAGAGATCAACTGGAACTAGTGGTGCACTACACATCGGCCGGTACCACACACTTCTTGATGCGTTCATGCAGCACAGGTTGTTGAAGAACGAACCAAGATGAACCAACTACTTGTACGCGAACGGGTGCTCGAAGCTCGCACCAGCCTGCGACGCGCTGCCCCCGCTCCCGTCGCCGCCACCGTTGCCGACCGGCCCGTACGGCCCGCCGCCGGCTCCGTAGTAGGCGACCGTGGCGTGTTCGCCGCCGTACGTGTCGTACGGGTACGGCAAGTACTGGTGCGGCGGCGCGGCGAACCCTTGGTGATGCTGCAGCGGCACGGCGCCGTACATGTGCTGCATCGTCTGCATGTCGTGGTGGTGGTGGTGGTGGCGTGAAGAGGAGGACTTGACCATGGCGGAGCGGTTGTGGTGGTCGCCGCCGCGCGCCTCGCCCTCGAGGTCGCGGTAGCGGTGGAGGTAGACGCTGAGCGGCTCGACGTAGTCGTCGAAGCCGAGGCGGCTCATGGCCCACAGCACGTCCTCGGCGGTGATGGTCTTGCGCTGCTCGCGCTGGCACCGCTCGTTGGCCTCACCCGTGATGAAGCTGATGTACTCCGACACGCACTCCTGGATCGTCTCCTTGGCGTCGTCGGAGATCTTGGCGTGAGGGGGGAGCACGCGACGCATGATGCGGATCACGTTCGCGATCGGCATCAAACGGTCCTGCTCGCGGATCGCCGCAGGATGCTGCTGGGCCTGCTGCTGCTGCTGCTGCTGAGACCCGTTGTTCGCGGCGCCACCGGAAGGGAAGCTCATGCTGGACTCCATTGGCTACTACTACTGCTACTATACCTGATGAAGAGCTGCACTACTAGCTAGGGTTGTTGTTGTTTCAGAGAGAAGACGGTGGCTTGGTGTGTGTCGTTCTTGTGGTGTGTGAGGGTGCGTTAAATAGGAAGCTAGGAGGTGTTGACTACCAGGTACTACTATACAGTAGCTAGTACCTATAGATAGAGAGGGAAGCGAAGCGAAGGCATGCATCCACAAGCGTCTGTTCATGACAAGTGGCAGCGGACGCTATGAATCACTGCTCCGTCAGCGCGCGTGGGTGAGTTGTCACATGCGGAAGATGAACGTGAAAACGGATGAATCGGCCATAGTAGTAGTAATGTTGTTTTTTTTTATTTTTACGCCTCTTCGGTAGTAGTAGGAGTACACAACTGTACTACTACTGTAGTATGGATTACACAACTGCAGTATCCAACATGTGCCCCCCCCCCCCCCCCCCCCCCCACACACACACACACAGGTAGCAGAACATTGTATACTACTATATGGCTTGTTAGACTACCGTCCGCAGCCATGAAAGGTTCCGTAGACGAAGGACACGTCACAATGCCTTATTTTGCAAATATTCATTTTACTATTAGTTGGTTTTCAATTTGAAAACGTAGTGTCGATGTTCACGGCAATTGAAAAGGGGACAACCAAGCAATTCCTATTTCAATGCTTCTCTCTGCTTCAGCTTCACGGCTTCTATCTCAGTGGTTCACGCCCCCAAAGAAAAAATTAGGCTACACACTGGCGTGGCGGATATGTTTGGCAGTAACGTGCTGGTGCTTAGCCGAGTCTGGCAAGACAGCATCACAGATGCAACAAGGGAATATCATCAGGCGTGCAAAGAAAAACATGAAAACTAAAGCACGCGATTATTGGGCCGCAACGCGCTTGCATCTTACTTCATCATGGGCTGCTAGGCTTACCGCGGATGGGCCATGTTGTAACGCTTGTGAAGCCTTCTCACGGACATGAATCACTATTAAGATTTTTTTTTTCTAGAATATGTAGGAGAACTGCACATCTTTTCATTAAAGAGAAGAGAAAATATTCCTTGCAGTAGCTTTTGTCCCACCAGTATGACCTTTATTTGACATCCAATATTATTTTATTTAGTGCTATACGTTAACATAGGTAACATTTATTTGATAGTTGCAGCACCTAAGTTTATATATTCACTTTATATCACAAACTATAGGCAAATGAAATTGTCTAACTGATGATGTATGCTACGTGGCTACTGTTTATAATGTGACAATCATGAAACATTCTTGATGGAACATATGAATTAACTTTATGTTACAAATATTAGACGGATGATGCTGACATATTCGAGAACAATTAAACATCATAAGTTTATGTTACGTCACACTCCCCCCCCCCCCCCCCACACACACACATACGCACACACGAGCTCTTTACACACGGGCCATTTTCAATATGGTACACACAAAAGTTATTTTGAACTGCTACTTCGGACTTCTCTTATTATCCTTTTTCTTTCCAATTCAAGAAAATATCATGTTTTAGCTAGGCTAGAGAAACAAAATCAGATATTATGTGTATAAGCATAATGCATATGGTTTTTCGCATATCTTATATTTTAAAATTATGTACAAAGTTCATTTGACTATGCATAATGTTAAGAAGGGACTATATATAACGACGTCATCTTCTTGATCATATGATCTTTGTTTCATTATATATAACAACACAAAACTGATTTTTAAGTGTAGTAAATCAATCTAATCAATTCTTCAATGCATGCAAAAAAAATCTAATTCATTTGGGTGTTAAAATAATCAATGCATTAAATGTGTCTTTCCAAAATAAACAATTAATGGTCTTTGCTCTTGAGATCTGATCAAATGGACGGCTTATAGTTGTTTAAGACTATCTTAAAATCTCTCACATATAACTTATTTATTTTTATATGTATTTAATCCATAAAAGGATTAACACGGAGTTAGAAACTGTATTTATGTAGCTCGCTGGCCGACAAGCCTAAGCTTGTCGATGTTGCCACTGCCGGCAACCTCGCTCATCATCTTGGCCGTGACCTGGGACAGCTCCTACTTAGTGGTGCTCGTGGCGGCGGCCTCGTGGTAGCGGCGCAGGTAGGTCCCCATGGACTCGATGAAGCGGTGGAGTCTAAGGCTCCTGAGCGCATAGGTGATGTCATCGGGCGTCATCATGGTGCACTCGTCCTGGTTGCAGCACTTAGCCGCCTCATCGGCGACGATGTTAATGAACTCCACCGGACAACCCTGGGTGAGGTTCTTGGCGCCGTTGGAGACCCGCGCATCTGCCACGAGCACCAAGCATATCATATGCTCCATGTTTGAATGTGGCAGCTGGTATTTAAAGACCATAATTTAAGTGTTGTGTGGTGTAAAAAAAATATATCCAACAACATCATACATAAATACAACAAATAGATGCTTCTATCTTAAAATTGCAAGACCATCATGGTATTGGGGACATTAAGTATTGTTAAAATACATCAGACAATGTGAGACAAAAACATAATAGATATATGGTTCCATCTTAAAAAATTATAATGCGTGAGGACCGGCCAACGACCGGGTGGTGAAACGCCATGATTGGCAGCCTACCCGCATAGGTTTAATGACTGGTATCAAAATTTGGACGTCTAATCCGGTTTTTCCCTAGTTTCTCCATGATATGTCTTGGCTAGAATAAGGTTTGCACTCACGTGCGCTCTTAGTGATATTGTGCATTTCTCACACATTGAATGGTCTCTAGCCCGTCCAATCTTTGTATTTGGTGTGTGCTTTGGACGCGCACGCGTGTGCGTACGTGAGGTGTTGAGTGTGTTGTTG
Source organism: Eleusine coracana subsp. coracana (assembly GCA_032690845.1). Classification (NCBI taxonomy): domain Eukaryota; kingdom Viridiplantae; phylum Streptophyta; class Magnoliopsida; order Poales; family Poaceae; genus Eleusine; species Eleusine coracana. Next base: position 66,057,485 of record CM064420.1, read on the forward strand.
TGTGTGTTAGTCGTGTATGTTCGATGATGTATTCTCTCAAAAAAAAAGTTGCAAGAAGTTATGGCATTTATGTGTTACTTGGATTTTGTGATGCAAAATACATGAGATAATGTTAAAAAGGAATACCACAATAGATGATTTCCTCTTAAAGCTGTGAGATTTTTATGGTATTTGAGTATGGTGTAAAAATACAACCGATAATGTCAAACAGGAATGTGACAATAGATAGTCATGTATTAAAGTTGCGAGACTGTTATGGTATTTGTTTTGTGATACAAAAATATATTCCACACCGTCAGACAAGAATATAATAAATAGATGATTCCCTCTTAAAGTTGCAAGATCATTATGATATATGGGTGTTTCGTGACATAAAAGTACATAATGCCAGACAATAATAGGATAAATTATTTGTTCCATCTTAAAGTCATGTTATGTTATTTAGACACTACATAGTGCAAAAATACATTCGATAATATCATACAAGAATGTAGTAGATATATGGTTCCTTCTTAAAAAGTTACGAGACAATTATAGTATTTGAGTGTTTCGAGAAGCAAAAGTGCATCCGACAATGGTCTAGCAAGAATACGAAAAATAGATGATTCCCCTCTTAGAGGTGCAAGACCATTATAATATTAGAGGCTGATGCAAAAATACATCAGATAATATCAGATAAGAATATAAAAATAGACAGTCCTCTCTTAAGGTTATAGACTGTTATGATATGGGTGTTTCCTGATGCAAAAATACATTTGGTAATGTCGGACAAAAATGCGACATGATGTGTTAAGTGTGTTGTGTTATGTGTTAGTCATGTACATTTAATGATGTAACCTCTCAATTATGATATATTATGTCAATGGGTGTTACTTGTAATTTGTGACGCAAAATACATGAGACAATGTCAGAAAGGAATGCGACAGTAGCTGATTTCCTCTGAAAATTATGATATTTTTGTAATATTTAAGCATGACCTAAAAGTACAACTGATAATATCAAATAAGAATGTGACAAATAAAATAGTCTCCTCTTAATGTTGTGATATTGTTATGGTATTTACGTATTTTAAGAGCAAAAGTGCATTCGATAACATCAGACAAGAATATGATAAATTTGATGATTTTCCTCTTAAATTATAATATGGTTGAAAATATACGGATAACATTACATAAAAATGTGACAAAACATCAGATAAGAATGCGACAAAACATCAAACAAGAATACAACAAATTTGATGATTTTCCTCTTAAAGTTGCAATACCGTTAAAAATACATGGATAACATCAGACAGAACGCAACAAAACATCAAACAAGAATATGTCAAGTTATATAATTTACCTCTTAAAGTTGCAACATTGTTAAGAAACGGATAACATCATACAACAATACAACAAAAATTAATATTAAATAAGAATGCCACAAATAGATAGTCTCCTCTTAAAGTTGTGAGACTGTTATGGTATTTACGTATTTTGAGAACAAAAGTGCATTCGATAACATCGAACAAGAATACGAGAAATTTGATGATTTCCTTCTTAAAGTTGCAAAATCATTAAAAACACATGGATAATGTCAGACAGGAATGCGACAAAACATCAGATAAGAAAAGAATGTGACAAAGCATCGGATAAGAATATGATAAATTTGATGATTTTACTTTTAAATTTGCAATACCGTTAGAAATACCGGATAACCTCAGACAAGAATGCGACAAAACATAGAACAAGAATATATCAAATTTGATGATTTACCTCTTAAAGTTGCAATACCGTTAATAAATGGATAACATCAGACAACAATGCGACAAAAAAGTATATTTCTTTTTAAATTTGTGAGAATATTATGATACTTATTAGGGCTTATGTGGCGTAAAAGTACAACTAATAATATCTAATAAGAATGCGACAAATAGATAGTCTCCTCTTAAAGTTGTAAGACTGTTATGGTATTTACGTATTTTAAGAACAAAAGTGCATTCGACAACATCGAATAAGAATACAACAAATTTGATGATTTTCTTCTTAAAGTTGCAAATCCATTAAAAACACATGGATAACGTCAGACAGGAATGCGACAAAATATCAGATAAGTATGTGACAAAGTATTAGATAAGAATACAATAAATTTGATGATTTTACTTTTAAAGTTGCAATACCGTTAGAAATACCGGATAACCTCAAACAAGAACGCGACAAACATCAAACAAGAATATATCAAATTTGATGATTTACCTCTTAAAGTTGCAATACCGTTAATAAATGCATAACAACAGACAACAATGCGACAAAAAAGTCTATTTCTTTTTAAATTTGTGAGAACATTATGATAATTATTAGGGCTTACGTGGCATAAAAGTACAACTAATAATATCAAATAAAAATGCGACAAATAGATAGTCTCCTCTTAAAGTTGTGAGACTGTTATGGTATTTACGTATTTTGAGAATAAAAGTGCATTCGATAACATCGAACAAGAATATGATAAATTTGATAATTTTCTTCTTAAAGTTGCAAAACCGTTAAAAATACATGGATAGCATCAGATGGGAATGCGACAAAACATCAGATAAGAATGTGACAAAGCATCGGATACGAATACGATAAATTTGATGATTTTACTTTTAAAGTTGCAATACCGTTAGAAATACCGGATAACCTCAGACAAGAACACGACAAAATATCGAACAAGAATATATCAAATTTGATCATTTACCTCTTAAAGTTACAATATCGTTAATAAATGGATAACATCAGACAACAATGCGACAAAAAAGTCTATTTCTTTTTAAATTTGTGAGAACATTATGATAATTATTAGGGCTTACGTGGCATAAAAGTACAACTAATAATATCAAATAAAAATGCGACAAATAGATAGTCTCCTCTTAAAGTTGTGAGACTGTTATGGTATTTACGTATTTTGAGAACAAAAGTGCATTCAATAACATCGAACAAGAATACGACAAATTTGATGATTTTCCTCTTAAAGTTGCAACACCGTTAAAAACACATGGATAACATCAGATAAGAATGCGACAAAATATTAGATAAGAATGTGACAAAGCATCAGATAAGAATACGATAAATTTGATGCTTTTACTTTTAAAGTTGCAATACCGTTAGAAATACCGGATAACCTCACACAAGAACACGACAAAACATCGAACAAGAATATGTCACATTAGATCATTTACCTCTTAAAGTTACAATACCGTTAATAAACGGATAACATCAGACAAGAATACGACAAATTTGATGATTGTCCTCTTTACTACTAAAATACACGAATAACCTCAGACAATAATGCGACAAAACATCGAACAAGATATGTCAAATTTGATGATTTTATACTCTTAAAGTTTCAATACCGTTAATAAACGTATAACATCAGATAATAATGCAACATTATCTGTTAGTAGTGTAAGTTTGATGATGTAACCTCTCAGTTATGGCACGTTATGCTATTGGGTGTTACTTGTAGTTTGTGACAAGACAATGTCAGAAAGGAATGCGAAGGAGCTGGTTTCCTCTGAAAGTTATGAGATTTTTATAGTATTTAAACATGACACAAAAGTATACCATCTAATAAGAATGCGACAAATAGATAATGTCTTCTTAAAGTTGTGAGACCATTATGGTATTTGCTTATTTTGAGAAAAAAAAATGCATTCAATAATATCAGACAAGAATATATCAAATTTGATGATTTTTCTCTTAAAGTTGCAATACCGTTAAAGATACCTAGATAACCTTAGACAAGAATGCGATAAAACATGGGACACGAATACGACAAATTTGATGATTTTCCTCTTAAAGTTGCAAACCGTTAAAAATAGACAAATAACCTCAGATAAGAATGCGACAAAATATCAGACACGAATACGACAAATTTGATGATTTTCCTCTTAAAATTGCAATACCGTTAATAAACGGATAACGTCAGATAACAATACGACAAAAAGGTTATTTCTTTTTAAATTTATGAGAACATTATGATACTTATTAGAGCTTATGAGGGGAGACCCTTAACGTGATTGGGAAATTGTTCAAGTTATAACTGATAAGTAAGATAAAAAATAATGTTCAAGTTAACTAAAATTGATGTTATGTATGAGACGGAAATGGAAAATGTGTTTGGGAAACAAATACATTCGATTTATTCATAATTATTCCGCAGCTTCATGTCCAAGGATTTATAACTGGAAGACAAATCCAGTTGTTGTACATGACACAAAGCGCAAAGTACACGCATGCATCTCGCTGCCTCGCTCGCTCACAGCAGGACATGGACCATGCAACGCACGTTGTTCTAGTTTTGCGAACTGGCGCCGCTCGCCCCCTCCCCCTGATCGACGACCCTCTGCTCCGCGGCCTTCTCCCTACGGATCCTCTGCTCCCGCCGGCGCATCATGGAGGCGACTCTCTTCTTCTCAGCCACGATCGCGCTCATCTCCAGGATCACCATCCCGGGGCCCGCATCCTTCTCGCAGAGCCCATCGATGGCACGCGTCACGTCCTCTTCGTTGATCACCTTCCGCCTGCCGTCCGCGGTGGCATTGTTCGCGGACTCGAAGGCCAGCCTGACCATGGCCTCGGTGATGCAGTCGTCGATGGTGTCCAAGGCGCATTCCGGAATGTCCTGGTAGTACTGCTCGTCCTTGAACTCCGGAATCAGCAGCGACTTGACCGCGTCCAGCGGCAGCACGCGGTCCGGCGAGGTCTCGCCCATGCTCGACTCCTCCCCGTCGTCGTACTCCTCGTCGATGACCTCGGCAGCAGCGTCCACGACCTCGCCTGCATATACAGCACATGGAAATAAATTAGAATGACATGTTATATATCATTATTGTCATATACTCCTATACTGCAACAGAAGTAATATTGTACATTTCCAAAAGAGAAGGGTGATGATGCTCGTACCTTGTTGGTCGGCCATGGTTTCTCTCTCTATCCGCTGCGACTAGAGATCGCCTTCAGAGTTACTACCAGTAGTAGAGAGGTGTGCCGCTCTCTCCTCTTGCCGTGTTCATATATAGCAAACCCGTGCCGTCTATGCCAATGATGGGCTGAGATAAACCAAAACCGTCGCCTTAATTAATTACCTTTCTGTACTGGCGTTTTCTCACCATACTGCTGGCAGTAGCAGGCCACGCTTGTCGCGAAGCTAGCTTTCTGTTGACTGGAGAAGTGGTACCGTTCGATGAACGAGTGTGCCTGGCGCACCGTGCATGCAGCGCGAGCGTGGTTTGTGTTGGCCTTGCCATGCATCTCGACAAAGAAACGGCGAGTTCATTAGCTTTTACATGAGAAAGAGGCCAGAGGGATGCGCTAAGCAAGCTATCAACGGACGGCGTGACGCCACTGTTGGTTCATGAACGCGATACATGCAGGAGCGTTCATGCGCCGTGGGCTGCACTGGCTTTAGCATACGTGCGTGTGCGTCAAAGATATGCTAAGCCGGGTAGGCAGAGACAAAGTTGCCAGGACAGCATCGCGCGTGGACGGCGGTGAGGGGAGGGGGAGAGGAAAGTGGACAGAGACCGATCGGCATGCTTACCGTCATCAGGAATATCTCAGAAGTGATAGGTGCTGAACTGCTGATGATTAAGATTGATGAAACAGGGCTGAATTTAACAAAAGGAAATTCTTGTCAAGGGCAGAAGCATGACCGATTCATTGCTTAAGAGAGGAAAAGGGCAAGCACGGACGTACCGTGTGCTTCAGCTGATGGTGAAGAAGGCTCATACAGATACACTGGTGGCGAACGCGCGGTTGCCAGTCTAGGCTGGGTCAGTTAGAGTTAGAGACATGACTTGGATGGTGTTTATTATAAATCCAGCACCGGAAATTCTCTAGGGGATAAAAACTCTTAAATTTAATGTTGTTACATTCTAACATGATGTTATTTTTCAATTTATATATCTGTTCAAACAATATATTTATTGATATTTTTGATAGAATTCCGTCCCAGAAATGGAATTATTATATTTTTATCAACCTGCTTTTAGCTTTAATTATTCCTGTATATAAAAGAAAAGAAATCCCTCTCCCGAGAAAGGTAAAAGAAATTAGCTTTAAATGATCCACGAAGAACTCACAGCAGCATATATTACAACACATATAATAAAGCCGTCCCTTTATTATTCATAATATTATACCTTTTGCTCTATAGTTTGTGCAAAAGTCCACCACTACATATATTGGAAGAACGAACAGCATGTACACGGTTCCAGTCTCCTCGGAACGGTCAGAAGCCGACGACCATGCATGCCACAGATCACCAGCAGAGTGTGGTGCGCTCAAGCCGCTGCCGGCGCCTCCTCCTCTTCCTCCTCCGAGCTTGCCGCGCCATCGTGCAGCTCAGGGATCACTGACATGAGAAACTCAATCTCCTCCTCAGTAAAGCCTAAGCCTGACGCCGCGGCGTGAGGGCGCGGCGCGTTCTCGCGGTAGCGGCGGATGTAGGTAGTCATAGGCTCCACATAGTCGTCGAAGCCCAGCCTCTGGAACGCCAGCGTGAAGTCCTCCGGCGTGATGGTGCGGCGGTGCTGCTCCACGGCGCACTCGACCGCCTCGCCGCCGACGAACCCGACGAACTCCACGGCGCAGTCGTGGGTGAGCTGCTTGGCGTGCGCCGAGATCTTGACGTTCGTGGGGATCACCTGACGAATAAGACGCACCAGGTTGGCCATCGGCAACCCGTTGCCCACGGCAGCGGCATAGTCCTCCTCCTCCGCCTTGTTGTCGGAGCCCTCAGCCGGCCTCTTCCCAGCGCCTGATGAATGAAACAATATATATGAAAACAAGTTATACATAGAATTTATAAGAACAAGCAAGAACGAGTAGGATAAGCGATCCATCTATAGCTTGTTCAAACAGTTTGGGGGATCGAGATCTTAATTATTAAGCACGTGCTTAATTCTGCCGTACATCGAGTACTAGCTACTACTGTGAGCTGTCACGTACTCTGTTCCTTGGCACGCTTTGCCTTGCGTCCCATCTCTCACTCGATCTCCCCTTTGTTTGTGTGTGATGACTGATCGACGAGTGAGTCTCTTCCCCGGGGATCCCTCCGTATTTATACTGTTACGACGTACGTAGGGGCTGCAGCTGCTGCTTGGACATACGCAAGCAGACGCGCTTACCAAAGAAAACCATCACGTCGAACGGTGCCGCGGTGTCGCGAGGGTGACGGGGATGTGTGCCAGGTTGCAGCTTTCAGCCGCCCATACTAATTTACAATCGATGTTCCAAACTTCTTAAAGTTGAAGATCCTTCAAGGAATCCCCCTCCCCAGAGTACTTGAATAATCCTCTCAGATAGGATATCTTTCAAGTGTAATGAATTCTTCAAATAAAAAATCTTTCAAGCATAAAAAATCTCCTCAAAAGATATCATACATTGTTGCAAATAATAAATGTCCTCTAAAGTTTTAAATCTGGAGATCTTTAAAGGGAAAGGGAAAATAAAAGAGGAAATTTGATTATCTCCTAGTATTTTCTCCAGATCAATGGTAACAAACGAGCTAAAAATAGAGTGAAGAGAAGAACTCAGTCCACTAAAAGAGTACGCATGCCGAATGATTCAAAGGTCGACTGAAATTTGCTCGGCCTTATATGTAATCTAATGGCCTCCATCCGTTTGCTTTTGATTATTTTTTCTAGAAGAGTTGTGTATCATTTTATTAAGGAGGAAAAAGGATTGATGACCGTTACACAACGCGAACAATATTTGACGATCGCTAGATAGTCGTACATGAGGAATAGAGGACCACCTAATAACTGGTTAAGGATCTAACCAAGACCTATTCTCCCGCTATCATGCATAGCACGTCATCTTACTATGAGCTCCTGCTGCTAGGCGTGGAATGATTGAGCTAGACAACAGAGTTGAGATTTGAGAACCTCCTGACGCGCCTGGCACGCTGTGGGATGGTTGAGTAGGAGGTGATCAATATGTTCAGGTAGCTGATTGCATATGGCATAGTTGGTTCTGTCGATTCCACTTTTAAGGTAAACACTGACATTGACCCTACCACATCAAGTCAAATGACATCGTGCTTGTTATGTCTTCGAGGTCCATTTTTGTAATATACTTTTCAAGGAGTTTAAACAGCAAAAATATTTTTTAATAATCAAATTATAAAAAAAAACACTTTTTTTAGGGGAAAACATGCTCTTTATTTAATTGTCTGTGGTAGGCGGAGACAACAGCCAGACATGCCTGCCTGTGTCAGAACTAACATTGCTCCTAGCTAGTAGTATATGAGCATCAAAATCAACTACCAGAAAACTGGTTGCTCTAGCTTTTATCTCCTGTACGATGTGGCCATAAGATCCAAATCACTTGAGAGATCCAGTTGACACAGAGTGGGCCAACGAACTGGACTAGACAAACTTGGTCTCTCAATCCAGCTCCTAATTGGGCTGTATTTTATTTTTAAAATATGACTGGGCCTCATTTGTCACTTCTCCCTCCAACAAATGGACCACAACCACACAAAGCTCTGATCTTCCAGGCAGCAACAACTACCTGTTTTTATATAATTGACTCGATGCCCCTTATTTCCTGTAAAAATTGTTAGCAAATATAATTACAAATAATTTAAGGAAGCCAATAATTTAAGTACATGTCTTTCAAATTATTGGTGGTCAAAGTTTGTGTACAAAACTTCCGTTGATGTGGAATTTTTCCAGTAGCGGTGGGTATTTCACCCTCAATTTTGAAATAGAGTAACTTGCACCTTGAGTTTCGCACACAAACTTTGACCACGAAAACTAGAAGCTTAGCAAAAATGACCATGAAATTATGGTCTTCATTAAAATAATCGTGAAACCGTTGCCTCTCTTCTATAATTATCACGGGCTATTTTTTGGATCAAAATGCCCTCGTCTTCTTCCTCTCTCTCTCTTCTCTCTCCAACTCCATCAGACCGGACGAGCTCGTCGGCAGACCTGCAGCATGCGTGGAGAGCGCGGCGTCACGGGGAGGCGGAGGGGCGGCCAGGGTGGTGCGCTGGGGAGGCGGAGCGGCGCGCGGGAGGCGACCGGAGGTGGCGCAACTCACAGGGCCGACGACTGGGGTCGGGGGTCGGTGCTCTGGGGAGGTGGACGGGGGCGGCGCGGCGGCCGGGGGTGGCACGCTAGGAAGGCGGAGCGGCACGCAGGGGAGGCTGACGAGGGCGGCGTGGCGCTCGAGGTTGGTGGCCGGGGGTGGCGACCAGCGTGGCGGAGCGGCACGCAGGGGAGGCGGCCGAAGGCGGCGCAACGCAAAGGGCCGGCGGCGGGGGCAGCGCGGCTATCGGGGCCGGCGGCCGCTGCTTGTGAGAGAGTGGAGAGGAGAGAGAAGAGGGAGAGGGAGGGAGAAAAAAGACGAGGGCATTTTGTCTAAAAAATAGCCTGTGATCATTATAGAGAAAAGATAATGGTTCTGTGATCATTTTATTAAAATTCACGATTTTATGATATTTTAGCAAAACTCAGTAGTTTTCATGATCAAAATAGCAATACTCTCACTACAAAGAGGCTAGGAACATGTAAGCATGGGCAGAAACAGGGGTGGAGAATAGCCATCGACTGTTTACTCTGCCTCCGATCGACTGTTTCCACAGACCGTAACAGTTCGTGTAACTTGGGGAACGATGTCAGCTTCTTTGCGACTCGTCCCGCGCTGCGGTAAGTGCGACTGAACCGAACACCTGTGCTGCTTGCTCACGGCGCAGGACGGCAGGATCATCTACTGTGTGGCTGACTGGCTGTGGGCAATTTTGCGCGCCCACGCATATTTTCTGGTGGATCCTTCCTGCCTTCGAGCGACCAAGTCTACCACGAAGAAGTAAACACATGACGATCGAGTCTGAGGAACGAACCGGAGGTGGAGGGGGAGCAGTCTCACTGGAAATATTTCATCTGGCCCTGCCGCTACCGGCGACGACCGACAAGGACGCGGATCGTGTAGGGCATGGCACACAGTCTCACCGCACAGTCGCGGCTCTGTTTCTGCTGCAGAGACGACGCATCTTCCGTGCCTTTCAGAGCAACAGTAGAGCCAAGTACTGTAATTGATGGTGCGAGAATTCTTGTCCTGCTGGAACGCCTCGGCCGGATTGTCCATCTCGCGTAGGCCATAGCCCATCGGACAAAGAAATCCTCCATATCTTTACCCCAAAGCAATCATCATCGCTACTAATAGTACCATCAGTAGAGTAGGATCCGGAATTCGGCATTAGTCAATCTGAAAGGACACCTGCACAAATTCGGCGTACTACTACAGATCATTAAATTGACTCTCCTAAATTAAGCTAAATTTTTTCGCTCGTCATTTCTCTAAAAAAACATTTTTAAACCGGAGGGCACAAACATGTGGTGCGTGTGGAGAAGAAACCAAAGGACGGCGAAGAACCAGCTGTGTTTTAGGCCACTGCACGCGTAGATAGGGCAGGTATGTGACAAATCGACTCGTCTACTTTGACGCAACCGCTCCGCAATTGGCCGGTCTGGGCAGATAGCATGGGCGACGGTGGTCGTGCGTTCGGTACACTGGAGGAGGGTGACGCAGCCCTTGCTTGCTCCATGGCTAGAGTAGGTGCTAGGGCCCAAGCAACCTCGATGAACGACGTCAGGGGTAGCATAGCATCCATCTGAAAGTTTCCCCGGCCGGTTTCAGTTGCCCGTCAACGTCGTAAGCCAGCCCGTCGTTGGATCTCCATCCGGCCGGTGCAATGACTTTGTCGTCGACGATGTAAGTGTGTAACTGCACGGATGTCCCAATTTTGAATGAGCTGAATCTATCGGAACGACGCCGAGCAGGGCCAGGTCAGTTTACGACGACCATTTGGTGCAGTAGTTATGTGTTGGTCTCTTTTTTTTATTTTCCTTTGCCGTGGGAAGGTACAGTTTATGTGGTGGTCATGACGGAACGCCGAGCAGGGCCAGGTCATATACGCTCTTCAACGTAAAACAGCAAAGAAATATGACATCTTGCGACCACAAAGGGTCATCCAATTCGTCCGGCGTCGTTAATTGTTTCGTCATCCTGCATACTTGAGGTAGAGAGCTGCGGCATTGAACCGGACAGAGCACGGAAGCAGTGTGTTCGCTGATGAGCACGCACGCGACACGGCGAGGCCCATGCCGAGGCCCGAGGGAGGCAAGCGTATGCCAGAGACAGAGATAGGGCAGGAGCAATGCATGTTTAGAAGCCAGCTAGCGGCAATGCAAGTAGCGTCGCCATCAACACAAACTCCCCGGAGAGCGAAAGCCACGTACGGGCACGCCTAAAATCAACAGACCAACCACTAACTAAAACGACACGCATCATTGATCCATCCTCCATCATATCCCCCGGCACGCGCGCGCCCATCGACGGAACAGCTTTGACCATTCCAACACTCAAGTGCTGAAGTGCACATACTGTATGTACGTATATGGTATATTGTGTGAGAAGTTGCATGGGCATGAGAGTGAAAACTAGTAACTGAAAAAGGAAGAAATATTGCAGTTCCATTTGTTCAGCCCGAACGAACAATAACCTCGCTCGTAGATCGACACACACACACACAAAGAAGAGAGAGGTTAGCTAGCTTTCTTACACGTAGCCTGTCCAGCAAGATTTAGAAAGACAAACGAAGGGAAAATGTCGGTACGGTACGTACGTAGCGTATGGAGTAGCAGCAGGTCGACGCGCTGCTAGCAGTGGTCGTCGTTAACAGGCATTTAACCACAGGCAGCGTAATCTAATGATGGTGACCTGATGGGCATCACCAGCGAGCGAGCTAGGGTAGGTACACGGTCGGGTCCGTCCAGCAGGTCCCGGCGTTCCAGTACGCCGTCGACGCGTCGACGCCGAGCTGCTCGAAGATCCCAGCGTCCAGCGACGTGAACGGCGCCATGTCGGCCGAGGTCGTGGTGGCATCGTCAACTGGCCGCGCCGCCGCCAGCAGCAGCTCGTCCTTTGGCTGCGGCTGCTGCTGCGTGGTGAAGCTGAAGACCGGGAGCGGCGGGGGCGGCGCGAAGAGGGAGGCCAGCGCCGCCGCCTGGTCCGCGAATATCGGGGCCGGCGGCGCCACGTCGACCGTCGAGAAGGGGATCGCCACGCAGCCGTTGTTGTTGATGGCGATGTTGTTGTTCGACGAAGATGAAGACGTGGTGCCGTGCGTGCTCGTAGTCGTAGTCGTCGTCGTGGCGGCCGTGGGGCTGGTGCTGCCGCTGTTGGTGGAGCGCGGCGACGACGCCGACGTGCGGCGCGGGTTCTTACCTGCCTCGCCGGCCGACGAGGGTGCGGACGAGGCGGCAGTAGCAGCAGAAGAGGAGGAGGAGGAGGAAGAGGAGCGCTTGGCCTTGCGGCAGCCGCCACCGACGGGGACGTTGCGGAGGACGCCGCCCTTGGTCCAGTAGCGGCGGCAGCTCTTGCAGAAGTGGCGCGGCTGGGACAGGTTGTAGTTGTTGTAGTAGCAGAACTTGGTGTTGGTCGACTCGCACCGCGGGCACTTCACCGCCTCCGCCGGCGGCACCCCGCCGCCGCACCGCGCGGCGGCGCCAGGCGGGCCTTGCTGTTGGTGATGGTGATGCGCGCGCCGGAGGTCGGAGGCGCCGAACAGGCGGCCGGCGAGGCCGGGGATGGACTGGTGGAACTCCTGCATGGCTGGTGGACCGAGTCGTCTAGCTACGATTAGAATCGAGGTGCAAGATAGTGTTGGCACATCTGTCTGAGCTTGAGCTTGGTGTGTGTTTGCCTTGCACAGGAGGATCGATCGGAGCTGGGGAGCGTGGCAAGAGCTCCACCCGCTCGGCGTGGCCTCCTGATCACACACGAGACCATGGCATACGTGGTTCGATACATACAGGCATTGAGTAGTATACGTGATTTACACAATATGTGCAATATATGCAACTATTCTACATGTTTTGGAGGATAAGGCCACAAGACTTTGCAGCTACTGGCTCTGGGTGGACATGCCGGCGGCCCGTAAGAGGCAAGGCTCGCCGTGGACGAACCTGCGCCTCTTGTTCCCGTCGACGCTTTCGGCTCTCGTCCCAGAGATGGGCGCGTAGAACCAACCACTCCGGCTGCCGTTTCGGAACGCTGCCTGCCTGTCGCCATATGCTGGCAAACATTCTTAACGAACGAATCCGATCGTTGCACTAGCCAGGCCTCGGCGCGTGTGTACTTTCGCAAGTGGCCAACTGATGGACCTTTCGTTTGATGTCTGATTCGAATTATCTTTTTTTTATCCGTGATATTATATAATTGGTCGCACCCTTCTCCGGACTGCCCTTCCATGTAAGCAGTGCGTCGAAACTATTTTAGCCCAACTGAATCGAATTTCGCGACAACCAAGTCTAAGATGGCGTCCTGGCAGCGGGAGCGGGAATGAAGAAGCCCGAGCCCGGTGTCAAGTTATGATGGTCTATGGGGAGATGGAGTTGGCACGGCAGCAACAAGAACAACATATATGGACCGTATTAATTCGGCGAGCAGCGGGTCGCCCCATGGAGTCGCCGTCCGGGTCACAAGTCATAAACTCGCCAATTAAGGACCACGGCGCCCGTTGCTGCCGCTATCGACAGCGTGCCTTCCCGGGCCGGCCACGTCGACCGCTCTGCGCCTGCGCGGGACGACGACGACGACCCGGCCGGTCGGGGGGGACTCGCTGGGCTGGCACACCCGTGGCTTGCCCGGAATAGTAACCGCCGCGTTGCCGAAACGGTCCGGCGCCAAAGCCGCCATCACGCTCCAACGCAACGGGAACGCCGTGCTCTGGCAGTGGAACGGTTCTGTATTTGATTGATCTCCCCCCGGCACCGTGCTCGTCGTTGCCACCGGTGTCATATGCTTGGTGTGCGCAAAGAAAAGATCGTCAAATCTCAGATTTGGTTGTATGGGCGGGGATCGGTCGCGTCGTGCGGTCCGGTTCGATGTCGCGTCGCTCAACTTCAAGGCGAACGGGGGAGGCACCGGGCGTGTGCGATCGCTTTCCCCCGCCTAATAACCCTGCCGTGGCCAATGGACAACAAACCCGTCTCGCTCCGTCGGCGTACGCGAGCCGGTGTGCTTGCCGGGTAGGGTAAGGACCGTAATCTCTCGTACGTAGTATAACAGAATCAGAGCACGGCGTTGTCTAGAGATCGCGTAGTGCCTTCTATTTTTTTTTATTTTTTGCCCTGCATGGCACGCGTACCTGATGTCTGCGTTTCAGCCTCTGCGAGTACGTCGATTCGGCAGGTTACCGGAAACATAACATCACGATTTGAGATGTCACTTTTGCCCTGCTTTCCCCTTTCATCCGAAATTAGCTGTGTGAGTGCCGGAGCTTTAGTTACTGGCACGAGTTTACCATTATTTGCAGAGTTCACAACTCCTATATATGTTCGGCAGTGACTGGAGATTTGTCGTAGCGCGGGTGCCTGGGGCACAGGCGAACAGACGTGCAATACGAGTGCCGGTCGGCCGGCCTCCAGCACTGTCCACTGACAGTGCTCTCGCGTCAAGCGCGTCCGCCGCGCTCGGCGTTCGTGACGCTGGGCGGCACAGTGCGCGCGCTCGTCTCCTCGCCTGACACGCGACCGCCATGACATGGGTGCAGCGCGGGACTGCTGTACGTTCCTACAACTGTACTACTGTGCCGCGCTGGCCGGCCCTGATGATCATCGGCATCTCGCCGAACAGTAAAACCCTTGCCATGACCATGCATGTTCTACAGGCTACAGCGAATATTACCATGACCATGCATGTTCTAATAGTATAGTACACTCTGCCCTGGACCCTGGTCATCGTACGTGCGGTGACCCACGCGCATACGTCGATGTGATGCATGAGACGGATTAGGATGAGGTTTGGGTTAGGTTTATTGGTCGGTCATATCGATCGGTGGTTAGCATGTTGCTATGGGAGTCCCATGCCGCGCTCGAAGGCTTGAACTGAACCTGGATAATCCTGTGGACGGCGTTCACGTGCGCCGTTGTGGACGGGTCTCGGTCGCGTTTACTCCTACGATCCGGGCTGCCACGCCTCATGCTCGGCTCCGATCTGACTAAACGTCATGGGCCATAATAACAACCTATACCGCAGAGCTAAACCTTGCATAGTAACCAAACCGATCGAATGATCGATGCAACCAACCAACCAGGGCTCCTCTAGCGGCTAGGTAGGAAAATATAACTGAAGCGCCAACTGAAAATACATGGATGTTAAATGCAGTGTTTGTTCTGTATCGTTTGGTCAGTCGAAACAGCTAGCTATCGATTGATGATTGCGTAGTGTTTAAGCAACGACCAAGTTCGTGTACAGTATATATAGCTGATTAGAGGTAGGCTCTCAATGGGTGTTGGATGAAACCGTGATTGGCCTGTGGTGTGGCCCTGCGTGATCGATGATGATATAGATGTGCGTATTGATGAACCAGCGCCGCAGCGTGCCTAACAAGCTAGGAGAGATAGAGCAAGTAAAGGCCAGCGTATCCTACTTGAATTGGTCCATGCTCGACTAGACTCCATCATCATCCAGTCGGAACAGTCATCACGCGTAATGGCTTAACAAGGATAGAGATGCAGAGTGATCTGACGTACGGCAGAACTGTGAAGGAGGGCGTGGTGGCCGGGGTAGGGCGAGACTGCTTGCTTGCTGGGGCGAGTACGTCGAACGAGACAGCATGACAAGAAGCGCTTGACAGCGGCGGTCGGGGATCGCCCACCTCAGCCGTTGCTTTCGGTGATCCCCATCGACATGGATCGCTGTGGCCTGTGGTTGCACAGCACCCGAAAGCGACGCCACAGGGCCACGGCACGGCGTGGCGCGCGCAGACGCACGCAGGGCCGTCCGTCCGTCCTCTCCCATACCGTATCAGCGATCGCACGCCGTTCCTCAGACCTGAAACTCACCCGGCTACTATAGTACAATCTCTAAAAAATCTCACCGATTAATCTTGGTAATTACTACCTGATCATGCAGTACAGGGTATTAGTGTTCTATCCGTAACCGAATCAGCAGCTGGCACTGCAGCAATGTGTTCGTCCTCCAGTCCTTGCTGCAGGAGACGGCCGATCGAGCGCGAGAGCGACAGCGGCGGTGCTCGAATTGATCAGAACGGCGATGGAGGCGCGCGCCCATGTGCGAGGGAGAGCAGCTGTCACTCGCCTAACGAACTCCTATTCCCGGGCCGTCTTAACGCTTGGATCCCGACGGCACCACGCCCCGCGATGCCCGCTCTGGACGACACCACGTCTCTCTCGTGCCTCCCTGGTTGGATGCGCAAAGATACCTGCCCATTTATTAACCTCCCCATTGACGCTCTCGCCTCTCCTTCTCCCTCTCCCTCCCTCGCTCGCTCGCCGTACGTACTCGTCCCTTTTGACCCGTACGCTACGCCGTCCTCCCTGCCCAGCTGTATACTGTGTGTCAAATTGCAGGCGTGAGTGTCCGGACAAGGATGGGCCACGCCGGCTGAGATCGGTGTGTAGGTACGCGGGTGATGATGAGGTCCCGGGGATGGGGACGCGGAGGGTGAGGAGATAAGGCTGGACAAGAGCTTTGTGAATTCAATTTCAATTCAATGGCTATTCATATGGCCATCTCGCTCATCGATCCCTTGACCAGCAGCCTGAAAGGCACCTCTGTGGTCCTCGACAATCCACAGCTGCAGCAGATCAAGCCTGCCCGTGTGTACATGCCAATAACGACGACTTGATGGAATGGAACGCAGGACACACAGGTCGTACTAGCTACGACTAGTTCCGGTTAACAGTCTCTTGCACTGCGCAGGTAATAAACCATCCTAGATTAAATTAAAGCGCTTGGCTACGCCGCCGGAGACGGGGCATCTTTTACTGATCAGTGATCTGAAATCTGCATATTTTGGACGGTGGAAACTACTAGTAGAAAGGATAAGCAGAGGAGGTGCCCGGCAAGCTTGCAGGTGCAAGCCACCGGGGCCGGCACATCCCTGGTCCCGAGGGATTCGTTCTTGTCACGGTTCTCCCTGTCGAATAACTCCACGTCGCCGCCACAGCCCACAGGGCATAGCCGCGTAGAGGGCATGTGTACAAGTCAAAGCAAAGTGATGATGCCTCGAATAAAGGACAAGTTGCCGAGACGTGACAGCCTTCATTTCGACGCTATACTAGCACTTACGGCGACCTAAAATTGCATTGGGATTGGCGCATTAGGCGTGCCGCTTTCTGTCGTCAGGCTACCCGATTAGAGGTTCTAATGATCTTGCTGACCGTGCGTGTTGTGATCTGCCAAAGCACAAGAACAGTGGCTCAGTGCGTCGTGCATAGACAGATGCGCGCGTGTGATGACCGCGGAGTCGACGCGCAACAGGGTCCAGGAGAAAGGGTTGCCCGAATTTCTGACGCGACGCGACGACTCTCCATTGCACTTGCACCTGGATGAGAACACGAGCGCGACGATCGGATGCGCGCGGTTGCAGGACACGACAAGGATTCAGGATGGCCTCTTGTGCGTGTTTGCCTTCCACTATCGTCAGATTCTCCACCTGTCTCTTCGCGGAACCGGAATTCGCGGGGGCGCTTGTATATGTAGGTTTCTGTCAAGACAAAACCCGGTGCCGACCTTATTGTCGGATGTTGCCAACTGCGGCTGGCGGGCTGGCTTTCTGGTTGATGTAGAATTCTTCCATCCTCCATTTTTTTTTTTTGAGGTTTAGAAGCCTTCGACCTTGGGTCACCATCCAAATTCACCAAGTACAAGGCCTGGCCCAGTTGAACGAATGCCAAGCACAGCGAAAAGCTGCAGCGTGAAGATTTGGCGATAGCAAGCACTCGATTTTAGCTTCGGTGTCACATTGAGATTCATACGCGAGCAGACATCAGAGGGCTGGTGGTGGAGCGTGGCTGCCGGAGGTGGTTATCGCCAACAAAACAGAGTTAGCTTAGAATACCGGGTTGTCAAGTTGATGAAAGAGAACATCGACGGTTATGATGAGCTTCATTATTCTCCAGCAACAGTGGAAGGTTCCGACGACCACGACCTGATACTACGGCGTCATAGCGGCGGCAACATTGTAACCATGAGCGGTGGGCGTGGCAGGAAAGTTCGACGAAGGGGAGCGGCTACGGACCCCGCAGCGGAGACTACCAGAGGAGGGGGCAAGGCAGAGGAGCGAGGTGCGAAGGCAGAGGCACGACTGTCAGACATATATGATTTGTTACTCCCTCCGGTTGTGTTTCACTTGTTGCTAGAACAATCTAGCTAATACGAATTACATCAACGTTCTATTTTTTTTTAGAAAAAGCCAAAAATTCTATTTGTGTCAGAATTGTTCTTGTGAGATGTTGTTCTTTACCGCCAATCCATATTCCACAATGATGACTTTTACAACCTGTTTGATGCCCTACAACCTGATAAAGAACTTTAAAAAATGAGAACTCTATAACAACAAAAGCATAAAAAAAAAGCACCAAACAACTCCATAACCTTGGCCTTAATTTCATGAGCAGCCTTTCGCAGATACTTCTTACATGTATTAATAGCTGGCACAGGCCAAAAATACTGACATACAACTCCCATGTGTTCACACACCTCTTCAATTTTCACTGCAAAACCGTGCATGAGTTTGTGAAAAAAAAGTAAGTAGAATTTTCATCTGATCTATAAATATAACTTACACACCATGAAAACATTTCTTTTGGGGCAAAATTACAGTTAGAAGGTCTATCTTTGCATATTCTGGACTGGTCCATGAAGTCTCCGTGTGCACTCCATAAAATGTCTTCTATATCCTCGGAACAAGATGGTTTTTACTTTAAAAAAACTTTTGGAAACAGACAAAAATCCTATCACGTCGATAGTTCAAGTCGGATGAGCATTATGTAATTATTTTAAAACCCTTGGTATAGGACCGTGCAGTAATTTACCATTCCAATAGACACACACATTTGTCTGAGCTTCTCAGAGAACTGGTAAATTTTGTATTGAGGAAAGGGTGCGAAACATACACATGACCAATTTCTCACGCTTCCTTTTATAACCTAATTGGAGAAGAAGGTGTGAGGATGCATCTACAATATAATGGTAGGAGAAAAAAAAAAGAGATGACCTGCCTAAGACGATGCTAACCTCACGTCAATCACTTGTCATAAATTCCTTCTGGGCCTCCCCCCCCCCCTCTCCTGAACGAAATCTTGACTTAATTTAATTATTTCCTCCAAACTAATTACAACATATTTTTTAATCTTATTTGAATGTATGCATCATCAATTGCTTTTTAAATTATGAAAATTGTATGAAAAATATGTCATAACTCTTTTAGCACATTTGTGCATACTATAATCATGCGAAATTTGAACTTCAAATTCAACTATGCCAAGAAAAATGAAATAAAAGAACATTCATTAGGGATTATATTGCACCAATTTGAATTGTTGGAGACAATACATTAAGTCATGATTTTGTTAAACAGACAGTGAATCGTTTAGGAAATAAAATGTAATTTTTCCTAAGTAATTCAAATCAGGACAAGACATCACAAAAAAAAAAGATCATGTGACAAGAAACATGAAACAAACAATAGGATAAGCACAACCTGGCATGGCTAGATATACGTCTTTTATCTCGGCACCACAATGCATAATCCAGTGACCTTAGTTCTCATTATATAATTTGCGACATTGAAATTTAAAAATCCATCAAGCTTACCCCTTCTGAGTGACCTTGTACAACATGGACATAACATGTGATTTCGATAGATGTTCTTCGTCACATGTGCATATGGAACATGATCTTTGTTGTAGACATAATTTAAGGTGGCGAGACCTACTATCATGGGATTTAATTAGCGTCCTAGGCAGCTATAGGTGGCATCGCCCCCCCCCCCCTCCTCTCTCTCTCTTAATGCAAAGGCAGATCAACTAATAAATTTAATCTAATCACATTGTCTGAACATGCTCAAAAAACAAACAAATGATTGTGACACTTCATTTAAATTGTAACGGGACTTCTCTTCCACTTAATAAGGAGATTCCATATAAGATCACATTGTGTTTAGTTATTAACCACAATGTTAATTCAAGTATATAGGCTAATAATTAACAATAGTATTTCAATGGGCAACAAGAAGCGATAAATAGAACCATCTACGAAAACTGATGATAATACCTTCAGATCGTCATAGCTAGCACACATTCTTTAATTTCTTAATGAAATTCCTCTCCACATGCTCCTGCCAGTTATCACTTGATGCACCGTAAAACATTTCTTCACCATGGATATCATTTTTGTAATTGTGGGAATGATCAAAATCCATGTCCGAAGGCACTCCTTCAGGCTCATCACCTTCTTCTGGATCGTCCGCATCATACATCTCAGAATAGTATGATGTGAACTTAAGTACCTGTGAAACTCTATCATGAGAATTATGTAAAGAAAAACAAAAGTAACATCAATAATGAAATAAAAGATGACCTTAAACATTATTTCAACAGCTGCATCCATCAAGTACTTCTTGTTTGGCTCCGGCAAACAACGACAAAACTGATATGTAACTCCAGAAAACTCAGACATCTGATCTATGCTACCTGAAAATTAATTGCATTTGCCACCATCGTCAAATGTGCATGCACATGATAGAGTGGATCACATGGTGGTATCTGGTATTTGTGACATTAAGGTGTTGTGTGGTGTGGCGGCCCAACGCTCACGGTTGATGCCTAGACACCTATCACGTCCCATGGTGATAGGCACCCCCCCCCCCCCCCCCCCCAACCCAGTGATAACACAGGTCTTAAAATCTGGGTATTGTCAAAGCGATCAACCAAGCAAAAATATTCTGATTTGCTGCATATTTGGTTAACCTAGTATCCATTTTTTCCCAGATTACAACTACACAACTATATCAAGTAAAACAATATACTACAATGTTGTGTATTTCTAGGAATATCCAAACAACTACATGCCAGATCAAGAGAATAATTTCCATACCATCAGAAAATTCAGCACCATCCTGCAGAACTAACAGAAGTTTTGCCTGTTCTTTCTTATGGCCGCAAAAGAATTTTTTAGCAGAAAGCAAACCACCTTGTATATCAGTATGATGAGAATAAGTGGTTGCATAGGTGAACAATGTTGGCTCCAGACTAATATCCTGTGCAGTTGATAGTCAAAGACATTATTGTTGGCTCCAGACCAATATTAGCATATCTATAATTATTTGAATGAAACAGTCTGGAGACGTGCAAGGAGATTCACCATTCCAAGAGCCATGCACATCTTTATGAGCTTGTTCAACAACTTGAGTACCTTTCTAATACTTAGAGATGAATAGGTTACACATATCCAGCTCCATACCTTTACTGTTCTGACCTAATAGATAGAAAGTAGATAAATTTGAATGGATGTTAGTAGCAAACAAATTCGAATAAGGAAAACTGCATAGCAGTGAGAATGTTCATAAAGAAATATTAAAAATAGTATAGGTCATAATTCACGGTGGTGAAATCCTTGGTAAAGGGCAGTTCATTCGTCACATTATCACGAGAGTCACTGATGTGGCTTACCTCAAGTTTCATTTTCCTTTCAAGAGTGTTGTAGACCATCGAATTTTCACTCCCCAAACGGGCAGCGATAGGAGTACAGGAGCTGTCTTCCCAAGGCATGAAGTTGTCGTTGTAACCATTGGTGTCAAACAACTTGGAGTAGTCAATCCAAGGCAGATAACTGTCTTTCTTGTAGAGCAACATTGGCCGGGTCCTCCATACTGCCAGCAGAAGGCGTCCATGTACGAAAGCAAGTAAGAAAACAGTTATTTTGCATATGAGGTGGGTGTAATGTCGTCTGAATCAATATTATGTTAGAAAAAGAGCCTGACTCCTCTTCCAGTCAACTGGTTTTTCTTTTCTAAGAAAAAAGTTTTGTCGGGATGCCAATTGGGCCAGTGACATCAGAAAAACTTTACTTCAGACGCCATCTCACCTAAGCCCCAACGCTATCCAAACCCCTAAACACAAACCCAAAGAATCCTAATGAACCACCCACCGATAGGCAATAGCATTACAGCAACAACGGTTGAGTGGACTGATGCTGAAACATCCCGTTCACCATTGGAAGCGTGGTGGATAGTGATAAGATTTTACCAGGGTGCAGAAAAGTTGACAACGGAGGTAAGTGCATCAACTCGAAGTTGGTACTCCCAGCCTGGCCGCCCTCCACTGCGTCCTCCTCATATGTGGTTTGGATGTTGGTCCTGCTCGTTGGCAGGTCCAAGATACAGGATTTGCCGTGATAAAGCCCTGCTGATGTGCATATTCTCGACGATGTCATTGACGGCGATGCTTCCGGAGAAGCTACTACTGTTAACGTAACGCAGGACCTCTACGCTTTCCCATCCGTTCGTCGAGCCGGCCATCGTCACGCTCGTCGTCTAAGCTTAGGGTTAGAGGCTGATGCGGATTTCAGATAGATTGGGTTCGGCCGTGATCAACTGATCATTTTTCGAGTTAAAGTCGGGGTGGACGAAACTAAAATTCGGCAAGAAAAGGCATGGCTCAGTACGGTTCCAATCTTCTTCTGTATAAGCCCATGGACGGCTCATCAGCACGACCCAACCTTGCGAGCGGGCCTCTTGCGTGCTGCTCTCGAGCCATGTCCGTGGGATTGGCGCAAAGGAAATTGAAATCACGGCCTATAGAAAAAGGCCATGTCGCCGACGGGCTCACTTCCTTCCTTCTTTATTTACACGGTGACCACCCTCTTTCCAACAAAATCATTTCATATCCACTAGCACGGTACCCGTGGAAGTCAAACCACAATGGAGCACCGAGCCAAGACACTGCGAGTACACGGTACCTCTGTAGTTGCTATTAGCCAATCGCACTGATCTGCGTGTTCCAAGGGGCGAAGAGCAACTTGAGTGTGTGTAGCAGCTTAGGATAAGATCAAATAGTAGTACTATACGTTTAGAGCGTGCGTGATGGAATCGCTTTGGACTGAAACCACCCAAATCTGTTCAAACCTGTCAAAGCCGTGAGGAAGCAACCATTTCCGTGCATGGTCGACTAATCGACACCACTCACCACCACGCTCACCAATTATCTCCTCAGCCGAGGGCGGTTCTGCAAAGCTCTCCTCCCTATCTTTCCATTTTGCAAGCAAATAATAAACCCGCAACTAAATACCGCTTAAAACACTCCCCGTCCGGCACCGACGTCAACGGAGACGTGCCACCGCCGGCGGCGACAAGACCCCAAACCGCAATGGATCTCTGGGAGAGGGCCCGGGCCTTCGCCGGCGAGGCGGCCAAGCGGTCGCAGGAGCTGTCGGCCGAGGCGGCCAAGCGCTCGTCCGCGCTGGTCTCGGAGACGGCGAAGAAGTCCAAGGAGATCTTCTCCGAGACCGCGTCCAAGTCGCGGGAGATCGCCGCCGAGGCCACCAAGCAGGCCGACCTCCTCGCCGGCCAGATCAAGCACCTCGCCTCCGACCTCCCCGTGCCCTCGATCCCGCCCATCCCCGCGATCCCGACTATCCCAACCGTCACCGCCGCCGCGTCGGAGCCCGACGCCGCCGAGCTCGAGCGGTACGGCATCACTGAAGACCTCCGCGACTTCGTCAAGGGCATGACCATAAGCACCTTCCGCGACTTCCCGTTGCAAGGTGCGGTTGGTTCCGTGGTTGGGTTTTAGGGAATTCGAGGTTGTGCATAATCTCATCGGATTTGTTTTGGTCGGCGCAGATGAGCCGGAGATGGCAGATGTGCCTACGGTGTCGAATGTGCGTCAGGATCTGAACGAGTGGCAGGCCAGGCACGCCACACTGGTCCTTTCGGCAGTCAAGGTATTGTCATCATCGACCATTTGCCAGTCATTAATCTGAGTTTGATGCATTTGCGTCCTCACTCCTCAGGGATGGGGATCTGTGGCACGGTTGATAGATTGGCGATGAATGCAAGTACGAACTAGCGCACAGTATAGGTTTACAAATAGCCAAATTAGGATTTGTTTCGTGCATGGACTATTGAAGTGCTGAAGTGTAGAATGCTGATGTTTTAGCTCTGGGAAATTCAGGATAATGCTCTGGAACTCTCATTTGTGACATCAAGACTTTGATTTACAGCCACTGTGATGCTTAAGTGTTTTTTTTATTTCAACCCAAGGGAAAATTCATACATGTTTTTTCTTGTTTGATTTGTTTGAATGAACAATCAAAGATCAAGCATAGCTGGATATATTAGCAAACCAAATCTTGCAAATGATCACTTGTAAAACTGGCACGTTGCAAATAGGATGTACGTAAACATGTTTATGGTAGTGTAAACTGATCAAAAGACAAAGTACTTGGAGAAAACTACTGATAGCTCAATTTCGAGATGTATAGTCTTCAGTAGTGAAACACAAAAAACAAGTGTTAGCTGCGCTGACCCCCCCCCCCCCCCCCCCCCCCCCCTCCCCCCCAAAGTGCTCTGAATCTTCGTTATGTAGATCACTGCTGAAACTTATCATGATTCTCAGTATCAAGATACCAACTTTTGATACCAGTAGAATCTGTTGGCTGGGATTTGGAACTTAGTAAGAGGCTGAGTTAATATTAGTTCTATGAATCTGCTCCTTTTAAGATTTCAGCAGTTATCAACTTATCACATCGATAGCACGTAGTAGCTAAATTCTTAGTCTTCTTGGCTATAAATCTGAGCTTGATTTATGTGTGATGTTCTGCATTATATTGAGTTAATTAATCGCCACCACCGTGTCTCGAATCTCTAAGATTTATAATTCTGACTATCAAACAAATATTGCCCCCTTTAACTTCCACGGTGTTTGGTATTAACTTCTGTTACTATCTATTTTATTTGTGTTTCTTTTTTTTAAAAAAAGGCTTTTAAGTAGTGTTATGTTATCTTATGACCAGGAAATTTCAAAGTTCAGATATGAGCTATGCCCAAGATTCATGAAAGAGCGTAAATTCTGGCGGATTTATTTTTTGCTAGTGAACAATTACATAAAGCCGTAAGTCTCTCTTTCCCGTCAGTCCTGTGCATGATTTATTACATGAAGCAGAATGGAGGGTATCATTATTTATCACTAGCTAATGTTCTAACATAGATTTTGTCTCACTGGAATTGTATTGATCTTGTACTAGAATTCAGATAGATGGTCATGCATTACGCCTGTTAAAGGAAGTTAGAATCTTTTTGATTGTTTCTAGTCATGAATTTGTATTTGTGAAATTCATTTCCATTGAGATGCTTCAAATATTAATTTATTGGTGGCACATTGAACTATGTTTTTTTTGGTTGTACTGCTCTTGTTTCTTGGATAATGATGTAGTTCCCTGTGCATGTCTTGAGTATAGGTGGAAATGTAGAACTTCTCTTGAAATCTTAGCTATTGGAATGTCTTCAATCATTCTTCTGTGTATCATAACGTTAGTTTTGGCCTAGTCTCTGTGCACAGTGTAAATTGACTTTAATATAAATATGAATAGCTTCGAGAAGAAATATTTTGAGGAGCTGAAAGTGAAAGCTGAGGAGGAGAAAAAGGATTCCCAGAAGGAAGTATCTCAGAGCACACAAGCTACCACTGCAGAACAGAAAGACACAAAAGTGCCAGGCAAGAGTTCTACTTCAACAAATCCGGATCATGATCTGGATGTATTTCTTCTGGGAGATCTGGGCAGTGACGATGAGGGTCCTGGTATGCTATTCACTAACCTGGACCTGATCCAGGCATCCAGGACACAGTTTATATATGCTTCTCTGATTCATGTAGGTCACACTTTTTTTTCTTTGATTGTTTTGCTTTCAGATGTTGGTGATGATGGGCTAGACGATGATTTTGATAAGATTGATGGTGCCTCAGTAAGTACACATGTTTTCTTAAGAAACGCATGACTGTATCCACTGGCTGTAACCGTGATTAGTTGCCTGCAGCATTTGATAGAAAAAGTTCACACATATGAATCTTTTCTATTTTTGCTGACAGCACTGCCTCCCACTTGTGCAGGGATTGGAGAGTGACGACGATGACAAAAAACCTGAAGCAGAGAAGGGAGAAGGCGCCAAGAAGAAACTGCAGAGCATTTAGTTGTACACGCTATGCTTTCACAACTGGCGAAACGGTGAGGAGAATAGCAAACCTTAGAGTGCCAGATGCTATTGTACATTCGCTGGCTGCGCGTGATTGATTCGTTTGTTATCTCCCAAAGAAGCAATGTTGTGCTTATTGCGATTTTTTATTTTGACCAAACTCTAGAAGTTTGTACCAGTTGTTGACACTGTTACGAAAAGTCAATTCTCTTATCGAAGGAGTATTTTTCGCACTCTGATATTCTATAATTGTTTCTCTCAGAAATTTCTCTTCTTAGTCAAAATTGACTGTACAGCTAGTTACATGCCCTTACGTTGCAACGGAGATGAAATTTTACAATACAATACTTACATATGCATGACATTAAGAGCAAAAAGTTTATGTCACAATTATTAGATTTCCCATGCATAAAGTCCTGAAAATCTCATAATAACACAATAGTGGAGGCATTGACCATCTTACGTCACTCAATATGCTTTGACAAGCCCACACGATGACAATCCGTTTCCAAGACTCAAATCATTAAAATTTTGTGGGGGACAACAATTCTGCACTATCCTGTTGATGAAATATTGTATTGTTGCATATGGACGGAATAGAGAAGATAACAATTTTTACATTAACTTTCTTGAGTCACCGTTTGATGAAACGCCATAAAGCAATCTCAAATTTGCTTGACTGTACAGAATTTGCGTTACAATTCTCTCTCAGAAACTCAGGCAGAATTAACTGTACAATTCATCTGTATCTGTACCGAGTTAAAAAACCATGCATATCGAGAAAGATGTACAGAGTTACAAACAGCAGCATGGTTAACGTAGGTACGTAATACCAGGAGGTTGTATACCATGGCCACCAAAATACGTGTACTACACTTTAAATAATTTTAAATAACAAATTGAACTGAGTTATGGAGGGTCGGCCGTGGCGAGCCAACCCTATCGATTTCCACAAATTATGCCGGCCATATGTCTTGATAGCCATACAGCACCCATCAAACGAGGATGGAAGTGGCATACATAGCCAACCGGCCCTTTTTAATTTGAACTCGAGCCCTTCCACTGCTATTTGTAGTCACCGCTGGGTGCAGCTCAACCTCGCTTACCGATGTGGGATAATTACTAGCGCTGGTAATGGTTCGGTTGCAACTTGTTCAAACGGGCTGGTTTTCGCTTTGGGCCAGCTTCGGTTTGATTGAAATGGGCTGATATACCGTGAACCGGTTCCCTGAGGCCCAAACGGCCCAAGCCGTGTCCTCTTTTTCTTCCTTACAACCCGACAACATTCCATTTCCTTTCCCCTTCCTTCGGATTTGGACAAGCAGGCCAAGTCGACAGTCGACGGAGGAGGATTTCAAAAACCCTACCTCCCCGAGTCGGCGATCTCCCCCAAACCCTAGCTCCCAGATCGGATCGCCACCAATGGAGGTCCCGCCGGAGATGCTCGACGCCCTCGCGGGATGGTTCGCGCAGACCCTCTCCCCTGACGCCGCCGCGCGCCGCGCCGCCGAGCAGAGCCTCTCCTCCGCCGCCTCCTCCCCGGGCTTCGCGCTCGCGCTCCTCGCCCTCGCCGCCTCCCCACGCCACGACTTGCAGGCCCGCCTCGCCTCCTCCGTCCACTTCAAGAATCTCCTCCGCCGTAGATGGCCCAAGCCCGATGCTGACGACGCCACCGGCCTCCTCCCCGCCTCCGATTGCGCCATCATCAAGGCGCACCTCCTCCAGCTCCTCCTCACCGCCCCGCCCCTCATCCAGGCGCAGCTCTCCGAGGCCGTCGCCGCCGCCGCCGCATCCGATTTCCCCTCCAAATGGGAGTCGCTCCTCCCCTCCATCGTCTCCTCTCTCGGCACCGCCCTCGCCGCGGGGGACGTCGTCGCCACCAACTCCCTCCTCGCCGCCGCCGCCTCCCTCTTCTCCCGCTTCCGCAACGCCTTCGACAACAACGCGCTCCGCCTCGACCTCAAGTACTGCCTCGACAACTTCGCCGCCCCGCTCCTTGAGGTCTTCCTCTCCGCCTCCCGCCGTCTTCAGGCCGCCGGCGCCGGCGCCGCCAACCCGCTCGAGCTCCGACCCGTCTTCGACTGCCTTCGCCTCTCCTGCGAGATCTTCTACTCGCTCAACTCCATCGACCTGCCTGAGTTCTTCGAGGACCACATGAACGAGTGGATGACTGGGTTCCGTGCTTTCCTCACCACCACATACCCGCCGCCTGTTGAGGCGGATGGTGCCCCGGATTTGCTCCGTGCTGCTGTCTGTGATAACCTCCAGCTCTACATGGAGAAGTACGAGGAGGAATTCAGGGGATTCTTGCAGGAATTTGTTGAGGCTGTGTGGGGGCTCCTCATGGCGCAGACTGCTTCGCCTTCCCGTGGACAGCTCGCAGTCACTGCGATAAGGTTTTTGACTACAGTTGCTGAGAGCGTGCACCATGCCTTGTTTGGCAGCCCTGAGGCCATGAAGCAGATATGTGATAGCGTCGTTGTGCCTAACCTGCGTTTGCGTGATGATGATGAGGAGTTGTTTGAGGGCAACTGGGTGGAATATGTGAGGCGTGACTCAGAGGGGAGTGATGCGGATACACTGAGGCGAGCTGCGTGCCGGTTGCTGCGGGGCCTTGCTGCAAACTACCGGGATCAGGTTGCGGCACTTGTCTCGGCACAGGTCCAGCAGATGTTGGCTGCATATGCAGCTGACCGCACCAACAATTGGAAGGAGAAGGATGCTGCAATTTATCTCGTTATTGCTCTTATGCAGAGGCCTGGTGCCACAGGTGGCGGAACTCCTGTGGTTGACATGGAGAGCTTCTTCACATCTGTGATTGTGCCTGAGCTCCAGGCCCCTGATTGGCAGTCTGAGCCAATGCTTAAGGCAACCGTCCTCAGATTCTTGAAGGAGTTCAAGGATCAGATCCCCAAAGCCACCGCAGTGGCCCTGCTTCCAAGCGTGGTGAGGTTCCTGTCGCATGAGTCCAATGTTGTCCACTCCTATGCTGCAACCTTTATCGAGAACCTGCTGATGATCAAGGATGCAGTACCGGTACCAGGGGCTACCACGGTGACCAGGTCTCATTGTTATGTTGCTGCTGATATCAACCCATTTGCCCCACAGATCATTCAGAACCTGTCCACGGCTCTGAGTTTTCCCGATTCACATGAGAACCCGTATCTGATGAAGTGCCTGATGCGAGTGCTTGGGATTGCTAACATAGCCGGTCAAATTGTTCACGATATTACTGCTCGTCTTGTGGGTATTCTTATGGAAGTGTGCAATAACCCAAAGAACCCTGACTTCAACCATTACTTGTTTGAGTCTCTGGCTGCAGTGATTGGCCGAGCTGGTGAGCAGGACCCAGCACTTGTCCCTGTGTTTGAGGCCAGCCTCTTCCCTGTGCTCCAGAGGATATTGGTTGAAGACATTGCAGAGTTCTGGCCTTATGCTTTTCAGATATTTGCACAACTTGTCAATCTGAGCCGCCCTCCTCTATCCCAGAACTATATGCAGCTATTCGGTGTCCTCCTCAGCAATGCCACCTGGGACCGACCACCATGTGTTCCTGCCTTGGTCCGTTTGCTGCGAGCATTCCTTAGGAAGATTCCAAATGAGCTAAACCAAGAGGGTAGGCTGCCAAACATCTTAGTAATATTCCGCAGTCTCCTTTCACGAAGCAGTACCGAAGATTCTGCATTCTACATGCTCAACACATTAGTGGAAAATGTTGGCTTTGACATCATGAGTCCTTACATAAGTGAGATATGGAGTGCTTTGTTTACTCGTCTACAGACTAGACAGGCAGTGAAGTTTGTGAATTCGCTTGTGGTATTCATGTCCTTAGTGCTGGTCAAATATGGGTCTGGTGTTCTTGTTAGTTCCATTGATGCAATTCAGCCAGGCCTTTTCACCCAAATCCTTCAGCGTTTTTGGATTCCCAATCTCAAGTTGATTAAAGGAACTCTTGAAGTTAAACTGACAGCAGTTGCTTCAACAAGGTTGCTTTGTGAGTCTGCGGTGTTGTTGGATGCTGCTGCAGCACAGTGGTGGGGCAAATTGCTTGACAGTACTGTTGCTCTGTTGTCAAGAACAGATCAAGGAGGAGCACAGCAAGAGCAAAATGACGGTGTAGATGCAGTGGATGTTCAGAGGACATCAGGTTATTCAGTCTCCTTTGTACGCCTTCAATATGCTGGGAGGAGTGAAGATGATCTGTTAAGAGAAGTTAATGATCCAAAACAATTTTTGGTCACATCCTTGGCCACACTTTCTGCTCAGTCCCCTGGGAGGTTTGGTCCTGTCATTGAGCAGCATGTTGACCCAGCAAACAAAAGTGTTCTTCTTCAGCTTTGTGCTACCTACAACACCAACATTGTCTAGGTAAAGAACTTCTGAGATCCTCTCCATTTCGTTTTTGCATTGGTTCTGTTTAGTAATATTCATTTACAACCTTAAAAAATATGGAATTTGATATGAAACATGCCATTTAGTTCTGAAATTAATAACCACGTACATACATGTTTACTATTATTAGATTAGAAGAGAACTATTCAATGTGATGCAAGGTTTTTCAAGAGGCATAGTATTTCAGTATCTGAATGTCTTTCCAGAATACTAGAGACATGCATCAAAATCTCACTAGTTCGTGCCTATTGCTATAAACTGTTGCTTTCTCATCTTTGCAATTTCAAATCTCAGTATTTTCAAATCTCGGTATGTAGTTGAAAGGCCTTGTAGTTCTGTGTTGAACTGCATATAATCATGCAAATTGTGCATTGAGTATTCCATTAGTTAATTATTCATCCACAGTTTTCAGTTAGAAACTTCAGTTGTAGCATACCTTATATCCTTTTTATTTATTACCATAGTATGTAAAGCAGTAAAATGTTGTGGATCAAATACGATTATGCATACTTCTTGTCCTTAGTACATAATTCAACTTTTTATATCTTGATTGTTGTTTGAGCTGTAGAATCTGGTGATTTAATTAATTGAGGGTTGTGTGTGTCTGCACTCATACATTACTACCTCTGTTTCGAAAGGTCCATAATGACAACCTTTCTGAACTGAAGGTAGTACTATGGAAGCTAGTGATAGATAACAGTAGGATTTAGTGAAATTGTTATCCTGCCTTTTTCACGTTGTTACTCATTCTTAGTCTAGGCACTAGAATTCTCATTCAGTCTAAGATGTCTTGGGTAATGTCATATATTTCCTAAATAGAGAAAAGTTGTTTACTAACAGGCCTTCAACCTTGTAGCGCCATCATTTGTGACGATTGAGTTAAAAAATATATAAGATTAATTTATAGCAGCCGTTCTAGATCAACAATGTTGTAGACGGTTCAAATTTGAGAAGCAATCCTCAAAGTATGATTTGTGTAGCATCAGATGTTTTTCAAGATCTTAACCATTTTAAGATGCAACTCATTTGTACGCAGAGAAATGTTGAAAAATTGGACAGAACGACTTCTTTTTTCCCCATCTTTTTGTATAGAACAAGAATCTTACAAGTCAGGCACCTTGATCCTGTATACTCCCTCTGTTCCAAATATTAGTTCAAATAAGTAAAACTGTAAGTTATGTCTGAATTTTCTCTAGTGATAAACCATATCATAAAAACGTACTATATGGTTTTTTTTAAAAAAATGGATAAGACGAATGGTCAAACATAGCTTAAAACGTCAACGACGACAAAATTTTTTGGAATGGAGTAGTATAATGTTTTTTTGGGTAAAGTTTGATACATAAATCCGAGCTATTGTTTTATTGTTAGCGTGTTTCGAATAGTTGGAAATGTCATATTTGCTTGACCTTGCAGATGTTTTAAAAACCTTGTACTGTAATCATGTAATTTGATTTTGTATGACTTATTAATCTTGAGCATTCTAACCCTTTTTGTTTTCTTGTACAATTTCAGGATCAATTTGCAGTGGAAGGCGTTGGTTTTGTTTCCAGTGCATCTTGTCAAAAGATGAGTCTCAAGGAGTTGTCTGTGTCAGTCAAATGCTTTTTTGGTCTGATCCTTGCATGGTATTGGTTGGTTGTGGGACAGTCGGATGTCGAATCATGTGGAAAAGGAAAACATTGAGAGTTTCTTTCTATTTGGACGAGAATTTTTTTCCCGCGGTAGAGAGTTCCTTGTATGGTGGAACTATTAACAGTCCGTATTGTTGTCAAGGTGGTGTGTCAATGTTGATCCTGAACCATGATGGTTGTGTAATTTTGTCTGCCTGCATTCTGTTATGGCTCGGGAAAATAGTAATTTGCGGATGCATAATGGCATTGCTTGAACTGAATGAAATGTTGGGTGTCTTTTTTTACTTGGTACATTCGAGAAAGGTGTGTTTTTGGTGCAATTCGTTGTACATGATGAATTCAGAGCATTTCTGCTGGTATCGGCTTTGTTTGTTGTTGTGGAGCTGTCTAGGGCCTAACAACCCATTGGCAGGCTGCCACATTGAGGCTATATACGAGACAGGTGGCGACGTGAACCTGATGCTCTTCTGCGGCGCGTAACCTTCATACTATTATATCGTTTTGAAACATATGCAGAGTGTAAGGTTACAAATTGATGAGTGGTGTCTCGATTCAAATTTTGAGCTTGAATTTCGGCGTTAATGGCGGACAGCTTGTGCGTAATCTTGCTGATGCCAGCATGCGAGCCACGTCACCTCCCTCGTGTGGGGTAGTGCGATGTTGCTCGTACCGCGCAATGCAAACGGTCACCCTACTCCTGATCGATATCGAATTGAATAAAATCTGCCGCTGCCGCCTTGAAATTCTCCGAGGATCGGAACGGCCGCTGCCTTTCCTCTCCGACCCCCCCCCCCCCCCCCCCCCCCCCCCGGCAAGGTCTCTTCGGCCTTCTTCATCCATGCCTCTAGCCGGCATAAGCATCCATGCATTCGATCTGGCGTGTGCTTAGGTTGTGCGATCTTCCTCGGATTTGCAGGACAAACGGAAAGAAGAGACGATGGATGCCCACAACATTGATGATTATTTCCTCCTGTCCCTCCAAGGCCAATCGAAAATTCTAACTGTCGTGGACCTCAAGATCGCGTTCGGCGTCGAGAAGCTGCTCAACCTAGAGACGCTGTTCATGGAGACCGCTCGTCAAGCTGCTGACATTGAGCCGCTCTTGCGGGACCCTCAATCCATTTCCGCTCAAGCGCTTCACATGGCATTCGAACTCGATTTCCTGCACACCATCGTGGATTCAGAAGCCTGCGAGCTCGAGAAGCTTTCAGATTCTATTCACGTGGATATTCAGAGTGTCGAAAACAATAAGGTGGAGGAACACAACAACAGTGCAGAGGCCAAGCTGCAGGCTGCAACTGAGTCCTTGAACCAGATGCATGAGTTGATTGCTATCATTAGAAGGGAGTCTGCAACCTTTGACAAAGTCATACGACCTTCGCAAGGTACGCTACTCAACCGTTTCAGTTTCAGTTCAGGTGTGCTACTCTACTACTAATAAACCAGAGTGTCCATCATAATCCATGCAATTCTTCTGTTTACAGGAACAGGAACTACCACAGGAAATGGCTATGAAAACTGTCACATGTCGCCTCATGTTACTACACAGCCTGAGGATATCAGAAGTGCTCTGCACATGTTACAAAAGTAGATGGCAAGTGAATTAGATCTCGACAAGGAGCTATGTGATACAATGTCTATAGTGGAGGAGCTCAAGATGAAGTTGTATCAGGCAGAACAACAATCATATTTCTTGGAGGAATCATGGAAGCCATCTACGAAAGAATGCTCTCAACAGAAAATGCTTCCCAACTGTTCCTGGGAACCTCAAAGGACCTCATTGCTAAAATTAATATCAACCGATTCAATTTAAGTGCATCAGTTTGCAGGGAAGGTGGTCTTAAATCAAAGTTGGAGGATGGCTTATCTAATGATAAGATGAGTTCTCCGGTGAAAATACCAGCAGACAGTGGTAAAGATATCAGTAAGGAGGCTTGGCAGATGCATATTCCATCACTTACTGAGTTCTCGACTTTGCGGAATAAGATTCAGGAGCTAGAGGAATGGTTGAGGGACCATGACTCTTAATCACAATGGTCATCGCTACCAAGAGGAGCAGACGACGAAGACCAGAATATGATGCGGTCTGAGATTATTACATTCCGGGATATTATCAATGAGCTTAAAGTTGTCGTTTCCAAAGCAGAAAGTAGAACACAAAATGTTGAAGCAAGATGTACACAGCTCACTCAAACTAATGATCAACTCTTTGCAGAGCTCAACTCAGATAGGGCTGGCTTACTGGAGAAGAGACTTAAGGAATCAGACACTCAATTAGAGCATGCGAAAGCATCAGTTGATGCTGTTGTTGAGCAACAGAGTATGTTGAAATCATCAATATCTGACATGGAACAGACGATCGAAGATCTAAAAGAGAAGTGCTTGAAAGCTGAAACCAGGGCTGAGAATGCTGAATCCAAATGTAAGTTGTTGACAGATACTAACTTAGAGCTTAGTGAAGAGCTGTCATTTCTGAGAGGTAGAGTAGAAGGTCTAGAGAACTCATTGCGTCAGGCCAACCAATTAAAAAGTTCAACTGAAAAAGACATCAGTATTAAAACAAAAACCATTGGAGATTTAGTTGCCAAACTTGCACTGGAAAGAGAACGCCTTCATCTACAGGTACAAATATTATCACTCAATTTTTTTTGGAATTACCAATACATTATTTTTCTGCCTTTCAATTGTTGTATGTTATTAAGATCAACTATTATCTAAAGCTATTAAACTCTTGTTATTGATAACTTTAGATATGTGTTTTGATTTTTATGATTTCTGCATTTTGATGACTAATTGCGGTTGTGTACAATATTTTTATTTGAAATTTATAATAAGGAAGGGATAAAATTTTACTTGCTACTTAAATATTCCCAATGTTCAATATAATTTGGTCTGTAATCATGGTATATCATGTTTGGGTAGACTGAACAAAACTTTGACAAGGTTGCAAAGGTTAGGCAATGAAAACCTTGCCAGGGAAGGAGAGCCAATTTAGCTCTTAGAGCAATGAAATCCTTACCCATGTTACCCAAATTCAAACCAAGCAAAGGAACCAAATATACCTATATGTGTCCAATGCTTTGGTTCCATTGAGAAACCACGATATGATTGACACTTGTTGATAATTTCAGGAAATGATTCAATGGGTTCTACTTTGTATAGGTTAAAAAGGGTAGAGTTTTATGTTGCTTTCTTGTGCTGACTCCATGTTGACTTGATTCAATTATATATGTATTTTATATGTTGAATTACTGATTCATGTCTGGTAGTTTGCGGATCAATTTTCTATTTCTAAATATTTTGTTTATCGAGCTTAGAAATCTGTTTAACATGTCGGTGTGGGTGAGCAACTATATCCTGTTGCATGAAATCCCCAGAACCTTCTTTGATCAAATTATTTTGTTTATGATCTAGCCTGGTTGGCCCACTTCTTTGTTTTGAAATTACCACCTGATTTTCAAACCATTTTAGTTCTCCACATTTTTGTTCTGAAAGTGGTCTGCTTATTTTTCACCTGATTTCCTTCTCTTCATTTGTTCTCATTTCTTTCCTGTTGCTTTTACATCTATTTTACACCCTTTCCGGATATCAGAAAATATGGTGGACATACATGTTATTGAAAACTTGTGCGTATGTGTTTCAGTTAGCACATTATCTCTTTTGTTTCTTCAGTTTTGTCAGTCTAGTGTTGGTGAGTCATTTAGTTTAGCTACGTGTCAAGGTAAAGGTA
Organism: Eleusine coracana subsp. coracana; assembly: GCA_032690845.1. Lineage (NCBI taxonomy): Eukaryota > Viridiplantae > Streptophyta > Magnoliopsida > Poales > Poaceae > Eleusine > Eleusine coracana. The sequence continues at coordinate 66,093,275 of CM064420.1, forward strand.
GTTAGTTGCACAGGCCATTTCTGCTGGAGGTCGGCCATTAAGTTTCATAATCATTAACACTAGGCCATATTATCTTCAGAGCAATAAATAAAGAACTAAACATAGAAAATGTGGCATTTCTTTAGCAGCACAAAATTCATAATTGTATAAACCCCTTGAGGATTTTAACAAACATTAATTGTCTTTATTCTTGTGTGGGTGTGGATCCTATATCATCTACCTATAATATTTATGTTGTTGCAGTTCGTACTACAATTCAGCTATGATATCATGGACAATATTTGAATCCAATATGGGATGTTTATGTTGTACAGATTGTTACACTAACAAAGAAGAACAAGATGTTGGCCCAAAAATACAGAAAAAGTGTTAATGAAACTACATTATTGAGCAAGAAGGCTACTGCTCAGGAAGGTGAACTCAAAACCATTGAAGCAAAGGAGGAAACAGCTACAGATTCTTCATCAACACAAAGAAAGGTCAGTTCTACCTGAGATTCCTAATTTTATTATCGAACATTTATAAAGTCTGAATATCTCGGTTTCCCTGCTGCTTTTTAGGTTGAACATTTGTGACATTTTTGCATCAAAATAATACTTCATGGATGTGTAAAATGTTTCTGCATCCAGAACTTTTAAGATCTTGCCTTGCGCCATGATGTTTCTTCTATACTAGTAGTTGACAATGTACCACCAAGATAATTAATAGTTTAATAAGCCCTCAGAGCCTCGATCCAAGTGACAAAAGATGCTCATTTGTGTGTTATGGTTGATTTCCACTGTGCATCTGACATCTATCGTTGTTTAAAGTAGACACCTCCTTTTGAACTTTTGGTAATTGCTGTTATTGTGTTCTCAATGGTACATCACCTAATATTTACCTATCATATTTATTTTTGTTTTAAGACGACACCAACTGTAAACAATCTTCGAGATCAGGAAGCTGAGATGAATCCTTTATTAGAAGATGATTCTGGCGCAGAGAGCACACTTGAGACTGTGCGCTGCATTGAACCATCGTAGCTAAACTGGAAGTACTTATCAACAACCGTCCTAGTTTTATTGTCTGCCGTTCTCGTATACCTGTTATATGAAAAAGATGGCAGACTCCAACGGTCACTCAGTCAAAACTTGTAGGAGCACCAGTAGAAAAATAGGAACCTATCTTGCAATAATCTTCATCCATTAATCGTTTTTGGGATAGTCAATTTTGGTAGTAGCTACCCTTGAAAGTGTTTCAGCTTTCGCTTGAGCCATGTACTTGCTCTCCTTAGCAAACATTTCCGTGTTTGCATTGAGTAAAAGCCAATGTAGATCTGAAATAACTCTTGTTTTTTTCATCCTGCCACAACTCTAAGTATTCATTGCTTGATCCTTGGAAAACGAGTCATGCAACATTTGTTTGAGTATCCATATGCGGTTTATATACTTTTGTTCTTCATAGTGTGAGTCCAATGATGTATGTCAAAATATTCATATTCATAGATGACAAATAACATCAATCTTCAACAATTAGCAGAATCATGGTACCCTTAAAAGACCGAGTATCAAGCTCAAATATTAGAACAAATTCTGTTTTATGTCCTGTTCATGCCCTGAAACGTGATTGCAATCTTCTCTCAGTTATAGTTCATGAGGGTTCTGGTAGATGTGCTCACATAGAATATCAGGTCCGGAATAGTTGCAGTGAAAATATCATATATATAAATTACAGTCGCACACCAACATTTACAATGGAAGCATTATATTAGCAGAGCCTGCAGAGTGCACCGACTACTCTAAGATGCACACACATTTCCAGCAGATCCATTACAAAAATACGTATATACAAAAAGGTTGACTTCTGCAGTATTGATGTTACACTCAGTTGTGGTGCTAACATGCAGGATATCCATTTTAGTATGTCTCGACACCATTGGATTTGCAGTCGACATCAAACCACACCTCATTGACACGACCAATTACTCTGAATGGATTGATGTACTGTGCTATTGAGTATGCAGTCTTGCCAGGGTGGTTTGTTGAGTTAGCCCAAGATGACCGACTCAAGCTCAGGGCAAGTTTCTTAGCTTCCTCAATTATATTCTGGTCCCGTGCATAACCTGAGAAACTCCCGACTGCAATACAGTGGCTAGGCCATTGATCTGGATGTAGGTTCTGTTCTGGGAGAGGAGCAGGAGGGGATGCTTGGAACTTTACTGGTAAGTAGAGCCGGACAAAGTATGCTGATGAGTGCAGAGGCCCTGCCCCTGGAACTATGCTAGTTAGGACAGGGGTGGTCATTCTGATCCTGGAAGAGTTGAGATTTGCACCCATCAGTTATTCGAACAATCTGACAGGAATGCAACAACATTAAAAGAGTTTAGAGCTTGCTGGATAAAATAAAGCAATCTAAGTAGAGTGAACTTTAGAAAATGTGAAATAGGGGGATATTTAGGAGGCAGTTATATCATAAACTAAGATGTCGCGGATAAATGTCTCAAAAGCATGAGCATTTACATCAAGTGAGTATCAAGCTAATAATAAAAGAGAGATGTATTCAATAAGTTTGCAGGTCAAAGATTGCTGCCCTAATTTTGTGATGTCCAATAGGTAAGCATATACCAAAAGCAATACTCATTATGAAACAAAATTATTTGGTTTGTAGTAGGAATACATAGGATTAAATGTTTACAAACAAAAATCATTTTACAATACATAATGAAGGATTGGTTATCAGTCATCAACAACAATATAACAGGGAAGGGGAAAGGTTTTCCTAATAAGACCAATGGCAACTGTCTATTATAACCAATTCGATGGCCATTTTAAAGACAGAGACCCTAGCTAGACCATTCAATACCATTCTCATCGGTAATTAGCCAATGTTGGATATCTTCTTCACTGTTCTAGAGTTTCAATTTCGAACATCTCCAGATATTTGTACCTTAATAGTTCCAAGCATTAACAGAATTATAAACATACAATTCTAAGACTCAACACTTCGACAGACTCGATAAAAGACAAAGGGCACACCGAGCCTTTCGATTTTCCCCACCAGATTGTTATGAAGTCCATCAATTAAATGAATAAAGGTCCATTCATTTTTTACTTCTGGATCCCCTATAAGGGGAACCAACGAGTACCACCAGACGCAACCAACAGGTTTAACTAATCCATCGATCCGAATGCGAGAGGGTGACAAAGGAAAAGGGGAGGGCTAGAATACCGGTGGAACCCGAGCTTGGTGGCAACGTGAAAGGAGTTGTGGTTGGAGGAAGCGGACATCCAGACCGTGTCGTGGTACAGCCGCACCTCGAAGTCCGATTCCTTGTGCACTATCGTGTATTACGGCGTCTCCGAGTCATCAGCATCCGGCAAGAGCAGCATGACAACTAGCACGGGGAATTGGAGCCAGAGGATCGCCATGGTCATCGCCGTCCTGAGCTGTGTGCTCCTCAACTACCTTTAGCCTTGGTTGGAGGGGAAGGCTGACAACCAAGGTTTTTTTTTTTGAAATACACGGGGCCAGCTACCCGGATACTGACTTAAGAAGGAGACAACAGGCGTCCAAGTTCTAAGCCTTAACGGGTGTGCAACTCATTGGCTTCTTGTACCAACCGAGAAGACACTCAGTCCCCCAACCGGGGAATAAATGCTCGATGAGACACACAAGGAGCGTCCCTAGGGATCAAACCTGCATGGGCTGGACGCACACCGGCGCTCCTAGCCACCCAAGCTTCAGTAACTTGAAATTGGGCTGAGTACACTAGTAAAATACACTGAGAAATTGAGAGTCCACAGTGGTGTGCGTAATTTGAACGGCAAAAATATCCTTTTTGACTTTTTGTATTTTTCGACCAAAACTGAAAAGGATAGGAAAAAAAAGAGAATTATTGCAATGTAGAACAGTTCGTGAGTGTTGCATACGGAGTACTATAATTTCCTAATCATCAAATCCAAGATACCTCAACCCTTGGGCCTCTCAGACTGATGCTGCTCCGTACAAGAGCACCATGTATACAGGGATTAGGATCATCGGCAGTCGACTCCTAGCTAGTCGACCAAGCAGTCGGCATGTCCGCCGTTCAATCTGAACCAGGTGAATCCGACGTTTGACAAAAAAAAAAAGCTCCAGTCGAGCTTCATCGCGCGGAGCGTCAACTGTGTCCACTGCGTCATGGATGCCCAAGGTGCCTCGACTTCCTAATTACCAAAAGGCTAAAATGATTACTCGTTAACTCGCCACGAATTTCTCCACTCATACAAATCGGTGGATTTGGTTTTAACCAATGGATTCGTCCTTAATTTCATTCTGTCTCATCTCAAATCCTAGCCATAAAATCATAAAATTAATGAAATTGTTTATAATTGAAATAAAATTGATCACATATTTGTATTCTACATCTTCCAGAGAATCCATTTTAGTGGTCTCCAACATCAACCCAGCCAAAACTCATCGTTGGCGATGGATTTCTGTCAAGCTGTTGGTTGACTAGCTCGTGAAGAACAAAGAAGCAGAAGTGTTCGACTCGAGCTTTTTTTGTGAGGCGTCAGATTCTTCCGGTTCGGATCGGACGACGGACAGACCGACTGCTCGGTTGACTGTCGACGATCCTAATCCCGGATACAGATGTTCAAAAAGGAAAACAAATACCTTTTTCAGCACATCAAAGACGAGGGTAGTCTCTGGATCCTTAGCTTGAGGGACACGTGTTGGTAGTTTTTTTTTTAAGAATAACAGTACAACTCAGATATTCACAATGTATACATACTCACTCCTATAAATACACGTACATAAACCTACTCTTATGAATATTTTTGAAGACGGAGTTGGTAAATTCTCGAGATTGACAAAGTCATCGTTACCATCTCACTGTCGACGGGAGCGTCGTCTACTACTGAAAGTATAATATCGTTAAATTCTAGAAAATTTGCTTCCACGGGGAGGCGAACTCAATACCTAAGGTGATACTGAGGCTTTTGTAACCATTATAGTATAGACCCTTTTACAACACGTTTTGATAGCCTAGTACTCTCGTATCACGAGAATAGGCCTCAAATACAAATGACCTTAATCAAATGTTTCAACTCCAATTCTTATAAAAGTATGGATCAAACTCTTTTTATATAATATTTAGATACTTGACTCTTCTACATATTTTAGAAAAAAAATGTAAATTAAGTTCTAATGAATCTCAATCCAAAAGCTCAAGTCTTATTTAACAGCGATGAATTTAAAGTTCGATAAAATACTACATTCTTCTAATTCAATCTTACAAAATATAATCATATTTATTTATTTTAAATTTTTTATTTTATAAAAAATAAACTACGGAGTACTAGTATATTTTTGGATTAATTGGACTCATGCCATTACAAATTTCCTATTTTTAAGATATATCACTACTATTTACCTTATTAGAACCATGCCATTATAATTCCTTCTCAGTTGGAATCATGCCATTTTCTACACCTTCAGCTCATTTTTCTACGTCTCGAAGCTACGGTTCTTTCATATGGACCAAAATGCCCCGCATGAGCTAGTTCAGTCATTTGCCTGTGACCATGGTAACCTGGCGAAGCTCCACTCTAGCGACTCGCGTGGTCTGCGCCCGTGCAGCCAACATGGTGCTTGCATGTTTGATGCTGCTCGGTGGATGACTAGATCCAGGCACTTGAGAGAGTGCACCTTTCTTCAATTTTGAAGCATGTGGGATCTCCAGCAGGGGCGCGCCATGGGGGACAACGAGAGGTTCCGGATGGTAAATCTGTTGCCGTGCACCCTCTCTCTTGAACTCCACATGTGAGGTCGACGAGCACCCATCAAATCGAGTTTGCCCCTACAAGAATCGAGCTTGCTCAGCTTGCATCAATGTCTGGTGGCCGGACTTAAGAAAGATAACATCGATTTGGATTCTCAGGAAGGGAGAGAGCAGAGAAGAGTGGCCAGCTACCCCAGGATGAGGAGCAGCATTGATGTCTGCGAATGACATTCCATGTGCAGTTTTTCTTGCTTGATGATTATCAGGCAATCGATGCCGCTAGCTCTTCATGACCAACAGATCGAAGAAGCTGGTGACTTCATGTTTATTTTCTTGCTACAACAATAGGAGATTTGGAGTTGTGCCATGGCGCAAGAGAGGAAATGTGAAACGAGAGGATGTGGAGTTCGGCAGATTAGGGATTAAGGTGGAGGGAGGGCATCTTACCATGTTTCTTGTCAAGCAGTGACTCGGATAGACGACAGCAGCAAATGAACTAGTAAGGAGGCAGGAGGCTTTAAAGGTAGGGGTAAAATTGTCCATATAAAACTACAGTATATAAAAATAGTAGAAATATGGCTCTAAGACGTACACAATGACATGGTTTAAATAACTACAAAATTATAGTGACACAATTCTAATAATATGAATTATAATAGTATATATAAAAACATAAAACTTGCAATGGCATACATCAAATTAACCCTATATTTTTCTGGCTTCATTCCTCCAACCAAACAGGCAAACACACTCCTCTTCCGTTTTCCCCGTACAGACCTGTGATCTCAAATCTGCCCTCCCCCCTCGGTCCCTCCCTCCCTCCCTTTGTTAGAAACTGAACTGTAACTCTCATTGAGAGAGGATGACACTAGGAGATGGGGCAATTTTCTGGTTTATTTCTCACACAACTCACACAATGCCATACCAACCCAAGGGGTTGTGGATACATATTTATAGCTGGCCAAGAGCCAGCATATGCTAATATGCTGGTCTAAGATGCTAGTCTAAAAGCATAAAGCAAGTGCAGCCTAGATGATCTAATGCAGTCCTAGATGCTGTCCTAACTACTGTCCTATACAGGACCAAGATGCTGTCCTATACAAGGACTAATATGCTGTCCTGGACAGGACCAGCAGTCAAACAAAGACCAAGACCAAACAGTACAAGACTTATTCCATCATTCTCCCCCTAAGTCTTGTGCGTTGTCTTGTGAGGAGGTTGAACCATCCCAATCCTGGAGCAGAGTTCAAGGAACTTGATCCTCCCAAGGGGCTTGGTGAGCAGATCCGCAAGCTGGTCATTGGTGTTGATGTAGCTTGCCTTGATGCTTCCTTCCTCCAGGCAGCCACGGATGAAGTGGTACCTCACCCGGATGTGCCTACTCCGTTCGTGAAAAACGGGGTTCTTTGCTAGAGCCAAAGCGGACATGCTGTCCACTCGAAGTTCCACTGCTTCAGTGTCTCTGCCGAGAAGGTCACCAAGCAGCCGAGCAAGCCAGAGCGCTTGAGTCGAGGCGGTGGAGGCCGCGACGTACTCGGCCTCGCAGCTGGACATAGCAACCACCGGTTGCTTGACTGACTGCCAACTAACAAGACACTTGCCGAGGAAGAAGAGTATCCCGCTGGTGCTCTTGCTAGTGTCGATGTCGCCGGCGTGGTCGCTGTCGCTGTACCCGATGAAGTGTGCCTTTCCACGACACCTCGGGTAGTAGATACCGTGGTCGAGAGTCCCCGCAACATAGCGGATGATCCTCTTCACAGCTTGCTGGTGCTCCGTTGTCGGTCGCTGCATGAACCGACTAACATAACCAACGGAGAATGCCAAGTCCGGCCGTGTGTGGGCGAGGTAGCGGAGGCTCCCCACAAGACGCCGGTACTGTGTAGCATCCACCTCCTTTGCCGTGCTGTGGCGACTCAACTTCAACTTCTCCTCCATCGGAGTGAGTGCTGGGTTGCAGTCGGTGAGCCCGGCCAACTCAACGATGCGCTTGGCGTAGGCGGTCTGTCGAAGCGTGATCCCGGAGTCATCCTGGTGCACCTCGATCCCCAAGTAGAAGGAGAGAGGCCCCAGGTCGCTCATCTGAAAAGTGGCCTTCATGTCTTCCTTGAATGCCGCCACCTCCGCATCCTTGGTGCCGGTGATCACCAAGTCGTCGACGTAGACACCCACCAGCAGGGCATTGCCTCCATTGCCCCGCCGGTAGATGGCCGCCTCGTGCGGGCTTTGCTCAAAGCCCATCCCCTTTAGTGTGGAGTCCAGTTTGGCGTTCCACGCCCTCGGTGCTTGCCGCAAGCCGTAGAGAGCCTTGCGCAAACGCAGCACCTTGTCCTCCTTGCCGGGGATCACAAATCCCGGCGGCTGGTGCACGTAAACCTCCTCCTTCAAGTCGCCGTTGAGGAACGCCGACTTGACGTCCATGTGATGGACGCACCAGCCCTCTTGGGCAGCTAGTGCAAGGAGAAGTCGCACGGACTCCATCCGTGCTACAGGGGCGAAGGCATCGTCGAAGTCGATCCCCTCCTGCTGCACGAAACCACGAGCTACCAAGCGGGCCTTGTGCTTGACGATGGCACCAGCTTCATCCCTCTTCAGCTTGAAGACCCATTTAAGGGTGATCGCACGTTGCCCACGAGGGAGGTCAGCAACCTCCCAAGTGCGGTTCTCCGCAACGGCGTCCATCTCCGACTGCATCGCGGCACGCCATGCGCCGTCTCTCTCGGCCTCTGCAAAAGACCGAGGTTCACCATCATCGCACGCAAGGTGCAACTGTGCCTTCAGGTCACGAAGCGCCGGTCCCGGCACTGGTTGATCGCCGAGGATGTCTTCCATCGTACGATACCGCAACGGCTCGCTGTCGTGGTACGCGTCGATACGCTCCTCGTCGCGGGAGAGCGGAGTAGCAAACTCCACCGGGCTTTGCTCGTCATGAGCTTGTGTTGGAGTAGACGTGCCCGACGGAGTGGCTGTCGGTGCTGGAGTGCGCGGGGACGCTGGAGTGCGCGGGGACGCCGGTTGTGGCAGTGTCGACGAAGAGCTGGTCGCTGTAGTGAGCGCTGGAGTCGGTGGAGGCTCGGGAACGCTTGGTGAGGGGGAGCTGCCTGCTCCCCCAGCTCCCTCGAAGTGAACATACTCGATGGTGAAGTCGTACGTCGGAGTCGAGCCGTCATCCACCGCCTTGTCCCATGCCCATCCTTGCCCTTCGTCGAACACTACGTCGCGCGCCGTGCGCACACGTTGTGTCTTCGGGTCGAGAATACGATAGGCCTTCGAGCCCTCCGCGTAGCCAATGAACACTCCTGGAGTGCTCCTGTCGTCGAGCTTGCCGATGTGGCCGAGCTCCTTGGCGAACGCGAGACAGCCGAAAGTCCGCAGGTGGAAGACCGTCGGCTTGCGCCCGTGCCAAGCCTCGTACGGCGTCTTACCATCAAGAGCCTTGGTGGGCGAACGGTTGAGGATGTAGACAGCGGTCACCACCGCCTCTCCCCAGAAGACAGCCGGCATCCCCCTCTGCTTGAGGAGGGCCCGAGCCATCCCCACAACCGTCTGGTTGCGCCGCTCGACGACGCCATTCTGCTGTGGACTGTACGGCGCGGAGTAGTGGCGCTGAATGCCCTCATCCGCGCAGTACGCCGCGAATTCAGCCGCCGTGAACTCGCCGCCATTGTCTGTGCGTAGCACGCGCAGCTTGCGGCCGCACTCTGCCTCTGCAGCAACCTGCGCACGCCTGATGGCGTCTGCAGCCTCTCCCTTGCTACCGAGGACCATCACCCACATGTAGCGGGAGAGGTCATCGACGAGCAGCAGGAAGTAGCGCCGTCCTCCTGGTGTGGCCGGAGTCACCGGGCCGCACAAGTCCCCGTGCACGAGTTCGAGCCGCTCCTTGGCTCGGAAGCTCGTCTGCTGAGGGAAGGGAAACCGCCTCTGCTTCGTCAGCACGCAGACGTCGCATAACTGCTCCACGTGGTCGATGTGCGGCAGATCCCGTACCATCTCCTTGACACCGAGTTGCTTCAGGGCCTCAAAATTGAGGTGCCCAAAACGCTCGTGCCACCTCCACGCGTCGTCGTCCCGTCTTGCTGCAAGACAAAGTGGCTGTGCTACCTCGATGTGAAGGATGTAGAGGTGGTTGCTCCCCCTCTTTACCTTGGCGAGAAGACGGCCCCGGGGGTCCCAGACCCGTAGGAGGCCATTCTCAATCTCCATACGCGAGCCGTTCTTGTCCAGCTGTCCCAAGCTGATGATGGAGTTCCTCAACGCGGGGATGTAGTAGACTCCGGTGAGGAGCCTATGCTCACCGGACTTGGCGGTGAAAAGAATGGAGCCGACACCCTTGATCTCCACCCCGGAGGCGTCCCCAAACTTGACAGAGCCTCGGATGCTCGTGTCAAGGTCGGAGAAGTACTCCTGCCGTCCGGTCATGTGATGGGTGGCGCCGGTGTCGAGGCACCACCCGTCACACTTGTCGTCGTTGGAGCCGTCGCCGAGGAAGGCGCTTGCCTTTGACTCGTCGATGTGGAGAAGAGCTGTTGCTGCTGAAGCCGCTGGAGGTAGCTCGATGCTCGCGTGTGCCAGAAGCAGAGCTGGCTCCTCCTCCACACGTGCGACGTGGGCCTGAGCCTGAGCCTGAGCCTGGCCGCGTCGTGGCTGCCGACACTCCCTAGCCCAATGGCCAGTCTTACCACAGTTGTGGCAGATGTCGTCTCGTGCCGGCTTTCGTTTGCCGGTGGCGCCGCCCTGGGCGCCTCCGCCCTGAGCGCCTCCACGGGGCTTGCCCGGCTTGCCACGCCTATGGCCGCCTGTCGAGGAGGAATACTCCCCCTTCTTCTCGTCACGCTGGCAAGCCTCCCACTGCTCCCGAGTGAGATGGAGCTTCCCGCCGATGGTGATAGGCCCCGAGTGAGGCCGTGGCTCGTCGTTGTCGACGACCTTGAGGCGACCTATCGCCTCTTCGATCGACATCGTGGAGAGGTCCAACATTGACTCGAGCGAGCGAGCAATCTGCTTGTACCTCTCGGGGACGCAGCGAAGGAGCTTCTCTACAGCTCTCTCCTCGTCGTAGGTGTCATCGCCGAACTGCACCATCTTGTGCAGCAAAGTGTTGAGACGAAAAGCAAAATCATCAAGGTCCTCACCTGGTTTGAAGGCCAGGTTCTCCCACTCCTTGCGAAATGCCTGTAGTGTGGACCTACGGGCACGGTCGCTGCCGATGCGTGCCGCAGCAATGGCGTCCCAGGCTTCCTTGGCTGTCCGCTTCTTGGAAAGCGTGAACTGCATCTCAGGCGGGACAGCGGCAATGAGGGCATCCAGTGCCCGTCGATCGTCGTCGTAGTCAACATCGCCGTACCGGACTGCATCCCACATGTGCCGCACCTGGAGCCTCACCCTCATCACCGCAGCCCACTCGACGTAGTTGGTCTTGGTGAGGGTAGGCCACCCGCCACCGGGACCGACTTCCCTGATGATAGCCTGGACCCCGTGGTGTCCACAGCGCCTGTCCGGGGAGGGAGAGTCGCGCTGCCTGTGAGAGCCACGACCTCCGTCGACCCGACCACCACTAGGAGTGCGACCGCCGCACGCGTTCCCTCCAGAAACGCTGCCCGCGCGTCCACGCCCGTCTGGGCTGCCGCCACCACGCCCGTGGGGGTGCGCAGCCACCCACCGCGCCGCCCGCTCCTGCGCTGCCTCCTGCTCCCGCACCGCCTCTAGCTCCCTGAGCTCTTCGTCGATGTTGCCATCAGCAACAGAGCCGCCAACGCTGCCACCACGCAGAGCCTCAAGGTCTGCCGCGGCCGCACGCGCTGCATCCGCCGCCGCCACTGCCGCCGCCTCCGCCCTTGCTGCTGCCAGCTCCGCCGCTGCCAGCCTTGACGCCCTCGCCGCCACCGCAGCGGCTGCTGCCGCTGCACGCTCGCGCTCCTCTGCCACGGCGAGCTCGGCCTCCTGCCGAAGTCGCTCGCTCGAGGCGACCGAACGCCGAGAATGTTCTGCGGACATGGCACGCCACTAGGGGGCTGCTGCGTGGGGAAGAGGCTGTCCCTGACGAGCTGCTGCTGCTCTGAGCAGGGGAAGGAAGATGTGCAGGGACAACAGATGTTCCTGCTGCTGACTGAGAGGCTAGGGAGGGAGATGAGCAGGAGATGTTTAGGCTACAAGACAACACGGCTCTGATACCAGATGTTAGAAACTGAACTGTAACTCTCATTGAGAGAGGATGACACTAGGAGATGGGGCAATTTTCTGGTTTATTTCTCACACAACTCACACAATGCCATACCAACCCAAGGGGTTGTGGATACATATTTATAGCTGGCCAAGAGCCAGCATATGCTAATATGCTGGTCTAAGATGCTAGTCTAAAAGCATAAAGCAAGTGCAGCCTAGATGATCTAATGCAGTCCTAGATGCTGTCCTAACTACTGTCCTATACAGGACCAAGATGCTGTCCTATACAAGGACTAATATGCTGTCCTGGACAGGACCAGCAGTCAAACAAAGACCAAGACCAAACAGTACAAGACTTATTCCATCACCCTTCCCCTGCAACGCCGGCGCCCTCAACAGTCTCCCCGCCCGCCCTCTCCTATGGCTATGGCGTCAAGGTGAGTCTTTTCTTCTCGGTCAGAATTCCCCTTGGACCTTCATGTCTCTCAGCGTCAGGCTTCGGCACTTAGCAGATTGCCCTGCTTCCCCTCCGGCAGGCCGTCGCCTCCGGCAGGCCGCAGCCCTGCCCGCCGTGAGGAAAATGTGAGTCAATCATTTTTATTTATGCCGTGCAGATTGGTCTTTTAGTTCACCTTCCTTCCAGCGGCGGCCCAATCCGACAAAAGGGACGGCATGGAGCGTCAGGTAGCGCGGCAGATTGTGGAGTTCAAATGCAAGGTGTACTTATGCTGCTCTCCCTCTTTTGGGGATTTATCTAATTGCTGCTGTGGCGCTGCTGCAATGCTGTGGGTCTCTGCACAGTGGTGTTGATACTGGTATTTGTTGCAGACGATGGAAGAGGAGCTGAAGAAGCTGGGTCTCAAGGTCAACCACCATGAGCGAAACATCAAGTTCCTCAAGTCCGAGCTCAATGCTGTTGAAGAGGCGTGTGTTGACCTGGGAAGTAAGATGTTGACACCTTTGCCCCTCATTTTAACAGCTTCTTGGCTATAAAGGTCTTGTGTGATAAATGCTGCCTAGTCTGTAGTATCATGTAGATCACTTGTGCTTACAGCTTTAATTTTGTGCCGGTGCCTAATGATCTAAAGCGTTCGTTTTTGTAATTGGGGTTACTATGGTCTTCGATATGTTGTGTGGAATTTGACTGCAAAATGAATGAGTTCTGTTTGACATGTATAGTTGTTTAGAATTTGAAGAGACTAACCTATCAGCCCGCACGTCTGGATGGGCTAGATTTTAAAATATATATAGAAAAAATATTTTATATAAAGATATATATCTAAATTCAATATTGGGTATTATGAATATATAATATATATTTTCTTTAAACTGTACTTTAAATTGCAAATTTTATCTTAATATAGTGAGCTTATGTTGGACTATGGTCAGTATTAGCAGGGAATCTCAACGTCAGATGATGTTTAGATGCACATTGCATTATTTTTCTTTTATGGTCTCCTTAACAGTATTGCATGTCTTATTATTCCATTTTTCATTTGTTTTTTGGTTTCATCAATCCTTTGCAGTATGCCTGTCTTCTTTCTTTCTGTTTGCTATGCCAGAGCATTCTTTTTGTTTCCCCTGTAGTCCATGTTGTTGTCTTACCACACCACTAAATCCATGGTAGACCATTAGACATAACTTTCTGATAAGTCTATGGTGACCACAAAGCCAAATCTTAATCCCGTTGTACCTTCACTTTGTTGGATACTTGCGGTGCCATTGATAATAAGAAGAAATATTACTTATATTACTAACTTAATTTTATATTTGAAATTCTATTAATGAAGTTACAAAGCCTTGCCTCACACGAACCTTGTATTTCTGGTGGGGAGTCTCCTCCAGGTTTTTTGGATTTTGCTGTAAATATGATTCACTTAGAACAGGCACACATGAGTTGCCTAACAGCTAGTGGCCATGGTCTTAGGGAAACCTTGTTCTACAGTCTGTTTTCTCATTTACAAGTGTATAAGACCAGAGCTGACATTGAAAGAATGAAAGCTCTCTTCCTTGGATAAGTGATGGTGCCATTTCTCTAGATGGTGGTATATTGAGGCCCAATGGCTCATTCTGCCTTGGCGATAGGTATGCGATTTATTTTTGTGTGCATCACTTGATAATGTCAATTGATCATGCATTGTTTCTAGTTTTCTTGATTGTTCTTATTATTGTGTAAGTATATGCATTTTTTTCATGACCCTAGATGTTTGACCATTAATCGTGATTTCATCATGAGTACTCCATGAACCTATGACAGTACTCCCTCCGTTCCAAATTATAAGTCGTTTTTGACTTTTAGATACTGATGTTTGACCATTCGTCTTATTTTTTCATGACTCTAGATGTTTGACCATTAATCTTGATTTCATCATGAGTACTCCATGAACTTATGACAGTAGTTATTTCAAACAGTATACAGTACTGAGAAAAAAGTAACTACAATAACTGCTATGCATTTTCTCAGAACATGTTTGTATTGGAAGTTAAACTACAGCTACATCAATTCATATGAAATCCAAACTGTTTGTTTATTGTGCTCTAAAGAAGAACACCACATTCCTGTGTGGTTATTTTACTGAATTGTTGTCTTCATTTCACACTCCTTTTTTTTTCCTGTGTTTTCAACTAATCTAATGAAGCTAAATTTTACAATGACATGGTATAGATTAGCCTTAAATATTTTCAGACTTCTTGACATGCATGCATGAAAAGATTTCTTTTCCCTTTTAGTCTGTTTCAGATTTTTTGTAAAAAAGCTCCATGGCGTGTATATGTAGCATGTTTAATTTTTCCCTTTTGGTAATTTCTCTCCAATATACTACGTCTCAAAGGACACCTTTAATTTTTCCCTTTTGGTAATTTCTCTCCAATATACTACGTCTCAAAGGACCCCACATATACATGCATGACACCATTTTTCCCTTATACTTGTTTGTTCTGATCTGAATATGTAGGTAAAATGTATTGTGCATGCATCCCATTAGTTATCTTCTGTTTTGAGGAGTCCTATTTATTTACAAATAAACTTTCCATAATCTGAAGCATATGCAACTCTCCAAGCTGAGTATGATTGCACATTACAGAATCTAGACTGACCCATCGGTTACAATTTTTTACGCTATCTTATCAATAATCGGAAAAGAAGCCTCCAATTAGTAAAATATAGGAATCTAGTAATCTCTAGTGTGTAATGAACGTCATTGTAAGTTTATGGTGTGCAATAAATATTTTGATGAGATGCCATGTGGCATTTCATAGGTATTAAGTATTTCTTTGTGGCTATAAAAAATAAGTTTCAACAGCTCTTATGCAAGAAGTGTATGGTGTAGTATAATTAGGCCTTATGCTTTGCCTAGAGCTTGAGAGACATTGGGGGATTGGGAGAATTGTTTCTTTATTGATTGATTGCTTGATTGAATTGACTGTAGTGTCTCTCTTTATATAGAGCCGGCCCTAACCAACTAGTCTTATCTCTAATTAACCTAACTTGAGGGCTAAGTAAAGGTATCGCTACAGTAACTGCAATGCTACAGAAAGTTGGGCTGCTACAGTAACACGGCCCAAAGGCCTGCCCATAACATCTCCTCCCTCCTTCAAAGACAGCTCGCCCTCGAGCTGTGGTGGAGGCCATGGCTGCAAACCTTGATATCCCCATAACGATAGGATAGTTTGGCTTCGGTGCTGCTGCATAAAGAATAGCAAGCTGCTTGCAGCAATAGTCCAAGATGAAAGAATTGAGCTCGCTGTGCTGCTTGATGTTGATGAATTTGCTGATTTCATTGGGGACCAGCAGGGAGCAGTATGGATGCTTCTCTTGCCTTTGCATTGGATGGCTGCAGGATGAGTGCAAGGATTGTGTGTGCGTTTTCGCCGTGCTCCACACAACCAGAGGCACGCCATTGATCGACGACTTGGAGATAGCCGCAACAATGGTGCAACAGTAACCTTCTTCTTTGTCTTCTTCCTTCGTATGGGTACAGATGGGGCAGCCAAGAACATCGAGGACGAAGGGATAGCCGCCGCCTCTAGCACCACCACAACAGTTTGGACCAGCACCGCTGCACATTCGACCTTCTTCTCTTTTGCTGCGGGCACAACCATAACAGGTTGGGCCAGCACTGCTGCACGGTTGGCAGCCTTCTCCTTCGCTTCTAGTCATGTCTTAAGCAGATCGATCAATTCTCTAAAGCTCATATCAGAGTATGATTTTGGTGGTAAATTGACAACAGAAGCCATGGGAAGGGATCCTTGGCAATCTGATACCAGATGTAATGGTGTAGGATAATTAGGCCTTATGCTTTGCCTAGAGCTTGGGAGTTGGGAGACATTGGGGGATTGAGAGAATTGTTTCTTTATTGATTGATTGCTTGATTGAATTGACTGCAGTGCCTCTTTTTATATAGAGCTGGCCCTAACCAACTAGTCTTATCTCTAATTAACTTAACTTGAGGGCTAAGTAAAGGTAAAGCTACAGTAACCGCAACGCTACAGTAAGTTGGGCTGCTACAGTAACACGGCCCAAAGGCCTGCCCATAACAAGAAGTGTGAAAATCACCTTCAAATTCCCAAAATGTGCATTGGCCTCACCGGCCATGTTCCTTTTGTTTGCTATGTTTGATTGTGATGAACTGATTGTATTTGATAGATGTGGCCCATTAGAATAGAGCTGCAAATAATATATCATATATGCATGACTGATTAAACACCCATGATTTTCATACAATTCTTTTGATGCCTTTACAAGTATATTGAATCTTAAATTCTCCCAGTTAAACTTGGTAATTATCATTCATCGGTGGCTGCTGTTGCAAATAACGATACTTCTGCCCAAGAAAGTGAACAGCTTACTATTCAAAGTATTCTCGATAAGGACAAAACCGCAGCTGGGATTATATGCCAGCTGAAAATTCGTCATTACCTGCTAGCATCAAAGATGCCACTGATGAAAGACATTCTTGGTTTTGTGGCTACCTTGGGAAAAGTAAATGATGATAATCTCAGCAGGTAAATTTTTGTTGTTGTTTTGGCATGAGAGTCACAGTGACTTAATTGACTCAAAGTGAATCAACAAGATTGTTTGCTTATTGTGTCTGTATCTGTTTTGGTATTAAATTTATTGTAGGATACTCTCAGAGTACCTGGGAATGGATAATATGCTTGCTCTAGTTTGCAAGACTTATGACAGTGTCAAGGATCTTGAGAAGTATGATAAAAGTGGCATCATTGATAAGAGTAGTGGCATTCATGGACTGGGTCGTACAGTTGGAAAAGTTCTGGATGGAAGGTTCACTGTCTTTTGTCTAGAAAACTTGAGGTAAAGTAGCATTGAAAGAAAAAACTTAATTCCCTTTTAGGATCACCTGGATGAGCAACTGAACATTATACATCACTAAATATTGCAGGCCGTTCTCTGATGTTGTTAACATTGACGATCCACAGAGAAAGCTTATTTTGCAAAGACCAAGGTTGCCTGGTGGGGAGTCTCCTCCAGGTTTTCTGGATTTTGCTGTAAATATGATTCACTTAGAACAGGCACACATGAGTTGCCTAACAGCTAGTGGCCATGGTCTTAGGGAAACCTTGTTCTACAGTTTGTTTTCTCATTTACAAGTGTATAAGACCAGAGCTGACATTGAAAGCTCTCTTCCTTGGATAAGTGATGGTGCCATTTCTCTAGATGGTGGTATATTGAGGCCCGATGGCTCATTCTGCCTTGGCGATAGGTATGTGATTTATTTTTGTGTGCATCACTTGATAATGTCAATTGATCATGCATTGTTTCTAGTTTTCTTGATTGTTCTTATTGTTGTGTAAGTATATGCATTTTTTTCATGACCCTAGATGTTTGACCATTAATCGTGATTTCATCATGAGTAATCCATGAACCTATGACAGTACTCCCTCCGTTCCAAATTATAAGTCGTTTTTGACTTTTAGATACTGATGTTTGACCATTCGTCTTATTTAAAAAATATATGTAAATATAAAAATATATATGATATACTTCAAATATATCTAATGATAAAACAAACTATTACAAAATAAATGATGTTTGAATAAATTTTGTTAAATAAGACGGACGGTCAAGCGTAGCATCTCAAAATCCAGAACGACTTATAATTTGGAATGGAGGGAGTAGTTATTTCAAACAGTATACAGTACTGAGAAAAAGTAACTACAATAACTGCTATGCATTTTCTCAGAACATGTTTGTATTGGAAGTTAAACTACAGCTACATCAATTCATATGAAATCCAAACTGTTTGTTTATTGAATTGTTGTCTTCTTTTCACACTCCTTTTTCTTTTCCTGTGTTTTCAACTAATCTAATGAAGCTAAATTTCATCTCTTTTATTAATGTCTTCTGTAGCCAAAATCTTGAAGTGAAATTTGCTGTTAGCCGTAGTGTTTCGAGTTTACCGGAAGATATCACCGATATGGAAGAACAAGTTAAGCTTAAGAATTGGGAGAAAGAGAGGCTTCTTGAGGATATGAAAAGAGAAGAAGATTTGCTGAACCAAGTTAAGGAACTATACAGCAAGCAGAAGCATGAGCTCATGGGCTATCTCACTCAACCAGCAATAACACAGGTACAAAATTACCAATTTATTACTTTGTAATGGTACAATGAATATCTACGCCTATAGTAGCACATTCCCCAGTGCTATGCTACTCACTAGCTGTACATATACATAATTACATATACTGTGCTAGCTCTGACAGTATATTAGTCCACATTTCTTTGGTTCTGGTTATAATTAAAGCTAATATTTCTTTTATTGTCTATATGCTCTGGAAAGGATGGACAATGCTGATGTTGGATTTGCTCTCTTTTTTTTTTCTCTCCTCTTAGACGGCACATGGTTCACCAACTGTTCGTTCACCGGCAACTCCAGGAAGCAATCCATTTGGCGCCAAGCCCTCCCATATGCGGTGACACCAGCATCATCCTTGTGTTGGGAGTTTTGGGTGCTCAGGTTTCGTGCCTGCAGAACCAAGCAGCTGCCTCTGGCAAAAGTCTGTAATGTTTTTTTTTTGTGTGTAGCAAAAGTCTTTAATGTTAGTTTCTGGTGGGAGAGTGCAAGAGGGCGGAACAATATAACGAGCACCTGGCAAGTTGGAGGGAGGAGGCAGTGATAGGTGACTTAAGCGGTCTTTTGACTAGCTCATTGTATCTTCTCATAAGTCGAAGGGAAGATATTATAAACAGGAATACTCCTCTTCAGTCGATTGAAAAACGGTGGGATTTCAGTCGACGTGAAAGTGACTGTGTGGCGTGCGTTTGTTCATTATTTTTTATTTTTATTTATTTTTATTATTTATTTATTTGTAGGATTATTTATATTAATTAGTATTATGTATAGACTATAGAAAATTTTTGTTTTTTTGTATCCATTAGATCTAGATCTAAGGGTCAAAAACATTGATTGAAAAAGATCCCTATTTTCAGTCGACTGAAAATTAGACACTCTCTATTATAAAAGAGATCATATTTTTTTTTTCAAGAGAAAAGAGATCATATCTAACCAAATAGAAGATTTTTTTTTGAAGGAATGACATGTAATTTCCCAATTGGTTGTTCAGAATGTGTTTCACTACCTAAAAGGCCTACAGACTGATTGCCAGAGCTTTTGTTTCTAATAATCATGCATGAAACATCATTATTGGTTCAGATAATCATTGAACCAAAACAGAACGGAAAGATAACTGTTCTCAGTCAATGTCCTTACCGTTCGTAAGGTTGACTATATAGCACAATCTTGTTCAGCAATCCGTAGTTGAAAATCACTAACTGAGTCATTGTTAATTGTGTGATCGAAACACTGACTGTTTGAGTGTAAATGGTATGATCACTACATTGTCATAATGACTTTCTTTCCCCTACCGGATGCAACGTCATCCATGCTTTGTCCCTGGCGCCGGTAACGACCACCGGACGAGACGAAGCCAGGGCACGGCCGGTAGGCCTTGATTGGCCACCAGCCAAAGCCAGTCACGGCGGCTATGCCGCCTTGGATCCGACCCTCGCCATTGCAGCCTCTCTCAACTTCGTCTCTGCCGCAACCCTTACAGCCCCTATGCATGAAACGATGCATTGTCAGCAACACTCATTTCTTTTCCTTTTGCCTTAGAATTTGCACTGTAACTTTCTTCAAAAAGAGAAGTAAAGCTTGGAAGTTCACCCCGAAGTCACATGAAAAGGGATTAAGATAAGGCAGTGCCCAGCAGCTTGTCTACCACTGGCAACGTGCATGAGAAAGCAAAATGAGTGAAAAAGAAGAGGATCCACCGATATTTGAGCCCGGGTTACTGGATTCAGAGTCCAATGTCCTAACCGCTAGACCATGGAACCATCTTATAACTTCAAGGAAAAGATAAGTTATATATCATATGGTGCATACCCGTTAAATTCAATCCTGTAGATAGTAACACAATAAAGGGTTGTCTCAAACACACACACACAATAAAGGGCTCCGTAGAAAGTACCTGAAGTTGGGGTCATCCTTGTAGCCAAGAACTGCGGACTGGGATCATTCCTGTAAAGGACCACTGGTTGGTCACCACTGAAGAAGAGGTGCTAGAAAAACTGCAAAGAAGATTTCCTCTAGCTGAAGCTGGGGCATGCTTCTTGCTCAGCGAGGGACATGAATCGCTGTTTGGAAGGAAGAGGGAGCTCCGGAGAGGAGGTGGAGAGAGCTGCGGCAGACACAGGGAGACTGCCATTGCTGGTGTGTGTTTTGGTTACTTCCCTGGACGGAGGAAGAAGTGAAGCCAAGGGAAGCCGGAAAACCTGGGAAAGAATGGATGGATTATACAGGGGCCGAGAGCAGTTCTGGTGCTACCGTGCTCCCATTCACTGTACGTAGTCAGGTCTATTTGTGATAGAGATAATGCATGGCAGATGTTGCCCTCAGCCTCGGCACGCTCCTCGCCGCCGCAGCCTCCCGGGCGTATCCCAAGGGCAGCAGCTCCGGCGGCATGCACGAGCTGCTCGAGTGTTTCGTATTCACCAACCCCATGTTCCCGCCGACATCAGGTCTATGCCGTCCCCATGCGCACCTGCCTCCTTTCCATTTCATACGTTCTAATTCCATGGGGGATCCTTCAATTTCTAGATGGGGATCTGGCAGTGTCCTGATTCCTTTCTTCTTCTCGGAACCGTACGCAATGAATCGCACTCACCGCGAACGGGAATCGGCTTGCCTTCGTCGGCGAATTTTCATCTTTGATATGAGATGCGTCACTTTAGCTTAGCAAGAATTGACTGCACAATTCATCTGTACATGTACAGAGTTAAAAACCATACGTATCGAGAAAGATGTACAAAGAGCATGTGGTTAACGTACGTAATGACAGGAAGTTGTATTACCATTGCCTCCCAAAAAAATTGAAATAACAAACTGAGTTGAGCTATGGAGGGTCGGCCGTGGCGAGCCAACCCTGTCGATTTCCACAAATTATGCCGGCCATATGTCTTGATAGCCATACAACACCCATCAAACGAGGATGGATGTGGCATCCATAGCCAACCGGCCCTTGCAGCTCAACCTCGCTTACCGATGTGGGATAATTACAAGGCGCTCACTCGCAGTAGCAGGCAGAGCGAATGAGCCAAGGACTGTGGGCCTAAACTCGGTGCAGCAAGAGTTAAAAGGAACAACCCATTAATACCTTTTAAACTATGCAGTTCTTTTTAGCAGTTGCATATTGAAGAACTATAGTGGCAAGTGGAGTTGAAAAAAAAAACACCAAAAATGCTCTACATTGGACGGGGATGTCCGACTTGACCTTACAAGTGCTCGTGAATTGAGATTAGTATAATCGTGTGGTAATCCTTGCTAATCTTTGGTTGCTAATTGCATCCATGTGCCGGAAGTATGTATAGCAGCGTTCAGAAAACAAACCTGAAGTAATAGCAAAGTGAGCTTCCCATGATCCGATGATAGAACGGATAAGTCTCACGGGTAGAAAGGGTACAAATCAAGCTTCCTGTTACATCAGTTTAGGGTAACCTCTCCCATTTTCAGTATTTCACGTGACTTTGGGATTGGAAAACGGTTGGAGCTTCTCAAGCTATTGATGGGGATTAGACTGATGTTCAGCCTCGCTCGTGTGTACTGTACTCTGCCCCCAGCCCCCCAACTAGGCACAACGCACAAATGTGGACAGCTCGTGAGTGCTGGACGTGGAAACCGAAGGAGGGACCTCTGGCTTCTTGCAACTCTGGGCCTTGCTCTGTTTGCTTCTCGCCTTATGGGAAACTCACAGCTCCTTCACGCGGGATATCCTTCAGGTATACTAGAGCAGCCACAGTCGTTGTGGTGCCTCAAATGTCATATCATGACTACTAATAGGAATCGGTGTATGGTTTTTCACTTCTCTCACAGCGCAGACATCGATGCTCACTTCTCTCACAGCACAGTCGTTCTCTCACAGCCACAGTCGTTGATTTTTGAGATGAAGTACCATACCTTACAGTGGTAAGCACCAGTGCTTGAAGGAATTATTCCTTTAAAATTCCTTTAGCAACCGATTCACTATGAGTGCTCTTAATGACCAGATTCCACGGTAGGTAAGATTTTCTATTTTTGTGTGGCATATGTGAATATGCATACAGACCGGCACCATCATAGTAAAAAAAAAAAGAGAAGCGGCATGCGGGCTTACATTGTTTCTTTTTTATAGAAAAACATGCTACAACTGTTGCACGTTTTATACTACCTTAATATAATAAAAAAATTAAATAAAAATAGATGATACATGCATTTTGCAATACCCTATCATAAGAAATTATATATATAACAAGTCATGTGATAGAATAAATAAAAAGATAGTTTTTTTATGGATTACAATTGCTTATCTGAAATATGCAACCTAATATTATTTATAGGCTGATTTGTTACTGCATCTTGTAATAATTTTTATTAGGCCTCAGATATTTCATATTCTCAACTCTTGCATTGTAACGTAAAAAAAACAATATCATCTAGTGCATTGCAACGCGATGCATGTCCGCAAGTCCTGAGATCACGAAAATAGTACCGGTGTCCCATAAATTATTTATCTGCATAAAAAGTACATTTCTAGTAAATATTGTTAGATCATTACTTTATTGCATATATAATTATATGTCTGCAGCATTATCCGTCAAATATGTGCTTTTACATATTAATCTAGAGTATACATTTGTACCATGTATCAGCATTTACTCATTTCCATTGGTTCCATCTCCCAGCGTAATCCATCCACCGACCCTCACTTGGGACCCATCGATTCAGCTCATGATTTGAGCAGTCCACGTAGCAGCTCTCCTGTATTCGCTGCCGTTCAGATTTGCGAAGGATGTCTCACGGGCGGGACAATAGCCGTTTCCCTTATCCCCTTATCGTTTTCTTTACACTGTATCTCTGACTTGCTGTCACGTTTAGGCTGTATTTGGTTGGGTTGTGATTGTAAAAAAAAACTACTGTGAATTGTGATTGTGCAAAAAGCAGCTGCGTTCAAAAATTGTTTGATTAACTAGTTGTAACTTTTATAACAACTGTTAAATAGATCTTACATAACATTTACATTACTCACTATTTAACTCTTTCTTTCTCACTGACGAGTGAACCCTACTTGTCAGGTACTTCATCCTCAAAATCTCTCTCTCTCTCTCTCTCCAAGCGAGGCCGCGGCCGCCGCCAGCCATATCTTCATGCGACCCCCCCCCCCCTTCGCCACCACCAGCCCTGCCCTCGCGCGAGCCCCCCGCCACCGCCAGCCCTACCCTCACGTGGGCCCGCCGCCACCACCTACCCTACGCTCGTCGTCGTCGCCGCCTGCCCCATGCGAACTTGTCGCCGCTGCGCGAGCTCACCACCTCCGCCTGCCCAATGCGACCTCGCCCATCATCGCGTCCACCACCTACTCTTTCCTCATGTCTGACGTCGACCTGAGACCGCCCCTCGCATCGAAGTCACGCTCGCTGTTGCCGCGTGCACCACGCTGGGAGGAAGAAGATGAGCGCCTAGCCACGATGTGGTTGAAGGAGGAGAAAAAGAAACAAAGCGGCACACACATAACCAGGATTTGAGAAGTGGTATGATGGGTATTTTCAGGGTTTGGGAAGTTCACAACCAACAAAAGCAAGAGGAAATACTTTTACATTTACACTATAAAAAGTAGTTGCTTTTCTTCACAGCCAATTCGGGAGTGCGTCCCTTTGGTTGGTTTTCTGCTTTTCTAAAAGCAAAAGCACCTCCTAAAAACCAAACCAAAGGGATCCTTGGTCTACTGATAAATAGTACTAGTACTACAAAACACTGTTCGTGGAGTATTTGATTATCTGAATGTCCGAACAAAACTAAACGTCGTCAGTATGTACTATCATGGTGGTTGTCTGTGTCTGGTAATACAAAAGAATCCAGTACATACAAGATTCCAGCCATCTCCCTAATTCATTGAGGTATGCTCCATATTAAAGATGTGTTTGATAAAACTTTTGATTATACTTCAAACTATTTATGTATATGTTTATATATCAAAAGTGCTTATTCAGATTATCTACTTTATTAAAACATAAGGAATCTAATCATTTAACAAAACTGCTTATGTTTATGGTTATTTTGTGAAAGTATGAAAATAAGTGATACATAAGTTGAAAAAATAAGATTTTGATTACTTTCCTTCTATAGTACACAAAATGTCAAAGTACTTATGATTATTCATGATAATAAATACTTATAGATTCAGGATATTTAATATATTTTATTGTTTATTATATCATAAGTTGTTTAATAAACTGGATTATAAATTATATCAAACATACATAAAAAATATACTGACTCGCAAGTGATGGATCAAACATACCGAGAGGCGAGAGGCGTTTATATAACGGAATAACTGGCCGTCGCACTCAGCGGATGCCTGTGCCCTCGCAATGTCTTTTTTTTTTTTTTTTTGAAACTGCCCTCGCAATGTCAGTCTCACCATGAGAGCGAGTGCAGGTGCAGGGCGGCCATGGCTTTTATTAGATACAGTTAGCTAATCACCTGCATCTAGACTGTTTGTTAGAATGTTAGTGATGAATATGTCTCGTTGATTACTTCAAACTTACAGTTCATCGTTGACTACTTCGACTGTAGTATAAAGGCCGAGTAATAATGGTGGCAGTACAGTTTAGCCACATGACGATAAGATCGCTCCTCGTCGTCTCTGTCCTGTGGGCCCGGGGCGTGATCTAACGGTGTCCGCGCCACCAGCCACCCGCTCACGTGAAATCTCCCCATCGCACGACCCGGCCGCGTTAATACCCGCTTTCTACCGACCCGCCATCTCGGCCGTCGATCCATCTCAACTCCCGTTTTCCTGCAATCTCTGCCGTCCTCTCGCTTCCCGTGTACGCTTCCCGGTGCCACCTACCACGTCGTGACCCCGGCGGTTAATCGGACACGCCAGCGGGCGGGGTTATTAACCGTGCCATCGACGCAGGGTGTCCAAAAATAACTTCACGTCCCCACGAATCGCTCCTCCTTCTCCACTGCCCCCCGCGCGCTCACGCCCACGCCCACGCCCGCCGCCTGCTTCCGAGGCGCTGGCCCGAGGCAAGATCCCACCGCCGGCGCGACGCCCATTCTCACCCGGCGGGCGGCTCCATTCCTCGCCGCGGCGGCGTCGTTTGGTGCCGTGTCGGGGTCCGCCAGCCCAAAGATTCGGCTCAGAAAGGAAGGCGATAAGGCGCCGCGCCCAAGAATTGGAAATAACTGCTGGATTGGGGATTCCTCCCGATTTCCTGCAGATTCTGAGAGGCCTCATTGGCGTCGCGCGCAAAGCAGCCGCGATTATATATAGCAGACCAGCGCGCGCAAGGTGGCGGCGGCCTTCGCTGCTGGTGGCAGAGCTTGTTGTTGTGGTCACCGCTGCGATGCATTGAGTGGCACCCAGGCGATTCCGCGGCGCATTCTCTCTGTGGATTTTGGCGTGCGCCGGTGAAGATGCTTATTTTTTGGAAGGTTCTTTGATCGGCGTGCTGCGGCGCGGGCCCTTTCCTTGCTCTCGAGATGGTGTGCAAGGCGGCGGCGATGGGGATCAAGGCGGCGGACCGGCTCCGGTGCCCAACGGTGGCCGCCGCCGCGCGCTTGCGGCTCAAGTGGTGGATGCTGCGCGCCATGCTGACCGTGCTGCTCTGGACGGCCGTCTTGCAGCTCACCGCCGTAGGGGACAGCTGGGCGCCCCGCGTTCTCAAGGGGTGGCCGTCGTGCCGGACGGCGCGGCGGGAGGCGGCCGCGGTAGCCACCACGCGTCTCGCGATGCCCGAGCCAGTCGTGGAGAAGGCAGAGTTGCCGCCCAAGAGTGAGTACCATTTGCTCTGCTACTTATCAGTTGCATATTGTGCTTGGCCACTGTTTCATTCGCATCAATAATTATTCACATTTTGTAAAATGGTGATGCTACTGGCAATGCAGCCATCATTTGACAGATACTTGTGATCATAATTTGCTTATGAGCTACTACTTGTCATTTGAATTTCCGGTTGTTCCCATGTTAAGATCGTACATGGTAGCCAGTCGCCATGGTCGTTTAAAACTATTAGCATTGTTTTTTTTAAAGAATTGACATCTATAGTTTCAAATCCTGGGAGCTGGCTGGTATCTTAATCATTTCGATGCAGGTGGGAAATGAACGCGAAACCAACTTTTGGTAGCTCACACACAGTATTTATGGGCTAACCTTTTCCCTTTTTGTACCAGCCATGGTGCATTTTTTTTCTTTTCACTATGGTGTTATGGAAAAGCTGCTCACACGGGGTGACACAAAATTTAACTTTTCCCATGAAGTGCATAACGAATGAATATTTTGTTTGACAGACTTTTCATGAATGGTACTAAATAGAATGTACTACATGATTACCACGCAATGCGCATTATTGAAGGATAACCTTACTCTGATGTCCATTGCAGCTTGTGATTACTTTTGACTTCATTTGCCTAAACTTTTGTTATTTATTTTTTCTGTTAGGAATTTATAGGAACAATGGTTATTTGATGGTGTCATGCAATGGTGGGCTTAATCAAATGCGAGCAGCTGTAAGCAAGTTTAAACTCTTCTTTTTGTCATTATTTTACTTTTATTTCAGCAATACTTTTTAGAATCTAGCATTAAGTCTTTCTTTGTTGAATCAGATTTGTGATATGGTTGTCATTGCAAGATACTTGAATGTGACCTTAATCGTGCCAGAGTTGGATAAGACATCGTTTTGGAATGACCCAAGGTGTGTATGTTGTTATGGTACATTTCTTTTTTCCATTCCCAGTTTACCAGCAATTTGTTTGTTATTTTCTTTGAGACAGTACTTATTTAGACAACCTTTTTCTGTTGGATCTCAGTGAATTTCAGGATATATTTGATATTGAACATTTTATAACCTCTCTGAGAGACGAGGTACGCATACTTAGAGAATTGCCGCCGAGGGTTAAGCGAAGAGTGGAATTAGGAAAGTTTCACTCGATGCCTCCTATTAGTTGGTCCAATATCTCCTATTACCATAAACAGGTCAGCATGTCTGATGTTATGCATCAATTCTCTGTGCTCCTTGTCCTTGGGACATTATCTTCTGGTGAAGAGGTTAATTGTTTTTTTTTTCTTATCATGTACAGGTTCTTCCTCTGATTCGGAAATACAAAGTCCTCCATCTGAACAGAACTGACGCTCGACTAGCAAATAACGGTGTACCTCTGGAGATCCAGAGATTGCGCTGTCGTGTGAATTATGCTTCACTAAAATTTATGTCCCAAATTGAAGATTTAAGCAAGCGAGTAATTAGAATTCTCCGCCAGAATGGTCCATTCTTGGTCCTTCATTTACGATATGAGATGGATATGCTTGCCTTCTCTGGCTGTACTGAAGGTTGTACTCCAAAAGAAGCTGATGAGCTTACAAGAATGAGGTAAAATGCTGATGCTTAATATTTCTTCCAGACTCTTGGTTCACAGAGATCTTTTGAGGTCTTGTAAAAGTGCACACTTTCTCATACTGACACTGGAGTTGCTACACTTCAGGTATGCTTACCCATGGTGGAAAGAGAAAGTAATAAACTCTTTTGTTAAAAGAAAAGATGGCCTTTGCCCCTTGACACCAGAGGAGGTTGCTCTTGTCCTTAAAGCATTGGATATCGACAGAAGTATGCAAATATATATAGCAGCTGGAGAGATATATGGTGGAAAGCAAACGCAGAATGGCTTCTCTTACCTCAGCTTATCCTAACGTGGTATGGACCAAGTATCTATATGCTCTATCTACTGTTCTATTATGTTGTCTTTCCACTGATGCCTGTTATTGTCACAATGATGTGTAGGTGAGAAAGGAGACACTCTTGGCACCTTCTGATCTTATGTTCTTTCAGAATCATTCATCACAAATGGCAGCATTGGATTACTTGGTATCACTAGAAAGTGATATATTTGTCCCAACATATGATGGCAACATGGCTAAAGTTGTCGAGGGCCATCGCAGGTATCTACCTCTCAGTATAGTTTATACCAACTTTAATATACCACTATAGTTAATTGATATTTTTCTTTGAGGATTTTTTGCATTATTCACTTAAATAAAACATCATGTAAATTGTCGTTTGCTGATGAAGGTACATGGGCTTCAAGAAAACAATCCTATTGGATCGAAAAGTTATTGTTGAGCTGGTAGATCAGTATAAGAGTGGATCTTTGCGGTGGGACGAGTTCTCTTCATTGATCAAGGCCGTCCATGCGAACCGGATGGGATCAGCTACGACAAGAACAGTGATCCCTGACAGACCCAAGGAAGAGGACTACTTCTATGCCAACCCTCAAGAATGTTTGCGAGATCCCAAGCTGTTACAAAAAATGTGATCCCTAACAGCAACTTAGCTTGGCTGAACCATTTATTGAGCTCGTCATCAGATGGATAAGGATATGCTGTTGATAGGAATTCAGAGCCATGGATGGATACCTGATTTGAATGTAGCTGGTACATAGGTGATATGCATTATACTGGAGTGCAGAGGCAAAAGTGTTGATTACATTAGCAAATGGAGAGCTGGTGTTCGTAAAGAGAGTTTTGTGTGTGTGTTTGTGGTCAGAGGATGTGAAAGCAATACATGTATCGACACTGAAAAATGCCCTCCTGATCTTGATATAGCTTTTCAATTTTATCCAGCCAGCAAAACCTCAGCAAGTCAAGCTGATTTTTTTATGTCCCAGAGGCCAGAGCAGATCCGCTTGTTGTTTTCAGTTAACGTGCTTTTTGCTTCCAGTGACAAGATTAGATAACCTTGATGCGCGAATAATCATGGGGGAGTGAGGTTAGACGTTCCACGCCATTGTCTTTATTAGCAGGACACCGTCAGCCTTGGCTGATATCCTGACGCCAACATCTCTGGTCCGATCTGGCCTGGGGTTGCTAGATAAGTTCTTACGGCCGCATTTCGATGAGATGCAACGTCATTTTCGCCCCGCTAAGATCCATTAGATCGGGGCACGTGCTGTTACAACTAGGATAAATACGTCCCTATAACTTAGAGGACTACGTGCATCTTCTGAAATTTTCTTATGCTTGCAGCTGTGTACACTTAAAGCGATCGTTGCTGACTCAATGTCTCAATCATTGTCTTGCTTGCTTGACAACCTAGAAGGAACTTGCAAAGTACTTCAGATTTAAATTGTTGACATCGTTATTTTTTTTAGTTATGTTTGATTATTTATTTTATTTAAAATATTAGTTTAAATATAAAAATTTACTGTATAGAATATATCTTAATTTTATTTAATAATAAAATAAATTATAACAAAATATTTAATATTTTTTTTAATTTTTTAAATACAATAAACGATCAAACACAACTAAAAAAAATTAACTACATCAACATTTCAAAGTGGAGGCAGCACCCTCAACTGGAATCCACCCTTCATGTTTTCTCGCCATCTCCACCGCAACGCGTTGTGATGCATCTTGTTGAAGTACGCTGCCTCGTCTTCCCCCGGTCGCGGCAGGCGACGCGTACTTCGTACGCCGCGCACTGCGCTTGTTGTCAACGTGCCCTCCGATCCCTAGATGCATTGGAGCCCTAAGACTAGGAGTACATTCTTCGTTAGCCTGCGATTTCGTGCGCCATGATTTCAGTGACGATTACCATGGTAGGATTTGATTACCTTACACGAGAGACCTCGGGAGTTTTACTATACTGCCGGTGTTGACCGGTGGGTAATTAGTTGCATCGGTGGGATCTGCGTCGGCGTTTAATTACCTTGCTTGCTGAATTACTAGTTTCGATGACGAATGGTAATCATCTCTCTTGAATGAAGCTATAGAACACACAGTATCCCGTGTCACGTACACGGTACACCACACACCAAGACAGGTGCAGAGCTCGGGTTGAGCTGGTGAGTGTGGTGAAGGTAGTCAGAGGGAGAATGAAATGGAGAGAGCTTTGGTTGCATCAAAGACGACGCGGATGACCGCAGGAGCAAAGTGCATTGGCTGTTACAACGAGTAGACAGTATAGAACTTAAGGGGGTGTTTGTTTTCATGAAGAGTTAAAATTTAAAATTTAAGCTAAACTTTAGCACCTTTTAGATAGCTAAAATTTAGTCTTATTTTTTGTGACATCCCCTCTGAGATAGCTAAAACTCTGCATCCATAATCACCTCTGGATCATCTTCCTCTTCCTCTAATCGTTGTTGCTCAAATTCTTGATTCAACATATTATTATGCATTTGAATCAAATCCTCCTCTAGTTGTTGGATCGAGATATTAGCTGTTGCAAGCTGTTGATCCCTACTTACAAGTTGTTCATCCTTGTCATTTAACTGACTATCTTGAATGACCAGCCATTCCTCTCTAACCCGTAGTTGATTTTTCAATTCTGCTATGCGGATGTTTTTCTCTTGACATAAATGACACTGCTGCCCTTCGGCGTCACTAATACCATTACCACCACTGACCGTCTCTGCGGAGCAACAAGATTAACAGGTATTAATATCAAAAGGGCCTCTGGCGATACAACACATTCATCTGAAAGAAACTGCTAGAACATCTATTTTTATTTATTAGCGACCTAATACATGAGTTTTCTACAACTACTAGTACAAACTGCTATAGCGGGAAGGTCTACCGTCGACCTACTATATAATCTGACCTACGTCAGCAAAATACGGCGACTATCACCATCTAACTAAACAACCCTATCTCCAGCATACTACCTGATGGCTATACAATCTGACATCCCGTCAGTAAAAATGTGGCTACCCTGCTACTCCTAGTCCACTACTGCTACTCTACTACCGTTAGTCTAATCCCCACACCATCTACTGTGGTGGTGCGTGGTTGTCCCCCTCTGACACAACGTCGTCGTCTGGCGCAACAGGGGGTCCCTCAGTCAAGGCCCGACACAGGAGCCTCGTCACCCTCTGCCTGTTCCTGCTGCTGCAACTCCTCAAGCTGGTGGTGAAGGTCTAGGTGGTGCTCGTCAAACATCTGTTGCTCCTGTATAGGGTGCTGAACCTGTAACTGGAGGTGGTCCCTCTGAGCTGCAACGTCAAGTAACACCTCAATAAACTGGTCACGCTGCTGAGTGACACCTACTAGCTCACCCTCCACCAGTGTGACCCTCTGGCGAGCCGTGTCACACTCGTCGGTAAGTGCTGTCATCTGGCCCTCAAGGTCTATCGCCCTCTGGTGAAAACCATCACGGTCTCCAGTAAGCTCCATAATCTGTCCCTCGAGTGCAGCAATCCGCTGACTATCTGCCTGAAACTGTCGTCAATAAATAACACGCTGGTTGTTCCCCTGCTGGGTAGCCTCTACCAGTCGCATCTCTATATCGTGGAGCTGACGCTCTAAGTCCGCGTTACGTGCCTCCTGCACGTCAATCTCGCGCACACGTCTGCGACTCCGTGGCATCTGCAGGAAAAAGGTTTAACAAGTTAAACACTTCTTCCCACAGTGGAAACAAAGCAACAACAGTAATAAAAAAAAACTAAGTCTATAGATTTAATCATTAGTACCCTAATCTTTCCAATTATATGAGATGATATGATGCAAATGGTATGCAAACGAAAATTAATCATTTAGTAGTCAATTACTTATTCTAATTCGAATAGCAACATTTACTCGTGACTTCTAGCGTCTTACTAATCTGTCGTTCTCACTCATGGGGTCCTATAGAAGTTTTGCAAACAAAGTTTTTGAAAACCGACTTGAGAATGATATGTCGTTACTCCTGTATTGCTCTGATACCAGTTGTGACATCCCCTCTGGAATAATCAGGATCACGTACAGGAGGACACTTGACGAAGCGAGTTACAACAGCACATACATTCTTACAAGCCCAGAATATATTACATCATAGAATAATACAACCAGGTTTTTGAAAATAAACAAGATTTTTGCAGCGGAAAAATATTTATTACAACAAAGTGTTTGAAAAGCTAACACGAACAGTTTGGCAACGAGGAGCTTTATTCTACTATCTAATCTATGCTCCCGGAACATGCACATCATCTATTCTTTCGGTGACGGGATGCATTCCCACTGGATGGATCCTCCTTCCGGAAGGTACCCTTCTTCTAGCATATTCTCGGACCAGTCATAGTATGATGGCTCATCACCTAAAATCAATATGGACAAAGCCCTGAGTATCTAATATACTCCGCAAGACTGACCCGTCAACGTGGCTCGCTAAGACCAACACCTAGAATATATAGACCTTTAGCTGGTGGGTTGATTCAGACTTGCGAAAAATAGCTTTAGTAGTGGACATCTACTTTCATCTTTTAACTCAAGATTAAGTTTATTAGTAAAAAGGTTTGCATCCTGTACTATTGCAATCAAGTTCTTGCAAGCAAAGAAATTATTTAACTGAAACAACTCTCCTTCTCTCATTACTCTCAATTATCTACGCTCTCGCCAAGTGAACAAGCGGTACTCATTGCTGCGAGGGATAACGACTCGAATCAATTTCTACCAGCTGGATAAAATCCGACTACATGACACATACGCACAACATTGGTCGTATATGACAACCTTTCCCGCTAACCCCAACCAGAGGTCGATCCGTTTCCAACTTCCCCGGAAATATGGAGACCCCACGTGATACCTGTCCCAGACGTTATCCGTGAGCGACCACCATTTCCCTCCTGTGAGACTTTAATCTCACTAACAGCCGGTAAAAGAAAGTTGATTACGTCCTACCACTGAGGTAGTTAGGGTACATCAGCTTACCGGGTCCCATATACCAGCATGTAGATCGGTACTGTTCAATACTTGTTCACGGAACCGCCAACGGCTTGGTCCTAAATCCGACACGGACGGGGCTACCACCTTGCAAGACCCAGTCTTTGTCCTCTTCTCTACGGGCCCGTCTGATCTCATCATCATCATTATCTTTCACTTGAATTGTCACAGATCTCACTCAACTTAAAGCCTCCCTGCTTTAAGATCATCCTATGCAGTGCTACCGATATTTCTATGACATAAGCATAGCGCCTATCGTGCTACCGATACCTATATAGTATAAAAACATCATAGGATATGGTAGTGATGCAGGTGGGTGTCAATCAATTTCTAGAACCTAGTGCACAATCATGACTCGACTGACTGTGATAAAAGAAAGAATTTCAAAACGTAGGTGGGATGCACCGGGGCTTGTCTTGTGGTTCGTCCGAGTACGGCGGGGCAGGCGTGGAGTCGGGCTCAACAATCACCACCTCGGGTCCACTCTCGATAGACTGCTCGATGTTCTCAGGTCTTATACGATTCGTCGATATGTCGCAAGTTAGTGCTAGCGATGCATGAATGCAAAATACGATGCTTGAAATGACGACGCGAATAAATGGTAGACAAGAACTTAATTACTCTTGTTTGAAGTATTTCCTTCAAATAAAATGTGATTTAGTCTACTAATGACAAGAGAGTGGCATGCTCAATTATAGTTAATTACCCTTAATTACCCCATTATTAATTACTATTAACTTATTAGGGTAAGACATTAATTTAGGAATTATTAAATTAATTAGCAATTTAAAGGGCATTTCTAATATATAATTAAATACCTAAAGATCATATAAAATAAATATTTACTTTTAATTCACAAACTGGTAGAGAAAATTATTTGGAACCTAACAAAATTGGTCCTATGATTTTAGGAGGTCTAAAACTCTAGTTATAAATTATCTAAGTTTCTGGAATTATTTTTAAAGGAAAATCCCGGGAATTGAAATGGGCTGCCTTAACTCGGCCTCATGGGCCACTCAACGGCCCAGCCGTTACTAGGCTCGGCCCAGCCGCGTAGCTACCGAGTCCGGCCCAGCTGCCCGGGCGCGGCCCAGCAATCGAGCTCCAGGGAGCTCGGGCAGCCTCGCGGGCGAGCGCACGGCGGCGCTGCCGCTGTGGCCGGCGCTGCTCCCGAGCGTGGCTTGGTCGGCCGAGGGCAGGGACGGGGACGGTGCTGAAGGGGAAAACCGAAGGTGAGGTCAGCGACGGCGGGTGCTCACCGGAACAGGGGCGATGGCGGCGGTGGGATGGCTTGGTGTGGGCCGACGGCAAGGGAAACCTGGAGCACGACCAGCATGAACACGAAAAAGGGTCATCAATTGATCAATTCGGTGCGCAACCAAGTGAACAATCCTCATCCAAGAGGAATTTGACTACGGTCTAGTAAAGAAAGAGAATTTGCATCAATTGATCAATTCGGTGCGCAACCAAGTGAACAATCCTCATCCAAGAGGAATTTGACTACGGTCTAGTAAAGAAAGAGAATTTGAGGGAGAACAGAGAAGGTCGTCGGTGCTCACCGAGAGAGAAACGACTGGAACCCGCAAGCTACGGCGAGAGGCAGTGCTGGGGGGCCACGGAGGAAGGTTGGGAGGGGGTCTGCGCGACGGTTTGTGGCGCCGGCCTGGTCGGGGAGGCGTCGGCGGCGGCGGGAGCTCAAGCTCGGAGCTTGCTCCGGTGATAGCAGAGGAGAAAACAGAGAAGGAAAACGAGAGAGAGAAAGAAAACGGGAGAACGAGAGAGAGAACCGGGGAATAAATCCCCCGGTCGAGCGGCAGCGGGCCCAGACGCAGGCGCTGCGTGGCAACCCCAGCGCGCGCACGGGCGCCAGCGCTGCTCCGGCGCGGGCGGCGGCGGTGCTGAGGATTTGGACCTGACAGGTGGGGCCTATGGGTCCCACACACAGTAGAGGTAAGTTTTTTTCTCAAAATACAGGGCTGTCACATTTTTAGTCCCTTTTAATCTCTAGAGTTAAAGTTTAGCTCTAATTTTATTCTTTTTGTTTGTTTTCCTAAAGCTAAAATTTGGACTAAAATTTAGTTTTTCTTAGTTTTAGACAGGCTTCCTACGATTGTAATTCTGACACCCGATGTAAGTCTACTAGGCGATGGTTACGACGAATCGTGTTGTAAGGTCATTGATCAACATATTCAAAAGGAGCAACTAGTGCCTTGGTTGGGCTTATACCTACCTTTTATGAAGGTCTCAGGTTTGATCCTTAGGAGACTCAACTAACGTCGATTTTTTCCTTCAATAAAAAATTGATCAACATATTCTTCTTCTTCTTTGAATGAAAATATTATTCTTCTTAATACAAAAGATATGCTGCTACGTATTCTTGGAAAAAAAATTGTTTACTATCTGTTTTTTTAGGAATGTCATCCGGCAATTTTTATTGATTCGAGAGAATAGTTACATCGTTCATCCAGGCATTCAGGATAAATCTAGGGGTTTATCAACTCAAATACAATTTTCTTTTGTTCTAAAAGCTTGCCTAGCTAGCTCATGCGCTACACAATTGGCATTTCTACTGCAATGGATAATTTCGACTTTAGCCAGACTCTGCCAAACCTCCATGCATACATCGTGTATCGGTCCTACTGAGGTAGCCGAGAACCCACCATCCTGCATTGCCTGAACAACTTCAAGGCAGTCTGATTGTACCACAAATTGATTGCTCCCAATATGCTGGGCCAATTCAAGTCTATCTCTTAATACCATTGCTTCCGCCATCTGTGTATCGATAACATGTGCAAGGTATTTGTGGGATGCAGCAATACATCCGCCATTAGAGTGATGACAGAACCCGTTCTACCTATGCAAGAGTCCTCATCAAATGAAGCATCAACATTAATATACAAC
This sequence comes from Eleusine coracana subsp. coracana, assembly GCA_032690845.1. Lineage (NCBI taxonomy): Eukaryota > Viridiplantae > Streptophyta > Magnoliopsida > Poales > Poaceae > Eleusine > Eleusine coracana. The sequence continues at coordinate 66,129,330 of CM064420.1, forward strand.
TTGCCTTCAGGTGGTTTGCACCAAGTTGCACCATCACTGTTTTCTTATTGGCTAGCATGTAGTTGCACGACAAGGCCGTAATTGATATTGCCGAACGCCACGGCTGTTGGACTTCTCCATGAGTAATCTGTCTCCTCTCCCACCATATGTACCAGCCGGCCGTTAGAATGAGCTCAGCCAACCCTACTTCATTCAGTGAGCTTATTGTGCCTCCTTTTCGTAATGTCTCCTCTATGATTACTGACCCTGAGTGATCAGCTATTAAGAGTTCTTGGATCTTGTCATCTATTCCTAGATTTATCCATATAGATCTTGCCCGATCGCACAAGAATAACATGTGCTTATTTCCTCACATCCCCAGGAGCATAGTGGACATCCCCCGGAGTTGCAGATATGTTTGTTGGCCAATACAGCTTTACACAGCACACATTCAGTTAACACCCTCTAGCCAAAGATTTTAATTTTCCCTGGGACATTCAATTTCCAGAGCCTGCGCCACACTTGATTTTGGCCCACATCACTAGCATTTTTCCGATTACTTGTTCTCCCAAATTGATGTGTCCATTGGCAGTGGTACACCGATGGAACTGAGAAAATGTCGTTCCTGTTATAGTGCCACGATACCAGGTCTTCTCTACCTTGGATTATAGGAATTTGCAAAATCCGTTGAACATCAATCGGCCAAAAAACATCCCTCAACAGTTCCTCATCCCATTTACCATCAATTGGATTGGATTGATCAATTCATTTACAGTTCTCAGGATAATGCCACCTCAAGGAGTTTGTACCTTCAGGTTATTACTCCCCGGGATCTGTGTACTATCTGTTTGTTTGACGCTTGACGGCATTGCTTGTTTTGTCATTGGCACATTTTAGCGAACTGTAACAAGTTGGCCACGACGACTCGATAGCCTAGCCCATTAACAACGACGCTCCATGGTGGAATTAGAACCCGGCCTCTAGAATTTGGGCCTCATAATCTCAAAAACCAAAATAGAATTTGGGCCCATAAAGAACACAAAATACGCCCGCTAGGCCCACGTCCGTCCGTCCTCCCCCGCCGTGGCAGCGCACGTCACCACCAAATCAACCAGTCCCCCTCGTCTTCCCAGTTGGCCACATCCCCCAAAACTCCACAAAAATCTTCCCACTCCCACCCGCTCGGAGGAGGCAGCCGCACCACCGCGGCGTCGCTTCCCCCATCCAAACTCCTTGCCCGCGCCGCACCCCGAGAAATCTCGCCAATCCCCATCCGCGCCGAGGCAGCAGCAGCCGCATCCGCATCCGCCTCGCCGCCATACACCAACTCATCCTCCATGGCATCCGCCGTTTCGCTGCTGCTCCACTCGTCCCCCACCACGCGCCCGCTCCACCGCGCGGGCCCGCCTTCCCGCCTCCTCTGCTGCCCCCACCGCCGCGCCGCCCTCCTCTCCCACACCGCCGTGGCTACCCCGCGCCTCCTCCTCGCCGCCCCGCCGCGCGCGTCCAACAACAACAACAACAGCGGCGCGGTGGAGGCACCGGACCGCCTCGTGGCGGCCGTTGCCTACCTCTACCCGTTCCTCGACGGCGCGCACCACGGCCGCTTCCTCCTCGCGCAGTTCCCCTTCTTCAGCTCCCTCCTCGGCCCGCTCGCCCCCGCCGCGCGCCTCTTCCACTCCTCCCCGCTCACGCCCTTCCTCCTCTTCCTCACGCTCTACTTCGCCGTCGTGCGCAACCAGCAGGCCTTCTCCCGCTTCGTCCGCTTCAACGCCATGCAGGCCGTCGCGCTCGACGTGCTGCTCATCTTCCCCGACCTGCTTGCGCAGTCCTTCGCGCCGACCTCTGCCTCCGGGGTCGGCTTCGAGGTGTTCCAGAGCATGGAGAGCACCGTCTTCCTCTTCCTGCTCGTCTGCTTGTTCTACGGCGGGGGAGCGTGCCTGCTCGGGAAGACGCCGCGCCTGCCCATCGTCGCCGATGCAGCCGAGCGCCAGGTGATGTGACTTGATTCGGATCTTGCTACTGACGACATGGTAATTGGGGGATGTTATGCTTGCGAATAGCAAGCTTAGTAGTATAGCTTACAGTTTCTGTTCATAGCTCTAGCTACCAATTTTAATGGATGAATCATGGAAGGTTGATACACTGCCATTGGGACCTTTTGAATGGGCCATATATATTTGTTGAATTGGGAATTTTTGAGATCAATACATATACACTGTTGTACATTCTGAATTTCATTTACAAATGAGGAATGAATGAATCAGGAGGTTCTTGCTACTCTCCCCTAAGCAGCTTCCATTTTATCCGAATAGAAGCTTTAGGTCAGTATAAATGTGATTGCAATAATAAAAGAATTGCATTGATCAAATCTGTGTTCTTCTATACTGTCCTTTCTGGACTTTGGTGATGTTTGAATATCTAGCTTGTGTCACACCGGAGCCTCTTGGCCACATGATTACATTCGTCACCATCATCAATCTGTCAAGTGAAAGAGGTGTCAAATACACAACTGGTTATGTTTTGAATAGCTCAAATGTTGAAAACATTTCATCTGAAACTTGTTAATGTACATGCGTGCATTTTATTACCTTTGAATTGTCATATGTATTACTATGTTCCCTTTCTCTCCTATCCATATTGATCTCCACGGATATATTAGCTTGAGATGGGTCTACACCAGACCTTTTTAGGGCTTCTGTCAATCTATGTAATAACCTGTTATATATGAGAACTGTTGTATCAGTTACAGATGTAGCTAGATCATCTCATTGGATAAAGCAGCAATCATTTAGAAACATACCCTTGAGAGTAAGCATCAGAAAGACTATGAGTGTCCTTGTGACCAGTTTCTCTCTCGTTGGTGCTTAGTGGTCTGTTGCCTGAATCAGAGGTTGACATGCTCAACCATGATGTCTGTTTGTTTGATGTGCTGTTCTCTGCATTTAACCAACATTGGGCTTAGTAATTCAAATCCTGAACAAGAATTGCTGCCACTGAAAATTTCTGAGCAACCAGAAAGGCAAATCATATAGCTTACTTTCCCAATTTTGTGCTGTATTTGCCACCTTTTGGGGGGGATTGACATCTGTACTAGTTTCTTTGATAGTTTCTGGGCTGAAGAGAGCGGCTGGTGCCACTGTACTTGTCTTGGAACCACATTGTTCGTTGTTTACATCTTGTGTGGAGGCTGATAGTCCTCCTCCCTGGACTTGACTGATGTTCTGGGAGACCATAAACAAGAATCAAAAGGAACCTATCATTGATATGTCATGGGTAAAAAATATTTGCTTTGTTTTTCCTATTTCTTTGTGGAATTACCTGTGTGTTTTTCCAGCATGATCTATAGTAAACTTTGGTCTGTCAAAAAAAAAAAGACCAGAAGTTAGCAATGAAACAGAATCTTAATTGCATTTGTTTCTGGTTTACAAAACAATAGCTGTACTCATTGATGTCATGAACAAGGTAATAGAGCAATGTTAATACCCATGGCATGGATTCGGAATCCTCGTGATTCTTTTCTGGATTGCTTGACTCGTACTTTTGGACTTTCTCTTGCAAAAACTTTATGTACTCAATAACCTGCAAACAAATTGTTCCAGAAGGTTAACATTGCGATGTCACCTGCTGATCCAGGTTTCAGATCTGTTCTACTGCTGACATTTTGTTTCTTGAGAATCTCTGTTACTTCTCCATAGTTTCAGTTAAAAAAAAGTTAAGAGGAAAAACAGCAACTGCTCTTCGTGAGATCAAGCAATCAACAAATAGTAATTGGGCGGCTAAACTTGTATTCTAAAATATCAAGTGGTCTGAGATTTCTGTTTGCTAGTCAATATTTTAAACCGTGTCACGCACATGGCAAAGGTGATGTTCTGTTTACCTCGAGAAGGAAAGATGCTTTGTCCCTCTTCTGATCACCATGTGGCAGTAGTTCCCGTAGTATTTCAAGCCTGAAGGGAAACATAACGAGATACTTCTTGTTAGAAGAAAAAAAAACATGTCATGTAACAACTCAACATGGAATTTTGAACTACTAGTTTCACTCAAATTCCCCGTGTTCATGGCTAATCTACTACTACTAGTTTCTGATATGCTCAACGCAACTCAACATGGAATTTGACTTCAGCGAGCTTGCCTGTCATTTATCTTGGTCCTTCGCCGTTGCTCGGTCGCGGAATGCTTTGATCTTGGCGTGTTGGGACCCTGATCAGCACTGCTGCCACTGCTCCGTCCCTCTCTTGTTGCTGAAAAAAAAAAAGAGAGCAGTCAGGGGCTGAAAAATTGGAACAACATAAGACGGCAACACGGCTGCATTTTACTGCGCTGCGTGATGAAAACCCATCTGTTTTGCGGAGTCTTACTTCTGGATCTTTGATCAGTGCCTGAATCCAGCCACATTGTGGACGGGCCACTGTGAGCCGCCCTGGCTCCAGATTCGGCTCCTCCATGTGCACCCCTCACGACGCCATGGCTAGCGGCTTCTCCCCTCGACTGCGCAGACGCCACCTGCCTGATGCTGAACGTCCCGACGCCGCCCGGTAGGACGCGCTCCTCCGAGTCGGCCTCCAAACCCGACGACGCCATGGCGATCGCTCCGCGGCCGCGCTGCTTGGAAAGCTTCAGGGGCTTCAGCGTGTTGTGCACTCCCAAATCATATGTCGCAGCAGCTGCATTTGAAGCTACATTAGCAATTATTAGCTGGTTGACGCATAGTACAAACCATGTGGACACTAGCAGGCAGAATTATGACTCTACCTTGGGTGGAATGGTGCTGGACCGGCGACGAAGCGCCACCTCCGGTGTGGAGCGAGAGGAAGTCATGCGCCGGCTTCTCACCTGCGCATCACCAACAAGGAAGAGCTGGCCGTCAGCTTCAGGTCCTCGACGAAAGAGAGAAAAGGGAGAGAGGAGAGGCCGAGCAGCAGTAGTGACCTTGGAAGAGCTGCATTGGCAGGCGGACACTGGAACCGAGAGAGATCTCCTCTGGCGCCTGCCAACAAGAGCCTCTGACGCTGCTGCTGCAGCAGAAAGATGGTGCCTGGATCTTGCTGCCTGCTGCTGCTCGTACCGATACCAACGGAATGTGGCTGTCGACTCTGAGGTTATTATAGTCAGGTGGAGGAGAAAATGGGACGGTGAGAGCCTGCCTGCCTGTCTGGTTGGAGCTTAATAGTTTTATAATGAGCTTTTGAAACATGGGAGTATATATCTTCCAAAGTTTAAACCCTCTCATCCATGTCTCCCGACGCAACAGAGGCAGCTAGCAAGCGAAGACGCCATAGCGTGTGTAGCACGCAGAGTTTACATTTGCATGTCGGCGAGGTGACACACACCGTGTCCGGTAATTAATATAAGAAGTCGTTTGATGATGTGACAGCGCGGAGGTTATCACCGGTGATTGCGGGAAAACAATTCGTTATTAGCGTACAACGCTGCAAACAATTTTCGTTGTTATATTAAACTGATGGCCAAGTCAATGAGTGTCCTTGGAGGAAACTGGTCATCAGGCACGCGCCAGCAGTAGGACACTAGGACGGACGACGCTGGAGCGAGGGCAATAACGCGAAAAAGCTAGTAGAGGCTAGCTCAGCGCTCACGTGCTCCGCCGGTACGGTGCCGATCGAGACGAAGCTGTACGCCGCCTTGCCGGTGGGCCTCCCTCTCTGCCTGCCCTCTCTCTCTCTCTCTCTCTCTCTCTCTCTCTCTCTCTCTCTCTCTCTCTCTCCCCCCTACTTCAGCGTGTGTGTGTGTGTGTTTGCTTCCATGTGCCGATCCAACGATGAGGCTGGCGATGGCGAGACACCCGCGCTTTCCGGCAGAGGGAGGAGCTAGCTGATGAGCTAGCCATTCCTCCGCTCCCCGATCATCACTCACCTCTCTCATATGTCGAGTATTGTTGTCATGTGCGGCGCGCGTGGTGCCCAACCAATGGATGGAGAGCGACACCGCGGCACCCACGATCCCAATAAGCCGCGATCTGATGCCCGGCCAGATAATAGAATGAAGCGCCACGTTGCTGCGTCGTTCCTCCGTCCCCGGCGGTGGATCAGTGGATGGGGTGGGGCGCCTTTCCTTTACAACCCCGTGGAGAGCACGAGCGCTCGCATCGCATGCGATCGCGCGCGGTGAAACGAGCAGAAGCAAACGGGGGATCATCAACGCGTGTTAGCGTGTACGATGTAACCGTCGATCGCATGCGTCGTCTGTTACCTACTCTCTCTCTCTCTCTCCCATAGTCCCATGGCAGTAGTGGTCCATTGTTCGATCGGTGATGACCGATGCGCGCGGCGGTGCATGAACCCATCTCGCCACCTGCGCTAGCTGCTCCACCACACGCGCGACGCGTCTTCCGTCCCCGGCCGGCGCGTGAAATCACGGGCCTCTCGTCCCGGCAACAACCATGCATATGACCCCCGCGCGTGTAACATCACCAAATCGATCACCTGTTGTTTAACAGACAAATCTGGACCAAGTGATAGACAGCACGCTTGGTTACAGTTAATAAGCTAATAAGCTTAGGGATGCATGGTTCGTTCATGAGTTATTTGAAGCCGTGAATAAGTCTACTGCCTAGTAGTTTAGCTGCCGGCCGGCTAGAGCTACCTCAAAGAAAGTCGTGAGTGTGCGCTCAATACGACAAGGCGCATGTGTCTCGCACGACACCGGAAGCTTCGCGTCCGTTTCCTCTTGGGGCATAACAAAACATGGCGTAGCTACTCGATCGTGCCCTCTCTCCGTGGTGGTGGTGGTACGGATGGTGATTCTTTCTCTTCAGATCGATCTATAATAATCGATGGGATCTCATGGATCAAATAATCATTGAGCGTCAGTGGACGACGGCGTGCCCGCTCTCTCTCTCTCTCTCATCTCGTCGGAACATTCCCTCTGCCACCACTCTGCAACGGGCTCAGGAATCCGTTTAGGGATCAGTAAACAACTGGATCGTCCCGGTTGTTTAATCAGCTATATAGTGATGGATTAAACAAGATCGTGCTTGTTGGGAGAGTCAGATCTGAGCCTAATGATAAGCCATCACGTGGTGGCCAACGCACATCGACCCATCGGCAAATTCGGCAGCCACCGCCAAGCTGCTGCTAGCTACTATTCACTACTATGCTTGGCACGCCGGCGGCTTGCTTTGTTGCTGTCTGCGGTAACGGATTAACTAGTGTGGTGGCGGTACTACTAATAACAGCCGATCAAGTTGACAGAGAGTCCCCTCGCGAGCTGAGGATTTGAGCTCTGCTTTATTTTCGAGGTAGATTACGGGACACGGATCTGTTTTTTAGGGGCGGGGCATGTGGGTTTGGGGCTTTTGGGGGAATGAGTTGTCGCTGTCACGGCCGTGGGTGCCGGCACGTGACACCAGGAGAGCTTGGCCTGCCACGCCATTTCAATTTCTCGTTGCTGATCGACACTATAGGAACCAACTTCACCGAGCTCCATTTCGCTCCCACAGTTGCACTGGCCATGTGTGCCGTCGGTCTGCCATCGTCATCGCTGGCCGCTCATCAGCCATGGCCATCTGCACTGGTTGGAGCCTGAGCAGAGGCGAGTCAGCCACGATGCCAATGCTGCCGCTGAGAACCAGCTCGTCGATCCATCACTCAAAGCTGTGCTCCATATCACTTAGCACGCCATTTGAATTTCCCGTTGCTGATGATCGACGCTATAGGAGCCAACTTCACCGCAGAGAGTGCCATTTGCCTCTAGGTCCGATCCCTCGTTTCTCAATAATTCACATCCCACAACCTCCCTTCTCTCTAAAGCCAACGGCATGCGGTAATCACTATCTCCAAACCCTCAATCCAAATGTTTAACCCTCTAAATCCTAATTCTAATTCAAAAAATTAAAGTGACCATGAATTTACAAATAATGAGTCTGAGAAAGTGCTATCAAAATAGGTCATGCTTAGCGGGCTGGCCCGAAACACGATTTCTTTGACCTAGCCCAAGCACGGCATCACCCGTTAAATCTTGTGCCAGGCCGGTACGGCCCAAGGCTATGGACTGTGTTTGGGGCGAGGGAGCGCCCTGGAATCAAGCACGACCCAATAAAATGTCCGACAGTCAACTACAAACAACTCTGTAACTTGTCTAAATTTAAGTTTTCTTTGGTCAAATTTGATGTTGTGTTCTGGTTTTATTGGTTTTGTTCTTCTATTTCTAATAAATAATCTTGTTCTTTGTTTCTTGAAATGTTAAGTGAAAATGGTTGTTATTTTGAAATCAAACTGGTTGTTTTGAAGTGAATCTAGTTAGTTTGCTTTTTTTTTATTCAATGCATTGCGGTTTGAATGCATTTTTTCGAGCTACCATGCCTAATGTGCTCACAGGTCTAAAGAACCGACCTAACATGTCTATCCTGTGTTGTGTCATAGGCCGACACCCAAGCACGTGGATCGGCACGACACGGACGATCCCGTTTGGACAACAATAGTATGAGGTCGTATGGATTTTGGTGACATTGGGCAGAGAGAAAATTGAGGTTCAGATATTGAGAAATTAGGAGGCTAGAAATCATCACCCATAATATCTCAACCCACTATTATCTTGGGAATTGTTTTCCAAGATAGAGAGCGACATCATGAGTACATATGAAAAGGAATCGAAAAGGAAAGAAAATTATAGCCAAATAGATAAAAATGTTAATAATCAAGATGACATCCTATGTTGTCTTGTTTTAATAAACTCAAATATTTTAATGTTAAATTAATAATGGTACATGCTCATGGACCTAAAACAGAACATGTTTATTAATTTCTACCACTATATCTCTATTTTTGTCTTTTGTAATTTCTATTTTAGCCTAAAACAATATATATATTTTTTAAGAAAAAATTATTATTCTCACACTTGGGTATATAGTAGTAGCTAGTCAGGATTATATCACCGTTATTTCATGTAAACGATTACATATTTGTATAAGATAATTGAAATATTAGCCATTGTGTTGTAAACAATCATTGTCTTATTATTGCTATCATATATTCTCAAGAATTAGATTTTGAAATAATTAACATAAGTATATGATGTTCCTTTTTGTCTTTTGTGGCATATCCATAGTAATTAATTACTTGTTTTAAAAATACTTTTTATTTTTCTTATATTGTATATATTTTAACAATAATGTGTATAACATCACCCTACTAGTTGTTTGACTTGTTTTTTATTGAATAAATCAAGAGATTGTTGTGTGGTCTAAATAGCCTATAATTTCATATTTGAACCTATAAGGAGGGTTGGATTGGAAGTGGACTCTGTTGTGCTGGGGAATAAGGGTTGCCCGACTTCTAGAGATTCAAGACGATAGAACATAGGACATCAAACAAATCATGCCATTAATACTTCTTTCTTGAAACAAGCATATTATGTTTGAGGAAAAAGAGCAGCATATTCAAAAGTGAGACTAGCTTATGTTGAATAGAGAGAAGCCAAGGATAGAGTACTACCGAATACAACCACTATTACTCAGTCCTGTTACCCCGTAGGCCTCTTATTCAGAGGTGGAGGGTACGGTAATAAATATCAATTCTAATCCATATATTTCTGTGCAATGCATAGGATATTTTCGTATAGGCGATACATTTTCACTGCAGCATTTCGATTTTCATAGTCATATCCATTTCGTAGGGATGTGTGTTCCTATATAGATCCTTTTACTACATTAGCTGCATAGTCAATTAGTGCACAGCCACACCCACATGATACATGGAGATGAACGCGGTCGACACTCCACAGAGCACTGGTTTTGCAAAAAAGATCATGAGCAAGCATCGCTGTACACAGCCACCGCGTTTGACACCACCGCAAGAACAATCATGAACACTGCTAGGAACTTGTCTTTCTTCTTCGCTATTCCATGGCGATCTCTGATAAATCAATTCAAATTAAAGACATCAAATGGGTACTAACAAACAACCAATGCTCGAGAAATCACATATATGCTTAAGTTGAGAGCAAATTGATCTTGTTCTTTTGTGTTCTTTCATATCATAATAAACATGAGAGATAAGTAGATAACATAGTAACCTTAGTACGATTGCCGCGGGGAAGATGTAGGCAACGGAGACAGAAGCGGTCGCTCCGGTGAACTGGAAGGCGTCCCAGATGTTGGGGATGAAGTTTGCAGCAAGGAAGATCACCGCGAGAAGTGCCCCTGTCAGCACGCCAAACCTTCGGTTGTCACAGGACAGCGGACGCGCAGAAGGGAAAAGGAGCCCGTCCATGTTTAGCCGCAGCGCATGGAACACAATGGGGAAGACGAGCATGAGGTGGAGCACGTAGCTCACTCTGACGGCGTCGTTGAAGAGCGAGCTGTACGGTATCCCGAGGTTGGAGTCGAAGTTGGCGAGGACGTCGTCGAGCGTGGACTCGCCGAAGAGGAGGAAACCGAAGAAGCTGGTGGTGATATACACGGCGGAGCACAGCAGCAGCGATGTGCGCACTATCGGCCTGATCTGCGAAGAATCCTTGAGCTCGTTGTCGATAGGGTGAACTGCAGAGTATCGGTCAATTTATATGGGTCTCGTTGTTTGAGGAAAAAAAAAAGACATATATCAGCTGGAGTTGATCAGTTCAGAGTTCACACCATTGTAGTGGCAAATGTAAGCGGTGGCAAGAACTGGTGCCGCTGTGAAAAGCCTCCATATGGAGGACCAGTCATGAACATCAGCGAATAGCTTAGGCATCGGGATCTGTCCTCTCACCAGCTTGAGGCTTGTGACTCCGGCAGTGAGCACGACGAACACGACGGCCAAGGCGACCGATATAGCAGACGTGTATCTCAGCGAGTCTGAAAAAGAGAGGGACGAAATATAAAAGAAAACAAGCCCACATCAGCAGAGTGCCAGCAAAATGTTCAGAAAAAGGAAACTAGTAGCTTGTCGCAGTATTAATTGTTGAGCCGCACAAGGAAGGTAATCGCTTACCAATGTGCTTGAAACATGCCAGCGGAGTGAACACGCCGAGAGTTGTGATCGTGAGAATGGCGAAGCGTCCATTCCACCTGTTTTCGCCGAACCATCCTTCTATTACACCGTGATGGTGCACGCCGCTGGCGGATGTTCCAGACAGCACATCACCTTTGTGCAAAGTGGAGTTGTAAATATATTCAGAACATTTTTTTACCACTTGTCCTCGATGGATATCAACGAACGCTTACCGATGATGATCATGTATACGACCATGATGCCGACGTTGTTGACAACAACACAAGCCTGGAGGAACCCCTTGCCGAGCTTCCCGAAGGCGTCGCCCATGACCCTGCCATAGGACGTGGCGCCCGCGGCGCGGCTGAACCGCACGAGGAGCTCGATGGATGCTTCGGTGAGCCACGCGGCGAGCACGATGAGGACGAGCCCGGGCACGAGGCCGAGCACCTTCATGGTGGCCGGGAGCGCCATGATGCCCGCGCCGACGATGGTGGTGGACAGGTTGAACACCGCCCCGGCGAAGGCTGCGCCGTGAAAGTCGTCGTCGTCATCCCCGTCCCTGCGCTGCTGCTGCTGCTTCCTGGACAGAAGAAGCGGCTCCTCCTCCGCCGCCGTGTCGTGCTCGCCGCCGGTCGAGATGGGCATCACCATCCTCGCGGAGCCGCGCGCGACGGCAGCGCCGAGGCCCGGGTCTTTCCTGGGCTGGTACGACCGGCGCGTACGGAATTCCAGCTTCTAGCTGCTACTGACCAGATCAATCCCTCTCCTGTTGTGAAGAAATGTGAAATCGCTCGCGCCGGCACGGATGCAAGTTTAATAAGCAGTTTGGATTATAGGATTGAAACTTGCGTGCGTATAGGTTGGAGATTCTCCGTTCTGGTCGGGACGCAACGAGGAAGAAAATTAAAAATGGTGGGAGTGGAGAAGCTTTGATCGGAGGAGAAGAGGCGGCTTATAATTAGAGTGCTCCCTCGTTTAGACATGATCACCTTGAGGCCATGGCCATGCATCCGCTTTGCCTGTTTCGGGCGCAGTAGTTCCCTATGCGGCATCCCGCATCGGACAAGCAATTTTGGATGCGCCGCGAGCTCCGTGCCGTGCCGGTGCGGAGCCAGATACCAACGGCTATCTCGATCTCCCACGCGCGCGCGCGCTTGCGAGACGGGAAATCATGGCGTTGGGCCTTCAATTGCTGGCTCATTATGGGCTCGAGAAAGACGGGCCGAGTCAAACAAACACAAAACTACAAGGAATGCACACGGTACGAAAAATGCCTCACGCTTCTCGCATCGCTCAACGTGGTCCGTTAAGATAGAATCTTACGGCCCACAGTCTCCCAGTGAGGGAACGCAGGCAGAATCTGGACCCACTCGCTTGGTCCCGGAGGATTCTTCGGTGGAGCAAGATGAACTCCCCGCCGGCCGCCGTCGTCGCCGGCGGTGATGTCTGGGTGCATCTCCGTCGCTAGATACAGGTACGTCTTTCTGACCTCCTTTCTCAAGTATCTACATGTCCTCCTGTGAATACCTTGTAGAGCGTCCTCGCCGCCGCCGCCGCCGTCTTGGCGACCCCCCCCCCCCCCCCCCCCGCGCCGGGATGGGTCAAAGCAGCGGCGGGCGAGGAAGAATATCACCGCACCCGCAGCGCGTTCGGCATCTGGTAGTTGTCTGCCGCAGATGCACGTCATTCGATCGATTTTCATTTCGGTTGGGAAAACTTTGACCCAAGGTTTGTTTAGTCCATGCCTTCCGCACCGGTTCTGATTACATCATTAGATTAGATGCGTACAAATAATCAATGCTAATCCGATATGCCAAAATCGAAGCATCAGCCCTTTTGTCACGCCATACTCGTCCTGACTGTATGGTTGTTCAACAATCAACATTCATGGTGCCTCCGTTCATTTGTCGTACTCTCTTTGTAATTGCTCACACTGTTATCCACTCCTTAACCACCCTGTTTGTCATTAGTAGTACACTAGTCAGCCTGTTTGGTAAAAGAAAAAGATCTCTCCCCCAAAAGAAATACAGTAGTATCATCTTCCTGTTGTCCCTTAGTTTGAGGAGCCAAACTATGAGAGGTAGCTTGTGCGGTTGAGCTTATGTTATGTTGAGTTCAGGGCCTCAGGTTAAGGCAATTGTAAAGAAATGTACTGGATGGTAAAGGTTTGTTGAACCAGAAAATCGTTCTGCCACAAAATTGTATAGTGAACACACTTACAACTAACATATTGTGGTGAGCTATCTGTGCTTACGGTTTCAATTTCTCAACCATTCTTTCATTGCAGTCTTGCCAGGTGTTCAAAGTAGTTTGCTATCGTTAGCCTGTTCAATATGACCTAAGAAGTGATATCATTCTTACCATCCTTTTGTCTATTGTGCCATATTCAACAACGTCTTTAGTTAGTATTCTTGTGGTTTTTATTTTTGGTGGCTTACCAGTTCACCAATTGCCTAACTTTGTTCCTACTATAGGTTTATATTTTTCTTATGTTACAGTCTAAAATAATTAAAAAACTTGTCATGTTTCTTCCAGACTCCCATTGATGTTGATAGCACATTCAGATGAAGCCTGAAGTCAGCACATCAGGCCTACCTGCTGATAAATAGTTGCAATATCTGAGGTGGGTTTACCAATACCCAAAGGAAGAGGCTACAAATTGAAGTCATCTTGCTGGGTGTTTCCCAATAGCATTCATCTATTGAAGAGTTCACTGCAGAGAACCAAGGCCAGGTTCTGTGCTGGAGCTGGATGCAAAAATACTCCTATAACTCTTCTACACACAGTGACAGACTGACAGTTGCAGTAGAGTTGACTTATCAGAGATTTCAGCAAAAGCTATGCAGGTACTGTAGTATAGAGATTTCTTTTCTGTTTTAATAATCTAGATTTTGTTTAGAGGCTATTTAGAAGAATTTGCAGTAATGCTTCCAATGAAATGGTGTTAGCCTTTGTTCAAGAAGAAAAACTTTGATTACCTTATGGTTTATTTGATTATCATGATTCTTGACATATCAGTATATCACAATATAGTTAGATACAGTTTTAGAAAATAATATAGCTTAAATGCATAGGTTTGCACATCTATTTAACAGCTTATGTGTTCAACTTATGCGCTTGTGATGATTTGTCTTTGAAGTTTGGCTTGATTGTTTAATTTCTGTAGGACTTGCTCTTGCTGTTTGACCAGTCATTTCTATTTGTGTCTTCCAACTTTTGTTTCTTTATGCGTGCAGTAATGTTATCAGTAGCTGCCGTCAAGAGCCAAGAGGACTCCATGGAGTCAGGCATGGCAATAATGGAGCGTCAAACAGCTCGCAGGACCCAGTCCAATGTGCCACAGATGGTAGAATCTCTTTTTGCCAGTGTCATTTTTGCTAAAGACCTTGCTGCAAGGTGCAAAGACAGAGTGTTCCAGCTCACAGATGAAGTCACACAAAACATAGCACAAGACCTGGAAAATGTTTTGCAGAACATATATGATGATCTTGGCAGCATATCAGCATCAGCATTTGGCAGTAATGCTTACATGGATGTGCTAATCAAATCACAGGGTTACTCTGAGGCTGATATATCCATGAATGTAGTGGGCAACAGGCCCAAAAGGAGGTCTCTTCATGATATTGACACTCCAAAGCTGGTGGATTTCCTGCAGGGAATGTACCATGAATCACATGAATTTGGTGGCCAGATATTCAGCACTCTTCCGGAGGTTGCAGAATACATTGAGCCACTATACGATGCATTCCTCTGTCCTCTGACAAATGAGGTAATGAATGATCCTGTGACAACCGAGAGTGGTGTGACATATGAAAGGAGGGCCATAGAGGAGTACATTGAGAGGTTTGTAGACAGTTCTGAACCTATTTATTGCCCTGTCACAAAAATGCCTATGCAAAGTAAGACAATGACGAGCAATGTTTCCCTGAAGAGTGTAATTGAAGAGTGGACAATGAGGAATGAGGCGATGCGTGTCAGGATCGCTCGCACTGCCCTCTCTCTGTCAACTGCAGACACGATGGTGCTTGAAGCCATACATGAACTGAAGTTGCTGGCTAAGCTGAGGCAAAAGAACAGGGAGTTGATGCATAAGATTGGAGTCACCAAATTTGTAGCACGGTTGTTGGACAACCACAATGCGCAGATCCGATGTGATACACTGGAGCTTCTGTGTTTGTTAGTAGAAGATGAAGAAGGAAAGGTGAGTCAGATTTTTTTTCTGGTCTAATGGAGTTAATATGAAGAAGGAAAGGTGAGTCAGACTTTTTCTTCATATTATGATTAAATGTTAAAATTTTGCTGCATGATTTGCAGGATATCGTTGGGAAAACTAAGGCCATTGCGAGGACAGTAAAGCTGCTCTCAAGTAATGCTACTGATGAAAGGCATGTGGCCATCTCTTTCTTGCTGGAGCTTTCAAAGTCACAGTTACTATTGGAACATATCGGTTCAGCGGCTGGAAGTATCCTGATTCTTACTACAATGAAGATCAACAGTTCAGATGATCCAATTGCTTCTGAAAAAGCTGGAGCAGTCCTTAAGAACCTGGAGAAATGCCCAAAGAACATCAAGTACATGGCTGAAAGTGGCTACTTAGAACCCCTTCAGCGCCATCTAGTGGAAGGTGAGATGTAGAGTTTCTAAAATTGCATCAATAAAGTAGTAGTTCAATCAACTCAAACTACTAGAGCCAAAGCATAGCTTCACATTTTGTCTTGTATCAATACCTTATCACCACAACATCCTTAATTTTTCACTTAGAGCCTAATGTCCCTGTAATAAATAGTATTTAAGCTGACACGGATATTGCAAACAGGCTCAGAAGAGACCCAGATGGAGATGGTCAGCTACCTCAGTGAGCTTGTGCATGAGCAGGAGCTCACCATTGACATCACCAGAAGCACGTCAGAGATCCTCATCAAGATGACTCGCAGCTGCAACCCCATGGTCCGCAAGGCAGCATTCAGTGTCCTTGTCCAGCTTTCCTCGCACCACCACAACAGCATGATGCTTGTCAACACAGGCGCCGTCCCTGTTATGATTGAGGAACTCTTTATTCGGAAAGTAGATGACGAGCCGGCAAACTCTATGGCCAGCGCTGCAACTGTCCTTGCCAACGTTGTCGAGTCAGGCATTGATCCAGACACTACAGTCGTGAACAAGGAAGGTCATGTCCTCACTTCCAAGTACTCCATCTACAACTTCGTTCACATGCTAAAGTGCTTTATGCCGGATGACCTCAACCTCAGTATCATCCGTATCCTGCTTGCACTCACTGCTCTTGCCAAGCCATTAACCACGGTGGTCTCGGTCATCAGGGAGAACCACCGGGGTCATGCCATCGTTGAGCTCATGAGCTCCCCGACGGAGGCACTCAGCATTGCAGCAACAAGGTTACTCATCACCCTGGCCCCGCACATTGGTCATACCATCGCAGAAAGGCTCTGCAAGACACAGGGGCAGCCGGGCAAGCTGATCAAAAGTATCAGCCACACCGGGCGCGTCACCCAACGGCAAGCTGCATCAGCTACTCTGCTCTCAAGGTTACCTTACAGAAACACCTCGCTCAATGTCGCGCTCGTGGAGGAACACGCCATGCCGACCATAATGAGCGTGATAAAGGAGATGGAGAAAGGCACAGCGAGAACGAGCAGGCATGCTGTACCGTTCATGGAGGGCCTCGTTGGTGCGCTAGTGCGGTTCACCGCTACTCTGTACAGCCCAGAAGTGCTGAAGGCGGCCATGGATCACAACCTGGTGTCTGTGTTCACTAATCTGCTCGGAGGAGCAGCTGGAAGTGACGAGGTGCAACGGCTAGCTGCCGTGGGGCTGGAGAACCTCAGCTACATCTCCATCAAGCTGTCCCAGCCACCACCTGAAGAGCTGTCTTCAAAGAAGACAATCATACTGAAGCTCCGCAAGGACTCAAAGGCGCACAACAACAGCAAGAAGAGCCT
The DNA here is from genome assembly GCA_032690845.1 of Eleusine coracana subsp. coracana. Classification (NCBI taxonomy): domain Eukaryota; kingdom Viridiplantae; phylum Streptophyta; class Magnoliopsida; order Poales; family Poaceae; genus Eleusine; species Eleusine coracana. The sequence continues at coordinate 66,146,200 of CM064420.1, forward strand.
GACCCAGCAGCTCAACATTTGCCTTGTACACAGGGGAGTCTGCACCCCGACGATGACCTTCTGCCTCCTGGAGGCCGGCGCCGTCGAGGGCCTCCTGGCCTGTCTGGAGAACGACAACGTCCGGGTCGTGGAGGCCGCGCTCGGAGCGCTGTGCACGCTTCTCGATGACAGGGTGGACGTCGAGAAGAGCGTGGCGGTGCTGGTGGAGCTGGACGCGGTGAGGCGCGTGCTCGGCGCGCTGAGGCAGCACAGGCAGAACCTCCTGTGGCAGAAGTGCTTCTGCGTGGTGGAGAAGCTACTGGAGCACGGCGACGATCGGTGCATGAGGGAGGTGACCGGCGACCGGATGCTGCCCACGGCGCTGGTCAGCGCCTTCCATAGAGGGGACGCGAGCACCAAGCAGGCGGCCGAGAGCATCCTCCGGCGACTGCACAAGATGCCTGACTACTCTGTAACATACGAGTCCATGGAGTTTTAACGATGTAACTTAATTCGAGGAAGTGCCGTATCAAATCTGTGCATATGCTGCTGCTTGTATGTTTGAACATATCAAAAGAATCGCATTTCAAAGTTCCAAATTTCGTCAGTCTCATTTTCCAGTACCGTCATTTTCCAAATTTCGTCAGTCTCATTTTCCAGTACCGTCATTTTCCAAATTTCGTCAGTCGCCGTGGTCGGTGGTGGAGACGGCGCTCTCTGGTCAGTGACGAAAAAAAAAAAAGAGTTGGCCAAGGTTGTTGAGCTTCGAAGTGCGCCAACCCTGGCTGACGGGCCACGGCAAACCAGGCACCGGCCAGCTACAATGGGCGAACCGGGGTGATCAAGCCCAGTAAGCCAACATCGAGGGCGCAGACGTGCAGGCAGAACAGGCGTGGATCTCTCCGTTACAGTGACTTAAACCCGGCGCGCCGTTTCTTGGGCCGTGGCGTGGGCTAGGGATCATGCACGCTATCCTTCAAAGCTCGCTTTGTCAACTCTGCCCTCCGAAGCTGGAGTGACAGGCCTGCGCTACCAGGCCTGGCGATGAGGAGTCGAATGACTGTTCTTTTATACGCGCGATTTTCCTTCGGATTACCAAGGTGGGACTAATTCCTCCTGCTTTATTAGCGTTTACAACAATGATCCGGATCGCTTTAGTGAACGATATGGCTGGCAATCAAGAGCCGGAGACGAGAATGGTGCAACGACGGCTCTGCCCGATTTGCTGCGGCGAGCCTTGTTTTGGCTTGGCGGGCAAAAATCAGCTATGCAGCGGCTGCACGGGAGCGGAAGGACGCACGATGGCGTGGGCAATCGCATGGAGGCTGGAAGCTTGCTTAAGTGCAAGATGGGCGAGAGCTTGCACCGTTACGCGCAGTGACCTGAAGCTCGGTAACGACGGCGGTGACCGCTGGGGCGAGGCGCGGTGCACGAAGCCACGAAGGGCCGGGAGCTCGACCAGCAGGTCTCGGAGGCAGGGAGCCCCGGACTAGGACACCGTTGTGTCCGCCGAGCCGACGTCCGCCTGCTTTCTCGCTCCACCTGCCAACCACCAAATCTCTCTCTCCCTTTGACAATGCTCCTCTGTTTTGCAAATTGCAACGAACGGATATGGATAAAAGGAGAGAATGGCAACCTACTACTGACAGGGAGGCCCCGTAGGCCATATGTTTCTTTACGCGGTGAATCATTTTTTTTCATTTGACATCTGCCATCTAAATGCTTGCATTTGATTGTTTTGTGTAGCAATTTCAGTCTAGAATGAGCAAAATAAAAGGTTTAAGTAGCTGGTTGAAGTATTAACATTTATTAGTATGCACATCAAAATGACCTACAAAGATCTAATATATGCTTCCTCCATCTCATTAAAAATGTTGTTTTTGACTTTCAGAAAATTATCTTTGACCATTCATCTTATTTAATTTTTTTGTTTAAATATTAAAATAAAGATGATATCATTAAAGTATTTTTAATGATAAATTTAATTATAAGAAATAAATTATATTTATATAAATATTGAATAAGATGAGTGAATCAAACATCTTGTCAAAAAGTCTTAAACGGCACTTTCAATAAGATGAAGATAGTATATGATTCCTAAAAATTATATATTTATTTATATGTTAAATAATATAAAGACAGCCTAATAGACATACCACTGTGTGAACTACAGTATCTTTCTTGTCGTTACCTTTTTTTATTATTGAATCGCTACATTTGACGGTACAAGCATGTCTGCCAAGTTCGATTAGGTGAGCAGGTAGTGTTTCCCTTACGTCCCCCATTATTCCATCTCCAAAGGCAAAGGGAATCCCTAACATTCATACTGCGTGGAAATATTTTTTCGAGATTATAAACACATTACATCTTCACGCCATCTAACCACACTAGTACCGTCGCATCCTTTCTTCGGTATACCACGAACTGCCCACTGGCATCATCATCGTCCGTCCATGGACACCTCTTCCCAGACGACGCGCGCAGGCGCAAACGGTGGCGGCAGTGGCAACAACAAGCCGCACGTCCTCGCCGTGCCGTTCCCGTCGCAGGGCCACATGCTCCCGTTCCTGGACCTCGTGGCGCTGCTGGCCGCGCGGGGGCTGTCGGTCACCATCGCCGTCACCGCCGGCAACGCCGCGCTCGTGAACCCGCTCGTCGCGGCCTACCCGTCGGCGGTGGGCGCGGTGGTGCTGCCGTTCCCTCCCTCGCCGCTCCTCCCGGCCGGGTGCGGCGAGAACACCAAGGACCTCCCCGCCGGCCACCTCATCCGGCCCTTCATGGTGGCCCTCGCCGCCCTCCGCGCGCCGCTCCTCGCCTGGTGCAAGGCCCATGTCATCACCGCCGTCCTCTCGGATTTCTTCACGGGGTGGACTCAGCCGCTCGCCGCGGAGCTCGGCGTGCCTCACGTGCTGTTCTCCCCGTCCAGCGCGTTCTACCTCGCCATGACGGGGCATCTCTGGTGCCACCTGCCCAGGAGGCGGTGCGACGCCGACGACGACGAAGAGGAGATCATCAGTTTCCCCGAGATACCCGGCTCGCCCAGCCTCCCCTGGCGCCACCTGTCATCATTGTTCCGGAAGCACGTGCCCGGCGACGAGGTGTCGGAATCCATCCGCCAGTTCTTCCTGTGGAACCAGGACAGCGCGTGCGTCGTGATCAACACGTTCGCGGCCCTCGAGGCGGCCTACTTGCAGACGCCGCCGCCGCGGATGCTGGCCGTGGGCCCGCTGTCCGAGGCCGTGGACCAAGCAGCCCACGTCGACGACCGTGGCGGGAAGCCCGCGGTGCCCGCGGCGGAACTGACAGCCTGGCTGGACGCGCACGCCGAGGGCTCCGTGCTGTACGTCAGCTTCGGGACGCAGCACGCGATGTCGCCCGCGCACGCGGCGTGCGTGGCGGACGCGCTGGCGCGGAGCTCGGCGGCGTTCGTGTGGGCCGTGAGGCGCGGCGCGCCGGTACCGGAGGGGTTCGAGACGGCGACGGCGACGCGCGCGCGGGGGCTCGTCATCCGCGGGTGGGCCCCGCAGTCTCTAATACTGCGCCACCGCGCGGTGGGGTGGTTCCTGACGCACTGCGGATGGAACTCGGTGCTCGAGGCGGCGGCCGCCGGCGTGGCGATGCTGACGTGGCCTGTCGGGGCCGACCAGTTCACGGACGCGTGGCAGGTCGCGGAGGCCGGCGTGGCCGTGCCCGTGGCGGAGGGCGCCGACGATTTGCCCGACGTTGGGGAGGTGGCCAAGGCGATCGACGTGGCGATGGGGAGTGAGGGGAATCACGTGCGAGAGCGTGCCGTGGAGCTCAGCAGGAAGGCGGCGGCGGCGGTGGCGGAAGGCGGGAGCTCGCACAGGGACTTGGAGGAGTTGGTGCGCATTCTCACTACGGTCGTCTAGTGCGTTTTTTTTTTAACTTTTCTAGTGCGTTATAGTTCTTTACCGAATGTATTGTCATCTCTACACTTTTGACCAACGTAAAAAATGGAGAGAGAGTTTGTGCTGAAACTTTTTTATGATGTGCCGTGTTGGAAACTTCGACAGTTTGACTAAGAAGGATTGGAATTACACATCGGAAGGAAAAAAAATGCTGAAATATTCTCCGGCAGCCATGCTCATTCACGAGACGAGATGACGAGATGAACCAAAATGGGCTTATTTTCCCAAGAATAGCAAGATAACAAGGCCCAGCCCAACACGAGGCCGCATCCTCTGTCCGTATATGTAAAGCTCCCGCGACGACGAACCCTAGCCGCCGAGTTGACGGTTTATATCCGCTCTACCAGATCTCGATTTTTTTGTTTTTGTTGCTTGTTTATCGTCAGTCGTTGCTGCATGATATTTTTTCTTGGAAAAGCCGCGTCGTTGTTGGTTAAGTACCAGTTGCTGCTTGAAACCGAGAAGTGCATTCTGTTGCCTGATTTTTCAGTATTAAGTATGCTTATGCGTTTGTTGATTCCGGGGTTTTGGCTAGTCTTACATGACAGTACCTCGCACCATTAGCCCCCTGCTCTGTTGAGGTTGGATGCAGGGAAAACTGCGAGAAAAAAAGGGTATATTTGGGTGCAAGATTCATGGTTTGGGCAGGGGCTCTATACTCCTGAGGAAGCAAGCGATTTTCCTCCGGATCATATCTTCTGTCCACATGCTACCTTCTTCCTGCTGTTTCGTTTCATGTCTATGCAGCTAGTTGTTCTATACTTGAATAAAAAAAAGGCATATAGTAGCTGTGAAGCAAAATGAGGAAGTTATACCATCTGAAATTTACTGATGATAATCTTGATGGTCTTCAAAGTTCTCTGATTGTTTCTTGGTTATGCAGCTAGTTGTTCTATACTTGAGTAAAAAAATTAGCATATAGTAGTTGTGAAGCAAAATGAGGAAGTTATACCATCTGAAATTTACTGATGATAATCTTGATGGTCTTCAAAGTTCTCTGATTGTTTCCTTGGTTATGCAGCTAGTTGTTCTATACTTGGTCAAAAATTAGCATGTTGTAGTTGTGAAGCAAAATGAGGAAGTTATACCATCTGAAATTTACTGTTGATAATCTTGATGGTCTTCAAAGTTCTCTGATTGTTTCTTGGTTATGCAGCTAGTTGTTCTATGCTCGATTAAAAAATTAGCATATAGTAGTTGTGAATCAAAATGAGGAAGTTATACCATCTGAAAATTTACTGTTGAGTATCTTGAATCTTGATAGGCATATGACAAAGTGCCAAGAAGTGTCATGTGGTGGGCCTTGGAGAAGCACAAAGTCCCAACTAAGTATATTACCCTCATCAAGGATATGTACAGGGACGCGAGGACGTGTGTTCGGACATGTGATGGCGATACCAATGACTTTCCGATTAAAATAGGACTACACCAAGGATCAGCATTGAGCCCTTATTTATTTGCTTTAGTGATGGACGAGGTCACACGAGAAATACAGAGTGATGTCCCTTGGTGTATGCTCTTTGCTGATGATGTGGTGTTAGTTGACGAGAGTAGGGATGGGGTTAATAGGAAGTTGGAGCTGTGGAGGCACACATTAGAGTGCAAGGGTTTCAGACTTAGTAGGGCCAAGACCGAGTATATGATGTGCGAGTTTAGCGTGACTAGACATGAGGATGGAGACGTTAGCCTTAATGGACAATTGGTGGCCAAGAAGGATACATTTCGTTATTTAGGATCGATGTTGCAAAAGGACGGTGACATCGATGAAGATGTTAGGCATAGAATTTCAGCCGGCTGGTTGAAATGGCGTCAAGCATCCGGCGTCTTATGCGATAAGAGGGTGCCACAAAAGCTAAAAGGTAAATTCTATAGGACGGCAATTCGTCCGGCGATGTTATACGGTGCTGAGTGCTGGCCTACGAAAAGACGACATGTTCAACAACTAAGTGTAGCAGAGATGCGTATGTTGCGTTGGTTTTGCGGGCATACAAGAAGAGACCGAATACGGAATGAAGATATCCGGGACAGGATAGGAGTGGCACCTATCGAGGAGAAATTGGTTCAACATCGGTTGAGATGGTTCGGACATGTCCAACGGAGACCTCCGGAGGCGCCGGTATGTAGTGGGGTTCTAAAGAGAGATGCTAATGTTAAGAGAGGTAGAGGCCGACCTAACTTGACTTGGGACGAGTCGGTTAAGAGAGACCTGAAGGCGTGGGATATCCCTAAGGAGCTAGCTATGGATAGGAGTGCTTGGAGACTAGCAATAGACGTGCCGGAACCGTGATTCTCTTCTTTTTTGGGTTCCCATGGGTTTCATCTCTAGCCTACCCCAACTTGCTTGGGATAAAAAGGCTTTGTTGTTGTTGTTGTTGTATCTTGAATCTTGATGGTCTTCAAAGTTCTCTGATTGCTTCCTTGGTCTGTTCTTACCCAATTGCATTATTCAGTGTTTTGTCTCTAAAAGTTTGGGGATTTTTGCTGTTAGTAGTATTCAAATTTCATTTTGAATTATCTCCTGAATTATAGTGGAAGTCACTGTTAAGCAAAATTAGGAAGTTATATGATCTGAACGAGAACGTGTTGATTTATTCAGGTCTTCAAAGTTCTCTGATTGCTTCATATGTCCACATGTTGTCAAATTTATAGTTTGTCATAGATACTTTGTTTCTGTTTTCTCGTTTTGTCTTTGTGTATGTCTGATTGAAGCTTCAGTATTTGCAAAGTGAGAAAGTAATGTGATCTGAAGTATTTGTTGTTTCCTTTACAAGCGAAATGAGGAGACTAAAACATCTGAAAGTTTTCATGTAGATAACACACATATGGTCTTCAAAGTTCTCTGATTGCTTCATTTCAAGTCATTCTTTCGTGTGTAGCTAGTTATTGTTCATGAATTATCGTGTGATAGTTGTGAAGCGAAATGAGGAAGCTATACCATCTGAAATTTTGCTGTTGATAATTTATGGATGGTCTTCAAAGTTCTCTGATTGCTTCATTCATCTACCTTTTTTTTTATCCAATTGATGTTTTCCTAGCCCATTCATTCGGCACTGAGTCATGGTATGATACTGATACGTTCGTTGTCTTCATTGAAAGCTCTCTTGACGTTCTTGCAGTCGATGCATTCCATTTTGGTCTCACATAGTATTGTTGTTAGTATACCATCATGAATATACATTTTGGCATATGACATGTTCGTCTGACGAGAGATTTGAGGTGTTTTGCTGGTTACTATAATACATTTATTTCCAAGAAAACAATGTATTATGTTTAACTAGTTAACATTTTGAAATGCTCTGTGTTTGGTATCTTATGCGACAAGAGGGCTGGTTGAAATGGCGTCAAGCATCCGGCGTCTTATGCGACAAGAGGGTGCCACAAAAGCTAAAAGGTAAATTCTATAGGACGGCAATTCGTCCGGCGATGTTATACGGTGCTGAGTGCTGGCCTACGAAAAGACGACATGTTCAACAATTAAGTGTAGCAGAGATGCGTATGTTGCGTTGGTTTTGCGGGCATACAAGAAGAGACCGAATACGGAATGAAGATATCCGGGACAGGATAGGAGTGGCACCTATCGAGGAGAAATTGGTTCAACATCGGTTGAGATGGTTCGGACATGTCCAACGGAGACCTCCGGAGGCGCCGGTATGTAGTGGGGTTCTAAAGAGAGATGCTAATGTTAAGAGAGGTAGAGACCGACCTAACTTGACTTGGGACGAGTCGGTTAAGAGAGACCTGAAGGCGTGGGATATCCCTAAGGAGCTAGCTATGGATAGGAGTGCTTGGAGACTAGCAATAGACGTGCCGGAACCGTGATTCTCTTCTTTTTTGGGTTCCCATGGGTTTCATCTCTAGCCTACCCCAACTTGCTTGGAATAAAAAGGCTTTGTTGTTGTTGTTGTTGTTGTTGTCTGTGTTTGGTATCTAGTAACTGATTTCTGCCGCAGAATAAGGGTACTTCCTTTGGTTGTTTGTCCTGCTATCACAGGCCAAAGTATGCAGGAGATTTGTCGTTGTACATTGCACAGGATACATGAAGCTACAGCTTTGCGATGAACTCAATGCAAGGAAACATCAGAACGTTCAAAGACTGTTAACGTTCAGATGCTATGTCATAATTGTACTTTTTATTTTTTGAAGTTCAAGGATTTTGGCCTTGTACCAATTTGTGTAGAAGTTATCTTTCACAATATAATGTGTAAGTTGAGTCCCCAGTAAAACATAAAAATGAAAGAAAAATAGCCCCAGAAAACATTGTGAATGGACAAAATGGACCGAACCAGAAAATGAATGCATACACAGAATATTTGAAACATGCTTCGAATTCAAAACTGTCACCTGATAGAGAAACATTGTTTTACATATGGATAACACATAACATGCTGACATAAGGCTGGGTATGCCAAACATACAATACAAGCCCCCTTGTGAAACATCGCAATTCTGTCCCATTAGCCAGGGCCGACCTTTGGAATGTCATAGTGCTCGCTGAGGTTTGCCAGGTATTGGTTGAAGTCCTGTATGCGGTCCCTGTGTGACTTGTTGGCGACTTTGGCCAGCTTCTGCTGGTCAATTCTCTGTTTCTGCTCCATGTAACGCCGCTCAGCTGGTGTGAGGTGGTCGTAATCAGGATGTGGGTTCCCTTCTTCCCCCATCTTGTCAGCTTCAGTCAGGTCGCTGGTAGGATCGGGTGGTAATTCAGAGCTTCCACCTGAAGAACAATCATTGAATTAGAGTTAGCATATTCAGCAGAAAACAGTTTTACATTCATGGAGTCCAGTTAGTCAAACTGGAAGGTGACAATATATATTCAATGAAACAAGTTTCTGACATATGAACCAAGCCAAGAGTGGATGTGGATACCTATTTACCAACAGATTATGGACAATCTCTTTAGAAAATCAGCAAAATAAGCCTGCCACTATTTTATCCAGAATGCAACCAAATTCGCAGTTGGGCAGACAGGAAACAATGATGTCCAAAAACAAATAGCATGAAATAAATGTCATCCTTGCAAAAAAATAAAATTAAAAAAAAAATCAATTGTCTAATTATAGGGCATTACAGGTGCTCATACATTAACTGATAGAAGACAAGACTTCTTGTTTGCTTTACAGGAAGAAAATCACAGCCCCTAATCCCACCTAGCACCACAATAATTCCCTCTAGGAATGCCACTAAAGACCTTTATCTATTACTATGATATGTGATATTATCAGGCCAAAGAAAGAAGATTAACCAGCAGCCAGAAGTAGTTTATCAGGCCAAACTACATAACAGTGTATCCAAAACACATCATAACTACACAAGACTGAAGAATAGGGAAACAAAGTTGCACCTGGAGCAAACAAATATTCGCATGAGGCATTCATTTGATGTATTATATGGAAGACCTATATAAGAATTAGTAGCTCATGTGCACACAAGCAAACGGACAGGAACTCTGAAACTTTTCAGACATCTAGCAAAGTTAATCCATCAATTAAAGGCGTGCTTGGTTCTCCTGCTGGGCAATCCTTACACCAGTGCAAGCAAGTCAAATTGGCCCTCCTTGCATAATGAAAGTCAATGTTGGCTGAGCTTGCTGTAGGTGCAGGCAGTAGGTGGTGGCTGTGAGACAGAAGGAGCACCAGGTGCAGGCAGCTTGTGCTAACAGGCGGAGATTGAAGCAATCACCACTGTTAAACTGCTGGTACATTAGATCAGAAAGGGGAAGACATGGAGAGGGGAGAATATGCCATTCAGCTGGGAGTAGCAACACAAGTAATCAAACAGACACAAAAACTCCTGCCAAACAAACACGCCCCAAGTAATCAAACAGACAGGCTAATCAACGACTCAGAGCACATGAACCCAGAAACCATCAGCAGCTAGAGTGCACACAACCAAGAAATTGAACAGTGTAACTTATATACCCAATATATATGGTAAAAACACTGGAGCTTGCCAATTGAAAGAAATTTGAACAGTGGTTGTAGAAAAGGTCAGTCAGAAACCTTCGTGAACCCCGTCGTGTCCAATCTGAGACGACTCCTCGCGGTGCTGCTTCTTCTTCTTCTTTTTCTTGACTCCACCTTCCTTCACATCCAGCGCTTTCCCTTTCAGCTTCAGCTTCCCCCCAACAACATTCTGGTATTCCGACATCTCGCTGCAATACGGACAACGAAACAAAGTTAATCAATAGAGCAAAACAGGATCTGATAGGAGCAATCTGACACGCACACACCGCATCAAACTGGCAACAAATCCTGGGAGGAACAGCACACAAACATGGGGCATGAGCAGGCAATAGATCGAATGGGAAATCTAGAAACCCTAACGGGAGGATAGCGTATTACGTACGGAAAGAGTGGCAAGGCCATAGGATAAATTGAACGGGACAAAGAGTTTCAAAGAGTACGAGCGACGGTACCTAGTGTTCCGGCGGGTACGCTCTCATCAGCGGCGGCGGCTGGACGGCGACGAGAGACGGATTCGTCGTGCCGTCGTGCGGAAGCGAGAAAGATGGAGGATTAGAAAGAGGGAAAAGAAGAGGACAGTGGTTGCATAGGTAAAAGACCCAGCCAGCCCATGCTGTAATATTGCTTCTTTTGGTCAGTCCGACTAGGCCTCGTAAGACCCATAGAGAATCCATTGGTCACTGGGTTAAGGCCCATACCACGTAAGTATATTTGTCAACAGAGCTCTGCATACGAATCCATACTTTTTCCATATCAGATCGAAATTTCGACCCGGAAAAGAATTGATCGGCCGAACGCCTCGCAAAAAGGGAAAATGTCCAAGACACGATAGGCCCGAACACTGCACAAGTCTTAGATCGATCGGCCGAATGCCTCGCAAGAAAGAGTCTAATACACGGCAAAAAGAAAGTGTTCACGAACAGCTGACAGTACTCAGGAACAAATGAGATTGTTAGTTCAAGGAGCCGTTCATGCAGCGATGCAACATACAAGTAATTAGTAATTTTTATTATTGATGCATTATATTTTGTTGATAAGAAATTGTCCATGGACCGATGCCTCCGTCCAAGCACGGCTGCCTGTGTATTACACTTATACCTGCAGCGCAAGTCTTGATCGATTAGCCAAATGCCCGCTGGCAAAAAAAAAAAAAAAAGATTGTTCACGAACGGCGGATAGAAATTAGGAACAGACGAGATTGCTAGTTCAATGAGCAGTTCATCCAGCGATACAAGTACAAGTAATGTTTATTGATGCTCTACTTTGTTGATAACAAAATTATCCGGGTAGAGCTGCGTGCACTAGCTAGTAGCTACAGATCGGCACCCAAGCTTGATCCATCCGCCTAAACTAAGGGCGGCCCCGGCACGCCTGGTGGGCAGTAGGAGCACTGGCACCCAAGCTTGACGCACTCGCCTCGGCCGCCGTACCGGGACGTGCAGTCCGTCTTGCACGCGTTTGGATCGCAGCTCCGGTCTATCGGGTCGATGACCTGCTTGCAGTTGGGGTTGTGGCGCGCCGTCGTCGTCGCCGCGGCTGCGAACCCCGACGAGAGCAGCAGAGCAGCGAGGACCAGGAGCAGCGTCGCGCGGGTAGGGATCGCCATGGATCTTGTTTCTTGTCTTTCGCGTGTCTTGTTTATCGGGGGGACGCCGCAAGATGTCCTTTCTTGGTTGTCCGCAGTCAGAATTTTATAGCCCGGGTTAATTAACGGCTGCTAATTTGGGAAGCTGCGGGATATGAAATAAGACAGATGGGATTGCGGTGGATTGTCATGAGCCACCCCGGATGTGGCGTAGTGAGTTAAATCATCCCAAGATTGCGTAGGCTATCCACGGTAGTAGTATGTGCTACTAAACTCGAAACGCGCGGGGCAATGAAAACATATCAAGATGGCGTGGCGCGTCCCCACATTTTTCTCCATTTTCTGAACTTGTAACTGTTACTGGGCCGCGTCTTGTTGGGCTACACCGTCCTTCACTTCGGCCCGTAACCAAACCCATCCAGATATGGCTCAGCCGCATCAACAAATCCGCATCGCTGCTTAGGCACGTCACGCCCGCCTCGTTTGATCGTTTCCCCGTCCATCCAGCTCGGCGGCGCCGGTCGTCCGGTACACCAAACCCAAGGCAACCCACACAACCCAATTTTAAAGCGCACGAAAAGTGGGGGAAGAAAAGGAAGAGAAGCGAGCGAGCAAGCGAGCGAGCGGAGGAGAGAGAAAGAGCGCTTTACCGATGGCCAACGATTCCCTCGCCCACCACCTGCTCCTCCCCTTCGCCGCCGGCTGCTCCGACGACGACGAGTACGCCGGGCCCGCCACCGTCGCCTTCCCCGCCTTCTGGCCGCCGTTCCCGCCCCTCTCGTCGGATTCCGACTCCGACGCCCCCAACAGCTTCGTCGCGCCTCCGCGGATGGACCACCGCACCCGCTCCCGGGACACCGCCGCGTCGGCGTTCTTCGGGCTAGGGTTCCACGACGTGGACGACGACGAGTGGGCGCCGCCGGACGAGGGCGGCGGCGGGGAGGTGGAGCTGCCGCTCTGCTGGGACTGCCTGCAGCTGGAGGACCACGTCGACGACCACCACCACCAGCTGTGGGCCTCGGGCGTCAGCGACGCGGACGAGTGGGAGCAGGTCGCCGGACGGGAAGAGGATGCGACGGCGGCGGTGCGTGGCCTCGAGTGGGAGGTGCTCCTGGCGACGAACACGAACAGCCTGGGCAGCCTCGCGCTGGACGACGCCGACGACGACATCGACATCGACGCGGGGATCGAGACATTCTTCCTCGACGAGGCCGACGACGTGCTGTTCGGGCAGCTCGCGGCGGACCACGAGCCGCCGCCGGGCAAGGGCGGCCGGCCGGCGGCGAAGGCCGCCGTGGAGGGCCTCCCGACGGTGGTGGTGGTGGACGGCGACGCGCAGTGCGCGGTGTGCAAGGAGGGGGTCGAGCGCGCGCGGCGGCTGCCGTGCGCGCACCTCTACCACGACGGGTGCATCCTGCCCTGGCTCGCCATCCGCAACACGTGCCCGCTCTGCCGCCACGAGCTGCCCACCGATGACCCCGAGTACGAGAGGTGGAAGGCCAGGCGGGCCGCCGGCGGCGAGGTGGGCCTCCGTGGCGCGGCGGCAGGTACGGTTACTTCGTCCGGATACATTGAGGAATGGATAGGTGCAGGAGGAACAGATTAATTTGCTTCAGAAACTAGCAATTGGGTGCAAATTCCATTTTGATCAGGAGGGACGACATGGGTCAAATCAATGTGAATTTGGTGGGTGTGGTAAAGATTTTCGTACATAAGTGTTGGGACCAAATCAATCGTTGGTTGCATTTTACTCTGATTATTATGGTGTACTATCTCAAAGTAACTGTTGAGGTTGTCATTTGTTGTTCTTACAGAGGGACAAACAGAGGAGAACAATCCTTAATCGTTTCTGTTTTGGAACCATCATAAGCATACTAGTGTACATACAGTTGATTTCATCATTCAGCTCACCGTATCATTTGCACAGATGCACTCAGGAGGCTTTGAAATATGTAGATGAAATACGACAGTATAGTATCCCTTATTCACATGGTGAAATGCTCTCCATAGTAAACTTACGGGATATATGGGAATTCAATAGAATTTTCGAAGAAACTTATGTTAACTCATCTATTTTTTTATTCTGCAAAAGAATAGCTTAACTGGGAATTTGTACTGCAACATGTGATGCATTGATTTGCATCGATGACACTGACGTTCAGGTCATAGCTTTAAACCTTTGATCTATCGTTATCAATGCGGTTGCAATGCTTGGCAGTTAGCACTAAAGCCTAGCAAAAATGTGATCGGAAACAAAGTGAAGGTAATTTGTGAAGCAAAGATAATGCCAATCGCATGATGCTTATATACTCATGTCAAGGAGGAATTAGTGATTTTGCAGTCCGTAGTTTCCAAATTTCATTCCAGGATATCTTGGAATCTCAGCTATGTAAAACCTGTGCTTAACTGCTTATACGTGGCTTGCGGATGCAACCAGCGCAAGCACAATTCTCGCGACCTTCCGTAGCTTGGAAGCACGGGTTTTCAGCACATGTCTTCAGGGCAGCCGTCATCGCCGCGTCGAAAATGAGAGCGAGGTGCGAAGAATGGAATCGATACCCACGGACCCATCTCTCTATCTTCTCAGGCTTTTTACTTACTGGCGTTGTTATCATATTGTGAGGCTGTGCGACTTGTGAACCCGACGATCATTGGTGCGTTGCGACCTGTATGTATAATTGATGATGCCTTTATTTTTCTTTTTGAAAACTGTATATCAGTTGATGTTGAGCATACATGCCCACGACGACGATATCACAATTCATCACATGCACCGGACGGAACGATTTGTTTTGGTCTCTAGTTGGTCAGTTCCTTTTCTTCTTTTAGTGGAAGATGCGTCGATTCTTTGGTACAGGCAATTGCGATGCGTTTGTTAAGAAATCGTGCTCGTCGTCGTGGTTGTATTCATTTTGCGTGCGTGATAGGGCGTAGGTCGGCTGGTGGTAGACTGGTAGGCGTGTCAAGCGTCCTTGTTGTTGGGAGCTGTGATCATGTGACTTGCTCTTGTTTTGTTAGTCAGATTGTCTTCGTCCCTTTGCGTGGATTTCAGTGTTTCAGTTGATGTGCCTAGATAACCCCGCGGTCCCATTTCAGTCCTTCCTATCCTAAATTTTGACTTCTCATTATAATGACTTGGTGGTTAGTGGTTATAGAAGGAAAGCCCAAATGCCCAATCTCCTTATTTTCTAAAAGAGAACTAAAATCGAATTTATAAAAATACTAGCAAAGTATCCGTGTATTGCTACGGATTTAAAAAACAAAACACTTTTTATGACTTTATAAATTATTTATACAATATAATTATTAAATATATATAATATTATTGATATTTTTTATATGAAAGATCATATTTATATTGCCGTTAATACTTCTTAGTATACTATTTTATATGTCAAAAGTAATAATTTTTTCACCATTTTTTACCATATTCTAGAAGTTTTATCCAAAAGAAAAAATTAATTTATACAGTCTATAAAATAACACTATATTGCAACGCGATCTTGAAATTGAAAACTTGCTCCAATGAAAAAAGTTAAAACACAAAAGTTATAGATCTCGTCGAGACCTTTTTAAAACATATGTGGATTATATTATTTGGACTTTGGAGCTAGAAGATATGAGTCACACACAGAGACCTACGCAGAGAAGTCCGAATTAAAACAAATATTTTGCCTTGCATATTTAGAAACCAAAACAGCGGGATCTGGACTTCCACTGAATATCAAAGTTATAGAAATTTTCGAGAACTACGATATAGAGTTTGAGTTTGCTTAATTTGATCTCCGAATGAGGGAGTTATGATTTCTGAAATTCAGTACTTGATATGGAAGGTACGATATCTATTTGGATTCAATCTCTAACTTTGTGGACATGAAGTGGACGACCTCAATTAATAGATTACTAGCAAAGTGCCCGTGCATTGCTATGGATTTTAAAAAATAAAACCCTCCTTATGATTTATAAACGTAAATTATTTACATAATATAATTATTGATATTTTTTACATAAAAAATCATATTTATATTATTGTTGGTGCTTCTTAGTGTACCGTTTTATATCTCACGACCTCATTGTGATTATAACATATCACTGGATCTCTATAAAGTCTAACATACAAGATCAAGATCGTGACCCAATGCCTAAAAATTTCTATAAGCTTTATCCAATAAAAAAAATCAATTCACGTATAATAGAAACAACACTATATTACGATATTATTTTTAACTTTAAAACATGTTCTAATAAGAAAAGTTAAAACATGAAAGTTGTAGGTCTCGTCGAGTCCTTTTTAGAACATATGTGAATCATATTATTTGGAGTTTAGAGGTAGAAGATATGAGCCCCGCATAGAGACCTGCGTAGAGGAGTCCGAATCTGAATAAATATTTTTGTATTGTAAATTGGGAAAACAAAACTGCGGAATCTTGATTTACATTGAATATCAAAGTTGTAGAATTTTTTGAGAGCTATGAGATAGAGTCCGAGTTTGTATCATTTGAATTCCGGATGAGAGATTTATGATTTTTTAAATTCCGTACTTGATGGAAGGTACGAAACCAATTTGGATTCAATCTCTAACTTTGTGGGTGTACGGCAGATTTGAACATATTCACCTAAATTAATAAATTATAGAGATATTATTTGCTTAATTCCCTTATTTCTGAAAAAAAAGTAAAATCAAATTTATAAGAAAATTGGTTGAAAATAGATTTGACTAAATTCAGGTACGAATTTATTTAGGATGGAGCATGGAGGAGTATATGATTTCTTTTTGGAAGAAGTTCGATTTTGGTCCCTCAACTATTTTTGTTGTGCGATTTTAGTCCTTCATTTACAAAACCGGACACTCAAAGTCCCTAAACTTTTGAACCGGTTCGGATTTCGTCCCTACGCGGTTTCGAAGGTGGTTTCACCTGACGTGGCATGTGGGGCCATCTGTCAGGGTGACACGTCATCTTTTTTCTTTTTTTTTCTTTTTCCCCATCTCTTTTTTCCTCCCTGCTGCATGCCGCCACCCCGATCTCGGTCGCGCGCTCCAAACCGTATCGGAGGGTTGCCACCACTACTGCCGCCAGCCGCTCCCCCCCCCCCCCCCCCCGCCGCACGCTCAAAGTCGCGTAGGAGGGGCCACCGCCCGACCGGCAGCCGACTGTGGAACTTGTGTCATGGGCCACTGCGTTGGTGCCCTGGCCCGGACGTAGCTCGCCCGCCTATCCACCACGATGCTCGGGGGCTGCAGAGGCGGAAGCAATGGCACTCGCTCAGGGGCGGCGGAGGCGCGAGCTTGAGCACCGAAAGAGGTGCTAGCTCGAGGGCATACGAAGGCAGAGGCACGAGCTCGAGCACATGTGCAGCGAGCTTTGGCCGAGGTCTATAGAGCCTGCCAGACGAGGAATTGGCTGGGAGAAGAAGAGAGAAAAAAAAATAGAAAATAGTGATGCCAGACGGCGACGGCGTGCAGCAGGGAGGAAGGAGATTTGGAAAAAGGAAAAAAAGGGAAAAAAAATGACGTGTTATCATGACAGATAGGCCCCATGTGCCATGTCAGTCGAAACCATCTTTGAAACTGCGTAAGAACAAAAACCGAACGGATTTGAAAGTTTAGGGACTCTAAGTGCCCGGTTTTATAAATAAGGAACGAAAATCGCATAACGATAATAGTTGGGGGACCAAAATGGTTGCATATGAATTTAATAGGCCCAAATCACCCCGACATTCGTAACGGACTTTACAGACCCAAGCCCAATACATGCTACTGGGCTCAAAAGCTCCCCTCTGGAAGAGAGAAGAACACCGTGTGGCATTGAGTATCGCGCGTGGAAACACGATACTGCACTTCTAAGGCCTCGAGTCATCGTTTGTTTATTGTTACAAAAAGAAGCCAAGAACTTTTGCGTTTCCATTATACTATTGTCAAACAAAGAATGGGTTCATGCCGTGCGAGCTGTAGCTTATGATACATCTACAGAAGAGGCTTCCTGTCCACAAAATAACATAACGCTAAAGTATACTTCTGAAAAGGCCGGGGCAACTTTCTAGCTCGACGAAACAATAAACATTCATGGTGCCATTCCTTTTTTCTATATAAAAAAGGAAGAGAAGAAGGGAAAAAAAAATAATATACTCCCAACTTTGTGCCCACAATTTGGCAGATGAAGGACAAATCTTCACCACTTTACATACTGATAACTGATCTATAGCTAGCAAGCTCTCAGCACGACAATCACCATCATCTTGGATCGATCCATCCACGAGAATACATAATCTGCAAATTGAGGGCCATTAGCACTAGAAGCTTGTGTTACGTTACGTAGCATGCGCTCTAGCTAGACTGGGCTGTGGGCACACGTGTTGCCGTGGCGACCGCAAAATCGCATTTGCGGACGCGACGAGGAAGGTCGACGTCGTCGCTGTGATCTTTCTTCTCCAAACCACGGCCACCGCTGTTGTTTATTCTGGAAGGAGAGATCGAGTGCGTGCGCGGCGATGACGAAAACACGCGCTTTTAATAACCCACCGATCGATCTCTTTTTTGTGTGCTCCGTCGCCGTCGGCGGCTCGGTGTGCCGTGCAATGCATCGTCCA
The DNA here is from genome assembly GCA_032690845.1 of Eleusine coracana subsp. coracana. Taxonomy (NCBI): domain Eukaryota; kingdom Viridiplantae; phylum Streptophyta; class Magnoliopsida; order Poales; family Poaceae; genus Eleusine; species Eleusine coracana. The sequence continues at coordinate 66,164,244 of CM064420.1, forward strand.
TATCAAATTGGTCCGTGCCTTTTGCTTCCTGACACGGTGGTCCCGGACAAGTTAGGTACGGCACAATCCAATCCAAACAGGCCGCTGCACTGGGACCAGGCGCGCGCAGGACACGGGCGAGCGACGGATAGGGACGGCCACGGCGGTGGGAAATCTCGGCAGTCGCCCACTCGTCGGGGTGATGATGAGAGCGAAAAAACTAACCAACGGAGGCAACGACGAGAGCAGAGCAGGAGGAGAAGAAAAAGGCCGAGAGCGACGCGGGGGACTCGACACGGCGCGAAAGCGGCGGGCAGCACCATCTCAACGGCCGCGCCCGCGCACGCGCACACTGCTGTCCCGCCCGGGTACTAGTGTATGCGAGCGTAGAATAATAATGAAACAAAACGGGAAAGCGGAAAACGGCGAATGGGCCGCGGAACGACATACAGGGGATTCCAGCGGGAAATCCCCGGCTTTCTTATCCGCGTCTCGGCGGCCGACGTCAGCGCGTCGCCTTTCGACTCGGCCGGCATTAGGAGCATGAGCATGACGATGGCCCCGATCATGATTAACTAATCATAGTGGCGTACTGCTAATCTGCGAGCCGAAGCAAAGCGACGCGGCTTTTACATTGTACCAACAAATAAATTAAAGGCTGTATATGTTTGGATTCATCGAGGTTGCATTTGGGCTCGTTCGTCGTGGCACGGCCGAAAAAGGGGTAATCATCAATTGGGTAGTGGAGCTTTTACGTGGAGCTCGAAGGTGATTGATTAGGCGGTGAACAATGGTCGACGCGCGCAAGCAAAGAAGATTAACCTTTTTCATTAGTACGAATCGGTAATTGATCTTTCAACTCCTTTTTTTTTTTTTGGCCTGTCCTGGTGGTGCATAGTCACAGTAACCAATAATCATTTGCAATCCGGGCATTATCAGCTTTTGTTCCACGTACGGGAAAGAAAACGTATACAAATAATAACAGTGTGTTGGCAAAAAGAGGAAAAATAAAAAAGATTTGGCGGAAGCCCAACTGAATTTATCAGAGCCAGGTTTCGACCCTGGGAGTTATGGGCCCACCACGCTTCCGCTGCGCCACTCTGATCTTGGTGATTACGGTTCTCTCGCATTCTTTTAGTAATTTTTAAAACAGGTGGATGGAAAGCAGACGGAGCCACGCTCCATGATTGGGAGACACACGATCGACAACGAGAACCATGGCCGCACGTACCTACGTATACCACCAGCCGCAGACCAAATATCCGGATCGGAGCGCGTGGCCGGAAGTGGGACGAACAGCGCGCGGCGGCCGCAAAATGGGCGCACCAGCTCCATTGCGACACGCGCGCACGGCCGTGCCCCTCCGTGGCCGGCAACACACTCTCTCCGGTTGTGCGCCCGCCCCGGCTTTGCTGGCTTTAATTAGTTCGCCGAGTCCTCGAGGGCTCTACGGGTGGGGTGTTGACCCCTCTCCGCTCCAACACCTGATCGATTGATCGCTTGAATTGACCCCTGTCGCGCGGAGAGTCCGTGTGGTTCGGCGAGCAATCATCGCGCCATGGATTTGCCTTGGCGCCGCGCATGCAAACATCGCAAAGCACACGGCTAGTAGGCTACAATCTTTTCGTGTAGTAACTTGCACTCCCTCTGGTAGGCCTCTGGTAGGAATAGGATTGATAGATTAGGATGTCGTACGCAATTATGCATGGTGCCTTTGGATACTCACTCACTCAGAGGGTGGCCTGTCTCAAACGTCTTTGTTGCTTTATCTCGTCTCGTCGTAACGATTTGCCGATCGATCCGCTGTCTGTGCAACTTAAGTCTCTCTCTCTTTTTTTTTTTGTCCTTGCTGGGGAGGGATTGGCAACCTGTCTACGTTCGTAGAGCATTCACGTGTCGACGATTTAATAGCTGCTCTTGCCGTAACTTTTCTATGGTCTCGTACGACATGATGATTATGCATCGCCTGTCAGAGATGAAAAATAATGCTTTTAAGGTGACGCGCGCCGTGACACTACGGTAAGAGGGAAATAAAGCTTTGGACTCAGGAAAGATTCAAAGATTGGGAATCACAAGTTTTCTGAAATGGACCTGCCACTAGCAGCACGTTTGCATTCATATGCACTCTTTTATAAAGTAAAAATGTTTTCTTACTTATCCATACATGCTGCAGGGACATATATGCACATCTATCTTCCTTCAATATCATAGCGGCACTACGATATGAGTCGATGATCTAGTACCTTCTAATTGGTTCAAGATTTCAGGTTGAAGAAAAACCGTGCTCTATTCTACCATGCTCATCATGAACCTGCCGACTTGTCCGCGAGTACGTGACCGTGCCGCGTTACCCAACCCATAGGTCTTTTTTTATCACTCCGTGAGTGTGCACACATCACCCTAGGATACACCACTAGATACCCACCAACTTACTCCAAAAGATTTTGCCTCCTCGTTTTTTCCGTAGCCCCCCCGTACCGTCTAGGCGTCTACAACTTCCTACATATCATCCCAAATTAGGTAACCACAAGGGGTCCCGCGTTTTCCAAAGAACAGGACACGCACAGTAGCGTCCTTGTTGTCTCCCGGGACAATGAGAGCTTCGACGGGCGATACGACGCGTGCGTGATCGGGCGATCCAACGGCTGATAGATTCTGTGTCCGCGTCGGTTGATTTACGGGCAAGAATGGTGCAGCTGATGGGAGTTGCCGGACACGAATCTCTCCACCTTATACGAAAAGAAACAAGCCAATCTCTGTGTAGGCCAATGGGTCTCTGATTTCTGCATGCCTTTTCTCAGTGGAATTATTCATCGAGGTAGCCGCCCACTGCCACACAGCTAGAGTTGTTCTCCATGTAGATCACTACTCCAGGAGTATATGAGTAAACCACGTCCGATCCAGTCAAAATCATCACTAGTGACCATACATATGGATGACAAAGCATTGGTTACCTTGTACTTTTATTTCATGCTCGGTGACGGCATGATAGTTTCGAGCCTCGCCTTTGACAAGTTGTTATCACCTGAAAAAAGTGAACCATCCGTGAAAGCAAAGAAAATCATGTAAAAACAAATGGTCGTCTTCTTTACCTCTGATCATGACAGTCTTTGCAGGTTTCCCGCCTCGTTTTTGTGATCAAGATCCAAAGAAATAATGGGATAAGATTTCCTGTCCTCCAAAGATGACGGTTTCATAGGACTAGATAGGCCATCGAGTCCAGATGAAGAAGGCTGCCCTAGTCCGGAAATGATTTGACATGCTCCCGGAATCTCAAATCGAATCCAATTGAACATGACCTTCCCCGTAGCCCCTGAAGCCTGACGCTTCCGTCTGCCAACCCTTTATCTTTCAATACAGTTGATGAATAAAATTATTACTCTTTTGCTGCACAAGTAACAGAACAAATCTCCAGCCAACAACAGAGCACAGAATTATGTGGGTTCGACCACTGCATGTGAGCATAACAACATAATAATATATCAACTATCTTGTTGAGACTTCAGAATCTCGAAGTTTAGAAGAGCAATATGCATGGTTCTGTCAGAAGGAAATCAGTCCCGTCCCCATGCAAGATTAACTCTAACGACTTGTACCATTGTTCCTAGGCCCACCATAACATTTGATCTGGAAGTCCTCAACTGCAATTATGTATGCCTATAGGAAAAAAAGATTTTGAAGCTACAAAAACATGGTCAAACTCTAACAAATAAAAATCGTGTAAACATTAGAGCAAGATTATTCTTGAAGTATATGTTTTGAGAAAAAGAATACCAGCTAACTTCAGCAGGTGCCTATTTTAAAATGGCTCTAGTCCTGCAGGTTCCTTATATATCATTGCAAATTTCATCAATCCCAAATCCGCCATCACAAAATCACTTATCCGGTAGGTGCCATTGAGTTGCAAAATCAATCTTATTTTTGCCATCCACGTCATTTTCAAAATCCATTTTTTTTCAAAATGACCACAATGCCCTTGAGGACATCTTCAACCTTGAGCTCGCCTTTGGTCTGCCACGGTTGCTAGGATAGAGCTTGTCATGCGCTGCTCCATGACGGTCAGGGCACAGCTCGCTCGAGTGCACAAGCCACGACGGCAGCATAGAACTTGCCCGCGCACGACACCCACTGCAAAATTTCTGTGCCCTGCAGACTAGATAGTGGATATTGTTTATTCTTCAGTTGACGAGAAAAGTTCATGCCAAGTTTTTTTTTTTTTTTTTTTGAAACTGGGCAGGAGCTCTGCTAATGCATTAAGAAGGAGAAACGGTCAAGATACAAGTGTTCGAAAAAAGGAAAAAAAAAGATTACAGACAACTGGGAATGGAACACAAAAGAAACGCAAGCAAAATACAGGAGTAGAGGCAGAAGACGGCAGGGGCTGCTGTGTTCAGCCATCCTGAAAGTTTCTGGTTGCGAAATGGAAGCGGGCAATGTCTTCTTGTATTATTTCCGCCAGCCTGTGTACTGAGACTTCTTTTTGCTCAAAAATTCTCCGGTTCCTTTCTTTCCAAATACCCCACCAAACAAGACGCCGACTTTGTATTGTTTTTCTTTCTTGGTGCCTTATTCAGTTATTTGCTTCATCCAATCAAAAGGCCGTTGTAGATCGTGTAACTCAAGATAAGATGGGAGGTACCAGTAATATGCGATCTCATTCCATACTGCTTCAGTGTATTTGCATTTACTGAGCAGGTGTGATGTAGTTTCGGGTGCCACTAAATAGAATTGGCAGTTAGGCTCCCAGTCCCAGTTTCTCTTCTGCATGTTCTCTGCCGTGAGCACTCTATCGTGCATTACCAACCATGCAAATAATTTGCAACGCGGCTCTGTTTTCGCTTGCCATACTCTGTCTGAGTTGAACTTTGTCATAGAGCCTAGAAACTGACAGTTCATGCCAAGTTGCCAACTTCAGAAGTGCACGTTCTTTTATCAAAGAAAATTTGTAGGGGGAGCCACAGCAGAGGATAGAAGATACCAACCTTAGTACCTGCTTCCTTTTCCCTTCCTTAATTATTCACCGTATGCATAGGTTCTACCAATAACTATAGCAGCTGTTGCAGAATAAAATATCATCCAAACATTCCCTGGGATCAGAACAGCCATTATCATTTTCTTATACTGCTTTATTTCAGAAAATGAGTGAAATCCCAGGCCAGAAGTACATCACGCTTGCATAGGTACACGATTAATAACCTGATCACGTATAATACTCAGTATGGTAGCTGATCCACGATTCAGTATTTCTCTTTCAAGCCATACAACTTTCACTTTACAGTCCATTTCCCTTTCACAATTTCACAAATGCCTGTCACTGTTAGCCAACCACCATCTCTTTAAATGGCTAGAGCACCTGGTGCTAGTGATGTTATTCACGGCCCTGCATCCCATGGCCTTTTGTTTGATCGCAAATGGACAGTCTCGATGGAGGCACTTTTGGAAGCATGCTGGGCCATTACATTTCGGAAAGCTGGCACAATGATAAACAATGCATGATGTCCATAAAGACATTTGGTAATTTCAGTCTCATTTGTATGTGCAAGTTCTTCTGTTATCCCTGGCTTCTTTACATCCAAGCAGCAGAAAAAGGCAATTCAGCGTTGCAGGTGTGGGTCCTGTGCATTTCCATAATCCTTGCACACTATAAATTCACCCCAACACCCTCTTGCTTCCTTTCACAGGCCTCTCTTCCCTCCATTTCATAGCTCAAAATGAACATGTACCCTGCTGAGATTGCTAGTATTCCATACTTATCACCTTCCAGTGCGGCTTCTTTCAACCCTCATTATCATGCAGCTATAGATGACTTCCTCTTCCAGTATAGCAATCTTCTGATACCTCACCCTACATCCTACCAAGATGTTGCACACCTGGTCCATGAAGCTAGTTTTCCAGTTGGTAATAAATCCAATTCAGATGAATCCGATGATTATCAACGCAGCCTTGCAGAAGAGCGCAGGAGGAGAAGGATGATATCCAATAGGGAGTCTGCCCGACGATCACGTATGAGAAAGCAGAAGCAGTTGAGTGAACTCTGGGCTCAGGTTGTCCACCTCCGCAGTACCAATCGCCAACTCCTTGATCAGCTGAACCATGTCATCAGGGACTGCGATCGTGTCCTCCACGAAAACTCCCAGCTGAGAGATGAACAAACCAAATTGCAGAAACAGCTTGAGAAGCTCCCTGAAGTGACCACAGAGGGTAGCAACATGGGTACTGAGTCTTGAAGTGTCCAGAATAGCAAGCAATTAGATGCGATAATATGAGACTTCAATTAAGAGGCTTCCTTCATTTTATTCTAAGGCCTTCATTTTTGTATGTCTGTTTTATGTTCCGTATTAGTATGTAGCAGTCAAGTGCTGATGGCTGAGTTCTTCAGTTTTTCTCATCATATTCTGTTGTCTCAAAAGTAAGGATAAACAAGGTAGTCCAATAAAGTTACCGGATGAGAAGATTGTTAGCTATAACTGACCGACGAGTCACTCAAAGGAACCTGATTAGACAAACAAATAGTAAATCCAACTGCAAGCACAGTCAATAACGTACAGCAGAATGCATGTCAAAAATTTCCTACTTGCTATAAGAAAATGAAGGGTACAAGAATAAGAAAACCTGTTATGGAAGTCCTATTTTCTTGCCAAAAATTGACCACATTGGGTGGTCAACATACAAAAACTGTATAAAACAGAATCAGTGCAGTAATAATGTGTTGCTTGAAAGAAGCACATGAAGCTGCGACGGGTAGAAATTAGATTCATGTTCAATTGCACAGCTCAAGTGCAATGAAGTTTTCACAGCATTACTCAAGATCCATGTTCAATTGCACTGCTCAAAATTAGATAAAGCTTTTACATAGTGTTACTCGTGATAGATGGTAGTGGAGCATTCTCATAAAAGGGGGACAACTGTGTCAAAGCATAACTAGTGCAAACTGAATTACCTGCTTCCTCAGAAAATTCAAATGCTTGCACAGATTCCGGAATAAGCTATACTACAAACCCAACCTGCCAAATGATCAGAGCATTTAATAGCATAGATTGCTGAAGCTCCTGTCATAAGGTTGTGTCCTGGTCTCCTGGATTTTCTATGATAAGAAACCTCCTATTGTTACTTGGAAACCATCCACAAAAAAATAAAACCAACAAAATACAATACAGCACAACACAGATTAAGACTATACTAGACCAGTATGCAGTACGATTATTATGGGCAATATCAAGAATAAGACGATGTTAAGATTTCTGTAAATTTTCTGTACAGAGGTTAGAATATTTTGAGACATGAGAACATATGAACAAAATAGCATGATACAGTGCTAACTGAACAAATCCCAGACTAGCTGCTAGCTGCTTCTCCGTAAGGTGGATGTGTAAAAGTCTAAAAGACATATCAAATTTCTTTTCCCCCTTCAGCTTTACATATAATTGTAGCATGAATCACTCAGTAGTCGAATCATTCAAAACAATTAATGAGGTCTTTAATGAGCACGAACAGCTGATTCCCTCCTGACATATCACCCAAACTTTCAAAAATGATTCCGTCCATTCTAGCTTGGACTCCACTCTGCAAGATCACATCCTGAAGCACTCCCTTCATTGCTCTATCAACTCCGAGCAATGAACCCCCAATGCCTGATAAGATCTCGGGTAATGTTGGAGAGGGCTTCAAGATTTCAACTAACTGGACCTACAATGTTCAGACAACAATCAGAAACTAGAAGTTGAATCATCTTGTGCCTCTGTGCCACTCTTGTAACAAAGTTGCAGCATTAACAGAAAAGGGAAATATCAACCATAAGAAACCAAGCTATCAAAAAGCTACAGATCTGCAGTGAATCCAAACAGAACAGCTGGATGAAAAACACTTTTAGGTGCTCCACAAGAATGTGAAACATTGAGAAAGTATAAGCTGGAACCCTAAAACAGAAACAAAATACACACACACATCATGACAAGACTTTAATAGAAATACAACACAATTTATGCATCATGACGGAGTTCAATTCGAAATGCGATAATTGTTTATGAAAAACTAACCTTCTTATCCTTTGGTATATTAGCTTTCTGCTTTGCAATAGCAAGAGCTTGTGACACTCCACCTAGAGAATCAACCAACCCTCTAGAGAATGCATCTTGGCCGCTCCAGACCCGACCTTGTGCAACAACCTCCATTTGATCAATCTGGTGGCAGAAGAACTTGTCACAAACTTGAAGAAATATGAGCAATTCAGTACCTGAGATAAAGCCTTACGGTCATTGATCGCGACATGGCTGCTTTATCCCGAAACAATGCATAAGCATGCTGTGCTGATTTTTCAAAAAGTTCTGCTTCATCCGGTCTGTGGAAACATGTCACATTCCTCAAAACATAGGATAGCTAAGCATGAAGAACAAAATAGGAATATCTAGAACCATAGTAGTGATACATTTACAGACAGGCAGGCCCATTAGCAGTAACATTGGTACAGCAGCTCTGATGCTCCATTCGAGAAAGAAAATTTTTAATGCTGGAGAGAACAGTTCTCTCTAAGTAAACTTTAGATAATGACATTTCAAATACTTGCTTACAAGGAATTACGATTGGGACCATCTTCTTTTTCTGCACCTCCAAGGTAGTTAAGGTCCCTTAGCCTAGTGGTTAAGGTGGCCTAGTAGCACCCCCAAGGTCCCAAGTTTGACTCCGAGCGGGAGCAAATTTTTGGGCTGGGGTAAAAAAAAATCCCCTCGCCTCTCCCCGCACCAAAGCATGTGGTCAAGGCCATGCCTAGGCACCTGGAAGCTACGGTAACCCATGGTGGTCCCAGCCCAAGTTCTCACAAGGTTGCAGGCCCCAATGTAAGAGAGGGAGGGGGGTTCGGGGGTTTTCTCGACCTGCGTGAGAAGGTCTTCTTCTTAGCAAAATGCTCCGGGGGCTGTCTTACCCCCCGCAGGTCGTTTTTTTTCTTTCTGCACCTAAACGACCATGCTAGACATAAAGAAGTTTCATTTCTCTTTTTTTTTTTCAGTTAACAAAGTACAGGTAGTCATGTACATATCCATCAATTCTAAAACCAATGACTACTTAGCCTATTGAATATTACAGTTAATTGTAAACAGAAACTGTGAGCAGACCTAATAAACCACACTATATGATTCAATATCTACAAATGGAGTCTTCAAATAAACTAATAATGATAAAAGTAAACCAAAAAAAAAAATCAGAATGAAATGTGTACTCTAACTATGATACATTCACATCATCACATGATAAGTCCCAGTTCCTCGCGTCCTCAAATATGCTAAACATGTTTAATCACTGCAAACCCAACCACAGCTCCAAAGCACTGCTTATGGATTGTTGTTATCATTACAAGTGAATCGTGTAGTAGCAATTGATGTAAAAGGTGCAAATCCTACCTTAATGGTCGTTGATCAGCAGCGTTAAGCTCAGCATATCGGCCTTTCGATAAAATTTCTTTATTGAAGTCAATCCTTTCATAGAGCTTTTGAAGGATGAACTTCCCTGTTCTTGCATGTAAAAACATTGAACTGATAATAAACACATAGCAATAACCATTTCATTGCTCAAACTCTTAACATAGTAGAGTAAACGCTAGTTCAAAATTCAAACTTGCAAGGAAACAAATTTTGGAATTTCAATGAACAATACTTATCTCTAGTCCAGACTCCAGACAGGACATTAGAACACAAGATGGTAAATATACCTGTAACAACTCCAATTGACCCTGTTAGGGTAAGTTTCTCAGCAACAATTACTGGCGCGGCCATTGCCATGTAGTATCCCCCACTTGCGGCAACATCAGACATGGAAGCAACCACAGGCTTGGAGTTGGCTAGAAGTCGGATTTCCCTCCACATCCTAGTTAAAAATAGGAATAGCCGAGACATAATTAATCTCCAGTTCTCCACTGCTACTACTGGTCAGAAATCAGATAAAATTGAAATGCCTCAAACATAACTTACAGGTCAGAAGCAAGAGCATCACCACCAGGGCTGTCTATACGGAGAATAACAGCTTTATACTTATCTGACTCTGGAACAGTTCAGGGATTCATAATTTAAAATAGATATAACAGAATATGTATGGAAGATGCGAGACAATAAAAAAAAGTTACCTCTAACAGTGCGTATCTTGTCAATTAATTGCTCAGCAATAATGCCTGAACTAGGAACACTCAATGGGCTACGGGTGCGTGTTATGCTTCCTGATGCTCTGATTATGGCAATTTGTTCTCCTCCTCCTTGTAACCCAAGAGTCCGCTTACTCACACGTGAGTATTTACTGGTAAAGAGAATCAAGGCCAGTTTCATAAATTGAACAGAAAGTACATAGGACTTGAAATGTCAGATTAATGAAGCAGCATCAAACAATAGGTCTGATTGATTGATGGTTTGGCCCTCAGGTGATCGCTATTTAAGACTCCCATAATGTGTATGTAAGTTCTCACTATCTAAGTTTGAATTATCTATACTTGAAATACACTTTTACAAAAAAAAAAAAAGGAACCAAGAAAAACAGAGTTTTTCAGAACACCTGATTAGAGAAATCTGATAGATATTTCATCCATGGAGTAACAGAGATCTAAATTACCTGTAGTCAACCATGCGCAGATTTTTCTTGTCTTTCTGTCCTATTCTCTCCTTCAACATTTCCATTACCTATTGAATAAGATAATAACAGATAGAAAAAAGTAAAGTAAACTTCGATTATTAATGAAGGAATTCATCTATGAACTTTTTACTAAATCATAAACACATTTAAGCTGAACACGTAAATGTAACGATCTATAATTTCAGTGAAGGAAAAAAAGTAGGTGATTCAAAAGCATGTATTACGTTTTGGTGACAAACATATTATAGCATGACTTTTATGCCAGAGACAAGCTTATGTCATCTTTGTGTGCATACACCACTTCTCTAGAGCCCCGGATCACACAGGTTTGAAATAATCAGTTCAGCTTAAACTGTTAGTGCCACATGTTAAGCTACTATGCACCAACCAGTTCACCCAAAAGCTTAAGCTGATAGGGAAGGGTGGACAATTCACTTATGGTTCAACACCACACAGATTCTTTTTAAATCAAGGGAAGATTTGTTCATCAAGCCATGAAGGAAATGAAAGTATTCGGGCCTCTACATCCAAGGATATATGTACTCAATCAATTATCAATAAGTTGTAACATCAATTGGCCTTCCTTGTATTTATACAAAGTGTCATGGGCTCTAATGGTAGGGAGATCATATCAACACAAGAAGCAGGTCCACCAGACCCATTGGCCATATAGGCAGCAGCATCCATGCATAAGCACGGTGCACCGGCATAGATTGGAAGGCCGTAACTATTGGATATAGGTGTTTGCAGCTGTTAGGGATGAGACTTAGTGTTTGAAAAATATTTAGATGTTGTGTTACAAAAAGATTATTCAGCAAGACTGTACATGTAGTAATCTCCTGTTAGCACCTCATCACGGGGTGGGGACGAGCATCACCACATGTACGGAGTGTAATGCAATCACATCCCCAAAAACCCATCTCCTCCACACTCCTCTCTTTTCACAAACACAAAAGAGTGACCTGAATGGATGCCAGTTTTTTTTTATTATTTTGAGAGTGTGCAGTGCACAGATTTCATTATGAAAGAAGAGAGTTAACAAATCAAGGCACATGACACCACGCCCCAAAGAGAGGGGCTACGCAGGGGATGTCACACTAAGATCTGAGGCTCTTACTCAAAAACCTATGGTGACTAAGAATGGATGTGAGTAGGCTATGAAACATAAATTGTATCCAAGTACCCAATCAACTTTGTGCACTGCTAAACAGCTAATGCAGAAGTTTGTACCTCATCATCATACAGTAAATCTGTTATCCAACCTTCTTCCTTAAGTCTGGCAACCTGGTAGACCCCGGAATTAATAAATTCCTCGATTTCTTCTTTTTTCTTCCCTATAGAAGAAACTCTCAAGTGATGTTTTATTCTATTAAAAATAGGTAAAGCAGATCTATTTAGTTTACCGTGTAATGCTGATATTGTATCCAGCCAGTTTCCATAAATATTGTCAAGTAGAGTGGACAACATCTCCTTTATTTCATTTGACATGCTCTTGCGTGCAAGCTGATCTCCAGCACTTTTATATTTACCAATCCGTTGAATTTCTGGTTCTACTCCGATTTTCTCAAGAACACCTAAACAATTGAATTAGAAAGTATGACATGCCATGTAAGGAACTTAAATGCATTCACGTTATTTGTTTGTCGAACGGAACAATATAATATATTATGTGTCTGATCTTACTAAACTTCTTGGGCAAGTTAAACAATCAGAAATGTATTGTTTGACAATATTGCTCATTCTGACACAATTTTGCCCACTCATTTGTGTTCCTTTTAGATCTATACAGTTAAACCTAGTATGAATGTATTTTTTTTAGATGAATCTATGAATATTAGTTTAGCATGTCCAATCTAAGTACTTAGTTATAAATAATAATAGCTAAGTTTAACAATGTTAAATGAACATGCTGAACGATGAAGATGCACAAGAACAAAAAATATATAATGAGAATGCTCATACAGTGTATTATGCACGAAAACAAGAAACCAGAGTCAATAACTTGATAGTTTTGTTCACTATAACGCCACAACAATCAAATAACTCAATTCCACTGTTTAACAAGAGAAATTTGAAGCAGCTTTAATGAAGAGCATAACATTCTTGATCAAGATGCATTTAGCCCATAAACATACTAGCTAAGCAGCAATTTTATGTCATTGTCATTACCTCTGAGAAATGTCTGCTGAACAGTCAGACCAAACAAAGCAATGTAGGCACTTGGTGGTGCATATAGCTCACCGCACGCACAAGCGAGGTAGTACTCTTTCTCCCCACAGACAGGCATATAACCAACAACGAATTTACCTTCAAAATAATTCAAAATCTGTCATCTGACAGGCACAAATGTTGATAAGGAACCAAAACCAGTATAACCTATGACTATGACTATGAATACCAGACTTCTTGAAATCCACAATGTGCCGTCTGATCTCGTCCACCTTCCCCCACCCACATCTCAATGGCTCTATGTGGAGATAAATCCCTGATATTCGTGGGTCATATGCTGCCTTCTCAAAATTCTCACATATTTGCGGTAGAGACAATCCTGATCCGAATCGTGTCTTCAACTGATCGGATATCTGCAACAGAAATGCAAAGACACATCATGCATTAGCAAAGTTGACAAATAGTGACCACGATCGAAACGAGGTCTAGATTACAGAATAAGAAAGGCAGTAAGAATAGCGGAAAACAAATGTTTAAGAAATTATTTACGACAGCAAACGTAAACAACCAACATGAAAATAATAAGACATATATCAGGATAAGACCTTCAGAAATCAGAATTGCACGAAATAATGGCATCAAGAGGAGCACAAACAGGAATGCCCTGTGCCACAGGGAAGCAAGCACCTCGCCCCGAAGCTTCATGTTGAGGACGCTTCCCTTGCGGACGCGCTTCCACGGCGGCTCCACGAGCATGCGGAGCTTCACGGCGAGCTGGGTCCCCCAGCCCAGTTCCTCGACCTCGAATGCGGGCGCCGCGGGCGGGGGCTCCTGGGCCCCGCTGGCGCCGGGAGGCTGCTCCTCCTTGGTGGGCCCGGGAGAGGACTCCACGGCGCGGGTAGGTACGCGGAGCGGCAACGGGAGGACGCGGCGCGCGGGGGACGGCGAGCAGGAGGGGAAGGAGGCGTAGTTGCGGTGCTTGGAAGGGGAGAGCACGAGGAGGGTGGTCGTCGAGAGGTGAGAGGAGTGGCGGTACGGCGCCGCGCGGAGCACGAGGAGCCTCGCCATTGTCCGGCGAGCTTCTGGAAGTCTCGAGAAGGGGCGCGGAGACGAGCCCTCGTCTCGTCGCGGTGGAGCGGCGCAGTGGGGGGTGGATGGAGTGGGGAGAGGGAAAGGAATTGGAAGCGGAAGATTGTGCTGTGTCGGGGTTTGGTGGACCGGGTCTATGGATTGTGGGGTCGGGAAGGGAGGAGGTAGGGGATAGCTCTAGCGCGGTTGATTTGGCGCCACGTTGAGATGAATACTAGTTGAGAGACCCCGCGCGTTGCCGCGGGCGATACTCAAAAGTTAAAATATAATTAAGACACTTTTGATTAATTCGTAAAACACTCATGTATATGAAAACATTGTCATTTACATTTTCTATAACAATACAAACAGGTTTAATATGATAACCATAGCTGAGAGTAATTGTTCGTCACAACCTATGAAACATACAAAATAATCTTGTCATTGAAGCTTGAAGTAAAGACTACCATTTTTGTACAACACAAAACATGAGAAGTAAACAAAAGCCTAAAAAGCATGCACGCATCTAGTTATAAGAAATCACATCCATATGATACAGAAATATAGCCCCACAATTATACATAACCAGTTTTTGTATCGCGTCAGTGTAGATCCACTTTAACTAAAGAAGGAAGTGAACTGTTATTTGAGCCTGCAGAGAGACCATACTGAATGTTGTTTGCAAAAAGATGAATGAGGTCCTCTATCTTGTCAGTCAATGGTTCAAAATGTGATAAAACTATTAATAATCAATATAACTGTAGAGCATAGAAATAAAAATGGCTCAACTATAAATCATACTTCAATTATATTCTCAGTCAGAATGCGTAGTAGACACTTTATATGAACTCACATCATTCTCTCTCTTTTGACAAGTTATAAAAAATCAACAGCATGATAATGCTATATGAATATACAGACATTTTTCATGTGTTCAGATGCTTCCTTAATCTTGTGTAACCACAACAATATAAAATACAACGGGGAACTATATCGATACATCATCTTAGGTGATTGTTTTTTTGCTCATTGTCCCAACAGAGCACCAAGTGGTATGAAATGGAAATTTTATATTCTGGTAAAAAAGAAAATTGCTCCATCAAAAAATTAATTTAGCAACTGAAACATAATACGATTTTTCTATGTAGGCCAAGTACTTTTCTATGGCATCAGATTGGTGAGACATACTGAAATTTTGTTGACAAATCAGGTAGCAGAAAGCAACTCGATATAACTAACCTTATTAAACCCCGGAACAACACAATTTGAAGTTACTTAAGTGAAGAGCATTTGAATGAAACCATTTATCTCTTGCATAATTGACTGTGACATGAAAGATCAGGGCACAATTGTAACAGTTTAAAAGAACAAACATAAATACATATCTCTAGAGTAAAGGATCGCTAGTTTGCCCTTAACAGGATGAAGGAACCTTCAAAGCAAGAGAGCAATGCACTTGATGAAATTTTCAATTGTGCATTATCATAGTAGAAAACACAGTTGTTGTACGACCTTGCATTAAATCCTTCTTGTTATGCATACACATTAAATTTCATTATTAAAATTAGTGTTATAAGACTGTCATGTGTGATGACAGCAACTATAGCAAGGTATTTAAATGAACTGCATTAAATATGAGAACCACACATATTATTCCGTCTTAGAGACTCATAAAAAAAGCAATATAACTCTTTTCTAAAAAAAGAGCAATAGAACTTAAATCACATATAAATAAGTAGTCAGAATGCATTATCAATAACTAAGATAAGATCACCTCATCCATTCACGCTTTCCTAACTAAAAAAATAGTGATTCCATAGCAGCATGCAAAACAATGTACTATGATTGGCTACAATACTAAGATAGTGGTTCTACAAACATTGATTAAACATTAACAAATGAGCAAAAACTTGGTACCTGTGATTCCATAGCAGCCTGGAAAAAGTAGATGGAAAAATCATTATGAGAGGCTCCAATAATGTCAAGATGATAAGAAAGTAGGCATGAAGCAGCAAAAAATATTATCAGGTCATCATGAAAATTTATATAATATAGTAGTGATACCTTTAGGCGAGATCACTAAAGATCATTTTATAGACAACATTTGAATACTATTGGACTATTAGCATACTCAGTTATATTGGTCCTTCCATAAAAGTAAATATGCAGTTCTTACACAGTATGAAAGCAACTAAAACAAAGAATAGCAAGAGCTGTGATGATCACCTTAAGAATCATGAGCTGGAGAGGCGAAGTGTATAGATAATTTTAGTCTGCACTATTCCATTGCAGATGTTTTAATCATCTTTCCACTGCAAGTAAATTTCACCTTCATCCATTGAATCCAATTAAAAGAACAAAACAAACGAAACACCTATGGAACATAAAGGTTTATAAGGCCCATCATAAGCAATAGCTGTTTGACCCTATGGAACCATGAATGGTTAAAATATATGCAATAGAGTGTAAAGCAGAGCTAGATGACAGCAACAGCACACACCTGCAGGCTTGAGAAGGTGAACATTCACAAATTGCTGAGTTTGGTCGGTTCCATTTGATTCCGTTTGTCGACAATAGCAAGAAGCATGACCAAATTCTAATAAAGAAATATAAATAGGACACTAAATCAATCAGCCAGCACACAGACTACAAGCAGAATACAAACAAAATCTGATTGCTCGTGGATATAGCAAGTGCCTAGGGAAATGATAATATCCACTCCTACCTCCATAAGCTCCCAATTGGACACAATATATAGGAACTCGGGGTGGTTCACTGCTATATCCCTCCATTCGATTTCATACCTGTCCGGGAGATTGGATGAGGAGGCACCCAGATAAAAAGGCTGAGCGAACCACCAAGGGAGGCGCAACTGCATCTTGTCGAGAAGGGCGGCGTCGCTGTGATGCGAGGGATTGGTTGGGGCTACGGTGAGGATGCCAGAGGGAGGAGAGGAACTGATGGATCGATCAATCTAGAGGTCGGCAGCGTGGGGAAGGAGGACGGCGGCCTCGCGCAACGCCGAGCACGTGCGTCGTGTGGCGGCGCAGGAGTGAGAGGTGGGGAGATCCGGTCTGGGACGCTGGGTTGTCAAGGCGACGGGGTCGATCGATCCAGAGACCGACGGCGTGGGGAAGCAGGGTGGTGGCCTCACGGAACACCAAGCAGGGGCGTCGTGCGTCGGCGCGGGGAGCATGGGGCGAGGAAATCGGGGCTGGGACGCTTGGTCGGGGAGGAAACGGGAGAACTACGCGTGGGGGAGAGGATAAGATTCAACACGAACGGGTGCGATGGCGCTTGCGGCAGCGAACGGATGGTCAGGATCCAGTAGAGAGACTTGCTACAAAAAAACAGTAAAACAGTAAACAGTAGATGACGGACAAAACTAAGGGTTCTATATGATAAACCTCATCGAGTATAGTCTAATAAAATATTAACTGAATTCGTGGGCTCTAAGATAAAACTGAATTAAATTCATCTAATGATGTTTCAGACGTGTTGTCATTTCAAGTGAGTAATATTTTCTTTAAGGGATACTAAAACTTTACTAACCATTGGTTATATGACAAAAGTATTTCCTGAATTATAATATTAACTATGTACCATGAGATGATATTGTCTCTTAGCAGTATGAAGAATTTAAATATAATTATATTTTGTTATTGTAAAATAAAAGGTAATATTATGTGTTCCACCTATTAGTCATATAAACTTTTTGTTCATTTTTTTTATCAATATTGAATCCTTATGTGCAAGTAATCTAGATATAATTGAAGTGTCTTTAAAATTAATACACATAACATTCTTCAAATAAAACATTTGTAGGTCTAAATCCATAGGTTGTACATAATGTATCTTCAACTGCAATAGCTATTATACTTCACATGTTTTAGCTTAGGTCATATATCAAATCATTAGAGATAGTTACCTGGTAAAATTATATATTTAGTGCTTTCAAATAGCCTAGCTAATGATTCAGCTAATTGTTCCATTAGCTAGCCTAACTCACTACACTCAACTAATAGCTACCGGTCGGGAGCTTCCAAACACAGTTCCATTATCCAGCTAATGATCATTAGCCGTTATTTGTTAGTCAGCTAACTATTATATATAGTGAACACATTATATATATTTTTTTAAACTATACGGAGGGTCTAAATAGTGAATGATGATTATACTAGGATATTTTTTTAAAACTATACGGTTGTTCACTTACAAATTATACTAGAATATTTATATCGTTTAATGAATGATGACATTACTACAAATTGCATACTCCTCGCTAGTTTGACGTGCCGTTTACAAATTCTAAAATGTGTTGATGATTATTCAAAATTCAAGTCAACCTTTAATGAATTCACCGCTTGGTCGCACTCGCACAGCCACTCCACCAACTAAAACAGGAACGAGATCGTCTGACGCTCATCACACGGCAGTGTGTTTGTTGATCTGAAATCCTCCGCTCCTCCACGGCTAGCTCAGTTTCTTTACGATGCGAGTGCGGTCCAGCAAACAGACGACAGCACACAGCAGTGCACCACCACCCGTGGCTTCTCCACGCACACCGCCGTCTTCCCTGTTGGCACCACACCATCGAGGCCATGGAGCGAGGTGTCTTCGCCGCTATCGACAACATAAATCGCCACCATCAACATGGTATAGGGACCGCCTTCGGCAAGCAGTTGTGTGTTACTAGGCCCAGACGCCCAGTAACTGCAATCTCACGAGAGTACCGGGTAGAGCTGCTTCGCAGGCCCCAAATCGATTCAACGCAAGATGGGGTGCACAATACAACTACTCCCTCCATTCACCAAATGGTGTCGTTTAGGACAACCAATTTGTACTAGCTGTAGTTCATTTTGGCCTGTCAGAACAACATCATTTCAAGGAAGGAGTAGTATGTGTCAGCAACTACAGACATTTCGCCGGTTCGGCCTTCACACTTTACTGAATTGTCCTTATCATTGGGCGTAGAGAAGCAAGCAGCAGACGAGCGTCAGAAATTGGATTCAACACGAATTTGACAGAACTGATCAATATACAGATTTTTGCCCTCGAATGACAACAGTTTTGAATTCTTAATACAAATTAGAAACTAAAGGAATACCTGAAGAAACTAAAGGAAAACATACAAAGAAAACCTCACAGCTTGCAATATTTTTCTGCAGTATTATTCTGCCGAGATAGAATCTGTAAATGTATTAATATATCACGCCTAGCTTAGGTTGTGTTCCTCATTGATCTTTGTACACTACATCTGACTGAGATTTACTTCTTTTTCTGACAGGGCAACATCAGTTGCTTCACTTTGTGTTATTTACAGGTGCTACAAGGAATAGCTGGTGATGCCTATGCCTTCCACTGTCTGAAAAGGTTTTCATCTAGGCCCAGAGAGCTCAACTGCCTGCACCAGCAATGACGAGTCGTCCGTCAGGTCAGAGTAGCAGCGGCCGAAGGTGAATTCTGGCACCTTGAACTTGTGTGACTCGGAGTTTTGTGATGCCTCCCACCGTTCTGCGAGCCCATCCCCTTCGAGCATCCGGACCACCTCTGACATCTTGGGCCTATGGCCAGGAAGGTA
Source organism: Eleusine coracana subsp. coracana (assembly GCA_032690845.1). NCBI lineage: Eukaryota > Viridiplantae > Streptophyta > Magnoliopsida > Poales > Poaceae > Eleusine > Eleusine coracana. The sequence goes on from CM064420.1 coordinate 66,183,652, forward strand.
TTGGGTGCATAGCAGCGCTACCTGCACCATCTCCTCTAGCTCAATGCGGTCGTAGTTGCTCTTCAGGCCCTTGTCGACAAGTATATCCAGATTCTTCTCTTGGTGCATCTTCTTCACCTGGACAGACATAAATATCAGTTATACTTTTTATATGCCACGTGTTATGTGAGACCTTGCGACAGTAAATTAACTTACCCAGTCTAGCATCGCTCCCTTCTGGTTTGATGACTTTCCAAACTCCAGTGCAGTCTGGCCAGTGATCAACTCCAGAAGCAGGATTCCGAAACCAAAGACATCAGTTTTCTCGGACGACTGGCCAGTAGAGAGATACTCTGGGGCAATGTGGCCAACAGTGCCCCTCACTGCTGTGGTGACATGTGAGTCATGGTGGTCCAGGAGCTTTGCCAGCCCAAAATCTCCGACGATTGCTTCACAGCAGTCATCAAGAAGTATGTTCGCTGCTTTTACATCCCTATGGATGATTTTGGGGTCACACTGCTCGTGCAAGTATAGTAAACCTCGTGCTGCCCCAAGTGCTATCCTCTTTCTGGTTGTCCAGTCCAGTGGTGGCTTCCCTATTGTTGGTAGGCAAAATAAGTCAATATTTTCTTATACAAGAAACATATTATTTGATCTATGCTCAGTGGAGATGAGAAAAGAATGGAGTAATAAGATTCTACATCCTTGTGAGCCTGTCAAATTGGCTTCTTCAATTGTATCAAACAGTCATGTTAATCCCAAATTCAGTTATTTGACAAAAGTTTAGCTTCTAAATAAATTCTGCCTCGTCTGAAAAGCTGCTAAATTGGAGTAAGAGTGTTTGACTTGTGGTATAATCTGATCTTATGGACTTTGTTTATTCTTGTTAATTTCGGTACCTAAAGCCCTCTTATTATACGTGTTACTGTACTGTGTTAGCCCTCCCCTACTGTTCTCCTAACAAAGGTAACTAGATAAAAATAATTGGTCTACCAAAGAAGAGGCATACGCAACCAGTACATTTATAATTTGAGAAATGAATCATCTTAAAATGCTTACATCCTTACCTTTCAGGCGAAATGCCACACTTCCATTTGACATATACGGATAGACCAGTAGCCTCTCGCTGGTAGTCATGCAGAATCCGTAGAGCCTGAGGAGGTTCCTGTGCACCGCCAAGCTGATCATCTCAACTTCAGTTTGAACCTGTGCTTCCCCACCTGCGGCATTACCATCTTTGAGCCTCTTGACAGCTACAACAGTCCCATCTGCTAGCTGCCCGCGGTAAACGATTCCAAAGCCACCTTTCCCTAATATGTTCTTGCTGCTGAAGTTTTCAGTTGCAGCTTGGAGCTCTCTGAACTGGTACCTCTTCATATTTCCGAGGTTGACGTTTTCTATGTGTTGTTCTGCAGTGGCGAAAATAGTAACATCAAACAGGTGTGTCACCTTAGTTAACTGATGCCAAGAAGCTTCATGATCATTAGTCACTGAGTTCATGAATTCATGAGAACTGCAGGGTTTTACTTACCATCATGGTTGAAACGAATCTGCGTACTTCTCCTATGTCTCAACCAGAACAGCAAACCGACAGCAAGGAAAAGGAGGCTGATGCAGCCAGTTGTAGCACCAAATACAATAGCGATTTTGTGGCTCTTTGTTTTAGCAGGCATTACCGTACCTTTTGATAAAAATTGCCATTAGACCGATTGCTGCAATAATACAAATTTGTATTTGAAAGTTTTGTGCTAATAGAGCGCCAACATAATCGATAATATGATAAGCTGGCACCAGATATACATACTGACTGCATACCCTGTGTGTCATTCAGGCTGTAGGACATCGGCATTGGTAAAGTTCTGTAACAATCTTGTCCCGTGCTTGCTTCGCAGATCAGGGGATTCCCTACTATGCTGCACGAGGTGTTCAAAAATAAATTTGAAGGTGAAGATTTTTTCCACTTTACTTTAAATGGTACTTTTGGTCAAAGATAAACAACAGAAGACTATAGCCATACTTGAATGTCTTCGTCAGAGACCCTGGGATTGGACCACTCAAATTATTGTAGGACAGATCCCTGAAAATTTCATCTCACGGTGATCAGCACACATCCATTGCATAAAAATATCATAGGACATCAATGAGTAAAAAAATACTTACAAGAAAATAAGGTGTGATAAATTAGTTGATGATGAAGGAAAGGCACCAGACAGTGTGTTATTGTTAAGCCTCCTAATAAGAGTACAGTGGAGTAAACAATAAGAACAGATGCTAAATGGCCGAGAAACAAGCCATGAATAGAAAACCTCCAAAATTGCATTCAAAACAAGTACATTGGAACAGGAACTTCGAGGCTAGTACAAGTATATGAAGCCGGATTGCACTCACAGATACTGAAGGCTTTCAAGGTGCCCCACCGAGCTTGGGATTTCACCGGAGAAATGGTTGCTGGACAGGTCAAGTGTCTTGAGCTTTGTTAACTTGCCAATATCTTCTGGGATTAACCCATTTATGTTGTTGTTCTGCAGAAGACTAACGAAACATAAAGATCAAAACATGAAACCTCTTCCTACTCAAACAAAGTAATCGCTGAAAATACGTAGACTGCTGGAGCATTTTTGTCATGACATCAAAACTTACATTGTCTGAAGGTTTGTCAAATTCCCTATGCTTGGGGAGAGTAGGCCAGAAAGATTCTGACTTGGAGCTTCTCTGCCAAATTCACATAGCAATAGAGAAGTTAAGAGAAAAGCTTGAAGTGACATTGATTTGCAGCCAGTGAAAAAACTGGTAGGTGGTTTGCTTACAGGCCAGTGACAAGGTTCTCTGGTGAACAAGTGACCATGGTCCAGCTGCAAGGATCGACAGAGTCTTGGTCCCAGTTCTTTAGCACACCATGAGGGTCCTTAAGATAGTTCTTGATCATCATGAGCGCTTGAACTGCAAATGGAGAAGAGGTCGTTACACACCAATGCGGCAGAAAGGAAAAAAAAAACGCGAACAGCCAAGATAAAGTTATTTCTTGCTTTGAGAGAGTCGTGCAGGGAGCCAGAGAGGATTGCAAGCATCAATGAGAGACCAATCAGAAGTGACCATGGGAGCACTTGATTTGAGACAGGGATACCTTCATAGTTTACGCCTTTGGGAGAGAGGAGGGCGTTTGCCGGCCTGAAGGAAAAGAACACGAGCAGCACCAGCCACATGGAGGAAGAAGCAAGAACCATCCCCATTGCCAAGAGGTTTAGGAACTTGTTTGGTGTTCAAACATGGAAGCAAGGTGAGGCCAAGGCAAGGAAGCGTGAAGCCTTCGAACCGATTGCCAGTGGCAGAGGTAGGGCTCTACGGCCCTGTCAGTAGCAAATGACACAAAAGAAGATGCTTGTGTTCTGGCTGCAAGCAAAAGCAGAAAAGGAGGGGGCGTGGGGGAACAAACATGCCTGCCACCTGAGCCTGCTCGGAATAGAAAATTGGAACAACTAAGTACGAAAATTCCTCCTCTCTCCCCGTTTCGTGTTCTTGGGACCTGTGACTGAGTGAAAAAAAAAGAATAAAATAATCACGTCATGAAAAACAGTGAACATTGTATTGTTAACTTAAGGGAGCTATAGGCTAATCTAGTCTAAAAGCCAGCAGATTAGTATTGATCCCACTCAGGAAAGCCATCAGCTTTATTGGAGTGTGGGTGTGTGCAGGCAGCAGCGGAGTGGAGCAGGATCGTGACAGGTCACAACAGCACCTTTGATTGGGGATTCTTGTAACAAAAGAATTCTCCAAAGCATGGGCAGTTGGACAGACATTTAGCTAGGGAAGTGTGTTAGAATTCTGGTGGGAACACTAAAGAACAGAAGCAAAAGTATCACTAGTTGGATGAAGGGAGGATAATGACAGGGAGGAAGTGCCTCTCACCTGACCTGAAGTGGAGGCGTTGAGGGGTAATGGACAAACGAATTTTGGACCCCATGCAGTGTGGATGAAGAATCAAGGACCAAATAAAACAATGCAATCCCAATCGCAAAAAGGAAATACAATGTCTCTGCTTCTACTGAACACCCTACCAATAGAATGCTTGCACGATTGTTTGTATAGATTCAGTTGGCATCAAGCAATGCCCTGCAGGTGCTTACCTACATACTTCCAAGCACATATGAATTTTTTCTGAGAAAATAAAGTTTGATTTCCGCTGGCTTTAAATAAAGTATATGTGCATGAAGAGTGGTGTTTAAGGAAACAGGCTTGAGCTATGGGGTTAGGAGAGATTGTTGTCAGCATGATGCTCCACGAGCCCTCCCTTCCTTTTGATCCGGCAACAAGAAGAAGGGTGGCCAAGCTTTCTTTTCCCTTTGGGGAGAAATCATTGCAAGTCTACCTTGCATGAAAGACGTGACCTCTCTTTTCAGTGAAATGAGGGATGCTTTGCTACCTTTGCTCCCCTTCGCCTTTTCCCTTTTCTGCTGCACTCTAGCTTTGTGTCTATACGTGTGTGAAAGAGCAATGGTAATGTCGCATACCAGATCGTACTGATCTAGTAGTACAGAGAGTGAAAAACGTGTATGGGGCCATGAACTGGTTTAACCGTGTGGACACCCATCATAACTTGGGAGCAAAGCGTTTCTGTTTCCTTAAAGTTGAAACTTTGTGCGCCAACAGAATTGAGCATGCCTGAAAAAAGCTCCAAGCATGGGGCATAAAGCTCATAATTTTGCTTCATTTCGTCCAAATGTGAGCTTCGTCTCGAAGGCTGCACAGCCTTGTTAGTTTCATAAAAGCTTTGGATGTCCTTATGTAAACATGTTAACTTCTCCACGGTCATCACCTCAATGATGGCACTTAGTGGCAACCAAGAGAATAGCACAAAGGATCTTCAAGGTCAAGACACACACGACCAAAGCTAACATAACCTATGTCATGCGTGTGTAAGGCACAGAGCCACACAGTGGCATGCGTGCCAGTATTCAGCAGAAACTGCAGAAGAGCTGTGCATCCACTGTGCACAGGCACAGCCATTGCAAGTAGTATCATGCATTTTCTATGAGCTGTGCATCCACTGCGCACAGCCAGTGCAAGTACTATCATGCATCTTGTATGTTGTGTTGATCAGGTGATCTCAGCCCTCAAGTACGATGACCAGGCTACGAGCAAAAGGTTCGCATCTTATGTGCGCAGATCATCATACATTGTCCAGTATCTTTGACCAGTAAAGGTTTTCTACCTACTCAAGAAAAACTGAGACTTAGAGATTGATGATTATATACTATAGGAACTTAATTTATAACGGCATACCCATTTCCTTACGTCATTCAGGGTTCAGGCATCTAAATTTATAACGGCTAGATGTATGAGTTGTCTGGTTTTGTATATTATTAAACTGGCAAGTGAATCACGTTACTGTTGCAAAGTAAAGGCCGTTTGCCATTGGATCTTCTGCTTGTCCTAGTTTATGGCGTGATTATCCCAAGAGAATCTATACATTCCACAAGTTTGGCCATGCATTAGAATCCCACGAAACCCACTTCTCTGTCTGGCCCGGATTGGAAGGGGTGGGGTTGGGTAGGGTAACTCGAGGAGCGCGCCTGAATTTCTTTATTATCTCTCTCTCTCCCGCTCCGATCCCTCCATCTCACCAGACAGGCAGACACAGAGATTTGGTTACGTTATTTGGGTTCATCGTTCATGTAAATCTAATTTAGTAAAATTTAAGTGTCACTCCTGATGGTCTTGCAGTAACCTAACCACATACAAGTTGCAAGCCAAACTTTGTCACATGTTGGTCACAAAAACAATTAAACAAAGGAGCCGTAGAAAAAAAAGATCGAGCCACCATTCACAACCAATGTAAAAAACTGGAGCTGTTTCCATGAATTCTGAAGGTTTTCCCGAACTATAGTATTGTACCCCCAATGCAATTACACATGGCACAAGTCCCGTTCTTGCACACTACTGTACCAATTATATCCTAAAATAGGCTAATAGGGTGCTCAGTCATCGCATTACTTGGAGACATATTACAAGTGGGTCTTGTAACAAGTCATCATCAACAAGACACGATGGTAAGTCATCAACAGAAGCCATACTGCACACCAGGTACCATGAAATGACTAACAAACTGGAAACGAGCTCATCAAATTCATTATGATCAACTAATCTCATCTATCATTAATAGAATAGTACATCCAACAAGGGTGATCCAAAATATAGACCAGCGAGTAATGGTACCAGCCACACTGGTAAAAATACGAGCACAATCACACAAGCAGGCTAGACTAACAGGAGGATCATGTTACATACTGCGTCAAGAAGATAGATCTGCACAACCAGACGCCGGTTGCTGTGGTCCAGGGATCATTCTCAGAACATTGCAGATGTAGCCTCAGCAACTTCCGTTACGACTTGGTCATAGTCTGACTTAAGTTTTTCCTTCACCTCTTCACTGATCTCCCCCTTTGTTGGTTTAGTTAGAACCAAGACACAACATGTGGGCCTCTTTGTGGTTCCGGCAGTTGCTAGATCCTGTTCAGAGGGGTAACCGAAACACACCAGTAAATCTAAAGGTCTTTACTATACAAGTGAAATCACAAATTTAACATTGCTTATTTCTGCATGTATGTATTCTATCCATTGATAATTTCCATATATACCAGAGATGCATGATAATGATACTGTTGAGAGTGATACATGATATTTCTGATATATGAATTTCTTATCACTAGGAAAATGTGTATACATTTTCACAATTATTTTTTATATACATTTTGAATTTCTGATATATGAAACAAAGAAAATAGAACAGGGATGTCTTTTTCACAATTATTTTAGAATGATTGAAAAACAAATGACAAGATGTGGTATCCTTCATTCCTTCTTTCTTGTGTGACCATAGATAGACCTATAACATTGTCACTGCCAATATCTATCAGGAAGATGATAAGAATTTCCACTCACATGAAAAAATTATGGTTGTTGGACATTTTGATTCCCAGCATCTATAAGCGTTATTACTGGTATCTAAGCATCTAGTGACTGCCATCTCCTAATATCTAGCATGAAAGTGAAAAGATTTTTCTGATGTACTGCAAATAAATAGTCCTTAAAATTAAAAACATCAGAAGATATACACTCGCCTCTTTTGATGGCACATATATGTAAGGAATGTTAGCTTCCTCACAAAGTATGGGGACATGAGTAATCACATCAATAGGAGAAATGTTTCCAGCAATCACACACAACCTGCAGAGACCAAAAAGACTTAATTTACATAGTGCAAACTAAGCAACAAAATGCTTTAAAAAGCCTCAAAGAGTCACAACTCACAAGTCAAGATAAGCAAACTAACCGATTGGCAATAATCCACATTGCAGCAAAAATGGACAATTTCACCAACAAAACAGTGCCTAACACCATATAGTACGTGTATTCCATCGTATTGTATGTCTCCATGTGGATACCCAAGATCAAATTAATATAGCCAGTAGTATTTTTTTGTTTGAAATAAAATATAATTACCAAAATGTCAATAGACATAGTATTTCTACTATCGCGGAAAGGAAAATATATATGGATAAAACTCAGGATGAACATGGAACCATTCACTGTTTGCTAGGATCATGAACAACTTAAACTACTAGGCATTTAGGGTTAGTGAGCACCGGACAGGAAGAGAAAAATAACTGAAAGGTACTGACCCTTTGTTCCCACGGCGGATGCTCTTGACCACCTCCTTGACTCCCCGCTTCAGGTACTTTGCCTCCGAGGCTGAAACACGTAGCACTGAATCACGACAAGTGGGAAGAAACCATAAACTAAAAGGGAAACACCAAATCGAAGTCAATACCTCGTCGCACGAGCTTGAGGGTTCGCTTGCAGAGCTTCTTCCCGGCGAGGGGCTTCGCGATAGGTGCCAGCGCCACGGGGGCCTTCTTCTTCTCCGTCTCGGTGTCGCTCCCCATTGCCGCCGCCGCCGCCGCCGCCGCCGCCTGGGTTTAGTTGGTTCTGGAACTGGAACTAGTGTTTTTAGGGGACGCAAAGCCGCTAGCTATTAAAACTGCAAGGTAGGGCCAACGCAAATAGCGCGAGTCACTGGAGAAAGGGACCCAACATTGCAAAGTCCCAGTTGTCAGTAAGCATTTGCTAGATGAACCCCATCCCCCAGCGGCCCAAACCCCTCGAAGCGGCGCCGACGCCGACAGCCACCATCTTGGACGGACCCCCGCCGGCGCCGCAGCTGCCCGCGACGCTCACGGACTGGAACTCAAACAACCGGCGCCCTTTTTACGGTCTCCTCTTTAGGATTGATTACTAATCTGTTCGCATGGGAAATCCAAAGGTGCGGCCTGCGGTCTTTTCGTCTCTCTGAATCCTGTAGCTTATTTCGTTGGTTCGAATAAGGAGGCATACGCGTAGTGAAATCTTGCTGTTTTACAGATAAGAACGCTACGCGGGATGGCAAGGAGAATAAGAAGTTGGCGCTCGGAGTGAAGAGGAAGCAACTGAAGAGGAAGAAGGACAGAGGTCTGGATTGTGCTGTCGAGGGCGAGGCCGCTGCCAAGAATGGTTCAAAGGAAGGTAATATGATTGGGCGTTTCATGTTCCTTTTCTCATTTCTTTTTATTTATGTTTCAGAATTAGTGATTTTAGCTTAAGCGGTAATTTATCATTTCCATTGCCCTGCATAGGTGGAACAAGTAAATCCATTAACCGGTAATTTGAAGTGTTATAGTAAGGAACTTAGGATGAGTAAACCAATCAGCCAGTGTTAGAGTTAGGATGAGTAAACCAATCAGCCAGGGTAAATGCAATTATTAATGGTTAGAATTTACATAGAAATGTCGATTATTTCTGTGTCATAAATCTGATGCAGTATCTGAATGGTGGTTTTCTTTGTACAGCATCAGTGTGCTTGAAACAGCTAGTGTCAGAACCATCTCAGCTTGGTCTGTTACTGTTTGTATCGTATCTTCTAGTTCTTGGGTGTTTGCTATGTTCATTTTTCCCACATTCGTTGTTAAATGCCAGATAAAGAATTGGCAAGGCGTAAGAAAATGGCATCGATGAAGCAGAAGAAGAATAAGCGTGCCAAAGTAAAGAGCAATCACACCATGGCTGATGGTGGGATGGAATTACTGTCAGACAGTAAGGATGATGCAACGCCAAAACTGAAGATGAAAATCAAAAAGAAGGCAATGGAAAATAGCAGTCCTGTCAAGGTTAAAGAAAGTTCATTTGCTGAAAGACCTAAGTTGAAGAAAAAGAAAAGGAAGGCAAAGGAAGGGAAGAGCACTGCTGGGCTTAATGATGCGGAGGAAATCCTGCATGAAAATAAAGATGAAGAAACCCAAAGAGGTAAGATTGCTTCACTGTTACCATGATTGAGATCTGAACATTTTCATAACATAAGGACGCGTTCACTTTTTTTTTGTCCTTAACAAATGGTTTAAAGTAGTGGTTTCATGCAAGAATCAGTTGACAACTCATATTCGGTCCTATTGTTCTTATATTGTTTAATAGTTCTTTAATTTATGTTTTATTTAGTAGCTAATATTTATGTATATATATGCAGTTGATGTCAATCAAGAGACTGAGGATATGGATAATGAAGACTCTAAGAAAGCAAAGAAGACAAAGAAAATACAGTCTAGTATGGTTTCACATTTCTCTCCTAGACACAAAATTTTCTAAATTACATCAGTTCAACTGTGGCATAAATATTTATACATCCTGACACATTCTTCATACATTGGCCACAGAGAAAATAAAAAAATCTGGAAAGGCCAATAAGGCAGATAAGCATGCAGCAAGTAAAGAGAACAACATTGAGAGCCATGTTGAAGTTACTACTGCAAATGTAGATGGTGCAGCAGACGTGGCTGAGATTCCGTCAGTTGATGAAGACTGTTCCAGAGGAATGAAAAGTAATGGCTTCACTTTTGAGTTTCATTTCAGAGATATGTTTCTGCTAGTCTTTACACTGACAAGTGACAGTTCTGCTCCAATAAGTTCCACTTCAACTTTTGTTCTTTTCTTGTGGGATTTGCAAATCGATGTACCAAATTCTTAAGACTTATCTTTGTTATCATTACAGAATGGATCTTGGAGTATAAACAGAAGAGACCAGGCTTGAAAATTCTACAGGAAAGAATAGATGAATTTATAAGTAGAAGACTTGGTTCCTAGGGTTTGATATAGTAAAATGTGATTGCTTGTTACCTGACACCTAATTGATATATCAGGAGAGGAAAGAAAGGGAGGAACGAGCGGCAGAAGAAGGATGGACGGTTGTTGTCCATCACAAGGGCAGGAAAAAGACCACAGATGCTGAAACTGGAACAGCTGTTGGCTCTGTATCTCTTGCTGCAATGCAAGAGAAAATAGCGAACAAGAAACCCAAGGAAGTTGCTCCAAACTTCTATCGATTTCAGAAACGAGAAGCCCATCTTAGCGGTATGTCAACACCTTTCCAGACTGTTCCTGTTATTTTTAGTTACCCTCAGTGCTTACTTCACATTATAGAACCCAGATTGTGTGATGTAAGCGCCAAGCTCCATATAGTTGTAGTTACAGGCTTGGACTGCTTCGGCTTGTACTGCTGCTTCTGCCCTGCATAATTTTGAGTTTGGTGTTCTTGTTTGAGGAAAGTATTCAGTTTGATGAGAAGTTCACCAGTTTGCATTATCAGTTTGGTTGGAATTACAAGTTCATGGTCATTTTGCCTCTTTGATTGGGCTTGATCACTTTATCGAGTTTTCTTTGAACCATCTGTGCCAATTGATGTCTTTTTCTAGGACTTGATTGGTCATGGTGCTTAGAGCTAACAAAACGCCTTGGTTATGTTGTGCAGAATTTGCAATGTTGAAGAGCAAGTTTGAGCAGGACAAGAAAAGGATACAGGAGCTTAGGGCACAGGAAATTCAAGCCGTACTAATTCTGCTCAAGCTTCAAGGATGCCGAAGGTGTGGTTGCTGTTGGCACCCGTTCGCCGCGCCTTCTCCACAAGCAATTTTGATTCGCTGGACTTTCTTTTAAGATGTATGGGTCTTAACTGGAACGATGTCAGTTGTATACACTATATACGCTTTGCAGTGTAGTGGCAATATATTGGTTTAAAATCAAGCTATTGTCTGATGCGTTCGGTGGATCATTCTTGTTGCTGGTCTGGTAAGATGGCAAGATGTAACCGCGGCAATTCAGGCTGCCATCAGTAGAAGTACAAAGTTTTTGCATGCTGCCATAGGATAGGATGAAACAGCCCAATGCATCTCCCGCGTTTAAAGGCCAGCCTCCTGGGCCATGAACTGCTGGACAAACTTAGCCCAGCACAAAGGCACAAAGCCCCAGGGAAAGAACTTCCCCAGTCTGCATTCTCCGTAAACAGTCAATAGATCCCCTGACAGCACGAACAAGGGCCGGCAAACTTCCACTGCAGCTCGAGTGAGGTGAGGGGAACCACTGCTTCTACTTGTTATAACTAAGTAGTACAAGGAGGATCAAAAGATCATGGTGAGCCTCTCCAATGGCGTCCTGGGCGTCCTGAACGCCGTCACGCTCCTCGTCTCCACCGCGCTCATCGCCGCGGGCGCCTACATCATCGCGCACCCGGGCACCGAGTGCCAGCGCCTGCTGCGTCTTCCGGCCATGGCGATCGGCGGCGCGCTCCTCCTGCTCTCGCTCACGGCCCTCGCCGGCGCGTGCTGCCGCGCCACGGCGCTGCTCTGGGCGTACGCGGCGGCCTTGTTCCTGCTCATCGTGGCCATGTTCGCCTTCACCGCCTTCGTCTTCGCCGTCACCAACAAGGCCGCCGCGGCCGCCGCGTCGGGTGCCGGGTACGGCGAGTACCGGATCGGCGACTACTCCGACTGGCTGCGCGGCAGGGTCAGGGACTACGACACGTGGCAGAGGATCCAGAGCTGCATGTCCGACGCCGGCGTGTGCGGCGGGTGGATCGGCGGCGTCGACGGCGGGATCCGCGCCGGCGAGTTCTACCGGGCGTACCTGCCGCGCGTCCAGGTAAAAGCATGCACGGATCCGTCACTTGCGTAGTACTATTTGCGTTGCGTGGCATGCATGGCGGGTCCCACTTACTCACATATCATTTTTATCAAACCTTCTTCTTTCTTTTTGGAGAATTATGTATTGCCACTATATATGCCATGGTATTCATCTGAATCTGAAGAACTGTAATCACTGAATGAAACTGGAAAGATGAACAGTAGAGCAGCATGCCAGCATCAAGTTTCCATATATAGGTAGGTGCCTGAAACACTGACCGTGCAGTCCGGATGCTGCAAGCCGCCGGTGTACTGCGGGTTCAAGCCCGTGAACGCGACGTTCTGGGAGGCCCCCGCGTCTGGCCCGGCCACGACGGCGGACGCCGTGGACTGCAAGGCGTGGAGCAACGAGCAGCAGGTGCTGTGCTTCCGGTGCGACGCGTGCAAGGCCGGCGTGCTGACTACCGCCGAGAACAACTGGAGGGCCGTGGGCGCGCTCAACTTCGCCGTCCTCGTGGTCCTCACGCTCGTCTACTCCATCAGCTGCTGCGCCATTCGCAGCAACCATAGGCGGCGATACTGATCGATGTTCGTTCGTGTTGAATGCTCATGAGAGACGGATCGTTCAGTATCTTTTCGGAATTGATTCAGGTTAGTTTGTGTTCACGCTTGTTCATTTTTTCTTGATTACTAGTGCTGTAGGGATTTTGAAAAATTCTATTGTTGTATGAAATCATGAGGCCTATGTAGCAGTTACTCTGAATATTTGTTATTGCTCGTGGTAGAATTCTTCAGAGCTTTTTTTCTGAAAAAAAAGAGAATTTAAGGGGACTCGGGGTCAACAACGACCTGAATGAAGATTTTCATAGCATGACCCACCCGGCCGCTCAAGTTGGATCGGATCAAACAACGCCAATTTGATCTCGTTGGTTATGCCAGAGCGAGGGCGGGAGACACTGAAAGCCTGAAACCATGCTAAAAAAAAGTGACGATCAGCACACTGCTAATCTTCTGTAGCAGTGATTTCACTTTATGATCAGTTCTTTTTTTTTTTGACACAACAGGAGGGGCAAAAGCCCCTACTGACTATTTATTTATTCAAAATTTAAAAAAAGTCTATACATAGAGGTTTACAAAATGAAAAGAAAAAAAAGAAAATAACATTAAAAAAGAGATTCTAGCCATGATTTAATATAAGAAAAATATTTTACTTTTATCCTTAGCATAACTAGAGCAAACTCCTCCTTGAATTGATTTTTACATTCATCCACTAAAGAATCACTACCATTAAAGAGTAAACTATTTCTTTGTTTTCAACTGCACCAACTCATCACTATTATGATCTCTATTAAAAAAGTATATTTTAATTTTTTTTCCTAATATGTTGAATGACCCTTACTGGGTCCCTTGTTCTCGAGTATGTAATACCAATTAAAACCCAACATACAACTACAAAATTGCACCTTATGAACTGATGTTGCAGAGTTTTCTCCCACTGCAAAATGCAGAGTTCACATATGCATGAATCCAATGACATATTTTTTTCTCCTTAACAAGTCTCTTGTATTCAATCTATCTTTGAGAAGCAGTTAGAAAAAGACTTTGTATTTAAATTAACAAGAGCTCTTCCAAAGTCAATTATGCATTGGGTGCACTGTAGAAAAACACAACATTTGATTGTATGATTTTGATGAAGAGAAAATCTCATTTCTCTAAATATATGTCCATTGATCTTTAGTAAAGCCTGTAATACCTCCCTGTGTAGTGTAAAGCAGTAAAGCAAGAAGCCTTGGCTGAATTTCAAACGGTATGTTTGGCTTGGAATTATTATTCCAGTGGATGTTCAGCACCTAAAATATGCAGAAAAGGAAGAAGGCCGCGGGGCTGCTACGTCGTGAAGGTGCGAAGCAAAGCAGCTGCGGGAGATGACAACCACCGGAAGATGTTACTGTTGAAATTATATGGGCTTGGCCTATTAATAATAACAATAATTTCTGAAAATCTTAAACACCTATTTATGAGTGTTGTAAGTGTAAAGGTTTACCTCTACATTATTAGTGGAGGTGGATAGAGTCCAACTTATAAGATTGGTTACTCTAGCATCTCTTACAAGTGTGTAAATGGGAGGAAGGAAGAACACACATGCGCGCTCGCTCGCCGGGCCGGGCGTTAGCGCGCATCACCTGCATGAATGGTCCGCCGAAATCCGGTCCCTTGCCTTGCGGGGACGCGACTTTCTTTTATACTTTCTTTTTGCTACGTATTCCATATATTTAATTATGGAAACCGATGTATTAATATGGTAACCGACTCGGTTGCGGGACGTCCAACCCTAGCGGTTCCCCCCTATAAATACGTATGGGTACCACCGCAAATCAGATCACACAATCGCCTAGTGTTTTGCCTCTCGCTACTGTTGTGCCGCCAAGTCTTCTCCATCTCGATTGTCGACGTGTACCGGCGAACGGGAGAGTAGGTCTCCGAAATCGTCGTCCTCTACAATCCTGCACCGGGAGAGGGCGAATAAGGTTTTTGGGAAGCGCTCTGCGCGACTACTCGATCGCTTCCTTGTCTTCATCAAGCTCGTTGCCACGGCTCGTCTTACTCGTCGTCGAGTTGGTCTCACTCGCCGTCGTCAACAACGTGACGGTACTGTACGTCGTCGTCGCCTCCTCTATCCAATCCAGAAGAAAACGTACGTACTCTTATGTTACACCATGTCTTTCATACTAGCTTTCGTAATCTATTTGTCTATGATGAATGTTGCTAGTATGGTAGATATTATACTTTTGTTTGGGTTAATAGACCTGTCTAGATTTTGTATAGATTTGTCTAATTCATTATACAATCTGTTAATCATGTTTATGATTTATTTTTAAATTAATATAAAACTAAAAGTATTAATTTATGTAACAGTTACGTGTTCCTTTGGCCGATCTCTGTCCAATCTCATGCCATTTCTTTTTGACGTTACGTGTACCCTTCAACTTTGTGGTCTGAAACAACGGACGGTTGTTGTAACAGAGTCTCGTCACATGGATTCGCGCGTCATGCCACGGCAATCTGAATTTGACGCTTTCCTTCTCTGAGACCAAGCTGAATTTGACTAATGGCGCAGCTTAACTTGAGAATACCTACTTAATAAATCATCAGAAAGCAGCACGCGCAGTGCCCAGTGAGACGATGAGACGAGCATGCATGGTAACGCAAAGCAGAATGATTCTTAACTGTACTGTACTGCTCCGATCCCGCGTGTTCTGCGTCAAATAGCGCCGGGGCCTCCACCTCGTTCGGAAAAAAATTAGGTGAGCCCCGGGCTCACGCGGACACCTGTACGCCCCCACTCGCGATGCCGTCCGCTTTCTATCGTATGTAGACGTCAGCCATCGAAGGAAGCTGACAGTCCGCACGGCTCCCGCAGCCGCAGTCCGCTCGGCTCTAGCGCTCGCACGGCTCTCGCCATAGCTGATCGGGCCGCCGCGTCGCCATCGCCGGGTAGGGCTTCGCCGTGCCGCCCTTTCGCCATGGCTGATCGGGCCGTATGCGAGGCCCTCGGCGACGCCAAACCGCACCTCCCACTCGATCTCCGGTGCGTCGCTACCGCCGCCGCTGTGGAGCAGCGCGCCGAGCATGCCGTTGGAGAAGTAGTCGTAGAAGAGGAGCCGCATGCGGCTGTTGGCCGCCCACGCCAGCAGTCACACGATGTTGTGGTGGCGCACGTGCGGCAGCACGCTGACCTCGCACGCGAACGCCTCCTCCGACGCCTCGTCGCACGACCGGAACTTCTTCACGGCGATCGTGACCACCGACGGGGAGGCGAGGGTGGCGCAATACACGGAACCCGATGAGCCTTGGCTGATGACGTTGGTAGGGGTGAGACTGCACGCCACGTCGGCCACCCCGATCTTCAGCTTCTGGTACAGCGTCACGTTCCACGGTGGCGTGGCCCCGCTGCCGGAACAAAATCAGCGCGGCGGCGGCAACAAGGACGACGAGCGTGGACAGAAGCACGGCGACGACGACCCTTGCGGCGTGGTCGCGGTGGTCATCGCCATCCTCGCCGGCGCAGTGGGAGAGCATAGCGCCGGGTTGCCCTCGAGGCCTCGACGTCGCTGGTGGGGAGCTTCGCGAAGAAGGGCGTGCGAGCGCTGGAGCCGAAGCAAAGCGAGAAATGGGTTTGCTCGCGCGACGCGCTCTTAGACCTCCGCCGGCCGCCACCAACACGACGTCAGTAGTACAAGTTGTGAGTAAGAAGATGCCTGCACACGACACAGGCTAAGGGCAAGGCTGCGTTCTTCTTCGTCAGTCCGTGCCCTGTTTTCTCCAAAGCAAAAGCAGAGTCCCCCCTGACTCGTGATCCTTCTGCATCTCCTCGGCACGAACGACGTCCAATATGAAGCTCCACAAGAGCAACCCGTTTTCAACAAAGGTCTCCGTGGCCCTAGCCACGCCGGTCATCATCCTGCTGGCCCTCGCCATCATCTCGCTCTACGACGTGGATGTCGCTGATTGTTACCGGTACATCCGCCGCGCCGCCTCCTCCTTCTCCTCACCATCTTCTTCGACTTCTCCGGGCACCTGCGCCTCGTCGTCGTCAGCATCATCATCGTCTTCGTCTTCGACGCCTCCACCACCCCCCGCCGTCGGCGCCTGCGACGTTACGCGAGGCGAATGGGTGCCGGACACCGAGCCGCCGTACTACACGAACATGACGTGCCCGTTCATCGACGACCTCCAGAACTGCATGAAGTTCAGCAAGCCCAGCCTCGAGTTCCTGCGGTGGCGGTGGCAGCCAGACGGGTGCGACCTCCCCCGCTTCGACGCGGCGCGGTTCCTTGAAGCGATGAGGGGCAAGTCCATGGCCTTCGTCGGAGACTCCCTCGCCAGGAACCACGTCAAGTCCTTGCTCTGCATCCTGTCCAAGGTACGTCATTATTGGTTGGATAACCCATTGCACTTGGCAGCAGCTCACATGCGTACGATGTCGTCACGATTAAACTTATTTATCTGACAAATGTAGTAGGCGTGTTTTTTTTTCTACAATTAGTAGGCGTGTTTATTATTCGGGTCATGGATTCTTGCTCCTCTGCTCTGCTAATGCATCGTGCATCTGATTACCTCGCAGGTTGCGTTGCCGGTGGAGGTCGGAACGGCGCCGGAGATCGACGTGACGGGGAGGGCCGTCCGGCGAGACTACCGCTACGCCGGCCACAACTTCACCGTCTCCCTCTTCTGGTCGCCCTTCCTGGTCAAGGCCAACCTGTCGTCGAACGCGACGCTCGGGCTGGGCCAGTGGGACCTCCACCTCGACACGCCGGACGCGCGGTGGGCGGCCCACGTCGTCCTCTCTAGCACCAACTGGTTCTTCCGCCCCTCCGTGTACTACGATGGCGGCCGCGCCGTCGCGTGCAACGGCGGCGGCGTAATAAGCGGCGCACACGACGTGACCGAGCTGCCCGTGTCCCACGCCGTGCACGGCGCTGCGCGCTATTGCCACGAGCGAGGGGTTCCGAGGCAAGGCTGTGGTCAGGACGCTGACGCCCGCGCACTTCGAGAACGGGGAGTGGAACACCGGCGGCGACTGCGTGCACACGCGCCCGTTCCGGCGCGGGGAGTGACTGCTGGGCGCCATCGAGGCCGAGTTCCGTGACGCGCAGGTGAGAAAACCGAAACAAGGGCCACTTGATTATTGTTGACGCTTCATCATCACGTTGCTGATAATGTGAAGACGTGACGAGTGCAAATGTGCACGTGTTGATTAACGATTTCGCTCTGGGTTGCAGGTTGACGCAGTCAGGGAGACGGAGGCGGAGGCGCAGCGAAACGGTGTGGATCTGCTGCTGCTGGACATCACGGAGGCGATGGCTTTGCGGCCGGACGGGCACCCGAGCCGGTACGGTCACCCGCTGGGCGGGACCGTGGAGGGGAGCTTCGTGGTGAACTGCCTACACTGGTGCTTGCCAGGGCCAGTCGATGTGTAGAGCGAGGTTTTGTTCCATATGTTACAACGATAGCGTTGTTTAATTAAAAACGACTTTTTCTTTGTGTCAAATAATTTTTTTATTGTTTAGAGCATGCAAGCTGTCAATCATAAATACCATAATCTGTAGTAGTAGGTTTTTAACAAACAATATATACTTTGCAAATATATGGACAGATGTGCATCCACCATGTTACCTATTTGATCATGTTTGCAAGAGATAATATTGATCCACGCCATAACTTGCTAAAGATGATGTGCTTTGTTCTCGGTCCCTCCACCAATAGATCTCATGCCTGGTGATATGCAACATCGAGGATGATGATGATGTTATTGTTTAGAACATGAAGCTGTCAATCATAAATATCATGATTTGTAGTAGTAGTTTTTTTAGCAAATATTATATACTTTGCAAATACATGGACAAGTGCTCATCTATTATGTTATCCATTTGATCATGTTTGCAAAAGACAATATTGATCTACGCCATAACTTGCTAGAGGTGATGTGATTTGTTCTCGGTTCCTCCACCAATAGATCTCATGCCTGGTAACATGCAACATCGATGATGATGATGATGATGATGTTAGTGTGTGTGTGGGGGGGGGGGGGCATTTGCCCATGTGTTTTAGAAATTGACTATAGTAGCCGGCTTCACAGTGAAATTCATCGTCGACTACTTTCCACATTAGAGCCTCCATAGTAGTCTGACAAATATGATTATTTACAGACATGAGTCATGATGGATTACATCATGGAGTAAAAACAAATAGGAGAGAAAAGAAAGTTAACAGTGTCTATATTTCTCTCTGCATGATGACTTAGCAATTTAAAATATTATTAATGGTGAAATTATTACTCATGATATAAGCAAGCTATTTTTGATAGTTTTTTGTGCATATCTAAAGGCCAGTGTGAACGCTTTTATATTTGACTTGTGGAGCGAGCTCTTGTTCCATGTTGTAGATTACTCATCCATAATAGCATTGAGAATCAAAATGACTTGAACCTTTTTGTAAATAAAAGTTTCCTTTTACTTGGAAGATAAGTGAAGTTTGTTTGCCCAATATTCAAAACATCACATTGTTCAGATCATGCAAGCTGCCAATCATACGTACCGTGTGATTTGCGGTAGTAGAGTCTTTGCAAAAGAAATCTTGAAGATAATAGGTTAGTCGTGCAGCGCACACTTTGACCTTCACAGGCACCACAACGGCAGTACAAAAAGTAAGCTACACTGTACAGCCTGCATTTTCCTTTTCCGATTCCCCGTATCATAAGCAATTAAGCATCCCGATCTGCTCTGCATCTCCATCTCTTATCCCTTTGACCATGAAGCCCCACAAGATCAACCCGCCTTCTCCGAAGCGCTCGGCCGCCATTGGCATACCGATCATCGCCCTGCTTCTCCTCGCCCTCGTCTTGCTCTACGACCTGACCTTCTCCAACAGTTATTACCCGCGCATAGCCCGCGCCGTCTCCTCGTCCTCGCTGTCGCTGCCGACGTCTCCGGCCAACGCCACCACCAAGCCGTCATGGGCGTGCGACATTACGAAGGGCGAGTGGGTGCCGGACGCCGAGCCGCCGTACTACACGAACTTGACGTGCCCGTTCATCGACGACCACCAGAACTGCATGAAGTTCGGCAAGCCGAGCTTCGAGTTCCTGCGGTGGCGGTGGCGCCCGGATGGGTGTGAGCTTCCCCGCTTCGACGCGGCCCTGTTCTTGGAGGCCATGAGGGGCAAGTCCGTGGCGTTCGTCGGCGACTCCCTCGCCAGGAACCACTTCAAGTCTCTGCTATGTCTCCTGTCTCAGGTATATCTGCGCGTCACATTTCGCTCCAGTCCATTTGGTTTCTTGCTTCTGTGCTGCTACTGATGCGACGCGGTGATGGATGGGCATATGGGTATATGATGTTGTAGGAGGCGCAGCCGGTGGAGGTGGGGTCGACGCCGGAGATCGATCCGACGGGGCGGGCCGTGCGGCGCGACTTCCGGTACGGCAACCACGACTTCACCGCGACCCTCTTCTGGTCGCCGTTCCTGGTGAAGGCGAACCTGACGAACGAGACGCTGGGCCAGTGGGACATCCATCTCGACGCGGCGGACGCGCGGTGGGCGGCGCACGTGGCCGAGTTCGACTACGTCGTGCTGTCCGATACGAACTGGTTCCTCCGCCGGGCCGTGTTCCGCGAGGGCGGGCAAGTCGTCGGCCGCAACAGCGCCGCGGGTGATGGTGACCTCCGCAACCTGACCGAGGTGCCGGCGAATGAAGCGGTGAAAGCCGCGTTCCGAACGGCGCTCGGCGCGATCGCTGCGACCAAGGGGTTCCGCGGCAAGGTCGTCGTGCGGACGGTGACGCCCGCGCATTTCGAGAACGGGGAGTGGAACACGGGGGGCGACTGCGTCCGGACGCTGCCGTTCCGGCGTGACGAGCGCACGCTGGGCGCCGTGGAGGCCGACTTCCGCGCCGCGCAGGTACGAACCGGCCCCAAGGCCCCAAGCCTTTGTCTCCACGTGTCAAAATTTCGTGACGATGTGAGGTAGTGTGATAGTGGCTGATGCTTTTTCTCTGTGATGGTGTAGCTTGATGCGGTGAGGGAGACGGAGGCGGCGTTCCAGAGGAATGGCGCGGAGCTGCTTGTGCTGGACATCACGGACGCTATGGACCTGAGGCCTGACGGGCACCCGAGCCGGTACGGCCACCCGCCGGGTGGGAGCGTGGAAGGAACCTTCGTGGTGGACTGCTTGCACTGGTGCTTGCCGGGACCGATCGACCTGTGGAACGAGCTGCTGTTCCAGATGCTGGCCGCTCCGCATTAGCTAGCATTGGATCGTGTCGACCTATCTAAATGATTTTTGAAATTTCAAGTTTGTTTTGCCACTGTTCGAAGCAAAGTGACTCCACAGTGTTCAAAGCAAGGGGAAGTTTTGCGCATCTCTTTGAGGTGATCCGTATCAAGCTGCCAACTCGTTGACTTGCATTAGCAGTTTAGCTGCTTCTTTTTAAGGCCAACTTTGCTTATGCGATTTGGACGACGTGGAGCATCATAGCTCAGCACCGTCAGATACCATCGATCGAGGACAAAAAAGCAATGTGATGTCGTTGGAACGTGCACTCCATAATTCACTGATCTACTAAGATTTCCTTGACACGGAATCATTAGTTGCCTTGACTTGCAGATATTGCAGGCCGATGTTTTTTTTTAATTGATGGTTTTATTTAAAAGATTACGTAACACCAAAAGTTTACGATGCGTTTCTGAACATCGAGTGGATGGTCTAAATTCTTGAACATTCATTTGTCCTTTTTACGCAGCATGGATTGGGATCCACGGCGCGGTTGCTACAACTACCTTCAGTGTTTTTCATATGGCGAGTGTACGAAAACTTCCACCTACTCCATAAAAAGTATGATGGAGCTACTGTTCTATAACCGCAGTGCTTGTAAGTCTGAGATGCGAAAAACAACTACTGTCAGCCCCAGACCAACCTAGATCCTGATCAGCAAAGCCGTAATCTATGGCACATAGTGTGCTACGAAAACAGTAACATGCCATCTATTCTGCTAAATTTGTGCCTTGGATCCACTACAACAGAGAATGCTGCACTATTGAAAAACATCCGAGGTCTGTAGTTGACTTTGCACCACTTCTGTTTGTGCGATGGGTAGTTGACTTGAACTTACCACATGATGCTTGTGGCCAGATAGTCAATACCATTTCTACAGTAGAACACTGTGCTCGGGTTTCGTGCCGTATAGCACGGTCTAAGAAATTGAATTTTCTTTTTTTTTTCTTAATGAAAACCATCATCAATCATTCAGAGTTCCTGATCGAGATTAGCCAAGTAGGATGATGTACTCCGTCAGTATAAAGGCTTGGGCTTGACAGATATTTCTCAAATGACGTAGAATGCACAATGCTAATACACGAAATGGCGTCACACTTTTGCATCCAATTCGGTGCAACATGTACAACAATGCAACAGAAACATGCTCTATCGGTTAATTAACCAGGCAACAATTAGCTAGTGAGCAGATGAAGCAGCAGCTCGCTCCAAGCATCCACCGGCCCGGGCAGGCACCAGTGCACGCAATCGATGCCGAACCCAACCTTCTCGTTCGGCCAGTGCCCGTACTGCCCCGGGTGCCCGTCCCCTCTCATCTGCATCATCTGGCTGACGTCCATGAGCACGAACCGCCCCGGCTCCGCACCGCCCGCCGCGGCCTGGAACTCCTCCACCTGCGCGGCGTGGAACGCGGCCTCCGTCTCGGGCAGGCTCGCGCTCTCGTCGCCCCGCCGCACGGGCCGCGTCCGGACGCAGTTCCCGCCGTCGTACCACTTGCCGTTCTCGTAGTGCGGCGGCGCCACCGTCCGCACCACCACCTTCCCACGGAACCCGGGCAGCTCGCGCAGCGCCCTGAGCGCGGTCCGGAACGCGGCGCGTATGGCGCGGCTCGGCGCCACGTAGGCGTAGGCGGTGGTGGCGTTGTTGTTGTTGTTGTTGTTGTCAGACGCCGCGCCGCCGCCGCCGCAGGCGTCGTTGCTGCAGCCGAGGGCGGCGCCGCGCTCGTGGAGGAAGAGCGGGCGGGTGAACCACTTGGCGGCGTTGAGGACGACGTAGTCGTAGCCGGCGACGTGGCGCGTCCACTCCGGGTCGGCCTCGTCGAGGAACACGTTGTGCGGGTCCATGAACTGCAGCGCGCCGTCGCGGGTCAGGTTCCACCGAACCAGGAACGGCGTCCAGAACACGGTCACCGTGAAGTTGTGGTCGCGGTACAGGTACCTGCGCGTGCAGTGGATGCAGTCCTTGGGATCGATCTCCTCCGGGAGCTCCACCTGCGCGCGGGGGGCAACCAGGACATTATTTAAACATGCCCAGTTCATTGTTATTACAGTATCTCTTAGTACATTGCAATGTGCATTGGTTCGAGTGTGTACCTTGGATAGGAGGCACATGAGCGACTGCATGTGGTTGCGCGCAACGGAGTCGCCGACGAACGCCATGGACTTGTGGCGGACGAGGCGGAGGAAGGCGGCTGGGTCGAAGCGGGGGAGGTCGCACCCGTCGGGCTGCCACCGCCACCGGAGGATGGACTCAAGCTCCGGCTTGCCGTACTTCATGCAGTCCTGCCGCCTGTCGATGAATGGGCACGTCGCGTTGGTGTAGCTGGGCGCCGCCGAATCGGGCACCCACTCCCCCTTGCCGACGTCGCACGGCGCCGTCGGGCTCACGCGCGACGACGACGCGGAGGCGGGCACGTTGATGAAGCGGTCGATGTTGAGCGACGAGTAGTTGGACGCCGTGAACACGACGAGCAGCAGGATCACGATGAGGCCCGTGGTCGAAGCCGCTCGACGGACGGCCTGGCTGTTGCCGGCGTTTGGCTTCATCTTGGAAAAATGGAAAGCGAGCACGCAGCGGCGGGTATTCGGGCTAGAACTGTTATCAGGGGAACTGCTGCTTTCAAGTACCTTTGTTTGGCAGCCGACGATCCATTTCTGGTGTCGCGCCGACGTGCAGAAACGTGTGGGAGCTTGATCACGCACGTACTACCGACAGAACCTGGGAGTCAACTCATTCTATCCTATCACGCAGCCACTTAGGGCTGGATATAAAAAAGAAATATTATAAAAATTCGTATAATAATATAAGAGTTATCATATACTCATAAATTTTAGTGCATAAGATGATTCTTTCATAAAATAACCAATTCTTTTTTTTACCATTCTTTTTCTCTTCCATATCATAAAAAATCATACGTGACCCATCTGGTCGTCGGACTCGTCGAACAGCTTAGTCCCTGAAGCGACTGCTGACTTGTGACTCGGCTGTACCTCCGTCTTCCATAGTTTCATGATTCCATCCCAGCGCTTCCGCAGCGTTGGAGAGGCCAAACAAACGACATGTGGCTCTCGTTGATTTATTTTTAACGGAATTCTGTTGCTGTTTTTTTTAATTAGAAGAAAGTGTAAAGCAAGAGCAAACGCCACCGTTTTTTTTAGATGGAGGTCCAGGACTCCAGGTGGGTTAATTTAATTCACTGTCCTTTATGGAAAATTTATAAGTTATACGCAGCCGCGTTTGCTCGAGCGAGTCTTCCTCCCGGCTTCAATCCTCCGGAGTAAGCCCCTCTGGCGGCAAAATATCCATGCACTGATATTTTTGTTACATGTTGCTTCTTCTTTTTTTTTTCTCATGTGTTATTATAGGCCTATAATTGTCAATGAAGTAAAAAAAAGTTAAGGTAAATTTTGACTGTCTCGAATGGTGTATGCAAAAATGATTTTGGCTTGCTTATACATGCACATGTCCATCAAATGTATTCTAAATGATTTTCACTTTCTTAATATGCACATGCATATGTTGTAGCCACATATTAATTTTAAGTATCACACCACTATAAGGCCGAAAAATGCATCAAAGATTCACATTAGTTTTAAGTAGTTTATTTTACTACTACATGCACATACAAATAAGTATTGGTCCATAAAAAGAGATTAGAGCATATTATAATCTATAATTATTAATTTTTTATGCACTTATCACACAAGGATCCCTCATAAAGAAATATTTGTATTTATTTACACGAGATAAAGTTATGACTAAGTTTGCAAGGCTTCTGATTTGATGTTGTGTGGTCCTTACAATTAAGTGTTGATTGTGCTTGAAAGATTAAAGGGTATATGTTATATTGATTCTTTTAGCGTCGACATGATAATATTATTTTTGTCTATTCAATATTTACCATGATATTGAGTTATTTTTTGGCATGTTATCTTTATACTATATAACTTGAAAGAAGTTTAACAATTAGATTCACTCTTAAAATAAAACACTAAAGCGACCAAGATTTTTACTCATGAATTTTCACTTCTAGCATGAGAGGCATCATTGGGTTGGTGTATGATGGTGTGGAGCGCCTGCTGTGTAGTACCGACATGACGATGAAGGGGCATGTCAGACAACCGAAGGCGCCGTCGCCGTACGCACGCCGCTTGCTCTGTCATAGTTGGATTGTGAAAAATTACATTTGTACCCTTACAAGCAAACTACTCTTCCTATTTCAATAGAGTATACTAGCAAAGTATTCGTGCGTTGCTATGATTTTAAAAACAAAATATTCTTTATAATTTAAATATAAATTATTTACATAATATAATTATTAGATATATAGAATATTATTAATATTTTTTACATAAAAGATTATATTTGTATTATCGTTGGTGCTTTTTAATATACCATTTTATATGTCAAATGTAATAATTTTTTATCATTTTTACCATATTCCAGAAGTTTTATCTGAAAGTAAAAATCACTTCATGCAGTCTACAAAATAGCACTGCATTACAATGCGATTTTGAACTTGAAAACTATCTCCAGTGAAAAAAGTTAAAACACAAAAGTTGTAAATCTTATCAAGATCTTTTCAAAACATATGTGGATCATATTATTTGAACTTTGAAGTTAGAAGATATGGGCTCCGCACAGAGACCTGCGTAGAGGAGTCCGAATCAGAACAAATATATTATATCGCATATTTGAAAATCAAAACGGTGGGATCTGGACTTCCATTGAATATCAAAGTTGTAGAACTTTTCGACAGCTACGATATAGAGTCCGAGTTTGCTTAATTTAAACTCCGGACGAGGGAGTTATGATTTTTGAAATTTGGTACTTAATATAAAAGATATGACATTGATTTAGATTCAATCTCTAACTTTATGGATAAAAAGTAGACAATCGCACCTCAATTAATAGATTATAGAGATTTGCTTTGCTGATAGAAGTAGAAACGAATCTGAGCCTCTCGATTGAAGAAAATGGAGGGTCCATATTAGTTTGGGGTACTGTAAAAGAGCTCTTTACAAAAGGCAGCACAGACCTAGATAGAATAGAGGAAAAGCAATGGCAAAAAAAAAATATATATGTCTTGCCGCATTTGCTCGAGCGAGAGTCCTCCTGTGTAACGCCCTCTGGCGGCATCGACACGATTTCTTTTCGTCTCAAATCTTGACTTGTTGGTTTGAGATACAGATTCAGAGAGCAGGGGAGATGGTGATCCCCTCCCAATCTCCCATTATAGAAGAACGCAAAGAGAAAGAGCGCAGAGAAACAGAGGAGGACCGCCCATCGAATTTCCGAGTGCACTCGAGGCGCCGTCGCGTCATGAAGATTATGAAGTTAAATCAGCTCTGTACATGCAGCATCCTCGCCAGATCCGAGCCCGTAGTAAGTCGCCCCCCTGGCATCCCATCCTCTCTGTAAAGCGTTAGTTGCTCTTAATGAGAACATCTCTGAAATATCTCATAAAGTCTCACTAAATTAAATTAATAGTATTTAATCTAAGAAACAATCCCTAACAGCTTTCTAATATAACTCACAGATTTATTCATAATTAGAAGCAAGAAAAAAATTAGGATCCTCAATCCTTGTATTTATAAGAGAATTAATGTCCTTGCGTCCTTAATGCTGAGGTGTGTCAATAAAAAAAATCTTTGATTTATTTTTAATGAGAACTGTTGGAGAAGATAAAAATAATTATTTCTAATAAAAAAATTTAAGTAGTTTTAGAGATGCTCTTATTGTCTTAAATTACATATAAATAAAATTGAAAAATCCTGTTTTTATCATGGGGTCAGTTAATTTTTCATTATTTTCTCAATGTATAAACAATTTCATATGTATCGACTTTGGGGACGAAAGACAATTCAGAAGGGGGTCTGATTCGCTATTGGATCATGCTATTTCTCGTAGTTACATTTATGGCGAATTGCATCCTTTTCTTTTAAGTTGAATTGAATTTGATCGTGCTTTTCAAGCTTATTACTTTTTTTGACCTGGATTCTCTTATGTTTGGTATCTTCTGTTGTTGCTTGTCTTGTCATAACCAGATGTAATCTTTTCAGATAAGGAAGGCCTCACTCAGTCAACTAGTAGATGACAATTCACTAGTTAGTCAAATAAAGGGATATTCAGGACCAAACATTACACAGGTATATACAAGTAGGATATCACTTTCTTTTTGTTTGTGGTTAAAGTAAAATATCACCATGAGTATATGACTGCTTGAAGCCGTGAACTGAAAAAGGTTGAACAAAAGTTGATGATCTGATATTTTAGAGTGAGTTCTCCTAGTCTAAAATATCACAATGAGTATATTGTACTAGTATCTAAAAATAAAAGGGACAATTATACACTTTTTATGCTTTCAAAATATGTCCAAACTGTTTCTATTTGACCTTTTTTTTTTACTTTGTTATGGGTTTGGTAGTAATACAAAATATGAGTTTGTATATATTTGAGTAACATTGGAACAATAGGGACACTAAGTAGGTAGATCGACACTAATTAGGGTGATTTGGACCATGACCGACACATTTAGTAAGTTTATAAATCTAAATATGTAAATTAAGATTTCGGAGACCTAGGGTGTGTTCGTTTCCACCCCTTTGATTTTTAGACATGTCTCATCGAATATTATGATACTAATTAGGAGTATTAAATATAGATTACTGATAAAACCTAGTCCATAACCCTCCCTTTGAATGACGAGATAAATCTATTAAGACTAATTAGGTCATGATTAGATAATATGATGCTACAGTAAATATCTCTTAATGATGACTTAATTAAGCTTAATGAATTTGTCATGATAATGCACATTCAACTTTGTAATTAGTTTTATATTTAATATATATTTAATAATCATATATAATATTTTAATAAATAATATGACCCTACTAAAATATAGACCCAAGAAACAAAAAAAAATCTGAACTGTCAATAAGAAAACTCTGAGACCTGATTGGTTGGGTGCCTGTCCAGGCTCATCATATGCAACGGGCTGATGGGATGCAAATACCGATTGGTTCTCCGCATTGAAGTTCTGATGTGACTCACGAGATGCAAAAGACATAACACAACCTGGCTCATGAGGAACGAAAACAAAACTCGTATCTGACCTGGCTCGTATGATGCTGGCTAGCGTGGGCCTGGCTCCGAAGGAACGAGCCAGCCTCGGTTGAGAAGAGAACCAATCGGGCCCCCTCGTGTTTCTTTGATCTTTCTACTTTCGCCTTTTCAATCAAGCTACCATAAATTATTCAATGTTCTGTTGCTCCTGCGAGTGTGCGTCAGGAATAGGACAGGGACCGCGCATCTTCGCGTTGCCGTTGCACCTGTAAGTCCGTAACCTAGTACACACGAAGGGTCAGATCAGGTTACAGGAGAGTCCACGATGATGATGATGATATTGGAGCTACATGTCTCTTTGCAAATTTCTCATCATTTATTATTGGTTCTCATCTTGTCGTTTTTGGCCCGGATCATACTCAGTTCAGTCTTCCCAGACACTACTATTGTTCTACCCTGTAACTGAACAAAGCAACGCGCAGAGGAAAAGTTGCCGCGAGAAAGAACACTGGATTTACATGCGCTTCTCATCTGCTTTCATCCGTCGATGCTGCCGGGGAGAAGCTTGCGAGCAGGCGCCCGGGACGTCGTCGTCGTCGAGGAGGTTGTGGTCCCAAACCGGCCAGCAGCTGCCGGGATGACCCGCGACGGCGTGACGACTTCCACCACAGAGAGGTTGTAAGAGTCCGTCCCGAGGCGGCTCTGCGCCCACCCTTTCCGGCCGGAGAAGCCGCCGAACATGACCCAACAGTTCTTGAACCCGACGCTGCTCAGCGTCCTCGCTACGATCTTCGCGCTGTCGCTGTACCTGCAGGTTCATTCATACCACGCCCGAAGGTCAGAACAGGTCCCTGCTTTGATTCATCTGAATCCTTATAGGCAGAATGAATCGGAAAGGAGATGGTTCGGAGCACGGACGAGTCCATGATGATGACGTTGGAGCCCTTGCCGATCCTCTTGAGGTAGGAGATTTTGAGGGCTGTGATCTCCGCCTCGGCTCTCTTCGCGTTCCGCACCATGCCCTTCAGCTTGCTTGGAAGGTCTTCAAGCCTGAGACAGAGGAGCACACCACAGTTTAGCTACTAGACATTTGGTAGGTACCGAAGAAAACGATGGAGCATTTGATGAGCAGAAAAGGAAGGAGTGCGTACGGCACAGAGATGACCCTGTTCTTCGCGTTGGGCGGCAGCTGCGGCACGCCGGCTTTGGCCTTGTCTTTTTCGTTTCGCACATCGATCAGAACGTAATCTTGCGAGGTGACCTTGTCCAGAGCTTGCGCGGCAGTCAGGTCACCTTCCGGACACAATGCAGCATCGTGGTGACTGGTGAGTAAAACAATTGCAGGAAGGGCACACGAGCAAGCGACGCAACGGGCGGCAGTGAAACAAACATTGCTCTACCTTTGTAACCGCGGAGGCTGACGGAGACGAGGGACCAGACCGGCGGCAGGAGGATGTACGCGAGGACCGCCGCCCCGGCGGCCACGACGTAGTCCCCGGGGGCCAGCGACGCGATAGTCTCCACGGTCGCCGAGGCGATGGGCTTGGCGGCGTCGATGACCTTGGTGCTCTGCTCCGCCGCGGTCTACTGAGCAGAGCAGTATCAGTCAAACCAAATGGGACAGTCGTTGATCACTGATTAATGCAATGGGCTTTTGACACATCAGAGTGCTACTAGAGACGTAGTACGCACCTTGGCGGCGGACACGACGGGGGCCGGGTCGACGCCGGCGCCCTGGAGCGCTTCGGTGGCTTGCTTGGACGCGCCGGAGACGACGGGCGCCGCGAGCTTGATGGCTTCGTCGCCGGCGCTCTTGAGCACCGGGAGCGCCGGCTTGACGGCCTCGCCTAGCGCCTTGAGCACGCCCGCCGACTGCTCCGCGACCTTGCCGCCCACGTCGATGACCTGGTCCACCGTGTCAACCACCTGCGCAACAATTAATCAATCCCCAAAGGGCTAAGCAATTCTTCAAGCACAAATCCTTTGATCATCTGAAAAGCTCAAAGAGGAGCCGCCGACGCAATGTATGTGTACCTTGTTGATCGAGCCGGCGACGTCCTCCTTGGACAACGCCGCGGCGTGCGCGGCCGGCGTCGCAGCCAGCACCGCCAACGAGCCGGCGGCGGCCGCGGCGTTAGCGCGCCGCGCCAAGCTCCTGGAGGTCGGCTTTGGCGACGGGAGCGGCGCGAGGGTGGCCGACACCGACATGGGGGCCATGGATGGCTTCGGCTCTGCTCTACCCGCACTGCGATTTCGGCCACACACTACACGCGCGGCGGCGGCTGTAAAATGCCGATGGCTCTGCAAAAATCGCGCCAAATCTCGGCCACACACGTCGATTCTGTGGCAGCGAGGCGGTGAGCGAAATCTCCACCGTGTCTTCTTCTCATTGCCGCCTAGTCACTCCGTCTGTCAGACTAGCTGAGATGGAAAGCCAGCCATCTGATCTGATTGAGCCAAAGGATAAATTGGCCTGCATATCAAAATCGAGCCCACATACCTCTACAACCTAACCTTACTTCAGCATCGGGCTAGGCCTAGCCTACCAAGTTGACTGATCCAAGATGGGCTTATTGATTGTTTGTTTCAGGAGGCATTGAATGTCTTTAGGTTATACATATCGGCCCATCAACTGATACAAATCATTCCCTTCTTTTCTGACGAGATAAGTTACCCAAGGGCCAAGGATTTGCTACGTGCTCAAATTAATATAGCGAATTTCTCAAAGCAAAATTACACAAGTAAAATTCCTTCGCGTGACTTTTCTACCACCACTTTGTTCACTTATTCCTCCCGTCTCCTCCTCTATTCTCTGTAGCATCTTTTATCCATCTTCTTTCTAGAATCCAGATAAGAGGTTCTTGCTTTGCCCGAACAGAGCACCGAATGTGGTGGTTTACGTGGGGCATGGTTAGATAATCATAATAAACCTTCTCGAAAAACAATCGACCTTTACTCCACTATCAATGGGATAGTTTAATACCCTATATATACCAATACCACCTAGGTGAAGGTCCAGTCATCCTAGGAGACGCAGGACCAAATTACCTACCTTAATCAGGAGTATCTTTTGCACCACTTTTTTCCTCCCGCCCCTTTACCGATTCCCAAATTTAGTCTAAACAAGAGCTAGAAAAAAGCTTTGCATTGTTAGTTGGAGCACCATGCCTGTCTGACGATTCTGCCCCCACATGGCCACTTTTATCCTCTAACAAGAGTATTTATGCCCTCCTCTCCTTTGGCTTTGTCTTTGGCTTTTGGGGTGTCCCGTCCCATCAGCATTCCATCATCCGCGCTTTAGAAGCTCAGAGTCCACCTTGACTCTCCACTCAGGAGATTCACCACCACCATTTGATGCAAATAAAAAGCCGTCACTGTTGCTTCCCAGCTAAGCTAAAGTGTCTCTGCCGTGTTCCTCGTTTAAGAAAACGGGATTACCTTGAATAAGTTTGTGCTTCTGTTGCTGCTACTTTTCTGTCTCTTTAGTGTCAGCGAAGTGAATAATAAGATACTAGTAACATTTAGCTAGTTCTCGTGTGGATCCCTGATTTGCTGTCACTACTGCAGAGTTTATCTGATCAACCTTACGTACAGTGATTTGCGCCATGCGGAGATCAGGCACTCAAGAACAAATGGATTGAGAGACAGTAAAGTCAAAGCTCGAACAAGTCAAGTAATATCATGGAACGGGATCGGATCTTACCAGTTGGGGGCTTGGGGCGATTAAAACCATATATTCAAAGACCTAAGAGACAGTTGGTGATGATGCCAGCCTAGCAATTCCAACTTTGCAAGTGGCTCGTCTGCTTACCAGAAGACAAACCATGTAGACGATGCATATTCAACCGCACCAATAAAGCATATTTGCCTGACGATCTACAGTATCTATACGGCGCTAATTGCGTGTGGTCACTGCTCTTACACTGCAGCCGCGCGTGGCTTACGCTCTGAACCTGGCTACAAGCTCGCAGCACGATCGATCAGCAGCAGCTACGGCCGGGTGCTAGGCTGCTGGTGCTTCGTCTCCGACGCAACCGTCAGGTTTGCTTGCTACTAGTGCGGAGAGCACTTTCGCTTCGCCCTGGCGCCTTTTGCTGCCACTTGCTCCGGTTTTCTCTTCGGAAACGGGCGGTGCTGGGGCACGATGCCATTGCCTGCCCACTCCCTGCTGCCCAGACTTGTCTCCGATCGTTAAAGAAGGATATCGTTGCCTTTGTTTTTCCTTGATCGGGCACGGAATCGCGAGCGGATAAAAAGGCGGATTAAGCGAGGACGGACTGGGGAAATTGGCCGCCGGTGCGCCACGGCCTTGTAGCTTGATGGAGAATTCTGTCGCTAATGAAAAAGATTGTGGAAATGATGCAGACGAGAGAATCAGTAAGCACTTTGCTAGAAAAAATAGTGGCGTCTTTTCTCTGATATATCATCATCCAACATGTGTGATTTTTAGAAAAAGGGAAAAAATGAAAGGGCGGAAGAAGCACCATGTGTTAACAAATAGAGTTAGGTGTCAGAAAATATCTAGCTAGCCACTGCATCCCATCTTGATTCCTTGTCGTCCTCCTGCAATGTGCATCGAGATGGCGAATTGCCGATCACCCTGACGATGCATCGCTTCGGTTTTCTATTTAATTTAGAGAAAAAATAATCATATTCTTTTGTTGAAACCTTCCCGTCAGACAGCTGGAGTAGATAGTCAGATTCAGAGCCATTTTAATCCGACCCATTCTCCTCATCTCCCAACATAGATTTTTTTTTTCTTTTTACGAAACATGAGGGGACATCCTCCCAACAGAGATTATATATATCACCAGAAAGTAAATGGCATTTTCTGCATTGTTGGCTAGACGATATAGTGCAGATAAGCTCAGAATTCAGAAAAGCTGGCAAGGTCAATGGAGGCGCTTTGCTGAGTCGAGCCATAGTGCCTACCACTACAGGATCTTTGTAGTGCCATGAACTGTAGGAAATGCGCAAGCAAAGGCGCACACGGACACGGAGAGACACATCCAGCGCTGCTTCATTTTGAATGGGATTGTGCCTGCTGCCTTCGTTGCTACTACTACCTTGCTACCAGTGGCGGAGGACGAAAATTAATTAAGGTATGGTGATAAGGATACAAACATGCAATTCATTGTTGCTCTTCTTTCGTTCTACCAGTGTTGCATTATCTCCGGTTGGTTAGCTCTAGTAAATTCCGTTTCCATAACACAAAGCAAGGTGCTATCATTGATTCACTGCATAAGCTTAGTAGGGAAAGCACAAATAGAGGTGTTTGTTATCAAATCAAGGTATGGCACTAGCCAGATCTTACCACAACGGTACTCCGCCACTGCTTGTGGTTGACCTTTTTCATTGTTTTTCGCTCCTCTCACTTCCCTGTCTATCACTCTCTCTTTCTCTCTCATTTCATTGGTTCATTGCATTCCATGCATGGTCCTTCAAACCTAGCGAAGAGACGGAAACAATTGCATGTGGCGAACCAATTTCTATCCGTCCAAAGTGCTACGTGTACGGAGAGGCATGTACCAAGTGGTGGGTGGCAAGCACATCCCCGGCGGACCACTCACGCTTCCATTATCTCCTTTTATTTTCTGAATAGAAGCGGTTTCATATGGAATTTCTGCAAACTTTAATGGGGTGTCAACGTTCAAATTTGAGTGAACCTCCCTTGCATAAAAAAATGAGTGAACCTCGACTCAGCGCGGTTACACCAATCAATCATCCTAGGTTAATTAGTGCTGATACCTGATAAATTTAAGCAAAAACATACTGAAGACGAAATCCGAATCCAAAAGCTGTTAAATTTAAGCAAAAGTATCCCTTGCAAAAAAAAAGCAAAAGTATATTAACACACAGAACCCGAAACTCAAAGCACGGCCATTACTGAAGACGATGAGCAAGGCCACTACTTGCCCAGACAGTTGCTTTGCGTTGCGTCTTTGAAAGCGCACTCGAGTATACATACACATTGCTGATCGATGCCGACGACGGCGATGCATGCACCTGAGGTTGGGTGGTGGACAACGTGTCACTTGTCAATGAAAAGAACAGGGTAATTCTGATTGGAGCCTACGCGCGAGTGTTATTCGCTTCGCTTGGGTTATCGTTGGGTCGGCATCATCATTAGTTCTAAGTTTTTCCTGCCGCTGCTAAGACACACACAGACGCACCTGAATTGTCACTGGCTCGTGGAATTCACTAGACCGTTAATTAGTCATCATGAGATACGTGTAGGTCTGGAACCGTGTGTGGAGTTTTGACCACACGTATATATAATTCATGTTATGATTCAGCCGAGAGAAATTGACACAAGTAGCTTATATTTTTAAAATACTCGAGAACATGCTGCGACTTTTGGTGCTGTCGAAATGCATCTTGATTCTGTCTTGCTTGCCGGTGAGGTGACCCATGAACTTGCGCGGTATGGCTTATTACCGAGTGCAACCTCGATTAATATTTCTGGTGAGAGAACAATATTTTCAACTACTACAAAAATAATCCTCAATTTTCTACACTCCAAGGCCAAGTGACATTTCAGTAAAGATTAAGGGCTTTTATAGCATCCTGTTGACAGTCAATACCCTCAATATATACTTATTTAGTTAGTAATTCTTAAGACAACTGTGTTAGTATTTTCTTTCAATACGCTTACCAGGTACGTGCGAGAAAATAATTTGGTTTTCTTTTTCAGTAAAGAAAAAACAATAGTACATTTCAGTTCTTTTGAATGGGTATACTTCAGCTGATCATTGTTTTTATCCAAACAACACAGAGGAACCATATCATAGCTTCTGCCATCTCAAAAGAGTACTTAACTCTTTAGCAAATGAGTGAAAATAATTGTGGGGTATTTTTTATTTTTTGACTGAACCAACAATAGACTGTACCAGTTTCATTTATTTAGAAGAAATGTTACATGGAAGAGACATATAGGGTATTTATATCTAGAACTATAGGATACTTACTCCTATAGTTACAGACCTATAGTTATAGGATACTTATAGAGTATATCTTGGAGATTGTATGATTGAGTTCTTACATCCATGAGTTACAGGGCCTAATTTTGTTGTTTCTGAACAATAATATGTTGCACTAATTTAGATGGGTTCTACTAACTATTTTGCCCTGCTGGTCAGTTGTTGATCAAATAGTCCAAAATATAATGCAACCCCAGAACTTGAATTTGTGGTTGCGTCCCGAGAATACTATTGATGATGTCCTTAAAAGCAGATGATCACATTTTCTTTGTAGAGTAGTGATGTCCTCAAAGGTGGATAAGCTCAATTTCTTTCAGCTGTCTAATCTAGATTTTTATGATTGAAAGCGATTTTTTCATGATTTTTGAGTTATCAGGCAACATGCAATGTGGAGCTCAGATAAAAACTTACGAGGCAAAAATAAAGGTAGTTGTTATTATATACAAAAGAGGAAAACCAATTCAACTCATATATATGATACTGGTTGGACGAGTGGAGGAACCATTTTTCTTGGACAATTAGATCTAGTAGAAAATGATGACAAGCTCTTTTGAATGAAGTTTAACAAAATACGAAAGATTTTGGGTCTGCCTGATAGAAAAGCAAGAGCTGTTCTCTAGCAATCGGAGATTGCATGGAAAGTTCTCAAAGTTTCACCATGTGCGACAACTTTTCACAAGTGACGAAACACAACTAGCCATCAAACACTGCGAGAGCGAATCGAGTGCGCGAGCTGTGGAGGAGTCACTCTCGCAGCAGAAAGAAAAATCTCAGCTTTAATCGAGGGAGGAGAGTGGAGGAAAAAGGAGTGATAAACACAACAACGCTTTTGCTCTTCTTCCCCCCTCCCTGCTTTGCCCTGCTTTTGTTCCGCAGCCACAGACGGTCGTCCACTACGGAAGGAAGGAGGCGAAGAAGAAACGAATCGAAAGAGGGGCTTGTTCCCGCGCTCGCCACACGGGGTTGATCGGTGGTGGTGGCGGTTGATCGTGAGGGCAGACGTGAGTACGTGACAGAATTTTGGAACAAACGCGGTTGATGTATGAGATTTTGATTCGACCCGAGGACGGAATACGCCTCTGTGTTTCCTTGCACGCTAGTATTTCCTTTGCGAGAATAACTTTCCGAGATAGCGACGTTCCGGTGCTGCATACTACATGCATGGACAAAATTCGAAAGGGGCTAAATCTTAGTACTACATACATGGTATTAGTACTGAAACACAAATCCAACTCGATTTGACATATATTCGTCATCAAAAGGCTACGTTTACTGCAGAAACATGCATGTTTTTAACGAGGCCATACGCGCGCACGCAACAACAACAAGCGCCACCCGGAAGGGGGCGGCGCGCCCATGTGCTGCTGCTAGTGCATGCAAAAGACAAGCCACCCGTGAGCCGTGACTGGATTTGCTGTGTCCAGGTTATTTCGCGCGCCTTCCTCTGCGCGCGGGCCCGGTTTCTCGCCCCCGCGAGATTACCGCGCTGCCCCCCTTCTTGGGTCATCGTGGGCACGCGCGCCCGTGCGCCGCCGCTTCTTCCGCCGTGCCCGCGTGTGGTGTGGGCGACGTGCGTGCGCGGTTGCGCCAGCTACCACGCGGCTGGTGGGGCCCGCGTGTATTTCGTCTTCGTCTTCCTCCTGCTCCTTTTTCTGAAGGTCGTCTTCCCCCTAGCTGTACGGCTCCCATGCCGTCTAAAATACTGAGCAGCCCATACGCAAGCATGGGCGAGGTGTATATGACGTGACGGATCATATTTGCCGTGTTGCGCGAGTCCACCAGTTTGGTTTTACTTTGCATGCATGCTTGGTCAGGCAAATTCTTTACTAGCCAATTGTGCAGGATCCAGACTTTCAGTGTGCTCATATACAGCTGAAATGAAAACGATCTTGGTTGTGGACAGGAATATTTGGCACTTGGACTGAAATCAATATTTCTGTGTGTTGTTTACGATGCAGATTGCAGCGTCATTTTTCTTTTTGTGCTATAGGTGCACAGGCCGTGCACTGTTTTTCCTGCCATAATCATCCAAATTCTTTCGATTGTAGGTGATATAGCTAGGTGCACAGACCATGCACCGGGTTTTTGAACCCGCTACTGAGTGCCGTCATTAGATTAGATTAACCTGATAACTAGCCCTAACAGCTAGTACTACTATGTAAGATGAGTAAGCTTAAACAAGCTAGTAGCACATTGACAGGCTCACATTATCACACCAAATTAAAGTCCGCACCTTGACCGAGCTTTTGTCGACGGGAGGACAATTAACGGTGACACTTGTCGATAAAAGTCGGGGAAAGCTAAATAAGCACATGAATTAAGTACATTTGCAAACGACGAGTGGCGAGTCAGTCATTTTCATCTTGACTAAACTAATCTTCCAACCACTTAGTATCGTAGACTTTCATCAATTAAACAATAGTCTAGCTAGGTTGGTTGGTAGTACTAGCTTAATTACAGTGTGCTAGTTATGAACCCATGCATGTTTTGTTAGTCTAATGATCAGTGTGTGTGAAAGGCGCCGGTGCTAGCAGGTCATTGTTATGGTGTGGTGCTTTCTCCAGACGCCTGCTGCCACGTACGCTGATTGCGCCATTACCAGATAATTAACAAAAGCCCCAAATTTAGCTACTGCCGCCGCTTCACATAATTAAAACGGCCACCAAAAAAGAGAAGTGTCAGGCCATGTGGAGATGCTCTAGGTCCAACGTCACAAGTTAGTGGGCACATCAAATATTTTACCCCCAATTCTAATTGTCTTATTTGGAGGATGGAAGACCTTGATCAACTTCTACGGGCTTTACATACACATGTTTCACATGATGAGCAGAATGGAAGACATGAGTGTATTTTGTTTTTTTTTTCGCACTCTAAAATATATCATGAATCCGGGTATTTCTTCTAAATACTGCTCTCTAAAGCAGGAATAGTTTTGCCCTTTTTGAGGAACTCAAATACTTATCATCGTCAAAAAGATCATAAGGTAATCTTGACAGATGATTAACAATTTTGCGATATAGCCAGCCCCATCCACCATCATGTAGGGTGCCCCAACCTATGTTCGTGGACCAGGCTAGATGGAGAGTTTTGGATCACTGGACAACAACGAAACTGCACCGGCACCTCAAACAGAGGACTCTTTATCAGTGCCTCGACCAGCCAAAGACAGCTCTTTTTCCCCCACATAGCCACACCACTTCTCACAAAAAGATAAGACAAATAAATAAAACCAGAAATTAATGCAAAATACAAGTGTACACCTTGGTTTTCACATGGGATGTTAACATGCCGAAACACATCTAGGGGACGTGCACTCGATGGAATCTTTGTGCAAATCGTGGCCAGTAGACTACCACATGTGGACCAGCTCTGGCGTCCCCACCACATTGGGTGTCGACTCCGGCTACCACATGGGACACGGGCGGCGCGTAGCACTGTTTCAACTTGCAGTAAAAAGGCTGCGGTAGGAGAAGAGAGGGGGCTTGGGAAAACGGCGTTTTGGCTGCCGGTGCAAGTCGGACGTCAAGGACTCCTGAAGCCGTGGACTCCGTCCCGTTTGGATGGATAAAACCCGGAATCCCTATCACTGGACAGTTACCCGACAGGACAGCATGGACTGATCAGCAGACGGTTATCCATGGCCTGTTCATGGCTCGTCTTGGATCTAGCAGAGCATCCATTGTATCGGTGACCGGTACAGGTTATATATATATATATATATATATATATATATATATATATATATATGATCATATATACGTATATGCTAAATGAAGTATCTGTAGGTGTGATAACTAGTCCGTCGATCATTTTCCGTGTCTAAAACATTATTCTTTCATATATGAAATTGGTCTAATGCTTCTAGAGACCTACAAATATCAAGTGTAGTTGTATAGTACTACATATATGCAACTGGCTATGGATCATAGATGGGTTGATAAATTTCCATCTAGGGAAAATACAGAGGAGTTGAATACCGGAACATAAGATATTTGAACTCCCTGTGGGTTGTGGCGACCTCAGCACACGGCGTCTATAGCCCCCTTAACAGAAGATCCTGCATGAGTCTTGACCATGCCTTTTGCGTCCCCAAGTGGGCTAACATTTCTCGCCTTTCAGCGCAAAGGATCAGATCAGATCCGATCCCTCCTACCGGCCCACCGCTAACTCCGTTGGTCTCCAGCGCCGGCCACCCACCGCTGCAACCCAGGGGTAAAATCGTCAACTCAATTCTCCATTAGCCTATAAGAAGGCCCCGCTCCATTTCTTCCAACTTTCGTTCCAGAGCCCTCCACAAGCAAAAAAAATAAAATAAATTATTAACACAAAATCAAGGATTTTTCCTTGTTCATAGACAACAAAATTAAAAAACAAGGAAAAATCTTTTTTTCCTTGTTGCTGTCCCGTCCTCCCTCCTCCGGCCGCGGCCGTAGCGTAGCCGAATTGTTCCCGCTCCGGCGCCTCGCCTGCTTCACCGGCCGGCGAGACGCTGTGGTCGAGGCTAGCGTTCTCCTCCGTGCGGCGCTGAGGAGATCCCGCGGGCAGCCGGAGTTGGGGGCGGCATGAAGGGGTTTTCGCTGATGCCGATGAAGACTCCGACGAGGCTGCTGTGGAGCACCAGCTTCTTCCGCCACAAGATGGCCATCGTCATCGCAAACTCCTCCTGCTTCTTATAGATCAACACCACCGCCGTCGACAGCTAGCAATCAGTACATATATAATTTCCTCTCTTCAGTAAGTAAAAGGCAATCTCGAAGCTTTTGACCGCCATGGATTCCGGCCGGCTCATCTTCAACACGACGGGCTCCGGCGCCGGGCAGATGCTGTTCCTGGAGTGCGGCGTGGGCGGCCCTGGCGGCGGCATGTTCCATCGAGGTGCTAGTCTCATCTAAATTAATTCCCTTTTATTATTTGATTATGTCAAGTTTTTTTTGTTGTTGGTACGCGTACGTACGTGTACGTATACGTAGTGCTTCGATCTTGGTGGATTTGTGTATTGATTGGAGTTGCGTTGTGTGAGTGATGTAGGCGGCGGGAGACCAGTGCTGGGCCTTGAAGAAGGCCGTGGCGTGAAGCGTCCCTTCTTCACATCGCCTGACGAGCTCCTCGAAGAGGAGTACTACGACGAGCAGCTGCCGGAAAAGAAGCGCCGCCTCACCCCGGAGCAGGTACTAATCAAGATCACTTCACTTGTATCCAGGTGTTATTTGGAGCATGTAGAGAGACGCTCGATCGTGAAGGAGGATGATGAGTGTGTGGCGTGAGCATGACGCGATATATATGCTTATATTGATCTTTGCACGTGCAGGTGCACCTGCTGGAGAGGAGCTTCGAGGAGGAGAACAAGCTGGAGCCGGAGCGCAAGACGGAGCTGGCGCGAAAGCTCGGGCTGCAGCCGCGCCAGGTGGCCGTCTGGTTCCAGAACCGCCGCGCAAGGTGGAAGACAAAGCAGCTCGAGCGCGACTTCGATCGCCTCAAGGCGTCCTTCGACGCGCTCCGCGCCGACCACGACGCCCTGCTCCAGGACAACCACCGCCTCCGCTCACAGGTACTGTACAATACAAATCTCATCGTCTCCTTAATTAATTTCTTCATCCGATCCGATCCGATCCTTCTCCGCTCGACGTTTTGCTGATGAAGAAAACCGTTGACTTGTGATTTCTAATTTAGGTGGTGTCGTTGACCGAGAAGCTGCAAGAGAAGGAGGAGGAGGAGGGCGGCGCCGGCGCTGCCGCCGCCGAGTTCACGGCGGACGTCAAGGTTTCCCTCGCCGTCGTTGAAGTCGAACAAGCTGCGGAAGAGGCGGCGGCGTTCGAGGCGCAGCAGGTGAAATCCGAGGACAGGCTGAGCACGGGCAGCGGCGGCAGCGCCGTGGTTGACACGGACGCGCTGCTCGGCGCCGGCGGCGGGCTCGCCGCCGTGGACAGCAGCGTGGAGTCCTACTTCCCTGGCGGCGACGACCACCACTACAGCGACCACTGCGGCGGGATGGCGGGGCCCGTGGACCACCACTGCGCGGCGGAGTTCCAGTCGGAGGAGGACGACGGCGCGGGCAGCGACGAGGGATGCAGCTACTACCCCGACGAGACCGCCGCCGCCGCAGCCGCCTTCTTCGCCGGCCACGCGCACCACCACCACGTGGACGACGACGAGGACGACGGCCAGATCAGCTGGTGGATGTGGAACTAGGCATCATTCTTCGGATCGCGCTTCGAGTCCTCTGTCTGTTAATTAAAAATGTCTTCTATATATATTTACGTATAAAGTTGCTGTAATCTTGAATTCCTAGCTATGGTTTTATGAAGTTGCTGGCTGTATGGATATGGTAGAGCAAAATTGGGTAGTTGATATATACCATTATTAAGCCCGATCAGCTGTCTTTTGTGTACTTACGAGAGAAGAAGATAGCGGGGGACAAATAAGTGCATGGAGACAAGAACTCTTTCTATGGCACAGTAGTGCATCGTGTCAAATGAGATTCAACCATCATCGTCATGTCATCGGTTTTCCGTCAAGATCAAATGGAATCGTTAATTTACTGTATATATGTGGCCATGCACTTTCGCCTGATCTGAGTTCTCTGTTTTAAAGAAAGGAACTGCATGCTACTGCATGAGTCGACTGAAACTGAACAGTGTGCGATCGAAAGTTGTTACAAAGATACAGACAGAAAACATGATCAGATAATCGTAGTCAAATTTTCTCACTGTGATCGGATTATATCCAAATTAATTGCAGTTGAAGTAGATCCAAACCAACATTCAGCTTCCAGTTGCCAATGACCACATGGCATCATCCACAGATCATGTCACTGAATGATTTCCTAATGCACACTGGTAGTGCTTGTACTGCTACAATACGAGGAGCGAGCAGTACTCCTCCGGAACAAATTAAAAGCTACTACTGCTAGTGACACCAAATTAAGTAATACATCAGTGCGCATGTAAGGCTTGAACATGTTAATTAACTTCCCACTCGCGGAAGCTGGAGTCCGGAGATGAGACAAATGCAACTTTGTTTGCCTTTCTTCTGTTTGGACAACAGGAATGTAGCTGATACATGAGGAAAATAGATGATTATTAGATAGACAATATAAACGACTGTTTTTGCCCCTTGTTGGAATTTACATAAATACTTCAGGCGGATAACGGTTTCATAAACATATACTTCATCCATTCTTAAATTGTTGCTGCCATTGATTTTTTTAGTTAACTTTAACTATTTGTTTTATTCAAAAAATTATTTAAAATATGCAAAACTTTAAGTTATGCTTCAATTTCCTTTGATAATAAAATAAACTATGACAACATATATGATATTACTTAATTTTTTTAAATAAAACGAAAAGATAAAGTTAACTAAAAAAGTCAATAACAACAATAATTTAAGAACAGGGGGAGTATAATAAAAATTACTGCTGAAATTATGCTTCTGACTAATTAAATCAACAGCGTCCAGAAAGGCTTAGGATATCTCCTATGAGGAGTCACTAACTTATTGTTCTTCGATATATTAATTACTATTCTGCTTTTTCCCATCTCTTCTATTGGTAATATGTCTTTTCGACGAATATATCTGAAAAAGCTCGTGGAGAGCAACAGGAGCTGAAAGTTGTCGTTCTGAATAGTGCGTAGATCAATTCAGAACAAATATGCTGGGTAAAAAGAAGCTTTTTTAGCCTCGATCTAATCCTTTGAAAAGAGAAGGGTCTTTAGCCACCACTCCTCCGGCGCTATCGCTCTCACCTACGACTTTTCACTGTGTCTAAGGCCATGCATCCCTCTCAGTCTCCCGTCAGTACATTTGCCCAAGAACAAGAAGTCACGCACCTTTATTTATCCGTTCTACTTAGTACCATGCCATAAACGCACGCATAAACCCAGTCACTTGTTTCCAATAACAACCCATGTGCTATACAAATAACAAAAACCATAGGAGCTTCGCTGGCCCAATTAAGCACAAGTCCTGATATGCACTGGAATTATTTGACTTGTTAACATATGAGCAAGCTTATCTGATGAGTGAGCTATCGATCTACTTTTATTACCAGCAGTAGCTATCGATGTTGTCCTGAGTTTGACGTGCAATGCGAGGGTCTAAAATCAAGCCTCCTAGAGCATGCATTCAATTACAAAAGCAATTCGGCTTGGCCTTTTGATTGGACACGGAGCGACTTTTGTCGCGTCCAGCCCCACTACTAAATACTAGTCTGGCTAGCCAAGATTCCATCTCGCCACCTCTTGACGGGGACTTAAAGCTGCCGGGATCATGTGTCATGAGGGGCTGTGTGTTACGGGAGGGATGGAAGGCCGATGATCTAATACGGCCGGACCCGAATGAAGGTGGTAGTCCTAGCTTCCTGCTGCTTGGAAAAATCTGCGTGTGGGCGTGCGTGAGCTTTGGTTTGGAGATGAGAATATTTCGCCGTCCAGGCATCTATCGGCGTCGCCATCAGTCGTGTCACGGAAAGGCGCGTAGTTTTCAATTCCGAAGGCGACAACGGGGAAGTCGACGGGCAGGGGGAACCGAGCGGCGGAGGGGAATGCGTGTGAAGTCTGCTGTGGAGGAGATGCTCTCGTGCGTGCCGCAGCTAAGAGCATCTCCAGCCGGGAGATTAACTGGGACTCTAAATTTACTTTTAGTCATTCATATCTAAAAAATTAACTTTAACCAATGACTATTTAGATGATTAAATTTAGTGTCTTATCAAATTTTGAAGTAAACTCCTCACATTTGTTTACCCTCTATTTCCTCACCAAATATGGGTCCCATTCATATTTTTCCCTTTCTCTCTT
The DNA here is from genome assembly GCA_032690845.1 of Eleusine coracana subsp. coracana. Taxonomy (NCBI): domain Eukaryota; kingdom Viridiplantae; phylum Streptophyta; class Magnoliopsida; order Poales; family Poaceae; genus Eleusine; species Eleusine coracana. The sequence goes on from CM064420.1 coordinate 66,227,281, forward strand.
TCCTCTCCTCTGCCACCTGTTGGATTTATTTTTGATAGATTATAAGGTCACCAACAGAACCAAAAGGAAATCTAATTTCCTGTAGAATTTGAATCTGGATCAATATGGTTAGTTTTGATTCTGCCTTGATCAGAAGCAACCTGCAGATAGAAACGGACCTGGCCCCGAGTTTACAGTACATATAAAAGGAGGATCCCCCTCGATCGATTCATTGAATCATAAGTCCACCCAACCGATCACTAAGGCGCTGGAAAACTCGGAAGACCGTTGTCCAGCCCAAGGGCATCGCCCCTATCGCCCCAAAGGTCTTCGCCCTCGCAAGAAGACCCTCAAGGAGCGCCTACGCTACAACCCCGACGAAGCTCTCGTCACCGACTCCTCCACCTCTGCATCGACGCCAATGGACTCCTCCACCAGCACCGGTAACAGATCGAATCTACTATTCTGCATTAGTTTTAGTTTACTAGATGTGATCTTAATTGACTAGACGATCCTGTTTAATTAAGTGTTAATTAGTACTAACAATTGATATCAGTTAGCCTAAACTAGTCAGTTTAGATCCTCTAGTTTAATTAGTGGTTCGATTAGATTACATTAGAGGTGATCTAAATTATTACTAGTCATGTTCATGGTTAGCATCAATTAGATCAGTAAAATTACATGCTAGAACTACCAGATCAGTTAGTTTTATTAGCTAATGTTCATGTTTTAGTTTAGATTTAAACATGTTAGGGTTTCGGTTAAGGAAAATTAGGCCATATCACAGTTAGATCAGAAATTAGAAGAGGGGATTTGTGACAGAACCGAATCGAATTAACACTCACACCCGCAGATCCCCTAACCCTAACCCTAACCCTAAGTTCAGAAAACTCACCTGGTCACGCCGCTGGCGATATGCGTGTGCCTTCAAGGCACACCATCAGATCACGCCGGCTGGCCGTCGCCACCTCTCCCCACCGGCCGTCGACAAGGAGCCACGCGCATCAGATCTTACGCGCACGTGCCTCGTCAGGACCGGATCGGCCGTGCGGCATAAGTTGCCGGCGAGAGGAGCCCCCATGACGCCGGCGGCGTGCGGTATGCGTGGGCGGCTCACCGGCCATCGTCAAAACTTCGTCATAAGCAGAGACGGGGAGAGAAGAGAAGAGAGTGAGGCGCGAGTGGGAGAAAGTGAAAGCTAGGGTTTTCACCGGCTGATTCTTCCTTTTATACACATTCTCCTCGCTCTGAGCCGTCCATCGAAATGAACGACTAAGATCGACACGGGGGAGGAGGGGTGCTACACGCGCATGGGCCAGATTAGCAGCCCGCTCGTGGGTTGAATTGGCCCATTAGTTGCTGGCCCGTCAGCCGCCCGCGCGAGCCGCATGAGCCGAGCCGCGTGTCGCGCGCTCGTGCTGGGCTGTCCGCGTTACTGGGCCACACGGCTGCGCTGCGCGTTACTGGGCCACGCGCAAAGTGCTGGGCCGCGCTGTGCTGCGTCCGCTAGGCCGCTTGTGCGCAATAAGGCCGTGGGCCAATTTAGTTCAGAATGAGCCCATCTATTTTATTAATTCATTCTATTAAGTTTTAAGTATTCCTTTTAGTTAAATTGCTTAATTTATATTCTGTTTTAGTTAAGTAATTTTATTTTAAGCTTAATTATTTAAGTGTTGGTGTTTTAAGCTATTATATTTTAATTTTAAGTATTAATCCATCAATATACTTTGAGATGCCTCTAAATAAATGGAACCACCGAGAAGTTTATTTAGACTAAACTTGTGATTATTTCTGACCATCGTTATTTAATCATGAGTAGTAAGATAAATTTCGTTTATTTTCCCCACCGGTGATGCAAATTAAAATTTAATTATATGATTATAATCAGACCACCGTAGGGTTACTTTTATGCACTAATTTGCATTTCATTGTATATGATTACTAAGTTGAGTTTTCTTACTTTACCTTTTCAGTGAGTAATGTTAATGTTGTTGCTTCCTACCTCAACAACATCGAGCCGCTCAACGGAGCCAACTATCCAGACTGGAGGGGTAAGGTCATCACATGCTTGGCATGGAATTATCTAGATGTTGCACTAAGGGTGGATAAGCGTGCCGCCCTTGCTAATGGAGCTGCACCTTCTCCCGCTTTTGAGAAGTGGGTGAGATCTGATCGGATGGCTACCATGGTTATTCTTCAGATCATAAGTCCTGGTATTAAGGGTGCCATCCTAACTAAGAATGCAGCTGGAGTTGATCTGACTGCTAGGGAGCTGCTGGCCACGATTGAGGAGAACTTTAAAAGCTCCTCTAAGACTTATGCTAGTACACTCATCATGAAGTTGGTGGGTTGTCAGTATAATGGTCAGACTAGCATAAGGGAGCACATTCTTCATATGTATGACATGGCCAATAAGCTTAAAGATATGAAGATGGAAATCTCTGATGGTTTTCTTGTTCATTTCATCATGACCTCACTCCCGTCTCAGTATGCTCCATTTAAAATCAGCTACAACACCAACAAGAACACTTGGTCTATCACTGACCTTATAAGTTATTGTGTTCAAGAAGAGGAGAGACTGAAAACTGAGAAGATGAATAAGAATATTGTGAACATGGTTGGCAACCTTAGCCTCAACAACACTCCTAAGAATCAACATGAGGCAAGCAGCAGCAAGCAAGACCAAAGGAAGAAGAAGAGGAATGGGAACAAGAATGGTCCCAAGAACAACAACAACTTCAAGAACCACCAGCCTAAGGGTGGTAAATCATGCTCTTTCTATGGCTCACCCAAGCACCTTCAGAAGGCTTGTCCAGGCTTTAAGGAATGGTTGAAGGAGCAAGGTAATGATAAGTTTGATGTTGTTTCTTTTATTGATGAGTTATTCTTAGCGGATTTCCCCCCTAATACTTGGTGGATTGACTCAGGTGTCACTGTGCACATCTCTAATTCATTACAGGTATTCCGTTCGATCCGAACTATAAGAAAGGGGGAGCGAAGCCTAAGAGTGGCTGATGCGAACGTCGTCCAAGTTGAAGACGTTGGAAGCTTCCACTTAGAGTTGTCGGGTGGCTTCTAGCTTAATTTAGAGGATGTTCTTTATGTTCCTAGTTTAAAGAGAAATTTAATTTTTGTATCAGCCTTAGATGATTCGGGACATGTTTATGAGTTTGGCAACAATAAGTGTGTTATTAAGTTTAATTCAATAAATGTCGGTCTTGCAGTTAGGCAAGGCAAGCTTTATATGCTCTCTCTTGATGATTCTATGATGAATGTTACTAGTATTTCACATAAGCGTAAACGTGATGATGAGACTTCGTCGAAATTGTGACATTGTCGCCTCGGCCACATTTCGAGGGGGAGAATAGAACATCTCATTAAAGATGAAATACTATATCAATTGGACTTCTCCGATTCAGAGCAGTGCATCGACTGCATTAAGGGAAAATATGCTAAGACAATTAAGAAAGGAGCTACTAGAAGTACGGGCGTATTAGAAATAATACACACAGATATCTATGGCCCGCTCTCAGTAACATCAGTAGATGTCTATGATTCCTTTATAACATTTACCGATGATTATTCTTGTTATGAACATATTTACCCCATTAAGAAGCGTTTAGATGCGCTAGAAATATTTAAGATTTATAAGTTGGAAGTTGAGAAACAACATAACACTTCCATTAAAATAGTAAGATCAGATCGTGGGGGAGAATATTACGGGAAACATGCAACATATGGTCAAATTAAGGGACCGTTTGCTAAGTATTTAGAAGAAAATGGCATAAGAGCACAATACTCCATGCCAGGAGAACCACAACAAAATGGAGTTGCTGAGCGACGCAATCACATGTTACTAGATATGGTGCGTAGCATGCTTAGTCATTCTAATTTGCCTGTTGAGCTGTGGATGAAAGCATTAGAAACAGCTGCTCATATTCTCAATCGGGTTCCATCTAAGTCAGTTTCCAATACACCTTTTGAGTTGTGAAATGGGAGGAAACCGTCACTAAGTTATTTAAAAGTGTGGGGTTGTCCCGCTGAGGCTAAGTTGAGCTGTGGATGAAAGCATTAGAAACAGCTGCTCATATTCTCAATCGGGTTCCATCTAAGTCAGTTTCCAATACACCTTTTGAGTTGTGAAATGGGAGGAAACCGTCACTAAGTTATTTAAAAGTGTGGGGTTGTCCCGCTGAGGCTAAGCTATTTGATCCACAACATAAGAAACTGGATTCTAAGACAGTGAGCTGTCATTTTATCGGATACCCAGATAAGTCAAAGGGATACCGATTCTATTGTTCTAGTCGCTCTAGTAAGTTCGTTGAGATAAGACATGCTGTGTTTCTAGAGGACTCAGGATCTAGTGGAAGTTCTGCTAAGAGGGATATAAGTCTCAAAGAATTACGGGTTAATCTTCCAACTCCGAATTTTCTAGAGCCTACGGAGGTATATCAGTTTGTACCGCCAATTATTCCTCAACCTAGCAGCACCGTGGCAGCCGCTCAGGTACAGGTACCGCCTACTGGGGATCATGCACCAGACATTGATGCACAAGATCCAGCTCAGGAGGAACCTGCGCCAGAAGAATAGCCTCAGCCTGATCCTGAACCGGCTATGAACGAACCATTAAGACGTTCATATCGGGAAAGGAGACGGGCAATTCCTGACATTTATGAGACATATTTAAGTGAGGATCAGTATGATGTTGGGAAAATAAATGACCCTGCAAATTTTTGAGAGGCAGTTGAAAGTGAGAATTCCACTAAATGGATTGAAGCCATGGAAGAAGAGCTTAAGTCTATGAGTTCTAATCAGGTTTGGGATTTAGTAGAAATTCCTAATGGAGTCAAAACAGTAGGTTATAAATAGGTCGACAAGACTAAACGTGATTCCAAAGGGAAGGTTGAAAGATTCAAAGCAAGACTCATAGCTATAGGGTTTACACAACGAGAGGGGGTTGATTACAATGAAACTTTTTCTCCTATGTCTACTAAAGATTCTTTAAGAATAGTCTTGGCACTTGTAGCTCATTTTGATATGGAGTTACATCAGATGGATGTTAAGACTGCATTCTTTAATGGAAATTTGGATGAGACCATTTATATGGACCAGTCGGAAGGTTTTGCCATTAAGGATAAGGAACATATGGGATGCAGATTAAGGAAATCCATTTATGAACTTAAGCAAGCGTCCAGACTTGGCATTTGTGACCGGAGTACTTAGCATATATCAGTCTAATCCAGGATGGGCTCACTAGGTAGGTGTCAAGAAGGCATTAAGATATTACCAAGGCACCAAGGATTACATGCTCACATATAAGAGATCAGATAATCTTGAGATTGAGTGCTACACTGATGCTGATTTTGCTGGTGATGAAGACGAAAGGAAGTAAACTTCTGGATATGTTTTCACGTTAGCAGGAGGAGCAATTTCATGGAAAAATTGCAAGCAGAGTATAACTGCTGCATCTACGATGCAAGTAGAATTTGTGTCATGTTATCATGCTACAGGACAGTTAGTATGACTTAAGAGTTTTATTCCGGGATTAAGAGTTGTTGATAGTATCTCGAGACCTATCATAATATACTACAATAATCAATTTGTAGTTTTTTTTTGCGCAAACGATAAATTAAGTGGTGCTTCTAAGCACATTGATCTTAAATATCGTGTCATGAAAGAAAGAAATCAGGATAATACGCTAAAGATTAAGCATATAAGTACTAAGAATAATATAGCGGATCCGCTCATAAAAGGTTTATCACCAACCCTATTTCAGAAATATGTCCTAGGCATGAGCCTGGTAAATACCTTTTGATCAGTCCTGATTTTAGGGTTATTTTAATTTCCCCAAATAAGAGTAAGAGTTCTGACAAGGTTTCTCAGTAAGACTATGGGTAATGTTGTCCCAGTATGCCATGGTGCTGTTGATGACGCATTGGTCTGGTACTTGCTGATTTTCTGAGGAAGAGCTTAAGTTAAGAATAAGATTAAGTTGTTGACCTTTTGGTCCGAGGAAGAATGTTGGTTTTATTTTTGGTAGACCATAAGGTCACCAACAGAACCGAAAGGAAATCTAATTTCCTGTGGAATTCGGATCTGGACCAATATGGTTAGTTTTGATTCTGCCTTGATCGAAAAGCAACCTGCAGATAGAAACGGATCCGGCCCCGAGTTTACAGTGCATATAAAAGGAGGATCACCCCCTCGATCGATTCATTGAATCATAAGTCCACCCAACCGATCACTAAGGCGCTGGAAAACTCGGAAGACCGTCGTCTAGCCCAAGGGCATCGCCGCTACCGCCCCGAAGGTCTTCGCCCTCGCAAGAAGACCCTCAAGGAGCGCCTACGCTACAACCCCGACGAAGCTCTCGTCACCGACTCCGCCACCTCTGCACCAACGCTAATGGACTCCTCCACCAGCGCCGGTAACAGATCAAACCTACTATTCCGCATTAGTTTTAGTATACTAGATGTGATCTTAACTGAGTAGACGATCCTGTTTAATTAAGTGTTAATTAGTACTAACACCCCCGACACCGATGCCACAGTCCAAAGAGACGTCGCCGGCCGGCGGCCGTTGCCGAAGCCGGAGCACCACCGCCCGCTGTCACAGGTCGGGCGCCTGGTCTCGCTCCATCGGAAGCACCGCAAGATTCTGCCCCGGGCCAAGGCTTGCCGCCTTGACCGTGTCCGTGACCTTGCCGTCATCCGGTGGCGCTAGGGCACCACGTGGCGGCGGCGTGCACGCGCGGGCGAGAAAGGAGGCGGCGGTGGGGAGAGGGCGGCGGCCGACGTGCGCGGGGAAGAGAGGGCGGCGGTGGCCGACATGCGCGGGCTGGGGGGGGGGCGCGGCGGCTGGCACGCGCGGGCTGGGGGGGAGAGGGCGGTGGCCAGCACGTGTGGGGGAGAGAGGGTGGCATTGGCCGGCGCTGGGGGAGGGAGGCGTCGGCGCCGTGGAGAGAGAGGCGGCGCAGGGAGAGAGAGAGGCACGAGCTGAGATGTGAGAGGAAGAAGGAGGCCGATGGGACCCACTGTCAGAGTATAGGGACTTAGTTTTACTCAGTTGGGCTGGAGCATAAAATGGTTTTTGACCTCTTAAAATTAAAAATTGACCCTCAAAGTATTATATAGAGTCCTAGATTTAATCAGTATGCTGGAGATGTTCTAATGTAACAGTGATTTTATTTCCACGGAGAAATGAGCGGCAAGTTGAAGGATTGGGACAGCATGGACAACACGGAATGATGATCAGGAGTTGGAGGAGGTGGTGGTGGTGATAAGCGGTCTTATTAACTTCGTTCGCGATGTGTGTGCACGCGTAGACAGCGAGAAGAACATGATTGGGAGGGGGGACGAGATGGGATCAGATGAGGAGGAGAGGAAGAGAACATGCGCTGGGATTAGCGCGGTGGTAGGCTCGGTACCAGCACCAGCACCACCAACCGCTTGTTTTGCAGGCCCAGAGGCGGCCTTGATGTCGCGGTCGGGTTTGGCGTCTTGCTATGCTGCCCCGGGTAGCTGTTAGCTTAGCTGTCGTCTTGGCGCGCGAGGTTTATCGGGTTCTCACTTCTCGGCGGCACAGACAAACTGTACTGCCGACGCAAGGAAGGACCTTCCTTCCGTCCCGGCCTGGACGACGACGCGACCTTGCTTTGCTTGCTGATGACGAACCAGAGAAGAACCAACGCGCGGCGCCGCATAGCTGGACCCTTAGAGCTTGTGTGGTCGTCGTGGGCAGCACGATTTTGTAAGCCAGTTCGTCACGCAGGGGTTACACAAGTCAAGGAGACGATGTCATGATGATTCAAGTCTCAAGAGTTTTAACTATAGTAGGCCACCGCCCGTGCGCCGTGCAACAACAAGTCAGCTCGCGTCTGATTGTGATTGGCGCCTTTTGGGGCAGTGCTGATCTGCACCTAGCCAGGTCCCCCCGCTCGTGTGCCATGTTCCGTGTCTGTTCATGTCCCCCAACCCACAGGCTCCGCGCGCATCGGCATCTTTCTCTACTCTCCCACAATCAGTGGAGCTGCTGCTGCGGTTGCAGCTGCCGCGCGGCCCCGTGTTGCCCGTGGATCCACCACCACCACGTGCCAAGTGCCACCAGATTCAGATCGCCCTATTGTATTGTAACGGCGGCCACGGTTGCACCTGCCACGCAGGCCATGTGCTCCACGCGAGACTCCAAGCGAGAGAGAGAGGCTACGGGCTTTGAGCTCCATCTTCATCGCTCATCTGACTGAGAGTAAAACGGTGCAGGGAGCGTGTACCGCGCCACTCACTGACTGTACCGTCTCGGCGTCGCGTGTACATGGATCGCGCCACGGTGCCGTTGGTTCCATTTCACCCTACGTCTTCTTTGACACGCTGCTGTTGTGCTGCTACGTCATCATTCAGCCTGTCGATGTCTATTTCGTCTCTACAGCTGCCGACAGTGCATAGAATTTCTAGTGGAAAATCGGATCCGTCCCAGCTAAGAAAAACACCTCCGTGAAGAAACTCTTCACTCTAGAGAGTCCGGGCCGGTAGTTTTCAGGTGCAAAATGTTCCAGGCCAATGGATCCAGTTGCAACAATCCCCTGCGCTGACCAATCTGCACTCCTCCGTACCACCATTAGTTCAAGCGAGATCATGCCTCAATCAAGAATCTAAAAAAGCGGTACAGATTGAGATGCAAAGTAGCAGCACAGATCGACACGCGGATTCGAATACAGTACAGATTTCGCAGAAAGAAAGTTTTGAGTAATATTGGTATCCAGACAAAATAAGTCGGCCCATGTCTATGTCTCGCTCCCACGCCGCATCGCACGGTCCAGGAAAAATGAATCGGCCCATGTTGCTATCATGGCCGAATATGCAAACGAGGAGGGCCTAGTGAGGCCTGAGCTCGAGGTTCACCGGCGGCTACTTTCTTGATCCTACAGGCTACACCGAGTTTGTATAACGTGGTGCATATCCGACTACAAGCAGCAGCTGCGCCCTCACCTCCGATTACAAGCATATAACGCCCATCGCGGCGTGGCGTCACACGGACGCGCGTCATGAATCGCGGCACCAATGATAGTTTACGAGCTTCGTGACCCGGCATTGGCGGCGGGGTGGAGCAGTGACGGGGCGCCGCGGCGACGGTTATCGCTGGCGGTGGAGATGACACCCCAGCGAGTTTCGTGGCGGAGCGCGGCGGCGAACCTGGTGGCGGAGCGCGATGGATGGACGGGCGATGCGACGCGGCGGCGAGAGTGCCGCCATGTCGCCGGTGGCGGTTATCCACCAAGGCGACAAGATTATTTCCCGGCGGTTATTGCCGGTGGGGTTAGGGTCTAGTTTGCCGGAGTCGAGGGCATTCCGACGGACCTAGAAGGTTCTGGGGGTGACGGACTGACGGTCGGCTCGGCGGCAGACGAGGCTCGCGGCGGAGGAGCGCGGTGAACGCGGCTGGCAGGACGCGCAACAGAAGCGACGTGGGGCGCGCAGAGCAGACGCAAGGCGACGGCGCCGGTCGAAACGCGCGACATGGCGGACAACGGCGGACACACGAATCATCGCACGTTAACCGGGTCCCCCAAAATTCCTACGACGGGGGGTGGTCGGTAAATCAAATACCGATCCGCCCGCAGCACGAGATATCCACAATTTTCAGTGCCACGGGTTCGCTAAAAACTGGTGAAAATTCGTGGAGGGGGGTGTTGGATCGAAGAAACATCGCACAAAGTTTCAGCCTCGAATACAAAGTGTGGACGGAGAAATAAAAAAGAGAAACATACGGCTGGGGTGGTCGTTAAATCAAATAGCGACCACCCAGGCCACCACGAGCGACCCTGTTTGCCGGCTCCATACACTCGCAAAATTCTTGGGAAAATTCGTGGAGGTAGCTCATGGACTGAGTCGACATCACACGAACTACTAGCCTCTAATACCATGTATGGACAGCGAAACGAAAAAAGTGAAATTTGTGGTTGGGGTGGTCGGTAAATGAAATACCGACCACCCCCAGCAAACTGCAGGCGCTTAAAACTTCGAGAAAATTTCCTAGAGTTCTTGTTCTTTGATGGAAGGGATTCAGGTCCAATGCAATCTTTGGAGAGATGAAAAAGTAAAATTTTCTGCCAAAGGGTGTTGAATGCCGACATTGGTGAAGACGCGCGCATGTCCTCTGCCTGGTGCCGCACGTGAAAACAGAAAGGAACACAAACCACAGCACAATCCTCCTCGCCGTGGATCACCGCAAACGGCTCCACACACGATCATTCTCTTATCACATTTACAATGTTAGTATTGTGCTTGCATTGATAAGTTGATCTCCAGGTCATCGGTACGTGCCTGTCGCTGGTGGCATTCAGCAACCCAGAAGTGATTTCCAAAGGTTATGCACCGGTTGCGCACGTAAGCAGACAGTAGTATATTACTGAATTCAAGATAAAACTTCCAAGTACCGTATGGGGGCACACTTGAACTGAGGCATCAAAGTTCAATTTCAACTTGCTGCCGTGACAGTAACTCAACTTTGATACAGGACATTACTGTAAAATATGCAGCTTAAGGGTGGATACATATACCAAGCTTGGAATGGAAATATACACAGGAACTGGTATCATAGGCAACATGAGACTTCAGATATTGCAACAAAATGCTATTTACACGAGACAAATGATGAATACATCAGTTGTTAGAATGGCTTAACTATACATGGTCATTCCTTCCAGTTAGTTCAGGTTTCTATCAGAACACATCGATCTGAACTAGCCTTGATATCTAACAACATTTAGACGAGTTATGCTTTTTCCATTTCGTGTCAGTGTTCATGCCATATTACTTGTCAGTGTTCTGTCTACTTGGCGACATACAGTCTTTGTCGAATGTCAGCTTGGCTCAGAGTCACATCAACGCTGAAAATAAACAATACAGTTAAGTCAACAATAGTACGATTGCTCAGAGAATTCAAATATATTGTGCTGCATTCAATATGCTACTAAAATTCAAATCAAACAGTCCTCCAGAAACAAGATGGGAGCTTACCAGCAAAGAATATCACCGCTTCGTCCAGTCTTCTCAGAGATCCAATCTGGAACGAACTCTTCCAAAAGTGCAAGCTGCTCCTCAACTTCACCTACAGATGCAGTCATTCAATGTCAGAATCCACATTTCAGACAATAGTTAAAAGGCAACAAACATCAAAATATAAGTTCACATACTTCTGTCAATTATCTTAGGACTGCTTGCAATTATCTTGTGAATCAACTCCTGCTTTGTCATTACAGACCGTTGCCGTGACTGATAGATAAGGAATATAACGTCAAAGGTGCTCGGGAGGGAAGCAATCAACTTCTGCCTTTTAACCTGATCAGCAAAACCTGTTTCCTTTCCCTCCAAAGCTCTCTGTTCTTTTGCCTTTACCTGCAAGAGACAGGCATTATTCTCTGTTCATAATAGAGCACACTCTCAGTTGTGGAAATCATTGTGATCAGCAAGGACTTACCGATTGCAGGAGGGATTTTGGAAGAAAATTAAGTAATTCATCATCACTGTCAACAGCTGGCATGCTTTGACTTAGGCTTGCACCATCCATACTACTGGCATTCTTTGTTGGAGTAGTGAACAACTTAGCACGAGCTGATCTCTTCACAATTTTCAGAGGCAGTGTGTCATCACCAGTAGCAGAAATTGGTCTTTTTGGTGTCTTAAGGGCAGGTGTGGATGCCATTAACCGCATTGGTGTGGAGAGAAATTTTGCAGGGGTGCCTTCTGTAACAGCAGAGCAGGATACTACATCCTTCTCATCCTCCCCTGGCACTTGGTCCTTTTTAGCATTTGATGTCGCATCTACACAAAGGCTACCAGAAGCATCACTACTGGATAGGGAATTCGTGCTCAGCGGTGATGGAACAATGGATTCAATCTTCACCACTGCACTGGTAGTGTTAGCTGTTGCAGAACTGACTGGAGATCCGCGTGAAAACCTTCTCTTGAAGGACTGTGACATGTGTGACATCACAGCAGGCTGTTCACTGAATTGAGATGATTCGACTGGGGATGTGGATTCTGGAACAATTCTTGGTGCAACTTGGGGCATGCTAAATTTTGTTTGGTTAAATGGATGCGGCAACTCATGCTCTGGAATGTCATCTCCCTGAAATTAGTAATAGAGGCACTGTGAGCTAAGCCTCTATCTATATTTGGATTAAGATATTTGTTTTTAGAACAACCTAATACCAGTCATACAGATAATTGTCAAATAATGCAACAAGAGAATGCAAAGCGTTGAAGAACCCATACCTCAGGATGGTCCCTGAAAAAATCTATAAGCCTCTGCCTAAAGATCCTTCTCAAGACTGAGTACGCAGTTTCTCCCTTTTGTTTCGCAGCACTCTCCACAGCATCAACCAGAAGGTTCACCTGAAGATCGGGCTTCATGCAGCATGTTGTTTCGTCACGTACAAGGATCTTATTGATAACAATGGACTCCGGCATTATGTACTTGAGCTGGGCAAGGTGACTGTAGGTAAACCTCCTGTGGACAGAATTAAAAGATTCATGCACTGAAAAACATACAGGCCAACACAACAGAGATTCTCTGAATATTTAAAAGACTGGATCTGTACCGTTCAGACAAATGCTGGATGCTTGCGCATATATTGGGGAAACTCGCCTTGGATCCCTTCAGACGGAGCAGCCGAGTGGAGCTCTCCAGGCAATTGAAGAACTCAGAGAGCATCTCATAGCTGACAACAGCGGTAAACGCAAACAAAAATAATATTAGCATCGATACATTTTAGATCCCCAAAATGGCTTCCAACATAAATTCTCTATGAATTCTCAAGATTTCCTAAATCTGATTTTTCTCATGATTTCCTAGGTCTGATTTTTCTCAAGATCTAAGTAGTCAATTTAAGGGCATTTAGATCAGCATGGCCGCGAAAACGAAATATTCTATGTGGTTAATATGGTCCGTGACTACGAATCATGTTTCGATTCTAGGCATAAACAGGACGGAAGTAGATCTGATATCAAATAAAGACTCATTTCTTTACCTCTCCGGCAGCTTGACTTCGGCCTTGCGCTTGACCGGGCTCCGGCCGGACCCTGAACCAACACCGAGCTCCTTCTCGAGAGACTCAAGCTCGTCCTCTTTAGCCGGCGCCTCCGCCGGTCCCTTCTCCGGCCGCCGCAGCCCGAGCGCCGCCCGGCGAACACCCTTGACGGAGAACGCCACATTGCGGCCACGCGCCGTCGGCCGCTGCTCCGGCTTCTCGGGCGTCCAGATCTGCTCGGTGGCGGACGGCGCCGGCGCCAGATTTTGGGCGGGCTTCTCCGGCGTCATGACCTGGTCGACCAGGCCGGCCTTCCTCGACTTCTCCGGCGTGCCGGCGGCGAACGCCGACGTCTTGGCCCTCTTGGATGGCGTGGCGGCGTCCATCTGTGGAGGGATTGCGGCGTTGGAACGGGTGGGGTTCTCGATTGGGGGATTAACTGAGGCGAAACCGATTAGAGGGGTGAAACGTATATATGGCAGGTTACTGGGACCGAGATGGCGCGAAAGGGTTGGCGGGAACGGGAGATGGCGCGAAGGCCCTGTGCGGTGCCACGTGGGTTGTACCGCGGGAACCGCGGCTTTCGCGCCAAGACCGACCCCGTTCGCGCCAAGATGGAGATGGCGGGTTTACCAGCGGAGCACGCGGGCCAAGCCCACCTGGGCCCAATAGGCGTCAGCCGGAGCCCAAGTGTACGGATACTTCCTTCGGCCCACCAAGTGCACCTGTCGCTCTGCTCCGTCGCCCGGACGTCCTCTTCTGGCGCGGCGCAGCGCGGGAGCTCGAGAGGCGGCGGCGGCAGAGGAGGGCTCGAGAGGCGAGAGAGAGCGACCCGTGCGAGAGCCCGGGCCCGGGGGCTTGCGGAGGCTAGGGAGCGCGAGCACGACGCCGACGGATTGCTGGGGACCGGCGAGTGCGCCTGCCGCCGCCAATCGTTCTATCTGCACTTCATTTCCCAAAACGCAGACTTTCAAATCGAGGATCAAAATATCCCAACGTTCTATCTGCAGTTCATTTTCCAAAATACAGACTTTCAAATCAAGGATCAAATTGTCCCAAGAAAAACAAATTAGCAATTCATCTCACATCTCAGCAAAACTAGTCAACTACTCAATCAGGCTGCAATTTTGCACCACGTCTAGCGAATTCCTCCATTAGCTATCGTCTTCACCGTGCACGCTCCAGCAGAAGTCATGAAGGGGACATCCTTGTAGCACGCCACAAGCTCGCCGTTGCTGTGCAGGTCAGCGGCTACCTTCTCCCACACCTTGCTCTTGCCAAGAGAAGCCTCAGGCTCCCCGGAATACCCGACAAAGGTGATCCTCTCACCCACGGCGGCTGCTGCTGGTGGCTCAACCAATTCAACCTAAATGATGGAGTTCAGCGTTACCGTAAAAAAAATTACTACTGAAATGCTTCATGATATATGGCTCCAACTTTTCTCATATGTAAAAGGTATTCAAGCGCATTACCTTCGATTGGTCCTCATTTGATGCAGCTAAAACCATGGCATGTGATTTTATACCGCGCATTGCCACGGGTTTCAGATTGCACAGAACACAGACTTTCCGATTCTGCTCACATGTAACAGAAATTAAACACTCAGTTAGTACTCAAAGAATCATAATACATCGATAACATATCTGGAAAGCCCAAATGGTGCTTCATAAAACCAACCTTCATTTCTTCAACTGGAATATATCTGACAAGGCCGCTAACCACTGTTCTTGGTGCCTCCTCTCCAACATCAATTTCCTCCACGTAAAGGGAATCAGCGTCTGGATGCTTCTCTGCTTTTCTGATAAGCCCCACCCGGATATCCAACATTGCAACTGAAACTTCTGCCTCTGTAGCTTTTGATTTCAAACGACCAGACTGTTTCTTTTGTTCCTTTTTTGGGCCTCCCTCTGGATAACAATAACGAGAGAAAAACTAAGCAATGACTACCCGGGTTCAAGCCCTTAGGGTGCTTGATAGCACACCTGACAACCTCGCAAGAGTTCAGTCTCATATAACACTTTCATAGTATGTTTAAGGAAACATAAAAAATGTATACAATTCAGCTTTAAAGTTCACCAAAATGATCATTTATGTTTGTTCCTCCAAATATGAAATAAAAAAAACCTATGCTTTGTGATTTACTCTTCTAATGAACAACAAAGAAGAATAAATAAGAATTATGTTTGTTCCTCCGAATTAGTGATAGAAAAAAATGTGATACAATATGATTTTATTCTTCTTCTCATGAACAGCAAAAGAAGAATAAATAAGAATGACTAGGCAGTTACCAGATAATTTTGTGCCCTTGAGTTGGTTAGCAATTTTTCTGGCCTCGGCATTGGCCACAGCTTTTGAGCACCTCTCTGCTTGACTGCCTGCATATCTTTCCCTATGCTGATTAACTTCTTCATCTTTCTGCATTCGTTGCAAGTTAAGGAATGTAAATAATGGTCAACGGATAAAATAAAAACATAAATCCAAATACGCACCAACTCCTTGAATAGAGGCGCTGGCCTGCCAATTTTGTGTCCTGCTGGGACAAAATCCCAAAGAGTCTTTGTCTTTTCCCCTTTTTCTTCACTGAATGACAGATGTTCTTCTGGAGACAAATTTAATTGATGTAACACCTTTACGAAGAAAACACAGAGTGAGATTCAGGGGAAAAGTTCTGCCCATAGAAACTCTGATAAGATGTAACAGCTAGTATCATACTTGATTAGAAAAGGAAGGCATGAAAGGCTCCAGCAGACAGGCAAGCAGATAGACAAGACCAACTGATGTTTTCATCACAATGTCACATGTATCTCGATCTTCCTGGTAAAGTTTCCAGAATTGACTCACCTACACATTAATTTAGATAACCTCTCAAGTCTCAAGTGTATTACCAAAAAAAAAAAAAAGCGAATCCCAAGGAAGACAAAGAGTTACTTGTAGGTAGTTATTTCCAGCACCGGAGATCTCCATTGCCTTCTTCAGTCCTTGTTTCAGTTTAACCTGTAACAAGAAAAATGCTGCAGAGTAGCCAGCTAAAAAAATTTGCGCAAACAACATAACGCCAATATGCCGTGTTGAGATTGTGGCACTTCATACAGTACTCAGATGCATCGTTTACCTGTTCCATTGCACCTAGATATTGTTCAACCTTTTCACTGATATCTTCTGCAAGCGCTTTTGTCTTTGGATGCGACTCAGCATCAATGACATCAGGTATGATGGAAGCATACCCAGCTCCTTACAGAAAAAAAAAATACAAAAGTACAACTTACAAAAGTGTGGAAGAGAACAAGAACAGTTTATGGATCCCATATGACTAGTGTATCAAGTGGATATTTCTCTCACAGTAAAGATATTTGGCGTAAGACTGACTGACCAGCTGGTTTCGCAACAAAGCTTAGAACACGGTTAATGAAGTTTCCCAAGTTGTTCAATAACTCGTTGTTCAATTTGGCTTGCAAATCGGCCCAGGTAAAGAGTGCATCTGATGCCTACGTAAAGCAGGTAACACAAGATTACTAAATTGGTTTTATCATCATAAGATTAAGGATTAACTAAACAAGTTTCTTTATTGACCTCGGGGCGATTCATAAGCAGGTAGTACCGCCATACGTCTGGAGTAATATTTGTATCCTTCGCATCATTACCAAAAACTCCAATACCATGACTCTTAGAGAATTTCCCTACATGCACAAGGAATATTTGGTTAATCCAGTATATTACAAATGATGCGCTGGCAAAGACGAAAAACATATAAACTGTACCCAATACCCATCTGCAATAAAATTTGGATGATATAACAGGAGGGACATTTCACAGAAACTAAAGTATGTTTTATAGGTTCCATCTGTCCCCTCTGCTTACAAATTGCTGTCATCAGGACAACCTTTATAGTTTATATTTTTTAACAAAAAATGTTTTCCTAGTGTCATCGATAAAAAAAACAGAGCAAGTAAATATGTAATCCCTTACAAAAAAAAATCTGAGGACAAAAAACATAACAGCAAGGAAAAAACAAAGTAGAGATATACAATTTAATGCCTGAAGCAGATATTGTGGCTTAAACATCTGTCTGGTTTCAAGCATTTGTTTTATAGCATGACAAGATCATTAAGGTAAAAGGTTGTTTTATTGCATGACAAGATCATTAAGGGTAGTTTCTATATTGTAAAAGGCGCGAATGTAACCTAACTTTTTTGTGCTCTCTTCTTCTATTATCGAGAAAAAAGATCATTAAGGGAAAACCTGACTAAATTAGAGCAACTCAAGACCCAGTTCAAGTAAACTAGTATTTTAGCAAATACTGATAGCTGACGTTAGCCGAGTCTGAATCCAAAACTAACAAAAGGAAAAATATAATAACCGTATCATGTACCTCCTTCATAATTTAAATATTCAGTGACACTTATGCTCTTCATCATTGTCCAATTTTCACCAGTTCCTAGTAGTGTTGATGGGAACATGATCTGTAAAATACCTTCTGTCAAATAAGTACATCATAAACAAAATAGACTGCAGGGATTAGAAGTATATGTCAGTATTCATAAGTCAGAAGTGCAACCCATGCACTTTAAATTCAGAGATCTAAGGCGAAGTAAGCACGAAAAAATAGTAAATAATAAATAATAGAACATTACTAAACAGAGATCAACCGGCCAACTTCAAGCAATAATAGCTTTGGCTCGAGTGGTCATTGGTTCATGTGGTCGGTTCTTTAGAGATATGGAATGGCACTAAAAAGGCTCATTGGTTCATGTGGTCATGATAAAACATTTTTTTCATGATTCAAGTAAAGTGGACACCTCTAATAGGATTTTAACGTACCGTGTGAAATGGCACATTATCTTTGCCCATGAACTGGTACAGTTCTACATTGTCAGGATTTTTCCACCACTTCTCTCATTCAGGTGTATAAGATGCTGTGATAGACACATAGCCAATCGGTGCATCAAACCAGACATAGAAAACCTGAAAATAATCAAAATGAAGCAATCAGATAAATTCACAACTGTAAACTTCCTTTATATGTGATATGCGTGAACCTTGTCTTTATACTTCTCATCTGGAACAGGAACTCCCCATTTAAGATCTCTAGTGATACAACGTTGCTTTAGTCCTTCCTTCAACCATGCATTTGTCGCTTGAATGGCATTTTGAGTCCACATACCAGCTGCTGAAGCATCATTGATATAGTTTACCAATTTGTCTTTTAATAGAGGGAGCTCCAAGAATAAGTGATCTGTTTCACGAATACAAGGAGTATTCTTACAAACCTACAGAAGCAAAGCCAAGATACCAAAAAGAAATTTCACAATTCACTGTTTAATGTTATCTTTATATTAAATCAATGATAACGATAGATGCACAAAATAACAATGTACATTATACCATATATGATCTACTTACCTTACACTTTGGATCAGTTAGTTCAGTTGGATTCAACATTTGGCTGCAATTGTCACATTGATCACCACGTGCAGCTTTATTAGTACATCCTTTTGTAGGGCATGTTCCTTCAACAAGACTATCGGCTAAAAATCTTTGACACGTGTCACAGTAAAGCTGCAAGGCAGAAAATTATTATTGTACTATATAATGGATACAACACATTCAGGACTTAATACCACAAACAAGTTGTACCTGCTGGACTGTATTTTCAGTGAGCCAATTGTTTTCCATCAATTTATAGTAAATTGCTTGGCATATTTCTGTCTGGTGAGGAGTGGATGTCCGCCCAAACTTGTCAAATCTTATGTTGAACCACTTGTAAACCTCACCATGGATTGCATGGTACCTGTAGTTCTCAGCAGGGAAAAAACTTTGTATGAACTTTATTTATTTCATCTAATGTGTGCAGCTGCACACGCCATGTATCTAGCATATCACACGGCAAAGTAAAACTCAAATGGGTTCAATGAAAGGTTGAACTCTTGTAACCATGGAAGATATAATATGACATCCTAAACAAACTGTAGCAATATACTAATGCTCCTCATGATCATGTAAATTGGCCACATAAATTCAAATGAAGTCACAATATAAATGATTAAGACATCAAGTGAAAAATATTGTAGAAATTTCAGTGATGCACTATTGCAGGCAGGATACTCTTTCTTATTGTAGTGCAGATAGAATTCATGGATACGTGTATACAAAAAAAAAAGGTTGAAGCAAGCAAATTTATGTAGCCCATACATCCTTCCGTGTTCAAGTTCCACTCTCAAACAGCATCATGGAGAATTAACTTCACTAACCCGACCAAAAATAAACCACGCATGAGGAGTGTCTAAGAAATTTATTCGAGCGCAAATAGGATCAGCTGCATTGGGCAATTGGCCTACGACGCCTCATCCGTCAGTTTGCCATACGAAACCAAAACAAACCCCAACCTATTGATTAGTGATTACCAACTGATCAAATTTTCAATTTGAGGCGCGGCAACGGTGGTCGGAGGGTGGGGTCAGGCAATGAAAAGGTTTGCTGGCTTACTTGTCGCAGATCTCCTTGGGCGAGCACTTCTCCTCCATGGCTTTCGTCTCCGTGGCCGTGCCGTACTCATCCGTCCCGCAAATGTAGATCGCGTTGTACCCGCGCAACCGGCAGTAGCGCGCGAATACGTCGGCGCTCAGCACACCTGTTGATGAACACAACGGAATCAAATCGCCGTGAGACGGACGGCGCTGGGGAGGGAGAGAATTTCGAGGCGGAGGCGGCGCAAGCGGGAGGGGAAGGGCGCTTACAGCCGATGATGTTCCCGAGGTGGGGGACATTGTTGACGTAGGGGAGAGCACTGGTGATGAGTATGTTTCGACGGCCGGGGATCGGCAGCTTCGGCGGCGGCGAGGAGGAGGACGCCATGACGAGAGGTTTTGGGACTTTGGGTGGGGATTGCGCTTCCTGTTGCCCGGAAGCTCGACAGTTTAGACGCCTTAAAACGCTCGGGCCCTCTGACAGTAGGACCCATGTGTCGGGAGAGGCCCGAACGTACCGCGTACTCCATCCACTTCGTCGTGAGTTTCTCCCTCGATCCGGTTCCCGTCCTCTCCAGCCCAACAGGCGAATCACCCGTCGCCATCTTCGCCATCGCCGGTTCGAACAGCACAAATTCTGAAATTCTGATGCCTGGCCTAGACGATGAACAATTCACCATAATCCATAAGCGCCGACAAATTCCGATGCCCATCCACGCAGAGGATTGTGACCTCATTCTGAAGGATTAACACGCTTCTTCAACCGCGATTCGCTGCAGGTGTCGCCCGTTGGTACCAAACCTATCCTGATGCTTTGGGTCATGTGTCATGTGTTCATTGCTGATGCATTGTCCAGCTATTTTCAGACTGATAAAGGGTTGGGTTCCCGGATGCCAATGCTGAACGGAAGGCGCGAGTGTTTACTGAAGAGTAAAATACATGGATAGCCCTTGTACTTGTTTGGTTGTTTCATTTTGACTATTATACTCATGAAATTGCAAATTATGGCCATTAAACTATCTCATAAGCATCGATACGGTCATTATCTTTATATCACTTCGTGTTTTGCAGACATAGCATATGTATATTTGTGAATCACCATCTACGTGGATGCCCACTTGTTGAGTGCAACTAAATTATAGCCCTTGCTTGTAACAAACTCAATAATAAAGCTATTGTGTTACTATAAAGGCATGATATGATCCATATTCATAAAAACAAATTAAGAAAATAATAATATTTAAAAATTGATCAAGAGAGCAAAGTAAGATTCTTTTGTAAATTGCAGGTTTAGTAAAGGATTATCAAGTTGAGTTGAATATATTGAATAAACTCCATATTTACTTGAAACTCATAATAAGGATAATTGACAACACTAAAATAACGGAATTCCTTCCAGTGTCCTTGATGATGCCCACTGTCACTCACATTGGTTATTGCTTACATATATGATCATCATGTTCCTCTCCAAAATAAATAAATAATATATGTGAATTTATATATTAGAAAATATAGTAATTATAATGAGAGGGTGCAACTGAAGAGCAAGAAAAAGATCCAATACCGATTAGATGAGTGTGCATCCACATGAACGGTGAGTCACGAATATACGTATGTGAAGTAATCAACATACATAGAGATATAAAGGTAATAACCATATCGATACATATGAGCTAGCTTAATGACTATAATTTACAACTCTATGAGTACAATGGCCAAATTGAAACAATTAAATTAGTATAATGGTTATTGATGCATTTTACTCTTTACTGAAACCTGTAGAGTTTCACTGTTTCAGGCTCAGGCAGCTGAAGTATTCTGAACTATCCTGTAGAGTTTCAGGTTCAAGTGCGTCGTCCTGTAGTTTGCTTCATTTTTCAGCTGAAGTGTTAACCTTGAAAGAACAGCCTGCAAATAGGATCTGGTGTACAGATATCACAGATGCAGCTTTGCTGAAATCTGACAGTATCTATAGAAACAAAGGTTCTTTTTTTTCTGTTTGCTACTCTTATTTTTATTTGATATTTCCATCCACCGTTTTTTCTTTGAGTTCAGTTTTGATGTTTGGCCAAAGCTAACAGCTAAAGGAGCATATGTCTCAATCGTGTCTTGCTGATGCCTTACAGGTTACTAAGATAATATATTCGTAATGTGTGTCAGCATCTCTATACTTGCACACAGCTCACTTGCAACATGGAACATACGCAACGGCATCGCCCACCGTAAACAAAGCGATGAAGGCAACTCACACTTGTAGCCACCCTAGCTGCCATATCAGCAGCAGAGATTACTCCAAACTGTCCCTATGTACCGATGCGTCGCTTTCTTTCCTCGCCCCCAGGTTGCTTGGCGGTACCCCCAGCTCGAGCCACCTAACCTTGTAAAGCCCCTGCACAAAAACAGCTCTAGTCGTTATCAGCAACCAAACTAGTGGCGGCATGCACTTGTCCTCCAACAGCTGCAGCATTGAGTGCCTGATTAGTCACAACCATCATCCGGCATTGTTAATTGCAACTTGCTCACCTTTCATGCCGAAGAGGGAGAAGATTTGAGGATCCAGTGAAGATCCGTGGCGGATCATCAGTATAGTACACGGCGTCACTATTACGAATTTGTACTGTGCGGCAACTTTTTGTCAGAGGCATAAGGGAAACGGAATAGGCATGGCGGAGGATGAAGCGATGAAGTGGACCTGGGCCTGACTCTCTGTCTTGCTTTGTCGCAGCTAGCTGAGCAAAGGCGAAGAGATAGGCGCCGCGCCGTCGCATGCATGGCGGGGACGCTGCTATCCGTGATCGTCCTCGTGGCCGGCGTCGTGGTGATGCTCGTGCTGCACATCCTCGTCGTCGTGTGGGCGCTCCGGCGCGGCCTCGCCCTCCGCCGCGCGCCGCCGCCGCGGGACGAGGAGCGCGCCAGCAAGGCGGCGGAGGGGCTGTCCGCCGAGGAGCTCGGCGAGCTGCCGTGTCACGAACACGAGCGCAAGGCCGGCGCGGGCGCGGGCGACTGCGCCGTGTGCCTGGAGGCGTTCCAGGTGGGGGACCGGTGCCGCGTGCTGCCGAGCTGCGAGCACGGGTTCCACGCGCAGTGTGTGGACTCGTGGCTGCGTAAGAGCCGCGTGTGCCCCATCTGCCGCGCCGAGGTCGTCGTCGTCGGCCGCGGCAAGGTGGCCGGCGAGGTCGCCGCCTCGGTGGTCGTTGCTGAACGGCAGGGTGGGGCAGATCGGTAGCGACTTTGGCTTCAGATTTGTTTGTGGTTTGTGAATACAGTACGTGTACGAGCTGTAGTTCTTGCACATGTCAAACCTGTGTGTTACCATCTGGCTCAGCTCAATCAAGAGATTTTGAATTTGAAGTTTAGTTCTTGCACGTAAATCATTCCAGGTGGTTTGACGTTTCAAAGATTGTTACACGGATCATTGCCGTCGACTGTAGAAGTGGTTGTGACTCCGTACTAGCTCTAGTAGTTCTACAAGGAACTGATAGACCGAAGTGTTTCAGGGTGCTATCAGAGAGGGGAAATCACTATCAACGCATCATTTGCCCACCCAGCTGGATTGTTCCCTCGCCTATATAAGCACAACAAAAGGAAAAACAGGACAGTGGCAGAGGCACCCGGCAATGAGCAGTGGATTGTGGATATTGTTCAGAACATGACGGTGCACCTCCTCTACGAATTTTTTCAGCTATAATCGATGATTGACGAGTTTCATTTTGACCCTAACATTTTTTTTTTGCATGAAATTTTGACCCTAACATTGTCCAGAAAGATGTGATCAGATGGACTGCAGCAAAAGATGCCACGTACTCGGTAAGATCAGCACATACTAGGCTCAATTCAAGGGTGAAACTCTATCTAACTTCCTAGTTAAGGTATGGCATGTTTGGGCACCGACAAAATGTAAGATCTTCTATGACTACTCCTTCAAAACCGGGTCTGGACGGCAGACCGACTGCAGGAAGGTGAATGATCGAATTAGTATTTTTGCCAATATTGTTTCCACAACTTATAAACAACACTGCACCTGTTTATGGAGTGTCATTGCAGCTTGGACAATAGAGCAACGTCAACCCAAAAACTTGGCAATCCACACCACTCAGCATTGGTTACTGGTTTGACTCTATAACCCTAGGTTCGTCGTCCACAACGATCACAGGACTATGATCATTGATCACTTTGGTGCTTTGAGCATTTGACGAGAAAGAAATGACTGAATATTTCAACGTGGCTAGCGCTCTGTCTCTCAAATAATCGCAGGCATCAAAGATGAAGCTCGCCTCTAGTGCCGGCAGGTGCAAAGCATCTACGGACCATAGTTGTTCCATTAGTTAGTGAGTAATCGTTTATTTTTTACGTCATGTTTAGCCCATGCTCATAATCAGCCCTGGTTGTATTTTCTACTGTCACACAGAACTCAACTTCTTCTTATAAATACATATGTCGATCTGGATCTTTCAAAAAAAACCTTTTGCATACTATATTCTAACATGAAATTGATCAAAACTATTTTGATTGACCGCAAAATTGAAAACAACCTTAGAAGAGTGATTTTTTTATGAGGATAGGGGCATATGCTCACTTTAATCCATTTATAAGCCATCTCTTGTTTCATTTTCTGCAAACATGATGTCATTCAGGAGAGAGGAAACAAAAAGGCAAACATGACGACACTAAAAAAACACAAAACAAAATGACATGAGCTACCTCACAAATTATTTGAGTTACCTTAATTTGAGTTATTCCAGATATCACATTAGAGGTTGGGCATATTCTGAGCATCTGACCCTAACCCGGCACAATGATCGCCACGGCAATCCGTTGAACTTTTTTGCAATTTGTTATCCCGATGCACCCATGTCGACTACACCACGTTATCGACGCTCATTATCTTATTTTTAAGGTGGAATCATATCATCGCTCATTGTTAATTGATCAAGTCGTGTCTTCCTCCACCAATCTCTTGCATCTGCGTATTTCTGCATACTGACAAATTTATAAATAATCTGACACGTACGAGGATGAACATCCGTACATTATGCTGTACCATCCTAGCGAAGTGAATATTTAAGTAATGATGCGTCGAATGGATATTCTCAGCTAGTCAGCTCCTCATACGCCAAAGGACAAAAAAGCAGCCCTCAACAAAAACAGTTTTCTATCCAAAATTTTCGTCTATTCGAAGCATCACAACTTCACCAAGTCATGAAGACTTCTGTATAACCCAGCAACATCTCTTTTTCTTGTCCAGCCGGCAGACTAGCTGCACGTCTGATTTCACTAGGAAGTCAAAAGCAAGAAGCACAACTCCCTCTCTTGCGTGTCCTCTCTCTCCCCTGAGCCGTGCGTGCGTGAGATCGTCTGCCATTTGCATGGCACGCGGGGCCCACTCCATCTTCTTCGTCGTCACGGGCGTCGCGCTGGTGTTCGTTGTCCACGTCGCCGTGGTCATCTGGGCGCTGAAGTGGGCCCTCCGCAGCCGTGCCAGGCGCGTCGGGGAGCAGACGGATCAGGAAGGCGGCGGCTGCGGCGGCGGAGGTGCCGGCGGCCTCTCGGCCGAGGAGGTCGGCGAGCTGCCGTCGCACGAGCTCAAGGAGGGAGCCGCCGCCGGCGACTGCGCCGTGTGCCTAGACGCGTTCCGCGTCGGCGACCAGTGCAGGGTGCTGCCGGGGTGCGATCACGGGTTCCACGCCGAGTGCGTCGACTCGTGGCTGCGCAAGAGCCGCCGTTGTCCCATCTGTCGCGCCGTGGTGGTCGCCGGCGCGGTAGCGGAGGCCGCCGCCGTGGAAATCGTTACTGAAAGATAGCCAATGTGTTGCCATGTACCACGACAACTCACGAGTTTCAATGTCCTGATGTTTGGCTTTTAGCATATGCATGCTGTACAGAGGTGATTTTTATGATGTAAATTGCATTGTGCGGGTGATTTTTTTCATCCAGTAGTTTCAAATGACAACGAGCACGATCTGTTGGTTCGGTTCGAATTTGAACCGGAATATAGGTTTTCTTAAATATAAACGAGTATATATTTTGGAGCAATTTTGTATACAGTTGGGCCCTAGAGCCAGCGCTGCGTCAAGTGGAGGCCCACCGGGCTGAAGGTCTGTCCAATCAGGCCCAGTTCTTACGCTGGCGACGTGATCGTCGCTGACGTTCGGTTGTTTTCACTTTTCAAACCGAAGGAGAACGAGCATGAGCTCGTTATTTCTTTTCTGAACCATGGTGAGGTCGCAATTTGACTTGAGCCAAACCTACGCTACGCTAGCATGATGCCAGTATGCCGCGAAGAAGGCAAAGCATATTCCAAAAAACCAAAGTCTCAATCGTCGACACCCGCGGCAGCCGCCGGTGTAATCCCCTGAACTTAGTTTGCAGTAAACCTTGACTACCACACCGAGTCTGCGTTTGCAGAATTATCGCAGTCTCAGATAAGGAACTGACGTCGTGGCAAATTATGGTACGGATGTCGCGCCGTACATGTTTAACACGATGTCGTCCATCCCATCCAGCCAACGTCGTCGAGTATTTTTCAAAGGATAAAATTTGTAGTATCGTCACACAATAATCTTCGTAGCAAGCAACGAACAAGCTATCGATTTCTAATCGTTGTTATCGTTATCGTTCAACAGCAAATGCGTGGTAGATAAAGAGCTGACTTGATCGGTTTAAAAAAAATCCTAGCAGAGCATCGGTTTGGACGACTTGTACGTGCTGGTGGGTGGCGGCATGCGACTTCTCTAGCAGAGCTACCTGGTGCCGGTCACTCAAAAAGTCAGAACTGGCAAGTCTCCTCCACCTCCAGTAGTAGTCCTAAATATATATACCCCCAACAACAGCTCGTCGTCATCGTCTCAGAACTCCAAGCCAGCCAGGTTGTTGTGCTTGCGTCGCAGCTCGTGTTGGT
This sequence comes from Eleusine coracana subsp. coracana, assembly GCA_032690845.1. Classification (NCBI taxonomy): domain Eukaryota; kingdom Viridiplantae; phylum Streptophyta; class Magnoliopsida; order Poales; family Poaceae; genus Eleusine; species Eleusine coracana. Next base: position 66,253,649 of record CM064420.1, read on the forward strand.
TAAATGGCGGGAGCCCACTCCATCGTCTTCCTCGCCGTCGGCCTCGCGCTGATGTTCGTCGTCCATATTGTCGTGATTTTCTGGGTCTGGGCGCTCTACCGTGCGCGCTCCTCCGCCCGCGTCGGGGGACACCTGGAGGAAGGCCGTGCCACGAGGTCAAGGAGGGAGCCGCCGCCGGCGACTGCGCGGTGTGCCTGGACGCATTCCGCGCCGGCGACCGGTGCAGGGTGCTCCCGGGATGCGAGCACGGGTTCCACGCCGAGTGCGTGGACTCGTGGCTGCGCAAGAGCCGGCTGTGCCCCATCTGCCGCGCCGTGGTGACCGCGCACGGGAAGAAAGAGGGTGTCGCCTCGCCCCGGGCGGACGCTGCTGCCTTGGAAATTGTTACCGAGAGATAGCAGCATTTCACGGTTTGCATGTTTGGTATTGGGTTTGCGCCCAATATTTCTTGGCTCTTTTTTGCAAACATCCATCCAGCGCTCTGTTGTTGTCTTGTAAATTATGTGCACGTACTTTTTTCACTCCCGCATACTGTTTTGTAACAGTAATTCTTTTTCTTTTTTTGGTTATGTTCCATGCTGAACCATTAACCATTTTCCACGAATTTTAGTCAATTATGTGAACAAGGTGGCGGTGTGGATATGCTTAAGAGAGGCGCTTCAGAGAGGATGTTGTCGGACCAAAGGTGTAAGGCAAAAGTGCTGAAGCAAAAACGTGCACCTTTGGTCCACAAAAAAGTAGCTTTGTTTTTTGTTTCTCGACACAGGTTAACAGGGTGGATTTTCTTCCACACTCAATGTTCATCATCAAAAGTTATATTGTTTTATGGAAAAAGAGCCTTACACTGCGAGCAACATTTGAGGACATGGGTTTTAAGGATTTGGTTTGTCTCCAGCAGGGTTGGAATAATCGAACACGGTTAAGTGGTCCCGGCCGGTCACGCTAAATGACCGGTTAGCCAAGAAAATCGGATTTGGTACTGTAGCTATACGGTTAATCGGCCGGTTATCCTGGTTAACCGGTCGGTTTTTTACCAAACCAAGCCGGTTGGTTAAATCGGTTATTTCAACCTTGGTCTCCAGGCAAATAGCTTGTAAGATAAAGATATTTTTTACTGATTCTAAGAACATAAAGTTGAAAATTGCATATGAAAGAACTGTATATTACTAGCATGTCATCAAATGCGTTTTTGGTTTGTCAAGATGAGGTAATCCTCCACGTGACATGTATGATATGCAGTGAACTAGCACATCTCATTTATTTCTTGATATAATAACTTTAATGTCAAACACACCAAGATTAATCCTATTTAGATTATAACTTTATTTTTTGTTCATGATGGCTAACTATACATTCTTAACCAAACACTAATTCCTACATTAAAATTGTTGATGCAAAGCTATGTGGGAACTTATAGTTACCATTATGTGTTTTAACTAGTGCTTAGTACTATTTAACAACTCGAGTAAAGATGCACATTAATGGAAAACTATTAGTAGAAGCTTAATATAGGATGTATCATCTTGGTAATTATAACTTGTTTCTTTATGGTATAGTGTGCTAATCTTTTACAATAGCATTTGAAGACTAGAGAGTTCGGACATCCAACTTCCATCATGACATCATAAAGTATTTTTCACATTGAATATATATTTAATGTGTTCCATTTATTTCAAAATATTTCTTGTCCTAGCTTTGTTCTTAGACAATCACTTACATTATTAATAATAAATTATATAAATTCATTCTTATCACTATAATTGCAATTAGGTTGCCAAATGTTACAAAAACATTCTAATGTAATTTCTATAACACAAGATTGGTTGTTAAAGCTCACAAAGCACTTGGTTTGGTTTTGGTTAATATAAAGTTGAATCCAGTTTGAGTCACAACCCTAAAATGCTAAATGGTTGAAATATACTCTTAAAATGCTTAGGTGATGTATATATCCTAAATTTTAAAATGTTTATTTACTACCCCAAGAGCTAAGTTTACTCAATTAACACCACTCACAAAATTCTGCATCATTTCACCTTCAATATTTTGAACTAACTAACCCTAGTGATTCATTTGCTCCTTGGTAGATTGATAGAGGACCATATGACCTGGGATGAAACGTTCAACTATAAAGAAGTTTTATAGCTTATTTTGATGCATCTTCGTGTCTCAAGGTTTGGAACAAAACAAAATATCACATCCTTCTTAATCTATGAAAATATCATGAAATTGGGACACTATAAATAGCCTGGAAGGTTCAAAAATCTAGAAAAGCCCAAGGAAGAGAGGAGCTCTATACTGGACTGAAGGATCTCGGCCTGGTTAATGACCACCATCAACGTAGAGTTCCTCTCTCAAAGGGGAAAAAAAAGGTGATCTGCGTGAATCAGACAGCTTGGTTAGGAACTTGGGATGCGGCGATTAAAAGATATGGATTCCTTGGTAGTTGATTGTACGTATCTTCAGTTCTAATTTATCTTCTTTTGCTTATGATTTCTGCAGTAGTTAGTTACTATATCAGCAGGTTATGGTTGTAGGATCTGACTGTTCATGGCTGTGTTTGAATGGGTTGGTCTTATAAATTTAAGCCAATTTTCTCTTTTTCATTGAAACTTTTTTACAGTTCCTTATGTGACACTGAAAATTTCAAAGTTCCCTCTGTGTCAGTCAATTAAATTTCTATGTCATGTATGCCATTGACGCCAATGCTTAACATATTCCGCTATTCGATAGCTCGAAAAAAAATACTTTATTTACTCCAAAATTTATAAAAATTTGTAGATCTATAGAGTAATACGTGGGGAACATTTTTTAGTTGTTGGAAAATATTTTGATCCTATAATATTTTTGAATTTAAGAGCGTTAAGGTTTAATACATTTAACATTGTCTATGTTTGCTAATTTTAACATAAAAAAGAAAGCAAATAAAGACATGTGATAATAACAAAAATATTTTCTTATGTGATTCTCTAACAGTATAAAAATTTACAAAAAATTTAGAATAAATAAATTATTTGATGGCATAGAAAGAATAAGAAAAATATTCAGTGGCATGTAAGGAATTTTCTCTAATAATTTATTAATGAATAGCTGGATGTAAAAATTTGGTTGTCCTCTTTATCTATATAAGTTTTTGTCATTGCGTGTTATCGATGTGAATGCCATGTTTGCCAAAAAAATCATGTGTGCGTTAAGTCTAACTCGAATAGAACTTTCATAATATAATAAGTTTATTTTGATCTTGATGTTTATAATAAAAACCACATGTGTACTTACAATTGGAGGCTGTAACTTACAAGATTAGTACAACATAAGTACTGATGCACTGCCTATGTCAAAGTGTCAAAGCAGTACGTGTGCGGTTCACATTCCATGAGTTCTACAGGCTGAAATTAACCTAAGAGAAAACAGTGAAAAATCATCTCTCTTTTAGCCCCTTTTCAAAATTGGATATGGTAGAGAACCTACTTGTGGTTTAAAATCCCAATACCAGTAGCATATGGACCATGGACGACTCTTCTCTACATAAGTTTCAGTCGTAATGTCTCTTGATGTTGTGCTACACCAAACCTGCTCACTCAAAGGTCAGACTTGAAAAGTCTTCTCTGTAGTTTCCTTTTGAAATGGAGCGCAGGCACAAGAGACTCTGCTGTTTGTAAACTAAAAACTCTTCTTCAACAGCTACTTCCTCCGGATTTTAACTATTGATACATTTGACTTTTTTAGTTATATTTGATCATTTATTTTATTCAAAATATTTGTTTAAATATATAAAATTATATGATAGGTTTTAACTTTCTTTTATTGATAAAATAAATTATTAAAAAAATATCTAATAAATTTTCAAATTTTTTAAATAAAACAAATAATTAAATATAAATAAAAATATCAACTGCATCAACAATTTAAATCAAATCCGGTACTTTGTCAGTATTGCATGAACCCCGTTTCCAACGCCAATTGCATTGATGCAGGAACTCGCACCTCTCCGCCGCAGGCCTCATGCTCATGATCGACCATCAAGTTGTCGTGATATTCTGGGCGCTCAGGTGCCGTCTCGGCCGCGAGAGGGAAGACGCGGAAGGAGGCTGCGTCCGCGGGGCCGGGCTTTCGGCGGAGGAGGTCGCCGAGCTGCCGTGCGGCGAGATCAAGAGGGCGATGGCGGCGGCGAGTGCGCGGTGTGCCTGGAGGCGTTCCGCGCGGGTGACCGGCGCCCAGGGAGCTGCCGCGTTGAGGGCACGGCTCTTCCACGCGGAGTGCGTGTACTCGTGGCTGCGCAGCAATCGCCGGTGCCCACTCTGCCGCGCTGAGGTGGTCTCGCAAGGCAAGAACGCCGGCGCGGTGGGTGCAGGCTGCCACAATGGAGACCGTTGTCGAAGATAGGCTTGGACGCTGGGTTCCAAGAGTTGTGTACAGAGAGATTCATGTTTGATTGGTGGTGTTGGTTTGGCTGTGTGCCCCGTCCGGCGTTGCCTGTTTCTTGATCTGGCGCTCCTGCTGCGTGCATGCATGTTCAGACTCAACACATTAGCATGTAATCTATGACAAGGTTATCGTTTAAACAAATTCATCAAATTTCAACCTGTGACCATTTTGTTGTTTCAACCTGTGGAACCTCCTGTTTCTGGAGAAACTTCCTTCTTTTTCTTTTGTTTTTGGGAATCCAAAAGCACTTCCATTGACATTTAAAATGTTGAGAATGCAATCATTGCTGATGATTTATCGGCTAATAGGGAAATTCCTTAATTGTTAGAATCCTTAATTAATTCACATGATAATCCTAGTATCCAAAGAGGAACTTTATAATTGCACGGCATGCTTGATCATTGTTAGCCTGGGCCTACATAGAACTTGGGTTCATACACCAGTCCAACCACCATACTTTAGATGGGCCTGTCATAGACTCTCTCCCTAGGCCTGGAGAAGAGAGGCAGGCTGGGCCTAAGTCCTGAAAGGCCAGGAGCAGACCTGTCGAAAGAAGACACGAACACGGATTATGTTCATATTGCCGATTTGGTGCAGCAATCGATTACATTATCACAGTCCAATTTCTTTGGTGTCGACGTCTCCCATGTGTCAGCAACCATCATAGAATCTCTTTTGAGCCGTCAATCCGTCATGCGGACAAACATTGAACAATATTGGTTGTCCGTGCACCATCGATAGTAGCCTACTAGCCTAGCAATTTGAACGAGAACGAGATATATCACTAGTAGGTTAGTCAAATACACATATGCATATGCGTTATCTAAAAGATTGACAAAAAAAGAGACTTGTGCGCCCGTTGTACGAAAACTTTGATCAGTGGCATATAATAATGGACAATCATCGAGAGCTGGTAGTACTTAGCAGCCAGTTGGCTCGCTGACCACAACCAGTCCAAGTCGCCAAGATTTGTCGTCTTCGGTTCCGGTGACCGCACTCACCGTGTTCTTCCTCAGCGTGCCTTTGCCAAACTGTCTTATTATTTGGAGGGATGCTTTTCTTATTTTACAACCTAAAATGGGTATGGGTCACCATATGAGTAAGACTGTAAGAGATAGCCTAAGTGGTATCTCAATTAAGGTCCGGCGGCAGCGTGATCGTCCGGCTGCCGGAGAGTGTAAGAAATTCGCCTGCTTTACACGCGCCCGTGGTGACGGAACAATGTATTCTCGGCAAGTTGCCGCTGCTCCAATCTGAAGTCGATGGCCATAAGACTCTAAACTGCTGTCATCGATCATCTTGACGAACAAACCTTTTGAATCGTCTTTAATTTGTCTCATCACTCGGATTCTCCTACCAAGATGAATACAATGCATGCTTTTCTTGGGCTTAGATAGTCAACGAATAGGATTAAAACATTGTTATAAAAAAGATTATTTCGTCATTTAGTTTATTTCCAATAACATTTCAATATAATTGACACTACTTAATAATACTGGTGGTAATAGTTATGAGAGAATAACTAATCTGAATTCTCCTGGTAAAATCGCGTGCGCGCACCTGACCACTCAAAGTCAGAAACTCAGAATGAACGAAGAAGTCAGAGCTCTTGTCTCTCTGTTAAGTAAACTTCCGCGAGGCGTACACGCTGAACATGTGTTTGTCTGGTACTGATGGAGAAGTTCCGCGTCGTGTTCATCATCACCGGCCTGGCCGCGATGGTCGTCCTCCACGTCGCCTTGATCGTCTGGGTGATCTTCCGCGCTCGCCCCGCCGTCGCGGAGCGCGCGGGAGACGGAGGCGGCGGCGAAGTGGATGCCGATGGGCTTTCGGCCCAGGAGGTCGCCCAGCTGCCGTGCCGCGAACTCAGCAAGGAGGCCGACGGCGGCGAGTGCGCGGTGTGCCTGGACGCGTTGCGCGCGGGCGACCCGTGCACGGCGCTGCCGAGGTGCGGTCACGTCTTCCACGCGGACTGCGTGGCCTCGTGGCTGCGCAAGAGCCGCCGGTGCCCCGTGTGCCGCGCCGACGTGGTCGAGCCGTGCAGAGTGGACACCACCGGCGCGGCAACCGTTGAGGTCGTCACTGAAGATCGACTAGCAGCGCGTATGCAGTAAGTTAAAGTAGGTGTCTGGTCATGCTTGATTGCTTGTACAAACATGTAAAAATAGTGAGTATGTGACTGAATTTATTTTTGCAGCTGGTTTTTTTCTTTTCTAATCTCTGATTATTTCCTGATTGATTGAACGACGTGTTGTACAGTTGTTTCGGTCTCGGCATGAATGATTTTAAAACATCTGCGAAGTTCTGTAGTTGTTGTTTTGTACTAGCCATAATAAGTAGCTGGCAGCAGATCTCCATTATCTATGGTCCGTCAGAAACTGGTGGAGACTCTCTGAACATGTTGTTGCACTGAAATGCCTGGACAAGCACGAACATGTTTGTGCGAGTTGATGAACTTAACGGGCTTGAAGAAGGCCGGCCCGGGATCGGGAAAAAGGAGAGGCTCTCCGTGAACACGACAGCATACGTGTTCAGTGCAGAGAACGTCTGCTGCTAACTAACTAGCCTGTAATTTCATCAACACCGGCAATTTCACATCCTTATAGTAGTAGTAGTAGTATTTTCAACTAGCAGGTCTTATTATTCCTTCACATTCTGCAGATCGTCAATGTTTGACGAAACCTGAGCAAATCTCCGGTGGATCGAGAGAGAGAGAGGCAGGGCAGTTCAGAGCCATGCGGCGTCCCTGATGGGCGTGACGACGGACTTGGTCTGGAGGTAGTTGCGGAGTCCGTAGGGTCCCTTCTCTCGACCGACGCCGCTCATCTTGAACCCGCCGAACGGGATGGCCGCGTCGAACACGTCGTAGCAGTTGATCCAAACCGTGCCCGCCCTCAGCGCCCGGGCCATCGTGTTCGCCACGTCCAGGCTCCGCGTGAACACCCCCGCCGCCAGCCCGTACGGCGTCGCGTTCGCGCGCCTCATCACCTCCTCCACGCCTCTGCAAATTTATTATTAGGACGCTGATGCCTATAGATGCATTGTGAATCGAGTTCACAAGCAACAGAATTATCTGGTTTCAGACGTACCGGAACTTGAGGATGGTCTGGACCGGCCCGAATATCTCCTCCTGAGCGATCTTCATTTCGTCCTGCACGAATACACATGTTATTTACTTATTTGAGAGGAGAAGGCTGTAAAAATTTGGTAAACACCACGAGTGTGGCTGATTAGGAAGAAGCCTTGCCTGGGCATCGGCGAACACCGTCGGGTGAACGTAGAACCCCCTGTCGCCGACCCTTTCGCCGCCGGCGACGAGGGTAGCGCCGGTGTCCACGCCGGATTTCACGTACTGCAAGATCTTTTTGAACTGCTCGCCATCAATCTGAAAACGTCGATCCATTGATTTCAGAGTCGGAGATACAAATAGATGGAAATGCCGCGACTCTGACGACGTGTACTCCCTCACCTGAGGCCCCTGTTCGACGCCTTTCCTGAAGGGGTCGCCGACCACGCGGTTCAGGGCGCGCGCCTTGGACTTCTCCACGAACTCGTCGTAGACACGCTCGTGCACGAACGTCCGGGACCCGGCGCAGCAGCATTGGCCCTTGATTCCAATGGATCAAATCCCGTCTCATCAGACTCAGCAATCCAGTAATTGCCTGCTCCATACAACTACTAGTACATGGTACAAATAATGACGGCGCGTACCTGGTTGAAGAAGACGGCATGGTGCGCGAGCTCGACGGCCTGGTCGACGTCGGCGTCGTCCATGACGACGAACGGAGACTTGCCACCCAGCTCCAGCGTCACCGGCTTCAGGTTGCTCCTCGCGGCCAGTTCAAGGATGATCTTCCCGGTGCCCGTCGATCCGGTGAAAGCAAGCTGCACAAAATCACAGTAGGAGAGGCCTCGATTAGTACTTAAAATATAATGCGAAGGAAATGCACCATAAAACTTGCGCTAATATAATCACCTTATCAACATCCATGTGACTACACAACGCCGCGCCGGCCGTCGGACCGAATCCGGAAATGACATTCAGTACGCCCTCGGGGACCCCGGCCTTGATAAATCAATACAAGTAACAGCCATATTATATCGAAGGGAATAGAATTTACGAATCAGGAGAGGCAAAGTTATGGACAGGAGGGGAAGGGACCTCGTGGAGTAGGCTGGCGACGTAGAGCGCGGAGAGCGGCGTCTGCTCGGCGGTCTTGAGGACGACGGTGTTGCCGCAGGCGAGGGCCGGCGCGACCTTCCACGCGAACATGAGCAGCGGGAAGTTCCAGGGGATGATCTGGCCCGCGACGCCGATGGGCTCGTGCAGCACCTGCGCGTGGTGCGGGCCGTCCGCCGGCACCACCAGCCCGTGGATCTTGTCGGCCCACCCGGCGTAGTAGCGCACGAACCGCGCCACCATGGGCACCTCCGCCCCCGCCGCCTGCTCCAGCGGCTTCCCGCTGTCCCACGTCTCCAGCGCCGCGATCTCCTCCGCGTGGGACTCGATCAGGTCCGCGAAACGAAGCAGCACGCGGCACCGCTCCTGCAAACCAACCGTGTGAGCACTGAGCAGTAAGAATAGAGCGTGAAATAATGTGAGACGTGGAGGTTGAGGTGTGCGTATACGTAGGCTGACATCCTGGGCCAGGGACCCTCGTCGAAGGCCCTGCGTGCGGCGGCGACGGCGCGGTTGATGTCCTCGGCGTCGCCCTCGGCAACGCGGGCGATGGCCTCGCCGGTGCGCGGGTCCAGCGTCGAGAACGTCTTGCCTGGGGAAAAACGTATGCGTTGCTCTCAGTTGAGAGTTGAGAGACCCAGCTGAACACGATCCATGGCTATCAGTTGAAGCAAATGACTTACCGGAGGCGGCATCGACGAAGTTTCCATTGATGAGGAGCTGGGTGTGCTTGATCTCCACACAAGGCTGGATCGGCTCGTCGTTGGGGGCGGCGCCCGTGACCACGGCCGGTGCAGTGCTGAACCTGTGACGACCGTGGAGAAGAGTCCCCGGCAACAATGCTCTTGCTTTGTCTATAGGCAGAGAGTACGTTCAAAGGAATTTTCAGCGAATACACAGAACAGAGTGCAAGAATGTTTGCAACCAAAGTTTTAATACTTTCATTATTACACATGAATTAAGTTGCTTGATGATCTCTCCAAGGATTAATTAAACAGCACGAAGCTCATCACGTCGAACTGTTGAAGCTGGAAATACAGGGTTGTAATAAAGGGACAAAAAAGGTAGCGTATAGGACAACCAACTTTTGTTTTCGCCTAGTTTTGATAAGGATCGGGATCGAAAGATGCAACCCTATCGGCCCCTGAAACAGCTCAGTCCAAGGCCACTTGAGGAAAGCGTCAGCTATCTTTAGTGCCATGGCTCACTGATGACGTTAATAGTTACTTCAAACCAAAAAATGACAACGTTTGGTGTAGAAAATAGTTAAAATTAAAGGAGCTTGGCAAGTGGCAAGAAAGATGTTGATTCTCTGAAAAGAACTTTTTTTCTTTCCATAACAGGGTTTCCCCTGGAATTTCATTACTTATCAGCAACGAAACCACAATGTTCTGACACCAGCAAGACTGTTAGCCAGTTGCTGGTTGGAAGGTTCAAAGCAAAAACAGGAAAAGACTAGAACGAAAAGAGGATTTCTGTGAAAGGATTTGCTCAACAGGATGATAAACTGAGGTTTTCAGAGAAGAGAAAATAAGTAGAACGGGAACTGAAAAATAATAAACGGAAAGACCATCTCAACAGCGGAAATCTTGGTGAGATCAGTCATGACTGGAAGAACAACAGAAAACAACCCAAGATCCAGATAAGAATCGTTACCTGCTCCGGCGAGAGCGGAATCGCCAGTGAGAGAAGCAGCAGCAGGCCTTGTGAGGAGGCGGCGAGAGAGGATAGAGGAAGCCCTCCTTGCAGCCATGTGATAGCTGCCCGGCAACTCTGATGATGAAAATCTCTAAGGGCAGTGCTTAGTGCTTACTGCTTAGTGGTCACTGGTCGATTGATCAATAGCGCGGGTAATGTATTTCCCTTGCACTGGAGACCACCAGTCACTACACAAGAGCACGGTCTCCCTTACTTTGCCTTGCGATTGTTTTGGAGGAGCCTATATATCGAGCTCGGGCGAGTCCCCAAGTTTAGCATGGAGAGCTTGGCGTGTTGCAGCTGCTGACGAAGCAGGCCGAGATAAGGAGAAGAGAAAGAAAGGAGAACAACGAGAAATTTGTGCTCTACCAAACTGCCACAAAGGCTACACAGAAAGCAGCATGGGGTGTCTCCCACTCTCCGTAAGCAGGATTTTTGCTGAGCGTTTTTTTGTTGCCATCAGGCACGAGTAGACGAGTACGATTTGACGACCTGCAAAGTTGCAAGTCCGACGAGGTATTGTTGTGATTAGTGCAGCGTACAGTCTGTACAGACCGGCCCACCTCTTCACGAGAAAACAAAGCCGGACATGGCCACACCTACACGGCTTCGTCTTCACTCGACACTAGCTATGATCCGTGCGCAGCTTTTGTCTCGGCACGAGTCCAGTTGCAATGAACTGTGCGCACGACAAATTGGGGGCCTGCGTGTCCTGTTAATAATGCGACCAAGCGATACCCCAGGAGCACGACCACAAAACTATGGTAATCCGAGAGCACTGGAGGTCATCAGATCACCATTACATGGGCAGAAACACCGTATCGGTGACGGACTTACCGTGCGATCGCATTCAGAATGGACCATCAGGACAAACAAGTTGGCAACTAGATGAGAAAAGTTTGCTGCTTTTTGTAGTCAACAGATGATAAGAAGCAATTGTCTCAAGCAAGGACCTGATCATCACTACCACAGTGCTGCTGGTGCTGGTCAGTGTTCTTCTACAGTCATCACAATCACTAGGCAACTCGATAAGTTATCCGAGAATACGGCTAGGCCAAAACTGTGGGCGCGCGCACACAGAATAAGATTTGTTCCTTTATCCTTTCATTCACGCCAGCGGCCCAGCATCATAAATTGCCATGAAAGCAGAAAAAGAATGGACAACAAACAGGACTATTTCCGGTTGTAGACAGCAGCTAATCTTCCTTTAGTTACCCGTTTTAGTGCCTAGCCTTTTCCGGGAGAAAAAGATTTGCAGCTGCACTTCATGTGACATTCCTCCCGGAGCGAACCAAACAAGGTTTCAGTTATGAATGGGACATCAAACAATTTCAAGAGGCGATGGCCAGTACACATCAACTTGCATTCCTCATAACAATATACAACATGAAAGAACAAAACATCCTACAAAACAGTACCATAAGGGCACAGTACAGTGTCTATATCAACACTAGATGAGGAAAAGGCATGAAATAATGCTATGAACCTGATTTACATCTGTTGACACCCCAAGGTCTCTAATGATCCTCCGAATTATTCAGATCTTTCTGATCTTTGAAAATGTCACCGTATCTGAAAAATAGGTGCTTTCAGTTGCGCTGCCAAGAATGTTACCATCTGTAAATGGATTCAACAGCTCCATTCCCTGTGCACCAAGAGAAGCAACATTTCAGATATTATGATTGGATCACACACATCAGAAGGTGTAGGCTTTTAGACAAAACAATAGCATAGCATCACACCAGAAGGCAACCAGGCCCAGACGAAGACCATAGCGGTCATAAGTTATAGTCAGCCAAAAGAGCATAGGAATGCAGAACAACTTTCCAGCAAGAAATAAATAGTTATTTTGAGTCAATAAGTAATTTCTTAAGTCTTTAAAAAGGAGAGTCAATAAGTACAGACAAAGAAAAGTCTGCTACAACAATTCCGTTTTTTAGCAGTCTTCTTTTTTGTTATACAGATTCTTAAATGAAGCAGCTTCTTAAATGAAACTTGTCTAGCCAGCCCTCAACAGCGTTTACAATAAACCAGATATGTAGCTCACAAACATTCATGTAAGAGAAGACCATTACAACTCCAAAAAGCTCAGCTCACTTACTTGAATTGGCGTAAATGCCAAACTGGATGTCAACCCAGATCTTGACCCACTGCTGCCGTAATTCTTCGCTTTGAATCTGACATGAAGGAATTGAAGCAAATTAATGACGAGATGAGATTGTAGAAGGATCTAAGAAGATCCGAGATACAGATCAGCTTTTCATAAAGAATGTAATTAAGTTCAATATGCATAAAAGTCAATTTATCGGTACCTAGAGCAATTAATCTTCAGATAAGATATCAAGAAGAAAAAAAAACATAGCAACATTTTTTTTAACGCTGCAGGAGAGCTGCATGCCATTTCATTAAGAAGAAAAACATAGAAACATTTATGTCTGTTTCTCCTCTATACTAATTTCTTATGCATTTTATCTTATGCAGTATTATAACAAAATCTGAGGTGTTCATCACTTGTACAACATTCCTAACAGTCATATCCAAGTTCAACACAAGCTTCTCATTGGGAACATATTTCACCTCCCACTGTTAATAGGATCTGGTGTTTGCCATATCAAAAGTAAATACCAAGAAGCAAAAGAAAGATCAAATTGCTTACCTTTTCGGACTTTTAGAAATAAGTTTCCTTTCACCAGTCGACACACGTAGCTTTCCACTTCCTGCCTGACCAAGTAAGCCGTATCCTTTCCCCAAGCCATCACCTAATAACAGAACAATTATAGTATTAAAAGAATATCAGTATTCAAGGTCCCAATATGGCACAACTAAACAATATATTATTTTGATGCTCATGTTAGGGTTAACTAACCAAGTGAGCTCTCCTCCGGTATGCCAAATTGCATGCGATTCACAAGTTTCATCATATTAGTTTGTGCATATCTGCAAAGTCAAGTTCCCAGATACAAATGATAAGAGGAACGTACAAAGGATCAACTTGCAATGTAATAAGTTGCAAATATAACCAAGACAAAAAAACAGGTAATACAATTAAAACATGAGAAAATGGATATAACATGTTTTTTTATGTGCAATATGTTTTTTTTGGCAAAAAAAAAGTCTGAAACAACTAACCTTTCTTTCGTTTTCCGGAGTCGACGACCCCACGCTTCTTTTTGGGCACATGGTCTGGAACAGGAAGTGGTTTGGGAAGCCTTGCAAGTGGTAGTTTTTGCCACTTTTCAATCTTCTTACCAATCTCTTCAAACAAGCTCTGTCCAGCTTTCCCAGTTGGATCACCTCTTATGGAATCTATCCTTGCTGCTAGTGTTGATTTTGCGGCTATAAGCCTACTAGCTTGAGGTCTTAAAGATGGAGGTGTGCTTTGAAATACTTCAGTTTGTTGGAGATAACCAACACGAAACAGGACTGTTGCAGTAGAGAATCCAGAGAGATTTTTCTTCTTTGCACCAAGAAGCAGCACATTACAAGCTGGCATTTTTGCCAGTGCCTCCAAACCACCAGCGGTTCCCAATAATTTGGAGGCAACAGCACTACCAACAATGGCAGTAAGGTTTGGTGCAATGTGGGCTATTCGCCTCTCCAGAAAGTCAAGAATTTTCTTCTTTGTTGAATCTAGGTTAAGAACCCTGTCACATGCTTCAATAGTTTTTGCCAAATCCTCTTCGGACAGAGGCTCCCCACTAGTTGTTGATTCCGCCATTGTAATCCACATTATGTCTGCAGAAGGTAAAATACCTTTGAAATCAACAAGCGTTAAATCCATCTCATTTCCAATCTTCTGGACAACACGAGCATAATCGATCGGATGGTGAACACAGGACTCTAGTACAGGATGCTTTAGCTTAAACTTGTCACGTATGAAATTGTGGACTATAGTGATCTCATTGTCAATATCAACTGAGAGAGCATTGCAATCAACAATAAGCTGGTACTCTTGATCCTCCAGGATAGACCCTTGATTGGAATCACTTATGTCTCTTTCAAGTGCATCTTCAATTCTCTGTGAGAAAAACAGTAAAAAAATTAATAAAGTTTTGGATCAATGAAATGAAGAATACTACAAACAACAATGGTTATAAACTGATTTAGCAAAGAAAAAATGAGGCTACTATAATGTTTCCATAAATTTTGAATCAACAACATCAACTCTTCAGCACAATAAGATAAATAACATAATTCTCATTTCTGAAGTACAAACCAAAAATAAACTTTCTATATTTTACTTACATTCAACAAAATCCACCCATTAAAGATTGATGAAGTTATTTACATCACAGAAAGACCATTCAACTGGAAAGACCACATATGGTAAGAATGCTGTTAGTATGAGGTGTACCATTGAGAAAAGGCTACATGTCATTTAATACCAGCAGATATACCTGTGCACTAAATTAACCTGTTCAGTTTATGCACCGGAGGAGTACAGTAGGTTAACATCATTAAAAGGCCCAGGGTGCTTTTTCAACGATATACAAGTCCATTTAAACTGTTAGCCAGATAAGTAGCAAGGAAAAAGCATGGAGCTCTAAGAATTTGCTGACTTACTTGAATTATATCATTGTAACGTTGTGTCTTGTGAAGTTTTCAGACACTATCAAGATCATCGCAGTAAAGGGATTTGGGGTCAGGGATGTTACTGCTGCCATCCTCCTCCATGTCTTGTGCCTCTGAACACTCCACTTCCTGAAATAAGATCTATATGTTAGTAATCACCAATAAAATGTTACAGCAGTGCAAGATTCCTATGAAGAAAGCGAGTGAACTCACAGGATAGTCTTCACTGTCTGATAGGTCATCAAGATCGGCCAAGAAAGAATCAGCAAGAGTAGCCTGGAACATCAGTTGGTAACTTATAAGTTTGATGATATTATAAGAAGGGAACATGTAACTAGTACAGGGTATAACAAAACACTGACTGCGAGTGCAAGAGGATTGGCACGCCAACAATGACAAATGAGCTATGGTACATTTGTACTGGACGGATTTAGCGAGTCTCGTAACATCACTGGCCCACTGTGATATCGCAAAGTGACCATGATACGGCACACAAGAGCGTGATAATGTCTCTGCAGGTATTGCACATTCTATTCTACAGGGTAAACATTTACATGGGGCTAGAACAGTTTCCATGGTGTAACAAAACATGAAAAATCCCCTTCGTGCAAAAGTTCGAATCAAAAGAGTGTACAACTCCTAAATTCAGCAAGCAAAAACACACCCAGGTAGGTCACCCCATAACCTGTGAACTAACCAAACCTTCAAAGCCTAGCTGTCCTGAAACACGCTGAAAGTAAACAGCATCCATAATGATCACCCGACCCTAATTGGCCTATCAATACCAATTCATCCAGTAGCGCCATGAGTTTGCAACAAAAACTGCAGTATAACTAGAGCGCGCGACAAGCAATCCCAAATTAGAAGCGGTACTGGTTGAGAGGACACACCAGAGTTCACATACCTCGGATCGAATGCTACGGAAAACTACGACATGCGGGAGCGCAATGTAACAGAGATTGACCGCGGCATCATCATCAGCGAGGAGGCACGGAACCGAACCCTCGATTCAATTGGGGCGAGTAGCGGTTAGAGGAACTCACCATGACTGAAGGGCGAGGGCGCGCCTCCCTCGGCAGCGGCGATAGCGCCGGAGCGGGAGGAGAAAGGACGCCGGATCACCGCGCGCAGCTAGGGCACCCCCACCCCCACGCCGGGCGCGCGTGCGGTGCGGTTGTGCGAGCGCACGGCTCCTCCACCGGCGGCGGCGATGAGGCGAGTTTTTCGTGTTCTCAGCGTTCGGGAACGTTTCGATTTGGTTCGGTCGCGAGTGGCGCGGCGTACCGCGCTTGTATTTGTCTGGCTGGCTCTACCGTACGAATTTGGAGGGAGTAGGTAAGGTCGGTATCGGTATGGGCCGCACGATACGGGCTCGTATACATACATACAGAGAGCAAAGGCGGCCCCGCACAAAGCGGCCGGCATGGTTTGGTAGTGTAAGGGCCCATACCTGAACGCGCGGCCCATACGTTAGGCTGGGCCGTCGACGCGTGCGCTCCTTCATAATCCATCACGGGGAAAAAGAAAGAGAAAAGGAAAGACGAAAACATCCCGCCCGAGTCCACGCATGGACGCCCGTGCCGCGCGCCAGGTCGGAGAGGAATGGATCGGCCGTCGGCGCGCGGGAGACAAAGCCAAGGGTGGCGGCGAGCTTACGCTGACCGGTTCCGCGTCGGCGCGGGCGGTGAGAGATACGTCTCGGCTCGGCCGCAGCAGCAGCAAGCACATCATGGTCATGGACTCGTGGCACGCGACGGACGGCGACGCCCAACCGCCCGTGGCCGTGGACCCTGCAGCCTGGAGTGGAAACGTCAATGCCGGCGCACGGGGGCATCGGCATCGCATATTCAGAAACTTGACTGCTAAACCACCAACCAAAAAACTCAAAAGGATGGATGGAGTCGAAACGCCAACGCCCTGTCAATTCCGTCTCCTCCATCATCACAATCCACGGCGCGGTTGTATTACTAGCGCCTAGTGGTAAAGTAGTAAAGCGCCGATGCTGATGCGTCGGTACGTTCCTCCCATGGCCCCGCTCGCTTTCTCGAGAACGGACCGGCCGTGCGACTGTGCGAGTGGTGGATACGCTGGCTGGATGGGTTTAGGCAGAGCCTCTATTCATCCAGGATCACTGATTCCGTCGGTAGTAGCTAAAGTACGAGTCGGCAGTCTGTTAATTATTGCGATCACTTAGACTTATCCGTTTCCTACAGCTATCACCGCACAGTTGGTCTTTCCGAAAGATGACGAGGCATCATTAGAGTGCTCGTTCACCTCGTCGCCACGCGCCCCTCGTGTATGTGGCTGTGGCTCGTGCTCGACCACCGCGTGGAGGATGCCATACTGTCGCGCGGACCTCGCGCCATCTTCGTTCGTCCTCGCTCCTCGGAACGGACAGCGGAAGGTCCTGGAGAGGCTGTTAAACCATTCTGCTGTGCTGGAGCCTATCCGTCCATGCGTTGATTATTTAACTTTCGGATTGAAGAAGGAAACGGGATAAGGCTGCCTGACACAGGAGCGCTATGATTTGGCGGCGTTTCGGGGAGGCACTGCCGCCTGGACCTGCTGGACGGACCGAGCCATGCCCAATGATTATTTCTCTGGTGACGAGTCAGCTCACTGTACCCGTGCATGCCGCTCGATCCGACAGGCAACCAAGAGTCCTGGAACTGTTGCTACGTCGTCCCGTTCCATCTCGGCGGCGTCCACGGAATACCAGATTCACGTGTACTGTTCCCGGTTCCACACACGCGCGCGCCGTGGTCTCGCGCTACTGTACGACGTTGATTCTTCGGGAGTTTCTCGACATTGATCGATCGGTCATCAAAGACTACGACGCGAGAGAGTAAATAATAATCGCCCCGATCCGGTTACGATCGACGACGACGACTCACGTGCCGGCCGGGGACGGCAACGACGACGTCGTATTCTGCCCACTGTTCTCGGTTGGAGAAGCGACTGCCAATTTGATGGCGCAACGAGATAACACGTCCCATTGACTAGCTCGATCGAGTCTTTCCCTTTGCTAGATCGGTGAAACTTCTTCTTCCAGGCTTTCCAGCAGCACGACGCCACGACGAACTGTGTACTAGGAGTGGTGAATGTTCGTGGGGGTTTCCGCATGTGGAAGTCATGTTAGAGAGGTACTGTTCTCAACATAGTTTAATGGAAACAGCTCAGCTGCCAACCTCTCCTCTCTATCGTCATCCGTCTCCTTATTACAGTATAGCCCCCCCCCCCCCCCCCCCCCTAGCTCGACCAAACAACACAACAACCTATATAGTTCAATTCATCATTCGGATAGTGGCGTTGTGACCACAAACATGACCAATTATCAAACCACCAAGAATGGTCTTCAGCCATATCAGCATTAAGTAATACTACAGTATATCCACAAGTCACACGAGCTGAAGCTACTTCTAGTTTATGCCAAATTAAATCGGATGAGACTAACAGAGACGTCTCCGGAGAGATAGGTTACCAGACCAACACGCCATCGCCCAGCTGATGATCCCAAATCGCGACGGGGTTACTAGCTTGCAGGAGCGTCCTGGCTGCTGATTACTGGGTGATTGGTCAAGAAAGCCGCAGCTAATCAGGAGTAATTAATCAGCTGGACGCACGCACGAGCCCCACCTAACACAAATTGTAATTTGTGGCCCGAGAATATGGGAACCGTGAGGGAGAAGATATTCGGGTCCAGATCCCGCGCGCGTCCTCGAATTAAATAAATGCGGGGAAGAAGAACGCTCCCGTCCGCATCGCCACCATCGTCTCCTCCGCCGGGTCCCCAGCTCGGGCGGCAACAGCGACGTCGCCATGCCCGGCCAGGAGCTCGGATGTGACCCTCGCCGAACTTTTGCGCACGTCAATGGGGTCGGTGGGGGCCGCGACTGATTGATGCGCGCTAAAAGCTTTTATATTAATTTGAAATCGAGTTATATCGAAGCGCCGGCAGCCACGTCACCACAGAGATTTGGGCTAATGCTGAATGTCTATTTTACAGAAACACGTCGTCGCTAATAATGCGAGCACAACAATTCTGATACGGCGGTTCAAGCGTTGCCAGCGAGACCAAATGATGAAGGGCTTGCTTGCAGTGCAGAGATTTCATGAATTTTTCTGTAGTTTTGTGGTTACCGGTCACATTCGAGCTCATTTCAAACATAGTACGTAGTACGATGTAATTGAAAATTAAACGCAAGAGCACAATGACTGGTAACATCGAGTTTGACATGGGCGAATGTTGGACATTTTTTTTTCAAAAAAAGGTACTCTAGCTTGTAGACGCCCGATCACGACCGATCGAACGATCCCTCCACCCCTCTGTTACCTTTCGATCCAAGGTAATAGGACAGTAAAAAGGTTGAAAAGAAGAAAAGAGTAGTTGAAAAGATCTGACAGTGAAAGGGTTGGAATCCACCGCTGTCGAGGGAAAACTTCAAATGCAAAATTCGTAGTTAACTGTCCGATATGAAATCGAGTCACCTAGAATGATGAATTAAGTCCCAATTATCATCAAACATCAGTTTAATTTTTTTTGGAATGGCGGCATCTTTAAATTGAACGGACGGGATATTTCATTCGGCAACCCCATGTTGCAGGTTGGCTAACATATTGTCACGGAGACACTAAACATCAAGAGGCTCAACGTATGATATACAAGGCGTCTGCCATTACGTTAAAAAGCGAGAACAAATTCAGATCCTCTCTGCTTCCGATAAACGTTGGAGTCCAGTACATGACTAGGACTAAATTCTCGGCGAACCTTCAGTATATAGTGAATAGCTCTGTTTGATTTCTGTCTAAAAAAAATAGCCCTGTTTGATTCTCATTCAGCTCTTCAAAAAATTCCTGGCAACATCAGCAGTGTATCATTCATCTTTCTTTCTACCAGTACATGTTATGTTTGCTCACCAACTTAAGACTTTTGTTTTTTGGAAAACAAACCTCAAGGCTTACTGAAACTAAAATCATGCCACTTTGATCGTCTCCTTACAGTCATGCCACGTGTGGAACTGACAAATGTATACGTAGATGGTGATGTATTCAATTCTGGAACTGAACTAATCTATCAATTTCAGAATTTTTATTGCCTCCCATCCATGTGTCACCACATCTAAATTCGAGACTTGCATCTCACCTGGAAACGTCTGATTTAATTTCTCGATTTTGTTGTGTGGCTTTCGAATTAAAATATCCGGTTCTGTCGGGAGTAGGTGGCCTGTACCTGTTCTTCACTTTGGCGTGTTTTATGAAATACTATCTACATCTTCTACACAAGTAATACAAAAAAGGAAGCAAAAGAATGTGAGCGATGAAGAAGACGATAGATGTAGGTGAGCTCGTTGTTTAAGACAAATTAAAATATAAACCTGTCACAAAGCGTGAATGTTCTGCTTCTCTTGATGCAAGTAAACCTCGAAGATTTCCAACGCGTGATCGTCCAAACTCCACCAAGCAACGTCGAACTTGCACTGAACGTATACAACACTGAATTTTGGAAAAGGTGACACCATATAATAACAACTCGGTGGAACAACGATTCCAACTTATATGAATGGTGGCGAAGAGCACTCCTGTGCACTCGGGTGCCGAGCACAAAGGACTTAACTCACTTGTCATCTTGGTGCATGGTCCATTTGAAAGCAGAGAAATCACAATATCTTCGACGCCGTGGCACCGACAACAGCGGCGATCATTCGTGAGGTAGGCGAGCAGGTGACCTTGTGGAGGATCGCGCGCTCCATCCCTGCAACCAGGCCACCGTGACTAAGCTGATTTGCATGGACACGGTACGGGTAGTGATCCACAGAAACAGGCGCGAATGTAATCCTATAAACATTTTGATCGGACCTTGTATCTCATTCTTTTCTTCTTAATACAAAGACGCGCAACTCTCTTACATGTTTGAGAAAAAACAACTCGGTGAAAAAGCAGGAGAATACATATATATCCCATTATCGCTACTGTATGTATTTCTCTTGGAAAATAATTAAAAAGGTTCCAGTATGCATGAGATAAAGAAATGCGCTACCAACAAAGTCCTTTTCAAGGGTCAAAACGTTAGACGCGACGGATGCTTCTTTATTTGCAAATATTGATATTTTTTTCTGGCTTCAGATGCTTCATGCATCATCATCGTCCTCACGTAGCTTTCCAACGAGAAGTACACATCCGTGCACATCTCTTTTCTCGTTTATTTCAACATTTCCTCCGGTGACAAGATATCAGGAGCAGTATAAAGTGGACTATGGTTTCATTGATAAGGAAGTTTGCTACTTTTAAAAAGGGATCTTTGATGCAGAGATTTAGGTGAAACAATTACTATCCAAGCCTTTTTTCCCCCACTGATGTAAAATTTGTAGCGGATGGGTGATCGGAGAAGATACGCAGAAGTATCTTGACTAGGCAAGTGTGTAGACTTTAGAGGCAGATATTTGACTTCAAAGGAAGTATGATACCGTAGAGTAAGCGGGTTCAAATATGTTGAAAAAGACTTATTGACCTTTCCACAATTCATTTAAAAGCAGAGTTTGATCTTACCTTCTCTACTCGCATCTTATTCTTATAGCTGTCCTTTACTGTCTCGGTATCAACCGGATGTGTACTGATCAAGTGAAATCAGGTTGATATCGGGCAGCCGCCAATACCCTCCTTATCGGGAAAAAAAAAATCAGGACGTGTATTCAGTATTCACCCACAACTTATAGCCATCGTGTACAGATGACGTTGACACAATCATGTTACTGTCATCAAGCTAGTTCTAGCTAGGATCGAGAACCAATGAAACCTGAAACCATATCTCGAAGAACACCAGTCCTAAAGTTCAGCGGACATGATAATGAGGTCCTTAGCGCGCATAGTAGAAAAAAAACCCTGCTTCATTCTGGTTTTAACAATAATTTAATAATTGAAGCTTTAGACATAATAAATCTGTTTGTGCAGTTTCCAATCAGATGAAATTCATGACGTCTTTCTCTGCGCACCGTGATGGATTCCCATCTAGACTAGTACGTGTGTAATCCGCGTCTCGCCGTCATAAAAGCAAAACCAAAAAGAGTGAATGATTCGGGTCGGAAAGGCACCAATTGGGCAAAACGTACAACCACGTATCAATCACCGTTTCCACAGGCAACTCGCTCCACGCGTCCCGTTCGAGTTTCCACTGCCGAGTGCCGACTCACTACTCCTCGCCTCGCCAGTCGCCAGTTCGCCACCACCTCCCGCAGCTAACATCAAGAACGGAAGCTGCTTGCCGGGTTCAGCTCACTAGGATTTGGCAGGAAAAAAAAGGCGTAAAGGCAGAGTGGTTTGGAATCCAAATCCGTAGGGCTAGCAACGAGGGCGGAGCCCACGGCATCCCTATCTTCTTCACTTCCCTCTCGCTTCTCACTCGCGTACGGGTTGGTTGGTTGCCCTCTCCGTCAGAGGAGAGACCTCTCGTCTCGTCGTTCCCCTTTGCTTGTCGTGGCGTTCTCGTACGCGGCCAGCGAGGAAAGTTACCGCCCGGTTTCGTTTCGTACGGGGTGGTTGATGGCAACTTAAGAGGGAGGCGCGGCGAGCGAGCGAGCTTCTTGGGTGAGAGGTGGTTCTTGCGGGAAGCTACTAGAAGAGAGAAGAGGAGGGTAGTGTGCCTTGCGTTGCTTTGCTTGTCCTGGTTGGTTGCCCTCCCGCTCGCTACCGGCCAAGGCGACAGGGCAAATCTTGGCCTTGGGCGCGCCGCCGCGATACGATTCCTCCTTGTTCCTTTGCGGAGATTGGACGAGGTTTGCCGCCATGGACGCAGCAGGCGTGGCGCATTGAGCCGCGCGTGAGCCGGAGCACATGGATCTGGAGGGCGGGGACGGCGCCGCGGCGGCGGCGGCGGCGCAGGGGAAGGTTAGTGTGTGCGAGCTTGCTCGTGGCTCTGTCAAAGATCCGAGCTTCTCTCTCTCTGTTGATTTCTGTTGGTCCCTGACTGGCTGCTTGCTTGCTTGTCCTTGTTTGTGTGCAGGAGAGACGGCGTGAGTCGTGGCGCGCGACGCTGCTGCTCGCGTACCAGAGCCTCGGTGTGGTGTACGGCGACGTGGCCACGTCGCCGCTCTACGTGTACAAGAGCGCCTTCGCCGGCGACGACATCCAGCACTCGGCGGGCAACGAGGAGATCTACGGCGTCCTATCCTTCGTCTTCTGGACGCTCACCCTCATCACCCTCTTCAAGTACGTGCTCATCGTGCTCCGCGCCGACGACGGCGGCGAGGGCGGCACCTTCGCGCTCTACTCCCTCATCTGCCGCCACGTCCGCGCGGGCCTCCTGCCCGGCGGCGGCACCAGGGACGAGCTCCTGGAGGAAGACAAGGCCACGGGGCGTCGCGGCGAGCGGCCCGTGTCAAGGGTCAGGTCTGTGCTGGAGAAGTACAGAGTCCTGCAGAGGCTGCTGCTCCTGTTCGCGCTGCTTGGGACGTGTATGGTCATTGGCGACGGCGTGCTCACACCTGCAGTCTCTGGTTTGACTCGCTCCCATCTTTGGTTTCCCACGATTGGTCTCCATGGCATTGTTTTTGTTTCTGATGCGACTGATGTGTTCTGTTGCTTCTTTTGCAGTGTTTTCTGCTGTATCAGGGCTCGAGTTGTCTATGGAAAAAGAGCAGCACAAATGTAGGTTAACTCTTTGCTTTAATTGCACGTATTGCTGTATAAGTAACTTAATTCAATTCATTTAGTTATATCCCCGCTTGTGCCAGTTGTAGTCAACTTAAAGAGTTCAAAACCATCCAGGATACCTTGTTTATGTGATTCTGACTACGCTTAATTTTGTGCAGATATAGAACTTCCAGTGGCTTGCGCTATACTTATATGCTTATTTGCTCTGCAACACTATGGGACACACAAAGTTGGGTTTCTCTTTGCACCAATTGTCTGCATTTGGCTTATCTGCATAAGTGCAATAGGGGTCTATAATATTGCTCGTTGGAACCCCCATGTGTATCGAGCCCTTTCGCCATATTACATGTATCAATTTCTGAGGAAGACTCAAACTGGCGGCTGGATGTCACTGGGTGGAATCCTTCTTTGTGTAACAGGTACAGATAACAAGGGTGTAGTAGTAAACTTTTTGACTCTGGAAATACTCGAATGTCACTGTCAAAAGGCTCAGATTGTAATTGTTAAATCTTGTAGGTTCTGAAGCTATGTATGCGGATCTTGGACATTTCTCACAATCATCGATTAAGGTATGGGCATGAGTCTGTGGCAATGTACTTCAGAAATTATTAAGACATGTTTACTGTTATGTTTACCCTGTTTAGTATTTGTAATCCCCACTTGATTCATCTTTTTTTCTTTACATATTTCAGTTCGGATAAACTATTACTTTCAAGTCATTTACATATCTGCATGACATAATCTTAGATATCTTTAAATTTAGAAAAATTGTAATACACTAAAAGCTATTGGTATATTGTTCTAATTTTCCATGATGTTTTTTAAACTCTCTTATTCACGCGCACGTAATATTTTGACTCTTATGCTTAAGAAACTTGTGGTAAGTCCTCCGTCTATGAAATTGTTTCTGAAAGCATCTGCTGCTTGACTAAAATACTAACATAAATGAAACTATGGAATTATACAAACATCAATCCTGGATTGTTGATTGCTTCAAAAGATCAACTAATTAACTCCACTCAATACCTGCTCAATACTTCAAGTTGTGTTCAGAAGCTTATCTAGTGTCATTTATTTTGCTAGAATAATAAATCTGTGTTCAGTACCATGACTTTGGCTATGGGCCTTTTTTTTTTTCTCTACCTTCCTTTTTTTTTGTCTATTATTTTGATCCTTTCTTTCTTTCTTTCTCCTTTTCTTTTCTGATGTCTTTTACTTTGTTAGACTTTTCTTGCTGGTTCTCGATGGCATTTGTGGGTTTTGTCTTTAGCGTACAGCCTACCTAGACTTGCTTGGGACTAAAAGGCTTTGTTGTTGTTGTAATAAGTTTGTCATCTATTTATTTTCCTTCACACAGAGTCCATATTCCGTGTATGCATACTCAATATCCCTCTACATCCCTGCATCCTGCGATAATTGTTTTGTCCTGCTTGTGCTACTCTTAATATTATCCAAACTTTTAGACCTTATTCAGCTCTTTAACAATTTTTTTTTATTCGCAAACAGATTGCATTCATATCTGTTGTTTATCCGGCCCTTGTACTGGCTTATATGGGGCAGGCTGCCTTTATTTCACAACATCACAACTTTGAGAGTAGCTATCACATTGGATTCTATGTGTCTGTACCAGGTATTTTCTTTTGTTTGTCTTTGTCGTTGTTAGTAAAGGAATTGATAAGTAAATCATTCCCAAAAAGATCTTCATGTTTCGGAACTCGGAAGCATTGACATATGTAACTCTATCTCTCTAGAAACACTCAGATGGCCAGTTCTAGTGATTGCTATACTAGCAGCTGTAGTTGGGAGTCAAGCGATTATCACTGGGACCTTTTCAATTATCAAGCAGTGCTCTTCATTAAGTTGTTTCCCTGGTGTGAAGATTGTGCACACATCATCCACAGTGCACGGTCAGATATACATACCTGAAATCAATTGGTTGCTGATGATACTCTGCCTGGCTGTTACTATTGGCTTCAGAGACACAAAGCACTTGGCAAATGCACAAGGTATGAATCAAAGATCACATTCATGTAATTCTATACTAGCTAACAACTGCAGCTACCTGTAGTACTTCTTTCATAGTTTGAACTGAACCTCGCATCTAATTTGTTGTTGTCTCTCTGCAACTTCTTGATACAGGGTTGGCAGTTATAACTGTTATGCTTGTCACCACATGCTTAATGTCACTGGTTATTGTGCTTTGTTGGAACAAGAGTATCTTCTTTGCCTTTGCTTTCCTTATTTTCTTTGGCTCAATCGAAGTACTCTACTTCTCAGCCTCCCTTGTCAAGTTTCATGAAGGTGCTTGGGTTCCTATTACCCTTTCCTTCATATTTATGATAGTCATGTGTGTGTGGCGCTATGGCACAATAAAGAAGTATGAGTTTGATGTGCAAAACAAGGTTTCAGTAAACTGGCTCTTAAACCTCGGTCCTTCACTGGGCATTGTTCGTGTTCGTGGCATTGGGCTCATACACACAGAGCTCATGTCTGGGATTCCAGCCATTTTCTCCCACTTCGTGACCAATCTGCCTGCTTTTCACCAGGTACATTACCACATGTTTCCTATGTAGAGTGCATCATATCATATTCATGAGCATATCTGGCAATAATACTTTGCATTTTGTCTAAATCTTAGTAAATTACATCAGTACACTATTCTATTTGTGGATCTAACTTGTAGAGTCCTCATTTATTGTTTTTAATCAGGTACTGGTCTTCCTTTGTGTTAAATCAGTTCCGGTGCCACATGTTGAAACTGAAGAGCGCTTTTTGGTGGGTCGCATTGGTCCAAAAGAGTACAGGCTGTATAGGGTCATTGTTAGATATGGGTATCGTGATGTGCAGAAGGATGATCTAGAGTTTGAGAAGGAGCTAGTCAGCAGTATTGCAGAGTTCATCCGCAGCAGTGGTGAGTATGACAAGAATGGCTTTGTGGAGGACACAGACAAGGCATATGAGAAATTGGCTCCCATCAGTACTGGAATTCCGTTGTGGGAAGAGAATGGAGAAGCTGCTGATGTGTCAGTATCACCCCATAAAGAGGTAGACCAACACAATGTAGCACCAAAGCAGAAGAAAACGAGGTTTGTGATACCAAAGAGTGCCCAGGTGGACATTGAGGTACGCCGCGAGCTGCAGGAGCTCATGGATGCGAGGGAGGCAGGTATGTCCTTCATACTGGGGCACTCATACATGAAGGCGAAGAGCGGGTCAAGTTTCATAAAGCGAATCGTGATAAACTTCTTCTACGAGTTCTTGAGAAAGAACAGCCGTGGTCCTGCATACGCTGCTAACATACCTCATGCCTCGACCCTGGAGGTGGGAATGGTCTACCAGGTCTGATAGCAGCTGTATAAAGGTAGCTAGAGATGAGATGGTGTTTATCCACCTGTATATATATCCCGTTGTTGCCGATACCGTTAACACAATGACAGAAGTAGAGACCTTGGAGCACAGCACGGGCCAACAAACAGCTGCTGATCTTTGGAGAGCCCAACCAGAAGTGTGCATTTTTGTCTGTAAAGCCTTTGTTGTGCCGGTCTATGTTTTGCTTTGTTTTGGATACGTTTTCTGTTATTGTTGAGGTACTTATGAAGCTGTAAGTCTGTAAGGGTGACTAGCACAATAGCATTTTCTTTTTCTTTTTATGTTCAGCAACTTTTATGTTTTGCCCCTTTTCTGTAGTTCAGACTGTACAGACAAAATTACATTAACTCAGATTTAGCAGTAGCCGCCTGCTTCCATTCTACTAGTTGTATGCTTCTTGGGCCTACGGCCGTGTGGCAACTCTTGCTTTGGGCTCATAGACCTATAGTTTTCTTAGGGCCCGCCCACAAACTAAACGCGAGTCAGGCGGCGTGTCAATCATCACCATCTCCGTTGTGTGGGCTCTGCGCGGCCGATACGCGCGAGTCAGGCGGCAATCATTTCGGACCCCGGATCCAGCACTTTTGTTTCCTCGTGCACATTCACTTTCTTGGTTAGCAAAAAGTGAGAACAGAAAGCTTGATGAAATGTGAAGAATCTAGTTGCAAGATGAGTCCAAATTGCAAGAAAATTCACCGCATTCAAAGCACCTTCGTGCAAGAAGGCAGCAATTTACCATGGTTCATTTTCATTCTAGTGCGGATGAGCTGGAAATGCTCGAGCACGAACTGTCCTGCACCTTCCTATCGTCTTTTCTGCATCTGCCTACCAAATCTGCGCCATGCTGGTTAGATCCAGTCCAGCATCTGAAACGACACAGCAGCAACCCGTGCCGCTGAGTAGTACATGGTAATTTCCTCCTCCTCGTCCCCATGCTCTAATCCCTGAACTAATCAATAGTGGATAGATCCACCAACTGTATTGGCTCTTCGGACGCTCAGGTGACAATCCACTCCCCTCGCCAGATTTCCGTGTCGCAACGTATGTAGCATAGCAAGCAGTAGAGAGGCGCATCATCAGGAAAGGATGAGTGGCCTTTTCACCTTTAGTTTAACCCTTTGGAACCTTTTCCAGGCCCGGCATCATCTTTTAAGTGTTTCGTCGCGACGGCGACGACAGGGGAGAAAAAGGTAGCGGACAAGACATCTTCCGCCACGCCGGAACAAGCGACCTCACATGGCGCCCATGGATCGCCGTGGCGCGCGTGCGCTCTGCGTCGCTCCTGAAAGTGAAAGGACCCGCCCGGTCGCGCCTGTTGCCATGTTGGCACGGAGAATCAGTGAGGAGTGTGAGGCAGCCAGCGAGCGACCACAACGCAAGAAGATGAGGGAGGCCACCGATCTTTCACGTCATGGGCTCATGGCGCACGGACCAGTGGGGGTGTGCCATGTGAGCTCCGGTTCCAATTCCAGCTCGTTGCATTGCACGGCTGCTCACCTGGCGCCCAGTACATCTGGAACGTTCGGCAATGAAATCTCTCATATTTTTCAGTGTCACTCTACTGTCTACTCCGTCCGTGGTCGTGCCGTCGTGGTACTAAACACGGGGTGAATTTTCTTTTCCGGTTCTGTACGATGGTCGTAGGAACATGCGCGGAAGCAGAGCGAAACCGCTGCGGCGGGCACGGGGCGCGTTGGAGCGCGTGAATTGGTTGGCAAAAGGATGGGCACACGCATGGAACGGCTCCTAAGATTTCTCGCTCCTTTTCCTGCTTCTCGTCTGTTGTAAAACGTACCCGGAAAACTCTGCAGCTTGCCCGGCAAAGCTAGGTGGTATACGCAGCAGCGCTGCAAAGTTGATGCTGGGAAAAAAGTTTGTCGAAATCCAAGTTCGTCAGGAATTTAAATCAAAATCCCCTCTTTCAGCTTGCCGATCGATCTAGTACTACATCTTGGCGGTCAATTTTCAAAATGTGATTCCAACGACCCTCCATTGCTGGAGCTTTTCAATATCGTACCGTACGCTCATTAAAATACGTGGGTAAAAGGTGAAGTAGTACTGTACTTGAGCAACGTTCCTGTTCTGGAGGAGTAATAAAAAAAGGTGCTTAAATCTTAAGCTACTTTCCGGATTTTTTAAAATCACAAGCCACTTTGTAAATTGTACTCCCTCAATTTATATTTACATGTCATTCTAAGGTTTTTAATTTTTCTATAATGACATATCATTCTCGCTTTTCAATGTATTTTTCTCTCTTCCCAATACAATATTCTCTTTTCCCTATATCTCTATCTCTTTTCTTCTCGTTTTTAGTATACCTATCTTTTTACTTCTCCTTATTTTCCGTACTCCACTCTAAAATAATATCTAAATATGAATGAAGGGAGTATACATTTATTACACCAGCACCTTTCCGGATAGTATTTAGTAGTATGGAATAAATGAAAAGGATTTGTTTTAGAATTCCACTACCAAAAGAAAAAATAATTCTAAAAGGGCTGCGGTACTCGAAACCCGGGATGACGAGCGAGCAACCCACTGCACGTGACCCTCGCCACTCCACTCCTCACATCAGTCAGTCTCTCGCCGGGCGGGGGGACACCCGACCACCGTCACGCCTCCCTCTCCTCTAAAACCCCAGGAAATTGCAGCCGCAGCCCGCAGCGAACAGCCCAACGCCACCTCCGCGCTTGTCTCTTTTCCCCCACTTGTTCAATCTCCCCTCTCCCCACCGGAGCGCAAGGGATTCTTGGTGGTTTTCCCCACTCCTGGTCCTCGATCTGAGCGTTCTTCTTCCCTGATTGCTTGCTTCCCCCTTCTCTCTCTCCGGTCAGATGGGCGTCTGCGCTACCCGCGGCGTCTGAATCTCCCGCTACTGTGAAGTTCCCTCGCTTTTTTTTTTCCCCTGAAGCTGCCGGGTGGGTCCAGTAATGGCGGCCAAGGGAGGGAGCGCGAGAGGAGACCTCCCGGTGACGGCGCTGCTGGTGGCTGCGCTCCTCGTCGGCGCACTCGCCCCCGCCTCCGCGTCCTCGTACCCCCAAAGTGAGTGCGTGAGCCAGCGAGGGCTCTTTTATTTCGCCATTTCTTTCCGCTGCGTTTTCTGATGGGTTGTTTTGGTTTTGGTTGCCGTCGCAGAGGTGGTGAGTGGGTTCCTCTCCAATGCGGCGTCGTCGGTGGTCAAGCGGCTCTGGTCGCTCAAACCCACCTCCAAGACAGGTGAGTAGCTGCCGCAATCTCTCCGATTCTCTCTTGATTTGGCTCTCTTAATACTATGTAATAACGAGTTTGCTCGTGGTGTTGGCAGCAGCGAGCGGCTCCAAATCCATGGTGAAGTACGAGGGCGGGTACACCGTGGAGACGGTCTTCGACGGCAGCAAGCTGGGGATCGAGCCCTACTCCGTCGAGGTCACCCAGGGCGGCGAGCTCCTCGTCATGGACTCCATGAACAGCAACATCTACCGGATGACGCTGCCGCTGTCCCGATGTAAGTGCGCTCCTTCCTTCCTTCCTTCCCCCGCTGCTAGTCCCCCCTGAATCCGGCATGTTTTGGTGTTACTTCCCCCCGTGGGGCTCTGCTAATTATATGCTAGTGTGAGGTATTTGGTGGCGTAGGTGGTGGGTTGGTCGGTGTCATGAATTTCGGCCCGCCGTACTCTTTTCTCTTGATTGCGATGGGTTTGGTAGCTTGCACCTTGCGAATTTGCGATGTAGCCTTCGGAATGCCATTCAGTTGATTTTGGCTACTTGGTCACTTCCTTTTTTTTTTTTTTTTTTTTTTGGTAGTTTGCCCTTTTAGAAATGGGGTCTAAAAGATCGTAACCATTTAAATCGGTTGCTTACCATTTCCCGAAAGCTTGTGCTAGTAAATTCAGTTAAGGTGATGCAATAATTGTCCCATAATTCTTTAGTACTGAAAAGGACATCATGACATGTTCATATCCTAGTCTTTGATATGGCCACTTTCCATATACGGCTATGCTGAATCCTCCAATTTCTCTTGCATTTTCTGCAAGGCTATCCTGAATTCTGGGCTATGCTGATATGAGAAATTGCATTTTCTGTAAGGCCGCCTGTGAGGCTACGCTGCAATCTCCATTTACATGTTAAAATATTCTAGACTTTGATATGGGGTGGTTGTTTTACTTAGCAGCTGGTGACTTTGGGCTTTGCTGAATTTTTCTGTTCCATCTTCTGAAAAATGGGCTTAACGATGCAGATAGCAGGCCGAAGCTTGTCGCTGGTTCCCCAGAAGGATTTCCTGGTCATGTTGATGGGAAGCTGCGGGAGGCGAGGATGAACCATCCGAAGGGATTTACAGTGGACGACAGGGGTAACATCTATGTGGCTGATGCCATGAACATGGCTATTAGAAAGATCAGTGATACAGGTAAGCTAAAATGTCCTGTGGTGTAGGATGCACATGCTTTTGTCTGTTCCTTGAGCATCCTATGTTTGCCTTTTGGTTTTTGCTGGTCATTTACTGACTGCATTTGAACAGAGAACGCCTGCTGTACAATGTGACAACTGTTTACTGAGCTCGAGTAAAAATGCCTAGAGTCTGGTCTGTACAAGGCATTGTGTCTAACAGATGAAACATTAATCTGAGTGTTAATTGCTATTTTTATCATTTTACTTTTTTTACCTTTTCTGAATTTGTACCACTTGGTTTGTAGAAATGGGAGAGAAATATCCTTTTGGGCAAAAAATTATTCGGAATGGAGCAGCATTGGGTTTTCAAAAGGCAGTAGCGAATAACACAACTGTAGTTTAGAATTCAGACTTAGCTACTCCTGGATGTTCAAAAGCTACACAGAATTTTTTTAATAATTGAAAGAAACATGTGTTACTGACTTTTTTTTTTTTGGATTGTGACAAACTGAATATATTCCCAATATTATTGCAACACTGAGACTTCATCTTAAATTAGTTTGAGACTTGATCTTGAATGAGTTTGATTTTTAGAAAGGTTCAAAGTTTGATGCTATACTATCATTGTACATACTTTTTGTTATCTAAACTCTAGTAACTGAACAAGGAATTAACATATTGTGTCTGATTTCCAGGGGTTACGACTATTGCTGGGGGGAAATCAGGCAGAGGAGGGCATGTGGATGGACCAAGTGACGAGGCAAAATTTTCTACTGATTTTGAAATCCGTTACATTGGCAGTAGCTGCTCCCTTTTGGTAATTGACAGAGGAAACCAAGCCATTCGGGAGATACCGCTCCACTTTGACGATTGTGTATACCAGTATGAAGCTGGTTTTCCTCTAGGTATTTTATATTTTGTTCCATATTCTACAATTATTACAGACCTGAAAACCTACTGTTGAAAGTTGAAACTGACTGCCTAAATCTGCTGTTTAAGCTCTTTACCCTACTCTATAATATAACTGATTACATTAAGTTTTGATGCCCACAGGAGTTGCGCTACTACTTGCTGCTGCATTCTTTGGCTACATGCTTGCATTGCTCCAACGCCGGGTTTTAGGAATGGTATCAACTGAAGATGTAAGTATCAGTGTTTAACGCTGCCTTTATTTTGTGAATAAAAAACATAACAAACAGTCCCTGACAGATTGGCAGAGTTAGCAAACAAGGTTATGGCTACAGTGGACCACTAGACTGCCGTGTAAACCCGATAGCCATCAGTCGTTTGTCTCTTTGGTACTAGTGTCCATCATCCTTTGGCCTCAGCCTGCCTGGGACAGTACAATGTTTTTTGCACTTAGCCACAGAGCCCAATAGCTGCCAGCGTATGTGCACATGCACTTATTGAAGCATTCTAATTGAATGGTTGATACATCATATATAGAATTTGAATGTAGTATACTAATTGACCGAGTCAATTTTAATCGGTGTTGAAAGTTCTATATATCTACAATAATGCTATTTAAATTGCTCAATTTAAGCAAGATAGGACACCTTGGTTGCTTATTGGTAACTGAATTGTGAACTGTAAAAGTTGCATGACGTCTAGATATTTGTCAAATATCTGCAAAAAGGATAATAGAAGGAAAACTAAAGTACGGAGTAATTGTTTTGTTTATCCTGCGTCGGATTGTTGTTCTTTCATCTAGAAACTGGTCCACATGCTATTCGAATTTGTCATCTAGTAGTTGTTTATAATGGGAGATTCATCAAATATCCAAAAAAAAGGATAACAGAATAAAAACTAAAGTAAGAGTAATAGTTTTGTTCATCCTGCTTCTGATTGCTCTTCTTTCATTGAGAAATAAAACATTACTTGTCTACACATGCTATTCAGATTTGTCATGTAGTACATTAGTTTTCAAACTTGTTTTGAGTGCATATTTTACCATGCAGGAGCAGCAGCAGCCTCAAAGTCCGGTAAAAGCTAATCTGTCGAGTATCCCGCCTCCATACCAGAAGCCACTGAAGCCTTCCCTTCGCCCGCCGCTAATACCAAATGAGGATGAGTCTGTGAAACAAGAAGATGAAGAGGGGTTCTTCTCCTCCATTGGTAAATTCATCGGAGGAGCAAAATCGTCAGTTGCAGAGATCTTTGGTGCAGCATTTTTCAGGAAGAAACGTGTAAACGTTCATCATCAGCTGCTGCAAGGTAGACCAAGCTCCTGGGCAGTGCAAGAAAGCTATGCCATCCCGCGTGACGAGACCCCTCCGCCACTGGATTCAAGAACACCGACACCTCGCAAGAACTACGCCTTCATGTCAAAGGAGCCGGAAAAGATCCACCACATCCGGCACGGTCGGCCTCATCAGTTCAGTAGTGGCTGGACTGGAGAAGCGCCTCAGCAGCAGCAGCAACCCCAACAACAACAGCCGCAGCAAGTGCATCACCAGCAGTACCTGCAGCATCATCACAGGCAGTACTCGGCAGGACCGCAGACCTTCTACGAGCCCAGCTGCGAGGCAACAAAGGAGATCGTCTTTGGGGCCGTGCAGGAGGGGGACATCAACCGCCGTGCTGCGGAGGTCAAGGCCGTGAATCACGGTGACGCGCTGTACGACCAGAACGGGCTGCGGTACCGCAACAATTACATGGGTTACAGCGGCAAACACCAGTAGATGAAGATGAGCTGCTTCGCCTCCAGTCGCTTGACTGGAAGATTTGTTGTCTCCGTTTAGTTCCGTTGTACTACCAGTAAGAGAAGAGAGTAGCTAGAGAAATGGTGGAAGTACCAGTCTCCTCCTGATCGACTCGTGCAACGGAGGAGCTGGGTTTTTGTAGAAGAGCGTCGTGTGATCTCGGTTCCTGGAACTCTTGCTGACAGTGAGATATATATATATACTCCGTATGTATGTAAGTGAAATGCATTTCGACCTGATGATTGTGGCCGTGGGCTCGTTCCTAATAGTTCCCTAGGGGCGCTCTACTGTATGATCTCCAGCTGTTGGAGGCACCACAGGCACAGTGGTTGGACATGTGCCGTGGCGTGACTCGTGGCGTGGGTGGGAGGCAGGCTGAGACGCTGCGCGATTTGCTCATGTGCTCGACCGATCCTAACTTGCTAGTGTTGGACATTTTTTACTCTTGTCGGTCACGTGGATCATATATGGCGATGATTTCGGCTTTTGAATGCGCCGCCTTGTGTTCCATTGCTACGGGTCACAGGCTTCGCTGGATGGCACGGTTGCAGACGGCGGAAGCGCGGGGCGACAATTACGTGGGGATGCATCCGGCGTAAACTTGCAATGACAATTAATATTTGTGTGTAGTTGCGCTGTGTTTTTCCCTTTTTTTTTTTTTGGCTTCGTCTGTATTGGTGACGCCAAAACATGTGATGCTTGTTCTTCTGGATCTCCCTGCCACTAACCTCATGCACAGGTATACACCAACCAGCTACTGTCCGACTTATGCAGAGGTCATGGTGCGCACGTCCTCTGTGGCTGGCACGGCACGGCACATGCTACCCTGAAGCCGGCGGCCCGGGGCACCCGCCCTACGCGATGGCGGACCCTTTGCTCTATCACGCGGCTGCAATCATGTGTCCCATGACCGACGGCAATGGCGATGTCAAGCGACAGAATCACGTGTTGCATTTGATGAAGACGAACCCTCAAAGCGGCAGCAGCGAAAGATCCAGAAAATCTTTACATCACCTCTTATTTCATATATTTTCATGTGGCCTCTATTCCACAGATACGAAGTATGACGAAGCCTGTATTCTCCGAAATGTCCAAAAGCAAGATAGGCATGACTGAAGATATGACAACCTATAGTGTGCAACCAGAAAACATTAATCCTGTTATCTTCTCAGCCAAATCTATGATCTCATTGCTGTAGACTAGAAAATGGTACATCAACAGTTCAACTTACATTTCAGGTGTTTCAGCTACACGTGCCAATATTTAAAAACTGCAGTCATCATGTTACATATCCCACCACGTTACACTAGAATGGTGATCACACTGCAAAACTGAAGAAAAGTACAAGCACAACTTGAAGATCCTCCTCGCTCATTTATGTTGGCTTGAAGAATCATTATCTTCTTTCTTGCAGACCAAAGTAGACAAACTGATCTCATTTTCGCCTATCCTTTGCCCTCTTCAGTGTTTTTTTACCCTTGTTCTTCCACTTCTGGTTGCCTCCTGGCGTACGACTCTCCTGAATTTCTCGTACCTTACGCTTCCTGCATTTTGGTAGACACCAATGTCACATTCTGTTTCAGAAAAAGCTCTAGATACTTGGGAAAAAGATCTGGCACATATGACCGTGGCCTGTTTTATTCTTTTCTCGGACTGAAGTTCATTTTCAACAAATCAAAGAAGATGAAGAAAGAAGGAATATAATACTATATCACTATTACTTGAACTCGAGTCTATCATGGGGTAAAAAGAGATACATGCTTGAAGCTTGGTCATTGTTCTGGTGGTTCGTTTGAGTTAACAAGAAATCCATATTGAAATATCAAGGCTCTATGGTCCACAAATTACATGGATTATGTGTTGAAGTACAACTAGATGCAAAATTCTCAGATAGTGCTGGGTAAAATTTCATCAATCCCCAGGAATTTGAATGGCAGTACACATACAGGAAAAAAAAATTACAAGAAGATTGAGTCAACAGTAAGTTTATGTATGTAAATACAAAAGTAGGATGTGCGTACCGGTAGCTCTTAAGAGCTGGATCAGATAACATCTCATCAACCAATGTTGTCTTCCTCTCCTTCTTTGTCAGCCTACTTGAGTAGAACTCAGATGCAGGCTCAATGATTGTACCAATCTAAAAGCCAACATCAAAGCATAGCATTTAGTAGGATGCCCTTTCAGCACATCAGCTACCAAGGAGGATGTGATTTTACCACGCACTGGGAAAATCAAAATTTTGAATATCGAAGGTTGATCAGGTTACTTACCTGGAAGTACTTGGGAAGGGCCTTGGACTTTCCTGATCTCTTGAAGTGCCTTTTCGGGTCCATAACATGCCTCAACTGCAAAACAGAAGGCAAACATATTTCACATGAGTACATGTGTAAATGTTCAACACTGAGTAGAGAGTTTGAGATCGTCACATTCTACACTGTATCTCAATTCACAAGTGCAAATGTTCCAAATTATGTAAAAAATAAACGGTTCTAATCAGATTATAATGCTGTCAAAGTATCATTCATAGATGGCGCATATTGTCATAATACAAATACAGGAGTCGTATCATAGCTCAATAAAGCTGTGGATGTTGGATCATAGTTTTTTTTTCTCTTCTATTGAGTGATAAAGGGAAATAAACTCCTAGTTAAAATGCCCTATGTTGACATTACTACACACCTATTCAGAGGCAGCTGCTTTAAAGATACAAATGTTGCTTCCAATATTTTTACAAGAAGTTGTCTGTTTTGCAGGCAGATACTAAGTCATACTACTTCTACGAATCATGTAACCCGCTCAGAAGTTACTCCATACCTGCAAAACCTCGAGATCTTTCTTCAACTCGGGAGTGATTGTCGGCGCCGGCATGTCAAACCTGAACAACGAACCATAAGCAGCCGCCCATCAAACTTCAATGATGCCTCAACCAAACAGGCCGATAGCAGATGGAATCAGAGAGTGACGAAACTCACCAGCCCTTGCCGGAGGTGTCCTTGACGCTCTTCTTAACAAGCTTGTTGATCTTCTTGGGGTCCCTCGGGGGCACGAACAGCCCGTCCACGAGCTCGTTCGCGGGCTTCCAGAGCGACGCCTGAACGGAGCTCGGCTTCAGCGCCGGGCCGCCCTTGCCGCTGCTGCTGCCGACGCCGCTGGTGGTCGGCAGGGACGGCAGCTTGGGCGCCCACGAGAGGCCGATCGGCGCCACCGCCTCCGACATCGCTTTCCACTCTCCACGAATCGAGCTGCTTACCGAGTCTGTCGCGTGGGTGCTGGGGTTCGTGGCTGCGCGGCGGAGGTGGGGCGCGACCGCGCGAGAGAGAAGGCAGCGAGGCGGCGCGGCCGCCGTTGCAGGGAGGGACTGGAGTACTAGGGTAGCCGACTAGCCGGATGCGGAGGGAGTGTTTGGTGGGCCATTCATTTGTTTCTGCTTAGGTTTGGGCTGCCACGTGGGAAATATTGTGGCCCAGGAAGATTCGTGGGCCATAGTGGGTTCTAAGTGGGCCTAACCACCGATCCGCGGCCCAAAGCCGTTGCCCCGACCCGCGCCGCAGGCCGAACGTAGAGCAGTGTTTGGAAGCGGGCGGGCGGCCGGGAGGAGAGGAGAAACACCGGCGCCGGCAGCGTGCTCACCGCCGGTTCGTTGTGCACGAGCGAGATGAGAGAGAGAGAAAAGAGCGACTGAAGTTTCCTTCTTCATTCATTGCCAAAAAGAAAAAAAAAATACAACCATCCGTTCCTCTTCTTTTAACTCGCTGCAACAATTACTTGGCCTGCTTATGGCAGTTGTCCTAAAAATTTTGTTTGAGTAGCACACACCAAAGCTCCACATCCGAGTGATTAACCAACGAATTTCCACCAATGATCATGATCTTTTGAGTGTACGCGGTACTACCCGTCCGAGAAAATCCGCAATTGAGATGGAGACCATGTACGGCTAGGATACTTGTTACTGTGAAGGGGGGAATTGAAACTGACTCAGAAACTCAATTGGCTTCCGAGTTCCGACAAAACAGGAGGCGCCGCACTAACCCAACCGCGCGCCGCGTACGTAGCGAGGGCGGACACAGAATCACAGAGGGAGAGAACGCGACGCCACGCGGCGCGATCCCTCCCTCGCGGCTGGCGATGGGGTCGCTGCCGGTGAGCCTGCCGCCGCTGCTGGGCTCCCTGCGTTCGTCGGCGACGACGGACCAGCGCGGGGTGCACGAGCCGCTGCTGCCGCTCTCGTTCGACTGGGGCGTCCCCGCCGCCGGCCAGGAGGAGGTGTGGGGGCAGGCGGCGGAGGGGAAGAAGGGCTGCGGCGAGCGGTTGTGGGGGGCGGCGCGTGCCGCCGCCGCGGAGATGTGGGCGTTCGCGCGCAAGGACCCGCGGAAGCCCGTGTTCGCGGCCAAGGTGGCCACGGCGCTCGCCTTCACCACGCTCCTCGTGTTCCTAGGCGAGCCCAGCGACATCGCCAGCCATTCCATCTGGGCCATACTCACCGTCGTCGTCGTCTTCGAGTTCAGCATTGGTATGTCGTTGCTGCCTGCTTCCTTCACTCACCTCCGGATCGCCGGCACTCTCCCGGTCTCCCTTTTTCAAAATTTCTTTTCAAGCTACGTCGTCGCTGTCACCATGACAGTTCACAATGAATTTTACTGAATTCTCTCCTGAAGGAGGATTATACCCAATTAATTGAAGAACAACACCATTTATCATTAAGATCATGGCATGAAATCTTGAAAAGAAAAAAAAACATTATCATTGAAATGCAGACATGTCAAAAATTTCAGATAACTTTTCATCTCATTTGGAAGCTTTGTTAACCTACTAGTATGTTGTACAGATAAATAAATTCTCTATATTCGTCTTTTTTATACTACTCATATGTCATATGATTAGCAATTAGCAAGTTTTTTTACCCTAATTGCTCATGCAACATCACACTTGTTCAATCTCTGATCCAGTTTCGTTTACACAGGCGCAACCTTGAGTAAAGGGATGAACAGAGGACTGGGAACTGTTACTGCAGGTGGGCTTGCTCTGGCAGTGGCCGAGTTGGCGACACAGATGGGAAAATATAACATGGTGTTCCTCATTATAAGCATCTTCATTGTAGGTGGGTATTATGAAGTGCACTATTCATCCTACATAATTGTCACATTTCAATGCATTTGATTCACTGCTCCTTTTTTTTTATTATAATAAATACTTTTCGATTGCTAGCGTTTGGCGCAACCTTGACGAAGCTCCACCCAAAGATGAAACCGTACGAGTACGGACTTCGTGTATTCCTGCTGACTTTCTGCATTGTTACTGTCTCTGGATACAAAGCGGGGAAATTCACATCCATGGCTATAAGTAGATTTGTGTTGATTGCTGTCGGGGCTGCTATCAGTCTCAGCGTCAATATTTGTATATATCCAATCTGGGCAGGAGAGGATTTGCACAAGTTGGTTGCAAAGAACTTTTCTGGTGTCGCAAAGTCATTAGAAGGTGAAATCATCATTGAATTAAGAAGTGTTTCCCCTTTTTACTTCTGTTTCTATCCTCATGCAAAATCAACTTTATTCACCATTCTAGGATGCGTTGATGGATATCTGAGATGCATGGAATATGAAAGGGTTCCATCGAAGATACTCACTTATCAAGCATCTGATGATGATCATCTATATAGTGGGTATAGGGCTGCAGTTGAGGCAACGGCACAAGAGGAAACCCTGGTTTGTTCTTCCTCCAAATGCAACACTTGTAAGATTCGATTTTAGAATTTTTGACAAGGGTGATGTCTTGTACTACTTGTAGCTAGGATTTGCTATATGGGAGCCACCTCATGGACCTTACAAGATGATGAAATATCCATGGAGGAGCTATACCAAAGTTAGTGGTGCATTGAGGCACTGTTCCTTCGCAGTCATGGCGCTGCACGGGTGCATACTTTCAGAGATTCAGGTCTGTGCATCTCAACTGAGCAAAAAAATGATATGTTGAGTTATAAAGTTCCTTGCTAATTTTCTGCTTCCGAATTTCAGGCGCCAGCCGAGAGCAGGAAGGTGTTCAGTGCTGAGCTTCACAGAGTCGGCCAAGAAGGAGCTAAAGTGTTACGCGAGCTTGGGAATAACGTCAAGACGATGACGAAATTGAGCTCCTCGAACATTCTTGCCGAAGTCCATCTTGCAACTGAAGAGCTGCAAAAGAAGATTGATGAGAAGTCGTATCTTCTCGTCAACAAAGAACGATGGGAGGCCAGGCGGGAGCACGAAGGGATTGAACAAACTGCCGACGCCGCAGATGCTGCTGACAACGAAAACAGGGATGAATGGCACGACCACACCGTTGTCCATCTTGGAGCAGCGCACAACTCAAACAGCTTCACTTCGAACCCATTCCTCGGCAGATTACATTCAGGATCAACGGTGGACGGCTTGTTTAAATCGCAGTCATCTTGCCCGGCTAGACATTCATTCCATCCGGGCCTGCCGTTTGAAGTTGTTCAATCAAGAACATACGAGAGCGCAAGTGCCTTGTCACTGGCTACTTTTGCTTCTCTTCTCATCGAGTTCGTTGCACGGCTCCAGAACCTCGTTGATGCGTTTGAAGAGTTGAGTGAAAAGGCTAACTTCAAGGACCCTGTCGAGGAACCTTCTGCGATCAACAGGGAGACTTGTTGGGTCATTAGAATTTGCAAACTACTTTGATTGAACAGATGACAGGTGACAAGAGATCGACTCAATTTTGTAAGACGAATGAGCAACCAAATGTGCACTAACCGAGTTGCTAGGAAATGTTCATAATGTAACTTGCATATGACGCGGAGGATACAGTATATACTTATATACAGTACTGACAAATACAACATACAGTAGGTTTATGACAGAGATAAGGTACATATGGGCAGCTGCTATTTAATGAGAAATTCAAATAGTACACACTACATAACATATACTACACAGTTTTATTGTTGTCACAGGAAAAAGGGAAAGCCCTTTTGTGTCTGTGGCTTGGTGCAGTCTGAATTTGCCCATCCAATCTGGCTCCGTTGATTGTCATACACAACTAACTTGCCGCGCAGAGAAACATCTACATGGAACAACAAGAAACAATCATTCAAATTTGGAGATATATCAATGCTAGGTTCAGGGAAACAGGTAACAAACAAAATCAAAATGCTAAAGAATAAGGGACTTGCTAATTTTCAGTTGATTGAAAGTTTGGGCAGTTTTCAATCACCGCTTTGAGCCATCGGATCTAGATCCAATGGTTCACGATTATTATACAAAAAATCCTATAAAAGAAAAATCAAAACACAAAGTAACAAACTAGTAATTGAAAGCTTTCAGTCGATTGAAAGCTAGAAAACATGAAAGAATAAAGAGCCTTTTTTTTACAAGTAAGAATAAAGAGCCTTAATTATACCTCCAACTACAATGGTTGACCCCAGATTTATCTCTGTTCCATTGAGAAGCCCCAGACAGACATTTCCTTTGTCCTGGAAAGGGCCCAACAAGAAAAAGCATATAAACAAAAAAATTATATAGAACACCAACCAATGGCTGGAGGAGCTAACATTAATTTAGGAAGAGCGCAAATGAACGTACGCTAATGATCAAGTAATCCTCAGGAGAAATAGTGAATATTTTGGACATGACAAGCCATTTTCTTCCAAAATGAAGGTTCAGGGGCTTGAATAGCTGTTTGACATCTTCCAGATACCTGGAGATCAAAATATATTTAATCCGAATGTAGTTTCTGCTATGCAGTGTGGCCTGCCAAACTTCCCTCTGAAGAGGCAATCTGTTACAGACTTATAGCTCACCTCACAGGAAAATCAGCTTTCCAGCATAAAGGTAATGTCCGATCTGAGCTATCTTGGACAAAGCCTAGGGCAGCATATTTAATCTGTGAACCAAAGAAAGAGTAAGACAATACTGAATGCAGTGATCCTTATGAACAACTGTTAGAAATACTCACAGCAGCAACAAGGTTTTCATATATTTCATTTGGGAGGTATGTATATGAGCTTCCACTGTCAAAGATTACTTGAACTGAGTTTCCTATCTCCTCACGCACACTAAGCTGTCGATCTCCATATTTTACATTCTGGACCTCTGTGTGATACAAGTTACTGGAATTTGAGAAAAATAGAAATGTCATGACAAATATTGAAAATAATTTTTCTAAGATTCTTTTTTTTAGAATTGCCACATTGAAACTACAATGCAGCTCTGATAACGACGTAAAATCCAGAAGGGAAATAGTGGACGATCGCAGTACATGAAACATAAAATATCAAACACAGATGATAAGACTTACTCTGAACCACTTCGAGTAGAAGCCCATGTCATTCCCCATCTAGGTACATAATCATCACCCAGAAACATATAACCCCCACCACCTGTCTCTCTAGTGATACAATGACCAAAAACATTGGCAATAAGCCCTTGGCTAGCCAGCTGACTGGGAAGGCTTATCGCTGCACTACTAAGGCCAAGGATCCCATCTGTCTTTGCTGGTGAGGACAAAAGCTGGCCTTGCTGATCATATGCACACCTAGATTTTATATAGAGCAAAAGGTTAGACTGTCTGACATCGTATTCTAAAATATCATCAATGTATCAGATATCTGCTTCGACAAGGTTTAAAACATACCCGAAAACAAAATCTAGCTTTTCCCTTCCGCCATTGGTCGCGATCAGATGCATATCATCCCTTGCAAGCACACCCATTGAGGAGCTTTGGTCTGCATATTCAATCTCATAGTCACATTGCTTGCAGGTCTCACAGTAGTTCTGGTTACCTTGCAACTCTTGGCATAATAAATCCTTGGGAGGGACTATCTTTTCTTTTGCTGGCTTATATAAAGGATGAGGTCCCTGAAGTTACGAGATACATGCCCATCAGAGTACAGCTAAGTTGAAGAACAATAAGGCTAGTGGCAAATGAGTCTAACTATGATATCCATTTTGCTTTTCAGTAATATCCTAAGTAGTAAATGGCGATCCTAGTGTAGTTTTGAAAGTAAATTATTATAATCAGAATGGAGATATCTGATGTTTGATTACATACTTTTGCGCAGTTTGTACATGGTGCATCACACTGGACCCATGTCAAATCACTTCCAGTATCAACATCTAGAAAATATGGTCTTGGAGGATTGCCAACAAAGATAGATGTATAGTACTGGCTGCAGTTTGTGTAAGACAATATTAGCCTCAACAGAACAAGAATGGCATGCCACATATTATCATCTTGCATTTATGGTTAAATACTAGTACAAACACGACAACTGGAGTACACAGATTAATATATTACAAAGAGAATAGCTTCCGAAAACAGAAGTATTTTAGATTTTTGTCTCTCAACATAAGTCAGCAGGCAACAGGTCTTACTAAACTAAGGCAATTCCTGGCATATTTAAGAAGCAGAAAAAGTTTATGATCTAACAACAATAATCATGCTGTTAAACCTGAGTTCAGTGTTGACTAAACCAGTAAAATCTAGCAACATCTATGCCCAGTCTGATCATATAAACATTCAGGGGTTCCATGAGTTCACTAATAGCAAAAGTTCCCCCCAAAATCAGACCCATATAACAGTCAGACTGCAGTTGATCACCACAATCACCAGACCTAGTCCAATTTAGTCTGAAGTTTCTACTGAACAGAATCATAGTGGACCTAAATTTAGACTCGAAATCGGATCGAATGCCTGCACAATTGTACGCACCCATCAGGGAAGACATTGCCCTTGATCGGGAGTAAAGTCGTCGAGTTCGTGGTCGCCTTCTTAACCTCCATTTTGTTCCTCGCCTTCCCACCGCCGCCGTCGACCCTACTGGCGGCGAGCTTGACATCCCCGGACTCCCGCAACGCGCGGCCCTGACGCGCCTTGGGGTACAGCGGCAGCAGGAACGACCTGGTCTCGTTCCTCTCCGCCTCCTCCTGCTCTATCCCCAGGAACTGCACGGCCACGTCCGAGTAGAAGCAGTAGTACGCCGCGATCGCGAGCGCGCCCAGCACGAGCACCATGGCCCCCACCCGCCGCGGGGAGAGAACCCGCCTCGACCGCCTGACCCTCGCCACCGCAGGGTAACCCATCACCGGCTCCGGAGGCGGGGGCGGGGGCGGAGCGGCGGGATCATCGGTGTAGGTGAAAGCGGTGATGGTCTTGCCCTTGGAGGGCTGGTCCGGGGGAGGGAGGGTGATGATGACTACGCCGTGCATCTGCGGCGGCGGCGGCGGTGGAGGCGGAGGCGGTGGAGGAGGCATCTCCGTCGGATCCCGGCGGCGCTCCGGGGAGGCGGGGTCAGAGGAGGCGGCGCAGGCGAGCCATCGAAGGCGAGTGAGGACCGAAACCGGGATGATGATGCATGTGGGCCCGGGTTGGTGGTTTTGGTGTGCAGACTTGGAGGAGCTCGGTTCGCTGACCTTGACTTTCTAGACGGAGGGGTAGAAC
Organism: Eleusine coracana subsp. coracana; assembly: GCA_032690845.1. NCBI lineage: Eukaryota > Viridiplantae > Streptophyta > Magnoliopsida > Poales > Poaceae > Eleusine > Eleusine coracana. The sequence goes on from CM064420.1 coordinate 66,298,040, forward strand.
CGGAATTGTTTGCGGTATGTTATCGACGCGGATTGGCTTACGTAGATGACAATAACCTTCATTGAAATTTCCTCGATGCTCGCTAATGAGTGATTATTTTCCCATTGTTCCTCCCTATAATTAGTTCCTATATTTGTACATAGAACTGAAGAGTGAAGGGGCGTGTGATGACCAAGTCAGTAACACTGGTGCAATGCTCCATCAACGACTCAACGTGTTTGCTGCATAGAATCTACCCACCTTTTTTTTTTTTAGGGTTTAGAATCTACCCACCTATCCCTGTTGTTATTGGTGCTCCCAAAAACATGAAACTAAAATTCTATAAAAAATGAAACTAAAGAAAATAAACGCTGGCCCATTGGGCCGACATCACCTGGGATCCATAACAATGGAGGCCAGATATTTCTTCCGCGGCCCACAGAAAGATCGTCTTCCTCCCAACTCCCAAGCCACACCTGAAGCCGCTGCTCGCCGTGCGCCTTACGAGCGCGCCGCGCGCCTCACGAACTCGCTGCCGCGTTCCCCGCGTTCCGCTTCTAGACCACTTGTTATCATGCTGTTCATTCTTATTACAATTTTTCCTTATTCAGACTCATATATACTATTATGAACTATTTTTTCCTTATTCAAACTCATACATACTATTATGAACTATTTTTTTAAGTATGCATATATTCTAACTGCCTTTCATTCTAATAGCAAATTTTCCCACAGTTTTTGATAAGCTTTGATAAGTTTGGCACCTTAGGAACTGTTGGGTTCATTTGATGTTGCACTTCAAAATTAGCACCCCTGATTAAGAGGTGGAACTTTACTCAAAGAATATATGCTTGAAAGTTGAAACTTATATCTGTTTGCTATTCTCAACTTACAGAGATGCTGGGAGTATTGTCTGTGCGGCCGGATGTGGATGATGGATCAGAGAAGGATAATCACAGATCGAGCCTCAGAACATCTAACCTTGCAAGCATAAATGATGGCCCTTCTGTTCCTTCTTCAAGTGGGAAAAATGAGTTTTGGCTTGTCCGAATGGAAAAGCCTGGAGTTGAAGTCGTGACAAAGGCTCAAATGGTGGACCACTATACCCAAATCCTTATGAAAGTGTTGGGAAAGTATGAATATCATCAGTAACCTATCTACTATATTACTTACTACCTGTCTTCCCTGTGAGTGATAAGATTATTGTTGTGTCCAGTGAAATGGATGCCCAAGTTAGTATATATCACATTTCATGGGAGAGGGATTATGGTTTCTGCTGTCATATTGATGAAGAGTGTGCAAAGGAATTATCTGGTGAGCAATTTGGGCAATGATACTCTGCACGGAAAGTTTTGTTTATTTATTTCCTTCTTCGGATACATTAACAAATGAACTTTACATGCCAGATATTCCGGGAGTGTTATCTGTTCGACCAGATACAAATTTTGGATCAGATAACAAAGATTACAAAGGTTCTCACTCATCCCTTCTGATGAATTCCCACTCATTTCTTTCCGCCGTTCTCTTAATTTTATCCAGTTTTTCTGAGCAAGATTAAACTCTATCCTGGTTGTTCGTTCCTTCCAGTTCAATGTGCCCTTTCTGTCTGTTTAAGACGTATTGTGGTGCAATTTTACATTTGGGTAACGAGATATATACATACTTAGTGTTCTGGATCTTGGGTATTTAGAGGGATTACTCAACCATAAAAGGACCCTTTTGAACTTGTTTATGAAACAAGGTTTCCATTTTTCTTTTAATGCACAGAGGTTTCGGTTTTTTCTTAGATGAAGTCTCAAGTCTGTGTTTCCTAAGTCACATCACCCTCTAATGCCAATTCTTACTTCGTTCCAGCTAAAACTCTGTGATCTTTTTGCATCTCATTATTCTGAACTGATCAGCCATAAGAAGATTTGTCATTTATATCCCATTTGTTTGTTAGTCTTTAAATCACATTTGCTATGAGCATGTTGGTTTTGTTACACTTAGTAGACATTCCTAGTAGGTCTAGGGTACACCTACAGTTTTGAGTGTTCATGCCTTTAAGCGGGCACATAAACAACTAGATTGTAAATGCTATTGATGATTTCAGGTAATATTAACTTGGCATCATCAGAAGGGACTGAGGTGGCGGATGTCAAAACAAAAAGGCTCTTTGTTACTGGTAATGTACCTTACATGCATTTCAGCACATTTGTTGTCCAATTATCATTTGTGCTTTGTTACTGGTAATGTACCTTACATGCATTTCAGCACATTTGTTGTCCAATTATCATTTGTGCCCTTTTTTTGTCAGACTTAAGATGTTGAATCAATCTGAGTACTTGAAAACACAGTGCTCAGAACTTTTGGTTAGATGCAGGACAGAAATAGAATGGAATGTGTCAGTCTCTATCAGGAAATATGTGCAAGTCTAAGCTTTGGGGAAAAAACCAGGTCTATTTTGATCATGTTGTTCATGTTCTTTTTTGTACTATTCATGGCAGGGCTTTCGTTTTATACATCTGACAAAACTTTACGAGAAGCCTTTGAACCTTTTGGTGAGCTAGTTGAAGGTTTGTGATTGTACTGCAGGAAGTTGTACTCATTCATTCATCTCTTTGCATTTGAGGTGCTGATCCATTGAACTGCTTTATTGATTGCAGTGAAGATTATAATGGACAGGATATCAAAAAGATCAAAAGGGTATGCGTTCATAGAATACACTACTGAAGAAGCTGGAGGTGCTGCTTTAAAAGCAATGAATGGGCAGGTATGTTAAATCTGTTTTTGCCACTGCTATCGTTTTTAGGCATGAAGAATATTCGCACACCTTTTCAAACTCACGTTATGCTTTTATTTGCAGATAATAAATGGATGGATGATTGTTGTCGATGTTGCTAAAACCAAATCGAAAGACCGTCAGTCTGGTGGACCTAATCAAACATTTCGGCCAATGTATCATAGTAGATGACTGTTTAATGTAGAGAAATTAACAGCTGTAGAGTTCAGATCAGACAAGCGACGCCTAGTAAGGGGGCTTGGGGCATTTTGAGCTGCCTAGTCCGATTGTACTGTAGTATCCGCTAATTGCTGGAGGATGCTCCCGGCAAAATATGTAATAATTGCAGCTTGAGGGTACAATTACTAACATCCACTAAATCAATTTGTTCTTGTACACGAGTTTGAATCGATATTTTACATGATATGGATCTTATTATCAAATGGAACGCTCGATCTTCCTCCAATGAAAATGGTTATAATGTACAAGACGCAAAAAATCCTATGAGCAAAATTCACAGAGAGTGAATGTTTCAGACTCACAGGCAAACAATGTCAAATTAGGTAACAAATCTTCTAGCATCTGGTAAATACTCGCACTTTCCGTATGCAACTTGTCTGCAGTACTAAAGGAGTGTACATTCCCGTCTACCTCGATCCAGCTGAGCCCAGGTTTCTTCGTTGCTCCATGCTCCTCCATCCTTCTCCTCGTCTTCTTCAAGTCATCCCACTGTTTAGCTCCTGCATAAATATTCGATAATAGCACATATGAGCTGCCATGTGTTGGTTTTGCGTCTGCCAACTTCCTAGCAGCCATCTCTGCCATTTCAATATCGTCGTGGCTCCGACAGGCTGCGAGCAGTGAGCTCCAAATTACAAATCCTGGATCTTCTGGTAGATTGATGGCAAGATTAAAGGCCTCTTTCAACAACCCAACACGACCTAGAAGATCAACCAAGCAGCCGTAGTGTCGGATCGCTGGCCTGATGCCCATGCTCCTCATTAGGTTGAAGCACTTGAAACCTTCTTCAACAAGTCCGCCATGGCTGCAAGCATTCAAGACGGCCACAAAGGTGACACCATTAGGTTCAATGCCTAACTGCCTCATCTTGTTGAACAATCTCAATGCCATCTCTGGGTGACCATGTGCTGCAAAACCACTGATCACAGAGGTCCAGTGCTCCACATTCTTGTTGCTAATACTTGAGAAGCAATTGTGTGCAGCACCCATGCTACCACACCTTGTATACATGTTAATCAGTGCAACACCAAGAGCACCGTCAAGTGAGAACTCCCGGCGAATGGCATACCCATGAGCAGTCCTACCAAGTCCAAGCAGACCAATATCACGAACTGCTGACATGAAGCCGACCATCGTGGCCTCATCTGGCGCCAAACCATGAACTGTAGTCATCTCCACAAACAAATCCGCTGCCTCCTGCGCCCACCCGTGCCTCGCAAAACCAGCTATTACAGTGTTCCAAGAAACCACATTCCGCTCTGGCATTTCCACAAACACCTCCCATCGGCGTCCAAGTCACCGGCTCTGACAAGCGCATCAAGCAGCACGTTCCAGGAGACCACCGTCCTCTCCGTCATTCCATCGAACACCTTCCGCGCATCTCCCATGCGGCCGAGACGTGCGTAGGCGCGGACAAGGGATGTCGAGGTGTGCACGTCGGAGACGGCCCGCGGGACGCCGGACTTGACGAGGAGCGCGTGGAGCTGCTCGGCCTCGGCCACCGCGGAGCGCAGCCGCGCGCAGGCCGCGAGCGCGGGAATCAACGCCGGGTTGGCGTCGAGGGCGCGGCCGGCGCAGTGGTGTGCGTGGAAGGCGCGGAGCGCAGCGTCGCCTGAGGTCGCGGCGCGGCATCGGGGGTAGACGGGCCTGGAGGATCGGGGATTTGGCGGAAAAGAGGCGGCGAGGGATAGCATCGCGCTACCAAAACTGTTCAAGGCGTCTCATGCTCTCGCCGTACTGCATGTTTTGGCGCGATGGGTGGCGCTACAGACTCGGAAGGAACTTCTTTTCGGAAAAAAAAAAAGAAAAGAAGTGTACAAAAAGCTTGACGGTTGAAAGAGCACCTCATAAACTGGATAAAGGAGCCTTAAGAATTTGGGATTACCGACTGGTTTGATCATTCTAACATTCACAATCCATACTGTTCAAACAAAAAATCATAGTCTAAACGTTGTTTGCCGATTTTGTGCTCAAAGCTATACATTTAAAATTTTTCATAGGCATCCATCATAAAGGCCCCGTTTGGTAGGGATCCAACTATGTCGGCTTCGGTTGTGGTTGTGGCTCCCAACTATGCTGGCTGTGACTATGACTGTGTCTAAAATTATTTGGCAAAACAGATTCTTCTGTAACTTCTCAAATAGCTTCTTTTATAGCTTTTGTAACAATTTCATGAAACAAAGAGGCAATTGTCCATATTGCCCATAGATATATGGACACACTATATACATGTATTTCTTATTTCATAATAGAAATTTAACTTTGAGCATATAAATTAATAAAATATTTGTTACAAAAGTGATTTTAAATAACATTAATTAGTAGCATATAAATTAATAAAATATTAGTTATAAAAGTGATTTGGATCATGAGACAACATTAATTAGTAGTATATATATTAATAAATTATTAGTTATAAAAATGTTTAGATCATGAGACAATATTAATTAGTAGCATATAAATGAACAAAGTATCAACAGTGGATACGTTGGGGGAGAGAAAAAATAGCGGTAGCAAAATGGTAATTTGATTAAAGAACAAATCAATTTTGGTGGGAACCATGAAAGAGGAGCAGAAGCTATGGCACAGGGGCTCCCGGCTTGGGTGACCTTTTCACCTGGGCTCCGCCCACAAATTTCGGAGAAAGCATTGTGGGAGCAGTGCGTTTGGCAAAAAACTGAAGAAGCCCCACGCGGAGCCGCAGCAGAAGTCCGGCCAAATAGAAATGAAGTTTGGTGGGAATAATTGGACAATGATATTTGATTCTGTCACAGAATCAAGGTGCCGGCAACGGCTACGAGGATCATATTGTAGCCATTACAATCTTGAAACTAATGAGAAATAGTAAGAGAAGGGAGATGATCATGTTGGTCCAAAAGCTCTCCAGTGTACCTCATGCACCTTATGTTAGAATTATATGGACTTGGCCCATTAATATGCACAATAATTTCTAGAAAATCTCAAAGGCCCATTCATGAGTGGTGGGAGTGCAAAAGTTTAGTCCCACATTACTAGTGGAGGTGAAGGAAGTCCAACTTATAAGGTTGATTGCTTTCGCATCTCTTGCAAGTGTGTGGATGGGAGGAAGGAAGAACACATGCGCGCGCTCGCTCGCCTCGCCTTGCCGGACCGGATGGAGCGGGGCGTGGGCATGGGTGATGGACGCGGCCACGCATCACATACGTGAATGGTCCGCCGAAATTTGGTCCCTTGCCTTCGGGGGCGCAGCTTTCTTTTGCACTTTCTTTTTGTTGCGTATTCCATATATTTAATTATGGAAACCGACGTATTAATATGGTAACCGACTCGGTTGGGGACGCCTAACCCTAGCGGTTCCTCCCTATAAATACGTACGGGTACCGCCGTAAATCACATCACGCAATCATCTAGGGTTTTGCCTCTCGCTACTATTGCGCCGCCAAGTCTTCTCTATCCCAATTGTCGGCGTGCACCGCCGAACGGGAGAGCAGGTCTCCGGAACCATCGTCCTCTGCGATTCTGCACCGGGAGAGGGCGAATAAGGTTTTTAGGAAGCGCTCTGCGCGACTGCTCGATCGTTTCCTCGTCTTCATCAAGTTCGTCGCCACGGCTCGTCTTCCTCGTCGTCAAGTCGGTCTCAGCCGCCGTCACCAACAACGTGACGGTGCTGCACGTCGTCGTCAATATGGTAACCGACTCGGTTGCGGGACGCCTAACCCTAGCGGTTCCTCCCTATAAATACGTACGGGTACCGCCATAAATCACATCACGCAATCACCTAGGGTTTTGCCTCTCGCTACTATTGCGCCGCCAAGTCTTCTTCATCCCAATTGTCGGCGTGCACCGGCGAACGGGAGAGCAAGTCTCTGAAACCATCGTCCTCTGCGATCCTGCACCGGGAGAGGGCGAATAAGGTTTTTGGGAAGCGCTCTGCGCGACTGCTTGATTGCTTCCTCGTCTTCATCAAGTTCGTCGCCACGGCTCGTCTTCCTCGTCATCAAGTCGGTCTCAGCCGCCGTCGCCAACAACGTGACGGTGCTGCACGTCGTCGCCGCCTTCTCTACCCAGTCCAGAAGGAAACGTACGTACTCTCATCCCAAACTATGTCTTCCATACTAGCTTTCATAGTCTGCTTGTCTATGATGGATGTTGCTAGTATAGTAGATGTTGTGCTTTTGTCTGGCTTTATAGACCTGTCTAGATCTTGCGTAGACTTGTCTAGTTTATTATGCAATCTGTTAATCATACTTATGATTTATGTCTGGATTAATATAAAACTAAAAGTGCTATTTTATCCAACAATCAAAAAACCTTATTGTAGTCACTTTAGTTTTATGGCTGGATTTGTAGATGCACTGAAGCCAGAGAAATTCACTAGCGTGCATTTCAAAAGATGGCAAGTGAAAGTCACTCTATGGCTTACTGCCATGAATGTGTTCTGGGTGTCCACTAGCAAACCTGAAGGCGATCTCACTGCAGATCAGAAAAATGCCTACAGTGAAGCCAACACAATATTCTTGACGTTGTTATTAGAGTTTTGGTAGATCGTCTTCAGGACGTCTACATCCATCATACAGTCGCTAAGGATATGTGGGACGCTCTGATCGCTGACTATGGTGGTTCAGATGCTGGCGCTGAACTGTATGTCATTGAGCAGTACCATGATTTTAAGATGGTAGATGGCAAATCTATCATCGCGCAGGCTCATGAGATACAGTGCATAGTGAAGAAACTCGAATTGTTTAAGATCGTCGTACCTGAGAAGCTTGTGGCTGGGGGCATTATTGCCAAATTGCCTCCAACATGGAGGGATTTTGCCACTACTCTTAAACACAAGAGGACGAACATATCTGTCTCAGATTTGATCGTGTCTCTTGATGTTGAGGAGAAAGCTCGTGAAAAGGATGGACGTTCTAAAGTCAATGAGGGAAACACTATAGCCAATATAGTGCATCAACCACAACAGTCTCATGGGAGTGGTGGTAAGGGCAAGGACAAGAACAATAAGCCTAGGCAGACCACTAGCTTCAAGAAGAAGAACAAAGAGAAGAGAGCATGCTTTGTTTACGGTTCTAATGAGCATTGGGCAAAGAAGTGTCCAGAACGCAAAGAAAGGAAGCCTCCATAGCAGAAGTCTGTAAATATGGTGACCAGTGCTGGAGAAAATAGTGGGTATGATAATTTACCATATGTTTTTTCTGTATTTCAATCTACTTGTTGGTAGCTTGATACTGGTACTAATGTTCATGTTTGTGTTGATGCCTCTTTGTTTACTTCTTACTAGATCGTCCGGGATTCCTCCATCCTAATGGGGAATGGGTCACATGCTTCTGTTCATGGTGTTGGCACGATCGAGGTGAAGTTCATTTCGGGGAAGATTGTCCAATTGAAGAATGTACAACATATCCCTTCTATCAAAAAGAATCTTGTTAGTGACTCCCTTTTATGTAGGGATGGTTTTAAGGTAGTGCTAGAGTCGAATAAAGTTGTCGTGTCTAAGAGTGGACAATTTATTGGTAAAGGCTATGAGTGCGGAGGCTTGTTCCATTTTTTTCTTTCAGATTATTGCAATAAGTCTGTGAACTATATTTGTGATGGTGTTAATAAGAGTGATGCTAGTGTTTGGCATTCACATTTATGTTATCTAAATTTTGGTTCTATGTCTCGACTGTCCAGCTTGAATTTAATTCCAAATTTTTCCATTGTTAAAGGTTCTAAGTGCTCAAGTTGTGTGCAATCTAAACAACCTCGAAAGTCTCACAAGCCTGCAAAGGATAGACACTTGGCACCACTAGAACTTATACATTCAGATCTTTATGAAATGAATGGTATATTGACTGAGGGTGAAAAAAGATATTTTATGACTTTGATTGATGATGCGACTAGATATTGTTTATTTGTTAAAAACGAAAGATGAGGCTCTAAACTACTTTAAAATTTATAAGGCTGAAGTTGAAACTCAACTAGAGAAAAAGATCAAAAGAATTAGATCCGATCATGATGGCGAGTATTTCTCAAATGAGTTTGACTTATTCTATGCGGAACATGGTTTGATACATGAGAGGACGCCTCCCTATTCGTCCCAATCAAACGGGGTTGTCAAAAGAAAGAATCGCACCTTGACTGACTTGGTTAATTCCATGTTAGACACGGTTGGATTATCTAAGGCATGGTGGGGGAGGCTTTATTGACATCATGTCATATACTAAATAGAGTTCCCATGAAGAATAAGGAGAAGACTTCATATGAGGAATGGATTGGTAGAAAGCCATCGCTCTCTTACTTACGCACATGGGGTTGTTTGGCCAAAGTTAACGTGCCAATTAACAAGAAGCGTAAGTTGGGACCTAAAACTGTGGATTGTATCTTTCTTGGATATGCTCATCATAGCATTGCCTATAGATTTTTAGTGTTTAAATCAGAAGTACCTGATGTTCATGTTAATTTATTAATGGAGTCTCATGATGTTACTTTCTTTGCTAGCATGTCTAAATTATTTTCTGATGTGATTGCTGAAACTACTCCTGAACCTAGTGCATTTTCTGATCATGCTGAACAAACACTTGAACCAATACATGAGGAGATTGATAGTGAAGCTCCTAGGAGGAGCAAGAGACAAAGGACTGTAAAGTCTTTTAGTGATGATTTCACTGTTTATCTTATGGATAACACTCCTAGAACCATTTCAGAGGCATATACATCTCCCGATGCAGATGATTGGAAAGAAGCTGCTCATAGTGAGATGGACTCTATTCTTTCTAATGGAACTTGGGAAGTTATCGACAGGCCATATGGTTGCAAACCTGTGGGTTGTAAATGGGTGTTCAAGAAAAAGCTTAAACCTGATGGTACTATTGACAAGTATAAGGCTCGGCTTGTGGCTAAGGGTTATACTCAGAAAGAAGGCAAAGACTTCTTTGACACTTATTCATCTGTTGCTAGATTGACTACTATTCATGTGTTACTTGCTCTGGCTGCCTCACATAGTCTTATCGTTCATCAGATGGACGTTAAGACAACTTTCCTTAATAGAGAGTTGGATGAGAAAATCTATATAGATCAGCCAGATGGATTTGTAATAAAGGATCAAGAAGACAAGGTGTGTAAGTTGTTGAAGTCTTTGTATGGTCTGAAACAAGCTCCTAAGCAGTGGCATGAGAAATTTGATTCAACACTTCTATCAGCAGGCTTTTCAGTCAATGAGGCTGATAAATGTGTGTACTACCGCCATGGTGGGGGTCAGGGAGTTATACTATGCTTGTATGTTGATGACATACTCATGTTTGGAATAAATCTTGACGTGATCACTGAGGTCAAGACTTTTCTGTGCCAAAGTTTTGATATGAAAGATCTGGGTGAGGCTGATGTTATCTTGAACATCAAGCTAATCAAAGGAGAGAATGGGATTACTCTTACACAATCTCATTATATTGAGAAGCTCTTGAACGTTTTGGTTACAAGGATAGCAAATCTTCTCCAACACCTTATGATCCCAGCTTGATTCTTCGAAAGAATAAGAGAATTGACAGAGATCAATTAAGATATTCTCAGATAATTGGATCACTTATGTACTTAGCTAGTGCTACTAGGCCTGACATCTCGTTTGTTGTGAGTAAACTAAGCCGGTTTACTTCTTGTCCGGGAGATGATCATTGGCGTGCGCTTGAGCGGGTAATGCACTATTTAATTGGTACTATGGATTATGGAATTCATTATTCTGGATATCCAGCAGTACTAGAGGGCTATAGTGATTCCAATTGGATATCTGATACTGATGAGTTGTATGTCACGAGTGGATATGCATTTACTCTTGGTGGTGCTGTTGTTTATAGAAATCATGCAAACAAACCATCTTAATGAGATCTACCATGGAAGCAGAGCTTACCGCACTAGATACAGCTACAGTTGAGGCCGATTGGCTATGTGAGCTCTTGATGGACTTACCTATTGTCGAGAAACCTGTGCCGGCAATCCTCATGAATTGTGACAATCAAACTGTGATAGTCAAAGTGAATAATTCTAAGAACAATATGAAGTCACCAAGACATATTAAGAGACGTCTGAAGTCTGTCAGGAAAATGAGAAACTCCGGAGTCATATCGGTAGAATATATTTCAACTGGTGAGAACCTGGCAGATCAATTCACCAAGGGGCTGTCATGTAATGTGATAGACAATGCATCAAAGGAGATGGGTATGAGACCCATATGTGCTATTCTAAAGTGGTAACCCAACCTATGTGATCGGAGATCCCGTGAAGTAGGACCTAGGAAGAACAAGCTATTGGTTAGTATGAGAGTAACCTTTTATGATCCACTCGAGAAGCGATGCATTACTCTCGATATCTGTATGGCAGGATGGTTGTTGCCTTAATGTATTCAGTTGGCTTTAAATAGTAAAGATGTTGTCCTACAGAACATTCTTGAATGAATACACCTATATGAGTCTGATTGTTGTAAGGTCGCAATCCATGAGATTTGGGTGATTTTTATTAAGCTCATGAAAGACCAAGGGAGTATGACCTATATGCTCCACCCGCGGAGAAGCCTACTGGAGGTCTAGTATCAGTTATGACAGTAAGTGAAACTTGTTTGCACAAAACTTGTAATTCAAGGTGTAGTCCATTGTTCAAGTTGTGAATGAGTGTAGCTTATTGTTCTAGGTGGAAGTTCAACTTAACAGTCTCCACTGAAAACACTGGTATATTAAACAACAGTGGGGTGAGGCAAAGTCTAGTTGGGACTTGAGATCTGGTGGGGGATTGTTAGAATTATATGGGCTTTGCCCATTAATATTCACAATAGTTTCTAGAAAATCTCAAAGGCCCATTCATGAGTGGTGGGAGTGCAAAGGTTTAGTCCCACATTGCTGGTAGAGGTGGAGGGAGTCCAACTTATAAGGTTGGTTGCTCTAGCATCTCTTGCAAGTATGTGGATGGGAGAAAGGAAGAACACACGCGTGCGCTCGCTCGCCTCGCCTCGCCTCGCCAGGCCGGGTCGGGCCGGGCGGGGCGAGGCGGGGCGGGGCGTGGGCGTGGGCGATGGGCGCGGTCGTGCATCACCTGCGTGAATGATCCGCCGAAATTCGGTTCCTTGCCTTATGGGGGCGCGGCTTTCTTTTGCACTTTCTTTTTGCTGTGTATTCCATATATTTAATTATGGAAACCGACGTATTAATATGGTAACCGACTCGGTTGCGGGACGCCTAACCCTAGCGGTTCCTCCCTATAAATACGTACGGGTACCGCCACAAATCACATCACGCAATCACCTAGGGTTTTGACTCTCGCTACTGTTGCGCCGCCAAGTCTTCTCCATCCCGATTATCGGCGTGCACCGGCGAACGGAAGAGCAGGTCTCCGGAACCGTCGTCCTCTGCGATCCTGCACCGGGAGAGGGCGAATAAGGTTTTTGAGAAGCGCTCTACGCGACTGCTCGATCGCTTCCTCGTCTTCATCAAGTTCATCGCCACGGCTCATCTTCCTCGTCGTCAAGTCGATCTCAGCCGCCGTCGCCAACAACGTGACAGTGCTGCATGTCGTCGCCGCCTTCTCTACCCAGTCCAGAAGGAAACGTACGTACTCTCATCCCAAACTATGTCTTCCATACTAGCTTTCGTAGTCTGCTTGTCTATGATGGATGTTGTTAGTATGGTAGATGATGTGCTTTTGTCTGTCTTTATAGACCTATCTAGATCTTGCGTAGACTTGTCTAGTTTATTATGTAATATATTAATTATACTTATGATTTATGTCTGGATTAATATAAAACTAAAAGTGCTATTTTATCCAACACCTCATATGGAGGAAAGAGTTTTTTTTTTAACTGAAAATTAAAGACTAATGTAATATAGTGGTTCAGCAATTTGATCGAAAGCCTTAACTTTAGAGGAAATAGATGTTTTTAAGAGGAAATGGATGATGTTATTAAGAGAATCTGATTCATTTTTATGGATTATATATTATTTTACCCTGTTGTTCACAACTAGAAAAGTATTCACGGGAGGGTTATCCGGGCACAATTCAGTCATATGGGCTTTTACATATTCGTAAAAACAGAGTAAAAATATCATCCCACTGTGAGAGTAAAAGCAAATATTGCATTTACCACAATCAAATAGTAATATGTATCCGCGTGCCGAAAAAGAATGCGGCCTTCCTGCTGTCCACTGTGCATCCCGAAACCTACCTCGACAGGTGTTGTCTCATGATACGGTAATGATTGACACTTGTCCGGCTCGCTTTGGAACAGGGAAAGAAAATGCAGGAGACACTTTTCCAACCCGAAAGGGATCGAGTGGCTTAACCTTTGCTTTGCTGAAAGTGGTCTGAACCTCGGAACTTGGAAGCGGATGGACGCGAACATACAAAACGGCGCCCCGATTGGTCCGTCCAATGATCGTACCATGTGGGTTCGACGGCGAACGTGAGGCAGCTCCGGAGCACGAAGACGAGGATAATCTCCTTTCGCTATCCCAAGCGATCCTTGGTGCGTGGTGACTGGTGACCATTATGCGAGTAACATGCACCCGTTGCACGGAAAAAAGTTTATTATTACGCATGAGAAGCTGCAGTGGTCATCAAGCATATACTTATCATTAATTAATTGTGAGATGAAACTGGAGTAGGAGAAAAAATCCTCACTTTCATAGTCATTAGTATATTTTAAGCACAACGGATATCGCTTTATTCCGACGAAAAACATATTCTTTAAAGCACAATATGATTTGGAGAAGATCATATGGAAATATAAAACAACACAGGAAATAGAGCGATTGTACCTTTTGATTCCAGATTGTACAGACTAAGCCATGTGTTTGATTGTTCGTTTTGACCCATGATAGATGTTTATTTGGAATAAATTATTTGAAGGAAGACCCCAGATGTTAGTTGGGCGTTAGTCCCTACCGTGTTCTTTTTTTTTTAACATATGTTGTCTTTTAATGAAATTGTTGACGAGAATGGTTTGAATTGGATGCAATTTGAATGAATATAATGCGAAAGGAACATAAGAAAAAACATTTTCTAATTCCCATAAAAATATGATCCACGTTGTAATCATATATGCATGATGATAACATTGAGGTTGAACTGCCAAGATTGGTTGCCAGTGGTTATATGAAATGAGGAGCTCGAAAAGTTGACCTAGGTTTCATTCCTAGACTCGCCTATGGGTTTGTTTTATTTTTCCATATCCAAAAAATTATTAGTTCCTCGAAGACACCTAAAAGATGAATTTGTTTGTTGATCAAGCATGTGACATTCTCTAAGAGGTGGAATGTTCTCTATTTCTTCCACCAAGGTAATACCACTAATGAAACTTTGTCAATCATGGATTATTCTGACAGAAAAGAAACAAACATGAAAAAAAAACTACACTAAGAGTGTTTATCGTACACAAGATTATAGAGAGCAAGGTTGATTCTTAGTGGTCCAAAAGACATGGAGTAAACCTAGTCGACCTAGACTAATTAACTACCAGATCCGCCCATTGATTTGCCACCCTTTTGCAAAAAAAAAAGTGTTCCACATAAACTTTCTATGAAGGAAGAAAATAATGATTTGGTGGTATGGTTGAACTAAACCTGGATTATTTAAAGGTACAAAAATAAATAAAATTGATCTGAAACATAAAGGATATGGACTATATACTAATAAGACAATGGAAATATGGTCGTCGTTGCTGGGTTGAGAACATATGATTGCAATGGCTTTCTGTTGAAATTAGCGCAGTACTATGATAAGATAGTCATCCACTTGCATATGTAGTTGTCTATAAACTTAAAGGGAGCACAACCTTTAAAGAGAAATGGAAGTGCTTGACGATGTCGTGGAGTACGAGGTAATCTTATAGGATGTCGACATCATCAAATAATTTTAGTCGGAATCAAAGCCTCGCAGGACTCCAAAGGACATTTTCTCACCATGCTACACGCATGTAGAGCAGCAACCAAGTAAATATTTGGGATTATATGCATCCTAGCTCCACTACATGTCCTACGACTTGTTTATCATAAGTACTTCAAAATGAGAAAAGGCTTTGCTATTTTAAACCGTTTATTGGAACTTTAACAATCAACATTAAAAAAGAATTAACGAAACGACCCAGGGAGAAAGAAAGTAGAGTAGTATATACATGTGTAAAGACACGGTCTCTAATTGATCACCTGGAGGCTTTCCATTTGCGCCAAGAATAAAATAATGCGGCTTATGCACAGTGCGTCTCTAAGCAGCTAGCCTCAACGAGAAGCTGGACTTTGGTTCAGCCAACTTGCCCACTTGTATCGAATTCGTGCATAAAACCTAATCAGTACTTCGCCCTTTTCTTCCTATATTAGGTATAGCGCTAGCTGAACCAAGTAGTGGAGGCTAGGGAGCCCCAAGCTTAATTTACCTCTTATTTTTCGTCATCTCGTGCAGTCTCTCTTGTTACTTGTTAGATCTGGGAGAGAGAAGATGGGAAGGGGCAAGATAGTGATAAGGAGGATTGACAACTCTACAAGCAGGCAGGTGACGTTTTCCAAGAGGCGGAACGGGCTGCTGAAGAAGGCCAAGGAGCTCTCTATCCTCTGCGATGCGGAGGTTGGCCTCATCGTCTTCTCCAGCACCGGCAGGCTCTACGAGTTCTCCAGCACCAAGTACGATTCATTACAGACACACATATACTATATATAATATTAATTTCAGTCGAGACTTGATTATCTTTCACCTTACCTATCTTGGTTTCATGTCCATCTCCCTTCTTTAATTTGGCTATGTTGCTAGCAAAATCTAGGTACTTTTTGTGATCAATGATCACACTATGAAACATCTTGAGGATTGATTACTTTCTGTGAAAAAATTGCACTATTAAACATCATCCTTTCAGTTTCAACACTGGTAACAAGATCTATACGATCACAACTTTCGTAGTTTCATGTTCTTCTATTATTATAAAGCTAGCTAGTTCTTAGACCCACTTCATACACCTAATTAACTGAAACAGAAAAATACAAGTGTTTTGAGACCTCCCCCCGAGAGTGAGTCTGGTACCCTTGATATCATGAAATGAAAGATTCTGAATTTTGTTTGTGGTAATTATATATGTTGTTTCCTCATAATATATGCCAAGCCATTTGTACAAATGAAGAATCCAAGCTAAAGCAAAATAACGAGTGGGAACTTTGATTCAATTAATGCTCCTTCTATTATTAGACAAACCCAAGCATGTGAGTTGAAAAGGATTCAAAGTAGCCAAGACTCTCCTAGTGAGACCGGTTAGAGCGACGAACTGCAGGAGCATGAACTCCCATCTGATCCGGGTTCGAATCACGACACCTTGAGACGAAAATAAGGGGGATGTCTCTCACCTGGTCGAGTCTTTTTTTAAAAGGATTCAAAGTAGTTGGTGATAATATCATAGAGATACATTTTTTTGTTTGCTCCATAGAATTAGAACTGTGTCACTATGTCTTGATAGTTATTATAAAGTGTGCCACGAAATTGTAACATAATTATCTGATCTGTAGATCAATTTGTGTTCTATCTTGTTGTTGTTGTTGACAGGTATATAGTCCGATCTAGTAGTAGTACTGTGTCAAAGGATAACTGCGTGAAAGCCCTAACTGAACTATATCATTCACTTTTCATTTTAGCATGAAAGCTGTAATAGACCGGTATGCCAAGGCAAAAGAGGAGCAGCTTGGTGCGAACAATGCAACTTCCGAACTGATGGTATGGTGAGAGAAAACTATATCACATCTATGTAGCTAGTAATCCAGTAGTTCTCTCACCGTTGTACTTTTGGTGAGGGAGCACATGTCATGCAGCTCTGGTGACCAAGGTCATCTTTTATGTTACTTTTCTAGCTTCTAATTACTCATTATTAGCACGCTTTTCTCTGCCGGATGGTTCGTTTCATGTGTACAAATATAGAAATGATGCACCGATGCCAAATGCGTTCTGTAATCCTTTTTGGCAACAAAATATAGGTGGTGTAATTCAAATAAAGTTATCACGAAACATCGGTAGGTATTACTCGGATAGAGGCGAGAAAGAGTTCACACAACAGCGATGATGGCGGAATCGGGCGAGAATTTGAACTTTATGTGAGATCGAGTTTATCTCATTCAGGCTACGGACGAGCCTCTCTTAGTCGGCTGCCCACGTGATCATGAGCTTAATCTCGTTGATTAGAATTTGAGCTGTTTTTTTTCTTTTTTGGCGAATAGAACTGGGCTGATTTCATAAGACGGGCTATGTTGCTAACGTACTAACCTTGAGCTTAACGTCTCCATTCTATCAAAAAAAGAACCAAAACAAATTAAAGTGAGAGACCAAATTACAAAGGAGAAAAACAATTTTGCTAGTGGATAATTTTGAAAACTTGGAGAGAATGAAAATGCTAATTACAAG
This sequence comes from Eleusine coracana subsp. coracana, assembly GCA_032690845.1. Classification (NCBI taxonomy): domain Eukaryota; kingdom Viridiplantae; phylum Streptophyta; class Magnoliopsida; order Poales; family Poaceae; genus Eleusine; species Eleusine coracana. The sequence continues at coordinate 66,315,390 of CM064420.1, forward strand.
GTTACCTTGTGAAAATAAAGAGAAAATATTGCTAATGCATAATTTCTTTCTGAAAAACCTAATGGGTGAGAAAATATTGCAACAACATTTGGTTTGCTGCTGCAATTATTTGCCATACTTCTCTTGTAACACTGTTGCTTCGGTTTTAGTCTTTTTGAAGCTTGTACCCTTTTGTACCCTTTAGGCCTGTCAGCTTCTATAAATCGGATTATGAGTTTCTAAGAAACCCATAATCTAGCTCAATATAACTAATGTTAGTTTTTGTCTCATTTCAATATAGTTAACTACCAAAAAACTAGTTTATAAATTATAAAAACCTAGGATCCAAACATTCCACCTAGTTTTTATTTAAAAAACAGTTTCTAGAAACTGAATGTAAAACCTAGTTTTTAAGAAACTATGGTGGATTCATAGACCCAGGGCATGTTTTGTTTCCTAGCCATAACCTGTCCGACCTTTTCCTATTAGCCTTGCTCGGAAAGGATCATGTTACCCAAAGTCAAATCAATTACAGTAATCAATGGCATTTGCTTCCTCCCTTATTCCAGACATGGGCGAGAATGCCCTTGTAAACTGAGGATAAAATGCAAATTACAAGAGAAGATAGATATGTAGATACAGTAATATTCTAAAATTTTGAAGCGTTAAGGAATAAAAGCAGCAAGACAAATACTTGTTGATTTGTCTAAAGAGGTAAAGGGACGTGCTGCTTATTTTACAAGCAAGAAAGGAAATCTTACTTCTCTGTACATGTTATCTTGGCATATAAATTGGGAACTTTTTTTTAAAAAAAAAAGAAGCAGAAACTAATTGCTTTAGGTATTGTAAGTTTACCCGGAGGCATCGGTCTTAAGATAGCAACAAAGAACATGCACAAACACAATTTACACTTCAGATATAGAAGCAATTCAATTTCTATTTTTTTTTTTCTCTCTTATCTGAACTTCAAGCTTTCCACACCAGAGGTAGTACATACATAAGAATGAGGATACACAAATCGTCAGCAACACTAGCAAATTAACCGTCCATACTACTGTGCATAGCAACTCAGTACAAAAAAGGCACCCTCATAACAAAAAGCTCAACTCCGTGAAAGGAGACTGATCATCTTAACGGACAAGGCAGTGGCTCTCATATTATTCCTGCACATAGCTTCTAGAAATTCTTGAATATTGAAGTTGAAAACTCTTGATCTTTTGCATGTAAAATGAGATCATCATCATCCAAACAGTCCCCCTGAAGATCCATCTTGATTGCACGCTTCAGCTCCGTCCTGAGTAGGCATATTATACAGCCAAAAGTACAAAAGAAACAAAAGTAGTACATGGCGTTTTAACCTAATTTGGAAAAACGTAAAGCCTAAAATTGGTTGACTATTACCCAGAATTTCCACTGCATTCAGTTGCAATGTATTGCATATCATAGCACAAACAATAATATTGAGCATGTTAAGTGTTACAGTATCTGTAAAATATCTTCACTTCTGTACTGCAGAGCTAGGAATCTTTAAAAAATATGGCTAAGTAGCCCTTTTAAATTATACAGTGCAGATTTGGCATGATTTAACTGATACTATGTCACTAGCACAAGCAAAAGGTCAGAAAGAGATCATACAAAGGAACAAATAGGTAAAACACAACAGAAATCATGTCAAAGAGAAAGAGCCATATCAGGTAGATTATGATAGATTCACTAAACATCTTATCATATCAGTAGTGATTACTGATAATATTTCTTTTCAAAATATCAAGAAAAGCCAGGCCAATATTAATTTACCGCATCGCAAAATTATGCTTCGTAGATGATGAAATAATGCAAATTGAAGATGCAACTAAATTTGTGATGTCACACCGGGGAATGTAATAACTCTACTGGTATTGTTCCAAAATTATTGATCACTATGAACCTCAGAAGTAAACTAATAGATGGAATTGAATATGTAGTTTCACTTGTTAAATTTATTCCACAAGTTGACCAGGGATCATATTATACATTGTCAATGAATGGTCAATAAATTTTCCTATAAATGAAACTGTATGCAACCCAGGCTTAAAGCATGTACAGTTATGGAGGATTGGGTTATTTTTTAGAAAAATGTACTGGTAGTAAATCACACATTTATCGGTAATTTTATAGAATATTTTTTTTTTTACCTCAGAAATTGACTGTTCTTATTTTACTGAAGAGGGCTCAAATCATGTACAGTTATGGAGCATTGAATGATTTTTAGAAAAAACATACTAGTAAACCATGCATTTGTCAGTATTTTTCTAAAACAGTTTTTTATAGCTCAGAAACTGACTGTTCTTATTTTACTGATAGCTCTGGCAAAGGGAGGCAGCAAGCTTGAGGCAACAACTGCACAACTTGCAAGAAAGCCACAAGTATGATCTTCCAGTTGATTCTGCAATAAAAGGATAGCATAAGTACAAAATTTTGCTGAACCTCTGAATTTTATAAGAATGTCAAACCCAAAATAAGACGCCCCATTCACTGAAAACGAGGAATGATATCTAATTACTGAAAAAATTGCAGGCAGCTAATGGGGGAGGAGCTTTCTGGCCTAGGGGTGAGGGACCTTCAAAGTTTAGAGAATCGTCTTGAAATGAGCCTTCGTAACATCAGAATGAGGAAGGTTAGATTCGTTTTGTTTGTAATTTGTTTTCTGTTCATTTTCAATCTAATATGCAGTAGAAATCTATTGAACAGGACTATCTTCTAAAGGGTGAAATTGAAGAGTTACACAAGAAGGTTAAGCGCTACAATCAATGCCCTTTTATTATTTCAAACAAATGATAATGCATGGAAGTTGCTGAAACATCTATTTATACTGATGGTTGACAGGGTAGCCTAATTCACCAGGAAAACATGGAGCTCTGTAGAAGAGTGAATATCATATCACAACAAAAAATTGAACTATACAGAAAGGTTTGATAGATGAACATGTGAAGAAACTTTAACCACATTAAGATGAATTCAGAGAAGAAGCTAAACGACTTAATTTCAGCTACAGGCCAATGAACAGAGAGGTGCTGGTGATGCAATTATAAGCTCTAGCACTTCCTACAGTTTCGGTGCAACACACAACACAGATGTCCCTGCTAATCTTGAACTGAGACAATCACCACAAAAGGAGGGAGAGCAATGCGAAACAGGAGCTCCAGAACTGGGGTAAATATTGTTTCTGTAATCCAAATTTTTCTTTTAGAATACAGAATTTGCATGACTCCAGTAAATATAAAGAATCTTAATGACAAATCTATCCTTTGCTTTGTAGCAGACTTCAGCTGCACTAAGATGATGCGTACAAGCTGGAACAAATCATGAGTGCCACAAAATTCAACAGCGAACTTTGGCTCGAATGAGTATTTAATGCAGTATGCGAGCTGAGTAGACAAATGGTTTCTGTACAGACTACAGACTGAGACAATTGTGTTGAAGCTCTGTTGTATTGAAAATGCAACTTATTGGTTATGTAATAACTAATATACACTCTCACAACATTGAGCTTGAATCTAGTTTTGCAATAAAAAAAGTATATCATATCAGTGGACTAGTTAATATACACTTATTGGACCAGCTAGTAGGATTTCTCACAAGAAATCAGCAAGTCCATATTAGCGAGCTTCTGGGATGCCAGCCCACAGACCCTTCCCTACCCATGGGAGTACACCTATAAATTTATCAGTAGGTGCCTTTGCAAGTACTAACACTTGGTAGGCACTCAACTCTGAAATCACACCATCTAAAAGCAGACAACACAACCCTTGGTGACAGCTACCTTTTTAACGAGATATCAGCCCTGAGGATAGAAAACCATAGGCAAGTATGGAAAATGGTGGAAATTTTATATTTTTAGTTGCTAGGTTCATCACGAGTGAAAAAAAAAATCCCAAAAAGTCACGCATATATGGTGTATATCCGGTGAAAGCGAAGAAATAAAGCTAACATAACTTTTCTGCAATGGCCATGAGTTCTATCTGTTCTAAAAAAGTAGAGATGAGATTGATAATTCCTATTTTAGTCTCAACCCATAGGTAAGGCTATTATTTTACATGTTGGAAGGATCAATAGGGCAACAACTTCGGCATGACTCATTGGTCGGCGGTAAATAGAGTTACTTTTAGGAACAAACCACTTCTCTATCTTAGTGACTTACTGTATTTTGGCCAGTGTGCCAAACAGCAAGAGTGAGATCTGCCAATCAATAATTTGATGTGGTCTTTTAACATTAATATTAAGTATCAAAGAAATTAAACTTATAAGAAATTAATGTGAAGTGCCAGAATATTTTCTAACGGAAGTAAAGTAATGCCATTTGCTAGTAACAGATGTCAACGTGGATCCGACAATAGTTAATTTTAAATATATGATTTATAAAGATATATACTAGCTTGTAAGGCGCAAGTAGATTTCTTTAACAAAACATATTAGCAATCAAAGTTCAGAAAATATTCTATAAGCATATCGTCAATAGGAAAGTAGGAAGGAGAGGTATGTGGATGGTCTTCAAATTTGTGTTTACTAAGTTCAACTTAAAACATTATCCTGTTATCGTTGAAGATTCCAGTGAGTGAAGGAATTGTTTTTTTTCATTGTTCAATAATAATCTGACAAACATGGCACGATATGCTATAGTAAAATGTATATATTCCCAGCAGATCAGAAAGATACAAGGAAAGAAATGCCCATAAGCGCATTCCAGAACCAACGCCACAGATGAAATCAACCCAGTAATTTTTTTACAGCGCTTGAGATAGTACAAACAAAAACAGACTGCTTCTAGAACCATAGCTTTAAGAGACCACTAAAGCAAAGATTAATTTAGCTTCAGAGGAACTCTATGATTTGGTGTCTTACTTGTGACTTCCTTGCAAGTAATGCAGTTCCTGCCTCATGCTTGGTGCCACCGCATGCGATAAGCAAATAACTGGTCAAGCAAAAGGATCTTATCAGAACACTCAGTAAAAGCGTTGTTAAATGCTTGGATAAAATGTACTCTGTGACGAAGTAACAACACAAGAGTACAAAGAACATCCGGGCTGCTTGCAAGTTGCAATAAACAATGGCATCATAGTTATCCCTTAATTATATAAGAATTCACAGGATTAAAATGGCAAACAAGCTAATGCATAGTCATCGACCTTGAGACATTTGACTCCTTACTATCATATAATATGAACGGGTTAAAGTTAAATTGGAGCCAATTTAACGGAAGAATAGAAAATTTAGCTTCCAACTAGTCGGCTTGGTTGGGATTAATTAATTCAAGATCGAACGTTTCGCATCCCAACTTCCATCTAATCGATCAACTAATGCAACTTGGTTCCATTGAAAATGCTCTTTCAAAGCTCGAACTACTCACGGTTCTGGTCATTCCTATCGAAAATTCCCAACCTATTCTTGAGATCCATACGGGAAACAGTCCATACACCACGCAAATAATAACCAATCATGTATCTACCATCTGTGCCTATGCGTGGCAGCTCAATCACCGCCAAAAAGAAAAAACATGACGTATAAAATCGGAGAAGGAAATGGCGTCCAGATCCATCACGAAGATTACCAAAAGAGAAAGAAGAACAAAAGTACAGAAACCTCCAGAACCTTAACCATACCTCGAAAAATCCCATCTCCGTGACTCTTCCACCCTCTCCGATCAATGAGCAGCGGGCTGTGTGCGAGTGCCAGTTGTGACGGTGATGCCGGGCTTTATAGCGAGGGGGCGGCGAAGTGTCTAGAAGGATCGAAACGGAATCGATGGGTCTAGAAGGCAAGTGGAGATAGGAAAAGCGATGAAGAAGTGCAACGCGATTGGGTGGCTTTAGAGCGGAGCGAGGGAAGAGAAACGATTAGCGGGTGATTAGAGGCGGATTAAGGACGAACAGATTTAATTAATGGATTGTTAATTCCGGCGCCGGAGAAGGTAGTGGCTGCGCAGGTGGCCACGTCGACGTCAGCGGATTTTAAACGGCACAGGTGTCGGGAGTGGAGCGTGGGAGCAGCGTGTGCTTGGCCCAATCAGGTTCCTGCTTTTTATATCGTGGTCCCCTTCGTCCTCCCTTGGTTGTACAGCGAAAGGTTAGAGTGGTTCAGTGGCCAGGGAACTTCGAAAGTTCTAGAACTCTTCTGCAGGTTTCGAATTTGTGCAATTTGAAAGTACCAACTACCGTGTCCAATGGTACGCCGGATGTCTGATAGTTTAAGCCACTTGCGCTTTGCGGTAGATCCCTTCCTCCCCTCTAGTGATATTTTATTCCGAGTTATGTACGCAGAGTCCCTTTTTACATATAGTATAGTTTAATTAATCTGATTTTTCATGTCCATATGCAGGATGAAGAAAAAAAGGGAAACTAAATGAGGTAGGTTGTAGCCGTGTTTTGTGTCCTCAATTTGCACAAAATTTGAAACAACATTTTTACAGTGTGATTCTCGTGACAGGCAAAGAAACTCTTGGAATAAACAAGGAAATCTTTTCAATGGTAAAGATGTTGTCATGTATACTACTTTCTCTGAATTTAAATTGTTGACGCAGTTAATTTTTTAAGTTATATTTAATTATTCATCTTATTCAAAAAAAATTAAAAATTTATTATAATCTCAAAAAAAGATTTATTAGATATTTTATTATAATTTATTTTAATATTAAAGAGAGTTAAAAACCTACTATATATTTGAATAAATATTTTAAATAATACAAATAAACAAACACTAAATATAAGAAAAGTTTTTTTTGGAATAAATTCCTGAAATTTCTTTGAATTTCCTTTATTCCAAACGAAGCCTAATTCGTAGCACTCCACCTGACCCCTCCTCCTCCCTTCTTACTCATCACTTTATCAGGGCCAGGCATGGGGAAACGAAAACAAGCAAACCTGCTCATCCAAGCGGCATTTTAGATTAGCAAAGTCGTGTATCAATCAGTCTGGACAAACGCTTCCATCGGAGGCAGCGCCAGCTACGAGAAACACGGGTTCTGTTAGTCTGACGGATTTCCGTGTTACATTTTTCTCGAAGGTTCGAACCCAGATTAATTACGAACAATTGTAGAAAATTCACTGAAATCTTACTGAAAACAATGTTGTTCTTCTGAGTCCCGGATATGTCTTGTAGATCCTTGCTCTCTGACAGTACAAATCGTTGGGGTAAACTCTGAATACGGACGTCATGGAACCAACTTTGCTAGTAGCTCGCTTCTGAAGAAACATTACGGTGGTCGTAAGTTTTTGTGCCATGTGGTTGAAGAATGCATCGAACAGCCGGCGGCTTGGCGTCTGGCGATGACAACGTTCTGAACATTCTCAACATTCGGCAATCCTGATTACTCGTTCTCGTAGCAGTGCAAAGAAGAGCAGGGCCATGGACCTCTGAATCGCGCAGGCAGGCCACACAGGATGCCAGCGCCGGCACCATCAGAAATTTGCCGCAGCCATTCCGCGGCATCTTCAAGGATAAGGTCGTCGAACCCAGGACAACTCGGAGGCGTAGCGCCATCAAAATTTTACCGAGGTCTATTTATTTTTCGTGTCCAATTTTAAAATAATATGTAATTCTAAACACAAACGAATAAGGCCTGCACGCGCCGCGTACAGCCCGGCCATAGAGTGCCCCGTAGCACGGCACGGGAAAGCGCACGCGACATGGGTGTCCGTGCTATATTTTAGTACGTCTCGAAGAGCTCAGCCTTTTGTTGTATTCTTCCGCTCCATCGATCAAAGCCACCGACTAGCAGAGCACCTCCAGCGAGCATTCCGCGCGCTAATGCCGGGGCGCGCGCGCCGGTTCACGCCACCCACTCCACCACCACCACCTGCCTCGCCTCGGCCGCGGCGCTATAAAGCCACGCCGTGGATGGCAGCTCTTCTCCGTGCAAGTGCAGACAAGCCGAGTGCTCGTGAGTGACACGCAATAATAAGCTGTACCACTACCAGTGATGATGATGGCTCGGGGAAGAGGCAGTGCAAGCAGAGGCGGCGTCTTCCTCGCCGCGGTGCTTCTGGTTGGGTTCCTCGTGGCGATGAGCGCGCCGCCGGTGGCCGAGGCGGCGGCGGCGACGTACATGGTCGGCGACTACGGCGGGTGGAGGTTCAACGTCGCCGGGTGGGCCAAGGGGAGGACGTTCCGCGCCGGCGACCACCTCGGTAAGTACTGTGTACACGTTTCCTGGTCCGCGCATTATTGCGTTGCGTTGTTTCGTGTGCACCCCGGCGTGTGTGACTGAGTCGTGTCGTGTACGCAGTGTTCAATTACAACCGTGCGGTGCACGACGTGGCGGTGGTGAACGTGGCGGCGTACCGGAGCTGCGTGGTGCCGAGGGGCGCCAAGGTGCTGCGGAGCGGGCGCGACAGGGTGAAGCTCGGCAGGGGCACGCACTACTTCGTCTGCACCGTGCGGGGACACTGCCAGGCCGGAATGAAGCTCGCCGTCAGGACCCTGTAGCTTTTAGGAAGCCTTCTTGGCCACGTCATGTTTCCAGATCGATCCGTGTGCTACTGTTTAGTTTTGCTGGATTAGTTCAATGCTGAAGTATGTTCCAGCCGTGCAGGCCCCGTTTGCTGTTGTTGTTCTTGTTGGCCAGTTTGTGTCTTGTAGCAGTTACGAACGGTTACTGTGGTTTAATTTGTACCGTGGTCTTGGTCTTGAGCTGTGAACCTGTGATGAGAAATTTGATCTAATAAACCAAAAGGGAAGAGCAGTCAGGGTCAGAACACAAACTGACAGAGGGCGGGAAGCACAAAGCACGCGCCGACCATTCCTCGACCAACACCGAGCACCCCGTCGAAAATCTGCACAAAATCAACACAGACGCTTGCCACGGGCCGGTGTGTGAGGCTCGATGAACTTGTTCAATGTTGAGCGACCAGCCGGCGATGTACCGCCCAATCCGCGCGAGCCTGATGTCCGGCGTCGTCTGGACGGTACGTGCTGTCGGAATGCAGGATTCCAGGCCGAATTTATAAAGTGTACTCCCTCCATACTACATTTAGATGTCGTTTTGGGTGTATAATCATCTGGTGGGAAAAGATGTCGTTCTGTGCTCATTGAGGATTCTTAGACTAAACTGCCCCTGCTAGCAGTAAATATGAACCCGTGAACGAGACAACGTCTAGAAAAAATGAGTCTGCATGCACCTAGAAACAAAGCAACGCCTTAATGAAGTCGCCTCGCTACTCGCGCGCATGCATGCGCTGCTGGACTTAAAGTTGCCTCGCTGCTGGCTTGCATGCGTCTCTGTTGCTCGTGTCCCTCCGCCTACTGTGTGCTCGCCGTTCCTCTCGCCTGCTGCTCGCCGTTCCTCCCTCTCTCACTTGCCTTGCTGCTTGTCGTGTGCCGCATGGAGGCCGTGAAGGACATGGCTGCTCTGGAGAACGCCGACGCCACCATGGATGTGGCCATCAAGGTCGCTTCTCCGGAGAACGTCGTCAACCACGATGTGCTTATTGTTCCCAACTCCGACGAAGAAGAAGATGCGGCCTTTGAGATCAAGTGCCGCCGCGGCCGCAATAGAGCGAGGGCAAGAAAGGTCGCATCAAAGTTCGACGCCGGCAGTGCTGCGCTCATCTTCAGCAACTCGCATCGACCCCGGTTTGGAAATTTGTAGATGACGTAGCAAAAAACGAGGTAGAGGAGCTTTTCTTGCCTATCTACTTCCCGCTCTTGTATGGAGACAATAGCGATGAGGTCAATCAAGCAGCCTTGAGTCTGTTTTGGTTAGGAAGAGGTTTTGTGCATCCTAGAGTTTGATAGAAGCACATTTTTTTAATTCAAATTATCCTATGTTTGATCATCAACTGGAATTATATTATGTAATGCAAGTGATAGTACTTTGTTTAGTTCATGCTGCGCATTACAACTTGATCTCATGTGATGGCAACAAAAAAAGAATTACATATGCTAACTAGTTCATGTTTCGATTGTAGCTAAAGTTGCCATTGCCTCGGCTAACAATGATGGCTCACAAGGTAGCTGCAATGGAAGCCGACCCTCTCGCTCTAGTCTTCCTTTTCTCATATGAGGAATTCTAAATTTATTTGATCCTCCAACTTCCATGGCTTCTTTGAAAACACTTTGAAGAGTTACATAAATTCGATTTGCTTTGTGTGGGCAGTAATCATGGAAAGCCTGTTGACAACATAAACAAGTAAAACTAGTGAGCAAAAATGAACTGTAATTGGATCTATATTTTTGCATAATTGTAATAGTAGAATTTTACCTCTTGAACATGTGGAATGAGATCTTCCACAGTTTTTGCTGACTTCTTATATTGAATCGATTGTATAGCTCGAAAGAAACCCAAGTCAAGAATGTTGAAATCCGGTGAATTGGGAGGTTGACACTTAAGCAGAATGTCAAAACCCCCTTGGCTAGCAGCTTGACAGAACATTGGATCATCAACTTCAATGTGAGATGGAGCATTATCTTGTTGGATGTAGATAGGTTTATCAATATCTTCACGTGGCCACTTAGCTCGAATGACCGGTAAAACCTTTTCAATCATGAATTGTCTCATGACGTCTCTTGTGATTGAAGTGATTGGCTTTACTACTAATGCCCCTGCTGGCCGGTTGACACTAGTCCTTTGAGCACGTTCATAAGTTACAAGGGGGAAAATTCCAATCTTCCCATCAAAAGTGCAAACACCATTGCTAAATCTTGATCGAGCACTCACACCCAAAAACATGAGCCTAGGAATATAATTCTTACTCTTACAAGTGCGGTTGGGCTCATCTTCATCGGGAAGCAAATAATAATTCTCAGATTTTCTAGTAAGAAAGAACCATTTCTCATCGATAAAAATATGATCAAACAAGTCCTTAAATTTTGGATTTCCATGTAAGCTATCAGGATCGATCATGTCAACACAAAATTGTAATCGAGCCTTCTTGTTTGCATCAGTCAAGTAAGGTTTAATGCTGTTTGAGTGACGCCTAATGTGACCTTGTTTCAAATACTTTTGAACCGTGCTAATGCTGATGCCTAGATGTTTTGCCACATCTTCTATGGTCATTCTATCTTTGAGGTCAATATTGCGCAATGCGTCCAAATTAATTGGAACGGGCTTACGGCCTACTCTTCCTTTCTTCCTACTAGCAACATTAACTGGAATGCCTTGAGCAAATTGTGTTTTACCTCCCTTCCATAAGCGTTGAACAGTTCGCATGTGGAGTCCAAATTGTGCAGCAACCTCTCTAGTATCATACTTCCCCAGTCGAGTCCCATTTTTGCTTCTAGCCAATAAGGATTGGTAGACTTGTATCGAGACTTCTTTAGTCACCTCTTTCCTCCTACTATTTTCTACAAAATATTTATAATTATATTGTATTATTATATGTGAAAAAACAATAGAAACTAAAGTTAATACAATGGGTACCATGTGTGGGAGTCGCTTCTTGTTCTTCAACTACTACTTCTTGTTCCAATGTCAAGTCCATAATATCTTCTTCTTCTTGTTCCAACATCCAGCCCATCACATCATCAACATCAATGTCTTCTTGTGCTTCAAAGTTCAAATCAAAACCACCTACGAAAAATGGCACTGAGGATAAAACATGTAGGCAAAGTACACAATAAAAAAAAAATTGCACTTACTAGGAACATCGTGAAGTCCATTTAGATTAATCACGCCGTAATCATCTAGTGGCAAGTTGAAGTAGACATCATCTTCTTGCACCTCCAGATTCAAATCAAATCCTATTTTTAAATAAAAAATACATAAGAAAGGATGCAAGAATTGGGAAGGATGCAAATCAGTAAAAGAAAGAATGCATTACCGTGTTCTTGTTCCACTGGAGGTTCCTTGTTTAGATCTAACATGGCAACGTTTTTTGCACTGGAGCTGTCTCACGCCGCCACGCCTGTGTATACCTTCACGAGCTTGCGTCATTTATATAGCCGGAGAAATGATAGTCCAGTAGCTCGCGCAAAATCTAACTTTTGGCTTCCGCGCGCGTTATTATAGTCCAGCAGCTCGCGCCTACGAAAACGTAAAAATTTTACACGCCCGCGCGTCAACCACCCACCCAGCCACTTCCTAGCATAGCGTCATGCAAATTTTGCAAAAAAAGAAAAGAGACCATGTTTTGAACTCACGACCTCATGCATAGGGGTTACTGCTACCAACCAATCGAACACGGATAGTATTGGTGACTAAAAGACACACAAGTGGCTATTTAATAAGGGCATGGAGGGAAAATTACCCCTTAATTAATGATGTCTTGGTATGCTAAATATTGTCCAAAACGACATCTAAATGTAGTATGGAGGGAGTACGTAGCACCACACCAACTCGCTGAGGGGGGTCAGTTCGTCGTGACGCTACTAAAACCAGCATGCGCGTGGAACGGCAACCGTTTAACTAGTACGACACCGGTTTGAGGTTCACGGCGTGTTGGGTCCTCGTGGCACTACACGAACCAACGAAATCCTGTGAACCGAACCAAAAGATTTCTGAGATTGGGATGCGACCAATCACAGCCCATCGGTTGGCCACGAGGCCGATCGCCACTCAAAGCATCAAAAGGAGTGGATGCAGAGCACCGGAGCACAGTAAAAAAGAGGCTCTCGGTCCACTGAGTTCGGGAGGCTAACGCGCAGCAAAGGTGAAACAGGGCAGCCGCACGAGGAGGGAAAAGAGCCCGATCGAGCGATCAGGCACGCAGGCATGGCCGCCACGGCGTACTCCACGGCGCTTCTCGGCGGGGCGCGCCCAGCCGCCGCCGTCGGCGCCGTGACGCCTTCCGTCCTCCTGCCGCCGCGGCGTAACCTGTCCCCTCTCCGCATCCAAGGTGAGAAACGCAGTTGGCTACACTAGTAAAAGCAAACGGTTATAGTATACGCTTCGATTTTGATGAGAATGAAAATTGTACCTGCATTGACCGTTGCACGGGGAATGTTGACAGACACGACGAGGCTGTCGCTGCTTCGGGTGAAGGCCTCCGCCGACGACACCTCGACCTCGGCCGCGAGCGGCGACGAGCTCATCGAAGACTTCAAAGCCAAGGTAAGTCGATCAGAAGACGTGTTTGGGCAGGGACTCCGAATGGTGAACCGAAGGCTTCAATTGTGTGTGTTCTTAATTGTGCTAGTGGGACGCCGTTGAGAACAAGTCCACCGTCCTCACGTACGCCGGCGGCGCCATCTTCGCGGTCTGGCTGTCGTCCGTCGTCGTCGGCGCCGTCAACTCCGTGCCTCTGGTGCGCCCTCGCCTCCCCGCTCACTGCTCATATACGCATGGCTCCCTCCACTGAAGTTTCGATCCGCCTTGTCCCTGATCACCTCGTGGACGCCTGACGATGTTGACGTTTGGTTTGTGTAGCTTCCCAAGCTCATGGAGCTCCTTGGGCTCGGGTACACCGGATGGTTCGTCTACCGCTACCTTCTCTTCAAGGTAATAAAACGAGGGCATCTCTGATTTTTTTTTTTATCAACATGCAAAAAATTAGCCTGGCTTGGCTCACGTGAAAGCAGTGCGACTTGTTAACATCTCCTCTGCCCCCATTCGGTTACAGGAAGGCAGGAAAGAATTGTACCAGGACATCGAGTCGCTCAAGAAAAAGATTGCTGGGACAGAGTAAAGTGCTCTGCTCTTGGGATTCTTTTTGAACGGTTCTTTCGAGAACATATTAGTACCTAAAGTCCCCATGTCTTAGAGTACTACTGTTGTTGCCAGTGTATTTTAACACGCCCTGTGCCCCTGTGTACCGGGAAAGTGTTCATTCCGTTGATTACAGTAGCAATGTACAAGCTGTATGCCCTCAGGGTATCGCTTTCTCCATAGCTTTCGTCTTGCAATGAAATGGATCCCATACAGTTGTTTGCCTTTTTTTTTTTCACTGCCGGCCAATTTCAAACCAAGTGTTCGTGTTCCTGTTGTTGAAATAGAAAATAGTTTTCATCCTTTTCTTCACTGCATTTTTACGAAACTTGCTGCAAGTGACAAGTGTGAGTGGGCGATTGAATAGCTTAAAGAAAAAGATGCCTTTATCAAGATATTTAGTGCAAGTTGCTACTGCATACTATTCTTCTTCAACGACAATTCCTTCCAACATAGACCTAGTTAAGAGGATCCATAGCGAAGAGTGTGTGTGCATGGTTTGCTCACACATAGTGGTCAAGCAGCAAACCATATGTTTTGTACTTAAACAAAATCACTTTATCTAAATAACTAAACCAAATCAAACTAATACCATACTTATGTTTTTTTTATATAAAGAGTTGCCTCTTGCTTGTATTCAAAGCAAATAATACCATACTTATGTTCCTTGCTGCAAATAGTTAAGTATTAAACATTGTACTTATAAACCTCTTGTACCCAATCTTTTCTCTAACTTAGGAGGTCGTCTATTTATCACATGTTTTTAATAGAATAATCACAAGTTCAAATGTATCAAACAAGTTAGAAACAATTGAGGTTTGAATTCATTACAAATAAAGTTAATTATTTCTTGACTTCCACTAAATCGTAGTAAGGGAAAATAAAGATTATAAGTATGTCTTCTTATGTTCATATTCACTTTAACAAAATGTTCTAGACATGTGGGATGAATTATTCCAAGAAAACACATTTGAATCAAGTGTCGAACTACTCATAGAATAAATATTAAATCTACATATCTAGAAAAATAAATTCAAAATAAAACTTAAAACCGTTATAAGAGTTTTGTGATGGTAACTTATATTTTAAATCTATTAAAATAGTAATTTATAAACATTTTTTATATGAATCTGTACAAAGTTACTAGCTGTAATCCATATGGTTGACAATGTAATACATCTAGTGCTTGTGCATGAAGAGACATATGAGTAGCTAATGGAGCAGGTTCTAATCCTAACCATAGAGATTCAAACCACATGCGCCATGACTTGGTGCGGTGAGGGTCCATTGTTATTTATCTTGTGTTGTTATGATATTCGATGTTAATTGTTATGAGTAATACACACAATAGTTAATTGTTCTTCTGCACATCTTTCCAAGTGTATATATCATACATGTTCTATTTAGATTGTTATTTTTATATATGTTAAACAAATTAATTTTGGATTTTGTAATTTTGTATCCATGTTGCTCACCATGTTATATTAAATTGTTATTTATATCTATTAAACAAATTAGTCTTTGGATCTTGTAACTTTGTATCCATGCATGTTGCTCCCCATCTCATCTATACATAAAGTTTTTCTAAAAAAATTGTAACTTTTAAATGGGTTTTTTTGAAAAATATTCATGTTTTCACTTGGTAAGTGGTTTTCACTTACATATATTCCGTATATTTAAAAACATTATCTAAAAAATATGCAGCATAATGCTTTTGCTTCGGTCGCCCGATCGAGGCGCCGGCGCCGGCCCACCAAACAGCTGCAGCCACGAGCACGACAACCGCCGTTGTGTTTGATCGAGCCGCACGTACGTGCCGGAACCTCATGCTAACTTTACGGTCAGCAGCGGTCACGTTAGAAAGTTCCCATCGTGTTTGTTTCATACAGAAAAGCTTTCGTTGGTGTAGGTTTTCCTTTCTTTTCCCTGTCTGTTTCGCGGTATGTTCTAGCAAAAGAAAACGACGATGAGCACTCTGTACAAAATGTACAACACTGGTTCCTCTCAGTCCTCGGCAGTCACATGTGACAAAACTGAGGAGATCGAGAGACACATCCTGTGTGAACTAAAGGAGCTTCGACGAATTCTGGGTCTGTATAACTTCATGCCGATATCCCGTGACGCCTTGTTGCGAAACCTGCCGCGACATAGACCGGCACCGGCCGGCGCTGACTGATGACGATCTCATCATCTAGGTGACGCCGCAGGGGGCGGCTGCCGCCGACCGTTTGACGAACCGGCCCTTCATCCGGGGCCGCTTCTCGGCGTTGAGCTTCCGCACCTCGTACCGTATCTTCTTGGCGAACAGCCTCGTCCGCCGCTTCTCCCGGTACCGCGACACCCGCGCCTCGCGGCCGCCGTCCGCCCCCCACCGCGGCGTCAATAATGGTCCTCCGCTGCACGGCCGACCTCCTCCCGCCGGCCACAAGCCCTGCAACAATTAAGGCAACGAACTGCTATTATTGGCTCTCTCGACCTACATACTGAAACCCATGTGTATGCACCAAATGCAACGAACCCACATGGCGGACACCACCATGGATCCGTCGATCGTGCATGCACCACGGCTCCGATAGAATTAATCACGTACCGAATGGTTGGCGTTGTGGGGCCAGAAGAAGTCGTCGAGCCTGACTTCCGGCCGCTGGCCGTCCGTCCACGGCGAGGTCCCCCAGCTATCGATGACCGCCTCGTAGTTGAGCCTGAGATCAAGGCTCCTCCGGAAGAACTGCGCATCCGCAACCTCGTTGCTCGCCGTCGCCTTGTTCATCTGCTCAAAACTGTCATCACCGTCATCGTCATCGACAGGCGTGGGCGAATAGCAGTTGTTGAAGTCTATGTCCAGCACCTCGACAGACGACGCCTCCTCCGACTTCATCATCGTGTCTGCAGCATGCCCAAACTCCCGGTTATTAATAGAGACGACGGCGCCGTCGGGCTCCGGCTTTACCCGCCCGCCGTCGTCGTCGTCTTCCCCCAGCGGCGGCGTCATCAGCCCTAGGCTCTCCATGTAGAACGACTCGTCCAGCTCGGCGCTGTGTTCCAGACCTTGCCCGAGAAGCGCTTCCATGTCGGCGGCGAACTCCCTCAGCTCCGCGTCCGTCGGGCCGAACCCGGCAACGACAACGCCGCCGTCCGGAAGCTGCTGCACGGGCGACGACGACGATGTGGCAATAACCACCCCCGGATCCTTTTGATGATTTGCGTTCTCCATCACGGCGTTGTTGTTGTCGTCCCTGCAAGATGAGGAGGCATCGACGACGGGCGACGGCGAGCAGAGCTCCGCGAGGGCGCGGTCGAAGCTCGGCACGCGGTGGTACAGCAACTGCTCCTCCGCCGCGCCATCTTCGTCGTCTTCAATTAAACTCTCTTCCACACTGCAATGAACGCGCCGTCTTCTTCCTCTCGAACCCCGTTTCGGATGGATCTTGGTGCAGTAGTGATCCCCCAGGAAGATACTCTACTCTACTTCCCGTGACAAAATCAAGAGAAAATATCACCGGTTATTTGGTGCATGGCCCAGCATGGGCTCTTTTTGAGGGACCTCGGCCCGGCGGTGACAAGTGTACTTTCCACTTTTAGTGTGGAGGTGAGGGTGTCCACCTGCAGGCCTTATCTGGGATTTAATTGGACCGCTGCTAATACCTCATCCGGTTCTCTGATATCCCATTGGACGGAGCTCGATTTTTCCGGGGGCCACGGCACGGCTTCGCGACACGTTGGAGGAGACACGGGTGGGGCCACAAGAAGACACGCGCCAATGAAAAGTCGTTTGCTGTACCGATCCATCAGGGCGCAGCGTACTATACACTAGTGTGACTACCACTCTGAACGTTTGAAAACCTCGCTCGTCTATCCATACATCGACGTTTTAATCAACACACAGTAATTTCACCGAGTCTCGAGTCTTCCTACAACATGTAGAAGCCAAATTGATGATGTCAAACCTCTAATCATTGAACACTGTCAAATGTAGCAGACTGTGTAATGATAAGTCCTGCTTTGTTCTCGGAGTGCTCAAGGCCAAAACGATCACTCATGCTGTCATGGACAGGAGTTTTTTTGTGCACAAAGAAAAACTTTGAATTAGCAGATTTTTCTTCAGAAATAATAACATTACAGTAGAGGTGAACACTATGTTTTTTTGGCAGATAAGCAATATGCACATCTTACTACAGGAATGAAAAGGATTTATAATATCATATCTCGGAAAGATATTGGGTGAGCTGGAATGTACTGTGTTGTTGGTCAGCGTATATGCGCCGAATATGCATAGCGCCGAACAAAGAAAGACTCCCGCTTCCGGAAGGCACATGCCGCCTACTCATCAGCCAAATGCAAATCTTATCCTGCTTGGATAATGCCCTGTATGAATGCACCAGCCGCATGCTTCCTCATTTTGTATTCCTCCCGTCCCCGAGTTGCAGTTTCTTCAGAGTTGCAGTTTCTTCAGAGTTGCACACGGAACATACAGATGTCAGGCCTCTGCTCGGCATCTGTCAGAAATATCCGCAATGCGAGGTTCTGATCCACAGGCAGACAAACAAGATCGTTCTTCAGATATGTATCTGCAGACTGCAGAGATCGATTGGCAAACTTATGAAAAAATATCACAAATTCGTCGATGCAGTGAGGCCAGGTAGTATATTTTATTTTGTGTCCTGCAGTCCTGCACAGACAGGCAAGAAGAAACTGCGCCATCGACGTCGCGCCCATGCCTTGGTCCAGCCCTCCAGGAAGGAGAGAATCAGATGGCGAGCACATCACCACGATTTCCAGGCCTCCGGGGCGTGTAGCCGGCTCCACGTCGCGGCGTTGGCCGTATGCGAAACGCCGAAAGCGGGCGTCGCCACCGCTGACGCCGACGTGCCGCCGCAGGAGTTCTCACGAGGCGCGGCGCTCTCCCTGTGTATTTTCTACGCGCTGCTGGGGAAAGGGAAGCTCGTGTTTATCCGCCGGAGGCTGGACGACTCGTGTCCTTGTCGGAGGACTACGTGTTGCGGTCGTGGCTGTCGTCCTCGTCGTCTCCAACCCTTCCTCCGTTCTTTCACTTTCACCTAGTGAAACGGACGTCTTCCAGAAGATTTCCAGAGTTTTTATTCCTTTTTCCCCTTTTTCATGACAAAGCTTGTAGTTGTAGGGAATGAACTGAAGAGGACCGACCTTATTTCACCAGGAAGAGATTTTTTTTTTTTTGAAACAAACCAGGAAGGGAAAGCTGAAGAACTGCAGAGGAGCAAAGGCTTATCCGAGACCTGGGTCGCTGATGTAGTGTCAGTCTTGCTTGGAGGAAAGCCCGGGTAAACAAGAGCTTGGATCAGGAAAACAAAAGGCCTGCCTAGAACAAGGCCCATTGCTGTTTCAGTATTCGCTCGTAGTAGTACAACACTATAGAGTATCTGTGTATGAGTGTATCCATGACTCCATGCAGCATCGATACATGTTTATTGGCTAGAGTATTCGTCCTGTTCATTCGCCAGAGTATGAAGTCTACAGGGGATGTGTGTGTTATCCAACCCCACGCTGATAAAATCAAGCCCAACAGCGGCATTTCGCTCCATGCGTTTATTCCCTTGACGCGCGCCGAGCTGGTTGCACGGCCGCACAATGCCTTTTGCCCTCGTCTCCCTCTGATCCAACCATGCGCGCGCCCATGCAGCATCTTCCATGCCTTGCCGAACAGAATAGGCACGTTTTATATGAGAAACGACTAAGCCATCCTCCTGTTCCGCACGCGAGCATTAGCATTATCGCTCCCACGTACGGTTGCGGCCTCGCCAACTGAATGGGGGTTGTCGACCTCCTCACCTAGCTCATCATTTTAGACGGTTGCAACGCGCTCATAAAATACATGGCTGCGGCGAACGGCCGGCCACGTATGGGTATGGTCGGAGCACACCACTTGATCTTTTTTTTTTTTTGAGTGAAAGAGACCACTGTATCTAGACCAGGCGCAACTATGCTCAAGGGTCTACTGCAGCGCTTGCAAACTGTGCTTGCATTGTTGCGAGTAATAATAAAAACCTGTCATTTTGTGTGTTCTACTAGCCCAGTTACGAGAGGTCAGTCCAAGTCACTTCCAGGAATCTCCAGCCTTAGTCGTTCAAATTCTCTCATATTTTGATTTTCAAACTCGCATATTTTATAAAGAACAAATCCAGGAATATCTAAACAGACCGTTTGATTCCTTTGTTTTAACCAGATCACCGCTCTCAATTAATTAGAATCCTCCTTCCTATAGGAAAAAAAAAACCCAATAGACCACCAACCAATGAAGTTCGTTGGTATCCTGCCGTTGCGGAACCTTCCCGTTGGGCGATGGTTGAGGAAGTCATCACCGTAGGGCGGGAAGTTCGCCTTGATGATGGTGTTGATGTCGTTGTTAATTGTTGCCAGGATATACTACTCTGGTGATAGAACGATGAGGGCGGGCGCAGTGGTTGCGACAGATGCACAGGGTATACTACTCTGGTGATAGAACGCGTATGTGGTCGGGGCGAACGTGATCATCAAAGGCGTGGTTATCTATCACCAGCGGGATTCATTATTCAGTTCCCACTCGACTCGCGAGTTTTAATCGTGATGTGTCCGTCTATCATACTGATGGAGACAATTATGTTCTGTTTTTAATCAGATGGAGACCGTTGCCCTCCAGGTTAAATGCATTCCACGCCCACGTGTCAGGGAGATGGTAACAGGGAGATCCTGAATAGCCTCAAAAATAGAGTGCATACGTATATTCTGAATAGCATCGGGCAATTAGTGGTCCATAGCACAGGTGAAATCGTTCATACTGTAGATGTTCGTACTTCCGTCTGGCGTTGTGCTTCTTTCACCTCTCTTTTTCTTTGAGACCTCCATTTGCATACACGTATGTATGCATATGCAACCGACAAATATCATACCAAAAGATTTTTGAGATCGATAGAGTCAACCCAGACATCTCGTTGTGTACCGATACGTTGCTTACACTGGACGGGCTAATCTTATGTTTTTTTTCAGCTTTGTTACACAGGAATCTAATACCGTACGCAGCCGGCAAGCTTTAGACTGGAAATTAAGGGACATCATGCATGGTGGGTGGTCAGTATAACAGGAATAATTGTTGCACGTCTTTTGTGCTAGACAGTACTAGTTAACGAGCTATAGGCACAACAGTAGTTACTTGGATCCTCTCAGCACAGTAGTTCGACTGGGCGCCGTTTTCTCGATGCTTGTTTCCATTTAAAGATGTGGTTAGGATGAGATTGTGACATTAAGCCAGTACAGTTTGCTTTGAGCTTTTCATCAATGTCGGTTTCAAAATTTTAATTAGCGCTACAGCTGGAACGCAAGCCTGTTGACGCAAATCACACAGCCTCAGCTCACCACAAGATCACCTTTTTTCTTAATAGAAAAAATGACTTCCCAGAGCTGAAAGTAAACTTCCAATGAAATTCAGTCACCAAACGGAATAAAAGGGTGCAAACAGTTGACATTTGAGAAAAAGGGGCATGGGATGATAAATCTGCAGACACGAGAGAGGACGAAGAGAAGAACAGAGATATGATAAATCTGTGGATTTTAGTGATATGATCCGCAATTTCAGTACCAATCGTGGTCCAACGACCGAGTTCAAGCCAGCAACTCGTGGGCTTGAGCTTGAATGCCTATCAAGAACACCCGTCCGCCTAATCAATCGTACCTGCAATCCGGTTGCACTGATAAATGTTCGTGTCAATTTATTAACACACCAGCACACTTGTAACATTGCTTCTAACGCACATACTTGTACTACGTTTCGTGATGTTTTTGTGACTCGAGTTTTGTAACTAAACCCTCATTCATCCTTTATTCATTGGTTAGAGGTCTATTTCGGCCTCGTTGTCAGAAATAATAGCCGCTGTTTCGTTAAGAGGGGGGAAAAAATTCACCAGTAAAGGTTCGAGTTGATAAATGAAAGTAACAGGGTAGGGTAGCTAGAGAACACAATCCTTCACTCATCCATCACTCCTAATCTCGGCCATTTCTATCTTGTTAATAATCCACACTTCCACAGAGAGCGGGAAGGGAATAATATAGCTGTCAAATTGGCCGGTGGTAGTTGCACAAGTCCGGCATGTACAGTACAGTTTTTTTTTTTTTTAAGTCCGGCATGTACATGCGCTGCCCGCCAGGTGTGTTCTTTTACCGGACCGAATCTTCACCGCGTGCAAAGCTCATCACTCAATAACCGGCCACGGGTTTGGAGTTCGTCTGCAGTCGCCATAACGCCGCCGTACGTGTGGAGTTATGCGTTGGCCGTCCCTTTCGAGCTTTGACGGTGGCCGTTGCTCCACTCGAATACGGACGGAGAGCCGGTCTGACATGCGGGGGCCTGTCACTGTGCTCGGCGGCCATGGTTGCAGCGAGCAGCGCTGGTTCTCTGTGGAATCTGACCGAGTGAATGGCCCGGGCCCCGCGCCCGGGCTTGGCCGCTTTAAATTCTCCCTCCCTCGTCTTGTTTCAGCAATCAGCAGTAGCCAGTACTACCAGCTTGTGGTGAACAACATCCTCGCAGACGCAGAGAGAAGCCATGGCGGAGCAGCTGAAGCGGCTGAAGCCGGTGTACCAGCTTTTGGTGAACAACATCCTCGCTGTCATCGCGGTTCCGCTGGCCGCGGTGGCGCTGGTCAAGGCTGCGGAGGTCGGGCCTGAGGAGATCCTGGCCCGTGCCTGCGCGCTCCGCCCGGCCCACGCGTTCCTCGCCGTGTTCCTCCCCTTGGCTGCGGCGGCGTTGTACCTGAAGCTCCGCCCGCGCGCGGTGTACCTGGTGGACTACGCGTGCTTCCGCACCAACCCCAACTGCCGCGTCCCGTTCGCCACGTTCCTGGAGCACTCCCGCGTGTGGCCGGGCTTCGACGAGCGCAGCGTCCGGTTCATGACCCGGCTGCTGGAGCGGTCCGGTCTCGGGGAGGAGACCTGCCTCCCCTACGCGCAGCACTACATCCCTCCCTCCCGCGACCTCGAGTCGTCGCGGGCCGAGGTGGAGCTGGTGGTCTTCTCCGCCATCGACGACCTCCTCGCCAAGACGAATGTCTCCCCTCAGGAGATCGACATCCTGGTCGTGAACTGCAGCCTGTTCGCTCCCACGCCGTCCTTCACCGACATGATCATGCACCGGTACAAGCTCCGCGAGGACGTGCGCAACGTGCACCTCGCCGGGATGGGGTGCAGCGCCGGGATGATCTCCGTGGAGTGCGCGCGCAACCTCCTCCAGGTTGCGCCCCACGGCGCCAAGGCGCTGGTGGTGTCCACGGAAACCATCACCCCCAACTACTACATGGGCCGCGAGCGCGCGATGCTCCTTCCCAACTGCCTGTTCCGGATGGGCGGCGCGGCGGCGCTGCTTTCCACGGACGGGTCGAACGCGCGGTTCCGGCTGGCGCGCGTGGTGCGGACGCTGCGGGGTGGGGCCAGCGACGCCGCGTACAAGTGCGTGTACCAGGAGGAAGACGACCGCGGGAACGTCGGGATCAACCTGTCCAAGGACCTCATGAACATCGCCGGGGACGCGCTCAAGGCCAACATCACGGCCATGGGGCCCCTCGTGCTCCCGGCGTCGGAGCAGCTGCTCTTCGCGCTCAGCTTCATCGCGCGGAAGGTGCTCAACAACCGGATCAAGCCGTACATCCCGGACTTCCGCACGGCGTTCGAGCACTTTTGCATCCACGCGGGCGGGAGGGCGGTCATCGACGAGCTGCAGCGGAGCCTGACGCTGTCGGACGAGCAGGTGGAGGCGTCAAGGATGACGCTGCACCGGTTCGGGAACACCAGCAGCAGCTCGCTGTGGTACGAGCTGGCGTACGTGGAGGCAAAGGGACGGATGCGGAAGGGCGACCGCGTCTGGATGATCGGGTTCGGGTCAGGGTTCAAGTGCAACAGCGCGGCGTGGGAGTGCATCCGCCCCGCGCCCAACGCCGACGGGCCATGGGCCAACTGCATCCACCGCTACCCCGTCCACATCCCCGACGTGCTCAAGCACTGATAATCATTACCTTGGTACAACCATTCCTTGTGTGCATCCTCCTTTTATGCACTAATGTACTTCACTTCTTCTTGGTTTAGTCATCATCTATCTATCCCCGTCTTCCTGCTGTACACTTTCTTCCAGTCCGATGAAACCCAAGTTGTAGTAACAGCAATTGGATTAGCCAACTTGATTGATGGGAGGGAGAGCCAGCTGAGCTGACGTCCGGTCAGTTTACCAAGTGGATGGGGATCATCATCGTGTCAAGGCGGCTCATAAATAGGCGCCGCGCGGCTGCCTCTCGTGTTCCCTGGCGGTTGTGTTCCAGTACAAAAGGGGTTTCGTTTTCCTACGCTCGTTTGCTGTGGTCCGTGTCGTGTGCTCTTTTGTTTCTCTACTTTTGTTTTTTTCTTTGCTGCCAATATATGGTTTCTTTTTCTTCTTTCATTCATACAGCCGAGAGACATGAACTACTGTAGTGAGGGAAGAATGGTGTTGTACTACTGTACTATCCTCTGTAATTCTGATGTATACCTATTCCATCAATCAATGAAAATTGCTTCGATTTACACTAATCTGCGCTTTTGCAACGGCATCAAACAGATTGTTCTTTGCTCTGTTGGTGCACCGGAAGTACTGTGCTACTGTCGAGCCTTATCTGCTCTGATGCTCTCTGTGGGCTTCCGCCGTTGCCCGTTGCCGCTTGGCAGATCGCACTGCAACACCTGACACGCCCTCCGTTTTTTTTTTTTTGAGGTACACGCCCACCGTTTCATTTCCGCCAACGGTGCTGTTTTCCTGGCGCAGATTGATGAGACCGCTCAGGCTGCCCACTGGCGCTGCCCGCCCCCGCCTGTCTCGTGCCGCTGTTGTTTCTGCCGCATCAATTGAAGGCGCCGTACTTGAGAGAGCGCGTACGTGTCGCCGCTGGCGGCTGCCGCCTGCGTCTTCTGTTCATCAATGCCAGTATGCAGCAGCCGCCACGAACCATGTGGACTCTGGCGCCGCGGGAACGTGCGATGGACACCTATCCTTCGCCTTCCTCCTCTCGTTTCTTTTCTCCATCACTGCTCGACGTGCTCGTGCGTGGCGTGAACGGCCGCATGCCTGCCGGTGAACCACGCCGCGGCCTTTTGCTCTCCCGTCGGCGTCGGCGTCAAAGAGGATGCGCTGTCGCGGTCTCGCCAGGGGTTTCCTTTTCCGGTCGCTGCCTGTACGCGTCCTGACAGTTTGCCACGACCGAACCAACAACGGGTCCAGGTTTATGGCGACGAATTGATACGGTTCAGTAATTGGAGCACCAGATCTCATCACTCGGCACGGCAGGAGGGGCAGAAGAAAGTTCAGCTGATTGCTCAACTTCTCCTCTTCTTCACCTGAACGGAAACTCCATCCCTTGCATCACTCTTTCAGCACACGGCCGGCGACGTGGGTAACAAGAATCCTCATCACGGAACGACCGAAAGAGCAACGATACGAGTAAAAACTTTTGGCTTCTCTGACAGACTGACCGTTTCTAGTCTTTGCCCATATCAAGTACTACTGCTAGTACTATATATACAGTAGTGTATATGCATATAGTATCACCAGCACATGCAAATGCGGGGGCGCCAGCCTCTTCTTTCACTGTGCAGTGCACGGCAGCATATGCTTTTGCCATATGCATACGTACTGTACATGTACTACTGTACGGTATTTGGTTGCATAATAGCAATTGGCGATACCTCCAACGTTGAGGTCCCGAGGATCAGCGTGTTTGGCTTTCCTCGGAAGAGCAGACACGCAGGCGTCCGTTGTGAAGATACGGACAACTCGATCTGGAAGTTTGCATATCACCAGCATAAATATGTGTACATGTGCAGCAAAGAGATGCCAACTGCTTCTTCGGTCGCGTCCTGAGCCGGCCTGGAGCTTTGTGTTGCGCGACATTAGTAGGATGCAGAGTTACTTGTTGTGTTCAGCGTCGACCATTTTGTGACCACGACTCCACGAGAGAGGGAGGTGACGACGACAATCTGGGCTAAAGCCGGCGTCTGGTCTCGGGCCGGTCTCGCATGGACCTTGGGCTAAAAAAATGGGCCGCAATGGCAGAACTGCGCGCCCACATATCCTTTTTGTTTTATTTTTTAACCCCTGAATAGCCAGCCGCCGCTGCATTCTGTGGTTCTGTTAGGGTATGTTTTGCAGATCTTTTGCCTTGCTTGGCAGCCACCTCGCGCCTTCAAAGCTGCAAAACGGATGAGATTAGGCTACCTCAGCTGGATTGTTTAGCAAATCATACAACAACTTTTTGATTGGAAAGGTCCATCGTTTAAGTTGCCGGTGCACTGCAAAGACGAACGGAAGCACGCTCATTTCTGCAAAAAAAAAAAAAAAAAAAAAAACCCCGAACACCACCGAAAAAAAGAGGATAATGCGCGGAACAAACGCTGCAGGTTGCAGAATGATCGTTCGCCCCCTGTTTGGTCGATGAACGAAGTAGTAAATCCAAAATCCGCAGGAACCGACGAGACCACGAGGTGTATGTATCCAATCCAATCAGCAGCCTTCTTCCATCACCGAACCAATTGATTTCTTTTTTTGTTCGTGGGGCGAATAAATTGCGCGTCCGACGACCCATGCCGTGCCGCTCCGCCGCAGCTGACCGTATCGCATCGACGTTGGGACCAGACAAAGTTGACGCGCCCCACGACGGCAACTAACGTCTGCTACGCCAGCTAGCCAGACTGTTATATTTCCCATTAGCCTGTCTCCAACTATAACCCCGTCCGTTCCTCGCGATCCCGTGCGGCCGCACATACAGTACGCCGCCATGTGCTGTGGTGCCTGATTGCTTGGTGTTCTACTACTATCTTCTAGTATTTGA
The DNA here is from genome assembly GCA_032690845.1 of Eleusine coracana subsp. coracana. Taxonomy (NCBI): domain Eukaryota; kingdom Viridiplantae; phylum Streptophyta; class Magnoliopsida; order Poales; family Poaceae; genus Eleusine; species Eleusine coracana. The sequence continues at coordinate 66,341,838 of CM064420.1, forward strand.
TGCGATTACCACCTGTAAACTTCACGCGCTTGGATACAATTTGACCATTTTCACTGCCAATGGTATTCATACTACTTGCAAACTCAAAAGCACCGAACATGACCTCAAACTGTACACAAAACTTCTAGTACAACTTTTTATATTTAGTACAAATTGGGATCAGGTAACTCGTATTTACATCGAATGAACTGAAAACTTGGCAACTGAAAGGATGCCGCGTTTTTCTAGTTGTCTTTGACCGCAATCAACCAGAACCAGTGCACATTGGATCCGCGTCGCCGATTCATCCGTGCCAGCCAGGCGAACACCGATTTTCCCCCCGTCGATTTGTTTACTCGGCAGCCCCGTCCGCTCCGCTGTGTCGCGCCCCCGGGAATCTCTCCGCACGCGAACTGCAGTCGCAGACACCCCACGCCCAGCTCATCCATCATCGGCTTGCCACCACCACCACCACCACCACCGCGCCGGAGCCCTGGAGCTGGAGCCCAGCCCAGCCAGCCGCGGCCGGCATTTCTCCTCCCCTTTTCTTTTATCCCAAACCCTCCCCCTGAGTTCCCTCGCACTACACTGCAATCGCCGCGACGTTGACATTGGCATGGCCCCTTCCCCACCACCACCACCGCCTCGTCTCCCACTTCCCATCATCCTCCACGCGGAGTGGTGAGCTGTCATCATCCCTCTCGGCAGGCGCGCTGAGGCGGCCGCAATGGCCTCCGCGGAGGCGGCGGTGGAGATCGTGCGGGAGATCGCAGCGGTGGGCGCCGCCGACCTCGCCGCGGCCGCCGAGCCGCTCCGCGCCGACTGCCTTCGACTCGCGCGGAAGGTGTCCCTGCTGTCGCACCTCGTCGCCGAGATAGCCGAGGCGGGCCCGGCGGCCGTGGAGGGGGATGCCGCGGCGTGGCTGCGCGAGCTGGTGCGGGCGCTCGAGGCCGCAAGGAGGTTCGTCGCGCTCGGACGGGCACCGCCGCCGGCCGCTGGGGCGTCGGATCAGGTGAGGGTTGGTCTCGTCTGGCTGGGCTCATCGAGCCTTCTGCTCGACCTGCATTGCTCGGCGACTGCGGCGTTTCCTCTTTCCGGGATTCAGTCGAACACCTCGTGTGCGCGTGTTCCAAGTGCTGCTCTTCGTTCTTCTTGCTACCGCCTCTCCCTTTGCTTCTACCTTCCATTGATTCGATCAATTCGCGGCGGTCGCCTGTGGCAGCGCGTCCGCGTCGGTCGCAAGGTCGCCGGTGGCGCTGCGGTCGCCCTTCTGCCGGCCTGGCTATTTTACAAATGACCCCCTATTTTGTTGGATCGCGACTATTGATCGCGATCCGGTATTTTGCAGAAACAACCCTAATTTGGATCGCGATCCAAACCAGGGGGTTTTGTGCATAATATTGGATCGCGATTAATAGTCGCGATCCGATATTTTGCAAATAGACCCCTGTAATTTACAAATAGGCCCTCCTGTTGGTACCAACTCTTGTCGCTTCTCGAGTTCTTGTTGTCCCGTCAGCCGCCGGCCGCCCGGCCGCCGCCGCTCCCATCCTGTCAATAGACTCCCCCGTCTTCAGATCCTAGCACCATATCTGTGCTCGAGCCCCAAGGAGCCATTGCTCCTGCGTCGGGCGCCGGAATCGCACGATTCGCTGTCTACATTGGACGCGGCGCCACCAATTCGCCGCACTGGTTTGGCCATAAGGGACTCTGTTTATGTTTTGCCTAACCAATTATCGTTGCCCTCCTCACTAAACGTGTCCCTGTATTCAATTGCATCAACATTTTGGGAGTAGACTGGTGCATGAGTTCAATTTTGCATTTCATCTGATGTCGTGTTCCACCTTTTATCCAGGATACCATAGGCAACAACGCTGCCGTTCAGTTCAAGTATGTGACCTGGCAATTGCAAGCTGCTCTAACGAACCTGCCGCATAGCTGTTTTCAGATATCTGATGAAGTTCAAGAAGAGGTAATTAACTTGATTCATTATGGAGATAGTTCCCTTATCATTTTTTTGTTACCTGTTTGATTTGTTTTTTCCAACTTTGTAGGTTGACTTAGTGCGAGCTCAGCTTAAAAGAGAGATGGAAAAGAAGGGAGCCATCGATGTAAATATTTTTAGGAAAGTTCATGATATCTTAGTGCAAATTGATAATGCTGGATCACAATCTCAGCAACCCCATGACCAACCAGAACCATCACAGACGAACAAATTCAGTAAAGATCACTTGGAGTTGCAAAATGTGGTTCTACTAGTTTCAGAAATAAGTGGGTTATCCAAGTCTGACATGGCAAAAATTACATCCGAGATAATAGAAGGACTTGAAAATGTTGGAGCTCCTGACTCTCCTAAACCTGCCAATGTTGATCCTCAGTCAAATGATGAAACAAAAGGCTCATCTGACAAAGTGAAGAAGCCTGACGCTGTTACTATTCCTGAAGACTTCCGCTGCCCAATATCTCTCGAGCTGATGAGAGATCCAGTCATTGTTTCAACGGGACAGGTAAGGTTTCAATGCATCACCATTTATCTGTTTTGCACAATAAAAGTTCTCATTTTTAATTGCCGTGTATAGTTTTCATCAGCTAAAAACCATTTACTTGCAAATTCTATAGACCTACGAGCGCGCTTTCATTCAGAGATGGATTGACTGTGGAAACCGGACCTGCCCAAAAACTCAGCAGAAGCTCCAGAATCTTACACTGACCCCTAATTATGTGCTTAGAAGTTTAATACTGCAGTGGTGTGAGGAAAAGGGGATCGAACCACCTAGCAGATCGAAAAATGATGGTTCTTCTCTTGAGGTTGGTGGGGACAGATTAGCAATCGAAACATTAGTTCGCAATCTGTCTAGCACCTCGTTGGACGAACGAAAATCTGCTGCTGCTGAAATAAGATCATTGGCCAAGAAGAGTACTGACAACCGTATACTTCTAGCAGAATCTAGTGCTATCCCGGCTCTAGTGAAACTTCTGTCTTCAAAGGACCTGAAGACCCAAGAACACGCAGTTACAGCTCTTCTCAATCTCTCGATATATGATCAGAACAAAGAGCTGATTGTGGTTGCTGGTGCAATTGTCCCAATCATACAAGTACTAAGGACTGGTAGCATGGAGGCTAGAGAAAATGCAGCTGCTGCTATTTTCAGCTTGTCACTAATCGATGATAACAAGATAATGATAGGAAGCACCCCCGGGGCAATTGAAGCATTGGTTGAGTTGTTGCAGAGTGGTAGCTCAAGGGGTAGAAAAGATGCAGCAACAGCACTGTTCAACCTATGCATATACCAAGCTAACAAGGTCAGGGCCGTTCGAGCGGGGATCCTAGCACCACTGATTCAGATGCTGCAGGATTCATCCAGAAATGGAGCTATTGACGAAGCACTGACAATCTTATCAGTTCTTGTGAGCCATCATGATTGTAAGATTGCTATATCCAAGGCTCATGCTATACCCTTTTTGATAGATTTGCTACGGTCAGGCCAGGCCCGTAATAAGGAGAATGCTGCTGCTATTTTGCTTGCACTTTGCAAGAAAGATGCCGAGAACCTTGCTTGTATAGGACGGCTAGGTGCTCAAATACCGCTAACTGAGTTGTCAAAGACTGGCACAGACAGAGCTAAGCGCAAGGCAACTTCTCTCCTGGAGCATCTCAGTAAATTGCAGGTGCTCTAATTTCCAGTCCTCAATGCACACCATTTTATGCGTGTGTGTGTTCCACTTGTATGTATACATAGCGGAAAATTGTAACTTCATCTGTCATTGCACGTGAAATTTAGTAGGTTGGTGATTAGTTTGTTTCAGTCAACCATCAAACGTGTGTCAATTGATTCCTGCAGTAAAATGGTTGGTGTTGCTGAATCTGACATGTTCTGTTCCTCATCCGCATGAAGTTTGATTTCAGCTTTTAAGCTTACAGTGCAAAATTACTGCCGTCGCCGTCAAAATATCTACTCATGACTTCTTTGCCTTCAAGATATCAATGACATAATCCTGATACCTTCACCACTTCATGCTTGGGGTTCCTTTCTGGAGATTTGGAGGGCCGTGAGTCCATCTTTCAACTTGGGCACTAAAGCTTGTTGGAGCCCAACAGATTAGTAGACCTGGTGCGAAAAGGGACACTGCAATGATGTTTTTTTTTTTTTGCTTTGCTAATTTATTTTCAGGATATCTTAACAAAAGCGTCGTTGCTTCTTAATCATATCGCCCGTCATTTAGAAATGGACAATGATGAAATTAATCGATCCTGACACTTTTGTTTTCAGTGATATGGCGTTGTGCTACGTCGTCTTAATATTTTGATTTCTCAGAGCATCTGTTTGTGTCAGCTATGGTGGATCATACCGTCAGGAGTCGAATCATACATCCCTCTGAAGTCAAGCTAGTACATACTGACACTGCTCGTGAGTTAGCGATTCGCTTTCATGCAAGGTGATGTGTTCAGAAACCAGAAAGAGAGCAAAACATACACACTCAAATCGTGAGCTTCTCTCATCACTAACTGACGCGTACTATAGACTTGTATATATTATTTCGTTTGCTATAACCAAACAACATAAAAACAAGAAAAGGGTGACCACATTTCGTCCAAAAAAGAAAACAGAAGAACACGTCGGATTATTTGAAATTTAGCAGGTGTCATCCTCATGTTTAGCACGATAATATAAAAGGCGCTTTTGAAGATGATCATGGCCATGAAGATTCCGGGCAAATTGGATAGGCACAAGAAGGAGCAGGTCCCAAACAAACGGACAAAAAGAGCGAGCATTTTGACACGGCGAGTCCTCGAGATTGCGCTATTACACCTTTGGCTCTCGCTACCGACGCGAGAAGCCTTTCGACGGGAGCAGCACAGGAGACTGACGCGCTGCCCGATGCGTAGTCCCATTGACCTTGTGCCCATATGGAGATGGCCTCAGTTAAGCTCGCATCATATTCACACAAGAATTGACCGGTGGCACGTTTTGTCATGCGTGGTAAGAGGTGATCTGCGGATTGACCGCGTGTTTATGTCACACTCGCTCCCAGGAAAAGAAAACCCGGACCAGCGATCTAAAATACTACCGCTCCCACTACGTACTGGGGCGGTAACTGAATGTTCACTTTCACGCAAGCGTGACTTGAGTTAAGCTTGCTTAGAATTCGATCTTATGGTTAGGTCAAGTGGCAAAGAGTTGAGAATCACTGCAGCATTCCAATCAGTAACCACGATAGGCACATTAATCAGGCAGGTTTTCTAGTCTAGTGCTAAATGACAGTGAGGTTGTTTGGCTTGGCCCTCCCCTTTTCCAGATGCACAATATACTGTCACTAGCTAGGCGGTTCTACAATACCATATACTGTCACTAGATTGTCATTGCTCCACTGATTCAATTCAACGTTCCCCCCAGCCGACGATCTCGCTAATAAACAGTAACCAGCCCCAAATCACGCGATCTGGCCAAAAAGTGAAAAAAGAACACAAAGGGAGACACGCACCATCTCGGGCACCACCTTCCTCCTCCTCGAGCGGAGCCCAATACAAAACGCCCCCCTCCGTCGTCTCACCTCTGACGGCCTCCTCTTTGCCTTTTCCGTGCTCGCTTTTAAAATTCCCTCGCCCCGCAGACACACCCCCACCACGCCGCAACCACGCACCGCCGCCGCACCCCGCACTGGAACCCAGGCGACGAAGGATGGGGAACAGCATCGGGAGCAAGCGCAAGGGCGCCAAGGTGATGCAGCTGGACGGCACCTCCTTCCGCGTCAAGCCCCCCGCGTCCGCCGCCGACGTGCTGCGGGACCACCCGGGCTTCCAGCTGCTCGAATCGGAGGAGGTCAAGCTCCTCGGCGCCCGCGCGCGCCCGCTCGCCCCGGACGAGCCGCTCCGCCGTGGCCGGCTCTACTTCCTCGTCGCGCTGCCCCGCCGCCCCGCCGGCGGAGCGGGGAACATGCGCCGCGCCTGGTCGGGAAATCTCCGCGTCGGGGCCCGGGAGCGGCTCGAGTCGCTCAAGCTCTCGCGCAGGTCCACCTCCGACCTCTCCTCCCTCACCCCCGCCCACGCGTCCGCCTCCGCGCCCACCTCCCCGCTCCCCGGCGGCTCCACGCCCGTGCGGCTCAAGATGAAGCTGCCCAGGGCGCAGGTGGAGAAGCTCATGGGGGAGAGCAAGGACGCCGCCGAGGCGGCCGCAAAGATCATGGAGCTCTGCACCGCGATGGGCAACGCCAGCGCCGCCGTCACGCCGGAGAGGCCGCCGCAGGGGATTCTGCGGAGCCCGCGGTTCGCCAAGACGCCGGACTGGGGCGCCGGGTTCATGCTCCCGCCGCCGGCGCCGCCCAAGACGCCACAGCGGTGGCCCACGCTGCCACGCACCAAGGAGGTACTAATTACTCTTTCTCTACTCGCCATACAGTAGTTAGATAGATTTAATCCCCCATTGTCCTCCACGTGCGCTGCATTAACCCTTGTTTGTTCCCGTGCGCCATGAGCACAGTAAGATTCGCACGCTGCGACAAGGAAATGTGATTTGCTGCTATGACTGCGATCCGTTCCATTAGGGTGCAAGTGCAATTGATCCTTAAATTAGGAATAGAAAATTCAACCAAATGTTCCCCTTTATTTCTAGATCCGTTTGTTCGTCTGGCTCCTCACTTCCTCTAGTATAAATCCACACGCTAGCACTGGCACGAACAGGGTTACATGGCAGCATGTTAGATGCAGTTTTCTTGTCGTTGCGGAGAACATGTAGCCTGTCTCGGTGGGGCACTAGTCATTACACATACTTGCGTACAAAAAAAGTAGGTAGCAGAACTTGTGTTCTCCGCTCATTGCGGGGAGCAAAGAAGCACAGCTACAACAAGTGCGCTGCTGGATGCAGCAACTTCATCAGTGACATCTGGAGTCATTTGACAAAAAAGGATACTAGTGCAAGTGTAGAACGAAAACGATGTTTCATTGCCATGTTTGTGTTTGAATAGTTGAATATCTGGAGCTTCGAACTATGTGGAATTTTTTTCCCTGATAAGGATTCAAAATTAATAGCCATGTTCACATGACAATGAAGTTGCTAGCTGATGGTGCCTGCAAATGACTGTGGGCTCAATTGTTCACTTTTTCTTTTCTCTCTTTACTTATTCGCCTTTCACTTTGATGTTTCAGAAAAAAGCAAGGTTTGTGGAGTTGCCGGATGAGCTAATAGCGTGACCTGTACTTCCAAGAAGCGAGTTAACACCTTTTTTTTGTTTACTGTAACACGCATTTTCGGGTTGGTGATTGTCAGACCAGGAGATAAGGATTTATAATCTTATCTTCAGGAAGAGATGTTGTTATTTACACTGCTCATTTTGAGCGAAACAGACATGGTTTGAAGATGAGAAGCCGCCGATGGCTTCCAATTCACCACCGTGATTCAGTCACCTGACACCTTTGTTAGTAGGATGTTGCCTCCTTCTCGAATCTCTGTGTGTTTTGGTTGATTGGCTTCTGTCAATCGGTGGTTTATTATTAGCCCACTATCATATGTAATGTATAAGCCAATTGTCCAGGTCAACTCTAGCTACTGCTGGCTAGTTTTCATCTTAGACAAGAAGCACATGTGCATCTACGACTACTACGCCTCTCTGTGCGGATTAGAAGAGATGCCACTCTGGTTTTCTGCATTATTGCCTCACATCCGATTTCTTCATAATTTTGGAAGGGAAACGGGGGAAGGATCATAATGAATCGGGTTAGCGCATAATGGACCGTTGAATTGAACCTGTTGATTCTGGTTGATTACCTGCTGAAAAATGATTGGGGGGCGTTCGTTGCTCAACTCCTGAATTCCTCAGCACATGCAGAGGAGTATATAGTTTTATTACAAAGCCACTGCATTGCTTGCTGCACCGCAAGGTTTCTTGTCTCCGTTGATGATGCAGATTTGGATAAGATATTGCCACCAATCACCGGTAAAGCTGCACATGCAGTACGATCTGACTGGTCTAAGACCTACTACCATCATCTTGTAATTGTATACAATGCGCCAAAGTCAGAAGAACATGCATGGGGCGCGTTCTGAACCAACATACATTGTCTTGCATTTACACGCGATGAATTCATGGATATTATTCTTTGAAGCTCGGTCGCTGAACACCGAGAACAGTCTAAAGAACATAACTTGTTCCAACACCGCAATGTTTCTTTAGCCATTGTAAAGTTGCTTATTTTTTTCAGCATCGGAAAAGATGATACTAGTGTTCCATAACATTCTGAGCCTGATCTGCGAAACACATCGAAAAAGGTCATGTTTGGTTCCTGCAGATGAACTGATCAATGTGGGGGTACTTGTTTTGTTTACCCAAATGTAGAGAAGTGATTTCTGATGTACACTTTGTAGAAGAGTCTACTAGTACTAGTGTACCGATTTAATTAGAAGAGGCAGTGCAGTGAGGCAGAGCCAGTCCATTCCATCGTGTTATTTGGGCCTTGGCGCGGAGCCCGGGCGGCCTCAGGATCCCATGCCGCGAGCGAGCGATTTATACGGTTTGGGCGCGGGTGCAGCGAGGGCGCGCGGCCACCAGAAAGAGAAGGAAGCCCGTCGCGTGCGGTGCGTCGTGCGTATCCTCGCTCGTCGGATGCCGGAGATCTCCATGGAGCTCGACCTTTTGGGACTCCTTGGCTCGGCGGGTGACATGCACGGATCAGGTACGCATCATTACCACGCGCGCGCCGCCGTGCGGCACGACAAGATGGCCGCCCTCATGTCAGCGGCGCGGCGCGAGGACGAGCTCCGGCGGCCGCGGCTCGTCGGCTCCAATACATCATCGTTCCGTGACCATCATCAGCTTCTGCAGGTCTTGTTTTCCTTCCAACCATCACCCACCTGCATGAGCATGACGATACGAATCGATCACCTCATCAGATCAGCAGCTGGGTTCTCTTTTTTAATTTCATTTCAGGGGTTTATGCAGGTTCCTCCTCCTCGGCTCCCGCAGAATAATGATGACCACCATGCGACACCGCCGCAAGACGCGAGAGGTGTATTGTTAGCTGCTTCTTCTGCCACGCCAACGGCCGTCGCCGGATTGGCCTTTCAACGGCAACATCACAGTGCTGCAGCGACAATCGTCGAAAGGTAAGTGATGATGGATGGTCCATAAACAGGCCAAATACTTGTGATGTGATCAACTGAATTGAACAGGAGCTGTACGGCCGCGACGGATCACGCCACCGCGAGAGTGACGGTATCCTGCGCTGGCGCTACGCGTGTGTTGGACAATGTCCCCAGGGAAATGGTTGAGCAGTTTGTGTTGTCAGTTGCCAAGGCGACTGGACCTGCAGCTACCCCGCCAGTGCCGGAGGCGGAGCCACAACCACAACCAGCTGCGTCCCCGAGTAAAACTGAGACTCAGATGATGATGAGGAACCTCTTGGGCGCGGCGCATGGCCAAGACAGTAAGGAATCCTCTGTCTGTCATTGGCAATCAACTCCTCTCTTTCTGAATCTGAATGATAATAATAATCATACGAGGGTGCATCTTGTCTTGTCTTGCTTTGCCTAGGTGATCTACAGACGATAACGAGGAAGAAGGCGTCCCTTGCCCGCTTCCTGCATAAACGCACGCAGAGGCAGGAGCATTGCTAATTCATGTTATTATACTTTCCAATTCACATAGCTCCTCTCCTCGGGCTGCCTGCAAGCATATCTCGTCCCAACATATATTGCTCGAGCTCTCGAGGAAATCGAGATAGGGTGGTATCCCCGATTGATGGCTAAAACAATCCAAATATATGCATCTACTAATCTGACTTGGGAATTGCTTCATTTTACTCTGCTTTGCTTATTGCAGGGCAGAGACTATCGCGCCTTACCCTCGCAGAGAGATACCTACAGCTTCCGCGCGAAACAAACTTTTGATCTCCGGAATTCAAAAGAACAGGAACGAATATTTCGACGACGATGCACTGCTTACTGAGCTGAAGATCTAGCTCCACACTTTGGATTCACTCCACTTCTTTTGCCAATCCAGGCCAAATCTTGGATTCAGTCTGGTGGATTTTTGAGCCGTCTGACTAGGAAACGCATGGCGCATTGGATGGCAAGAGCTTTTCGTGCTTCTTTTCACTCTGATTTCTGACCACAGTTTTTTGGTTCGTGTGTGATGTATGCCAGCAGTTTCTCATATATAAATGAGTCATCATAACCCATTTCCTGTGTCCTCGCGATAAAAGTAGAAGACACCTTCTCATTCTAATTAGAGACCCCTTAGATAAGACCAGCTAATCTTTAGTACCTAATCAAATATGACTACTATGCACGCGACTCCGTATGTACAAGTTTGTCTTCATTTGTTCATGATGGAATTAATGTGTCTGTTAACAAATTCAATGTGTCTCTCAATGAGTTACCGAGCAATCCAAATGCTTTAAACTAAGTGCCTCGCCTACCGGAGTGCCGGTCTGTCATCTTCAGTTGCGTTATCTTCTGCGCAAAAGCACGGAACATGTTTCCATGGCTGATTGATCAACAACACAGGGAAGCAGATTCCTGCCAGAATTTTTTTTTTCTAAATTTCTGTAGTGATCAAAATAAGAATTTTGCTGTGGGAGTATAGTTTTTTTTTATGGAATATACAGTAGGGGAAACCCCTACTATGGTATCTGTGGAAGTAAAGTTATTAAAAGCTGATGATTAGATTGACTTCAACTGCTCCAGTATGCAAAACTTCATACGAATCCATTTGGATCAAAGAGGTGGTCTGTATATTGCTGCATTTTGATGCATATGTATAGAGAAAACTAAAAAGGAAGTACTTTACATACTAAAAATACAAGGGAAACAAATTATTAGGAGTGGCTCTAAGGTAATTTACTAAATAGGTCTGTTCCAAATTTACTAACTGTTTGAGCTGAGAGATTAGAATATGAATTTCTATTCTTCCAGAACTGGAGAAGAAATATTTGACTCACAGTGCAAGTTCGATATACACAGGAATACACTGGTTGCCCACAATAACAAATAGCCAAAGACTTCGAGAATTTACAAACGAATACTCCCTCCATACTACATTTAGATGTCGTTTTGGACAATATTTAGCATACCAAGACATCATTAATTAAGGGGTAATTTTCCCTCCATGCCCTTATTAAATAGCCACTTGTGTGTCTTTTAGTCACCAATACTATCCGTGTTCGACTGGTTGGTAGCAGTAACCCCTATGCATGAGGTCGTGAGTTCAAAACATGGTCTCTTTTCTTTTTTTGCAAAATTTACATGACGCTATGCTAGGAAGTGGCTGGGTGGGTGGTTGACGCGCGGGCGTGTAAAATTTTTACGTTTTCGTAGGCGCGAGCTGCTGGACTATAATAACGCGCGCGGAAGCCAAAAGTTAGATTTTGCGCGAGCTGCTGGACTATCATTTCTCCGGCTATATAAATGACGCAAGCTCGTGAAGGTATACACATGCGTGGCGGCGTGAGACAGCTCCAGTGCAAAAAACGTTGCCATGTTAGATCTAAACAAGGAACCTCCAGTGGAACAAGAACACGGTAATGCATTCTTTCTTTTACTGATTTGCATCCTTCCCAATTCTTGCATCCTTTCTTATGTATTTTTTATTTAAAAATAGGATTTGATTTGAATCTGGAGGTGCAAGAAGATGATGTCTACTTCAACTTGCCACTAGATGATTACGGCGTGATTAATCTAAATGGACTTCACGATGTTCCTGGTAAGTGCATTTGTTTTTTTTTTTTGATTGTGTACTTTGCCTACATGTTTTATCCTCAGTGCCATTTTTCGTAGGTGGTTTTGATTTGAACTTTGAAGCACAAGAAGACATTGATGTTGATGATGTGATGGGCTGGATGTTGGAACAAGAAGAAGAAGATATTATGGACTTGACATTGGAACAAGAAGTAGTAGTTGAAGAACAAGAAGCGACTCCCACACATGGTACCCATTGTATTAACTTTAGTTTCTATTATTTTTTCACATATAATAATACAATATAATTGTAAATATTTTGTAGAAAATAGTAGGAGGAAAGAGGTGACTAAAGAAGTCTCGATACAAGTCTACCAATCCTTATTGGCTAGAAGCAAAAATGGGACTCGACTGGGGAAGTATGATACTAGAGAGGTTGCTGCACAATTTGGACTCCACATGCGAACTGTTCAACGCTTATGGAAGGGAGGTAAAACACAATTTGCTCAAGGCATTCCAGTTAATGTTGCTAGTAGGAAGAAAGGAAGAGTAGGCCGTAAGCCCGTTCCAATTAATTTGGACGCATTGCGCAATATTGACCTCAAAGATAGAATGACCATAGAAGATGTGGCAAAACATCTAGGCATCAGCATTAGCACGGTTCAAAAGTATTTGAAACAAGGTCACATTAGGCGTCACTCAAACAGCATTAAACCTTACTTGACTGATGCAAACAAGAAGGCTCGATTACAATTTTGTGTTGACATGATCGATCCTGATAGCTTACATGGAAATCCAAAATTTAAGGACTTGTTTGATCATATTTTTATCGATGAGAAATGGTTCTTTCTTACTAGAAAATCTGAGAATTATTATTTGCTTCCCGATGAAGATGAGCCCAACCGCACTTGTAAGAGTAAGAATTATATTCCTAGGCTCATGTTTTTGGGTGTGAGTGCTCGATCAAGATTTAGCAATGGTGTTTGCACTTTTGATGGGAAGATTGGAATTTTCCCCCTTGTAACTTATGAACGTGCTCAAAGGACTAGTGTCAACCGGCCAGCAGGGGCATTAGTAGTAAAGCCAATCACTTCAATCACAAGAGACGTCATGAGACAATTCATGATTGAAAAGGTTTTACCGGTCATTCGAGCTAAGTGGCCACGTGAAGATATTGATAAACCTATCTACATCCAACAAGATAATGCTCCATCTCACATTGAAGTTGATGATCCAATGTTCTGTCAAGCTGCTAGCCAAGGGGGTTTTGACATTCGGCTTAAGTGTCAACCTCCCAATTCACCGGATTTCAACATTCTTGACTTGGGTTTCTTTCGAGCTATACAATCGATTCAATATAAGAAGTCAGCAAAAACTGTGGAAGATCTCATTCCACATGTTCAAGAGGTAAAATTCTACTACTACAATTATGCAAAAATATAGATCCAATTACAGTTCATTTTTGCTCACTAGTTTTACTTGTTTATGTTGTCAACAGGCTTTCCATGATTACTGCCCACACAAAGCAAATCGAATTTATGTAACTCTTCAAAGTGTTTTCAAAGAAGCCATGGAAGTTGGAGGATCAAATAAATTTAGAATTCCTCATATGAGAAAAGGAAGACTAGAGCGAGAGGGTCGGCTTCCATTGCAGCTACCTTGTGAGCCATCATTGTTAGCCGAGGCAATGGCAACTTTAGCTACAATCGAAACATGAACTAGTTAGCATATGTAATTTTTTTTTTGTTGCCATCACATGAGATCAAGTTGTAATGCGCAGCATGAACTAAACAAAGTACTATCACTTGCATTACATAATATAATTCCAGTTGATGATCAAACATAGGATAATTTGAATTAAAAAAATGTGCTTCTATCAAACTGTAGGATGCACAAAACCTCTTCCTAACCAAAACAGACTCAAGGCTGCTTGATTGACCTCATCGCTATTGTCTCCATACAAGAGCGGGAAGTAGATAGGCAAGAAAAGCTCCTCTACCTCGTTTTTTGCTACGTCATCTACAAATTTCCAAACCGGGGTCGATGCGAGTTGCTGAAGATGAGCGCAGCACTGCCGGCGTCGAACTTTGATGCGACCTTTCTTGCCCTCGCTCTATTGCGGCCGCGGCGGCACTTGATCTCAAAGGCCGCATCTTCTTCTTCGTCGGAGTTGGGAACAATAAGCACATCGTGGTTGACGACGTTCTCCGGAGAAGCGACCTTGATGGCCACATCCATGGTGGCGTCGGCGTTCTCCAGAGCAGCCATGTCCTTCACGGCCTCCATGTGGCACACGACAAGCAGCAAGGCAAGTGAGAGAGGGAGGAACGGCGAGCAGCAGGCGAGAGGAACGGCGAGCACACAGTAGGCGGAGGGACACGAGCAACAGAGACGCATGCAAGCCAGCAGCGAGGCAACTTTAAGTCCAGCAGCGCATGCATGCGCGCGAGTAGCGAGGCGACTTCATTAAGGCGTTGCTTTGTTTCTAGGTGCATGCAGACTCATTTTTTCTAGACGTTGTCTCGTTCACGGGTTCATATTTACTGCTAGCAGGGGCAGTTTAGTCTAAGAATCCTCAATGAGCACAGAACGACATCTTTTCCCACCAGATGATTATACACCCAAAACGACATCTAAATGTAGTATGGAGGGAGTACAAGATTCTGATGCTCAAGTACGAGACAACCATACTGTTCACTAGTGACACCGAAAAGATATCATAGATTACAAGGGGTCGCTCTTAACTTCTAGATCAGAAAACTGAGATGGGAGACACACACAACTAAATTCATTTCACCGCATCAAGTGATACAAACACACAAGAACCCTACTTAGCTGTTTTAGAGTGCTTGATAAGCCAGTCGATAACAACATCTATGTTTTCAGAGTTCTTACAGGAGATCATATAGCAACAAACTTCACGATCTTTTATAAATTCCAGGCCCCTGAAAATAAAGAAAAGAGACCGACATTTCAGCTCAATATCATTCAGGTAGCATGAAGAATATCAGATAAATCATTTCAGGAAAAGCTAAAGCGCATATTTCAAAAAATCAAACTCACAGCCGGTCAACCAATGCCTGCTTAGAAAGCGCTTCTGACTTGTCAATTTTGTTGCCAAGGACAAGCAAGGGAATCCCCGCTAAAGATTGTTTCGTCAGAAGATCATGCAATTCACTTTTAGCTATTGGAACACTATCTCGATCAGCAGCATCCACTACATATCTGCCATTAAATAACAAAAAATAAGTCATGATGCATCCACGTTAATTAATTAAGCTAGATAAATAAAAAAAATATGAAGGAAGTAAACATGATGCAACCAACATATATAGGCATACAAACAGAGAACATGATATTCCGCCGAACTTTTAGGGATTTCTGTCATCCAAACTTTTGAACTTTGAGCATCCATATATAAATGATTACTTAGATTGACAATTTAAAATTGAATGTTAGTTGATCGATCATTAAACATGCATTCACAATATTTAGTAATTGTTTTTTGAAATATCACATATCCATAGATAGAAAGTTTCAGTCACAGGGTCACCTTGTAGGCCGTGATTCTGTCCTAAATGACTTCTTCTTTCTTGATATGGTTTTAAGTTCTTGAAGTGAAGTGAATAAATAGAATGATTGTATTCATAGGAGAATATGCTATGTAATCATAATTTTGTTCCTTTATAGTTTATAGAGTCAATCAACAGTCAATACTCTAATTTCATCAGAACAATAATGGTTGTTAAGCGCTCCAAGCTCAGAATAATGATCATACCACTTCAAAGTATAAGCCTACAGGGGCATACAGAATGAAGAGAAAGTGTATCTATACTACTTGAAATTTAGTAAGGGAAGCAAACATGCTTTGGAAGGGCAAGAAAAGTAACTTGTAATAGAGCAGTAGATACTAGTATATGGCTATCTATACTTTAAGATCTTCTCACAAGGTGTATAAACATGTTTAGTGGTGTCCTACTGTCAAAGGGTCATATTGTTGTACTAACTTATTTTCACAAAAGACCAAGTACCCAATGAACGCAATATGAAACATCTGAGAGAGCAGGAATTACAAAATAGCAGAAACTCCACGACAGTAGCGCTCCCACATAGTCCGGAATCTCCTTTGCCCACCAAGATCCCAAAGTTTAATTGTGACATTTCCCTTGGTGACTTTCCGCATATTAAATCCTACCTGTTTCAGTAAATCTATTTCAGATAACTTAAATAGAAAAAAAATATATTCAGGATACCATAAAGAAGTGGTTTGATGTACATACAGTTGGAATCATATCCTCGTTGTAGCCACCTGTCTGAGAAGCACAGAAGCATGAATAAAAATGAAAACGTCACAGCAAACATGATAATGTATCTTAAGTGGTATGAGTTGATGCATACAGCAACAGCATTGACTAGAGACGTCTTCCCAGCATTCTGCAGCCCGACCAGGGAGAGTTCCATCTCCTGCTTAAAAAACAAGCTGAAATAGAGAGTGTTGTTGCCATGAGTATAGTTTCGATGATTCGACACGTAATGCTCCAAACCTGACATAATGCTACTAGATAATAGCTAAGGTTTGCACAACTTATGATTTTATGCTAGTAAAATTAGCTCAGTTTTGTGACTAGCACACGTTCTGAAAATTTTGTTACCAATAGCTAAAACGAAATAAAAAAAAATCTCATATAGCATAAGAAGAATGCTTATGATAAAGAGGGAAGCAAAAGATGATCTCAGGGAGCAGCTGCCTCAGTGGAGGATACACCACTACAGTAAAATGGGAACTATGTAGTCCTCTGGTCAAACATTTATTCTCACTCAGGAAGCTCGATTATCTTCAAAATCTTGGCCACCCCCTACCTCGGGGGGGGTGACCCTGATTGGATTGAAGTTTCAAATTACTCCAGGACGTTCTCAAAGTCATTCCTCAAACTATACATTACAAGTGTTTTTTTTTTTTGTCCCAACAATCATATATCTGAATGATACTCAATGCGTCGAGGTAATTATATATAGCAAAGCAACGACATCCGAAGGCACAGGTAAGTTTAGGTCGATCTAGCGTGGATCTAACTGCACAGAGGGGATCCAAATCCAAACCAATCCCAAGAGACCTCGGTACTCCCACGTAAATCAAAAACGGAACAGCTCCAGGTTCTAGGCCCGACACAGGAGCTCGCAGCCAGAAAGGAAAAGGAGAGGGAGGCCGGGACGTACCTTCGGAGCCAGTTGAGGAGCGAGTCCCAGAGCCCCATGACCGCGACCAGCTGGGCGCCCGCCGGATCTCCGGAGGTAATCTGCGGATTAGATGACGCGCGGAAGAAGGGAGGCGTGGAGGAGACGGGGTGGGACGGAGGTCGATGCGTCGCGCGGTTGCAGAGGGATGGAGGGACTAGAGCAGGCGACGTGTCGCGTCCGGTAAGCAACGTGCGCCGTCACGGAATGACCCGATGCGATGCGATCCGTGTCGCCAAAACGGTTTTTTGGCTCTATATCTGGCGATTGTGAAGCGAAGCGGCTACTCCCACAGTTGTCGTGTGCCGGCCTGAGATCAGAGATCCTCTTTTTTTTTTTTTTGAGTGGAGACGAGAGATCCTTGTTGTTAGCCGCTGGTGTGTGTCAGGAGGCAACTGCTGAGTTCAGTGCCCCTCTTCAGACTGAAAATGGCATGTGGATGTGCTCGTGCTGGAGATCTTTTACAATTTCTCTGAAAAAAACTGACAGTTCCAGCCAGATCTGCCGAGTGGCGGCATCTCAAGACATCATTGGGCTCGTAATGGGATCTCCGGGCCTCCGTATTGGGCTAGTTCTTGCCTTACCTGAACTGGGCTTTTATCCATTACTACGTTATACTAGCAGATTGAGCCCCGCCCGCCTTCACGGTTTTTTTTTTTTTTTTTTTTTTTTGATAGCGCCCTCACGGGTTGATGGGGAAGACGCAAACTTTTGTGCCAAGAACCATCAGTTACCAGTCCGCGACATTACCTCAAAAAAGAAAAAAGAAAAAAAAAAGTCCGCGCCAAAATCTAGGCATAACAACGACGTCCTGAAAACCCAACTCTCGCCACGTACACCATCGCCACCGCGACGCCACTCCTTTTTCTTTCGCACCCTGCGCGCACGCCGGCGTGCGTATCTTGTATACGTCGGCGTGCGAACACATTCGCATCGTCCTCCTCAGCCCGTCTTCACAATGCAACACCTGTCCAACGCGCGCTATTCATCATTATTCACCAGTCGTGCTCCATATATAGCTTGGATCTGTCTCTTGCATATTCCCCGAAAGGAACAGAGCTCTCGCTCTCGATCGCGCTCGGCGTGCGCGCGTTCCACGCCCACCACACACTGAACCCGATCGATGCATCGCATTTTATTAGTAGCTTTGCTTGGGACGCACAGAAACGCGGCACGTTAGTTGTTGTTGCGCGCATGTCGCGGTCGCTGCATTGCAGCGCGATGGCATGGCACGCACGGCATGCATGGCTGACGGCACATTGGCACCTGCGGCTAACCCGGCTGGGCCCCAGCACGCGAACCGAAGCCTGTAGAAGCCTGGCCGGCTGTCTGGCTGGAGTTTATTATAACTGATGAAAATATATATATCATGCATGAAACGGACGAAGTAGCAAATGATAGTGGAGGGAAAGGCCGGGCCGGGAGATCGCCCCACGGATCGGATGGTCGTTTATCGTGAATGGAACAATGCCGCCGAGGAGAGGAGGATATAAGGTACTACTTATATTAAGATGAAATGGAGGGGCAGATCGATCCACCTAAACCCACTAGCGCCTGTACCCATCATGCTGCCTGCTGCCCCCTGGCTACCAACGATTCGATAGGCTGCGCTTTTCATTTTTGCAGACAAGACCTAAGCTCTCGTGTATATATACTAGTAGTATATCGTCCCGTCGCGGCCTCTATGATGATCATGCGGACTACGATCGTCGTGCCGATTCGCGCTCGTTCCGATCATCAGATTCCACGCGCCGGCTGCTGCCGAACCTAGCTTTGCCGACCGTCACATCCGTCGACCACAGTACCACATCCATGGGCTCGCTGGCTTACTCGAAAACGCCACGCCAACACAAACCCACCTCTGATGAGCACCAGCGCTGGTGGTGGTGGAATCGAAACGGACCCGCCGCGGCCGTTGCCTTGACTGGATCACTGAACCAGCACATAGAGGTTCGTTGGGGCCTGCAGAGATTCACATTGGATTATAAATTAAAATTTGTTCGCGTGCATAGAACCCTTTCGGTTTTGTTTAACCAGCAGCACTGCCACTGCGACGAGTTGTTGGAGCTAGTAAGCACTCAGCTTAGCTGCCAGGGTTTTTATTAATTAGTTTGCGTTTTTGATAATATGCATTGGCGCGCGCGGGGCCATGCTGCACCGCCCCACCAAATAAGGCCGCCGGCAGCGCAGGCAGGCGATCGACTCATGGAAACAGCGCACGCTTCCACTCAAAACGCCCGCGCGTTTTCCTTTCATTTGGTTTGTGGCAGAACGAGACGAGACGAGACGGCAGAGAACGAAGGGGGGAAAAGCCTTTTGCGCCGCGGGCCCGAGATCCGGGAAAGTCACCGCCATTTTGGGCCATTCCGCTCGCTCGATCATTTTTTCCCTTTCGCCGTGCGCTCCCTGCCCGCCGCTCGTCGCTTGCTCGACGGCTGGCCGGCCGGGGACGGGCCATCGCTGCCGATCTCTGCTGCGGCGTCATGTGTAGTGTCGTCGTGAGTGCACTTTTCGGCATAACAATTTGCCGCCACTATGTTATGTGGAGCCTGCCTGCATTCGACTGACTGCATGCATTATTCGGCGCCGCTGCTGGGAAAAAAAAAAACTCAACACTCGCATCGATCGATTATTTGTGATCACTAGTACTGTTTATTTTCTGCAGCAGCTAGCGCCCTCTGGGCTACGAACGAATAATTACGTGCTCTGCTCTTTACAGATAATACGAGATCGATATGCATGCCTGTTGCCAGAGGTATAATAATGAGGTATGATGCGCGTACATACAGTACGTACAGGACCGTAATCAGAGCCTGTTCAGAAATGTCCGATTGCGCTGTCGACCGACCTCTCCTTCTCCAGGCACTATTAGTACTTGTGAGCATGTTTGGAGAAAGAACAAATCCGTCACTGACACGTGTCTCGCACCCCGCGGAAACCGGCGGTGACGCAGCCGTGACGCAACGCTGACGTCACGGAGGGGGGGGGGGGGGGGGGGGGCGGGGGAGGACAAGTGTTAATTCGCCACCAACAAATGGCGGGGTACGCAGCTTAGCTTTTGCGGAGCTCGACGGAACGGGCAGGGCACGTAGCTTTCGCTAAAGCTCCATGACTGCTGTCTCGCCGTCCGGCCGATCGGGTCGCGGCACATCACCAAAGGCTGTGGTGTTCCTCCCGGTGAACCAAATCGGCTTCCGGAGAGCGCGCGCGCGACGACGCCGGCGATTGACCGGGCAACTACCGCCACTGACAACTGATGGAACTTAATTGAGTGATCACGATGATCCCATGACAGTGATCAATGAATGTATTTGGTTGTTGATGATTATATCATTTGAAAGTGATGCGCTGTACTTGTGGTGTCAATTTATCTGCTACATACAACACCGTGTACTGAATTCAACATTAAGAGTTGTTACTAGCAAGTATATACAGGTAGCAAGCTTATGGTTGTCTTGTTTAATAATGTTGGCTTATATATAGCTGAGCCTGTTTAGGACGCGTCCTAGTGTTCGATATTTTATTATTATTTTCAAGGGTCAATCAAGTACATGCAGTGGAACGTCTGGTCAGCTGAAAAAGCTTTGTTTAGACATCACAAAAGATAAGGTGGGTATTTGAAGGACGCTTTGTGTAGACTCCCTTTTCGCCCTCATAGTTCCTTTGCTGTTCAGAGCAACCGAGCTTTGCCAGTGAGGCAGTGACTATCTGCTACGGTTAATCAGAGGAGGAATTTAATTTGTTCGACCATGCAAGCGGAAAAGAATAAAACGAATATATGTTTCTCACACGAACATATGTCCATCAGTGTCATTTCGGTTTGTTCTGTTCATATTTGGCTATGTCCTGTGCAAATGTTCTTTGTTCGTCTTCGTCACTGTTCAAACTGTTCCTCGATGATAGTACCGTGAAAGCCTGAAAGGTAGCACACCACATCAGCAACATCGCATTCTTGGACTGTACACGAGTGAATGACAGGACTTGTGGTCTTGAACAAAGCATGACAGGATTGATTCCACGCATGAGCTCGACAGCTTATCGCAACAACATTTTGTTTCTCCATTTTCATGAATCACACACCTGGCTTCTCTCCTTGTCACAAACCGTGTATGCCATCAGAGGAATATGGACGAACCTGAATTGAAAAACCAACCAAAGAAAATAGAGAGGAAACATGACATGCAGGAACAGAGGACGACAGTTCTAATAATCCTACGCAGCAATCATCTACTCCTGTCAGCATCACATCCACACTTGTTGGTCGAAGCCATCGCCAGGGTACTGGTCGAACAGATCGACGCTTATGCCGGCACCGTCGTCGCCGCAGCCGGACAGGATGCCCGCCCAGTCCATGTCCATGATGCCGTCCACTTCGAAGAGGTCCATGGCGTCCGGCCAAACCGCCACGTCAGCGCCGGGAGTGGCCACGGACGCCGAGGCGGACGAGGAGCAGGACGGCGACACGTTAGCGGCGGTGGAGGCCGGCGAGGCGGCCGCGGCCTGCGTAATCTGGGCAGCGCTCACCGGCGACGCCTCCTCATCCCCGTCGTCCTCGTCCGCGCCGCCCGGTCGTTGCGATTGCAACGACGCCTTGGGCTCGTCTTGACCTTCTTCTCGCACTTGTGGAGCATCTTGCTGCCGCTGCTGCTGCGTCAGGTTTATTCTTTGTTGTTCCCCGGATTGAGCTGGGCAGAGCGGGCGGTGCGTGACGGGGTCAATGCCCATCTTCCTGAGCTTCTTCTTGATGTGCGTGTTCCAGTGGTTCTTGATCTCGTTGTCCGTCCTCCCGGGCAGACGCGCCGCGATCTTGGACCACCTGCACAGAACGATCGGCGGCGCCGTGAGCTCCAGAGGAAGAAGAAGAAGCCGACGGCCAGCGAGCTGCATGCGAGTGAGTGACACGTCACGTGGTACGAAACGAACCTGTTGCCGAGCTGCGCGTGAATGTCGATGACCAGCGCCTCTTCTTCCTCGGAGAGGAGGCCCCTCTTGAGGTCGGGCCGAAGGTAGTTGGTCCACCTCAGACGGCAGCTCTTCCCGCACCGCAGCAGCCCTGTGATTGTGATCGCAAATGTGAGCGTATGCATTTCGCAAAGGCATCGTTCGATCCTTTTTTTTTTTTGTAATAGGAGGCATCGTTCGATCCTTTTTTTTTTTTAATAGGAGGGATCGTTCGATCCTGGTATAGCAAGGAAGTGAAGGAGATAAACCAAATTGCTTACCTGCAAGCTTGGGGACGAGCCTCCAGCAGCAATGGCCGTGCGAGAGGAGGAAGGTGACGAGCTTCTGGTCCTCCTCCGCGGTCCATGGCCCCTTCTTGAGACCGACCTTCTCGCAGCACGGCTGCCTTCCCATCTCTCACTCCGCTAGTAGCAGTTGACTTGTGTGTCTGTGCTCTCGGCTCGCCTGCTAGTGCTAGACTGCTAGGGAGGGACTCGAGTAGAGTGAAAGGTCCCAGCCTCCGGCCTTGAGCACAGAGCAGGGGCAGCCTTGATTTGGAGAGGAGGCGCGGTGCAGCGGGATTAATAGATGCGACCCGAAGTGGAAAGGCCGCCACGCGCACGTGGCGGGGCTACAACGTGTGAGTGTGACCCCGTCTCTGACTGACCCTCGGACGGGCGGGCGGGCGGGCCGGGCCTGGCTTTGCGGCCGATGCGTATGCATGTGTGCAGTGCACTGAACCTGTGGAATAGGAGTGCGTAGTACAGCGGACTTGTTTGAATTTGACCGTGTGCCCCCAGCTACGGACAAGAGAACGAAGGCGGGTCAAGTCGCGACGGCAACCAACGTCTGTATACGCTAGACCTTTGACGCCACAGGGACAAGAGCGTCGCGCGGGTTTCGATTGATCGAGTTACTGTCGGTGCATCACAAATGGTACTGAGATTTGGAAACCTGACCAAAGTTGTGGAAATCGGGTGCTACGTTGATGCACAACTTAGTAGTACCATTTATCGTAGTACGGGTTAAGGGGAACGGATTTTTAAGGAAATATTAATGGAACAACCTCCCAATCAACCTGAAAATAATGACTGATAACGGACACCCTAATCGCCGCCGAGATTTGCCTCCAGCCAGAGAACGGACTTGCTGTACGGAGACGTATCAATCCACCGCAATACGACACGCACAATTCAGATACACTGATGCAACTCATTAATGACGATGGTCCTTCGCAACCTCTATATAACAACGGACAAGCTTCTCGTAGATTTTTTCTTTCTAAGAATCAACTTCTCGTACATCTGGATGATATCTGGACACTGACCATTGACCATCGACCAAACGGCAAATCTTTTTTTTTTTTTTTTTGTTTGATACGGCAAATCTTGCACATGAACGAGACAGTATGCTCATTGTTGCTCACTCTCTGGAGTGACTAAATAATAGTACAAGGGTAGCTTCGTTTCGTTTCAAGGCAACCAATATACTGTCTACCACTGACAGGTGAACCTCATATTTAGGCTGCGAGCTATCCGTGCCCTAACGTGCTCAAGCTGTTAAGCAGTTATTTACAACAATGCTGAGTGCCAGCTGCTACCCTGAAGTATACGATAAGCAACATTCATTCATCTGTCCCTAAATATTAGCATAAAATCTAGATTACTGCAAGACACGGATACTAGTCAACTACAACAATTCTAATGATACCGTATAATAAGATGTTCGGACCTCTGCATTGAAAACAAAGGCTGGGCACGAATCATCTATGCATGAAACTGATTTCGTAACATTAGGTTTGGTTCTGCACTAGCTTTGGATGAGTCGCTGCATAAATTGAGGAGTTCGGATCCGTCTTCAGGTGGGAGAGAAGATGTTGCACATCTGGTCTTAAAATTTCTATGACTTTTCCACATAATGTCAATATCTCCAGCTTGGGTTTGCTGGTGCTTTGAACAGGACCCCCTTGACCTTCATACATAACTGCATGATGCCTATTTAGCATGAAGAAAACTCAATGAGATGCATGCGGGTATGACCATATGCATTATGTTTGACAAAGAAGAGAACAGAAACATATTGCATGGCAGGGAAAAAAACGATGCATAAGATGAAAAGTATCTTACAAGAAGTCAATTATGTCTGTAATTTCTGATGCCTCCACGGGAGCTGAGGCCTGAGAGTTTTTCCCAAAGACATCGCCCAACACATTGAACAGCAAAGCCAACGTCTGCATATTTCAATAGCATAACTAATTTAGTAGACAAACAATGGAATGTAGTTATTTAAGGACAGTAAAAATTCATGAAAATGGGTTACAATAAACAATCTTAGGGGAATCTAGTAACTCCGGTGGTTCTTTCTAGTTTGCTCATATCAAAAACGCCAAAAGCATATGGCAAAATTTGATGGAGGACACCGTACAAATGTGATATTTGCTGCTGGACACTAAAATAGGTTTCATTTGCTGCTGGACACTATGTGTAATTGTCTCTTAGTGTCCAGCAGCAAATAAAACATATCTCAGTGTCCAGCAGCAAAATTCAAAATTAAATAGTGTCCAGCAGCAAAATTTCCCGAGGCATAAGTATATTATTTTTTTTACCGGAACAAGTTGAAACTCCAAAAGATATTAAAATGATGCAACTAAATCTTGGTGCAGCACTGCAGCTATTGACACTGCATGTCAGTACAACATACACAGATCCAATTCAAATACAAAATTTCTGTTAGATCCCATAAGATGTTTTTGACTTGAAATTTTGATCAATCCCAGTCTCAGGATGTAAATCAAAAGAAAATATTCATTTACCAAAGTATGGCGAGAGGAGGGGTAAACAATTATACCTTCATGAACAAAGGTCGAGCAAAGGCTAGACGAGGAAGTAAAGGTCCCAAGATGCGGAAAGCAATTCTTAACATGGCAACTGAATTGACTGGCCTAAGATGTTTGATTACGGTATGTGTAGATTCCAGCCATTCTTGTGGAAGGTTGCTAAAAAATGCGTGAAGAAGGGCAACAGTGTTACCTGATACAAAGGAAGCATACAAGTCATAAGAATGGCACTAGCATATTACGTTAATTATGAGCGGATTTAGCCGAAAGGATTAAACAAAATTATTTTACCTATGGATGTTGATGTATTGTCTTGAGACGCCCATGTAGGATCCAGCAGTGCATAGCCAACAGCAGAGTCAAGCTCTTTAACAGGCCTTGAACTATCAGCAAGCCACCAGCAATCTTTTATGACACGGGCTGCTTCTGAATATAGTTGCATGTGGAATTCGGGCGGAAGTTGTGCCAGCAAAAGGCCACATGCTTGAATCATCAAAACAGATAACTGTTGCCATGAGTAGCCACTCCTAGAAACAAAGTTAGTGGCAGTTGTTCCACTTGCAGCATTGTTTGCTTGGTTGGGACCTGTGGATTCAGCACCCCCACCTGAAGGTGAAGTAGGCAGCCCAGAATTTTGCCCCAAACCACCTGACATTCCTTGGCCACTATTTGACTGTATAAGCATTGCTTGAACATGCGCTATTATCTGAACCAGTGAAGACACTATTTGAGAAGCAGGCACAGGAAGTGAGAGAATCTCAATAGCTGCTGTTTCCAGAACAAGCTGTGTATACGACCCAGGATCTTGATTCTGATAAAATGCCCTCTGACCATCGGTGTTACTGATCCCTCCAGCTTGTGAAGGAGCATGGTGCTTGTTGAATGTAGTGCTTGCTGAATCTGTGGGGTTTAATTTCGATTTGCTACTTAAAGGAGGTATAACATTATCAACCAGCCCAAGCAAAAGGTTGGCATAGTATTCTGGTGGCGGACAAACAGCAGAATTTGATGATGCTAAATATTTAGCAAAGGATGTTGAGAAGGGAGTCTGTAAAAAGCTCACTGTTAGCAACAAGCCATGTTGAAAGAGTTCCAGTTTTAAAAGTAAATAGGTTTACCTTAGTGCTAACACCCAGCACATTGAGGATCCTAACAATTAACTTGCTTGGAAGGTGACCATAGAAATATGCAAGGATATCACGTACAAATGTAAATCTTAGGGGGTGGAAGGCAAGCAAGGTAGAATAAAATGCAAGAACTCTGTCTGCAATATCTGTAGCATCATTTTCGATGAGCCTATAAATAATTAGTGGGATTACAGGAAGCAAGCGTGCAGCAATGTCATCGAAGAAGGGTGGATAACTGCATTAACACAATCAAAGTGAATTGTTATAACCAAAATCAAGACATTAGTGATGTGACAATGACTTAAAACCAAAGTCAAATATCTCAAAACTAAAATTGCTATCCTGAGAACAGATACAGATTGGCGAAGGTTTTTTTTAAAAAAAGGGTAGGTAGATAGACTCATGCTAAATTAGGACATAATATGGTCATAATATGCACATATGAAGAAAACCATCACAATCAAGTCTGTTTGGCCGGTCAAAAGCAAATAACAGCCCCATAACTTGGAAAATGGACGAAATAACAAAATTAACAAATCAACATTGCCTTTAAGGCTGGCATACAAATGGGTAAACAGTCATTGATCATGGCAGAAATAGTCCCAAAATATCATGTGGTTTCAAGCAACGCAAATTAATCAAGAAGACAAAAATAACAATTGGTTAAAGTTAGCAATTACCGGTCCTTCCATGAGAGATGGTTACCAAGAGCTTTTTGGAGCTCAACTCTTTTGGGAGGTTGATTTTTGAGCCAATG
This sequence comes from Eleusine coracana subsp. coracana, assembly GCA_032690845.1. Taxonomy (NCBI): domain Eukaryota; kingdom Viridiplantae; phylum Streptophyta; class Magnoliopsida; order Poales; family Poaceae; genus Eleusine; species Eleusine coracana. Next base: position 66,368,382 of record CM064420.1, read on the forward strand.
CTCTGGAGAGCGAGAATTGCAAAAGTTTTTGACTCTTTGCTGAAGCTCCGGCCTTTCAAGCAGATTTATCTGTGATATGAAATTGTCAATCAGAGCTTCAAGTCTGTACATATTGAATTTAGTAGAATAATGTAATGGGGTATGGATAATTAGGCCTTATGCTATGCCAAGAGCTTGAGAGACATTGGGGGGGATTGAGAGAATTGTTTCTTTATTGATTCATTGGTTGATTGAATTGACTGTAGTGCCTCTCTTTATATAGAGCCGGCCCTAACGAACAAGACTTATCTCTAATTAACCTAACTTGAGGGCTAAGTAAGGGCGGAGCTACAGTTTCCGCGCCGCTACAGTATGATGGGCTGCTACAGTAACGCAGCCCAAAAGGCCTGCCCATAACATCTCCTCGCTCCTTCAAAGACAGCTCGCCCTCGAGCTGTGGTGGAGGCCATGGCTGCAAACCTTGATATCCCTATGATGATAGGATAAATTGCCTTCAGTGTTGCTGCACAAAGATCAGCAGGCTCCTTGCAGCAATAGTCCAAGGTGAAAGAAGTGAAGCCGCTGTGCTGATTGATGATGACTTTGCTGATTTCATTGGGGATCAGCAGGGAGCAGTACACACGCCTCTCTTGCTTTTGCATTGGATGACTGCAGGATGAGAGCAAGGATGGTGTGTGCATTTTCGCCGTGCTCCACAAAACCAGAGGCACGCCATTGGTCGACGACTTGGAGATTGTCGCAATGGTGCAGCAGTAACCTTCTTCTTTGTTTTCTTCCTCCGTACGGGTACAGATGGGGCAGCCAAGAACAATAAGGACGGAGTTTGGACCAGCACCGCTGCACATTCGACCTTCTTCTCTTTTGCTGCGGGCACAACCATAACAGGTTGGGCCAGCACTGCTGCATGGTTGGCAGCCTCCTCCTTTGCTTCTAGTTGTGCCTTAAGCAGATCGATCAATTCTCTAAGGCTCATATCAGAGTATGATTTGGGTGGTAAATTGGCAACAGAAGCCATGGGAAGGGATCCTTGGCAATCTGATACCAGATGTAATGGTGTAGGATAATTAGACCTTATGCTATGCCAAGAGCTTGAGAGACATTGGGGGGGATTGAGAGAATTGTTTCTTTATTGATTCATTGGTTGATTGAATTGACTGCAGTGCCTCTCTTTATATAGAGCCGGCCCTAACAAACAAGACTTATCTCTAATTAACCTAACTTGAGGGCTAAGTAAGGGCGGAGCTACAGTTTCCGCGCCGCTACAGTATGATGGGCCGCTACAGTAACGCAGCCCAAAAGGCCTGCCCATAACAAATAAATAGATTTGTCAAAGACAATGAACATAGAGCCTAGCCAGTTACATTAGAAAACCGGAAACCAACCAGATCAAATAGCCAATAGTCAAATGCAAGACAATAGGAATTGAGCTTTGCCAAGTTTGTTAAGGTGCAGATGTATAGGTACGCACCCACTACCACCCAAGTTAGTGCTTTCTAGGTTGGATCTCATTTTTTGAATGCAAGGCAGTGAGATATATTGGTGCGGTCACAGGTATACCACTGTTGACAATGTTAGTTGGTCATGTTATAGAAAGGCCATTTACGCTAGATTAAAAGGCTGTAAAAAGACTGACTGGCAGCTTTCGAAGGGTAACCACAAAGAGTTGCTAAATAGCTTGCTACTTGTAATTCTAGCTCTAGGCACAGGATAAAATAGGGGTGTGAAAAGTGTGGTGCAAAGGAAACGAGAATGACAAGTAATTTGAGAGAACTCTAGAAGGCTAGAATGACAAGTACAGAATATTTACAACTAACTTATTTCAAAATTGCAAAATATACTAAATAAAAGCTAAACTAATGGTTATTGTGCAACATGATTTTAAAAAATTGGTGGAAACTTGAAAAGTTTGAGAGCTTTACCACAAGACGTAAAGCATACGGATCATCATCCCTGTCAATGAGAGCTAGCAGGAGAATATCCAGCGGAAGAAGCTCATGTGTCCATATAAAGAAAGAAAGATTTGAAATTGCTTTGGAGAGTAGGTCCTGCATAAAGTAAAATGTCATAAAATTATACACTCTAATTTCTGAACAAAGGAGCCCATGTAGACAAAAGACAAAGAGTTTTTTTTCTTTTAACACATAACAAAGACAAAATAAAGCAGCACTCTCTCTGAGTTAGCAAACCTGTACTAGATGCCCTCTTTGAAGCTCAAGTTGGATGTGATGCAGAAGAACATCGACCATTGTATATATATTTGCTGTAACTTCTTCGGGTGAAAACTCTCTTAATACACGAGCCTGCATCAAGATCACAATATAAAAATATATAGGGAAACGAATATTGTCATATAAAAAGTGTGATTTAGAAAATAAAGGAAAAATACATACAAGATTTGCACTGTTGATCTCGATATGTCCATTCATCAGCATCCAAGCACCGGCACAAAGGTATTGACGATGTTGAGGGAAACTATGGCTCAAATAAGTCATGACATAGTTTGGCTCAGCAGATGGTGAGAGAAGCTGATTACACTGATTAATAACAGTAGTTTCTGCCTGAAAAGAAAGCAAATTACCAATATAAAAGGTAAGACGATGCTGCTTGGGCCAACATTTCTTTTGATAAATATGTACTAGCAACTTTAAGGACTTATAAACAGTAACAGAAATAATGAAATTTCAAGACTTCTGGAGATTGGGTGAAATTAGAAAACACATCTCAGGAAATGCTAATGTAAGGCCGCAATAAATGTCAGAGAATATAGTTACAACTAACAGTCTTAATGTTAGAGCCCCTCAAAAACAAAGAGTCTCAATGTTAGGTGATAAAACACCACCAGTCGTTAACGATAAAGCACAAACAATGTCATTCTGAACATTTTAAGTGAAAAGAAATGTGATAAATTTCTAACTGCAACGATAAATAAAATTTTTTAACATGCTCCATCAAAAGGGGTACATACAAATAAGAATTCACAGTAACAGTAGCAATACATGGTACAAAGAAATTATTAACAAATAGAATATGGCTTGGCCATTCACACAGGTGAACAATAAATTCCCCAATCTGGTAATCAGCAAATATATGCAGAATGTGCAACAAGTTGAAGCAAACATGTAAATGATCAGAGGACACAGTCCAAAAGGTAATAAAAACGTTACCTGCTGCCATGCTTGGATAGCTTGGCCTCTCTTATCCATTCTCCCCATTAAAAAGTCACGAATAAGGGGAGGGAAATAACGTAACGTCTTCTCTGACCATGTATGCTGACTGGTTGCCATAATTTGCTCTAACAACGGTTGAAGATAAATCATGTGTTCAACCTCAGCAATTCCACGTGTCTTGATGGTGATAGCAAGACTTATTATTGTTATACGGTTGAGAGTTTCAGTGAACTCAGTTGGCCCCTGCATTAAATATGTGTGAATGTTCATAGAAAATGAACTGGTGAGAGTCAAATTTTGAAAGAGAAGCAAGTAGTATCATTACCTTCAATTCTTTTTTCACAAAAAAGAAGTCTTTCAATGAGAGAATCAAATTCATGCACAAATTTTCAGCTAGTCTAAAAAGACGATGCTCTCCACGTTTGCCCTTAATCATAGATATTATTTTTGTGACATCATACATCAGTGCCTTGCTTTTTCCATGATACCTAAACACCACATTGGGGTAGACAAAACTGAATTATCAATAAAAAATGGATGAAATATTAGGAATTCACAACGTTTCTTTGGTTCTACCTCCCTGCCTAGAGGAGCAAAAAACTAGAGACTATAGTACTTAACTACATATACTCACCTATACAAAGGAAGTAGTCTGTAATTCAGTATCTCGAGCAGGAGCAATGACACGCCAGATTTGCTCAGAATAGATGGAGATCTTTGGGTTAAGGTCTGAAAGTACAATAAAATAGTCAGAAGAAATCATAATTTTATGTATTCCAGAAACTTTGGTGCTATAGAAGGGCAAAAGCAAGACCATAACAATTTTCACAAGGTGGTCTAGTGCCATAACCATCAAGAGATCACCACAGGGGACATATGAACTTACGGTAAAATGGGGACGAAACAATGAATGAGGCGTTATAAGCAATAATCTCACATAGGTTTCCACCATAGCAATGCTAGGGACAGCCTATCAAAAAACAGAGGTAAGAATGAAACAGATTTTACAATGTGACAAACATACAGATACCAGGGTACATATGTTTCTTGATAACAGCATTTTGAAAAGACGAGAGACGTTTTCATATCGTGGGAATCTTCACATAATATTTTGCAAATCTATCACATTTTACCTATTCAAAATCATGCTCAGAAAGCAACTATTTGAGTTGATTGCAAATAATGAGTCCGGCATGTTACTTTTTTTTTTGACATGTCCAGCATGTTACTTAGATCAACATAAGTAATGGCAAGACAAAATAAAACAGGTCGGCCCAGTTATAAAAAAAGGATAAATAACAAGAATCAACTTAAATCCTATCAACTACTCATGTTTGGTGCTTTTACCTGGCCAAGAAATATGGTTTCTTCAAGCTGGAAAGCAAGCTTCAGACAAAGATTTATAGATAACCCAGAAAGCAATGTCATTGACAAAGGATAAGTTTCACGCATCATCATTATTCTTTCATTGGGCTGCATATTAGGCCCCTGAATTAAATCTGCCATTCCAGCTGATGTAAACCAGTTCATGACTGCTTCACAAGCTGGTTGTGCCATGGTGAAGGAGAGAACCCAGAACATGCCCGTTGCCCGTTCATCCAAGTTCATGAAGTCTATCATTCTCTCTCCAGAAGCTGTGGAATCAAAAGAAATAAGTGATAATTTAAACACATAATATACAAAAGAAGAGGAATGCAATGCATGATTTGCATGCAAAAATCTTTTTTTTTAAATGCAGACACAAATCTCATTCCAGAAAAGATACAAGCACCACATGAACTCTGAATGGTAGGATCATATTCATATTAAAAAAATATAGTATTACTATGTAAGGAATGGAGCAAGAACTTTAACGAGGAATAAATGTTTTTCTGCAAATAATTTATTTAAATTTTGCATATCTACAATGCCCATCTTTTTCTATGAATGTTTGAAGTACAGAATAACATTTTAGATAAAAATCATAATGGTATTTCCAGAGTAAAGCAGTACCTTTTGACACCTGTTTCCACCACTCATCTATTTGTTTTCCTTTCTGAAGCTGGTCACTGTTCAAATGCTCCCTAATTGAAGTGTTGAAAGACCAAATGCGCAAAGTTTGACTGCTACTAATGAAATCAAGAAGAATACTTTGAGGGCCAACATTATTGGCATCAAGGCTCTTGTCTTCTTTGTGGAACGAAATTATCTTCCTTGTTGTTTCAACCTGATAACGCAAGAAATGGCCAGAACAATTTTATACAGATATGGTAAGCATGCGGATGAATTTCCGTAATTCGTAAATTGAGATAAACCGGACAAGGAAAATAACAAAAGGACAAATCAAAATACAACAAAACTATTGCATGATTTTGCCAAGGACTGCTATTTTTTTGTGGAAATTACAGTAGGGGAAACCCCTACTGTGCTAGATATATTATAATATATAAAAAAGGGGAAAAGAGCCTATAAGTTACAAGGCAGGAACCCGCTGCCCCCACCATTCCAAGTTGCTATACAGGAGAGGAGAGAAGAAAACTAGGCAATAACCGCCAAGCACTACTATTACTTGCTAAAAGTTATTGAAAATCATTTGAGAGAATTTTTTATGGCAGCCTGCTGATATGATTTTTATTTGAGAACTCATTTATATTTTTGTAAAATGGTGGACAAAATATTCTTAAACGACATCTATGAGAAAATATTAAAGTTCCAAACAATTTGAGCTTAGAGCTTAAACACTTCTTGAATGTTTCATGAGGGAATCATCAGCTAATCAATCACGTTGAGTGAAAGACATGCAAAAAAGGAGTAAATATTTATAAACAGTCATGCAGATGTACATCACCTTCCTTGGGTCTGAACTAAGAGTGTTCATCACAATCTCAATGCGGATAATCTGTGCAAGTAACCATGTGACATGATTACTACGTAGAATTTGTTGGTCACTATTTGCAACTCGAGAAGCAAGCTTGTCCACAAAATCAAGAAAGTCAATACAACCACTTTTCATCAGGAAGAAAAAAATGTCAGCAAACAAAAGCCAATCTTGCCAGCACTGAGTCCCTGCAATAGCATAAATTTTTTTTATTGATTACAGGCAGCAGAAACCAGACAGTAGCTAACAAATTAATTATTATATTATTTTACTATTATTTACAGGGAAATTGCCAGCTCTTATCCAAATTTAGTGGAGTATCAAATGCTAACCTGAGTTAGTGAGCCTCAATAGTTCAATTGTCCGGTCAGCAACTGCCTCACCAATCATATCAGGTGAGAAAACAGCTCCAGGAGTTGATGATTGTTGAGAATGTGATCTGTAACAGGGGGCAACAAGAAGAACACGCCTCCACCAGTCTGGTGATGGAGTTGTACGGAGAGCATGCCTCAAGCAACGGAGAGCACGCTCCCAGTCTAACCCGCCCTTGGGAATAGAGTTTGCAAGATCCTAAACAATAAAAGTATCAGCTTTGATATTTTGCCGAGAATAACAATGGAGACCATGCAACTTAAATGTGTATCCACTACTGATTAATATCTGTGAATAGTATAATTTTTCATTTTGCCTCTTTCACTGAAGATATCTGTGGTGTTACATATTATTTAGATCCCATATGATGCTGAATGCTGCCTCCATAACACGCAATATAGTCTTAAATATTATGTTTGCTATTTTCTGCATTCTGAATTACTTAACTAGTAACAACAATCAGGGATAGTGTTTTTACAATAATTGGCTGAGTATCTCAGTTAGTTCGATTTGTTAGGGGCTTCCTTTGGACCAACAGCCCATGCACAATTTTTTGTATATTATCTTTTATTAATGAAACCAGAAAAAATAGGCAGGCAATGTTTGCCTCAAGAAAAAACTAGTAACAACAGCAGAGAAATTGTGTCGTTCAACTCCTTTTGTACTTTGTGCACTTGTAATAATCTTAGTTTGACAACAAGATAAGTATCTAAAGTGGGTACATTAGAACGGCATATCCACTGAAGCAGGGCACCTAACCAGTCCAACCCAAAAGCTTAAGCGATTGAGAAGGGGCTCGGGCGGCTTTATAGCTCAACACCCCCCGTACGCGCAGCTCACGCGGGCGCAGTGCTGCTCTGCTGTGGTGCAGTGTGGGAAATGGGTGGCGCAGCGGAATGCGGGAACTGGGGCTCGAACTCGAGACCTCCTGGCTCTGATATCATGAAGCAGCGCACCTAACCAGTCCAACCCAAAAGCTTAAGCGATTGAGAAGGGGCTCGGGCGGCTTTATAACTCAACATCCACATTATTACAAGAATCAGTGGATTATTACAATTAAACCAAAAGAACAAGATGTTTCATGCAGATGAATATTTGATAATACACAAATTAAGGTACTGGAAAAAAAAAGTCATGAGAAGAATAAAAGAGGATAGATCACGAATCAAAGTAACATCACCTCTCCGTGCAGTGGCTCTCCCAGCACACTAGGGTAAGTAATGGGAGAATATCGCAAATTAGTAACAGATTCACCGGCTATGCTTGGGTGGGATTGTGACAAGAAACGATGAGTTGCGAATGTTGGGCAATGGAGATGTTGGTCTAACATTTGCATGTGCATACACACCATGTCCCTTCTCCTATGAATCTCCATAATTATACTAACTAGTGCTTCATCATCAGGAATGTTTTCAAGAAATTGCAAGTTGCTGCGAACAAGCTCATAGAATGGAACACGGCATTTGTCTTCATTAACTAAAGTCCATATCACGTCCAAGCATAGATGCATCCATTCACGTAAAGGCTTTTCAAGCCTCAAAGTTTGCATTGCATCAGCATCATCTGCAACATGCGGCTTCTGGTCCCAATTAACAAGCCAATTCACCATATGTTGGAATATCACAGCATGGGTAGCTGGCTTCAAATCGGACTCCAGCCCTGCTAGGATAGTCCTACAGCACAAATGATGCAGATAGCTAAGCTCTGGTCCCCTGCGCGACTGATCACCTCTTGCTGCTGTACCAAGCTGCCCAGGGCTGGAAAATTCAGCTGCCTTAATTGGTGAGACATTTGCGCCTAGCGGTTGGTCAATACCAGATTGAGTAGGTGATCCTATGGTGTTCATTACTGACAAAGGTGATGCTGGAGTTGAAGGATGAAAATGTGGAGCATTTGGCATTGTAATAGTTGACGAAGAAGGTGTTACAGCACCGCCGCCAGTTGAAGAACCTCCTTGTCCCATTGGCATCTCCATGGAGGACACAGTATTAAGCAGAGATGGAAGGAGGCTGTCCCATCTAAGGTGGCCTTGGGCACATAGGCACCGTGTAGCAAAGAGCAAAAACTCAGATTGTGGAGCATGGCTACTGCACTGCAGCATAAAGGAAATGAGGACTGATTCCGTGACTGACTGCAACTGCTCTTGTTCCTACAAAAAAATTGTATATGAAATAGTTAATTTATTCTGTACTTGCGATGAAAAAGGAGTAGTCTCAAGTAATTCTTCTCCTTACTGGGAATTGCATGCGCAACTGCTCATAATCTGATATGAACTGCTCGTCACGAGGAGGCAGATCTCTGCTCAGGGCAGTTACTCTCTTCTGCAACTTGTTCCTGAACAATTCAGTTAATAAAGCGCATTATAATTTTGGAAGAGCTTAGAAAATTAGGGAGATTAAACTACATGCCTATAATATATGCGCTAGATTCAAATGAATAAACTGCACAAACCACAATAGCCTGAACCAATCCCAAATTTCAGCAGAAAACACAGTATAACACACAAAAACCAGTAGCCGAAAAAAACCCAGGCTAATGTTTTCATGCGAACTTAGAACCACAAGAGTATTGCATGTCATACTCATGCATTCCCTCGTCAGAGAGAAAACATCACGAAAACATCGATATTAAACAGGGAAAGCAACTTACGAGCTCTCTCTTCCTGGGTCCTCAGCTCGTTGCCTCGAGTTCATCTGCAAGTCATGAGCACCCACAATCAATAGTAGCAGCCATAAGCACGCGATGAGGGATTAGGGTCGACAGGCACGGACGCCGAGGTAGAGAGTGAAGAGATCGGCGATTGCCGGCCGCGCCGGGTGGTGGTGGGGCTGCATCTGCCGCTGCGGCTGCAGCACTGTCGAGGCCGAGACCGCCGGAGACATCGGCTGCCTGGGCCCATGGCTCCCGTCCATCTCCGCCGCGCTCTCGTCGCCGGCGAACGATGCGATTGTCCGACTCCGACCGACCGGAGAAGGGGGGAAGGGTTTAGACTGGAACAGCAGACTTGTCACGTGCTTCCGCGTCGCCGTTCGACGAAACGGACGGCGGGATGTGCTAGGACGCTGATCCGAGCGCTGCTATTTTTCTAAGAGGTTCCTAGGAAAATAAATGGACTCTGAACTGCGGGGGTCCAGTGTCAGAGTTTTTGTTAGGACGTCTGTAGTGGTTGCTATCTATAATACTTCAAAAGATATGTTAAAGTTAGTCAAATAATATCTTGTCTTTATAACTTGTCTCAATAGTAATGGATCCCATAAATAAGCTATAATTCTGAAGCAAGTCAGTCTCATGCAATAAGTAAATAGACAAATAAAAGATACCTAAATCTATAGCATTAGCTATACATTATTGTTACTGTCAATGTTATCTTTTCCCTCTCTCCTCTCTCTTTTTACTAAAAAACTGATTCGTATCATGCTAGCGCTACCTTGTGTTAGTTGCTGTGGAGGCCCTTATGAGGACGTCCACACTGGTGGGTATCTATACTGCTGAATCGATGAGCTCAAAAGATAACACACAAGTGGTTCAGCTTTATCGCATTGCCCGAAACAAAAATGGGCCCACATGTTAGTTTTTTTTATTAACTCAATTGCTTTGTATTGTATCCTTATCCCTTCTTCCTCGGGCATGACTCTGGAGGCTGGAGCTCGCCATGGCAGGAGCTTGCAGTGTCGGTAGCTAGCCCCTTCCCTCGCTGCTATGCCCGCCGTTGAGTCCGTGCTGCGCAGCCCCACTCCTTGCACCAATCCACCATCAAACCCACGATGCTCCAAGCAGAAAAATCCTGACCGGTCGGATGAAGAACGCGAGGCTCCATGGCCATCAGGAGGAGGGCCAGCATGAGAGGATGGCAGTGAACAGGACAAGCGCAAGAGGACAGCAGCGAAGAGGGTCAGCATGGGAGGACGGCGACGAACTTGTGTTCCACAAGTTCGACACCAACGACGATGGCTGAGATCTCGCGCTTTGAGCTTGCAGCGCTCTTTGAGAGATTGGGCCATGCCGCCTCCGAGGACAAACTCGCCATGCTCTTCGAGAGCCTGAGCCACGCCGCCTCCGAGGACCATCTCCGCACACGAGCTCGCCGTCACCGTGCATCCGCCATGCCGCCTCCAGTCATTGCGCATCCGCCTTGCCGGGCGCCCGTCGAGCTCACCCGCCTCCATCATGGTCGCCCATCGAGCTCACCCAGGAGCATGGAGGGAAGAGGAGGGCCAGCGTGAAGCAGACAGGTCGGGTAGCGTCGAGTTGATCGGTATCCAGCTATCTGTATATAAATGTTACTGTGGTAGCTATCGTCTCTCTCTGTTCTATTTTTCTATCATTTTTTAGCTGCTAATGGTAGCTATACTGAACCTTTGTGGAGACCCTGAGAAGGAAAGAAAAAACAAGTGACGGACCATATGTACGGGAACATTTTGTTTCACAACAAGCATGTAGCAGCAGCAGTCAAAAAAAAATAGGCAAAAACTACAAATATACAAACAGCAAACATTTGTCTGTCCTCTCTGTTTCAACTCGAAACAGGGAAAGAACCCAACATCTAGCTTACATTAGCACTCTGTCGCTATACAAAACACACTGGTGAGCAGTGACCGGTCGGCTAATCGTCAGTTGGCCCAGGATGGCGACGGAGCAGGCGCCATGGCCGAGCTAGGCGCGACGGCGCGAGGAGGAGGAGGAGCTCCCGAAGCGCCACGGCTCATAGTCGTCATGTCTGCCCAGAGTCGGTCGGCGATGACCTTGTTGGCGGCGTCGGAGGTGTGGTAGGCGTCCCAGAACACGAACGCGCTGCGGTCGCGGCAGGGCCTCGTGTTGGGCAGGCACAGCCCGCCGACCTCCGTGTCCACGTTGCAGCACGACGTGTGCGCCGTCGTGAACCCTGTACGAAATTCGAACCGAAAAAAGAAATATTAATCGATGATTAATAAGCAGCCGAGGATGGAGGACGTGCGCATGCATCGTTTCCAACTTTCGATGGTGTTAATCACCGTGTTTCTCGGGGTGGTGGATGAGGTCCATGACGACGGAGTACGTGTCGGCGAGGGTCATCTGCGCGCCGGGCAGCCTGCCGTTCATGCCGTCGAGCAGCTTCTTCGCGGCGGCGTTGAACTGCAGGGCGTACTCGTTCACTTGCCGCAGGCACTGCCCGTCCGCCGACCGGACGCGCTGCGACGGGATGCACCCGAGAGGGGCCAGCCCGTTGAACGCGACCTTCCGTGCGCCCAGCCCGTAGAGCCGCTGCAGAGAAGTAAAACAGAATCGGCAGGGACGTGAATTATTACACTGCCTCCGTCTAAAATTATTATCATCATTGACTTTTTTTATTATCTTTAATTATTTATTTTATTCAAAGGATTTTAAAAATTCTCACATATTTTTTCATAATTAATTTTATTACTAAATAAATTTAAAATATAATTAATAATTTTATATATTCAAAATAATTTTTTAAATAAGATAAATAGTCAAAGTTTATGAAAAAATAGCGGCGACAACAATTTTATAAATGAGGGAGTATATTTTCTACGATGAACAGATTGCAGTGCTGTGTGTTCTTGCCTTGAGTTGCCGGTCTAGAGTGGCGATGAGGAGGCGGACGAACTGGTCGTGCGTATACGTCGTGCCGTCCGCCATGAACGGCTGCAGGAAGTTGTTGATGTAGTCGTTGCTCCCTGCAGAACGTCACAACGCATCATTCCGTAGAGCCACGTCAATGCTTTTGCACAGATCACAAACGAAATAAATTTGACAAGGGGGGAGGCAACAAGATGAAGACGACTGCGGCACACTCACGGCTCACCGAGTCCAATCTGGAACAACGCCGCGTTGACCACGGCCTCCGCAGCCTCTTTGCCGGTCTTGGTGACCATTGCCTTCTTGACGGTTTCGAAGCACGTTATCTGCTCGTCGAACGAGAGGTACTGAACCTGCAGCACCACATTGAATTTGACAAGTCGTGTTACTATATATGGAAATTTCATACGAGAATTATATTCAAGCAGAGGAGAATCAGAAAAAAAACGGCCGGCAGCGTGTCTTACGAAGTAGACGCCCGTCTCGTTCAGAATGCCGGCGCCGCCGGAAGCGAAGTTGACGCCGCCGAGCACGTCTTTCCCATACAACGACAGGGAGAGGAACGGTGGCGGCGGTGGCACGCCAAACTTCTCAGCTGCATCCATCCGTGGAAAACATCGGGTCACGCCACTTATATTAGCTCGTGCAGCTAGCGTTGAACAGCTAGCTACTAGTAGCTTGCTTACAATTAATTCAAGGACGCTTACCCATGTAATCGCCGATGGTTTTACCGTTGGTGAACCTCCCAGTGGCCTCGCCGGAGGGGTAGTCGATACCATACCAAGGGTAGTTGGACTTGGCCAGTGACATCTGCAAATAATTGTTGTTTCCAACATCCGACATCGAGTCGCCGAACACGTAGGTCACTGGGCCCTTGTTCTTCGTCGATGGAGAAGAAGGTATTGTGAAATTTCTCTTGGTCGCAGCAGTCGTGCCGGCCGCCGCGCCGCAGATGACTGAATGCACAAGGACGGCGATAGCGAAGACAACGGCGGCGGTAGCTGCCATTGTTGCTTATCGGTCTCTGCAACTCTCTCCTTGTAATTTTATTCTGTGCTAACTGCTGGCTGCGACTGCTGATGGCTTATGGTCATGACTGGGCTGGCGAAGCGTTAGTTTATACTCCATGCATAGTGGCTGCATCAAGTCGTGCCATGTTCTGCAAGTTTGGGTTAGTTCAGCATAACGGTTTAAGTTTCTGGCTTGAGTGTACGTAGTAGCATTGTTACAGCATTATTGGCCTGTGAATTGCATTGGCAGCGTCAACCGATTAAGAAAAATCGGAAGCATCAAGCGCGGTAGCTGAGGTAGTTGAAGATCCTGGTCATGGCATTTTGCTTGAAAAACTTTGTATTGCACTGTCCCCGATAGTGGTGGGCGCAAACGTGACTTACTCTTCCCTCCATATTTTTATTGATGTTGCTCAGCAGTGCAAATTTGAACTAGGCGTTGACATCAATCAAAATACGGAGGGAGTAATTGGCAAGAGGCCAACGTCGTTAATAATAAAAACGTTTGTTTTTTGTAGTTATAATTCTTTCTGTATTTTCGTTTTGGGCTATCGGCTGCTACACCTGATGACTTGTGTTCACGACGTAGTGGGAAGGCGTTAATTTATGCTACATCGTGGCTGTATCGAGTCATGCCATGTTCTACAAGTATGGGTTAGTTCAGCATAATGGGTTCACGTTTCTAGCTTGAGTGGAGTGGTGAATGGTGATATGTTACCGCCATTGGTATACGAAAGGGAGTGGAGGAATTGGCTTGTAAAACAAGTGTCAAGCGCCGTAGCTGAGGTAGTCAAGTTACAGCCTTCGCGCATGCACAATGCGATGGTTTGATTTTATTTTATTTTTAAGTTTTGATGGTTTGACTTTAAAAGAATGGAAACGATACTAAATGCAGGTGCATGCAGGCCGAAATATATGTAACCCTCAGTTGTCATCGCCCAGAAAAGGGTAAGGCCCACGATCACGGCCCAAACACCTGAAACGGGCGGCTCGCGGACAATTCCTCGACTCGAGTAATAAGCTCGCCGACTGTTCGGTTCCCACGGTTCTGTTGCGCTGCCGCCGTCGCCTCCCTTGCCCTCGTCCTCGCCGTCGATCGAGACTCGAGACGCGTCGCCGCGAAGACGTCCGATACTGCATCTTGCACCGCCTGCAGCCGTCATCGCGTCTCACTCGCCGTGCTCCACCGAAACCATCGCCGCTCCGCCTGCTTCGTTCCACCCTCGACGCATCCCGTCCTGGGCTCCTGGCGTGACTCGATCTATTGTTCGGCGATCGGAGTCACTGGGCAAATTGCGTCATGTAAGTGTCAATTTTCTTATATGCTTGTTGTGTCAGTTAGCATTGCTCACATCCATCGCAGACATCCTCTATAATCAGAGCAACAAAGTTACTCAACCGAGATTCTGGATGATGGCGATTTATGCTGATTCTCACATTTGTATATGTATCCTAGCAAAACACATACTCCGTCACTTAGTTTCAAAATTATTATTATCATTGACCTTTTCCATTACTTTTGACCATTCGCTTTATTCAAAAATTTTTAAAAATTATCATATATTTTTTCATAATTAGTTTTATTACTAGATAAATTTAAAATATAATTAATAATTTCATATATTTGAGATATTTTTTTGAATAAGATGAATGGTCAAAATTTATAAAAAAATCTCTTGTATTGGTTTGATTGGATTGTAAATGTATTGGTTTGGTTGGATTGTAAATGAGATTGAATCTCTTGTATTCAGTTAATCCCTGAACATAAACAGGTTGTAGGTAATGTTTTTGGTTTACGATTGATGTTAAGCGTTATGATCAAGCCTTTTAATAAGCCTTCGGTTCCTCTACTAAGCATTTGCAACTTTCTGTTTCAGGACTGCAAAATCCCTAAGAAAAGAGGGGGTTATTGATTGCACCAGAGGTGTGAGTAGGGAGCAGAGAGCCATAAATAGAAGGAATAAGCTTGCGCCAATTGAGAGTGATGTCCCAAAACGCTCAGCTGATGGCTCAAAGCGCTACAAAAATTTAAACCATGCCATAAACGACATGAGAAGATGTGAGTCATTTTTGTTTATTCTAATATATTGATTATTTTCCTGCACATATTGCTGCAATTGAACACTAACAGTTGTTGTGTCATATTTGGTAATTAGTTCATGCAAAATGGGCGGCACTGAAAGAGTATCGTCAACAGAAAATTGCTGAAGTGAAGAAACGATTTGGTCAACTTCCTGATCGAGCTGTTACAGGCAGTAGTTTTGTCGAGGAACCTTTCGGCGAACCAGTCGTAACCAGTGCCAATGACACTCAAGTTTTGTCTCGCATTGTCGTCTCTCTTGCTTTGTTTGATGGTGATTGTGCTGCTATATGCTCATGAATTTTCCTAACTTCTATTATCTCATCTCCACTTAATGATTGCAACATTGATCTTGTGCAGGAGATACGATGCTATTTGCATGCTCAGGCATACCTCTACCAGACAGGACCCCTACTAAATTACACCAAACAAGATTTGTGACTTCAGCACGTTTGGCTCATGAATTCAATGCTAATAGATATAAAAATGATAAATTGAGGGTTGTGACTGCTAATTTTGTGTTATCCCTTTTTTTGTTTTTATTCAAGTTAATTGTGGGCATTGGTTCTGATGTACTGCTTTTATCACTCTACTAGGTTGAAGTGTGCCTTCCTCATAATCAAACTGTTGGTGGGCTCTTGGGACTATATGATAATGACATTGCCATTGTCACATCCTTATGCATCCTTGATGTCCATCCCGTGGATCTGGATGATCCTATTGGTCTTGATCTTTTGGCAAAATTTGTCTGTGATGATGATCGTATACTAGCTGTTGGGTGTGCCTTCAAGTCAGGCAATTTGATGACCACTAATGGGTCTCTTTGTAAAGAATGTCCGGACACCTGGATTCCCGATACTCACAATCTCTCGAAGGTATGCTTTTAATTTATTTCTTTTGTCATCATGGAAAACTTTGTATGTCTAATTTATCACTCTGTAACAAAAGGTAATTATGCAGTTTCCTTTATAAACAAACATCTATGTTTTTGTTCTAGGCTGTACTTGGAGGGCCGCTTATAGGTAAGGGAGGGAAATTTCTGGGGATGAATGTGAAACATCTTGGTGATACGAACATGATGTTTTTGTTGCAGAAGTTCATTCGTGAACGCTTGAAGCATTTTCAGATACTCAAGTATGCCTTCTACACTTCCAGTACTTCGCTGGTTAGCTATATTTATATTTGTTCAAGCTCTTCTTGATGGATGCCTCTATCAATTAGCATTCATTTTTAATGCTGATCACATTTGTCTAAATTAGAATTAAAATAATTTGTTCAGACTATAGTTACAACTGAACTTACATTTTTGACATCTGAATCTGTTGTTTAACCTCATGCCTTTTGTTGAATATTTGTTAGGCTTTTTCCATGTCATATTTTATACCATGGCTCATGTGCTGGTATGACTGTTTTGCTGTTGCGCTAGTTCATGTGTATTTGTTTATTCATGATAGCTGCTGTGTTCAAATGCAGTCCTAAAGAGCTCCACTTTCGTGGATACAAAGTGCCTGAAGGTGTAAGTCGAATAGTACCCTCAAGTATGAATAATCCTGCAAGCCATCATTCTAAATATATTGTCTATGGATCACAGGATACAATGTGCACGTTGTCATACATATCATATGAGTACTTATATATTGTTCACTTTATTGCATCAGGATTTGTGGACAATATGTGCTGGATAATATCCTGCGGCTATCCCATACCACCACCACTTGTGCTTGAACGTAAGCGATGGCTTTTGACATTTCTGGCGTTTCCCTGCACACTTCTTTATAGCTAACTTCTGAGCTTTTTTCCAGTCAATGGGGCATTGCTCAATCGGTTCGAAGAATTGTTTGGTGAGATAATTGCTTGGAAAGGGTATCCTTTTCCGTGTCCACCCAAGGGTTCAGAATATGGTGTCTGGGCACGATTTCCAAAAAAAATTGTGACCGATGTATCCCGTAGCGTTGTCTCGGTTACTTCATTCATTGGTGGTT
Organism: Eleusine coracana subsp. coracana; assembly: GCA_032690845.1. NCBI lineage: Eukaryota > Viridiplantae > Streptophyta > Magnoliopsida > Poales > Poaceae > Eleusine > Eleusine coracana. The sequence goes on from CM064420.1 coordinate 66,385,427, forward strand.
ATTAAAATAGTTGTATGCTCGTTACTTCTCCTTTGCAAATAAATTAACACTAACTAATGATTAAATTATTATATGTAGGAGATGAGAGGTTTTTTGCGTGCACTGGCTTGCTTATAAGATGGCGCGGAAAAACTTGGGTGCTGACTTCAGCCAGTTTGGTTAGAAGTCGTTATAATGAAAATAAAATTGACAATCAGTTGAGAGTAGGTGCACTTTCTCTTGGTCTTTTATGTTATTTATTATGATCTTTAGCTGAGCCCACTTTATGATCCTAGATTAAGGTGTTTCTGCCCCTGAATCATATCAATCGTGTCAGTGGGACACTGGAATGGTGTAGTTTGCATTTCAATATTGCTGTTGTCAGTGTCACAAACGACCTCGGTGCTATTCGCCCAGCAGACATTTTCAACCAAGTACAAGAATCACCTGGGAAAGTTGTAGCTATAGGGCGTGACCCTGAACGTGGATTATTAATGGGCTCACTTGGTGTAGTGATGATTAAGCACAAAAAGAAGGATGTCAAACTTTCCTGCAAAGATCTTCAGTTATCTACTTGTAAAATCAAGAAGGTACTGTGGTGGAAGTTAGAAGTTTTCAGTCCACCTGATTTGTCTTAGTGAATTAATAGTTTTCAGTAACTTTGATCATCTCTCTTTTTTTCTCATTTCTTTAATAGGCTGGCATTGGAGGTCCTCTTATCAGTTTGGATGGAAGTTTTGTTGGCATGAACTTCTATGATGGGCGTGAAGTAACTCCTTTCCTGCCCTTGAGTAAGATTCAGGAAGTATTAAATGTAGTGAAGGACCCACTCTCGCTACCGTCACAACGGTACTTGTTTTCTTTTATTCTCTCAATGCTAATTGGATAGTCATAATACTTACTTCATGAACTTTATATTTAAAAATATGGTGGATGACAGTGGAGAGAGTATGCTGATTCCTCATCCGGAGGAATGTGTCAGTGGCAAAACAAGGAGGAAGAAGAACAAGTATTGTTTCTCTCATTCCTGCTTGTATTTTGTGGTTATAGAATGTTATTTGACAACGAACTTATATTGGAAAACAATATGTTGGTGGCAGGTGGCCCTCCCTGAAGCGTACTGGTATCACGGTCAACTTGATGTGGATAGGTATCATGTACCTGAGCTTCCTGGAAGGCGTCTTAATTAGACTGCTGTAGTTGTTATCGTAGTCTTCTCATCTACTAGCAAGTATCAAACGGATGTTCTGTTAACACGTTAGTGTGCAATTACACCTTTGAGCTCACTTGGTCAAGGATGGACAATGTTATATTCTGTTTGACATGGACGCAATCACGCAATCGCAAATCTGTAAGTTAAGTGTCGGTTCCAGCCTTCGAGATCAGAGCTAATAAACTCTTTTCTTGCGATGCTGTTAACGGTTGCTGCCGATGGCTTGTGTGTTTCATGACGGCGCACGAGGGGATTTATACCCCATCGTGGTTTGTCATTTCGTGGTATTCTCTCTGCTAGTTTGGGTTATTGCAATGGAAACGGTTCCGCCTTAATGTAGTGATTTACTGTTCAGCCATTCGTGCATGCGAAACAGAGCTGAGCAATTGGGATGTGTACAAGCGTCAAGCGTAGTAGTTGAAGCTGTAACTGATTTTGTAGAACAGCTTTGTTTAATAACAGTATAAACTTGGTAATAGAAATGATATTAGTGCATTATTAGGTTGGCTTTTGATAGTAGACAGATTCAATAAAAAATCAGAAGAAACCCAATATCGTTCCAAGCTGCTCAGCGTGCAGGGAAATAAAGCAGAAAAAGGCCCGACGAAGAGGATAGGGATAGGGAAGGAGGTGCGCAAGCGGCGACGCCAGTGGCGCGCGCTCTCCAGTCTCCAATCGCCGCAGCCATGCGAGAAGCTCTGGCCATGAGGCCCTCCACGTCCGCCACACCCCTCCTCCCTCCCCCGTCTTGTTCCTCCCGCCTACCTCAGATCATCCACTTCGTCGGCCTCCGGTGGTCCTGGTCCGCCCCGCGCTTCCAGGTACCGTTACACCTCCATCACGTGTTGATTTCGTTCTAGCTGCTCAGCCAAGGCGGATGATTGGTGTTTTAGGTGGAAAACTGATTTTGTCGCTGGGATTTGTGGTGTGATTGCTATGGCTGTTTGGCACAGATCAGGGAGCGAGCGGATGCGGGCGTAGGGGTTGCCAAGGGCGCGCCTGGATGCAGTGTGAGGTACGGGTTAGTACTCCTCTTCGTCCTTAGCGATGCCGCCGTGTCCCATGTAGGAAAGCAACTTGCGGTCATTTTGCTGTTCGTTTCCATTAGGAGCTAAAGTTTAGCTCCTAAAATTTGAGCTAAACTTTAGCATTTTTTGGAGGACTAAAGTTTAGCCCTTCGTTTTAGCCTCTAGAGCTAAAGTTTAGCTCTATTTTTAATCCCTCCGTTCGTTTCCCTGGAACTAAAATTTGGACTAAAGTTTAGTTTTAGGTATTGTTTGGATTCATCTCCTAAATTTTAGTTGACTAAACTTTAGTTATTTTTGCTCCAAACATGACCTCCTAAAATCTCCTAAACTTTAGTCAGCCCACCTTCTAAACTTTAGATCTCTAGTTACCCCAACCCTCCTAAAATCTCCTAAACTTCAAAAAAGGTCATTAAAGTCAAAACTACCCCTCCTCATATGTGATATTTTCCTTCAACCCACACATATTTCTACTTTTTGGTTAGTTAATAAAGGATAGACATGTCTATTTTTTATTTAGTTAAGAATTTTAGCTATGGATCCAAACATGTATCTCCTAAAGTTTAGTTTAGTTGGCTAAACTTTAGTTGACTAAACTTTAAGAGGCTAAAATTTAGCCAACTAGAGGATCCAAACAGGACCTTAGTCCATTAGTCCTAGTAAAATTTGGACTATCAAAGGATTTAGTGGTCGTCAAATCTCTCAACTTAGAAATGCATCACTTTCCACAGCCCCTCTGAATCCCGTTGAATAATTACGTCAAACAAGTTTTACTAGAGATACTGGTGGTTTCTTATGGTGGAATTTGCTAACATACTCATTTTGTGAGAATATCCTGATTAATTGAATTCATAATTAATGGGGTAAAGTTAGATACTTTGACACCTTTTGTTCCGCAATTTACCAGAGTATGCCTGAATGCCAATAATGCATATTGCACAATAGTTGTTCCAGATCATGATTTTTTCTTTTGTGCTGTCTTTTTTACTGATGATTTGCAGTATACCTGGTTCAAGTATCTATCAACCTCGTCAGAGGGCTGCTGTCATTAGAAACGAACATAATCAGAATGCTGACTTTCCACAAACATACTCGAAAAGGGAGAAGAAACCATTTCCTATACCAGTACTGGAGTTGAGACGCCGGGCAAAGGCAAGGATGAAGGCTGCACAAGGGAAACCCAAACGACCAATGCCTCCTCCAAAAAATGGAATGCTTGTCAAAAGGCTGATACCGGTTGCATACAGAGTGTACAATGCAAGAATTTTGCTGATCAACAACTTGAAGAGGCTTATGAAAGTAGTACCAGTAAAAGGCTGCAAGTAATTTTCTTGACCCCATCTTTTCTTGAGAATATTCCTGTGTGGATCCTATGCTTGTGATGTGACCTTGGTATATTTCTAACAAATTGAACATAATAAGTGTGCTTTGACGTCGGACCAACCTAAATGATGCAATAAGGTGCATTAACAAAAGAACCATGGACAGTAGAAGTTACAATGATAGCTGTCCACTTGATGTGGTACTGTGCTAGTAGCTATTGTTACTTTTTCTATATCATTGGTGACATAATTATGTATGCTTCATTTAGATTATACCAAATTGAATTTCATAGCTTATGGAAAGACATGTCTATTATTTGCAATCATACTATTTTTTAATTTGTTAAAGTACGTGTCTATGTGCTACACTACCCTATATTGAAGGTATCTTGCCATCTCATATTCCATTAAGCTACGTCTCTCTGAACTTTTGTAGTGCATGCTAAGCCTCCATTTGGATCGATGAGAGTCATTTTATGTGTTTTAATTGATCTGTGTTAAGTCAAGATTGTTACACTGAAAGGGATCATGAACTTTCTAAATGCTTTTGGCTAATGATGTTCTTTCATGCCAAGTGTTGTATTACTTGACTCGTCAACAAATGCCACCCATCCTGATTTTGCAAATCTGCTAGTTTATGTACTCCAGTATTTGTCATATGCTTGTTCAGCTCCCATCCATGTACCCCTAATTAGCACATTCACATGTGCATGTTTTTGTCGCAGATACTGTAGCGAGATACATGTTGGATCTGTTGGACACCCATTCCGGACATGTCGTGGAATGTTGTCAGATAAACGTAGAGGAGAACATGACTGGGGAAGTACTTTAGCTGAAGCTGTTTTCGTGCCAGTTGAAGCCTACCATCTGGAGGATCGCCTAGGCAACCGTATCCCCCATGATCAGAGGTTTGCTATTCCCCGCATTCCAGCTCTTGTGGAGCTTTGTATCCAGGCTGGAGTTGATCTGCCTGAGTATCCAACAAAGCGCCGTAGGAAGCCTATTATTAAGACTGGAAGAAAAGAGTTTGTTGATGCAAATGAAGATGACTTACCAGATGAGGAGCCCGATGATAGATTTAAGCAGCCACTTCTTCAAGAACTACACTATGATGAGACTATTGCTCCATCCAGCCTAGAGGAGACTGTGGCTCTTGCTGAGGAAACTCTCAAAGCATGGGAGACCGTTAGAGATGGTACCTTGAAGCTTATGAAGAGCTATGCAGTGAGGGTTTGTGGATACTGCCCTGAGGTGCATATTGGTCCAACTGGACACAAAGCACGAAACTGTGGATCCTTCAAGCACCAGCAGAGGAATGGACAACATGGATGGCAGGCGGCAGTGCTTGATGACCTAATACCTCCAAGGTATGTATGGCACATGCCAGAATCTGGGGAGGAACTGCAGAGAGAGCTGAAGAGCTTCTATGGGCAAGCACCAGCAGTTGTTGAGATATGCATTCAGGCCGGTGCAGAAGTGCCGGAGAAGTACAAAGCAACAATGAGATTAGATGTAGGAATTCCTTCTAGTTTGAGGGAGGCTGAGATGGTTGTGTGATTCTCCAAATGAAATTGTGGCAGGTTTAAATTGTCTGTGATAATCTGTTTGTTGTGTTGGAGAAAATAAATGGCCGTGACCACAAGTCATTCCTACCGCAGGTTCATTGTGTGAGTCGATGTGTATATATGAATATGATGCTAAATTAGTAGAAGAGAATTCAACAGTTTTTCCTTGTTTGAGATGCACACTAGTTTTTTAGGTGCTAGTGCTTTTAATTTGCGTTGCATCTTCAACTTTTTGGTTCGTAGCTAAGCATCACGAAATATGGCAGTATGAAGAGTGGCAACAATTATTGGCTTCCAAAACAACAGAAAATAGTACAGTTGATTTAATACATTCTGAAAGTTTACATCATTTCAATGTACATCGATCTGTTACTGTGCACTTTCTGCTCGCATCTGGCCATCTATAGATGCACCAGAAATTTGTTGTGCACTACGACGCACAGCCATCAGAACAGCATTCAGCTGAAAAAGATGACACCAACGACTCAGAAATTTATCAGAATTGTAAGGAAATTCCACGGCCTCTGAAGAAGCGATGCAATTTACAAGTTACAAGGCCCTGGTGAAGCTCAAGCTGATTGATCAACAGCATTTGAGCTGCGCCAGCGTGCGTATTCATGAACCATTTGTCCGTTCGTCATTGATTGGCGAGAAGGGCTCCACAGTTTATGCTAGGGATGCAGGTACGAATTTTATTCCTGACTGGGCTACGGCTACCTCCTCGTACCAAATGAAAACTACAAACAAAAAGAGATCGAGAAACGAAACAGGAAACTGTGCTGCAGAACAACACCGGTCCACCTGACCGCCTGGGATCGCCGCCGCATGCTTCTCCTGCAGACGAAATTTCGATATATTTGGGTTAGCCATATCGGTGACATACACATCAGTGATGAGGCTATCTCGATGCAATTTTGATGACCTGAACCAGCTGAATAGCAAGGCGTGTCCTCACCTGTTCGCGTGCTCTGTCCCGGACGCCACTGCCATTGCAGACCGACCAAGCCGCTCTCATTGTAGAGACTGAACCGTGGCAGCTGTTACTCCTTCCGAATTTTAATTATTAGCACAATTAACTTTTATAGTTGTATTTAATTATTCGTTTTATTTAAAGTATTTGTCAAATATATAAAATTATAGGGTAGATTTTAATTTTCTTTAGTGATAAAATAAATTGTAATAAAATATTTATTTTTAAATTTTTTAAATAAGATAATTTATCAAATATAATTAAAAATTTACCTATATCAACAATTTAAATCCGAAGAGATTACTTTGATATCGGCCAGCGGTTGCGTGCCCCGGGACACGGCATCTCCTTCTGCTCCGCGTTTCACGCCCAGTGCCGCCGCCACCACCACGACGTCGCTGACGGCCCAGTGCCGCAGAGGAGGAGCGGGAGCGGGAGGCCGCGACGTCGCTGACGGCCACGCGGAGACGTTCGTGCCCACCTCGAGGAGCGTCAAAGGAAAGAGGATCGGAAGCCCTGATTTCCGGCAGAGAGATTGGAAAGAGCGGCATTGCCGGGCGCGGGTGAGGCAATGATCGGCAAAATTTGCGGGCGGGTCTGCGCGGCGGGTAGAACAGAGATCGGTGCAAAAAAAAAAAAACCAAAAAAAAAAAACGGGAATTCGACGACGGAACGAACTGAAATCAGCGTAGACAGCGTTTCACCGCCTGTTGAATCAGCCATGGTGTAGGCCTGTCGGTGATCGTGCGTTTCCAGATTGATTAGTGGATTTTGATCAACGTCTGAGATTAGCTAGAGAGGGTAGATGTTGTTTGGTGCCTAAAAGATCACAGAAAGTCATGAATTAAATCTATAGCAATATTAGAGAAAAAAGTGATCAGCTCGCACTGCGTGTACATAACCTACTGACTGCCCGGTTTGGTTATGATTTCTTCTCACCCCCCAATTCCTCGATTGTATTGTATACCCTAAATCCCCAAATCCTTCGCCAATTCGCGTGCTTCTTCTCACCGGTACTCTTCGCGGATCGCGCATCCCGCTCCCAGCGTGATTCCCTCCCTGACGTTTCATCCTCGCCCCCTTGTTCAAAGACGCGGAGTCAGCGGGGACAAGTCGGCGATGTAAGTACTATTTTCTTATTCCTGATGTGCAGGTTGCCCTCAGAGCTGTTCGAATTGGGTTACTGTATAATACATGCTCGAAGCTAGTATCCCAGTCTGTGAGCATGTTGCTTCACTATATTAGTTACTACACATCCACTGCAGACCCCATCTCTAATCACATCAAAGTTACTCAACCGTTAAGGCCCTATTTTGCCATTGTAGTTTTTAAAGACCACAACAGTTTTTTTTATTAATCAGATAAGAAATACCAGTCTATGATTACTGCAGCATATTATACACCTGAAAAAAAAATGCTGTATCTGGTATAATGCAGGTTTTTTGTATTAGAAATGGTTATAGAGAATACTAGTCATAGTCAGGCAGAGAAACCATTACTATTTACAAACATTCTAGTGTTTTGCCCATATTCTGAAAGGTCTTATTTACACCAGACTAGATCGATTAAAAGTATGAGTTCATGTTGCTATTGGAGATAAAAATAATTTATATGGAAGATACCATGAACATCTGATGTTCACGATAAATTAGCACTGTACATGCACAATCAATGTAATACGAAGAAGTCTTTGTGGTCATGATGGGTTGTTGGAGGAAGGTGAGAGCTTGATTTTTAGAAACAGTAGTCCCAAGTGAATTTTTAAAACTCTGAGATGCCATGGTATTTGAGATAATATTGTTTAAAACCTGGTTTTTTGTTGTATCCAAACACCTTGTAGTTCCATCAAACCTTCAAAAATACTTAGCATCCAAAACAGGAACTGAGTTACCATCCATACATACATTTTGTTTGTGTTACGTTCCAGCTTCTCTTCACCTATGTATGTGGCCAGTTAAATTATTTTGTTTGGGCTTGGTCTTTTGATTCACCTTTTTACTGCATATTGGTTTGATTGGATTCTAGATGTGCTTAAATCACTTTTGATGTGCACTCAGCGGCAATCTTAACCAGCTGATAGGAACTGTCCATTTGCCATACAAAACTGAGTTTTGGTTAACTTGAGTCCTTTTTACACTTATAGCACAAGCAGCCTGATCTATTTATTGTTACATTTGTCTATATATTATCCCATCTAAAACATTATGGTATTGCTATGGATAGTGTTCTGTTGACCTGAGAAAATAAGTGGGATCTTGGTACTTTGCTTTTTTGTCTTACTATTGTTATGATCGAACTTTTGAGTGAGGCCTTAGTTCCTCTACTAAACATTTGCAACTTTTTTGCTTCAGGACTGCAAAAACCCTGAGAAAAAAGGGGGTTATTGATTGCACGAGAGGTGTGAGTAGGGAGCAAAGAGCCATAAATAGAAGGAAGAAGCTTGATTTCAGGTGGGAGTGATGACCAAAAGCTCTCAATTGGTGCTCCGAAACGTTATAAAAGCTTCAAACATGCCTTAAAAAATATGGAAAACCGTGAGTCACTATCATTCTTAACAACGCTTCTCCCTTTTCCTGCACATATTGATGTAATGGAACACTAATGATTTCTATCTCATACTACTTGTTAACTAGTTCGAAAGCAACGGGCAGCTTTGGATAAGTATCATAAACAGCGACGTGCTAAAGAGGAGAAACGATATGGTGGACTTCCTGATCGAGTAGCTATGGAGAGTACTTTTGAAGAGAAACCATTTGGCTATGCAGTCGAAACCAGTGCCATTGATACCAATGATTTTCAAGCTTTGTCTCGCATTGTCGTCTCTCTTGCTTTGTTGGATGGTGATTGTGCAATATGCTAATGAAATTTCATAACTTGTATTATTCAATTGTGTCATAATAATTCGAATATTGATCCTGTGCAGGAGACAAGATGTTATTTGCGTGCTCAGACATACCGCTACCAGACACCACCCCTACAAAATTACACCAAACAAGATTTGTGACTACAGGACGTTTGGCTAGATAATTCCATGATAATAGATATAGAGATGATAAATTGAGGGTTGCTGCTGTTATTCATTGTGTTCTCTGTTTTTCTTTTTTTATTCAAGCTAATTGTGGTCATTCGATTCTGATGTACTATTTTTATCACTCTATAGGTTGAAGTGCGCCTTCCTCATAATGAAACTGTTGCTGGGTTCTTGGGATTGTATGATGAAGACATTGCTATTGTCACGTCCTTATGCCTCCTTGACCTCCATCCTGTTGATCTGGATCATCCTGTGGCTCTGCCTCTTCAGGAAAAACAAGTCAGTGATGATGATCATGTACTAGCTATTGGGTGTCTCTTCAAGTCAGGCACTTTGAGGGCCACTGGGGGGTCTCTTCATAGAGAACAACCCGACACCTGGGTTCCTGATGCTAAATATCTCTCAGAGGTATGTTTTTTATATGCTTCTTTTTTTTCATCATGATGGAAAAATTGGAATCGATGTGTTTTATTCATCACTCTGTGCACCACAAAGTAATTATGCAATTTTCCTTACAAACCCAACTACTTCACTTTTTTTTTCTCAAACACGTAGGAGAATCACGTGTCATTATATTAAGGAGGAGAAAAACCGAATTGTACAATATGCCTCCCATGAAAGGTGGAGGTTCAGAGTTTTCTCTAGGTTACATTCGCGCCAATTATGACTATACCACCCATGAACCTATTCAGCTACAAGATTAGCCGCAGCTTTCTTGCTCCGGCCATCTCCCACAGCTTGGCTTCCTCTCTAATCAGATGCAGTAGCACCGGTACCTGTGGGCTGGCGTGATCGAACACACACCTGTTACGCATCTTCCACAATTCCCAGGCGACCAGAATGACGAGTGTGTTGAAGCCCTTTCTTCTCTCCCGTGGCACCCGTCTAGCAGCACGCACCCACCAGTCTTTGAATGAGATCTCAGTTGGGCGAGGCATGACATCTTCGTGGCCTATCCAGCATAATGTATGGGACCAAATCTCCCTTGAGAATACACAAGTGACAAAGATATGTTGTATATTTTCCGGCTCTTGATCGCATAAGGGACAACGTTCAGGGTGTTGTAATCCCCTCCGAGAGAGCCGATCCGCAGTCCAACAACGGTTCCAAATAGCCAGCCAAATGAAGATCTTAGTTTTTAGGGGCGCCCAGGATTTCCAAAGCTTCATATGAGCACCAAACGGAATGCCTCCCACAAAGAAACACTCGTAGGCTGACTTGGACGTGAAGGTGCCCGTTGGTTCTGGTGTCCAGATGTGTTGATCCGGTTGCCCCGGGTTAAGTGCATGATCCCCTACAATTTCCCAGAGCTGCATATACTGCCACAATGCTAGTGCCGGCAATCCTCCAACTATATCATGTCTCCAAGCATTCCCTTCAAGTGCCTCAGCAATTGTTCTCTCTCTCCATCCACGACGCCTGACGAAAGGCATTAAGGGCCTTCCCATGTATCCACCGGTCTGTCCAGAAGCTGGTGTTCCGTCCATCGTCCAGAATTGTGATTACAGAGATGGAGAACAGTGCCTTTGCCTTGGCTGGCAGCTGAACATCAAATTGCGCCCAAGGTCTTGACTGATCTGTCTTCTTGAGCCAACTCCACCTCATACGTAGAGCCCAGCTCATGACCTCGAGGTCATGTATTCCAAGGCCCCCATACTGTAATGGCCTTGTGACCCGTAGCCATGCAACCGGGCAATGGCTGCCCCTGGCGTCCATTCGCCCCTTCCACAGAAAGCCTCGGCGTATTTTGTCAATACATTTGATGAACCATCGGGGCACATTCAAGGCAATGAGTAGGTGGATTGGCATCGCTGTGAGCACAAACTTCGTAAGAATCAGTCTACCGGATTTTGCCATAAACGCTGCTTTCCAACCCGGTAATCTGTCAGCAATCTTTCCAACCACTTCGCTTTTGTACTAGGCTGTACTTGGAGGGCCACTTATAGGAAATGGAGCGAGATTTCTTGGAATGAATCATAAACATCATGGTGATGCGAATGTGACGTTCCTGTCGCAGAAGTTCCTTCACGAGCGCCTGGAGCATTTTCAGATACTCAAGTATGTCTTGTACACTTCCAGTATTTATGAGCTACATTCCCCAGTTAGCTTATTTATATTTCTTCCAAATCCCATCTCCTTGTCAACTAACTCACTCTGAGGTAACAGTGTTCTGTAGATTGAAGGTAATTATGTTCTTGCTACCTGTGCTTGGTAGATGCCTCCGTCAGTAAAATATATTCCTTCGTTAAATTTGTGTTCGTGCTTAGTACTGCACCTACTATATCTGTCTAAATAAGAGTTCAAACAGCGTCTGAATCTGTTCAATGCTCTCGTGTCTTTCTTTGTTTGAATGTTTCTAAGTCTGATTTTGATATTCGTCCATACCACTGTTCATGCTGGTATGCCTGTTTTGCTATTGGCTAGTTCCTTTGTATTTATCTATTATTTATTATCGTATAACTCATTTGTTCTGTTGCAGTTCTAAAGAGCTCCACTTCCGTGGATATTCATTGCCTAAAGATGTATCGCGAATAGTACCTTCAGGTTTGATTAGTCGTGCAAACCATCAGTCCAAATATTACTTATTGATCAAAGAATATCATGCGAGCGTTATCATGCATCATCTGAGTACTGATATTTCTCACTTTATCACATCAGGATTTTTTAACACTATTAACCGGATAAAATCCTATGGCTATCCCATACCACCACCACTTGTGCTGGAGCGTACGTCATTGCTTTCGATATTCCTGAAGTCTCTTTGTGCACTTCTTTATAGCTTACTTCTGAGCATTTTCTTTAACCAGTCAATGGTCAATTGCTTAATCGTTTTGAAGATTTCTTTGGTGACATAATTGCTTGGAAAGGGTATTCCTTCGGTTCTCCACCCAGGGGTTCAGAATATGGTGTCTGGAAGCGACTCCCCAAGAAAGTTCTGACAGACGTATCCCATCGCGTTGTCTCAATTGCTTCATACAATGGTGATTTTTTTTACAACAAATGTATGCTCATTACTTTCTGTGGAAGTACATCTGCACTAACTAATGATTAAAGTCATGATATGTAGGAGACAGGAGATTTTTTGTATGCACAGGCTTGCTTATTAAATGGCATGGAAAGCGCACTGTGGTGCTGACTTCAGCCAGTTTGGTTAGAAGCCCTTGTAATGAAGATAATATTGACACTAACTTGACTGTATGTTCTGCTAATAATTTATCTTGGTATTAAATTATTTATGATTGTTAGCTGACCTCACTTTATCCTTCCAGATTAAGGTGTTTGTCCCACCAAATCATTTCAGTGGGACACTGGAATGGTATAACTTGAACTATAATATTGCAATTGTCAGTATTGATAAGGTTTTCCGTGCTATTCGCCGAGAAGACATTTTCGCTAAAGAGCAAGAGTCATCTGGAAAAGGAATAGCTATAGGGCGTGACCCTGAATATGGACTATTAATGGCCTCATTTGGTGAAGTGCAGTGCAGAACACAAGGATGTCAAACTTGACTGCAAAGATCTTCAGTTGTCCACTTGTAAAATCAACAAGGTACTGCAAATGTTCCATTAGAAATCCATCTGATTTATCTCAGGGAATTACAAGTTTTCAGTAACATTGAGCCTCCTTTTCTCTCATTTTTGCCTCTTTATTTTTTTTTACTAGGCTGGGATTGGAGGACCCCTTATTAGTTTGGATGGGAGTTTTATTGGCATGAACTTTTATGATCGGCGCAAAGTAACTCCTTTCCTGCCCCAGAGTAAGATTTTGGACGTCTTATGTACTGCAAATTCTATGCGGCTGCCATCAGAACGGTATTTCTTCTTCCTGTTATCTTTTCTAATTGGACAATCATAATTCTTATTCTACAAACTTACATTTAAAAATATGTGGGATGACAGTGGAGAGAGCCCTTTTGAAGATTTTGGTGGGAAGGCAGAGGAAAAGAAGAACAAGTACTGTTTCTGTTTCTCCTTACCACTTTTTTGTGATAACATGAAATCCTTTATTTGACAACTAACTTACACTGGAAAATAATATGTTGCATGGCAGGTGGCCTGTGCCTGAGCCGTATTGGTATCACGGTCTACTTAATGTGGATCGGTATGATGTACCCGAGCTTCCTGGAAGGCATCTCGATTAGATTGATGTAGTTTGCAGTTTGGTGATAGTGGTTCTTCCATCTAATCACGATCTACTTGATGTGGGCTGGAGATGCTAGACCAGAACACGGTGAAGTCCTTAGAGAATCTGGAGGAAATTAGGTTGTGAGTTCTGGGTGGGTGGAGTGCCAGTTGTAAGGGTAAACCTTAAACCTGTGCTGTAAACGCTTTTTTGGTCCGTTGCAATGCAATGAGACGGAAGTGCCTATGGCACTCTAAAACTCTAAAAAAAAGTTCGCTGTATCCCAGAGGCAGATGATACAAATCCTTTACTCAGAAGTCCATAAAAAGTATACGCCACAACACCGCCAAACATAGCACGGTCCACTTCAATTGGTCTTTGTTTCTAATAATATGAAACTATGTTTTTGGTTAATACATCAAAATCAGTTCGTATGGCCACTGTTAACATTATACAAGTGATCTAATTCGAGATCCGACATGCGAACAACCCAATCAGACCGGTATACCTTTTAAGCATGCTAGTCCGTTAAGTCTCGCAAGAGAAACTGTCCACCTTAGTTGCTTCCTAATGTACAAAAATAACTAAATCGATGTGCCATTTGTTGGTGGCACATTGGTACATCCAAAAGGCCAAAACACAGGCAGCTATTGATGGCTGTGCAATCACTCGTGGCCATCAGACGATAGTCCGGACCAGGGTAAGAAGTGCTCCACAATTCAGCAGGGTACTGAGCCTAAGATCAGCGTTTCTTCTGATCCTTCCCTGTCTTGGTATCATGGATCAGCATTCTCGGAGCAATGGCCATCGCCATGAGCTCCTGGAAGAGCAGTTTACAAGCATAAGGTATGTGCACCTGTAAACACACAATATGCACATCATTAAACCACCAATTCAAGAGCGAACAGATATATTCCATATTAGTATATATAAGCTGTATCAAAACAGGCAGTTCTACTTACTTGGACAATGTCAGTCTTATTCTTGCATCCCCGACATTCAAATGAATTCTTCTTAAGGTTGGCAATTGCGATGAGGCCACATTTCTCACATACATGGACTCTATATGCATCACTCTGGTCAAATAGCCTTTCCTTCAGGAAAAATGCAGCTCCATGCGCAATCATACAATCCCTCTCCATTTCTCCAAAACGGAGACCACCATCACGTGAACGCCCCTCTGCTGGCTGTCGGGTGAGTATCTGAACAGGACCACGACCTCTTGAATGTATCTTGTCATCCACCATATGCTTGAGCCTTTGGTAATAAGTGGGACCCAGGAAAATCATTGCCGTCAGTTTTCTCCCAGTGTGACCATTGTACATCGTCTCAAACCCACGCATTTGATACCCACATTTATGAAGAGCCTTGCTGATGTTATCCACCTGATAACAACGTAAAATTAAAAAGGCTATAGAATTAACAAAGGAGATCCAGTTTTATTGCCAGACTTTGCACAGCGCAAGCCCCAGCAAATATCATTACCAGCAATTGAATTATAATTGAATGAATTAAACTCAATTAAATCTACAACTAAATATAACTGACTGCATTAACCCCAAAATTCTAATTTTTTTTCTTAAGGTTAACTATAGTCCAGAATAGTAAGTTTCCAGTGAAAAAATGACTCACAGTAACATCAGTGAAAGGAGTTGCATCTCCTTCCTTCCCCATGTGAGCCGCAACTTTACCCATAATACATTCAATCAGCTGCCCAATAGTCATACGGGATGGAATAGCATGTGGATTCACAATAATATCAGGAGTGATGCCTTCGATTGTCCATGGCATGTCCTCTTGTGTGTAGGTCATTCCAACAGTTCCTTTCTGACCATGTCTACTACTAAATTTATCTCCAATTTGTGGTATGCGAACTGATCGCATTCTGACCTTGACAAACCTTAGACCATCAGCATTTGTTGTTAACAGAACCTGTGTAGAACAAAGCAAATTTAGAAGCCTATCGGTTTCAACTTCGTCGTGACATCCATATAATAAACAACGAAATATTGGCAAACAACTAACCTGATCTACCATGCCACTTTCACTGTGACGCAGAGAAGTACTATGATCACGCTTTGAGTATCTAGAAGCCTGCCCTTGCGCATCATCTTGTGGAATAGGAGAGGTCTTCCCGATTATGACATCTTCACCTGATACCCTAGTTCCCTGAAGAATTTCACATGATCAGTATTGCCATTACCACCAATGAGAATGAGCCTGCTAGTAATGAAGTTTTTCTACTTACAGGTGGTGCAAGGCCATCATCATCCAGTTTATCATAAGACCCATGGCGCATTCCCTACAACAGAAGAGTAATAAAAATATTATCCACACGTAGCAACCAGCAAAGCAAAAAACTAGATCACAACTCAGAAGACACACCATAGTATTTTCTCTGTTTGGACGACCAAATTCCTCTTTAACAAGTGTGCCCATCTTCTTTTCCTCGTCTCTGCATATAAGTTTAAATCAATGAATACAAGTCGTGCATTAGACTACTGCATGGTGGCATAACTTATACTGCGCATCAATGTACTATACCTGTAAGAGCGGAAAAATAGTGACCGGAAGAACCCACGATCTATAGAGGATTGGTTCATAATAACTGAATCCTCTTGGTTATACCCAGAGTAGCAAGCAATAGCAACAATTGCATTCTACACAAATCACAAAATAGGTATCAATAACATCGATAACAGGAAAAAGATGACAATAAAGAAAATGAAAGTTTACTGCAGTTAAAACAGAATGTTCACTCACTATGCCAGCTGGCAACTGCCTGAAGTGCAAATGTTCCATAGCACGAGTAGTGACTAGAGGCTTTTGTGGGTAGTATAGAACATAGGCCAATGTGTCCTGAACAAGGATGGTGAATAGATAAGGTTCAGACCTACATAACAAGTGAAGAAAATCAATCTAGTATGTATACTCACCATTCTTAACTGGTAATTGGTGACATAAATTCCCATGGCTTGCTTTCCCATAGCAGACTGATATGTATTACGAGGTGACTGCATAATTAAACGAATGAATTAGACCTCATGAGAGAAAACAAATGCTCAAATGCAGTACTGCAACATTATCTAAATGAATGGTTCACCTGGTTGTGATCAGGGAAGGGAATAATTGAAGCACAAACACCAAGTATCAGTGAAGGATGAATCTCACAGTGTGTGTAAGTCTCAGAGTATGCCTCCTCTGGGTTTTGTCTTGCATTTATTAGGTCCTGAATTTAATTTTTAGTCATCACTTTGTCAGTACATGAAGGCAAATAAGGAAGGAAGAAGCAAAGCTACATAATTAATTCCTGAAATGGAGTATACAAGACTGTTCCACATAAGAATGGCGTCTCAAATGAATAGACAAAACCCTCCCACACAAGGGAGTCCATAAACTGCTGAATCAGGTGTATTTTGCTTACATTTATGGTCATGGAGATCATAGTCGTCTCCTCCTCTTCAGTGTCTATGTACTCTATATATCCTTTTGAGACCAATTCATGCCAGCCTTCGTCAGGAGTCTCCTGAATAAGCAGACAACAGGATGACAAAAGCATACGAGAAAAAAAAAATACATGCATGTAGAGATAAGTTGGCGTTGATAGCTAGAACATGATGATCAGAATATTATACCCTTTGTTGCAATGCTCTGATATGCGCCTTCTTAATGAGAAGCCTCTGGTTCTCAACAATAAACAATGGACGACTGCAGCGCCCATAATCCGTATAAAGTCGAAGTTCTTTAAGACGGATATCACGAACAACACCAACTTCAGTGTTGACATCAATCTGAAAGTTAACAAAAAGCAAAATTTCACATCTTAGTAGGGTCCTCTGAATTGCATACTTGACTTATTATGGACTAAAATATCTATGTTTATCCTACTGGATAGAATGGTATTTGCAGTAAATACTGCAGAAGTGCAGAGTGCTATTATGCTATGAAAGGGAGTTTAAATTGCATATGATCAGAACATTGTTATAAAGAGGGGCCTCAATCAGTCATTCAATTCATTATATATGAGTGGGCAGTAGTGGAAGTTTTTGTAAGGCCTATCTATTTAGCTTTTCTCTCTGCAGTGTTCCAACTCAAATAAGTCAGTAAAGCCATCAAACAAACCTGTCTTCTTAAACGCCTAAGTGTTTTCACCAAAAGGTCAGGGTTCCTATGAATTCCAACCCAACAACCATTGACAAAAATTTTGGCAGCTTGCGGAATGACTGCTGGTGATATTTCCTGTACATAATAAACACCATGCAATCGTAAGATTATCTAATCAAAACACATGCAAATACTGGCAAGAAGCAAATGAAAACAAACCTCAAAGTTTTCTGTGCCCCACTCCTCCAAAAATTCCAAAATTGGATTTGCAGCAGAACCAACAGTGATATAAACCATCAAGGCCAGATTTTTCACCAAACCACAAGCCTGAGTAGAAGGCATACAATTATAGCACAACAGAGTAACCAACCACTGGCTCACAAATTACAAATAAGGCCTCCAAATCACTTACTTGCCCTTCTGGTGTTTCAGCAGGACACATCATTCCCCAATGAGAATTATGCAACTGACGAGGTTTTGCCAATTTCCCTATTAATATGATCAGAAAAATAATTCAGCATCATGTCTTCATGGAGCATCAATGTACAAAATAAAGTAAACTATATCCACCTTCACGCCCAATGGGAGAGTTCAGCCTCCGAAGATGAGATAGTGTTGAAGCATAGGTCAGGCGATTAAGCACCTTTGTGTCAGGAAAAGAAGGATCATGGAACATTGATTAGCATGTTTTTCACTACAAGACAGAAGTAGAGCCTTAACCATAAAATTGATACCTGAGAAACTCCCGCTCTGGTTCCAGCTTGATTAGCCTGTCCCCAGTTTCCAGTAGCAAGGGAATACTTCAACCCACTGGTAATAGTTTTTGCTTTGATGGCAAATTGCAAATTAACTTCCTTTCCATTATCAACACACTATGATCAAGGAGAAAAGGAGTTAATAACTAACAGGATTAGCTGAAAGAGGGAATGGATATTTCACAATATACACAGCAAGACCTTTTGAACATACGATCTCACATCCCTTGTTAACTTCCTGAAAAGCTGTAGTTGCAGGATAAAATCAATGTTAGACCATTAACTCCAAAAAAGTACTAATGCACTCTCAGTATTCGGGTACACCCAGACAAACCATTCTAAACAGCCCTCCAAGCAAGGGACCAGCAAGGTCCAGCCTTTTGTTGCCATAGTGATCACGGTCATCCTCAGCTCTTCGACCAAGAGCACACATCAACAAGCGGTGAATAATGTATCTACAAAACAGGAGTACAGGAAATCAACCTCAATACCTTCAACATAAATTTAATGCTTGATGATTAACAAGGCTTGGCAAGGAATGCATACCCAAAATAGTATGCCTTTTTAGTCTCGCAGAATTCCCCTACACCAACGTGGGGCAACATTTCCTTTTGAAGTATTTCTTTTGCATATCTGCAACAGAGAAATAGGTGAGTATTAGCAGTAAAAGAAATCCAAATCTTCAGTGACACAATGTGCAATAGATGCTCAGCGTACTTAATTCTCTTTTCTCGAGTGACACCAACTGTAGCACCACGCTTTCCGATGTAGTCCAAAGCAACCTACAAGCAGCCATTAAATTAAAGCTTTTAAAAGAAGAAACAAATTTACCTCTGTTCAAATACATGCCCCAAGTAACAAATAAAGAGACATACCTGAAACAAGCAAGCAAAATTGTAATAAAAGTGAGAAATAAAATTTTAGTTCTGCTTATTATCAAGTACTGAACATATACCTGTTGGTTTTGAATGACAAAAGCTTCCTCCAGAGATGGGCGAAGCAACTCCATCATTTGTGTATCAGAGAAGTCATAACATATGTGTTCCAGAATATCTTTGTCAGCAACAAATCCTAATGCCCGGAATACAATGATAATGGGAATGTCCGCACGAATATAGGGCAGAGTAGCACGGATATATTGACCAGATGAACCCTGCAGCATAAATAATGAATCACAACTCTGCTGTCGTATAAACCTGCAAGCCTCACTAACTCCATCTTTGCACCCTCTATCATGCATAAAAATGACAGCTAAACAAGCACAGGCATTTCTTGTGACAATACTAAATATCATCGCATAAAACCTGCAATGTCTCACTATGACATTATTACACTCTAACAGCATTGCATAATGATGACAGCTAAACAGGCACATACATTTATTGATAAACTGATTTTGAGAACATCAAGAAGTCACTAACCCCTTTTGCTCCTGCTCGTGAAAGCATCCGTACAAACATGCTGCTGGCAGGTCTGTTCTGATTCTCAGCCATAGAGCGGACTTCAGCTACATATGCAAATTTATTGGGCTGCCTCTTCTTAAAGACATAGACATGGTTGGTGCTCATCTTCTCCTGGGCAATTAGAACCTTTTCACTGCCATTGATAATGAAATAACCTCCTTGGTCATAAGGACACTCTCCAAGTTCTGTGAGATCTTTCTCAGATTGCTGATATAATGTGCAGTAACTAGAACGCAACATGATTGGAACCTGCAGGAGAACAGAGGGTTGAGGAACAAACAAAACAGATGTGAAAACTGTCACCATATTACAGATACAGCACCTTTCCAATAAACACTTTTGGATACTCCATAGTCTCTGTAACTTCCTCACAGTCGTGTCCTTTCTTCATCACTCTGTATGATACATCGACATACAGCGGGGCTGAGTACGTCAAGTTTCTGAGCCTAGCTGATTTTGGGAACAAAGTAGCTGTCTCTCCATCAGCTTCTGTCATCATTGGCTTGCTGAGGTAGATTTGACCAAAGCTGATCTTGTGCAGCGTCTAATAAAGAAGAAAATAGGACCATAAGACACAGCTCAAAGAGCATAGGTGAAGCTAATTATTGGATACTTCAGTGCATATTGAAAGAGCATCAGCAAGACACAATGCCAGTTCACCTTCCAAGCCCCAAAACAAAATGTAACATGATAACTTTCTGTTGGTTGCACTACAAAGTTTCTATGATGTTTGCTTAGTTTTGATTAATAGCACTTTGTCAGCACCTGGACTATAGAATGCTCCTACAAAAGTTTTTATGAAGGTGTCAATAATGCAGTTACCATCCACCTTTGTGGACATTTATCACTGATTAGTGCTACTTGCTACAAGCATGGAACAAAATGACCGCTATGTTTGTAGCAATTGTAGAGGGTTGCAATGACCAAAATATCAGATTGATATCATGTAAATGTGGTGTGTATTTACTTGGGGTGCTTTTGATTTGAGAAAATATCTTGTTTCAAATGATTGATTTAATTATTAGAACTTAAGGTTCTCATACCTTTTTACTAATCTGCTCTCTTTTTCCTTGTCATCATTAGGACAAACTTATTAGTGCAACTTTACACTTCCTAGCTTGTCTAACAACAAGAAAAAAAATCCGGAGGGAGTTCTTTGTTAGAATGCTTTATAATAGCATCATTGATCTTTTTTTCCCCTGAAAACCTCAAAGCTAAACTTTGAACTCTGTTCTTCCTTTGCAAGCACTTTTAAGTTACGTTATTTGTAAACAGTCTCAAGCAGTTAACAAAAAAAATTAAAGTGATATGATAATCTTCATCATAAACTTTGATCTCTACACATATGCACAGTAACAACTGAAGCCGCTACCAAATAAGTGCCCTAGTTAGACATATAACCAACATAAACTCTCCTAATGCTAACCTTTCCAGATTCGAGCACTCCCGCAACCATCCCACACATACAAGTTCAGCATAAGCTCACCTAAACACCACTACACCAGAATCACATACTTCCAGTCACCAAGTCTCAGTCCAACCATCAAAAATCATGGTGACGGGTTGCTGTAATAACAGTACCAAAATTTTCGCTCCTGCTACTATTACCCATGGCATCCAAAACCCTAGCTAAGCAGCTGCCCGGTGCTAGCGCGGTTCGCAACCCAAACCCGCCAAATCAGAGCTCCCCCAACCCCAATGGCCCGATTTAAGAGCAGCAGATGGCGGAAAAAAAATCAAGCCAGGTTTGCTATGACCGGGGCAAGGCAACAACCTCGGCGAACTCGGCCTGGCGGCCGGGGTTGTGCTGCGACTCGGGGCGGATCTCGATGTCAGCGGACTCGTCGACGATCTCTTGCATGGTATTCTGAATGAACTCGTCGAAGGAGTCGAGCTGCTGGCGGACGAGGCCCTTCTCCTCGAAGTAGGCAGAGATTACGGCCCAGGCGTCCTCCTGGGTGATCTCCTCCTCGTCCCGCAGGTCACCGTCCCCCTCCATGTCCTCGTCCATCTCGTCCCCGTCCCCACCGCCGCCGTAACCCCCCTCGTCGTCCTCCTCCGCACCGTATCCTCCGTGACCGCCGCCGCGGTGGTGCCCGCCGTAGCCCACCTCCATCCCCTCCTCGTACTCGTCGTCCTCCATGGCCGGAAGCCTAGACCTAATGGCTGGCTGGCTGACTGTCTGGCCGGCAGCTACGTGAAGGAGATGGGATTAGGGTGGTGCTAGGTTCTGCGCGTCGGCGAGCCGCCTCTCGCGAGAGCGAGCGGGGGTTGGGGGAGGCGAAGTGGAATTGGGGACGATGCCTTGATTTGGTTTGCAATATATCAGGAAGCGAAGTCGGTTTGCGGAGTTGTGGCTTCTTCTGTTGGGCCGGGGCTCAGATGAGCTGACGGGCTTTTCACGTTAGGAAATGAGAGTTTAGTTTGTTTTTATCTCCCTTAACTATTATGAGTATCACATGCTTAAAAAAACTATCATACGTGTCTTACTATTCCTCCATCAACTACAATATTGGATATCTAGCCTCTTCTAACTTTTAAAATTGTGTGTTTTTTCTCTCTGGACCATTTTGAAGGTGGTTTTCGCTGATGTGGCACATGTGTCAGCTGACACATCAACATCTATTTTATTTTTTTCTTTCTTTTTTTTTAACAATAGTTTTTTTTCCAAATACTAACTTTCAAGACTCAAAAAATTATGGGACTTTTTGTACTAGTAGGACAGAAGCTAAGAAGCAACTATTTTTATTACAAATTTCCAAATTCGAAATAATTTCTAAATTAAAAATTGTTAAATTTACAATAACAAAGTGGTATCTATAATTTTTAGTTCAAAATTTATTTTGAATTCGAAAAGGTCTAATAATAAAAATGGTTCCTTACATAATATACTATGAGCACAAAAATCACATAATTTTCTAAGATTTGAAAGCTAGTATTTGTAAGGAAAATCAGTGTTAAGAGAGAGGGAAAAAATGTTGATGTGGCAGCTGACATGTATGCCACGTCAGACAAAACTGCCCACAAAACCATCTAGGAAGGAAAAACAAACGGTTTCAAAAGTTAAGGGAGTCTAGATATCCGATATTATAGTTGAGGAAGGAATAGTAAGACACCCATAATAATTGAGGAAGGGAAATAAGACTTCTTCCTTTAACTTACATAAAATGCGAAACTGTGGAGCTTTCAGTTTCAGCCTTTCAGGCACCAGCAGAGGAATGGACAACATGGGTGGCAGGCCGCATGCAGCACTCAGCAGTGCTTGATGAGTATGGCACATGAGTTAAGAGCTTCTATGGCCAAGCACCAGCAGCTATTGAGATATTCAGATATACATTCAGGCCGGCCTAGTTTGAGGGAGGCTGAAATCGTGGCATGTTTAGATTGCTTATGATTGATCTGTTTATTGCGCTGGAGAAAATAAATGGCCTTAACAACAAGTCTGGCCTGCCACTGGTTCATTGTGTTAGTCTAGGTGGGGAGAATTCAGCAATTTATGCACTGATTTTTTAGGTGCAAATGCTTTTAATTTTGTTCATGGTCTAGCATGATGAAACATGGCAGGGTGCAGAATGACAACAATCCTTGGCTTCCAGAACAACAGGTGGTACAGTTGATTTAATACATTCTGAAAGTATACATCATTTCAATTGTACACCGATCTGTTACTGTGCAAATTCTGCTCGCGTCTGGCCATCTATAGATGCACCAGAAATCTCTTGTACACTGATGCAAAACGATCAGTTCAGCTGAAATAGATGACGCCTACCAGTTGAAATTTTATCAGAGCCATAAGGGGTTTCCATAGCCTTCGAAGAAACGATGCAATTTACAAGTTACATGGCCTTTGGTCTGCAGACCGAGCAACTGCAGAGTCGGGCTGCGCCAAAGAAGTTCATGAACCATTTGTCCGTTCATCGTGAATCGGTGAGGAGGGCTCCACGGCTGTCCTGAAGAGCAGGATGTAGACCTTATCTACGGAAAAGTACAAGAATCCACCGCGGGCATGCGTGACATATGAACCGAAACTCGTCCCTACGATGCAGTGCCATGCTGGCCCGTAAGCAGTATCGAACTCCTGCCAAGAAAGGATGGGCTCTTATCAATAAGTATAGGATTGCATGGGAAACAGAAGAAAACAGACAAACAATGAAACTTGCGACAAATAACAGGAATATGTGGTCATCTGATTAGACTGTGGGATGGTCCCAGATTCAGCTGCTTGATGGCTTGTGAGATTCAGTTAAGCGAAAAGATCCATAGATCCCTTATCATACTCACCCGCGGTATAAACTCGCACTAGAAAATATGAAAAAAAAACATAGTATAAACTTGATAAAAAAATGCAAATTCAATATCCAACAGTCTGCAATATGGTTGCCAGCACATCATTAGTCAAACTAACCTTTGTGAAATGACAACCACCTGAATAGTACATGATCTTCCGATTGTGCGATGTATTAAATGCTCTCACATAATTATATTGGTAGTTAGCTACATGGATTGCATACATGATTTCCTTGGACAATTGCAAAACGTAGTTCATTCAACTTGACCCCATTGCCTGGTTGGTCAGAAACCGATACTTCAACTGCCAATGATGGGACCAACTGTTCTCAACTCAGAGCCCATCCAGATGAACTGAGTGGCAAACAAACAAGAGGCATATTTTCGATTAAGACGTACTTACAGTATGTGGATGGTTCAGGGGTGATCTAAGAACACAATTCATCCAGGCAACAAGAAAAGGTGATGGTTCATACATGGATCTGAATGCACTTGGTGCAATCAATTGTCGTGAAGGTAAAGCCTATAACACAAGGGACACATTATCATAAACCAACCATTTATGACTGCATTGCCGTGAGAGTACTCTAGTTACTGCAATTTGATGGTACAAGCGCAATGACACCATACGATTTATGCCATTACTGACAGGAGTGCTTGATGGCTGGAGTGAAACACAATCTTGTGATTGGGTAGCGAGAATTCAATACTAAGTTGGACAGCATCTCAGATACCCTAATTCGCAAGAGCAAATGGAAGTTGCCAAAAGCACAGAGTAGGGCCCTGCCATTGTTTAGTGGCAGCTACGAACTCGTTCTAAGCAAGCAACTTGTCCGCTACCAATTTGCAGAGCAGATTTAGAGCCGGTGATGTGGTTAATAGTTTCAGGATCGGTGGTCAGATGAACTCACCTTCTTAAGCGCGAGCGCGAGGCGCTTGGGCTCGAGCCGGCGCGGGAAGTGCGGCATTGCGGCGAGCTCGTCGCGCGCGCACCGGAACGCGCGGCGCTGCAGCGCGGGCGCCATGTCCGCCGCCACCACCCGCACCACGGCCTTCCTCTCCTCGCCGCCGCCCGCTTCCGACGCCTTCGCGGTGGATAAACGGACCAGCGGCCCCTGCGTCGGGGCGCCGTCGCCGCCGCCCTCCGCGACCCGGCGCTCGACGCCGAGCAGCGCCCTGATGACGCCGCCGCGGCGCCCCGCCGACGCCGCGCCGGCCGCGGGGGTTCCCTCCTGCTCCCGCATGCTCCAATCCTTCCCACACGCTCCCGCCGTCTCCCTTTGTTAGTGTCAGCGCGCCGAAAGTTTTGACCAGAGGATGGAACTGAGCAGAGCAGAGTGCGGTTCCCTCTGGCGCCGTGCAGCGCAGCGGCCTGGGCGGCTTTTTGTTTTTGGTTTTTTGGGGAGTGGGAGTGTGTTGGTTTCCATTCCTCTAATTTTTTGACTTGTTTCATTGATATTAATTAAGAGTATTAAATATAGATTATTGATAAAATCTAATCCATAATATTCTCTCTGAATGATGAGACAAATTTATTAAAACTAATTAGATCATGATTAGATAATGTAATGCTATAGTAAACATCTTTTAATGATGTTTTAATTAAATTTAATAAATTTATCATGATATATATTCAACTTTATAATTAATTTTATATTTAATATATATTTAACAATTATATATATGTGATATGACCTCATCAAAATTTAGACAAAAAACGAATACATCCAAAGACGTTGGGTGTCGGTAAAGCGTGCGTATACCTTTTTTATCTTTTTGGGATCACCGACGCGCGGGGGCGGGGCTCGCGGCACACGGCACGGTACCAGGTAGGCGGAGCACGGCGAGCGAGTAGCCGCGACCGTTGAGAGGAACAATCAATGGTTTGCCCGGGCCGCGCGGCACACCGCTGCTCTGCACAAGGATTTGACAGTGTCCTGTCAGTGTAGCGCCATCACTGTGTACTAGGATTTGACAGTACTCAGACCGTTGGGAGTGGTAGGAAGTCGTGGCATTCCATTTTGTTTTGAGATCTAGAGTTTTGAAATTCCTCAAGGAGTCCACGTAGACAGGGATCAAGATCATCGGGCAGTCGACCTAGCAGTCGGTTGCTCTGCCGTCCGATCACATCTGACGGTTTTCATCATTTTCAGTTACAAAGTCTCCAACTCTACTACTCTATCAAGCGACAGCAACTTCCGTCCGCCATTTTACGTCCAATCTGCATCGCCTTCCTAATTACGAGAAGTCCAGAATGATTGCTAGTTGAAATCGGTGTGAGTTTCTCTATTCATACAAATTGGTTGATTTGATTTTGACAAATTGATTGGTCCACAATTTCATTTTATCTCTTCTCAAACTCTAGTCGTAAAATCATAAAATTCACAATATTATCTATGAGATTGAATAAAATTGATTACATATTTGTAATCCACATCATATTGCGCATCCATTTTTGTGGCAATTAGCACTCATCCATATGAAACGCTCTGTTGAGGATCGATTTTCTTTGAGGCGGATGTTGGTTCGTTCATGAAGAAGAAAAAAACAGGGCAGTTCGACTGAATTTTTTTTAGCCATAGGATTAGATCGGACGGTTGAGTAACCGACTGCCGACGATCCCGATCCGGTAGACAGATATGTCCACAGAAGTTTGAAACGTTTACTTGGTACTACCGAAATTAGCAACTGCTGGTAATTGAACAGCTAATTTGCAGTCGGAATGATTATTGAAAAAAAAAAGCCATCGGCTAAATGAAAAGATGTGTGGTGCTCAGATTAATGAAGAATCGACAGTTAAATTGAAAGAAGTCTTTTGTGCGTACATGGTTCAAGAAACAATCAGATGTCAATGTGACTTCCACATGGTTCCTACATCCAGAATGCTACCGGGGAAAACGACGGAACGTATCTGTGCGCGGCATACGAGCTCGTTCTGCGCTGATTCGTGGTCAACAGCTCTCCCTTGCGATTGAATTTGAGCCCAAACACGGTCACGTGAACCACACAACCATCGCCGCGACCATCACCACTCCCCACCTCGGTCGCCACGAGGCAAAACCTCCCGTCGCCCGCGTACGTGAGCACGGCGCCCAGGTGCCCGCGCTCCCTGCAGAACAGCTTCTCCTCCATCACGTCGCACTCCGGCGGCGCGGCGGTGGGCACGCCGCTGCGTGACGGGAGCTGGCACGCGCAGACGTACCCCTTCTCCTCCTCGTGGAGCCCGACCCACGCGCCCAGCTCGCCGTCGAAGTGGCCCGGCCCACGGAACGGCAGCGCCCACGGCCCGTGCCACCGCCACTCCCCGCGCGCCGCGTCCAGCGAGTAGGTGCTCTCCGCGACGGACATGAACACGGTGCGCCCGTCCGGGTGCGCCGCGTGGGCCACCACGCAGCCCGCGTCGTCGAAGGGAGGCGCCTGCGCCGCCACGCCCACTCGTGGGCCGGGCTCGCGGGGCGCCCACGAGAACGCCTCCAGCGAGAGCGGCAGGCCGCCGCCGAGCGTCGTCAGCGCGTGCGGCGTGTCTCCGACGGCGAGGAGCGGGCCGGAGAGGCGGCCCGGCAAGGGAGGGCCCACGACCAGCGCGTCGTCCTCCGTGTCGTACACGAGGGTCGGCTTCTCCTCGCCGTGGGGCGACACGATGACGATGTTGCTGCTGCCCGCGGGGACGAAGTGCAAGGCGTCGGGCTCCACGAGCCGGAGCGCTGCGGGTTCCTCGGGTAGGTCGATCTTGCGGATGGAGTATCCTTTCTCCTAGTCGTCCAGCACCAGGTACAGGTGCTTCCGCCGCGGCGGCGCCGGTCGTGACCTTTTGTTCCGGTGGTCTTCGTAATCGTGGCCATGCCGCTTAGACATCCCCGCGAATCTCCCCTCCTGTGGGCTTGTGGTTTATTAAGACCTTGGTTCAGACGACTTCGCACTGGCGCACGATCCAACACCTCTCCGATGGATCGATATTTGTACACGGAGGAGGCTGGATTCCGAGTTCCGATCCCGAATCGGAATGGATTATGGGCCATATTTAACTGTTCCCAGATATGTTCGGCCTGGATTATGGGCTTCACTGAACCCGCATAGAATTTTGAACTACGGGCCTGTTTAGTTATTTGGGCTTCACGCTCATGCTAGGCCTTTTTAACGACGTCTTGCAAATTTTGACTGAATTACTACGGTACTTAAGTTGAAGAATGAAGAGTACATGCATATCTAGCGTGTGTTTGGTTGGGTTTTTTCTACATTTGACTTTTCAGAAAAGTTAAAAAGCCAATCAAAAGGATTGACTGTCAGAAAAAGCCAAAGGCAAAAGCAGCTTTTTGCTAGTTCATTTCTAAAAGTAGGTTAGGAGGTGTTTTTTGTGGCTTTGGCTTTCACAAGTTTAAAGAAATCATCCTCATACATATATACATACACATAGAAACATATATGCATGTATAATATATATTTACACATACATATATATATTATATAATATTATATATATATATATATTATAAATATTATATATACATTATATTATATAATTTATATATAATATTCACATACATATATGAATAATATATATATAATATATATGTATAAATATATTATATATGTATTATTTACAATATTTATATATAATATATATAAATATTATAAATAATACATATATATAAATACATATATAAAATTAAAATAATGTATTATATATAAATATTGTAAAAATAATATATATATATATAAACATATATATATATATATGTTTTCAATTTTTTTAAATTAATTTTTTTTGAATTTGTAAAAACATTTTGAATGTTTAAATAACTTTTAAAAATTTTTAAATTTTCAAGATGGAGCTTTTAAATTGCATGTAAATTTGAATTAATAACACATTATTTTATAGTTATCAACTCACAGTTATTTTTTTATAGTCGGTTTCACCAAACGGCTTTCAGATTTTTCACAGCTCATATCTCACAGCAGCTTTTTAGGCACAGCCAAACCAAACACACCCTTAGCTGGGCTCCCCTCCTCCTGTGGCTGTATTCCTTAATGATGTAAATATTTTGAAGAAATAAAATCTCTACCTTTCTCTAAAAAAAAAATTACTAGGGTACAAGTTAAATTCATCACTCCTTGGATACATGTGTTTCTTTCATCCTTTTTGTTTTCTCCCTTTATTTTTTCTTTTGCTTTGCCTCCCTCCGTGCCATAGTACGTGAGTCCTAATCCTATCTGAAGGAATGTTGGGATTCTGTCGTTCAGCTGCCGAGAAGCACCGATGTTCGCCTGTTGATAATACAGTCATCGGAGCTTCATCATGTAAGTACTCGGTTTCGCCAAAACCTCATCTTTAACACAAGGACACATTCACAATACAAGAAACAACGATCATGCGAAAGTTGATTCGGGATCGTGGAAATCGAACTCTACAGCACCGAACGCTGTTTCCGTCTCACCACGTTGTGGAAGTTGCCAATTGAGTGACATGACGTGCATGATGTGGTACAACAACGCGGAGCTCACGTTCGCAGTCGTCCCGACCGTTGGCTGTGTCCGGTGCGACAACAACAAATAAAGCCAAGTCACGAGGGGCTCTCGAACGTTCGCAGACGGCAGACACTCCTGCTTCTGCATCGACTGGTGTGGTCTCTCAAACAGATCAGTGCCAGGGCAACAGCAGTTACTCCGTCAGAAGAAGCTCCTCAACTTTTGCGACCCGCACTGTAGCTAGCCGCGCTCACCTGAAAAGTGGCGACGCACGCCGCGGCCGTTCCCGAGTAGCAGCAGCGGATTCATGTCGCCGTGACGTTGGGCGTGCATGCCGCCCAAGTGGCGCCGTGCACCTGGTGTCGCCCGCAAAGTGGAGCGGCCGCGGCGCCGGCTCGTCGCAGCCTTTGGCCATTTTAGACGCAGGCGGCAGGCAGGAGGACGCTGCCACACAGTACAGGCTGCGCTCGCCATTTGCCAACAAGCATCAACGACCAAGCAGCACGCCCGCG
Organism: Eleusine coracana subsp. coracana; assembly: GCA_032690845.1. NCBI lineage: Eukaryota > Viridiplantae > Streptophyta > Magnoliopsida > Poales > Poaceae > Eleusine > Eleusine coracana. Next base: position 66,415,241 of record CM064420.1, read on the forward strand.
AGAAAAAGAATCCAAGGCTTTTTGCGAGCCCTGCGCATCATCATCAATCTGCTCGAGATCCTTTGGTTTCTCGTCACGCAAAGGGATTGCTTTGCGAGCCGACTCCTTCCGTCCCGTTCTTTGGGGGTCTCGTCCTCGATTTCGTTCCATGGTGAATGGTGAAGTACCAACCAGCGCGGTAGTACGCTTTAACGGCTCTCACCCAAAACCACCAGGAAGGTCCCCCACAGCCCCCAACGGTCGCATTTAACAAAAACCGGCGGATCTCCGGACGCTGATGACAAGGAATGTAGCCGCATCGCCGTGCGGTGATGGTGCCGTAGATTGCAATGCACGGTCGATCTCGTGCGTATTTTTGCTCTACTTTTTATCATGGAATGGAGGATCATTTCATTTGGACGGCGTTTAAAAGCGTACGAGTACGCTCGTCACCAGTGGTTGATCATCAGTACTACAGGATCAAGGCTGAGGATACTGGTGACAGTAGCAGACAGCGGACTCGTACTTCTTATCCGTAGAGCGTAACAGAATAATTAGAGTGGTCGTGGATGGTAAGCAAGTCAGCGATGAGCACGGTAAATATGTGAAAACCGATGAGCAGTTGTCCGCGTCCAGAAAAGGCAGTGTTTTTTTTTTTGGGGATAGGGAAAAGGCAGTGGTTACCGGCACTGGACATGCCGAGCGAGCACGGGGACCCCTTACCGTTTTTACCGCAGCAGCGTCCACAACCACAGCCGAGCTGGATCAGCAGTGTGGTGCCGGGCGCCGCGCCACCGGCATGGGAACTCCAGTCGCAGAACCGGAAAAAAAAAAACTGCACAGATCCCGTACTCCCCAACCCTTGTTCTACACTCTATACTACTGACCACCATTCGTACGTCCAAAACCAAGCAAACCAGGCCTTAAATGCATGGATTCAGTTAGCGGCAAGCTTGGATGTCTGGTTAACAATAGTAATGTCCAACTTTGCAAGGTATCGGTGCTTCTTTGGCACAAAGATAACAATTTGGTGACAGTTATAACCCTGTCTTGTACTTGTACTATCAGAGTAACAAGATATGCCCAGGGGACGGGTAGAGAGGTTTCGTGTCATGGATCCACCCTGAAATTTGGACAGTTTTACAATCGTGTAACAGAAGATATGGCCAGCCCAGGCCAAGAGTAGGAGTTTCGTGTCATGGATGGAGCAGACTTTAATATGCCGGCCCCGTTTCGCTCCTTCGTATACGCATCGGATATGGTCCACGGATACAAGATAACCGCTAGAGCACATGTACAGTAATCCATTGCCGGAAGTCCAGTTTCGTCAGGTGAATCGAGAACAAGTGAAACTAGCGCATGAATTGGCGCAGCTAGCTAGGAGAAACATTTCTCCTCAAAAAAAAAAAAAAAAAAAAAAGCTAGGAGAAACATGCATTCTGCTGTGTGGCTGAGGCAATGTCCTACTTGTATTACCCGGCACGTCTCCATCGATTGTAACTCCACTAATAGCTACTTCTCCTTCTTTGAAATGATGTCGTTCTCACATGTCAAAATGAACTAACAGATAGTTCAAATTGGTTGTCCTAAACGACACCATTTTGTGAATAGAAGGAGTAACTAATAAAGTTCTGGTTTGCCCGCAAAAAAAAAAAAAGAAAAAAGTAATCCATTGCCGAGGAGCATTTCGCATTGATGGATAAGGATAGGAAGCCGTTGCCGTGGCAAGAAGCCGCATCCTCATGATTCATGGCCGTCAATGTACAGGACCAACAGGGCAACAGCCAAAACTAACCAACCAACCAAACGGCAGCTGCGTCTGGGTCCGTCCAGCTCCCCCAACCCAGCCAGCCTCCGGTGCGGCGCCGCAACGTTCGCCGTGTCCAGTTGTCACCGCCGCATTGGTTCCGGCCCCGGCATCCTAGGCCGCTTTTTCGTTCCATCGGCCCGTGTCTGCGGCCCCTCACATGCCTTATTTACCCCTCCTCTCCCTCCCGTTCGGTCTTCCGGCCACCTCAGTCGCCACTCCCCGCCATTATTAAACCTCCTGCCGTCTGCCGAGGACGGTCACTAGCCGCAGTACGCCACTACACACACACACACCTCAGTCGCTCGCCGAATCCTTGAGCTGACCGGTGCTACGTACATTGCGTCCAGCTGTAATACGTGCCGCGGAGTGTGTCAAAGAGGCAAGCAATGGCGGCGGCCGCAGCGGTTATTCTGGTGGCAATGCTGCTGTCGTCGGCGGTAACGTCGACCGCGCAGCACGACTACGGCGACGCGCTGCACAAGTGCATCCTCTTCTTCGAGGGGCAGCGCTCGGGTCGTCTCCCGGCGGACCAGCGCTTCCGGTGGCGGCGCGACTCGGGGCTCCACGACGGCGCGGCGGCCGGGGTGGACCTGACGGGCGGGTACTACGACGCGGGCGACAACGTCAAGTTCGGGTTCCCGATGGCGTTCACGGCGACGCTCATGTCGTGGGGGCTCATCGACTTCGGCCGCGGCTTCGGCGCCCACAGGGAGGAGGCCCGCAAGGCCGTGCGGTGGGCCACGGACTACCTCATGAAGGCGACGGCGCGGCCCAACACGGTGTACGTGCAGGTGGGCGACGCCGGGCGGGACCACTCGTGCTGGGAGCGGCCCGAGGATATGGACACCCCGCGCACCGTCTACCGGGTCGACCCGTCGCACCCGGGCTCCGACGTCGCCGCCGAGACCGCCGCCGCGCTCGCCGCGGGCTCCATCGTCTTCCGGGAGGTCGACCCGGCATACTCCAAGCGACTCCTCGACCGCGCCGTCCAGGTATAGGAATCTGCTACTAGTTTGCATTGCACACTTGGGACTTAAAATAGTACTACAGTAATAATCTGCTCCTGCGATTCTGTATAGGTGTTTGAGTTTGCGGACAAGCACCGGGGCCCCTACAGCAGCAGCCTCCACTCGGCGGTGTGCCCCTGCTACTGCGACTTCTCCGGGTACCAGGACGAGCTGCTCTGGGGCGCGGCATGGCTGCACAAGGCGTCGCGCCGCCGCGAGTACCGCGAGTACATCAAGCGCAACGAGGTCGTGCTCGGCGCCAGCGAGGCCATCAACGAGTTCGGCTGGGACAACAAGCACGCCGGAATCAACGTCCTCATCTCCAAGGTTACTCTCACTCTCACAACGCCGGCTCATCATCCATCACTTCCCTGCAATGCAAGCATCTACTTTGTGCCAGTAGGATTATTTTGATTTTAGTAATCTCGAGTGTTATCGAGCGCAGTACAACTACACTGGTTGGTCATCAGCACCGGTCAGCGTTGTATTTAGGACCGGGGTGTCTGCTTTGTTTTTGGCCTTTTCTACGAATCGATGCAGCATTGGTGCTGCACGTTGGGCAGCAGCCGAGCACATCGAGGATACCAGCTTCTTTCTTTTTTGTGGGCTCGGGGCATGTCGCCTCTGCATGTCCTTCGCGCCGTGGCACTGTAGTCAAAATGCACCACTGTATACTGTAGTAGACTGATGTCAAGCCTTCCTAAATCCTAATGCAATGCATCATCCATTGAACTTAGTTTGGCACTACTAGAACTTTAGAACATGGAACATTGCCCGCTTCACAAGTTATTCCAGATTCCTTTAGTAGCATGAAAAAGGAGCGAAAAGGTAAGACAAAACCGCTTGATGGAATGATCACTTACACATCTTTCTGGCTTTAGATTTGGATTCTCAATTGAGACCCGTGATGATTATCTTGCTAATTACTGGTCAGACATTCTTGTGGGTCTGTAACTGACAGTGACGGGCAGCTGAATCTAGGATAGCATTATGGGATAATTAGTTTAAACAGTAACATAGAGCATCGTGCTGTTATCGGAAACATGCTTGTCTGTTTTCTGGTTTCTAATGAAGTGGGGGCCGAAAGCCCTTGTTTCAAAAAAAAAAAAAAAAAAAGGTCTCGTCCTAGGCCCTTGTGCTCCGCATGATGCCGGAGCAGCTAGCCCATATCGTAGAGTCAGTGCAGTGAAGAGGAGTCTTTTCACACAGGCTTCACGGGTCTGTGCTCACTGCTCCGCACAATGGAATGCCCATATTACCCTCCAGTTTTGTACGCGCAGTCAGCTGTAACCTAAGTTGGGCGTTTATGTCTAATTAATAATCTGTTTCTGTTATTCATTCAGGAGGTTCTAATGGGGAAAGACGAGTACTTCCAGTCGTTCCGCGTCAACGCTGACAACTTCATGTGCACCCTCCTCCCCGGCATCTCCGATCACCCTCAGATCCAATACTCCCCAGGTTCACATACTATACTACTAATCTTTCTTCACTATTCTTATGCCACTGTATTAAATCCAAGCACTGCATTACGCGACGGAGTAGTAGTATTAAGCTGAATGCAATGCGATTTTCAGGCGGGCTGCTGTTCAAGGTCGGGGGCAGCAACATGCAGCACGTGACGTCGCTGTCGTTCCTGCTTCTCGCCTACTCCAACTACCTGAGCCACGCCGGCGCGCGCGTCTCCTGCGGCTCGTCGTCGGCGTCCCCCGTCCAGCTCCGCCGCGTGGCCAAGCGCCAGGTGGACTACATCCTCGGCGACAACCCGCTGCGGATGTCGTACATGGTCGGGTACGGGTCCCGGTTCCCGCGCCGGATCCACCACCGCGCGAGCTCGCTGCCGTCCGTGGCGGCGCACCCGGCGCGGATCGGGTGCAAGGCCGGCGCCGCCTACTACGCCAGCCCCAAGCCCAACCCGAACCTGCTCGTCGGGGCCGTCGTCGGGGGGCCCACCGATAACAGCGACGCCTTCCCCGACGCGCGGGCCGCGTTCCAGCAGTCCGAGCCCACCACGTACATCAACGCGCCGCTCATGGGCCTGCTCGCGTACTTCTCGGCTCACCCTAACCCAGCCCAGTGGGGCGAGGAAGACCAGGCTCAAGGGGCCAGTCCGTGAGACGTCGTGCTGCAGGGCAGGGTGCAGGCTGCAGCTCCTGTGATGGTATGGTACTATGAGAGCGAGACGACGAACATGTGGGGCCTGGGCATTTTATAGTGGGCTTTGGTTTGTCTTGCTCAGGCGTACTATTGGGGTGTGATTGATTGTAGCCTAGTTAGTTATCTGCCGTATGACCGTATTAAGCGTGTTAATGTTGTAACTAGTTAACTACAGCCACTTCCTTCCCTGACAAAATAATCAGGGAGGAACGGGTGCGCTGCAAGATTGTATTAGTAAGACTATTATCATTATTAAGCATCCTACTACCTCCTAGAGTCCTAGGGTGTGTTTGTTTGAGCGTCAAGGTGGGATGAGATAGAGTCATCCAGTATATCATGGACAAGGTCATCCACCCTAATATTTGGTTGGATGGATGAGGTCATCCATAATTTTTGTTTGGTTGGAGGGACAAGGATGAGAGGGATAAGATTTAATCTTAATTAGATATTATAATTTATTATTAATAATACTTTTATTATTATCAACTAACACATATTAATATTATATCAATATAATAATTACTAATCAATAAAAAATATACTGATCAACATTAATTATTCTTAAATTAATTCACAAATTACCCATCAATTAATATATTAGTACTTATAAATACTAATTATTTAATTATATATCTTAATTATTAATATAATCTACTTGAATATCACTAATCTTCTACTAATAAGCGTGATCAAGAAAGATAGATGGGTTCATCCCACCAATTTTGAGGGATGGACTTATCCAACATATTACATATTAAGGGAATATTCTCTAATGCTTGACTCTATTCCTACTTGACTCTCAACCAAACAACTGTAAAAAAAGGATGACCCTGTCCCGTCCCTCTTCCTCCCTCCAACCAAATACACCCCTAGTGTGTGGGCATGATTCAGCAAGTGGCCCTCTGAAGTCAAATGTGGCATTGTACGCTTGTACTCAAGTCCTCTTCTGACTGAAACAACTAGTGAGAGATGGCCGTGCAAGCTTCTGCTCACGGGTGGCTATCGCAGTCGCACACTCGCAGTTGTGAACACCGAATCTTGCCTGCCGCGCACCGCCGCCGTGCTCGAATCGAATTGCGTCAGCCGTCTGTGCGGCAGGAACAAGAACAAAGAACAAGCGCCATTGAGATAGAAGAAGAACTACAAAGCGATGTCATTCGAATGGCTTGGGTTGGTTACATAAACGACGAACACAACGAAATCAATAGCCGAGAAATTACGGCCGTGAGCCAGTCTACTCTCACTGTGCTAAAATAGCTAATCACCCGGCTAAGCCGCTGCAGATGGCGGTGAGCAACACCGGCAACCTCTGCACCGGCCTCCGCAGCTTCCACTTCCCCCTTTCCTCCGCCGCCACGGCAGCTGCAGTTCCGTCCTCGACGGCCACGGCCCTCTCTCCGCCGCCGTCGCCGCACAGCAGTCCGGTGCCGGAGAGCCGCCTCTCCATGTCCAAGAAGTGGCCCAGCGACGTCGGCACGCGGATGTCGTCCCTACACAGCCTCCACCACCCGCCGCCGGAGCTGCGCCAGCGCCGGCGCCTCCACTTCCGGCGCCACCTCCACCCCTCCGCCTCTTGCGGCCTCTGCCTCTCCTCCCCTGCATCACCCCGCCCCTCCTGGCCATGCCCCTGCTCGTCGTCGGCGAGGGACACGCCCATCAGCGTCCCCAGCGTCGTGCTCCGGTCTCTGAAGAACGACCCCGTGGACTGACAAAACACAAAACCAAATCAGCCTTCCCAAGATTCCACGCATGCACATAAGCTCAATGGTTCAAGAAGAAAAAAAATAGGGAAGTCCTCAGCCGTACCTCGGTGGCAATGTCGGAAGAGGAGCGCGATGTCTCGGTGGACGGTGAAGAGGGGATCATATCGGCGTCGGTGTTCATCTTCACCTCCCTTCTACCGAAACTACGAGATCACCGAAACTACTGTGACGATCCTTGATAGAGTAATATCTCAGTCTCAACAAAGGACAGGGCAAGCAAGAAGACACGGGAGTTGCTGCTTTCGTGGTGCAATGGCGCAGGCACCGAGCCACGGAGCGGCAGATGACAGAAGGCAACAACGGTCAAGGGAGCACTGTGCTCCTGCGACCAGTGATATTAATGAGCAAATGCCTTTGATGGGGGTGCGGTATGGATCGGGTTACTCTGAAGTGCAGGCTTCGATTTAGAGAAGCTAGTCGTTAGAATTTGCTTTATTCTTAAATCTTAATTTTCTGATCTGAAACTAACAGACTAGATTTGAAGCTTCGGTATATGGTGAACAGTAAAAATTCATATTTGAAGCCGGCACGCGCACTCCTAAAAACTCATAAACAATGTTTGTGCTACAGTTCTAATGCACTGAACCGTATCTCCTCTTACAAATTAATGTAGCTTAAGAGCATCTTCAACCGGTTCTTCAAATTTAACTCTTCATTTTTTACAGTGAGATTTTATTCTCTATATTTTGTTCAACTCCAATCGGTACTTCAAATATGGTTCTCTACATAGTAGGACCTACTTGTCAGTGGCAGTGATTGTTTAAAGAGAATGATGAGAGGATCTCTAAAAGTAAAGACTCGGTTGATGCAAATGAAGAATACTACAGTAATAAAGAATGGGATGAAGAGTCGGTTGAAATATGTTTTTATCTCATATTCTTCAAATAAGAGAATAGAGAGCCGGATGAAGAATCGGTTGGAGATACTCTAACACAGTGTCCTGAACTGAATCTAGACTCGGATCTGTGGGGTACAAGTACAAAACGTGCTTTGACAGTGAAACAACAGAAATTGTTGGCTTCAAGAACCAAGAGCAGCAGATAAAAGCTCTTGAGAGACAGTTGTCAAACCTTGGTTAGCACCATTTTTTTTTGTCTGCTCTATGTTTTAAAAATCTGTTTTTCCTATATGTAATATCTAAGAAATATCATCAAATCTTTGGAGTACATGTTTTACGCAAAACTAGTGTGAACACCGGTTGAAACAAGCATCAAGAAGTTCAATCGTTGAGCTGTACCAAGCTAGTACTATTAAGTATTGGACTCGTTGAGCTACACCAGCTAGTCATGAAGTTGCAACTAAGTTGCTTCATCCAATATGACCGTAATCAAGTGCAGATTAATATTGGGCTCTTTTTTTTCTTCCTTTCCTTCATGAATTCAACTTGATGGGAGATAATTGAGCGTATAAAAAATGATAATTCATAATAAAAATTCAATGATTCCAATAAAGTTAGATGAAATATTATTTAATGCGCACAGGTTTCTAACTACTAATACATGTGAATAAAAAACAATTAACTACATCTATCCAAGTTTCTAACTTGCTTATAAGATACTAGTAGGCAGGGGCAAAACTACGTGTTGGCGTTGGTGTCAGCTGACACTGACGAAATACTATAAATAACAGAGAAAAAGTCTGATTTATGTTATGGCTGACACCGGTCAGTAATAGAGCTGACACCAAAGATGTTTTTGTTTGGCTTCGCTCCTGCTAGTATGCCATCAAGGGCAGACTATTTTCATATTTTGACTTGTATATTTTGTTTAAGGCTAAACAAAAAGCTAAGAGGAAAACCCACCTCAAGCACATACATATTACGACAAACATTGATTTGTATGTATGATTTCAATCAATATTATCTTTTTTTATATAAAAAAATATGTCTCATATAATCGATTTTATCAACTATTTAAAGATGTGATTGTAATTGAAAATCAAATTCCAATAGTTTTCTTTATTATATATAATAGATCGTGCAATTAAGTATATTAGTCAAAAGGAAAATAGATATATATCCATATTTACTTTATATCATAACATGACGTAAGTGAGCCGAGTTTTCACAAGGAATGATAGAGGGACATGTGCCCCCCCTCCTCCTCAAAGTCTTTATTTGTTATAATGAATATAGACGATTTATGGTTCATGAACTTTAAACTATGATAATATAAATATTTTGATCAATACAAATCTTTTTAGATGACTTGCATAGAAAAATTATTATTGTATTAAAATAACAGGTTTATAAACCACACACAATTAATTGAACACAAGCCCCCCTCCTAATCACATTCAAACGCACCAATAGTTGAATTGTGTGCGTAGATTTTTGATACATTCATATTTAAAAATAAATAATAAGAAACATTTTTTATATAAATTATCTTGTTAGCAAATAAAAAAATAATAATAGAACATAAATGATCAAGTTTGTTGAACAAGAGAAATATCACTAATCATTTAATGTCACAGTTAACTACGTCATGAGTTAAATTTCCGCGTGGCGACATGGGAGCTCATGCCCCCTAAAGCATGTTTAGTTCCAACTTTTATAATATAACCCATCACATTCAAAATATGTAAATATTTCAGTCAATATAATCACTTCTTACATGTATAATTTGCATAAAGTAATCATTACATTGAAATTATAATCGCTTAGATTATATCTAGATTACATAATAATTAATATATAATTATAAAAAATTCATATACTACGTCGTTCTCACAAACTAGTAGTTCCGAATGGATAAAAATAGATTTGAACACATGACAAACACAAAGTTTAGGACATGCTTCCTGCTAATTATTATTTAGTAAGTAGTATATGAGCAACAACGAGTCATCCCATTGCGAGAGAAAATACGTGGGCCGGGCCCAAACTCTTACGCCGCCGAGTCGGCGGCCATCATTGCCTTGAACTCGTCGAAGTTGAGGACCCCGTCGCCGTTGCCGTTGTACGCCGCCATCATCTCCTCGCACTGCTGTATCGTGAGCTCGTCCCCGCCAAGCCCTAGCCTCTGCAGCATGAGGCGCAGCTCCTCTGCGGTGATGACGCCGTCCTTGTTGGCGTTGAATTCGTCGAACGTGGCGCGCGTGTCCGACTCGTCGTCCCCGCCGCCCATCACGGCAAGGAACTCGTCGAGGCTGATGAACCAGTCCCTATCCTGGTCTGCCACCGCCACCATCTCCTCTGCCATCTCATCCGTGCAGCGGTTGACCTTGCGCATCTCCGCCACCGAGATGCGGCCGTCGCCGTCCGCGTCGAGGAGGCGGAACACGCGCACCAGCTTTGGGTCGGCGGGGACATTATTACCGGTGGTGGGTGGTGGTGCTTGGGAGCTACCGGCAGCGGGGATCGTGGTCTGTGGAGGCGGAGTCGGCGGGTTCCGTCGGCCGAAGAGGCCGCCACTGCAGGAGGCGGTGGCTGAAGCGACGATGCCCATGATGCAGCGAGATCGATTATTACGTGCCGCTGTCACGTTCCGGTCCGGGGTTTCGGGTTGTTTGTTTGACCTGTGTGTTGGGTTCGGGGGGTGTTCGTTTGTTCTTGTAGGGTTCGAAAGATTGTGTTCGACGTGAGACCAAGATCATGTCGGACTGGAAATCGGTGGACACGCTGAAGCTTTGCCGGTTCCTTTGAAATACAAATGGAAAGAATTTGCATACTAATGGTAAGTTTTATTTTAATTTCCTGCTATCAATAGGACACGCGGAGCACTGGTATGATCTTGTATGCGAAATACCATAAGCATACCGACTCGGTATGAGGTGTGTTCCTGTGCAAGTTGTGACCGTGAGAATACGCACCAATTGCTGGTGACAGACGGACCGGGCCGTAGTTCTACTACCGATCGAGCTTTGCTAGACCAAAAGGCCTTGTTTACATCTAAAAAAAGGCCTTGTTTTCATCTTCAAATAAACCTCGTAATCATAAGAAAGTCAGTTTTCTTAACGTTGGACCTAGCAAAAGAAAAATCGACTTCAGTCATCGCACTTCAGTGGTATCAAGGTGGCGCCGTCGGCTCCGATGGTCAGTCACCTCCTCTTCGCTGATGACAGCTTGCTGTTCTTCAAAGCAACTAGGGAGAGTGCGGAAGAAGTGAAGAATGTCATACACCTTTATTGCAAATCATTTGACCAACAAGTGAACATGGATAAATCCTCTATCCACTTTGCAAAAGGGGTCAGAGAAGCAACACGGGATGAGATCAAGGGAGTGCTGAATGTGCATAATGAGGCCTTGAGTGAGAAGTACATGGGAATGCCAACTGATGTTAGGAACTCGGTCAATGGTGCCTTCAAATACCTGAAAGACCGAGTTTTTGGTGGGGCAGTAAGAAGGGGAAGCGTAGAACCAATTGGGTGGCTTGGGAGGATATGACAAAGCCAAAATGCATGGGTGGACTCGGCTTCAGAGAGACGGAGCTGTTTAACCTGGCGCTTCTAGCTAGACATGGGTGGAGGATTATGCGGGACCCGTTAGCTCTAAGTGCAAGAATCCTCAAAGCTATGTAAATGTGAGTTCCTGGAGGCAAGGGTTGGCCCATCACCTTCACGAATCTGGCGAGCGATTGTGGAAGGGAAAGATGTCCTTAGACAGGGCATTATAAAGCGAATTGGATCAGGATCAGGGACATCAATCTGGGATACGAACTGGCTTCCTCGACCAGGCTTGATGCGACCTTTGTGTTGCTTGAAGGAGAACCCACCTTAGTATGTTAGCGAGTTGATTGACATGTCAACGGGGTCCTGGGATATGCAGGTTTTGCAGGAGTGCTTTATTCCGATGGACGTGGAGGTAATCAGAAGCATTCCTTTGAGTACCGCACCGATAGACGACTTTTGGGCATGGAGTTATGAACGATCGGGCATCTTCACCGTCCGTTCGGCCTATAGGATGCTGGTCCACACTCGAGAGCGAAGGACGACATGGATAGAACATAGAGCTGGGATTTCGGATATTGGCGCAGGTGAAAAGGAATGGTCGGAGCTCTGGAAGATCATGGTCCCTTCCAAAGTCCGAGTATTTTTGTGGAGACTGGCTAGACAGTCAATACCGATGGGGGATGTTCAACACCATAGGAACATGGCGCCTAATGATGGGTGCTCGATCTGTGGACAATCGGATAGTTGGAAACATTCTCTGCTGGATTGCACTATGGCCAAAGCAGTTTGGGCACTAGAACGTGAAGACCTAGTGGAGTTCTTGAGTCAAATCCAGGAAAGAGATGCTAGACCGTGGCTCAACACGGTAATGAAGGTACTTGACCATGAAGACATAACAAGGGTGGTGGTGAGGTTATGGGCCATATGGCATGCCAAGCGGAAAGTGATACACAAAAACATCTATCAAAATCCTCTCTCTACTCATTGCTTTGTGGCAAGATTCATTAAGGAACTAGGAGTCACCAAGGAACCGCTAGTAGCCCAGAGGACTGTGGGGGGCGCAAGAAAGGGGTGGATCCCGCCCCCAGAGGGTTTCATCAAGATAAATGTCGATGTGGCACTGTCCAACGAAGGTGGCAACAACGGCTGCGGTTGCACGGGATGCAATGGGCAAATTCATAGGCGCATCGGCTCTAGTATTGGAGAGCTTGGAGGATGCAGAAACTGTGGAGGCGATAGCCTGCCAGGAGGGCATGGCGCTTGCGAGTGATCTGAACCTAAGAAGGATCCGATTAGCTTCCGACTGTGCTAACGTGGTGCTAACGTGGTGAAGAGTGTTCAGGGAGAAGGAAGAGGAACATATGGTCCTATAGTGAAGGAGATCAAACTGAGGAGAAGAGAGTTTGAGAGAATGGAGATAGTGCATGAAGGGAGGGCAACGAACACTGACGCACATGAGCTGGCCAGAAGTTTGATTCTGTCTCCGATTGGAAGACATATGTGGCTTTTAGATCCGCCCTTTTGAGTGTGTACTTTTGTGACTAATTAATAAAGGGTTTGATTTTTTTTAAAAAAAAATTGACTGCGCGTTCGGTTCCCTTAGAAGGCCTCTAATTTGGGGTCTAAAATTTAGAGATACTTGTCATTCCTCTAAAATTTAGAGGGATGCTTGTTACCTCTAAAGTGTGCATAAAATTAAAGTTCTAAATTATGTCCATGTGAAAATCATGCAAATATTAAACAAAATCCATGGAAACCGAAAATAATAAACATAGTTCACAACACAATCACAAAAAAAACCCCCGAGAAATTAGAGGCTTTTAGAGCCTCTCCTCCCTCTATAGTTTATTAAAGGTCTCTAAAGCCCATTTGGTATGAACTTTAGAGGCCCGTTTGGATGCCGCTCATCTAATTTTTAGCACAGAAGGCCTTTAGAGGCCGGATCCAAATTGGTTGGAGAGTAGATGAACGAGGAGAGAAAAGGAAAGAAGGTAGATCATCATAAGTATAAGACTGTTGACATGAGAGAAGTTAGTCACTCTCTGGAGGTTAGGAAGTTGCAATCATAACTGTAATTAAGTAGATGAGAATATGACAAATATTTATATTCATTATATTTTAGGGTTAACTGTTACAACATGATGTGGAGTTAGCTAAATTTTCAGATAAGGGGGAAAGGGGGGCACATGTCCCCTCACAATATTTGTAGTCTATTTTCATGGTCACTAAAGATTAATTATTTTTCATTGTGAATATAGACTTATGGTCTATCACACCTTCAAACAATGGCAATGACAATTATTCGATAAATATAGAAAACGTTAAATTGTTTCTTTTTATGCAATAGCTATGTGTTCCTTAAGTTCACTTGCTTTCCATCAAAACAATATTTTGCTATACATATTTTTGTCTCTCACACGCGAATAAGGTGATGTGGTGGTTGCTCGACCTAATTGAGGTAGCGAGTGCGGTAGCACAGAAAGGATGATGCCATGGCGGCCACCGATGGTGGAGGAGGTATATTGTATTTTGAGGTTTTTCTCTCTTCTTTCACATGTAGATCTTGGGAAACAGGTAGCAATGACATTCGGCGATAGTTGGCGGTGGCACGATGGTGAGGGTGGTGGAGGAGGACAGTGGGAGGGGTATGGGCGGGGGAGTCTCATTGGCTACGGTGGTGGCCTGTGGCTGGCGATGGCATCAATTAGGCAATTGGCTTGACGTTTGTTGAACCGAGACCAATCACTAGATGCTCTTGAGCCATCCAATAGTCGCCTTCGTCAATATAAACCCTTCTTGCATGATGGATCATGACATTGAAACTATGGGCAGTAATAGTTCTGAATCAACCTGACAAACTAATTCTTAGCAACTGATAACTAAATATAAATCTAAGATATATGAGAAACCGAAATGAGTATTTTACGTGCATCAATGAGTTGTCCAGTTGTGTGTGAGATAGAGAGAGAAGATAATGCGGCGGATCATACATCGTCAATGGCTCACATTTTTAAGCTACTGTCCTCACATAAAAATTGATGCTCAACCAAATAAAATCTTCAAACTAATTCCGAACTGACGAAAACAGACCTCAACACACGGAAACCCTAAGTTTAAATCATCAGGTTATCAGTGGTTACACAGTACTATACAGAAATTAACAAGCGTCATCCGATTGAAGAAAAAACGAGCCATCCCATTGCGAGAGAAAATAAGTGGGCCGGGCCGAAACTCTTACGCCGCTGACTCGGCGGCCATCATTGTCTTGAACTCGTCGAAGTTGAGGACCCCGTCGACCTTGCCGTCATACGCCGCCATCATCTCCTCGCACTGTTGTACTGTGAGCTCATCCCCGCCGAGCCCGAGCCTCCGCAGCATGTTCGGAGTGTAAAATTTGGTGCGCGTAATAACAAAAACAAAGTTAGCCGTCGCGGCGCGGTGAATTGAGACTACTTCGTTGTGGCTCGAGGAGGCAACTGTGCTGTGTGTGCATGTATAGCCGTTTTGAAAGCCGGCATGACGGACCAGCGCGGCGGAAATGTTTCGAGGTCTCAGAAAAAAACCTGAGGTCCAGAGTGACGATACCAAACAGCCAGTCAGCCTCAAGGTTCGAAGAAGAAAGCGCCTTGGCCAAATTTTTCCTGCACGGTCTTGCTCTCGGGAGTCAGGACAAGATTCTTCAGCTTATCTCCTTCTTAGAGAACTGCAGCTGTTGATCATCACTTGTGACACTTTTTTTTTTCTGCACGTTCCTGCTCCTAGTCCTAGGACCAGTCATTACGAGAACATATTCGTGACATGTTAAGTGAATCTGTGAACTGCAGCTCTAGCTCATCATCGACAACCTCCGGTAGACCGGCACCATTCACAAAGGAGATGAACTCCACCAGTTCGCGGCCCCATGCCGTGCTCGTCACCTACCCGGCGCAGGGCCATGTCACGCCCCTGCTGCAGCTCGCCAAGGTGCTGCACTCCAGAGGCTTCTTCATCACCTACGTCAACTCGGACTACAACCACTGCCGCCTGCTCCGGTCTCGCGGCGCCGGCCTCGACGACTTCCGGTTCAAGACCATCCCCGGCGGCCTGCCGCCGTCCGACAACGACGACATGACGCAGGACATGATGTCCTCGTCCCTCAGCCGGAACGGCCGCGCGGCGTTTAGGGACCTCCTCGTGAGGCTCAACGGCGCCCCGGGGCCGGCGCCGGTCAGGTCTCAGGTGCGTGCTAACAGACGGCGCGATGGGATTCGCCCTAGGTGTGGCCAACGAGATGGGTGTCCTGGTGCTCCAGTTCTGGACCATGAGCGCGTGCGGCTTCATGGGGTACCTCCAATTCGCCGAGCTCGTCAAAAGGTGCTACGTGCCACTCAAAGGTACAAAATGTGTTCATGATTTCTCTCACAAGCTGGAACTGGCAGACATTACTACGTGCTTTGACTTATGTTGCGGCTGACGTAGACGAGAGCTGCATGACCAACGGATACCTCGACACGGTGCTGGACTGGGTTCCCGGCGCGTGTACACCGTCGGCTCGCTCTCGACGTTCGCCGAGACCGGCCTTGACCCGGCCCGAGCTTCCCGCGATCAGCGTCAACCTGTGAAAGGAGAACGCGAGCTGCCTGCCGTGGCTGGACGCTCGGGACGTCCCCGGCTCGGTCGTGTACGTCAACTTCGGCAGCATCACGGTCATGTCGTCGGCGCAGCTCGCTGAGTTCGCATGGGGGTTGGTGCGATGCGGCCGCCCGTTCCTGTGGGCGACGAGGCCGGCGAGAAGGCCGTGCTGCCGGAGGAGTTCTTCGCGGAGGTTAAAGACAGAGGACACTTCGTCAGCTGGTGCCCGCAGCGACAGGTCCTGTCCTGTCCCATCCGTCGGGGGTTGTTCCTCATGCACTGCGGGTGGAACTCGACGCTCAAAGCATTTGCGCCCGGCGTGCCGATGGTCTGCTGGCCGTTCTTCGCCCAGCAGATGACCAACTGCCGGTACGCCTGCACCAATTGGGGCGTTGGGCTGGAGATTGACAGCGATGTGAGGAGGGAGGATGTGACGTGTCTCGTGAGAGAGGCCATGGATGGCGAGACAGGTAAATATATGAGGGAGAAAGCGATGGTGTGGAAGGAGAAGGCCATGGCGGCAACAGAGGAAGGAGGGACATCCAGTGTCAACATTCACCGATTGCTCGAAAGGAATTGATCCCTGAAGCGGAGCAGTGTAATGCTGATGCTATCAGACTGTAATAACGTGAAGCTACACCTGGCCAAGTAGACCGGGCTAAATGGGCCAGCATCAGCCCCGCCTATTTTGACCTGGTCCGAGCATAGCCCAGCACGATGTTTGATGGGCCGTGCCAGCCCGTGGCCCGTCATGGGCGGTGCCTGGGCCTAGCCACAGGCCCGTCGGGCCAGCTCAAGCATGGCCCGTCTAGCCCGTTTAGATCGTAAGGCACGGCCTGATCCGCCATGGTTCGTCAAATGAAATGATTAATATTTCGATATTTACATTAAAAATCATATTTTTTAGTATTTATTGATAGAAAATATTTTTATATATAAATATTTAAATTTTGGAGAAATAATCGCGCATATAAAATTTAATCAGGCTTCGGGCAGCCCAACCCGAATAGCCCGTCGGGCCGAAGAGCCGGCCCGGCCCGTGTAGGATGAGCCGTGCCGTGCTTGGGCTTGGGCACAGGCCCGTCGGGCTAGCACGACACGACCCATTAAGCAGATGGGCCGTGCCGGTCCATTAAGCCTACGGCTCGGTCCGTGATGGGTCCGTTAAGCCTATGGCACGGCCCGTTAGCCAGTATAAGTGAAGCACTACATCAATTTCGTTCTGGTTGGAGTCGATAAACATTGTTTCATATAACATAAATTGCTTATTTGACCCTATTATGAAGGCTAACTACTAATTTGACCCTAACTAGGAAGGTGGCCCACACAAATTGTGTGGCTAGAATATGTATTAAATATGAGCATATAAAATATTTTAGCTTTTGACAAAGTGTTTTTGATATTTTCAATTTCCTTACAACTTAGTACTAGAGCTATTTTTTAGGACTATTGGATCCCTTATTTATGAATCAAAGTTTTAGAATTTGGTTATGAGATATGTATGCATTATATATGATCTTTTTATGATTCTAGATTTATTACAACTTCACATATCATATTTCTTTTTGTTTTGATCAGACCTGACGCATTTTATTTGATTTTACCATGTCATATTTTAGATCATTTATGTTTTCACTATATCTATCCCCCTAACATAGTTTTCCGGTATTATCATCATTTTAATTGACCTTTTAATCATACAACGTTCCCTCTTTATTTTGGGTGCCATAAACTCTATGATATCATGATGCAATAGAGAGTTGTGCTTTTAGCCATCGAAGTTACTGTATGGACGCTTATATATGGGTATCCTTGATCTTAATAACTACAATGAGAGCCCACACTTTGAACAACATGCTTCAATTTGCAGGGCTAGCTTCTTATATTTGTATTAGGTTTAATTACACCAATGTTATTTATTATGTTGTAATTTAATATTAAAATACATTTAAACCTTGATAATAATGTATTTTAAAGATGCATAGTCATAATTTAATTTAGTATAATTTTAATTTCAAGCATGTCTAACTTCAAATATTATGGAATCTATTATGGAACCACTTGATTTTTTTATGAATATTTTCCTGTTAATAGGTAGTATGACCCATCCAGACTTGACGATGTGTACAATCCTTATATATCATCAATCCTCATATGTTGTGTTGTCACTGGTGATAATAATCTCGGTGCACTTGCACCACCGTTGGAAAAAGTAACTAGTACTAAGCACCTTAGTTTGATCAGCTAATATCAATATTAGTTTTTTAAAATTAGACATGTGTCTATGTTGTGGCTGCTTTCTCCGTCGTTCTGCCGACCTTACTAACTTAGTGACAGGCATATAGTCCGTCTTTAATTTAAAATGTAATCAACAACGATTATTTGTGGTGGGCGGGTTGTCCACCACGAAGGTCACTTACAGTCCGTTGCTGAAAATAACTTTTTTAGTACTGGTTGTGCATCATATTTCAGTTTTGCCAAGTTTCGCCCCTCGTTGCCACTACATCCAATTGCTACTTTGCTAAAAAGTTAAAAATTTTCAACTTTTTAATTGATTTTTAAAAATTAGACATGTCTATTTTATGCTAAGGATGGAAAGTAACACTCGTATATATATACAATTCATGTGAGAAATATTCTTTGAGTTAAATATAATTACCAATCATTTGGATTTTTTCCACCCCATGCTATTATGGCAATCTTTTCTTATGTGAAAATTGGACTCACTTTCTTTTTTAAAATAAAATATATGGTTATGTTTGTTATGACTTTTTTCTTAATTCGAATTGGCCACAAATAAAATTATGTCTCAAATAAAAAAAAACTAATTAGTAATAGGAAAGCCAACATGGGAGGAGGGAGATCAGAGTGGGTGGGCGTAGGGGAATTGGAGCATACAAAGTATTCTGGCTTTTAACTAAGTGTCTTTTCTTGTTTTTAATTTCCTTACAACTTAGTAATAGAACTATTTTTTAGACTATTGGATCACATATTTACCAAAATTTTTACATTATATATAATGTCTTTATGATTCTAGATTTATTCTTGTCTTATATATAATTTTTAGACACATTTTGTTTGATTTTACTCTGATCATGTCATATTTTTTTAGATTATTTTTGTTTGCACTATACCTATTTCTCTAACACAAGTTTTACGGATTATCATCACCTTAATTGATTTTTGAATTCTACAACACTATTCCTCCTTTGTCTCGGGTGCCATAAACTCCAAGATGTCATGCCGCAAAAGAAAGTTGCATTCTTGGCCACCAAAGTTAGTTTTTTATATTGGCACTTGCATGTGGGCATCATTGATCTCAATCTTAACTACAATCAGAGCTCGCACATGGAACAATATAATTCATTTTATAGAGCTACCTTCTTATATTGATATTAAGTATAACTATATCAATATTTTATTTTCTATGTAGTAATTCAATATTGAAACATTTATAAACCTTCACAACAATGTATTTTAAAGATATATAGTCATATTTTGATTTAGTATAGTTTTAATTTTAAACATGTCTAACTTTATGGATCGTAAACAAATTAACATTCCACATGATTGTTTTTCGAATGAATATTTTTCCGGTAATATGTAGTAGGATGTACCAAAGCCCGAAAGTGTGCATGATGCTTATATATCATCAATCCTCATATATTGTGTTGCACACCACTATAGAAAAAAGTAATTAATACTAAGTACCGTTGTTTGATCATATAACATTGATATTAATTTTTAAAATTAGTCATGTCTATGTTACACATCATATTTGACTTTTGTCAGCTTTGCCCTTGATTGCCACTATATGCAATGACTCCTTTGCTGAAAAAGTTAAAAATGCCCAACTTTCATCCTTATACTAATTTAAAACAATTAGATATGTCTATTTTGTGCTTAGTATAGAAATTAACACTCATGTATCTATACAATCCATATGAGAAATATTCTTATAGCTAAATATAATTATCAATCTCTTGGAGTTTTCCACCATGTGCTATTACGATGATGTTTCCTTAATGAAAATCACACTCACTTTCTTAAAATAAAAGATAGGAGTTTTTACAATGGTCCCAAACCATTTATATGAGAGATCTCGATGATCTCTTATACCCTATGGTGTAATACATATATTATTATTATTATTATTATTATTACTTGAAATTAAATAAAAAATGTTGGAAAAAATTGATTGTTTCAATTGCCGAATGTATTTGATATATACATAATACGATATATATTAGGTAAAATGTGCATATGCGATGTGTGTGGTTGGAAACACCAGGTTCAAGAAAAAACTTACCTATACATGGTTAAAATATGTGTGGATATATTTTTGGAAACCTGGCCATATTACAAAATAAAAATTATGACACATACAATAAAAAATTAATACATACATCTGTTTTAACACTCAATATATCAACAACAATATATAATATTTTGTTTTGAATCTAACACGACACAATCATTTATTGGACCTAAATTTTTTTCTTAGTTTCCTGTAAAGAATTGGATCTACCATAACTAATTTGTTATACACATAACACAACTGGCTTTTGAGGAGCTAAATAGAAACGTGTAAACCAGAATATCCGAAATGAGACGTAAAATGAATAGAAAAAGATTACACCCGTGGAGGACCAGATTTTGAGGAGGATAAGTAGGATATATAATTTCATTTATTATTCAAATTTTTCTATTAAAAACAATGGCTAAGATTTATTTGTTATCATACACCTTCTCCAAAATAGTCCTAAAAGATATAACCATATGGGTTATGTTTTTTTTAAAAAATAATTTGGATTGTCCACAAATAAAATTGTGTATAAAATAAAAAGAAAACTGAATTGATAATAAGGATACCAACGTGGAGGAGGGTTGGTAAGAAAAAAACATGGGAGGAGGGAGATTTGGGTGGGTGAGACGTAAGAGCATTGGATTCTTTTTTTCTTTTCTATTAATCCGAATTTATCAGTTTATTAATAATTTTATCTCTTTGTCAGTTGGAGTTGGATATAAACTCTTTTTTGGCTTTATCTGAACCGTTAAATCTTTATAAAATCTAACGGTCTATCTTTTCTCTTTTTTAGATTAACATGGTAATTTCATGGTCTTAAGAGTGAATATGGTGGCTTCTAGATTTTATAACTCTGCTCATTTTTATCAAGGTTCAAAAAGTTTGAAATAGTGATCATTATTATTTTTAAATAATGGTAAGATTGTATTAATCCCGTTTTTGACTTAAAAAAGGCAACAATCTTTCAAGAGGGTTACAACCAAATACAAGCATTTATCATTAGACGTTTACAATCGTTCTAATGATAAAAAAACAACTCCGCTGTCGACCATCTCCAACGAACGCGGCGACAAAATGAGAGACCGAGAGCCGCCCACCCCGCCCGCGCCGGCGGCCAACCCGGCCCCGGCGGCCACCCTGCCTGAGATCTCCCTCACACCCATCAGGACGACGCGCGTTCCTAGCCCGCCCCACACACCGTCTGGTAAGTTCACCACCCCTTGTAGCAGCCCTGAGCGTCTGGACTGGGGGTCTATCGAAGAAGAGGATGGAGCCTTTGGCCTCTACGCTGCCTGCGCGGCTTTCTTCGGGGCTGCCGCGGACGACCTGGCGGGCAACCCACTGCCTGCTGATACGCTGCGTCCTTTGGACCGGGGCAAAGGCGTCGACTACGCGCCAGATCCGGTCGCTGCCGTCTTCGAGCTGGGCGAGTGCAGTAAAGGCGGTGCTTGCCTGGAAGTAATGGCGGAGCTTTCACCAAAGCGGCTGCCGATCCCTACTCCTCAGAGCATGGCTAATAACATCGTCCACTGCCGGCGAATAAGAGGTGCCACCTCATATAACAGCTACACTCAAATAGACTTGTATAATAGAGAGACAATTGAGCTGACGATTAGTTGGTCTCAATTGAAGGCTCAAGCATTCAATGCTATATGTCTATGGATAAAGGAATGACGAGCTCGTACATGCACTGGATGTATGCAATTTTTCCTTGGGTTTTGCGTATTAAGCTGGCGACGAACAAAACGCCGGCTCTATTCTCTCTCATCTCTTCTCACTCTTCCACCTCAGATTTTGATGACATGGAGTGCCATTTAGCCAGTTGACTAGGACCTATAATACTTGCTCTCAGCGGTCGACGCCACCGCGCATGCTGAAGTCGGTGGTGGTGATTCCGACGCTCATTAACTCCGACAAGACCACACGCTCGATCCCGGTGCCTGCACAAGAGTGGCAACAAGTGAAATCGAGGAAACAGCGGCGTGCTGCTGGCCTCCCTCTCCCGGCTGCTTCATTTACTCGCAAGCATGAGCGCGCCGCGGCGCCGGCTCAACGGTGGGCTTCCTCGCCGGCCTATAAGAAGCGTTTCTGGGGCAGGTGCTTTCGGTGCCTTGCTCCGGATCACCGCCTTGCTCAGTGCTGAGAACCTCCTCGGTGCATCAACTGCCTAGGAAGTGGGCACTTCGCTCGCACCTGCAAGGCACCACGCCCAAGCCAATCCACTCCCGTCTCACTTTCCTTCCTTCAAGCATCCAAAGTAGGCTAACCTTCCCACCGCTGTCCTACGCGGCGGTGGTTGGAGGCTCGAACCAGGCTGCGCCGCCAGAGAAGTCGCCGATAGCCAACCAGGAGCGCTACCGAGAATAATCTTGTCGCCTCGGTGCTACTCCCACCCCTGATCGTACGGTCAGCGCTCTCGCGGAGAATTGGGGAATAGTCATTGACGTGGCGTACTTGTATGGTAACGTATCCTATGGAAACTAAATTTGTGTGTAAACTATACAAATTTCAATCACAATTGTTAGATCCTCATTTGATGATTAGATTAAGAGGTGAGAAATTTTACTACTTAACCCCACCATTAGCTTTGCTAATCCCTATTTTCTTAAAAATCCCCTCGAAACATCACAGAATGGACAGAGAGATCACACCATGGATTATCGCAGGGACGACCTCCTCGCAGCCGGAATTGGACGCCGCCTACGCCATGGTTCGCGATCGACGACCTCCTCGTGGCCGGAATTGGACGACGGCAGCAGTAAATAACTTGTCCAGTAAACCACTTCTGCTTCTGTCAATAATCTTCTCATCGTCGCCGCGGGGCTCCGCGCCACGCTCGACCAGCTCCTCCTCCAGTCGTCATCGCCATGCACGGTCATTCCGGCCGTCGGAGAGGGCGATGCCGAGGACGCGCACTCGTGCAGCTTCGAGGCACAGGCGGATGGAAACGACGACGACGCCGCGTCGAGGTCCACCAGGACGGCCGCTGCGTCGTCATGCAGGGCGTGCGGCGGCGGCGAGGCGTGCGTGCTGCTGCTCCCCTGCCGGCACCTATGCCTGTGCAAAGCGTGCGAGGCCGCCGTGGACGCGTAGCCCGTCTGCGCGGCAGCCAAGAACGGCTCGCTCATCGTCCGCTTCTCTTGATTCCTACACGGAACCAGTCAGATCGCGAATGCGTTCTGGCAACATCA
The DNA here is from genome assembly GCA_032690845.1 of Eleusine coracana subsp. coracana. Classification (NCBI taxonomy): domain Eukaryota; kingdom Viridiplantae; phylum Streptophyta; class Magnoliopsida; order Poales; family Poaceae; genus Eleusine; species Eleusine coracana. The sequence continues at coordinate 66,438,454 of CM064420.1, forward strand.
CGAGGTCACACATGCCTGCGTTGGTTGCTCCACCGACACCTGAAACATCAGAACAACCTACTAGATACATGCCATTGGAGTCATGAGTTGGATCAGTTCACTGGACCGGCGCGGCACCACCGGAGTAAAGTTGAGAGGACGAGCACTGATGGCTGCAACAGGCACCGTGGCTGCATAGTTCTGGTGCAGCTATGGTATGGAATTATGGATTCGATGGACCGACGAGCACAAAAAACCGGGGACACTGCTGAAGATTTAGCGTTTGACGCGTCCAAATGCTCAACCGCTGGTCACGGAATCATCAAAAGTTCATATGTGATATGGCACAACCCCGGTGCAGCTTGAGTTATCTTCAGGGAAGTGGTTTACTGGACGGCGGCAGTGTCCAATTCCGGCCGCGAGGAGGTCGTCAATCGCGATCCATGGCGGCGGCGGCGTCCAATTCCCGCCATGAGGAGGTCGTCCCTGGCGATGATCCATGGCGTGATCTCTCCATCCCTCCTGCAACGTTTGGGTGGGTGGGTGGGTGGGGGTGGGGGGGTTTAAGAAAATTGGGATTAGCAAAGCTAATGATGGAGGGTTCAATTGATAAAATTTCACCTTTCAATCTGACCATCGGATGAGGATATAACAATTATGATTAGAGTTTGCGTAGTTTGCACACAAAATTAGTTTTCATATGATACGCCGCCTACTTGTATTTACTACTGCTTCGTGTTTGCGTCTTTTATTCTGGTAGTGCACCACGATCGAAGTCTGGTGCCAACTTGTCTATCTCGCTCCGCCGGACGATCAGTGCAACATATTGATATCCCAGCTTGCTTGGACGCAAGAACAGGTGCACACATTGTAGTGGTTGTTATATGCTCGGCTCCTGTAGGCGTGACAATTAACCAAATGTGAGGATAAACAGCAAGTAGGCACACTATGTAGCAGATCAGCCATGCGTCTCATATCAATTTCTGATGCATATATGTTACTTCTTAGTGCAGCGGTAGGAAGTGTGGAATTCTGGTTTTGTAATCCCTCGATCTGCAGCAGCGCCAGCCATGGCTCTAGGGGCTGTAAGGCCACCGACCATGCATCCTGCAGCGAACCAAATGTATCAAGGAATTAGTGTGGATGTCATTTTGTATATTGCAGTACGAACTAAAATAGCAGTTAGCAGTCTGATGTAAAATGCAGCCCAGGGTAGTACAAAATCAGCAATGCAAATTATTTAGGAATTCGCAATGTGAACTAAACTTTCAGTTAGCACTTACAGCACACACACACACAAAAAAAAGAGTATTTTCATACATGTATCGTTTGGTTAGATACAGGCACACAATGCATGTTAAGAGTTTCCTTCTTGGGAAAGGTAGAATGGCGCGCGCCACTAGGAGCTGAATCCGATCAGTTGTTGTCAGATTGTGTCAGGTCTGAAAGAAAAATCAATTTTGAATATCCGCTTCCCGCGCTACTAAGTGCCGCCACGTCAGAACAGATTAAGAGGGAGATTGCAGACGCCCACGACGTCATGCCGCCCTGGATTCTCCAATCTCCAAGCTGCAACCCATCCACGAGCCGTTCGATAAAATGGGGGACATACCACTGGAGCGCTACGTCGTTGTTGGCTTCCCACACGACCGCCCCGAGCACGACTACGCTACCGTGGTCGCTGGGGGGGGGGGGGGGGGGGGGCATGACAGCGGAGCTCAGGAAGCTGAGAGCCAAGGCAGCGGTGCTCACTGCTCGTGATCGTAACTACCGTGCGAGTGTCTTGGAGATGAGCTACGCGCTGAGTCACCAGCTCCGGGTGCCTCGCTGGTGCATCGCAGTGTCGCGCCACAAGTCCTTGTGCGCTTCGACTTCCCCGAGCAGCGCGACGCGGCCATTGCAGCTGGCAGCGTGGCGGTGGCGGGAACAGCGTACAACATCCACCCATGGCGCCTCGTCACCCAACCGGCGAACTGGTACTATTACACCAAGATTTATATTGAGAACTTGCCGATGCATGATTGGTCGGAGGAGGGGGTAAATCAAGTGCTCGGTGACCTGTGCGTGTTCGACTGCATGGACATGACAACCTTCACACAGGAGAACACGGAGATCTTCGAGTTCTGGGGTTGGATGTTCAACCCAAATTGCCTTCCGCGCTGCAAGACGACGAGTTTCTTCCCGGTGTATGCTGGGCGTTCCAAGGGCGACCCAGGAGCGGTGCCAAATGCATCCGAGATGGCAGCACCGCCGGAGGGCGGAGAGGTGGAGCTGCTTATCCACCTCGACAAGTACTACGACTGGATGCCAGCGGCAGTAGTGGCGGACCCAGCTTTTAGCCGAAGAGTATGCTGCGACAAAATTTTCATACACAATTTAGTTGAATCAATATATAATATGGCAATAAAATGTAAGTTTACTAATAAATTTGATAATTAAGATTCAGTCCAGTAAATAAATTATATTATAAATAGTCTACTAAAATTCAAAATACACACAAAAGAAACTGACACACCTGCAATTCAAATCTTCTTGTCCGGCCTATGATTTCTAGAAGCCATGAAAGTCTCAATTATATTCTCTTCATCCACTTTGAAGAAAATGTCTCGTTCAATGAAAGTGACTAGACAGTCATCCGAAAGACTATCACCCATCTTATTTCTCAGCTTGCTTTTGATGAAATTCATTGTAGAAAACACTCTTTCAACACTTATTGTCGTCACCGGTAGAACCAACACCAATTTGAGAAGCAAGTAAACTAAATCATAAGCTATATGCATTTTGGTCTCAACAAGCTTAACTGAGAGGTCAACAAGACTTTTTATGCCACTGAACCTAGCATCTTGCCTTATAACATGAATATAACCATCAAGTTGCATTTCAAGTTTTAGCAAATCAGAGCCGAAGATGTCATTAGGGTAGAACTCAGCAATCCTACATACCTTCTTAGCATCAAAAGAAGCATATGAGTTGGTAGGATCAAAGGCTGACATACAAGATAGCAGCTCCATGTTGACCTCATCGAACCGATTATCAAGCTCTTGGCTAATTTGATCAATCACCCCAATATAAACTTCTCTTCTAAAATGGTCATAATTTGTTTGGTTCCGAGCACACCTTGCTGATTTTCTATAAGGCACATAATTATCCTCCATAATAGGAACTTGGACACCATATTTGTTACAAAACAAGGTGACCCTTTGAAGGAATTGATTCCAACCATCAGACCTCAATTGTTGCATTCTACTCTTTGCCATTTTAACAAGAGAGATTGCATTAAGAATATCTTGCTCCTTTCTTTGCAAACACTCGGATAACTCATTTGTATACCCAAGAATAAGAAACATTAAGTGTGCAGCCACAACAAACTCAGAGGACTCAAATGCTCCAAGCACATAATGTATTTTTGTCCAATCAGCCTTATGTATAGGGTCATCTCCAAGAATGATGAGTACATCATGAATTGAAGGATACACAACAATGATGTTGCATATAGTTTTGTAATGGGAGCCCCATCGAGTCTCACAAGGCTTAGGCAATCCCATCTCTTAATTTAATCCACTCCCAGTTTCGAGTTCACCACAATCAAGTGCATGAGCAATTTGTTCAAGTCTAGCATTTCGAAGCATTCCATGATGCTTACAAGAAACTCCAACAATACTGAACAAGAGAGATACTTGATCAAAAAACCCCTTACAATCAGTATTGCCCTTTGCCACAGCAACAAGTACTAGTTGGAGTTGATGTGCAAAACAATGGATAAAGTAAGCAGAAGGTGACTCTTTCAATATCAATGATTTCAGCCCTTTAATTTCACCTTTCATATTGCTAGCCCCATCATAACCTTGACCACAAACATGACTCAAAGTCAAACCTTGATTAACAAGTAAAGACTTAATTGCTTCCTTAAGTGATAAAGAGGTGGTATCATATACATGAACAACTCTAATAAAATGCTCACATGGCCTTTCTAATTTATCAACATAACGTAAACAAAGGGCTAGTTGCTCTCTATGTGATATATCACTAGACTCATCAGCTAATATTGCAAAGGGCTCCTCACCAAGTTCTTCAATTATTTTCTCTCTAGTTTCTATGGCACAACATTGAATAACTTGCTTTTGTATCTTTGGGCTGGTTAAGGTGCAATTACCTAGAGCATTGTGAAGAACATACTTATGCACTTCTTCACTATTTGATGCAAGAAAATCCAATAGCTCAAGAAAATTTCCTCTGTTGCTGGAATCCTCACTTTCATCATGTCCATGAAATGCTAATCCTTGATGTAAAAGGAATATGATACATCGAAGTGTATAAGTCAACCTGATCTTATAAAGACGATGATCCTCATCACTCCATTTCTCAATTTTATCATCAATTGCGGCATCAGGATTCATAAAGCCAATACATTTCTCTTGAGCTGCCTTGTGTGCCAAAGAATTCATATGTCTTAGATGTGCTTTATCTCCTATATTCCAATTTCTCCAACCTTGAACTGTAAATGCATCTGCCCCTTTGCCCCCTTTTTTCTCTTTGAACAAGTAGCAAACAAAGCAAAATATAGCATCCTTCTTAACACTATATTCAGTCCAACTATAGTTGTACAACCATAAAGGAGAGCATGAACGATCTCTAGTTCCAATTTTTCTCTTTGGAAATTCATGCCCGATAGGTTTCAGTGGCTTAAAAAGAATATATGCTCTTCTAATTGCATCTTGATCATTGAAACTATAACTTGCAATGGGCAACCTTTCACCTGGATCATGTGGAAGACGGTTGATATCATAAACCGGCTGTGAAGGTGGCGGTGCTGATGGTGCCAGCGCTGCTGATGGCGGAGGCAGTGGTAGTACACCTTCAACTTCTTCTAAAAGCAAAGAAGGCACAAAACTAGGGGTCAAAATGTCTTTAATTACTGTCTCTTTCTCTTTACTGTCCTCATCTTCCACAGTTACAGCCAGAGCCGGTGAAGGAGATGATACGGCAGCAAGCTTCTTTGCTACATGTTTTCGGAAAAGTGAAGCAATGTCCCCATCCCTCTTCATAGTTCAATAATTCTGCAGCCAAATTTTTAAATGAATCTCTAATCAGCAGTGCAGCACCAATTCCTTCATTAAATTTACCACAATCCACAAATCGGACTCCTCAATTACACTAGGATTTGGAAATTACAATTTTCAATACCTTCCTGGGACTGCCGAGCAGAGGGGGGCGATGAGCCGATGAGCTGAGCAGGGCTAGACGAAGAAGGAAGAAACAAAGGGGAAGGCCAGCCTCCGACGCGCCATGATGGCCGAAGACCAAAGTCAATCCGAATTGCAGTGCCGCTGAGTGCTGGCTCAGTCCCTCGGCCACGTAGCTGTGGAGCGCGAAGGCGAAGGCGACGAGGCGTCGACACTGGGTGGAGGCGGCCAGGTGGGGCCGACGCGTGCGGCGCTGTTGCTGGTGAATAGAGGCGGCGGCGCGAGGGCAGTCGGCGGCGAGACACGACTTCGTCCGTCGATGTCGATCATTCAATGCATTCAACTGCCAACGCCTCGCCTCCAGCTCCAGAACGATACAACCCCGCCTCCGTTTGTACGTCTCGCCTCCATTTCATTCATTGGGTGGGCCAAATTTAGAGTATGCCAAGGCCCACACGGCCCACCCTGTGGGTCCACCAATGAGCGGCAGCGCGCACTCCTAGCTCGGGGGTCTTCTCCAATTCTGACCACCGGGCGGTCCCAACCTTTCAGTGCTTCGACTGGGAGAGTCGCGTGATGGATGGCAGGCGGCCACCGTCGCATAGGGAGCGCACTCGTGATGGCTGCCACCACGTGGAGGCCGATCGTCGCCATGACGATCGGAACGACAATGACCAGCGCGGTCCGCCTCGACGTGACAGGCGCCAAGGCATCAATGCACGTGGGCGGCAAGTGGATGACCGTCCCCGCGGCCTTCATGGCCCCCGACTCTGCAGCCGCTCTCCTCACGGTGGTGGCTACGGTGATGCTGGTCACCGCCGTGCGGAATACTACTACGAGGTCAACAACCTACCGAGTCGGAGGGGTCGTGGCGGGTTACGCTCTTCGGTGTTGCGGCGGGCACGTGATCCCCAGCGCCGCGATGATGAAGGATGGGAACGTTGTCGTTCCCGGTCCCTGGCTTCTCGCCGTATTTCCCCTTCATCGGCCGGCCGGCGTATCTCACGCTTCCCGAGGTCACATGATGGCGCCGGTGAACACCATGGACAAGGTGGCGGTGCAAAAATCGAGAAAGCAATGGAGCAGGCAGGGTCGCATGTTCACGCGCCCTCAGGCCTGGCGTTCGAAGACAAGGGACCAGTGCATGGGGCGCCACCACCACTGCCTACTCACCCCGATCCTCTCAGGCTGTCCACAATGGTGCCTCAGATGGTAGCGCTAGTCAGCTTTATGTCAGTATATTGCTCACGTGGAGGAGAGATGTGTTGAACAGAGTAGGTACATATGGTCACAGTTAACGATTAACTATAGACAAGCTGCGGGGTCCGCTGTCCTTTCCTCCTCTTTTCTCTCACGCATGTGTGCATGACTGTTATATTTTTTACTCTTTAAATATTGGCACAGTGGGAACCACCACAGCAACTCATCTCATAAATCAGAGACGAAGTGGGCATGTGGTGTGCTGCAGGTGTCAAAAACATTGCACAACTGTTTGTTAATTATGGTAGTGAGTAATCCGTTAGAGTTTTCGGCTGGCTCAGCCCATGCTCCTGAGCTGGTGACAAGCTGTATTGCGCATCTTGCACATGTAAAACTCAATTTCTTCTTATAGTATAAATGCCGACAATGTTCCGGAACTTTTGAAAAAAAATAAAAGAACAAATGCTCTCTATAGCTTTATTAAAATCATCAATAAAGCTTTATTGTTGAACCTCTCGTGTAACACCATGATGAATGAAGATCCAAGAATCTACGACATCTAAAAAAACGCACCATGAGGTTGTCAATCATTGGAGGATGAGTGTCAGTCACCATGAATAACGGCACCATGATCCGAACCTCTAAACTCGGTTCTCCACTTAGAAAATCAATAAAGGTACAGGTACCACGTCAAATTTCTCTTAGAATAGATTGTTCCATGACAGTCTATCTAATTTGCCTCTATGGCAGGCCTGTTCTAAGCTGGAACTGCACTGCCAATTTATTCTCTGAACATTTACATCTTCTGCTACTAAAACTGTGGCCTCTGATCACTACGACTGATCTCTCTGGTCTTCACATCTTCTTCGAACTGCTCGTTGCTCTACCTCTGATCTTTCAGTCTGCTTTCCCGAAATTAACATGCATCTTGTATTCTTTGTTGTAATTGGACTGCACTGACGATTCACTCTCTGAATCCACACGCCTTAAGACTGCAGCCTCTGATCACAAATCTGAACATTCCCTCACTCTCTGCTCTGACCTCTCTGATTTACTCTTGCAAAAATCAATACACATCTTGTACTCTTGCCTCACTTCACACTGCCCTGAATACACATCTGTACATCAATTTACAACTACGAATATTAGTAAGATCTTATGGATGAACCATAATCACTTACCCCACAAAGGTTGCCGGGATGACATGACGAAGGGCAGGTGAGGGTTTCAACTTGCCGATGATCACAACGGCAGCAGTGGATGTCGATACGGCCACCCGGTGTGGTGAATCGCCAGCAGCCGCAGCAACGAACAATGTCGAGAGCGGCAGCACTAAGGATGAATGAAGACGATTGTTCATTTGCCATTCTCCATTTTATTTACAACACGTTATCAAGCACTTGCTTTACATCCACTGAGAAAGAGAGAAAAGACAGGAGAAGAAACTCGACGACAACCAACTACCGGCGACTCTCGCCAGAGATCAGAGGGTAAGCCATGCCGATGACAACACTTACCATTGTTAGAACTAATTGAACTTAGATTAACAATGCTTATAACTCAGGATCAACTAGTCAATCTAGATCACATCTAGCAAACTGAACTAATGCGGAAAATAGGCTCGGAACTGTTACTGGCGCTGGCGTTGGTCTCCATCAGCGTCGGTGCAGAGGCGATGTAGTCGATGACGAGGGCGTCGTCAGGGATGTAGCGCAGACGCTCCTTGTGGGTCTTCTTGGGGTAGCGGAAACCCTCGGGGTGGTAGCAGCACTGCCTCTGGGCTGGACGTTGGTCTTCCGTGGCTTCTAGTACCCTAAGCGATCGGTTTTGGGTGGAACTCAACATAGGCGTCCTGTGGGGAGACCCCTCCTTATATAGTACTATAGCCATAGGGTCTAGTCCGATTCTATCTCTAATTTTGCTTCCCGATCAAGGCAGAATCAAAACTAACCATATTGGTCCAGATTCAAAATCCACTGGAGATTAGATTTTCTTTCGGTTCTGTTGGTGACCTTGTGGTCTACCAAAAATAAAACCAACATTCTTCCCCTGACCAAAAGGTCAACAACTCAAACTTACTCTTAACTTAAACTAAAGCTATTCCTCAGAAAATCAGCAAGTACTAGACCAATGTGTCATCAGCAGCACCATGACATACTGGGACAACATTACCCATTAATCTTATTGAGAAACTTTCTTAGAACTCTTACACTTAATTGGGAAAATAAAATGGCCCTAAAATTAAGACTGATCAAAAGGTATTTACCAGGCCTATGTCTAGGACATGTTTCTGGAAGAGGATTGGTGGTAAACCTTTTGTGAGCGGATCCGCTATATTATTCTTAGTACTTATATGTTTAATCTTTAGCGTATTGTCCTGATTTATTTCTTTCATGATATGATACTTAAGGTCTATGTGCTTAGAAGCACCACTTAGCTTATCGTTTGTGCAAAAGAAAACTGCGGATTGATTATCGCAGTATATTGTGATAGGTCTCGAGATACTATCAATAACTCTTAATCCCAGAATAAAACTCTTAAGCCACACTACCTGTCCTGTAGCATAATAACATGACACAAATTCTGCTTGCATCGTAGATGCAGCAGTTACACTCTGCTTGCAATTTTTCCATGAAATTGCTCCCTGATGAGGACATCACCATGTTGGATACGCGCATATCATGGCCTTCCTCAAGTTACAAGTCGTCACCAACTCGGTCACCGCATTCGTCTCGGATTCAGCCGATACCCCTTCACGGTTTTGATGATATCTCCCACATCCGACGTCCAAACGAGGCGTTCTTTGATGCGTTGAAAAGGGGACGATGACGCCGTCATTTTGGTTCTGGTCCTAGCTTTAGAAGGGTCGTGAGTCATAATATGTGATCATGACAAGGTGCTGTGCCACCTATTCTGGGCCAACTTAGCCATGTATCGTGTCGGGCCTTAAGCCCATGTTGTGGGCGCCCCCCTGGTCGCCCCCAATCCTAGGACGTCTTTGTTTTCTACATAAACTCAGTAGCCACCGTCTTTTAGTTTCGGGTTTTGTTTAGTTCAGTTTTCTAGAGAGAAACTTGATCGAATTATTGTAACTGTGGCGATAAGTCCTTTTACAGTAATTCAGGGCCCCTGTTTTTGTTCTACACCACTGTGGCGATTAGTCCTTTTGTGATTAGAGCTTGAACCTTTTCTTGTAATTCGCTTCATCCATATTTGCAATTTCAGATTGCATGTTTATCCTCTCTTGCTTGTGTTCTCGATTTCGCTTATAGGAACAATCAAGTTGTGCTTGGTATAACGGTTGCGGGTTTGGATCGTGTCTGATTCAAGCCGGGTCGTCAATGCTGAGTTCCCCAAATTCGAGTTTATCCCCTTACCTCTCGGAAGATCGGGCCATATCTACATCAAGTGGTATCAGATTCCTAGGTTCCCCGTGAGGTATTATCGTGTTCTTCCCTTTAGATTCGTTTGTGTTCATCACCTTTTGTCTACGAAAAAGCCTACAAAAAAAAAATTTCCCCACCATCCCAGACACTATTTAGCCTTTGTATAATTTAATTTCAGAGTCCGTAGTGTTGAGTTTGTGTCCTAGTCAAGTTCAGTTGCTGATTTGAATTTGTGTTTCGATTCGGTTTATGTTTTGATCTCCGTTGCAGACCACCCTCACCATCGTGTTTTTCCATTGGATTCACCATCGTGTCACCCACCCACCACACCTACAATCTATTGCCAATAAAAAAATTCTACCCGATTCGGTTTCCCCCCCCCCCTCACCCCTCAAAACCTATCTTGACATACCTTCGGTGAAACAGGCATAAATTTTCTCTCGTTGCTCTGATTGGGCTGAAATTTTTACAGCAGATTCTTGACTCAAAGTTGAGGTGACCCACACTGGGATTTGCCCAGTGTGCCCTCGTTAAAAAATTTAAAAAAAATCGGGAAAAGTTAGAAAAAAAATTGTGAAGTCAAAAATAGCGCTTTTGGTGAAACTTTGAGATTTTGCCTACCCTTTGTTTTTCCTCTGTTTGAGTTGAAACTTCTTGTGGTTCCTTCCTTTGTGTTCCTCTATCACAGAAAAATAGTAGAAAAATCATACAAAAAAAATCAAGATTTTGATTTGCACCCCGCCTCCCCCGCCCTGAAAATTCTAAGTCTGTAAAGTCTGTTTTGTTTCTTGCTGCCTTTCCTATTGTTCTTTGCCATTGTTCTTGCTGTCATAACTGTTTTTAAACACGATTCTTTTGCCAGCAATTAGAACACTGCTTTGGACATTTTATCTGTGCTACTATCTATTATTGAATTGTGTTCCAGTGACATACATATTAGCCTTCCAAGCTATACATATTGCAGCACAGGTTTCTTCCTTGCAACTGTTACACCCAAGCTCAACTACAGATTGTGTCGACCTGTTTAGCTTTGGTAAGAACACTTGCAAGATTGTGATACATTGCTTCTGATATTGTTTTCCACTTTCTACACCCTCTGCTGCCTGCTAGTTGATATGGCTAATCTTTTTGTTTAGTCTTGTCTTTTTCTTTTAACCATGTCAGAGAAAGGGAAAGGGACATCTGGAGAGTTGGAGTCTCCTACAGACTTCAATGATTGCATCTCCAAGGCTGAGCTCACGAAGCTTCTTGCGGACCAGCGTACATTCATGGAAACGAAGTTTGTCGATTTGATGGGTCACATCAACACTGTTGTCCACCGCATTGAGGATGTTGAACGACGACCTCCACCTCAACGAGCTGCTACTGATGATGATTTTGACCGTGATGCAGACCGTCTTCACCGCAATCGACACGGTATGGGAGGTAATAACAATCGTGGTAATACTGATACTTTTGTTAAGCCCAAATTTAACATACCACCTTTTGCTGGTAGTGCTAACCCTGAAGCATACTTAGATTGAGAACTTGCTGTTAAACAGAAATTTAATTCTCATTTAGTTCCTGCTGAGCATAGAGTTAGACTTGCTACTATTGAGTTTACAGGTTTTACTCTCTTTTGGTGGAATGATCTTTGCAATACTAATACTGCTATACCTGCCACTTGGCCTGTTTTGAAACAACGCATGAAATCTCGTTTTGTTCCTCCTTATTACCAACATGATTTATGTTTGAAATTACAATCTTTAACACAAGGTAGTAAAACAGTAGAGGAATATTATCAAGAATTACTTATTGGTTTAGCACGTTGTGATATACATGAAGATGATCTTGAAACTAGTGCTAGATTTTTTGGTGGTTTGAACCGTGATATCCAGAATATTGTTGACTATAAAGAGTGGAATAGGTTCAGCCAATTGTATCATATTGCTCTTAAGGCTGAACAAGAAGTACATGGACGCCTTCCACAACAATCTTGCAGGTCCAACACTGAGCAATATCTCCAGCAACGCACTGGAGTAGAGAACTTGAAGAGTCATGTTGCTAAGACACCAACAACAACTTTTCCACTTGCGCCTACTTCTGCAGCGTAATCGTCTAGTGTGCAGCACCAACACCAGAAGAAGGTTACTACTTCCAGTACTAGGAGTGGCTCCTCCACCACCATTATTTACCACCGCTGCAAGGGCATGGGACATGTCATGAAGGATTACCCTAGTCGTCGTGCTTTCATCGCTACCGCTGATGGGTATGAAAGTTCTAGTGATGTTGAAGATGAATTTGCTCGTATGCCTAACCTTGTTGCAGATTCGACGGAGGAGCAGGAGACTACCGCAATTGATTCTATTGCTGCCACCGCGGGCTTTCCTAGCCTCATTGTACAGCGTGTGTTAACCACTCGGGTGGGACAAGAGGAAGAACAACAACGCAACAATTTATTCTACATGTACCTCATTGTTACGGACCATCATGTTCTCACCATCATTGATACTAGGAGCTGTAACAACTTGGTAAGTTCTGATTTGGTAAGCAAACTTAGCTTGACCACGCATGCACTATATCAGCCCTACCACATCAAATGGTTCAACAATAGTGGTACGGCACAGGTAACTCAATCAACACGCATACACTTTTCAGTAGGTTCTTATCAAGACTTTGCTGATTTTCATGTTGTACCTATGCAAGCATGTTCGCTTTTATTAGGCCGTCCATGTGAATATGATACGGATGCTGCCCATCATGGTAGAACAAATACATATACATTCGTGCATAATGACAGGAATATTACTTTGCGTCCGTTATTATCTACTAATATTAGAAATTATTTTAAACTGCTTGCTGAAAATACTGAGAATAAACATGATAACAAACAACTTTCTGATGTTAAACATAAGGCTATTCAGTTAAAGGGAGGTGCTTTTCTTGCTATGACATCTACTGTTACTGATCTTTGTGATAATCATGATGCACCTTGCTATACTATCCTTTGTCATGATATATCTTCTATCGATGGTCATGTATCTTGTACTTTGCATTCTGCTAGTACTAACATTTTGCAGGAGATTGATGCTGAGATGGAGTCGAGGGCGACTCCAGTTCAAGAAGGGGAGGATGATGAGGACATCACCATGCTGGATACGCGCATATCATGGCCTTCCACAAGTTACAAGTCGTCACCAACTCGGTCGCCGCGTTCATCTCGGATTCAGCCGACACCCCTTCACGGTTTTGATGATATCTCCCACATCCGACGTCCAAACGAGACGTTCTTTGATGCGTTGGAAAGGGGACGCCGCCGCCGTCGTTTTGGTTCTGGTCCTAGCTCCAAAAGGGTCGTGAGTCATAATATATAACCATGACAAGGTGCTGTACCACCTATTTTGGGCCAATTTGGCCATGTATCGTGTCGGGCCTTAAGCCCATGTTGTGGGCGCCCCCTCTGGTCGCCCCCAACCCTAGGACGTCTTTGTTTACTACATAAACTCAGTAGACACCGTCTTTTAGTTTTTGGTTTTGTTTAGTTCAGTTTTCCAGAGAGAAAATTGATTGAATTTAACTGTGGCGACAAGTCCTTTTACAGTAATCCAGGGCCCCTGTTCTTGTTCTACACCACTGTGGCGATTAGTCCTTTTGTGATCAGAGTTTGAACCTTTTCTTGTGATTCGCTTCATCCATATTTGCAATTTCAGATTACGTGTTTATCCTCTCTTGCTTATGTTCTCGATTTCGCTTGCAGGAACAATCAAGTTGTGCTTGGTGTAACGGTTACGGGGTTGGATCGTGTCTGATTCAAGCCGGGTCGTCGACGCCGAGTTCCCCAAATTTGAGTTTATCCCCTTACCTCTCGGAAGATCGGACCATATCTACATCACTCCTCCTGCTAGCGTGAAGACATATCCAGAAGTTGACTTCCTTTCATCTTCATCACCAGCAAAGTCAGCATCAGTGTAGCACTCAATCTCAAGATTATCTGATCTCTTATATATGACCATGTAATCTTTGGTGCATTGGCAATATCTTAATGCCTTCTTGACACCTAACCAGTAAGCGCATCCTGGATTAGACTGATATCTGCTAAGTACTCTGGTTACAAATGCCAAGTCTAGACGCGTATAGACTTGTGCATACATCAAGCTTCCAATAGCTGATGCATAGGGAACGTTCTCCATTTTCTTTCTTTCTAAGTCATTCTTAGGGCACTGACTTCCATTTAACTTATCGCCCTTTTGAATCAGAACAGGTGATGTGTTGCACTTATCTAACTTATATCTCTTAAGCATTTTCTCAATGTAAGCTTTCTGAGATAATCCTAGTATTCCTTGGGCTCTATCTCAGTGTATCTCAATGCCAAGTACATACGAGGCTTCATCGAGATCCTTCATATCAAAGTGAGATGATAGAAAATTCTTAGTCTCATACAACATATTCTTATCATTGCATGCTAATAGTATGTCATCCACATAAAGTACTCGAATTATCAATTTTCCACCCTTTTCCTTAATGTAGATGCATTTATCTACATCATTCTCCCTAAATCCGAATCTCTTAATTACTTCATCGAATTTAAGGTTCCACTATTTGGATGCTTGCTTAAGTCGATAAATGGATTTTCTTAATCTACATCCCATATGTTCCTTACCCTTATAGCAAAACCTTCTGGTTGAGCCATATAAATAGTCTCATCTATGTTTTCATTAAGGAATGTAGTCTTAACATCCATCTGATGTAACTCCATATCAAAATGAGCTACAAGTGCCATGACTACTCTTAAAGAATCTTTTGTAGACATAGGAGCAAAAGTCTCATTATAATCAACCCCTTTAGCTACCAGTCTTGCTTTAAATCTTTGACCTTCCCTTTGAAATCACGTTTAGTCTTGTAGACCCATTTACAACCTACTGTTTTGACTCCATTAGGAATTTCTACTAAATCCCAAACCTGATTAGAACTCATAGACTTAAGCTCTTCTTTCATGGCTTCAATTCATTTAGTTGAATTTTCACTTTCAACTGCACTCTAAAATTGACAGGGTCTTTTATTTTCCCGTCATCATACTGATCCTCACTTAAATATGTCTCATAAATGTCAAGAAGCGCCCGTCTCCTTTCCCGATGTGAGCGTCTTATTGGTTTGTTCACAATCAGTTCAGGGTCAGGCTGAGGCTGATCTTCTGGCACAGGTTCCTCCTGAGATGGAACTTGTGCATCAGTGTCTGGTGCATGAGCCCCAGTAGGCAGTACCTGTACCCGAGCGGCTGCTACAGTGCTGCTTGGTTGAGGAATAATTGGCGGTACAAACTGATATACCTCCGTAGGCTCTAGAAAATCCGGAGATGGAAGATCAACCCATAATTCTTCGAGACTTATATCCCTCTTAGCAGAGCTTCCATTGGTTCCTGAGTCCTATAGAAACACAACCTGTCTTATCTCAACAAACTTAGTAGAGCTACCAAGACAGTAGAATCAGTATCCCTTTGACTTATCTGGGTATCTGATAAAGTGATAGCTCACTGTCTTAAAATCAAGTTTCTTATGTTGTGGATCAAATAGCTTAGCCTCAGCGGGACAACGCCACACCTTTAAATAATTTAGTGACAGTTTCCTCCCATTCCACAGCTCAAACGGTGTCTTGGGAACTAACTTAGATGGAACCCGATTAAGAATATGAGCAGCTATTTTTAATGCTTCCAACCACAGCTCAATAGGCAAATTAGAATGGTTGAGCATGCTACGCACCATATCTAATAACGTGCAATTACGCCGCTCAGCAACTCCATTTTGCTATGGTCCTCCTGGCATGGAGTAGTGCACTCTTATGCCATTTTCTTCTAAATACTTAGCAAACGGTCCCTTAATTTGACCATATGTTGCATGTTTCCCGTAATATTCTCCCCCATGATCTGATCTTACTATTTTAATGGAAGCGTTATGTTGTTTCTCAACTTCCAACTTATAAATCTTAAATATTTCTAGCGCATCTGAACGCTTCTTAATGGGGTAGATATATCCATAACGAGAATAATCATCAGTAAATGTTATAAAAGAATCATAGCCATCTACTGACGTTACTAAAAGTGGGCCACAAATATCTGTGTGAATTATTTCTAAAACGTCCGAACTCCTAGTAGCTCCTTTCTTAATTGTCTTAGTGTATTTTTCCTTAATGCAGTATATGCATTGCTCTGAATCAGAGAAGTCTAATTCATAAAGTATTTCATCTTTAATGAGACATTCTATTCTTCCCCTCGAAATGTGACTGAGGTGACAATGCCACAATTTCGAAGAAGTCTCATCATCACGCTTACACTTATGTGAAATATTAGAATCATTCATCATAGAATCATCAAGAGAGAGCATATAAAGTTTGCCTTGCCTAACCGCAAGACCGACATTTATTGAATTAAAATTAATAACACACTTATTGTTGCCAAACTCACAAACATGTCCCGAATCATCTAAGGCTGATACCGAAATTAAGTTTCTCTTTAAACTAGGAACATAAAGAACATCCTCTAGATTAAGCTGGAAGCCACCCGACAACTCTAAGTGGAAGCTCCCAACGCCTTCAACTTGGACGACGTTCCCATCAGCCACTCTTAGGCTTTGCTCCCCCCTTCTTATAGTTCGGATCAAACGGAATACCTATAATGAATTAGAGATGTGCACAGTGGCACCTGAGTCAATCCATCAAGTATTAGGGAAAAAATCCGCTAAGAATAACTCATCAATAAAAGAAACAACATCAAATTTATTACCTTGCTCCTTCAACCACTCCTTAAATCCTGGAGAAGCCTTCTGAAGGTGCTTGGGTGAGCCACAGAAAGAGCACGTCTTACCACCCTTAGACTGGTGGTTCTTGAAGTTGTTGTTGTTCTTGGGTCCTGCTTTGTTCCCATTCTTCTTTTTCTTCCTTTGGCCTTGCTTGCTGCTTCCTGCCTCATGCTGATTCTTAGGAGGATTGTTGAGACTTAGGTTGCCAACCGTGTTCACAACATTCTCCTTCATCTTTTCAGTCTTAAGCCTCTCTTCTTCTTTAACACAATAGCTTCTCAGGTCAGTGATAGACCAAGTGTTCTTGTTGGTGTTGTAGCTAATCTTGGATGGAGCATACTGAGGCGGGAGTGAAGTCATGATGAAATGAACAAGGAAACCATCAGAGATCTCCATCCTCATATCCTTGAGTTTATTGGCCATGTCACACATATGAAGAATGTGCTCCTTTATGCCAGTATGAATGTTTTGGTGATAGATGACAACTATGAAATTATGGGCTAATATCTATACAAGTGTTGTCTATGCAAGAATCATCTCTAAACCCTATTAAACCATATGGATGATTGTTGCCTTGGCGATTGATGATAATGACCACAAGCATGGAGGCTTGTGAACTTGATGGAGTCCAAGGGTTGATGAAGATGGATCAAAGCGGAGAACAAGCTATGGTGCAAGTGTTGGATACACTTGCCTAGTTGTTAGGTCTTAGTCTATCGGAAAAACCGGACTATCAAGGGGGTCTAGGTCATTCTCTTAGGTCATGTCTAGTCGGTGATGTACAAGGTTGCTCGGTGAAATCATAGACACTAGTTGACAGTGGAGAAGCCAAGGAGCTGTTCGGAGAAGCCGGGAAATGAAGTCAAGCGAGTACGAGGAGTTTTAGCTTCGGATTGAAGTGACCGGACAGAGGGGTCAATGGTGACCGGACTGTACGGTCACTCTAAGGTTTTGTCGAGAGGCTACAACGACTCAGCGAGGAATCTGTTTGTGCAAGGATTCACAGAGACCGGATGGTCCGGTTAGTGTGAAGTGCACAGGACAGAGAGGAAGTCGAAGTCCAAAATGTTTCTAGACTGGAGAGAAAGAGACAGGATGGTCCGGTCAGGTGACCGTACGGTCCGGTCAGCAGAGGAATCAGCAGTGGTCAGAGCTGTTTATGCACAGTGTTGTAGTGACCGGACGGTCCAGTCAGAAGGCACAAAAGCTGATTTCGTGGAGCAACGACTAGTTTGATGTTGGGAACCTATATAACTTCATTGCTGGGGTCTTTGTGACCTCTCTTGGCCAGTGGAATACCTGAGAGAATTTGGTAAGATTCAAGAGGAAAAGAGGAGAGCACTAGGAGGAGATATTGCATATCTTGAGAGTGCTAGAGGAGAGTAACTTGAGCATCTTGCACATCTAAGGCTAGGGTGTCCTTGAGGGTGTGATCTAGATTGTTACTCTTTGTCTATGGTGAGACCTAGATCGGTTAGGTGTTGGTGATTGAGCCTATCGTGATTGGTTGTAAAGGTCGTCATATGTTTGTACATGGTTTGAGCTCGCGGTTGAAAGGGGAATAGCTAGTGAGCGCCCGTGTTGGCTCGGAGAGTCAGGCAAGTTTTCGAGGGAGGCGAGCTTGTGCTTTGTGCAGCGGTGATGCACACCGTGTCTTTACTCTAGGAGTGATTGCGGGCTCGTGGGCGAGAACTCTACCTGGTGGCGGGAGGGACCGGCGGGAGTGGTCCAACGAGGAGTAGGTGAAGGCGCCATCCTTCTGAGACCTCGGGAAAAAATCATGAGCATTCCTTGACCCTCTCTTTACCATTCTGCAATTGTGTGCTCTAGTAACTAGGTTGAATTATAGCTTACATAGGCTAGTATGTTTGGCTTCCACACTTTCTTTTATCATGAACACTAGCATGTGTAGGGTCTTGGCCTACTAGAATTGTTTAGGTTGCTTCTCTTGTTAGACTCAAGTAGTGTAAATTGAAGTATTTGGGTTTGTGAGCGCCTTACCAATTCACCCCCCTCTCGGTATGCCTTCGGTCCTTACAGTTATCCTTGTCCGGATTGGCATTTTCTTGGTTTGCATCGTCCCCCCCCTGCCATTTTCTTGGTTCGCATGATTACGTGCAGAGATTCAGAGATGTGCGTATCAAGTGTTTCAACTTGCAGTTAACTAATAATCAGATGGCAGAAATAACATTCAATGGCTTAGTTGCCCTTCTAAGAAAAAAGTTTCCCTCTACTGAATTTGAAAGCTTCTCACAGTTAGTACAGAAGGTGTTCATTCAAGAGAATCTGACTCGAGGGGCACGTTTAAGGCCGATTCAGATTAATTATAATGATTATGGATCTGAATCTGATGAAGAAACTGCTAAATTCAATATGGCCGAATGGACTAGAAATAAGAATGTATTGTCGTGCCCGTGGGTGAAGCAGAACAAACCTGAGGAAAGATATGATTTTGATATCACCAAGGCCGACAAGATATTTGACATGTTATTACAAGAGAAGCATATTTAGTTGCCATCCAATCATGTGATGCCTACTGCTGAAGAGTTGAAGAAGACGATGTACTGCAAATGGCATAACTCTCCCTCTCATTATACTAATGATTGCAAAGTGTTCAGGAGATAGATTCAGATAGCGATTGAGCAGGGCAAGATCAAATTCACTAAAGGTACTATGAAGATTGATGGGTATCCTTTCCCTGCAAATGTCAACATGGCTGGTATCGACAATGTGGAGGCATATATCAAAAGGTACTAGAAAAAGAGAGATAGAGAAGTGAAGGGGTCATAGTTTGATCCACATTGGGGCTGTCCATTCTTTCAATATTGCTGGGATCACAATATGAAGTAGCCGTCAATCGACAACTGCCCTGGATGTAGTAAGCACATAGAGAAGATGTATAGAGAGGCTACAGCAAATCGTCGGCACCAATATCGTGTGAACGGCTCCAAAGAGTCGATAATGGGATCAACCGATTGACATTAGAGGGTTTTTGCATTTGATCGACTTGGAACCAAGAAGGCAAGCAATGATGCCAAGTTTGATAAGGAAGTCGATAAGATGATGCAAGAGGGACAAGAGCAGGCTGATCAGTGGTGCCCGTCTGTGTAACATCCTGTCCCAAGGCTTAATAGGATTGATAGAATACTCATATCAACAAGTTGTAACTTCTTTTTCGGAAGCTTATCCCTAAAGAACTCCAAAGGTTAAGCGTGCTTGGCCTGGAGCAATTTAGGGATGGGTGACTGACCGAGAAGTCATTCTCGAGTGCGCATGAGTGAGGACAAAGTGTGCAGAAAAGACTTATGTTGGTCTGTGAGGAAAGTCTTGATGTCCTAGAGAGTTGCTAGGTGTAAGCGGGTCCGACCTCGAAGGGACGGGACGTTACAGTTGGTATCAGAGCTGACTCTTGCGGTTTCACGGGCGTGTGGGGTTGCAGTTCCGCAGGCATGGTGTACATGGCTGGTGTGGGCCTGGAGTGGTCATACAGCATGACACATGCGCGGGCACTAGGCACACGGACGTGGCCAAGAGGGGACGTTCCTGGCTTGGGGTTGATCGATGAGGACGTCGATCTTCTAAGGGGGTGAGAGTGTAACATCCTGGACTAAGGCTTAATAGGATTGATAGAATACTCATATCAACAAGTTGCAACTTCTTTTCTGGAAGCTTATCCCTAAAGAACTCCAAAGTTAAGCGTGCTTGGCCTAGAGCAATTTAGGGATGGGGTGACCGACCGGGAAGTCATTCCCGAGTACGCATGAGTGAGGACAAAGTATGCAGAAAAGACTTGTGTTGGTCTGTGAGGAAATTCTTGATGTCCTAGAGAGCTGCCAGGTGTGAGCGGGGCCGACCTCGAAGGTGCGGGACGTTATAGTCTGGTATTTTCTCTAGGAGTCAGAAACGTAGGATACAAAGAATGCATTGTAGGCAGATAAGGGCTAGCCAATATTATGATGAAGATGATCAACCGACAAACAAAGTATGGAGGCTAAAAGTGAAGTCGCAAGAGCAGATGCCAAATACTTCTATGAATATGATGATGATACTGACTCAAGAATTCATGGCTGTAGAAGAAGAGTTGTTTGCTGATAGAGAGAGTGAACCACAACTTATATTTGATACTCATCAAGCAGTCTTTGATAAACCAAATGAGTAACATCGCCACTTGAAGGCTTTGTACTTAAGAGGTTTTATTAATGGGATGCCGATGGGAAAGATGATGGTCGATGGAGGTGCTGCAGTGAATATCATGCCAATCACTACTGTTAGGAAATTGGGGAAGACTAAAGAAGATTTGATTGATACAAGTATGATTCTAAGGGATTATGATGGTCGCAGTACAATAGCTAAGGGATTTTTAAATGTGGAGCTCACAATCGGTAGCAAAACCTTGCCGGTTACTTTCTTTGTGATTGATGGAAAGGGAATCTACAACCTTCTATTGGGATATGATTGGATGCATGCTAATTGTTGTGTTCCTTCTATGATGCACCAATCTCTGGCCCAATGGAATGGTGATCAAGTAGAGGTGATCCCGACCAATGAAACCGTCAATGTTGCATCGGCCGATTTAGTTCCATGGCATGCAGATGATATGGAGTGTTTGTCCAGCAAGATCTGGAATGGAGATTACGTCAAGATTACTATATAAGGTCTTGAAGTAGTGGACCAATCAAATTCTAAACTATTTCTCTGACAGGCACCCCAATGGGAAATTGGGAAAAGGATTCATGTCGGCTGATGAGTTACAGGAAGTTGACATAGGAGATGATGACAAACTAAGGACGACATTTATTAGTAAAAAGTTAGATGAAGATTTTAAAGTTGAATTGATAAAGTTATTAAAAGAGTATCAGGATTGCTTTGCTTGGGATTATTCTGAGATGCCCGGTCTGAGCCGATCTATAGTTGAACATCAGTTGCCCATTAAGACTGGATATCGACCTTACAAGCAGCCTCCAAAAAGAATGGATCCGAAGATATATGATGACGTCAAGGCTGAGATTACTAAATTATATGACGTTAAATTCATTAGGCCTTGTAGATATCCAAAGTGGGTTTCAAATATTG
The DNA here is from genome assembly GCA_032690845.1 of Eleusine coracana subsp. coracana. NCBI lineage: Eukaryota > Viridiplantae > Streptophyta > Magnoliopsida > Poales > Poaceae > Eleusine > Eleusine coracana. Next base: position 66,460,045 of record CM064420.1, read on the forward strand.
TACCTATTTTCAAGAAGTGTGGCAAATTAAGAGTTTGTATCGACTTTTGCCCATTGAATAAAACTACTCTAAAAGATGATTATCCAATACTGATAGCAGATCTTCTGGTTGATGCAGCTACGGGACACAAAATTGTTAGTTTATAGATGGTAATGCTGGTTACAATCAGATTTTCATGATGGAAGAAGATATACCAAAGACTGCTTTCAGATGTCCCGGTGCAATTGGGTTGTACGAATGGTTGGTCATGACGTTTGGGTTGAAGAATGCTGCAGCTACATATCAGAGGGCCATGAATTATATATTCCATGATTTGATTGGCAGGTTGGTGGAAATTTACATTGATGGTGTAGTAGTTAAATCTAAAAGAGTAGAAGATCATATAGCCGATTTACGGGAAGTACTTGAGAGAACCAGGAAGTATGGTTTGAGGATGAACCCGAAGAAATGTGCTTTTGGTGTATCGACTGGTCAGTTTTTGGGTTTCATTGTGCATGAAAGGGAGACTGAAGTTGGGTCGAAGAGCATGAAAGCTATTAATGATATTGAGCCGCCGGTTAACAAGACGAAACTTCAATCTTTAATTGGCAAAGTGAATTTCATCAGGAGGTTTATTTCAAACCTATCTGGGAAACTTGATATGTTTACCAAATTGTTGAAGTTAAAAGCGAATCAAAGGTTTGTGTGGGAAGCAGAACACCAGAAAGCTTTAGATGATATTAAACAGTATTTGGTTTCCCCACCAGTGTTGGTACCACCAAGAGAAGGATTGTCTTTCAAGCTTTATCTTACGGCGGATAAGAAATCAATCAGATCAACTTTAATCCAAGAATAAGATGGTAAAGAAAGGGTGGTGTTTTATCTAAGTCGAAGATTGATTGATGCTGAAACCAGGTACACAGAGATTGAGAAGTTATGTTTATGTTCATATTTCTCATGTGTGAAGTTGAGGCATTATTTATTGTCGACCGAGTATGTGGTAGTTTGCAAAGCCGATGTCATCAAATATATGCTATCGACTCCTATTTTAAAAGAGAGAATTGGTAAATGGATGCTTGCTCTAGCCGAATATGATCTTACTTATGAATCTGCTAAAGTTGTTAAAGGTCAGGTGTTGGCTGATTTGGTTGTTGAGCACTGCGGGTCTGAAGTGTCGATGGTGGAGCTAGTGCCATGGTTATTATTCTTTGATGGATCTGTTTGCAAGAGCGGCTATGGTATCGGGCTTGTGATCATATCGCCTCGGGGGGGAGGGGGGGGGGGCAAGATTTGAGTTTGCATTCGCTATTGAGGTATCGACTAATAATCAGACTGAATATAGAGCTGTGCTTAAGGGGTTGCAGATGATGAAAGAAGCTGGAGTCGATTGTATCGAAATCATAGGAGATTCATTATTGGTGCTAGGGCAACTTGTGGGAGAATTTGAATGCAAGGATGAAATGTTAAGATTATTTCATGCCGAGTATCAAAGTATATTGCAATACTTTAAAACAGTACGTTTCAAGCATGTCCCAAGAAAGTAGAATATGGAGGTAAATAATCTGGCACAAAAGACATCGGGTTATCAATTGAACGATGGAGAGGTTATTGTTGATATAGCTGATATCGATGAAGAAGATTGGAGAGTTGGGATTATTCAGTATCTTAAAGATCCAACTCAACCAGTGCCTCAGAAGATTCGGTACATGGCTTTGAGGTATGTTTTATTAAAAGATAAACTTTATTATCGAACTATTGATGGTGTACTATTGAGATGTTTGAATCAAGAAGAGGCCAAAGTCGTTATGTGTGAAGTTCACGAAGGTATATGTGGTACACATCAATCGGCTCATAAGATGAGGTGGTTGTTAAAAAGAACTGGATACTATTGGCCGACTATGCTAGAAGATTGCTTCAAATATTATAAAGGATGTCAGGATTGTAAGAAGTTTGGGACCATACAGAGAGCACCAGCATCGGCTATGAACCCAATTGTTAAGCTGTGGCCTTTTAGAGGTTGGGATATGGATATGATTGGCCAAATTTATCCTGCATCAAGAAAGGGTCATAAATATATTCTGGCAGCTATAGATTACTTTACGAAATGGGTCAAAGCAGTGCCTATAAAGAATGTTACTACTGGTGATGTGATCAACTTTGTGAAGGAACATATTATATATCGATTTGGTATGCCACAGACTATTACCACTGACCAGAGTTCTGTGTTTACTTCAGAAGAGTTTCAAAGCTTTGCTGATAGTATGGGAATCAGGCTTTTGAATTCATCGCCTATGCGAGCGCTAGACGTGTCCACCGCTTGACATGTAGGTTGAAGTTAGGACAGTGCAGGGGACGTCCATTGTTGTACACTAGATCTGTCGTCTGAAGATCCGGTAGGATGAGCATGAAGTCCTCTGGAGCAGCCGCTATGATTGTCATCGTGGCGGCCTCGACGTCGAACTCAGCTGCAATCTCCTCGAGGACCTGCCTAGTCGTAACAGCCGACCGGTTGCCAACCACAGTGATGAGGAGGGATCGATGAAGGTCTGCCTCGGTTCACCCAATGCTATCAGAGGGGGTGATGACACAAAGTGGCCGGGGACGTTCGTCAGGTTGTTGTGATGGAGCCACCGCAGCAGCGATGCATGCGGTAGGCTTGGCTTCAGAGCCGGACGGCAAAAGAACGGTTGGCATGGCGGCTCCTGCGCTGGGCCCTGCATCGCGGTTGCTCCCTATGCTCCTCCGTCTTTGCGCCACCAGCCGAAGCCATCGTCTTCTCCTGGCGCGTCATCTGCGACACCGACGGAGGCTGATTAGCCTGCGACACCAGACGCCATTCCACCACGGACTTCCAAGCTATGGGCTCTGGCTTGGCCGTAGGCTTGCGTGGATAGACGTACGAACGATGGCCTGGCTCCAAGCAACGGAAACAACAAGTGCGACAGTGATAGTACGCAGCTCGGTGCGAGGCCAAGAAACAGTTGAAGCACCGACGTCAGAGATCCTCAGGGACCCGTCGACGAGGCCGGTGCGACGACCGAGCACGGAGCTGGCGGGTACGACGACTCTCGACGCGCTGCCATCCTTCCTTGTCGACGTCGGGCTCCGAAATCGAGGAGTACCCTAGTTCTGACCGTAGGACAATCTTTGGGGCAAGAGCGCTCGTAACAGGCTTGGGTACAGGGGCGGCCAGGGACGTGGAGGTGAGGAGGGCTTCTTTGTAGGAGCCGGCGGGACGCAGCGGTGAAGCAGAGCTACCGAGAGACGGACTGGTGTCTACCCATCGCTGGTATTTGGACCGGCCCATCGGCACGAAGGGGGGGGGGGGGGGGGGGGGGGGGGGGGAGCATCGGGGGATAAGGAGGTTGAGGAGCAGGGTGGCCGCCGGAGCCGGAGTAGCTGCCGGCGTGGGGTTGGGGTAGATGACGACGCCAGAAGGGGAGGGGTGCGGAGCGGCACGACCCATTGGATTGACCATCTTGCAAGATATCAATCTGATTATGAGAACGATAATTCCTTGTATGACCAAAGTCCTTGTTTAAATATAAAAGGTTATAAGTTATATTTAAATTTTATTTAATAATAAAATAAATTATGAGAAGATGTATGATATTTTTTAATATTTTGAATAAAGCGAATGATTAAAGTTGATAAAAAAGTCAATGGCAAAAAAAATTTTAAAACTTTTTAAAACTCAAAAAGGTAAAACAAAATAAAAATAGAGCAAATGCTCAAGTAAAAAAAATTGATTAATTAAAAACCTTTTTGCAGTTAAAAAAAAATATTCTAACCATAAATTTTTTTAACAAAGACCCACGACAACGCACGGATATTTTGCTAGTAACATATTTAAAGAGAACATTTCTTATAATTATTGGAACATTTACAAACAAAAGTGTACAAAAAATTTAAAAAGCCAAAGAATGTGGAACAAAGACATACTAACAGCAGAACAGTGGCATGAAACATTTGGAACAATATGTATACACAGGTGGAACAATTAGATTTAACCCTAGCAAAATCTGATTTATTACCATGGAAAATGACAGAATGAAAGAAGAACATTTCGACAATTGAGCCAGAACAATGAAAAATGAAAGGGGGACAATTAAAGAGCAAGGATAGAAGAAGACACACAAAAAGGATTGACACGGCAAATACAATTGCAAAATCCACTTTATCACAAGAGATTGATGTCACTGTAACATTGAAACATTCATTCAAGTAACACCTAAAACATCTACTAGCTGGACTAAAAATTACTAGCTGAACTAAAAAGTACAATATTGTATCTCTTACATCTCAAGACAGAATACACCTAAAACATCTACTTCATGCTCCGAACAGATGCTGGGTCGATTTCATTCAACGGACACGTTAGTATCTTGTGACAAACAAGTTTCCGGAACTTCGCAACAGCATCCTGAAAAAATGGTACAAATAAAAAATAGATTTCAGAAAGGAAGAAAAGAATGCACTATGAGTCCAACTGGCTTAAAACCTTGCCATCCCAATATAGCATGAGTAACATAACAATAATGCAACAGTCAAACCTGAAAACTTGCAAAAACAGTATCACAAATATGTCATAATGGAAAGTAGTACAATTATCTAAGAAAGTTGAAGCAAAGGAATTACTTGGATAACAGAGGGGAGCACTTATGATCAACAACTTTATAGCTTGCAAAATCCCTGTCAAATATCTCTGCTTCACGGCAAGTCCTCTCAAAATTCTATGCCTACATAGTACAAGCAGAAGGTCAAATATGAACAGCAATACAAAAAGTGGAAATTATTTAATTTGAGATAAAGTAAAAAAACTAATACCACACTACTGATGACATCATTCTTCACAGTATGTTGCAATGTATTCTTTGGATCAAACAAATCAATATGTGGGAAGAGAGTATTGCTGCAAACCAATATCCAGTGGTCATTTAAATTCATTACTTCATTAGAAACATAAACTGACAGATGAAAAGAAACTAATTGATTGTTGGAATGAAAATAAACAAGAATAGATAGAAAGCAGAATCCTAAAGTGTACAAACAATAATGTACCAGATCAGCTTTCTTGAAGTCAAATTCTGCATTAGCCCTTGTAAGCTCAGCTTCAGTAGACTCAGGGATATAATACTTACGTGCTTGAAAGATCTTAAGCTACAAAAATGATAACATAAAGGGACTTAGAAGACAAGATACATAGAACAATAATGATGACTCAAATAATTAATGTACAGCGAAACATACTGAAGTGAAAGAAGTGAAAACATTTTTTCTTCTTGAGAGATTACTTAAAGATGGCTCCATATAGTCTGAATTAACGAAGTTCACATAGATGCTCATAACCTGATCCCAAACAAAACCACCAGGTTTCAGAGAACCTTGGAAAGCTGAATAAGAACAGTCAAATCCTGATATTGACACAAAAAAAGGCCTAGGACATAAAGTTTCAGAAAAATGAAAGTATTAGAGGATCAAGAAAAACAAATAAGGTACTGGCAAGGGAAATGAAGCAGTAAAACAAAAAAAAAGGAACTTACAACATATCATCCTTTCTGCACTTAATAAATTTTATGGTTGTTGGGGACATCATTTCCAGGACCAAAATCATCTAGAAAGTCCTCTTGATCACTGTCACTAATGATACGAGTCCTAGATTCATGGTTGTTGGGGACAGAGCACTCAGCAATGAATGGAAGTACAACATTTTCAGATTGATTGTTTTGAGAAGGACAAACAACATGATCAACCGTTCCAGCATTAAGATTAGAAGTTGATGTAGTATGATCACAAGGATTATGAACTCCGAAAGAAACATGCCCACTGAAAGGGGTTGGAACAACATTGTCAGTAGACACATTACTATTAATAGAAGCTTTAGCAGACAAGCACTGAGAATATATCTGAGAGGCCATCATAGACAGACGGTTTGAGAAAACAGGAGCAAATGATTGGGACATATTGCTGATCAGAGTTTTCGAAGAAGCAAGTAAATGATCATTGAATTCTTTTTCCAAAAACTCCTTGTGTAAAGAAATAATTGATTGTATGCTAGAATGAACCTAAATCATCACAAATGAAAGGAAATAATTCAAATAACAGGATAGAGTAAGTTAAATGAAAACACCACAAGACAAGGAAGTGTATTATGCAAAAGTTAATTAATAACATTGGAACTATTGCACAAAACAGGTGGAACAAAATGGAAGTGCCATTGGAACATTTGAGTGGAAAAAAGGAACATTCATAGAACCAAATGATAAATAATAACTGAACAATTTAATACTACTTGTAAAACAAGTACATGAAACCATTGGAACAATTGAAAAGACAGAGGAACAAAATGAACAATAAGGACAGAAATTGTAAGAGCTGTAGAATAGGATATTAAAACAGAAGAAACTCACATCAGTAGACCCACCACCAAGACCATTGCCTACAACTGATGCTAAACCAGATACAGCATCAGGGACATAAGAAAAATTCTGTTGTGTTGGTTCACTTGAAACAACAGCATATGGAGTACAGGATATATCACGAAACTGAAAGTACAAAATAAATACAGATTCAAAGAATGAGAACACAAAAAAAATAATGTATTATATACAGCTAGATAACATAACTGCATTTTCAAAATGCAATGACAACTAACCGGAACAACTCCATAAGCACATTGCCGAAGATGTGGTCTATAGAGATCAACCTTTTGCAAGAAAGCAAAATCAGAAGTCTTGAAATGGCAAAAACGCGGGACAACATAGAAAATATGATAATCATCTGAAAATCATGATTAAGGTCCAAAAAGTCCAAGTAAATAACCTGGAAACATCAAGTTATAAAAAAATATTAAGAATCAGTGGCAACTAAAAAATAAAACGAAATAGGGAAAAAAATAACTTACAGCCAGCATGGGAATACAGGAGCCAACATAGATAACACCATCTGAGACTGAAGCATCTGAAGAACCCATAACACCTCGAAACTTTCTAATCTCAGACATCATAATCACAGAATATGTCCAGACCAATCGTATTCTTTGACTTTGGAAGGGTCCAATAGATAACTCAGATACTTCAAATTCACATTATTCTGAGTTGACGGACAAATAACTGTTGCAAGAGCAACCAATAGGAATGATCTCATCTTCATTCTGATACAAGAGAGCAACAGCTCGATTTATGGGTGACTTTGTTTCCAACAATGTACTGACCCCTAACTTCACTAACAGCATCAAGAACACTTCCAGTAAGAGGAGCACTCAGATCAATTGGAATGCTACCAGAAGGAAAACCAACTTCACTGACAATTGACCTATTGAGCTTGAAACTTTTGTTCTTATACTTGAATTGACCAATCCTAACAATCATATGATTCATAATCCAATCCAACTTTTGTTCTTATACTTCTACCATTGGATCTTAGCTATTATGTGTATCCTGGTCTTGGTTCTCCATTGAAAACATAGCTACTACTGCAAGAAGAAAAATATAAGATAAATGTTAGAGAAAGTAAATCAACTTTTCCTCAAACCAAAATAAAACTAACGGACCTACATAGTTACTAATATAAGTTTTAAAACATTTCACAATATTATTTATATCCAAAAAAATAAGTTCTACCTATCATAATGTTTGAGAACCTCAAAATGTATTCGCTGCACAGACCAGGCATGCAAGCGTTCCTGATCAGCATAAGTCAGTCCTACCAAATGTCCTCTCAGGTTAAACAGTGGTGTTCCAAGATAGGTATATTCCTGAAAGGGGCAGCTAACAAACAAAACCCAGACTTTATCTACCCTTGTTTGGCTCCGGTCTCTGTATACAATTATAAGATATCATTAGTATTGTTCAACATAAAGAATTACAAAATGACATAATAATATAAGAGAGCTTACATGATAGAACCTCTCTGATAGCTGACAGGAGTTATATATTCTTCTCTAGGAAATATGAAAGCATCAACTGGATCACATTCTTGAGGATCTTGTGTCTCAAATACCACTTGCTTTATATAATTATTTTCTCCCACCTTCATACTAAATGTACAAAAGTTATAAAAAAATTCTACTGGAGTATGTGTACAAACTATATCTTCACCATATCCTGCATCTGTATCATTTGGAAAATTAACCACAAATCTGCCCTTTTCCTTGAAGAAGGTTGGATCAGCAAGAATTATAACAGTTCCATCAGTATTCTTCAAAATAATAATTCCAGGAATCACAATAACTCTTTTATCTTCAGAGTCTTCCTCCCAATCGAAACAAATTCGAACAATAGATTTTTTAACCTCCTTCAAAGTAGGGTCCTATTAAAAAAATATATTACTAAATAAAAATAAAAAGATGATAAATGAGCAAAAAATGAAGAGTAGATTTTTTTCCTTTTTATAATGCAAATAATCCCAGTGGCACTAAAGATGGCAACGGACAGCACGCCCGTGGATACTGACTACGTGTGCCCGTGCCTGCCACCTGCCATGGGTAAGAAATGGTGCCCGTGCCCGTATGCCCGCTGGTGGCAGGGAGGCGCGCAACCAAGTTGGCATCGGCGCTGGCGCATGAAGCGAGGAAGGCAGGCATCGCGAGTCATGCGTTGCATGGGCGTCATTGCGCGGAGGGGCGCAGCTCCATGACGGGCGTGCGGACTGCAGAGGCATGCGGATCGGCAGAGAGGCATCGTGTTGTGGGGACTACATCATGTAGCCGCGCGTAGAGCACAGCCGACAGGGCGCCGCGCTAGGAAGACAGCCGGCAGTGGCAGGACGTTGCGCTAGGAGCATAGGCGAGCGACAGGTGAAAGGGGCGTGTGACCTACTGACCTCTAGGAGATTTTGCCGGTATGAGATTCAAAGGAAGCGCCTGGCGAGAGGATAAAGATTGGGAGGCGACAGAATCTAAGGCTAGAATGATTTGTTTGTTGTAAAAAACAAATATCTGTTTACTAAAGGATTAATTATGCCCAAATGTAAGTAAGAATGAAACGGGCAAGCGGGCAGGGAGCATGAATAGAGGTTTTCTCTGCCCGTTGGGTTTAATACTCCGCCCGTGCCCGTGCCCGTGAGCACATAACAACGCCTGAATCCGTGCCCATCGGAATTTCTGCTTGTGGGCACACGGGTAAAACACACCCGTTGCCATCTTTAAGTGGCACCATAAAGGTTGCAAACTCTATGCCTATTTGCCATCACTGCCAACAAGATTGGTGATTTCTGCAATACAAAAACAAAAAGGAAATTTTTTCTAAGAATTACATAGACTGACCTTAGTTGTTTCCTGATCAGCAGATGTACGCCTCCTTTTCTGGTTGTCGGGATCAGCTGTGGCCTCATTTACTCCTGCAGATGAACGAGCCCGCCGGCGAGAATATTGACGAAGTGCTTGACCTTGAGTAGTGGAACCAACAACACCTGGGACACGTTGCTGCTGAATCAAGTCATTGGCTTGGACTACAACAGTTGTATCTTGCGCCTTTTCTTCCTCAGTCTTCTTTGGTGCTGGAACCACGATCTGCTTGCTTGTTTCTTCTGCGGTTAGTTTCTTTTTTTCCATAATAAAAAATATGGCTGCATTCACGATAGAACAAGCCGTTGTAACATCATACAATATATAGCACAAAAACATCATACAATATATAGCACAAACTACCAGCCATGCACTTCAAATTTACAATTAATCAACTTTATCATTTTTTTATAATTAATAAAGTATAATTAACTGTCCAATGAAATAAACACAGGCTCTCATGACCATATCAATTTTAAAACCAACCACACAGGCTAAATAAGGAAACACATAGATGCTTAACAAATAACTTTGTGGTCCACACAATGTAACAGCAAGTTCATTATTTTGAATGATATTAGAAGATTGTGCTTATAGAAACTATTAGTTCACTTGCCAACCGTATATGCATATGCTTCAGGTATGTTCACTACCAAAAAATACTTTTGGTAGCACTTTGACTTAAACACTTACCAATTTTTTCTAATCCAGAACTAATAATGCTAGAAGAAACATTAGCACCATCAATACAACAAAGCCAAATTTAACAGAAAAGATTATTCAGCAAAGAAAAGGGTGATATCCAAGCTTAGATATAGCCTCCTAGAGCCCACTATCTAACTTGCCGATATATAATTTGGACATAGCCAAATACTGAGATGCAACCATCAAATATCTAACTACATGGAAAAATAAAATAAAACAATTTAGCGAACATGTCTTCAGACATACACAATTGTCAGCCTACCTACAATGCCAATAATTAAGTGACATCTACAAGCAACAAGGAAGCTGCTTGCTATGGAGCCAACAAAGTAAATCTACAAGGTTAGTATAATGATCTACAAATATACTTGCTATCAACATTCAGCCTTCTGCAAGAAAGATAAAAAAACAACTTGCTACGAGTATTACTACCCCTTTGTTCTAACCTAACTCAGCATACAAAAAACTGTATACTCAAAGTTCCTTACAATAAACACGCTCAACATCTAATCATTGGCTACTGTCCATTACACGATTATGGTCAACATTTTGCTATCCTAACTACCCGAATTGCTCTTACTGGATGCATGAGGTTGCGAATGTACCTGGACGTGCACCGACGTGATTGAAGGAGATTAATGACTTGCTGGTGAAATGTGGCCAGAGCGCCGTGCCGGCTGAAACCCTAGGCCCTCGCGTGCCGTAGGCTCTGCTGGCAGCTCCCGTAAATTGCCCTCAGTTGCAGCTGCAGCTGGGGCCGGACTGCTTCAGTGTCTCTACAGCTCGTGCACGAGAGGAAATCAAGCGAGCGTGTTCAAATCAGCAGGTACAAACGACTGCAAAACTAAGTTGATAAAAAGATATATGAGCAGAACAACAATGATGAAGACAGCATAGAACAAGCATCGTGGACAGAACAATTCGCAGCAATGATGAAGACATCAAATTAGCAGCAGACACAACAAGCACAAAGCAATTGGACATGAAAATCATATGGGCATCCTCTGGCCAACTAGACCCAGGTTGAGGACAGAGCAATTAAATTCAAAATACCTGTGTTAGTAGTGTAAACTACAAACAAAACAAGAACGAGCTTCAAACAATTGTATTTGCTAACTTAATCAAAGGCGTACACTCATACCAAAACAGAACTAGAGTTGTGTTTGCACTCACAAACAGAAACAGCTGCCATGTAACAGAGCAAAAGTATAGTTCCAAACCATAATCGAACCCAAGCAATACTACAGCTACGCCAGCAACAGGATCACATCAGATGTCCCGGTGAACAACCCCAGGTAGCAAGGGAGCAAGCATGCACACGGAGCAAATCACGGCACAAAACCCACCTCTAAGCAGTAAGCACTAGCCGCGGCAGGAATCAGGCCTCGATTGAGCCCCGCGAGGCACAAGCAGCAGAGAAAGCACATCGCCGTGATTTGGAATGGCACTCCACACCACGGCAAGCGACCAAAATAGGGGCGAGAGCTTGAGAAAGCATACCAGGAGAAGCAACCGTCCCCGCCGATGAGGCGGTACTCGACTGTTTTGGTGCGGCACGGGACTGGCTAGGCGGCGCGGGACTAGCGAGGCGGCGCGGCCGATCGAGGCGGAGCGGCCGGGCACGAGCGAGCGACTCGCTGGCGGGGTAGCGCTCCTCGTGCGGCGGTGCAGCACGGGACTGGTGAGGCGGCGCGGCGGGAGAAACGCGAGTGGCTCGCCTGGGGGAAGAGCGAGATGGCGGGGCGGGGCCAATCGAGCGACAGGGGCGGCGGGATGAGTTTTTTCGGGCGGAGAATGGCGCGAAGAGCGAAGGTTGCCGCCAACGTGGGAGGAGTGGGATTGGGTTTTAGTAGCTACATTGAGGATGGTTCAGGCAGTTAATAAAATAAGGAGGTGTATAGGGGATATTTTGAAGATTGATTTTTTTATTAAATCTTATTAATTTAATTTAGAGAGTTATTGGGGAGCTTTTGGAGATGTTCTAATACAGTCCATTTTTCTTTTTTTGAAGAAAATTAGAAAAGGAAGAAGTTCGATTCGCCTTTTTAGCTCAGGTGGCATTATGGGTTCCACGTATCAGTTCCATGTCACCTTCTATGATTTTTCCTCTTTCTTCTTCAAGGCGGTTGTGCTCGCTGAATTGATGAGCTTTAATCCTCTCGCCCCAACCTTGGTAAGTCGCATGAAGCTCGCCCACCCCTAATTTATCGACGTGTGTTGCCTCCGCCACTGTTGCTTCGCTCTACCCTGGCATGCCAACACCGCAACTCCGCTGCAAGGCCCCACCCTAGTGTGTCATCAGGTAATCAGATCAAACAAGGTCACCATGGCGTTGGCGAGCATGACGGGGAGGATAAGGACGATAAGGAGCAGGAGCAACGCGTTGCTATCGGAGACGTCGCGGAAGATGAGCGCAACCAGGTTACGCGCAAGAGGTGTCCCCCCCTTCTCCTCCTCATTGTTTGTGTGCCCTCGATCGATCTCTGCTGCCGCGTCGTGGGGATGTGGTTGGAGCTTCTCTTTGACCCCGCATCCACCATTGTCGTGGCCCTCCGCTTCCTTACAGAGGAGGTCAGGAGGTCGGCGTGCCCGTGATAGCCTCCAGTGTGTGCTTCGTCATCACCTTTGTGTCAGTGTTCCGTGAGGTCTCTGTATAGAATTTCAAAGGTTGTCGTAAGGTGAAGCCAGGGGTCATCATAAGGTACGATGATCCAAAGGAGGAGAAGAGTTCAAAGCCAGGAACTCTATGTTGATGTTATGATGGTGTCGTGTGGAATGCCCTCTAGCAAAACAACTCTGGAAAGTGGCAAGAGAATTGTTTAATAAGAATTGCCTAAACTCCATCCAACTTCATGGGCTAAATATATTATCAGTGGTGATCTTTGTTCAATAGATGATGCAGACTTTTTTGTTTGTGGAGCCTGGTCACTTTGGACAGGGCAGAATGCAAGGAGGAATGGGAATAAGCAGTGGTCGGCTGTAAGCACAGCAAGACATGTAGCAAAGATGTTGGAAGATCTGGTGTGTGCAAAGCCGGTCTCGGCAGGAACACCAGAGAGACGATCGGTGAGCTAGATGCCACCAGAAGAAGGTTGGTTTAAATTAAACTACGATGGCGCATTCCTAGCCTCAGACAAGTCTGGAAGAGGAGGTGTGGTTATAAGGGATAGCCATGAGCCGGTCAAACGAGCGGGAGTATTTTGGTATGGATGCATGTGATGAGGACATCACAAATGAGCATGTAATTCATGACCATGGAGTGAACCACAAAGCAGCTACACTAATCCAAGGACCCATTATACGCAGTCGTGCCAAGAAAATACAACAACAGGTGAACTCACTCCTTAATGAATTTAATTCCAATTTGAATAAAAACTTTATACTACTTAATTCTTCTACACTTCTTATGATAAGGTTTACACACAAGGAGGGTCTCACTAGACCAACTAGTATGAAGTGCACCAAGGAGGACATGAGTTACATGGAAGCTGAACAAACTCTTGACAGCTGACTTTAGAGGCAACTTCCAAGAGTCACATGCACCATACCTTCAATATTCTGCCCATATAATACACATGGCTGGAAAGATAATCAAGTCTACTTTCACCTCCAAAAAACGGCTTGTCATTTGGACTTCCCATGAAAGAGTAATGGTCATTTTAGTGGAGACTGTCAGGGAGGCTGATAGTTACACGAGACTTCAAGGAACTGCTGTTTTTACACCTTTCATCTACCCTTTTCTTAGTTGAAACTCCTGAACGTTTCACACCCAACTAGGAGGGATGTTCCTAGTATAAATAAGTTATGTATCTCAGTCGTTTGCAATAACTTTAATAATAGAAAAGAACCCCCTTTGGTTAGCCGAGTGCTATCAAATTCAGAGAGTGATCTTTACCCCTTTGCTCTTGAGAGTGATCTTTACCCCTTTGCTCTTGTGATTTCCCTGGAGATTACATAAGCGATGTTCGATGTCACCCAATTGGTGCTCCTACTCCATTTGATTGCAGGTTGTGTTGGTTGGTAACTCAGAGTGTGGTTGGGCGAATCCTCGATTCAGGTTGTCGTATAAATACGATGGTTGACTTCGGGTTGTTTTCGTCAGGTTGCACTGTTATCCTGGCTGCTTGCAGCTAGTTATCTTGGCTTCTTTTTAAGCTAGTTATCTTGTTCATGATCCTACGTTGTGAAGATCAGGCCACAGTCTCATCATTTGGTATCAAGAGCCGTTGTTGCCACGGTAGGATTTTTTTTACCCTTAGCTACATATATTTGTTATCATCCTATCCACAAAAGCCGTAAAAAAAAAATATCCAAAGCCCCTTGTTTTGATCTATTATTGTGGTGAGTTTTGTTAAGTCTCAGTCCATTAGAATCTTTATTTAGTTGCTGATGATATATGCCTTTGTGTGTCCTTTGTGACTTTTTTGTTTATCTTGCTATAATATGAAAATCTAAAAAAGAAAAACCTATTCATTCCTTTATATAAACTTTGTTTCTATCTAGCTGCTGGTTGCATTTAGTTATATATAAGTGTGCAAGTGTTATATCTGGTCTTATTTAGTATTGTGACAAAAAAAAGGAAAAAGAGTTAAAAAAGATAAAAACAAAAAGTTATAGAAAAAAATTTGTTGTTGAGAAAGTTGCAAAAGAAAGGAGAAGGATCAGATTGTTCGTATGCACATGTGCTGAATTTTCATATCAAGTTGTGTAACCAGTTTGCTATCTTTCTTTGGTGCAATTTTGCTAGGAGATTCATTGTGAACCATCCATCCCTAGTATAATCCTTGTTTGCATCAAGTCTGAAAATTCATTTGCGTGTGTGTTGCATCAGTTACATCTTTCATATCTTGTGATCAGCACTAGGCATTGGACTTCTAGTTTGGATTGCTACTTAATTTAATAACAACTAGAATTTCAGATTGCTCTTTGTGCATCATTCCCTACCAAGCTCCATATAAAAGCCACCATAAATGGAATCGTGTTCGTGTATTTGCTTAACCATTACTTGTTACCGCCACACATTACTTTTGTAATCTACAGGGAAACTATAAGAGTTTTGGTTGGTAAGATAAGGTGAGCTTGAGAGATTCCACATAGTTTCCTTACCCATATATCCTGTTGCTTGTACTCTATTAATTTTTCAAAAAAATGGCTCAACCACCACCAGATCCAGAGGATTGTGTGACATTGGCACAATTCAATGAGATGATAGCAAGTTTGGAAGCTACACAACAAAGAAATACACAGGATATTTAGAACCTTATTGCTCAAATTCAGAATCATCGTGGATAGAATTGAGATCATAGGAATAATCAAGATGATGATTATGAAGCAAGTGATGAGGGGTCTATTACTAGACGTGCAAGACATCCTCAAGAACGAGAAAATAATCATGATCATCGACATGAGAGGCCTCATGAACGTGGTTGGGAAAATAGGGATGAAGTTTTTGGTCGAGGTAGAGGAAGAGGACATGCTTTTGATGCTGATTTTGAAGAATATGAACCTGAAAAAGATGCTCATCACCGACATGCATATAATCAGAACCAAGAGGACATGTTTGGCAAATTAAAATTCAATATGCCTAAGTTTGATGGAGGATCTGATCCAGAAGCTTATCTCTCATGGGAGCTTAAAGTTGATAAGATTTTTCGCATGCATAATTATTCTGAAGAGAAGAAGTTAGCAATGGCTTCACTTGAGTTTGATGGCTATGCTCTAATCTGGTGGGAGCAGGTTCTCAATGGCCGAGAAGAGGCAGGGCAAGGTCCTGTTGCAACATGGGCTGAAATGAAAAGAGAAATGAGGGCACAATTTGTTGCAAAACATCATCACCGTGATCTCTTTGATAACCTGCAAAATTTGGGGCAAGGAAATCTTTCCGTTGAAGAGTATTACTGTCACACCCATTTTAAGAAGCAAAACGGGTGCAGCCATACGTGTGCCAAGGATCAAGTTACACACACATACGGTACATCATCAATGGTAAACATAATAAATATCCATATCCTTTAATTATTACATCGTATCTTTATTACAGAAGGACCCGTGGGTCTAAAAGAAAAGTACATACAAGCAGCAGAAATCAACTAGTGTAGACGTCCCAATCTCCACAGGCATCGACTGGTGGACCATCGCCTAGTACTCGTTTCCTTCATCTCCTTAGTGGCTCCAATCTTCTCCTAGGGCTGAACAGCAATGTGGTATAGCAAGGGTGAGTACGTGTCGTACTCAACAAGTGGGGGAAAAGATGACATGGGGCTATAGTCAAGAAAAGGCTTTATAGGGTGGGTTGCATGAGCTTTTAATTAACCTAAGCATCCTATTTACTACGTGGGGTCATCCCAACCATCATTCCACAAGGTGCTATACTAACCAAGTCCCAACCCATCCCACCCTTCCAAGCATACCAATCCATACCCAATTAATCTTGTGAGGATTCCAGGCCGCTCTTGACCGTGAGCACGGCTATCATGATAGTTTGATACTCTACAGGGTTTGTACCACTTTACTCACAAATCGTGATTCCCTTTGTGCCCGTGGACGCGACCCACATTACACACTTCCTTTGGTGTGTGGCGGGGTTTCACTATGAGGCTTTTCCAAAGGGTCTCCCAGTACATGCTAGCCACTAAGGTTCCACTCCCGTCCATAAGTGATAGCCCCTCAACAAGCAGCTCATCACCCCAGGAGCCCCCTCTTGAGCCATTCAGATACAAGGACAAGCCTCTCTTGACTTCCATTCCCCACTCCATCAAATGCTGCACCGACACTGGGAGAACACCTAATTACTAGGCCAAGCCTTACCCATGTCGGTCTTGTGATGGCACTGTTTTCCTGGGTTGTCGCTCCAAGAACCGGTTCCTAGGATCTACAACAAGCCTACCACCACCAACCATATGCCCACGACACCACATCTATTCCATCCGGCTTGCATAGATCCCTAAGCCATATTGCTAAATGATTTACCAATCATTTCCCACATGACAATATTCATTAATCAAGATTAATATTAACCCCACATCCCATAAGCCATCTAAGCATTATCTACCCACAACCAACCATCCAACTAGTTCGAGGTGACAAGAAAAAAGGGGTAAAACAATACTAGGAAAACCCTAACAATAGGTTCCCAATCAATTGACACAAGCATGCAATTCTACAGTAACATTTTAATAGGTGCAAGATGCATCAAGGACACTTGCCTGCGTCCTGTGCGGGAGGCTTCTCTAACCCTTCAAATTCCTGCTCCTGGAAGTCCTCGTAGGGCGGCCCTTATGTATGCTCGTCTTTACGTAAAAATATCAACACAAACAATACATACAAAATCAATATACATCCATGCAATAGAGGAAAATCAATATGTTGATGCAATGAATTCAAAGGTTATGCTCCTATGAGAAATTTAGCGCAAGATTCACCTAATTTGGAGTTATGAGTAAAAAGTTATGCTAGTTTGAAGTTTTAGGGGCAAAAAGGTAAAAACAGGGGCTTTTAAAGACCTATTTGTAATTTTATAAAATTACAGGGACTAAATTGTAAATTATTAGGACTAAAAAATAATTACTAAAAAGTATAAGGTTGTTTTTGCAAAATTTTAGGACTTAAACATAATTAATATTAAGTGTAGGGGGCTAAGTGTAAAAAGACAGGGCGAAAATATAATGAAAATTAAGTACAAGGGTGTTTCTGTAAATTTTTAGGGCTAAAATAATATTTATAAAAATATTAGGTACTAAAATATAATTTAAACTAAACTTCTGGAGAAAATTAGGGTTAAAAACTAATTAGGTCAAAGAAGAGGGGCTTGGGTGTAAAACTGCCAATTTTCCTGGAATTTAATGAATTCAAAAAAATCCTAAAAGGTGTGGACTGGGTCCATGGGGTCATGGACTGGAATTGACTTGCGGTCCATGGTCCACGGTGGACCAGGAGCATACCCCTTCAGGGGTTTCTAATCTCGGCCCTAGGATTTAAAACGGACGGCATCGGGGGGGAGGGGGGGAGGGGGGGGGTTCCGGTGGTAGGCGGCGGCCGGCGGTGGCTACGTGGCGGGGGCTCGCTGAAGGTTGGCCGGAATGGTGCTCCGGCCACCCATTCCTCACCGCGAAGGCATGGGGACGGAGAGGGGAGTGAGGTGATTCTCACCGACGGGTCGCACGGGTGCGGTGGAGGCCGGAAGCGGGTCGGCGATAGAGCTCGGCGAGGAAGGTGGTTCCGGCGTTGCGAGCGGGCGGGGAGGAGCGGAATGGGGGCGGCAGAGAAGGGCGGTGCCGGGGGGGGGGGGGGGTTATAGGGGGAGAGAGGGAGGGGAGGCGAGCGGGCTCGAGCTCACCGGGGTAATGGCTGGCGGCGACCATTCGGGCGCGGTAACGCGCGATAGTGCACGGTTAAGGCGCGGGAGTGGGGGAGAAGGGGGGAGCGAAGGGGTGCGACGTGCGCGGGGGTGGTTTTCGGGAGCCGGGGAGGCGGGGGAAAGCGGGATCGGGCGGGGCCGGTGACGGTTTCCGGCAGCGGGGAGAGAGGGGTGAGAGGAGGGAGACGGCCGGGTGGGGCCGAGCGGTCAGTGAGTGGGGCGGGGCTACTGGGCTGGTGGGGGAGCTAGGCCGGGGTGTTGACGGCCACTAAGTGCTCATTTTAGCCGTCACATATCTCGATAAATAACAGAGAACTAACATGATCACCACATATAATGTTTCAAAATAATGTAGTTCCACTTGTCCTTGGAGTTTTCTTAGTGCTGGAGGAATCATCAATAATATGAGGTGCGTCAAGGGGTAAAAGTGGCAAAGGATAATCAAAGACTAATTCCTCACCTTGCCACATGGAGAAAGAAGCCCACAAGACAAATACCTGACGAAATCTCCACAAAAGAACCCCACCAACAAGATCTGGAGGCCCACACTCACCAACCGACCAAGACCCAGGACCAGAGGCGCCACCCTCTGGTCGGCCCACTGGCCCACCACTTGAGTCGGTGGCCTCCACCGACCTTCCCCCACCGCCTTGAAGGACTTACCATATTTCGACGTGCCTGGAACCGCCTCAAGGCCCCTATAAAAGGAGGGGTACACCTCCGCTCTCATACACACACCACACACCAATTTACACATACTCCTCTTATATTAGTAGTCCGAGGCAGTGGGAAATAGGCTAGAATAGCTCTCTTAGAGTTCCCAAGTCCCATTGGAGAGTTGGAGCTAGCTACTCCTCCCCTTCTTTGTAAGACGTTATTCCTTTTCAATAGAATTATCTTCCTCTTATGAATACCTTTATCATGTTCATGAAGTCTTGTTCATACAAGTATCCTTGTTCTTGCTTAGTAGTATACATGCTAGGGTTTATCGTATTGCCTCTTAGTGCAAGGTTCACATCCCATTTGGGTGCTCTAGTTGGATATTCTAGACCGACTAGAGTTCTATTCAATGACATAGACATGGTGTCTAGGTTTGCGAGTAGCGTCGAATGTTGTGTCAAACGAACGAGAGGGGGCCGCGTGGGTAGTGATAGCCCCGTCCAGCATTAGCATCCCTCCATGTTTGGCTACATTCGTAGGGCTCTTGGCGGGAGTCACCTGTGTAACAGGTGTAAGCCCGTGCTCCCTTCGTACCTTGTTAGCGTGATCTGTAGCCTTAGTACGTGTATATTATGTGCATAAACATAGGATAGGCCAACATGAGTAGGAAGTATAATAGGAACTAGAGTTGTTCTTAGTCTTTTCTTTACTAGCCTTGCTACTAGTACAATTGTGAGATAAAACATTAACTGTGTGTGTCAACTACCCAAATATCTTTATCTATCCTTACCCCTGTGATTTACTATTGTCTATCCTCTCATGATCCATATAGCCTATGAACATATTTAGTAACCTACACTTGGTACTTGCCTTCCCTTGGGAAAATATAAATGACAACCTTCGGGAATACTCTAAGGTGAAATGCTACAACGGTATACTCCGTGCGCTTGCGGATTATTCTGTAATATTGTGGAGATACCTATACCAGATTGGTTGGTATTACTGTTAAGGGAACCTAGTGATGACGTTCAGGAATGCCGCAAGCATTTCTAGCACCATTGCCAGGGATAACTTACAGTGATGCTAAGCAACACCAACAAGCATTTCTGGCGCCGTTCCGGGGAAGGCTAAGCCAAGCAAAGTTACTAAAAATGTTTATGTTATCAAATCATGACTAATAGGCTATAGTTTTAAGCAGGATAACTTGTCCTGTTTTCATCTTCGTGTGGAAACAGGGGTCATGCATGTCCGGTTTCGACCTGCCATAGAACTTCGTTGCAGATCCCGAAACGCTCTTGAGGAAAACGTGCTCTCGTGCGAATTCCCCAAGAACCGTTTCCATGACAGACGATCCAGTCATTTCTGCATCATCAAGCTCAACGCCAATGGCCGAGAAGATGCTTCATGAGTTCTCTGCTCCCTTTGCTGACAATGTGCCTACTGGGCCAACTGTCGCAGTTGGTGATGCAGTGTTCGAACTCAAGACCGGCATAATCACTATGGTGCAGTCAAGTCCCTTTTGTGGGAAATCCAGCGAGAACGCAAGCGCTCATTTGCAGAATTTCCTTGAGCTGTGCAACACCTTTACCATAAGGGGAGTCACCCAAGATGCCATCCAACTCCGTCTGTTTCCCTTCCCATTACTAGGAAGGGTGAAACAGAGGTTTTATTCCGTTCAAGCAAACTCCATAGACACTTGGGAGAAGTGTTCGACGGTGTTCCTCGCTAAATTTTTCCCGATGGGCAAAACCAATGCCCTTCGTGGAAAGATTTCTTCATTCCAGCAGTCAAGGGATGAGTCAATCCCAGATGCCTGGGAGCGGCTCCAAGAATACATTGCCGCCTGTCCTCATCATGGGATGGACTCATGTTTCATCCTACACAATTTCTACAACGGGTTGTCTCCCACATCCCATGCTCATCTTGATGCTACTGCTGGAGGAGCATTCTTCTCACTCACTGCCACAGGAGCTACGACACTTATCGAGAAGATGATCTCCAACCAAGGTTGGAATGATGAACCCCAACCGCGCGGAAGAGGCACGCATACAGTGAAAGAAGTGGATATGCTCTCCGCTAAGATAGACCTCTTCATGAAGAAGATGGACAGCCACGCATCCAACCAAGGAGCTGTCTTTGCCTTAGACTCTCACATGACCTATGAAGTCTGTGGCAATGTTGGATATTAGGGAAGTGATTGCCCCGAAACCCGTGAATACGTGTGCTACACCAACAACAACAACGGGTATCGTCCACAAGGAGCTTAAGGGTGGAGTCAACCTCGACCCTACTACCAAGGAGGTAATAACAATGGCAACTCTAGTAAATTTCGAAATCAACTCTCCTTAAGAGATCTTGTTTTTGGCCAAGCTAAAATTAACGAATCTTTGAA
Organism: Eleusine coracana subsp. coracana; assembly: GCA_032690845.1. NCBI lineage: Eukaryota > Viridiplantae > Streptophyta > Magnoliopsida > Poales > Poaceae > Eleusine > Eleusine coracana. Next base: position 66,481,423 of record CM064420.1, read on the forward strand.
CAAAAAGCTTGCTGCCAATGATAAAATTTTAGAAAATTTAAACACTAAAATTGATGGTATTTTTTCTACCTTCAAAAATCAAGTTAGTTTCAATAAAATGATTGAAACTCAATTAGCTCAAATTGCTGCTGTTGTTCCTAGTTTGGAAAATGGGAAAATGCCAGGGCAACCCGAGCTCTTCCATGAACATGTTAGTGCGGTGACCACTCGAGGTGGCAAGTCCACTCGAGATCCGCCATATCCTAACCATGCAGGAACTAGCAAGACGAATAGGCAGGAGGAAGAATCACCAACAGAGGAAGCCTCCAGCAAGGAGGAAGAAAAAGAAGAACAACCAACTCCCCAAAAGTTCATTGACACGAGCTTCTTGCCGTTCCCGCATCGTCAAAAGAATCCCACGATGGACGAGCAATTTGCTCGTTTTGTTGAAGTCATGCGAAAGGTGCACATCAACATGCCCTTGATTGATGCGATGCAAGTACCCACGTAGTCTCGCTATCTCAAGGACATTCTGAACAACAAATGGCCATTGCCCACCACCAAGGTCGTGACTTTGATGGAGGAATGCAGTGCAGCCATACTCAATAGGCTGCCAGAGAAAAAGAAAGATCCAGGATGCCCCACCATCAACTGCTCAATTGGGATTCACCACTTCGACCACGCCCTTTGTGATCTAGGGGCAAGCATGAGCGTCATGCCAAAGTCGGTTTTTGACCGACTCAACTTCACTACGCTCACCCTGATCCCAATGCAACTTTAACTTGCCGACTCATCGGTCCGTTACCCGACGGGCATTACAGAAGACATTCCGGTGAAAGTCCGGTACTTCCTCATCCCCGTACACTTCATGGTGCTCGACATGGAGGATGAATAGGAAGCACTCATTCTTGGGCGACCATTCCTCAGCACCGCAGAAGCACACATTGATGTTGGCGCCGAAGAAATCCGATTCAACATCAGTGGCAAGGAAGAGTAGTTCAACTTTCGTCCCAGAAGAGAGCAATGTTCCATGATCAAGATCAAGTACGGGCCGAATGAGAGGAACATCAAGGAAGTCGAAGTGCTACCCCCCAAGAAAGATGACCTTGTGAAATTCATGAAGGAACTTCTCATAAGAGAAAATCCTCCAGTCAAGAAGGGGACAAGAACCGCAAGATTGGCAAGGAACCACCCTAACGAATCCAAGAAGACTGCGACCACACCAACACCAAAACCCAAGACCAAGCAAGTGTGGCGAGTCAAGAAGGTGCAGCCATCCACGTCCACTTCTCCGGGACAAGGCAAAGCATCATCAAGCTGAAGAAGATGGAGAAAGTCCCGTTCGTTGGACTTTAAAAGATGAACACTCGCCGGGAGGAAAAATCAATACGTATCTCATATTTAAAATTCCAAATGCATATTTAATTTCTCAATTTTTTGCTCTTCACCATATTTGCATTTGCATGCATCATGTTTAAAATTCTCAAATTTGGTTGCATGACGGGATTAATTTCTCGAACCTCTTTGCATTTTTCCAAAAACAAAATCATGTTATTTTTGTGACATCCCATGTCATAAAATGAAGTTAACTAAACCTAACATCAATTAAGGGCTAAGCAAAGTATAATTAATCCATGTGCCAAAGAATAAAAAGAGGAAACCTATTTAATTAAACTCTAGAATATTCAAATATGGATCATTCACAAACATTACCAAAACCCATGGAAGTACCCCAATATTTTTGCATATTCGGAATGGACACAATACAAGAGAATTTTGAGAATTTTACCAGAATTTTTGGTAACAAACTGATACCCTTAAAAATTCCCTCAAAGTCAGAAAAGTATATTTCAGTTCTGGAATTTTCATAATTTATAAAAGGCAATTCAGCTGGTGCACCCAAAATCAAAGTTGGAGAACACGTTTTCCTGAGCCCACACAATATTTGGTGTCCAGTTTGGAGCATGACAATGTGGCGAAATTTACCAAACCCGAGTCAGGGTCTAGAGTCAAAACCGGGTCAAGCCCTTATTTCTCCCCTGGCCACTCCCAACCCAACACCGGGTTGTACCCGGGATCCTGTCGCCACCGCCGATCACTTGTGCCCCACGCCGGCCACTGCACCGCCAACCCTTGCCCCCCTGTGCTACTGGCCGCATTGAATCCCTCCCGCCAGTGAGCCAACCCCGGACCGACAGCGCGCCCCCTCCCTCTCTCTCCCTCTCTCACCCGCTCTCGGCCCTTCCTCCTCCGGCTGAATCAAAAAGGGGCGGCAGCAGCACGCCAGCCCCATCGCTCTCTCTCTCTGCTCGCACGCATCACGCACCTCCCAGGGAACTTCTTCGCCGCACGAAAGCGCCGCTGCACTCTCCTTCCTCTCCCTCTCCGGCAAAACCCGAGCGCCGCCCTGTTTCTTCCCGCCATGGCCGCCGCCACATAGAGCTTTGCCTAGGCAACTTCTCCCTCCCCCCTTTCTTTGCAAATCAACGTGCAAGGACCACACCCCACTCCCCTCTGATTCCCTCACTCCCCTGTGCAGTGCTCTCACCGGAATTCGTGAAGCCGGAGTCGCTGCCACCGGGATCCGACCCCCCACTGACGGGAACCCACCTCCGGCCTTCCCCCTCGACGAGTTCCTCGATGCCGACCGTCTCCAAACCTCCCTGAAGCTCATCGATCGAACCCCAGCCTGCATCCCCCTCGGCACCGTCGCGTGGACCTCACCGGAGCTGCTCCTGCCGCCGCGCGTCATCGCCGGCAATCTCCGGTGAGCCACTCTCCCCTCTGACCCCTCCTCGCAATCCCCGCGGCATGGAGACCATCCGAGTCGCACGCTAGCCCCGGCCGTGCTGCCGATCGGCCGCTGAGCCGAGCTCGCTGTCACCGGCCGCCGCGCGGGTGCGCGTGTGCGCCTGGGAAGAATTTGAAATTTGGCCAGTGGCAGATTTGTAAATAGGAGTGAACTTTGAATAAATTTCAAAAATTCAATATCTCGAAAAATAGGAGGCCTAAAATTGTGAAATCAAGTTTTTTCAACTCCTAAAATCTTACTCTACCAGAAAAACAAGTTCAAGTCCATGTTTGTTCAGTAAATTAATTTAATTAATTCATCAAATTTACAACCCTAAATTGCTTAATAAATTCATAAGTAATTATATGTAAATGGTAAATTCATGAAACTTGCTCAGTAATCATGTCATGGCATCCCTAAACTTTCTGCAAAAGCACATTTCCATTTTATTGCATATTTTTAGTATTATTGCATAATCTTCATTTTCAGTAATTGAATATATATAAATTATTGGCTAGGGATTTATTCATGAAATTAGGCATCCCTGTTCCTTATGCACTTGTACACTTATGTAAAATACCATGAAAAACTTGAAGCTACCTAAGTATAAAATTCTCTGTCAAAATTGATCATTGGTTAAGTAACTAGGAATTTCATCATATAAATGTTACTTCATGTGTATATTTAAGGGAATGTAGGAATAAATTAATTTCTAGAAGTCCATGGAGAATAACTCAGCTTCACATTATAGTAGAAATTCTCATTTTGCAGTTATATACTTTGGTTCTTAATTAACTATATGAGCTAGAACTAGTTATGCAATTAAAGTGCCACTTTTATGTATAGTGTTAGTTTGCATATGGTCACCTTAGCTAAGTTACTTAAAATGAACTTTCTGAAATTAGACCCTAGTACTACATGGTCATATCATCAGCAGCACATGATGGCATATGATCAACATCTAGGCCATGCTCATGTTAAAGTAGACATACACTAAGATTGTGATAATTAAAAGTTACATTCTTGTAATTAGAAGTTTTGTCCCCTTCAAATTCAGTGGTTACCATGTCATACTTAAGTATGCAACCATATTCATGAATGAGTGATTGGTTCATTACTTTATTTGTTAAGGAAGTACCATGAATCTTCATGCCATGCATTTCATCTTTCATTAAGAAAACTCCATGAAACCTTGTGTATTCCTTAGCATTAATGCATGTCCATTCCATATAGGAATCGAGACCGAGGAGATCCCACCGGGCCAGCAAGGAGCTGAAGTGCACTTTAGTGAAGACGCTAACTACGATCACACCCAAGGCAAGCCCCGGTGAATAACCCATTTTATCATTCGAGTCCTTTTACTTTATCACAAGTAGGAGTATTGTATTGTGCATTAAGTATAGGACTTGGATGAAACACACTTGCATACTCCAGCAATGACCTATGATTAGTATGTTAGTAAGCCTTTCCGTTAGCAATGCTACGCTTAAACTAGTGGAGTCAACGGCAGGTTATAGATTCAACTATGGTTCAATTGGTTGATGAACTTGATAAAATGGAACACCTATCGTTGCAACTCCACGAACAAGTATTGAACCGTACCAAGTGCATACCTTTAATATGGGAATTGGTAAACCTAGTAACTTGGGCACCGTATTGTTGGACGGCCATACTCATCGATCCAGAGGTGATGTGAACAGCACGGTGGTTGCACAGGTTTGAGGACCGCTGGAGAGTGCATGGGTTAAGCCTCGGATACGAAGTAATGTATCACGGGGAGGACGTGTACTCGGGATCGATGGCCCCGGATCGACTTTATAGCAATCTTATGAACGGTGGCCATACGTGTTCTTAAGTGATGCGTATGTCGTGTATTTGGGTTTTCCCTACAGGATGTAAATCAATTCGAATTGCCATCCCTCACGGTTATGAGTACCTCTTGTTCGAGCAGCGGCAATGATATGTTAAGTAGTAAAGTTGTGGCTAAGTTTCTGAAATTTACTTATGCTGTGGATACACAATGCTATGATGTATTGCTCTTTAGCTACATTCATGTCTTAGCGGCTAGCTAGACTCACCGTAGCTATGTTCTATGATAAGAAAAGTAAAATCTTGTTTAAGGAAATTGAAAGTGCAGCATAGAACTAATAGGAGCTTTTTATGCAACTATCAAATAAACCCGGTCAGCCCCCTGCATACTAGGAGTCGGTTTTAGTAAACCGGTTGACGGGTAAGTCTTGCGGAGTATGTTAGATACTCAGGCTTTGCGTTGATGTTGTTTTCAGGTTTTCCTCAAGCGACCTATTGTGATTGTTGTAATAAGGTTGTGTGCGAAGGTGAGGAGCCTCAGAACTAGACCATCGAATGGGTCCCCAGTTCCCCTAACTGTGATGAGTGAGCCATCGCCATAGGGCTGGCATGGTTCACGTAGGACTTAACATCGTGTTTTGTCGTTTCACCGCTTCCGCAAATTTATGTAACATGTACTAAGGACATGTATTGTATCAGATCTGAACTTAATTATATTCTACCTCTGAACTTGTAATATGATGCACCTAATTGATGTATCTTTGTAAATGATGAATGTTCATATGTGAATGCTATGTATGGTTACTTCGTTAACCATCTCCCGAGACGATCCTGTGCGACATACTCTACTCTTTGGAGTAGGGTTGTCACACTTTTTGGCATCCATTTCTGAGATTTAATTTCTGAGCATGAGTTTTTATTAAAAACATCAAAAATATTTGTTAAAACATTTTTGGAGCCAGTAGGCCGAGGCCTGGCCCTGGTGGGACCCACCAGGAGTCGGTCGACCTGCCCTGGTCGGCCGACCTGGACTAGCCGTTGGCTAGGCCCCACTTTGGCCAACGGCTAGTTGGTGCTACCTTGTAACAGTTTTCGGCCGTTACCACTTCTAGTATAAAACCTGGTGGCCGGGAGGGGAGTGTTTCACATATTTGCTCATTCTTTCACTCTCCCACTTTGCTCCAAAGCTCTTGCTCACTTTGCTCTAAAATTCTTGCCTCAAGAACACCCAAAAATAGTCTTGTTTCTGTTTTGTTTTGATTTTGCATGTTGCCCTCATCTTTGTGGCCGTATTCGACTCTGTGTTTTGATTTGCACTAACCAATAACCCGTTCTCGAGTCCGTTCCCGTGTTTTGGTTTTCACGTGTTTGCAACCATGAAGAAAGCGGGAGCACTATTCCGAAAAGCTAAGAAGGCCATGGGCTCAAGCTCAAGTCGCTCTCATAACTCCTCGAGCTCCATCCCATCCGTCGATTCCCCGTCAAGTCGGAACCAAGCTCAACCAATGCAGGAAAGTGATGACGAACTTCCTCCACCAACCCTCATCTCCGACTCACAACTTGACTTACAAGAAGCTCGAGAAGTGCAAGCGTACAATCTCCTACGACATCAAGCTTTCAACCACACAAGGGCTTTCGATGCGGACCTTCTAGCCCGCATAGGTATGGATGCTGAATTCAATGAAATATGGCATGCTGTAGGATGGGAGGCTTTTCCTCCCGTTGATGAAAATGGTTCACGTTTGCTTACAATTCAATTCCTTTGCACTTTGCACATGGACGGGGAAGGTATAACTTTTCGTTTATTCGGGAATGAATACACCCTGTCATGGAAAGAACTTAGTACATTTCTAGGCTTTTCACCTACTTGTAGGATTGATTTGGCTATAGCTACACCTTCTTTTGATAAGCAAGTGTTTTGGAGTAGAATCACTAGCAAACCATTTTGCATGCAGCCAAGAGTTAGTGACATCCACCATCCTACTTTGCACTTTATGCATACATGGCTTGCTATGACTTTGTTTCCTAGAGGCGATGTTAGAATTGTTCGTGAAGATGAAATACGCCTCCTTTATGCCATAGTGCATAGGATCAAAGTCTCTCCTGTGCAGTACATGATGAAACAATGGTTAGAAAGCATTAGGCTTAAGGGACCTATTGAGTGCACTTCTCTAGTTACATGTATTGCTTCTAAAATTGATGTACTCAACAATGCTTTGATCACTTACATTCCTGAGCCTCGCCAAATTCTAGATGAATATTTTCTTGTGCAAGGCCATATTTTGAAGCATGCTCCTGATGGGTCTCTTGTGTTTTTCTATATCAGGTATACAAACGAGATCCCGTTACCTAACCCGGGTCTCCGTTTGTATGCCTGTAATGAGCTAATCATTCACCGAGAACCGGTGGGAACTTTGCACAGGGATGCAGCAAGGCTTACACGAAGCCGTACCGCACGAGCTGCTGCTGAGGCCTCTACCTCGCAGCTGGTACAAGATGTAGAAGAAGGCGAGTCGAATTCACGATCTGATCCGTGGCTCATGCAGCCACCACGACAGTCGTTCGGAGGATACTGGGATGCAAACCCGTCCTCAAGCTTCAACACCGGCGGACCACCACCATTCGATGGTGGGTGCCACTCTTTTGCAGGTTATAGTCATTATGACTTAACCCAAGAAATTAGTGCGCTCTCTAATCGAGTGGAGGACGTCGCGCTATCTACACAAGAGATGAACGACTCCCTCAACCAACACATGTCGTCTGTAACCCAATGGCAAAACTTCAGTGACAATCAATTTCGACAAATCAACTATTTGCTACAGCAACAACGAGCCGACATGCACGCCTTCATCCAGTACCAAGGGTTTCGGCCTCCACACCATCAATAGGCCAAAAAGCTATCTTGGGGGAGGACCCCCATTTGAGGTAACTTGTATCTTATCATTTCTTTTTCATTTCGTTTTACTCATTCGAAAATCTGAAAACAAAATAAAATGTGTGAGAGGTGTATTGTTTTGGATTGTTTCTTTTGAATTTGATGTATTGTTTCTGAGATGAATCTCTTGCAGGTACACTACCCACGTGTAGTTCATTAGACAAACGTGTGAGAGGTGTGTGTGCTACCGGATGGATCGAGTTATATAATCGGTCAAGTTTTTGCTTTTTGTGAGGATGTAGGGAACCGTCATATTGAGCATTGGCATTCATGCACACCATATGCATTCAACTTTATCAAAACCTGTAAAAATGTCATTGATACTGTGAACATGTAAAATGATCAAGTTTTGGACGAAATTGAACCCCTTTGGCACCTAAACCAGAAATTTGAACCTAACCGGTAAGTGTCCAACCTTACCAGAAAAGTCCATCTCACTAAAACAAGCATAACTTCCTCAATTTTAATTCAATGGAGGTGAGTAAGTACTCGTTGGCAAGCTGATGTTTTTCTCTACAAGTTTGGTTTAGGGAGTTTTCCTTAGAAAAATCTGGAACTAGGTCAAAAATTGCAAAAACAGTAACCTTTTCCAAAAAGTCAGAAACTGCCTCATTTCTGTCCCCTGTCCTTGGATGATCATAACTCCCAGAGACTTTATGGGGTGGATTTGTGTGAGTATTCGTTGGAAAGGTGAAGGAATTCTCTACAACAATTGTAAAACACAAAAATTTTAAGGTTGTCCAGAAACTAAACGTTTTTACCCATTTCTGCGGTTCACTCCGTCGACCGCAGAAATTCATCGTTACCGGTCGTTGAACGGATCGGGAACCTCGTGTCTTTTCTTTTACCAATCATTCCTTAGGCTATTTTGAGCGTGTGTGCTTAGTGGGATGTTAAGTTTTGACTCACCCTTGCAAAACTTTATTCCGGCAGATGGATGATGGCAAGCGCATGATGGACCCGGAGTACCTTGCCGCTCGCATCCTCGAGTTGGAGCGAGAGCACGAGGCGCTGCAGTCCACGCTTGTTGCCCGTGATGCCCAGCTCGCGGAGCGTGACGCTAAGGTTGCAGCCCTTGTGGACAAGCTGCACACTAGCGAGTTGGAGCGGGCCGACCATTTCGAGCAGCTCCATGATGCTCAGCTCATCATCGAGGATGATGCAAGCGACGTGTTGCAGGAGCAGCTGCACCAACGCAACGCCCAGCTCACCACTACCCAGGAGGAGATTTACTCTCTCCATGGTCAGGTTACCGCTCTCTTGGAGGAGCGAAGCGAGCTGCAAGTCCAGCGCGAAGAAGCTCAAGATGCACGGGATGTGATGGAAGGAAACCTTAACGACGCTCACGCTGTTATCGCGCAGCAAGAGCAGCTCATCGGGCACCTCCAAGCTGCGAATGGCCAGCTGAACGCCATCCTCAACGATCAGCCACCCATTCCACTCGCGGTGATCTTTCCCGATGACGCGGATCTGAGTGAGAACGGTGATTTCGGCACCAACTTCGAAGCACCCATGGGACCAGCTGCTATGGACGTGGAGTCCGATGGTGACAGCCACGCCGGGTGACCGAGTAGCCTTATGTACGTAGGGTGAAATCTCGTGAGACATTGTAGTCGTGTGTACATGGTGTGGTAATGCTAAGCTAAGTTGTAACCTAAGCTCTCCGAGATCGTATGGTGTAGTGTTCCGAGCGATGTAACCGAAGACTTGCTATGTACCAAAAGTTGTATCAGATGTATCTATGGGTTATCATGAGTATGTTGCTTATGGTGTTGAAAATTATGGAATTTAAGTTATCTCTTGTGTCCACACCATTTAATTGTCAAGCATTTCATTTTGAGCAATGTAAAATTTTATTTAGTCACTATATTGTGGCCTTGTTATCATATTGTCTCATGTGATGATCAGGCTAACATAGTTGTTCATATGTCAGATGGTGCAAACTCGCCATGGGGGAGAGAACGTCGGTGATGCTCCCAGCACCTCGAACGTTGGCGGGGCTGGGCTGCTGCCCAACGCGCCACCTCTGACGACGATGGAGCAGCTCATCCACAATCAGAATGAGATGTTCCGCATGTTCATGGAGAACATGAACCATCAAGGAGCTCATGGACCACCGCCACAGCGGCAGCAGGAATCCTCTTATGCCGACTTCTGGGCGACTCACCCACCCACCTTCGGAGAAGCCGGTGATCCTCTGGAAGCGGACAACTTCATTCGCACTCTGGTGTCGAAGTTCGCCCTCCTCCACTGCACCGAGCAGCAGAAGCCCCTCTTCGCCGCGCAGCAGCTCCGTGGCTCCTCAAGTGCTTGGTGGGCTAGCTTCACCGCCGCTCTCGCCGTGGGTCACCAAGTCACTTGGGTGGAATTCTGCACCTCTTTCCGTGCACACCACATACCCGCTGGACTCATGAAGCACATGTTCCAGGAGTTCCTCAACTTGAAGCAAGGCTCCGGAACCGTGCAAGAGTATGCACGGAAGTTTAACTACCTGGCCCAGTACGCATCGTATCATGCTGATACGGACGAGAAAAAGAAAGACTGCTTTCGTTCGGGACTTACCCCAAAGCTGCAAGACCGATTGGCGCAAGTCAGCGCCGGTACATTCAATGACCTGATGAGTGCCGCTATTATGCAAGAAGACGCCATCCACGCCAACCAAGAGGACAAGAAAAGGAAACGCACTATGGGGAGTTCATCCGACTCTGCACCGCCTAAATACAAGCTAGCAATCACCTCTCCGACCGGACATAAATTCCGGGCTGCGGTACAGTCGGGAGGAGGACCTCGCCCGTCGTTCTTGCAGCAGCACTCTCGATTCCATGGGGGAAACCAGCAGCAATCCTCTGGTTCTCGCCCACCACAGCAGAACAACCAAGTGGTGAAGGCCAACTCCTCACAGCCGTGCTACAATTGTGGCCGCACCAGTCACTTTGCTAAGGAGTGTCGGTTTCCGAAGCGCAAGCCGAACAACAACAACAACAACTCCAACACTTCCGGGAACAACAACAACCACCACAACAGCGACAACAACAACAATGGCAGCAATGGAAGTCGTCCCCAGCCTTCTACTCCCACGCACAAGAATGGCCGAGTCAAATATACCACGGTCGAAGAGACCCAAGCTGGAGAACCCGTTCTCGCGGGTACGTTCTCGATCAACCAACATGCTGCCATGGTTCTTTTCGATTCAGGAGCAACGCATGATTTCATTAGTCAAGCATGTGCAAATCATCTGAAAATTACCCCCACCACTTTAGGAACGCCTTATGTTATTACGTCTCCTGGTGGAAGAATAAGAGCTCATCTTGAGTTAAGGAAAGTGCCACTTAAGCTAGCCAACTACATATACCCCACTTCCCTAATCATCTTAGATGGCCAAAGCATCGACATAATTCTTGGTATGAAATGGGTGACTAGTCACAAAGCTGTATTGCACCTTGAGGACCGAGAAATCCATTTGAACTCACCCATACACGGCCCTTCTATTCTCCGATTTCCGTATCCCAAGTCGTCCACTTCTCAAGTATGTCATATGGAAGGAAAGGAGCTATCAAATATTCCAGTGGTCTATGATTTTTCCGACGTCTTTCTAGATGATTTGCCGGGCATGCCTCCGGACAGGGATGTTGAGTTTAAGATTGAACTCGTACCCGGTACAACGCCTATCTCTCATAGGCCATACAAAATGGCTCCTAATGAGTTAGCGAAGTTAAAAGACCAGTTACAAGAGATTATGGACAAGGGTTATATCTGACCAAGTTCATCTCCCTGGGGCTGTCCCGCTCTCTTTGTGAAGAAGAAAGACAAGACCCTATGCCTATGTGTCGACTATAGGCCGTTAAACGCGGTAACCATCAAGAACAAGTACCCTCTACCTCAAATTGATATCCTCTTTGATCAGCTAGTAGGTGCTAAAGTCTTCTCCAACATTGATCTTCAATCCGGATATCATCAAATCAAAATCCGAGCCAAAGATATTCCAAAAATAGCTTTGTCCACTCGATACGGTCTTTTCGAGTATCTTGTCATGTCATTCGGTCTCACCAATGCTCCAGCCCACTTCATGTATTTGATGAACTCCGTGTTCATGCCCGAGTTGGATAAGTTTGTAGTGGTATTCATCGATGATATTCTGATCTACTCCAAGTCCGAAGAAGAGCACACCGAACATCTCCGCATCGTTCTACAACGACTCCGAGATCATCAACTTTACGCCAAATTTAGCAAATGTGAATTTTGGCTAAAGCAAGTTCCGTTCTTGGGTCATGTCATATCAGCGGAAGGAGTAGCTGTGGACCCTAGCAAAGTAGAGGATGTGCTGAATTGGAAGGCTCCGAAATCAGTCAGACAAATTCATAGTTTCCTTGGTCTTGCCGGTTATTATCGGAAATTCATTCCCAACTTCACAAGTATTGCCAAGCCTATGACCAAGCTGCTGGAAAAGGATTCTAAGTTCAAGTGGAGTAGTGCATATGAAGAAGCTTTTTAGTCGCTCAAGAAGCATCTGACAACCGCTCCGGTTTTAGCTCAACCTGACATCACCAAACCATTCGATGTTTATTGCGATGCCTCCGGCACCGGATTGGGTTGTGTGCTCATGCAAGAAGGTCGTGTCATTTCCTATGCCTCGCGACAGCTCCGTAAGCACGAGCAAAATTACCCCACCCATGACTTAGAATTGGCCTCCGTTGTTCTAGCCTTGAAAACTTGGCGTCACTACTTGCTCGGTAATCTTGTTAACCTCTACACCGACCACAAAAGTCTCAAATACATCTTCCCTCAACAAGAACTGAATATGCGGCAACGTAGATGGTTAGAACTGATCAAGGTTTATGAGTTGGAAATTCATTATCACCCCGGGAAGGCAAACGTGGTTGCCGACGCCTTGAGTCGAAGGGACCAATGCAATCACACAATTGTTTGCTCTATGGAAGCCCGCCCGATTTCAGATCCGAGCGAACCAAGTCTTCGTGTCATTCCACATGGATCCTTGTATAATTTAGCTCTCATTCCTACCCTTCGGGAAGAAATCATGGAAGCCCAGAAGCAGGACAAAGGAATAGAGTATATTCGCCAGAAAATCGGGAAGGAAGAAGCTACATGTTTGCGACAAGACGAAGATGGAGTACTTTGGTTCAACAATCGCCTTGTTGTTCCAAAGAATAAGGAGCTAAGAAAGAAGATTTTGGTAAGGCTCACTTGTCCAAATACTCCATACACCCTGGCAGCAACAAAATGTATCGCGGGTTAAGGGAAAAGTTTTGGTGGACGCGTATGAAACGAGAGGTTGCTCGTTATGTCTCCGAATGCGACACTTGCCAACGTGTGAAGGCCGATCACTTGAGAACAGCCGGTCTGTTACAACCATTGAAAATCCCCGCTTGGAAATGGGAAGACATTGCTATGGACTTCATCGTTGGATTACCCCTCACACCCAAGAAGCACGATTCCATATGGGTTATTGTGGATAGGTTGACCAAATCTGCTCATTTTATCCCCGTCCATACAACCTACTCTACTAAGCAATATGCCGAGCTCTACATTGTCCGAATTCTATGTTTGCACGGTGTGCCCAAGACGATCATCTCCGATCGAGGCCCCTAATTTATTGCTCGTTTTTGGGAGCAATTGCACGCTTGTCTTGGCACCACTCTCATCCGCAGTTCCACTTATCATCCGTAAACCGATGGACAAACCGAGAGGCTAAACCAATATCTGGAGGATTTATTGAGAGCTTGTGTTCTAGACAATCGTGAAAATTGGGAATCTTGTCTCCCGTTCGCTGAATTCTCGTACAACAATAGCTATCAAGAAAGTTTGGGAATGTCACCATTTCAAGCTTTGTATGGTCACTCGTGTCGAACCCCGCTGAATTGGTCAGAGTCGGGAGAAAGAATTACTTTTGGTCCCGATCTGGTCACATAAGCCGAAGAGAAGGTGCGGCAAATCCAAGCTAACATGAAGGCCGCACAATCCCGCCAAATAAGTTACTCTAATAAAAGGAGACGTCCATTGGAGTTCAAAAAGGGAGATCATGTCTATCTTCGGGTTTCTCCCAACAAAGGTGTATCTCGTTTCGGAATCAAAGGGAAATTAGCACCCCGCTATATTGGACCTTTTCCAATCACGGAAAAGCATAGCGCCGTTGCTTATTGGTTGCAGATACCGAAAAATCTTGAGCGAGTGCACAACGTCGTCCATGTCTCCCAACTCAAGAGATGTTTGAAGCCTCTGATCGACGTGGCTATCTCCGACACCGAGCAATTGGGAGAAGATCTCTCCTACCCCGAATACCCCGTCCGAATCATCGATCAAAAGGACCGAGTAACTCACAGCCGCACTATCACCTTCTACAAGGTGCAATGGAGTAATCATACCAAAGAGGAAGCCACATGGGAACAAGAGGAGTTTCTGAAGGCTAACTTTTCGGAATTCTTGGCCTCACAAAACTGGTAACCATCCGCACCCCTCCCTCTTGTTTGTTCTTTTGCAAATCTCGGGACGAGATTTCCTAAAGGGGGGTGTGCTGTGACATCCCATGTCACAAAATGAAGTTAACTAAACCTAACATCAATTAAGGGCTAAGCGAAGTATAATTAATCCATGTGCCAAAGAATAAAAAGAGAAAACCTATTTAATTAAACTCTAGAATATTCAAATATGGATCATTCACAAACATTACCAAAACCCATGGAAGTACCCCAATATTTTTGCATATTCTAAATGGACACAATAAAAGAGAAATTTGAGAATTTTACCAGAATTTTTGGTAACCAACTGATACCCTTAAAAATTCCCTCAAAGTCAGAAAAGTTTATTTCGGTTCTGGCATTTTCATAATTTATCAAAGCCAATTCAGCTGGTGCACCCAAAATCAAAGTTGGAGCACACATTTTCCTGAGCCCACACAAAATTTGGTGTCTAGTTTGGAGCACGAGAATGTGGCAAAATTTACCAAACCTGAGTCAGGGTCCAGAGACAAAACCGGGTCAAGCCCTTCTTTCTCCCCTGGCCACTCCCAACCCAACACCGGGTTGTACCCGGGATCCTGTCGCCACCGCCGACCACTGGCGCCCCACGTCGGCCACTGCACCACCAACCCTTGCCCCCCTGTGCTACTGGCCGCATTGAATCTCTCCCGCCGGCGAGCCAACCCCGGACCGACAGCGCGCCCCCTCCCTCTCTCTCCCTCGCTCACCCGCTCTCGGCCCTTCCTCCGCCGGCCGAATCAAAAAGGGGCGGCAGCAGCACGCCAGCCCCATCGCTCTCTCTCTCTCTGCTCGCACAGATCACGCACCTCTCAGGGAACTTCTCCACCGCACGAAAGCGCCGCCGCACTCTCCTTCCTCTCCCTCTCCGGCAAAACCCGAGCGTCGCCCTGTTTCTGCCTGCCATGGCCGCCGCCGCACAGAGCTCTGCCTAGGCAACTTCTCCCTCCCCCCTTTCTTTGCAAATTGACGCGGAAGGACCACACCCCACTCCCCTTTGATTCCCTCACTCCCCTGTGCAGTGCTCTCACCGGAATTCGTGAAGCCGGAGTCGCCGCCGCCGGGATCCGACCCCCCCCCCCCCCCACCGATGGGAACCCACCTCTGGCCTTCCCCCTCGACGAGTTCCTCGATGCCGGCCGTCTCCGAACCTCTGTGAAGCTCGTCAACCGAACCCCAGCCTGCCTCCCCCTCGGCACCGTCGCGTGGACCTCGCCGGAGCTGCCCCTGCCGCCGCGCGTTATCGCCGGCAATCTCCGGTGAGCCACTCTCCCCTCCGACCCCCTCCTCGCAATCCCCACGGCATGGAGACCATCCGAGTCGCATGCGAGCCCTGGCCGTGCCGCCGATCGGCCGCTGAGCCGAGCTCACCATCACCGACCGCCGCGCGGGTGCGCACGCGCGCCTGGGAAGAATTTGAAATTCGGCCAGTGGCAGATTTGTAAATAGGAGTGAACTTTGAATAAACTTCAAAAATTCAATATCTCGAGAAATAAGAGGCCTAAAATTGTGAAATCAATTTTGTTCAACTCCTAAAATCTTACTCTACCAAAAAAACAAGTTCAAGTCCAAGTTTGTTCAGTAAATTAATTTAATTAATTCATCAAAGTTACAACCCTAAATTGCTTAATAAATTCATAAGTAATTGTATGTAAATGGTAAATTCATGAAACTTGCTCAGTAATCATTTCATGGCATCTCTAAACTTTCTACAGAAGCACATTTCCAATTTATTGCATATTTTTAGTATTATTGCATAATCTTCATTTTCAGTAATTGAATTTATATAAATTATTGGCTAGGGATTTATTCATGAAATTTGGCATTCCTATTCCTTATGCACTTGTAAACTTATGTAAAACCCATGAAAAATTTGAAGCTACCTAAGTATAAAATTCTCTATTGAAATTGATCATTGGTTAAGTAACTAGGAATTTCTTCATATAAATGTTACTTCATGTGTATATTTAAGGGAAAGTAGGAATAAATTAATTTCTGGAAGTCTATGGAGAATAACTCAGCTTGACATTATAGTAGAAATTCTCATTTTGCAGTTATATACTTTGGTTCTTAATTAACTATATGAGCTAGAACTAGTTATGCAATTAAAGTGCTACTTTTATGTATAGTGTTAGTTTGCATATGGTCACCTTAGCTAAGTTACTCAAAATGAACATTCTGAAATTAAACCCTAGTACTACATGGTCATATCATCATTAGCACATGATGGCATATGATCAACATCTAGACCATGCTCATGTTAAAGTAGACATACACTAAGATTTTGATAATTAAAAGTTACATTCTTGTAATTAGAAGTTTGTCCCCTTCAAATTCTGTGGTTACCATGTCATACTTAAGTATGCAACCATATTCATGAATGAGTGATTAGTTCATTACTTTATTTGTTGAGGAAGTACCATGAATCTTCATGCCATGCATTCCATCTTTCATTAAGAAAACTCCATGAAACCTTGTGTATTCCTTAGCATTAATGCATGTCCATTCCATATAGGAATCGAGACCGAGGAGATCCCACCAGGCCAGCAAGGAGATGAAGTGCACTTTAGTGAAGACGCTAACTACGATCACACCCAAGGCAAGCCCCGGTGCATAACCCATTTTATCATTCGAGTCCTTTTACTTTATCACAAGTAGGAGTATTGTATTGTGCATTAAGTGTAGGACTTGGATGAAACACACTTGCATACTCCAGCAATGACCTATGATTAGTATGTTAGTAAGTCTTTCCGTTAGCAATGCTATGCTTAAACTAGTGGAGTCAACGGTAGGTTATAGATTCAACTATGGTTCAATTGGTTGATGAACTTGATAAAATGGAGCACCTATCATTGCAACTCCGCGAATAAGTATTGAACCGTACCAAGTGCATACCTTTAATATGGGAATTGGTAAACCTAGTAACTTGGGCGCCGTATTGTTGGACAGCATGGTGGTTGCACGGGTTTGAGGACCGCTAGAGAGTGCATGGGTTAAGCCTCGGATACGAAGTAATGTATCACGGGGAGAACGTGTACTCGGGATCGATGGCCCCGGATCGACTTTATAGCAATCTTGTGAACGGTGGCCATACGTGTTCTTAAGTGATGCGTATGTCGTGTATTTGGGTTTTCCCTGCAGTATGTAAATCAATTTGAATTACCGTCCCTCGCGGTTATGAGTACCTCTTGTTCGAGCAGCGGCAATGATATGTTAAGTAGTAAAGTTGTGGCTATGTTTCTGAAATTTACTTATGCTATGGATACACAATGCTATGATGTATTGCTCTTTAGCTACATTCATGTCTTAGCGGCTAGCTAGACTCACCGTAGTTGTGTTCTATGATAAGCAAAGTAAAATCTTGTTTAAGGAAATTGAAAGTGCAGCATAGAACTAATAGGAGCTTTTTATGCAACTATCAAATAAACCCGGTCAGCCCCCTGCATACTAGGAGTCGATTTTAGTAAACCGGTTGACGGGTAAGTCTTGCGGAGTATATTAGATACTCAGGTTTTGCGTTGATGTTGTTTTCAGCTTTTCCTCAACGCGACCTATTGTGATTGTTGTAATAAGGTTGTGTGGGAAGGTGAGGAGCCTCAGAACTAGACCATCGAATGGGTCCCCAGTTCCCCTAATTGTGATGAGTGAGCCATCGCCATAGGGCTGACATGGTTCACGTAGGACTTAACGTCGTGTTTTGTCGTTTCACCGCTTCCACAAATTTATGTAACATGTACTAAGGACATGTATTGTATCAGATCTGAACTTAATTATATTCTACCTCTGAACTTGTAATATGATGCACCTAATTGATGTATCTTTGTAAATGATGAATGTTCATGTGTGAATGCTATGTATGGTTACTTCGTTAACCATCTCCCGAGACGATCCTGTGCGACATACTCTACTCTTTGGAGTAGGGTTGTCACACTTTTTGGCTTCCATTTCTGAGATTTAATTTTTCTGAGCATGAGTTTTTATAAAAAACATCAAAAATATTTGTTAAAACATTTCTGGAGCCAGTAGGCCGAGGCCTGGCCCTGGTGGGACCCACCAGGAGTCAGCCGACCTGCCCTGGTCGACCGACCTGGACTAGCCATTGGCTAGGCCCCACTTTGGCCAACGGCTAGTTGGTGCTACCTTGTTACAATTTTCGGCTGTTACCACTTCTAGTATAAAACCTGGTGGCCGGGAGGGGAGTGTTTCACATATTTGCTCATTCTTTCACTCTCCCACTTTGCTCCAAAGCTCTTGCTCACTTTGCTCTAAAATTCTTGCCTCAAGAACACCCAAAAATAGTCTTGTTTCTATTTTGTTTTGATTTTCTTATTTGATTTTGCAAGTTGCCCTCATCTTTGTGGCCGTATTCGACTCTGTGTTTTGATTTGCACTAACCAATAACCCGTTCTCGAGTCCGTTCCCGTGTTTTGGTTTTCACGTGTTTGCAGCCATGAAGAAAGCGGGAGCACTATTCTGAAAAGCTAAGAAGGCCATGGGCTCAAGCTCAAGTCGCTCTCATAAGTCCTCGAGCTCCATCCCATCCGTCGATTCCCCGTCAAGTCGGAACCAAGCTCAACCAATGTAGGAAAGTGATGACGAACTTCCTCCACCAACCCTCGTCTCTGACTCACAACTTGACTTACAAGAAGCTTGAGAAGAGCAAGCGTACAATCTCCTACGACATCGAGCTTTCAACCACACAAGGGCTTTCGACGCGGACCTTCTAGCCCGCATAGGTATGGACGCTGAATTCAATGAAATATGGCATGCTGTAGTGATAAGAACATCACACCTATGGATACACACAGCACTCCTCCAACTAAGATGAAAGTTCATGTGCATCACTTGAATTTATAGGTGACTTCGTTTCTAATGTTTTGTTTATGTGATTTTGGGAATAGATTGCGACCTAATGATTTAATTATTGTTAGGAACCATGGAGATGATGATGATATAGCTGAGGAGGTGATTGGAGGCATGATGGGCCATCAAGGACGTCCAAGCCAAGGTGA
This sequence comes from Eleusine coracana subsp. coracana, assembly GCA_032690845.1. Lineage (NCBI taxonomy): Eukaryota > Viridiplantae > Streptophyta > Magnoliopsida > Poales > Poaceae > Eleusine > Eleusine coracana. Next base: position 66,500,440 of record CM064420.1, read on the forward strand.
AAACCCAATCCAAAAGCGACTTCGAGTTTGTTTTGGGGCCCAGGACCAGTCTGCACTAAAACGGACGCCCAGGATGCATACGGACTCGGATTTGGACGTTCTATATATGAATGGAAAGATAACGAAAAGTTCTTTCCAATCCAAGTGGTCCAATATCAAAATTCATCACGAGCCGTTGGCAATCGTCAAAACAAGTCGATGTCCAGAATCTGTCCTGGTGCTGTGACTCCGTAATCGGCCTTTATGCCATGTATCGAGTTGAGCCTACTTAGGGTTTCGTCCAGAGGGTCATGCACGATCCTAGGGTCTTCATATACAGCCGCCGCCTCTTCATTAGGGCTTGGGTTTTGCTTAGATTATTCTGTTCATAACAGTTTCGCCGTCATCACGGTTTATGAGACCCCAACTTCGTGAGATTCATAATACATCTGCAATTGTGTTGCCTTCTTCTTTGTTCTTGCTTGTGTTCTTAATTCATAGGCAGGGATTAGCCTTCTCGGCGAGGTCAATCGTTTTAGGACGGTTGATAACCAGAGGAGACGTCGTGTTGCGATTGCGGGTTTTAGAACGTGCTGTTCTAAAGCCGGATCGATTTGTGTGTCGCCTCCGACCAAATCAACATATCCAGAACCTTTCGGAAGATCGGGAACCCTTGTCCACATCAAGTGGTATCAGAGCTTCAGGTACACCGTTAGGTTCACCCTTGTCCTTGTTATTTTGTTCAATCCTAGAGTCCAGAAAATTTTCCTACAAAAATATTTGTTCGTCGTATTTCCGCTGTCCTACAACCCCTTGTGCCGTGCAATTTTTAGTTTAGATTGCTTCTCTGAATTTTAGTCCCTACAAGGTCATTGTGTTGCTGGTCTAGTGCTTGTTCTTTGGTCTTGTTTGAGTTGTGCTTGTCCTTGTTCATAGAATCAAGAGAGAAAAAATCAGTTTGTTGCACACATTGAGAGAATAGTAGTGCTGGAACTATGCACTAAATACTTATTCAACGTCTAGCCTTGTACTTTTTGTGTCAAAATATAGAGATAAAAGTGCATGTTCAAGTGATATGTTGAGAGTTTTGGAGCAATAAATTATCTATCTTTGTGTTCATATTTGGATCATAATTTTCCCTTGTGCTAGAATTTTTTTCCTTTCGCTTTCTAGCACTAATACCTTGCTGCAGTTTTGATTCACAAGAAAAGGAAAGAAAAAGGCAAAAGTGAACAAGAGAAAAAGCCATACAAAAAAGAGAAGTAGAAAAAGGCAAAGATAAAAATTCAGAATTGCTTGCAGCCTTTGCGTCCTTTGTTAAGTCATTTGCTTGCTTGCTTGAACTAGGTCCGAGACAAGTTTAGGCCGGTGACATAGACTAGCTTGGGACTATTATTCAGTTTTGCAATTTTTGAATTGAGATTTTGCTAATCCTTGCTACCTAATATTGCCTATCCAAGCTCCATATATATCCTTCTAAATAGGCACAAATTTTTGACTCTCGCAATCGTGAGTTCACACTCTCCAAGGTATCCTTTGCTTGTTGTAATTAAGAACTTTGTAAGGGCTTGGTGAGATGCTTCCATTTTCTTGTTGAGAGTTTCCACCGTTATTACATAGTAGTGATAGGAAATTATACTCTTGTGTGTTTTCTTGGTTGCTACTAACAATGACAGGTTCCAATACTCATGGGAATGAATTGATGGCATATCATGATGATACGAGTGTTGTAGCACAACGAGTGTTCAGTTCTCAAATGGAGAAGGTAGAGCAAAATCAATTGAATAATTTATTCCAGACTCACTTTGTTGTGCAGGATCAACGTTGTCGTGTCATCATTGATGGAGAGAGTAGCCACAACATCGCAAGCTTGGAGTTGGTCGAGAAGCTTGGCTTGACCACACAGCCACACCCATGTCCATACTACATCTAATGCATAAATTCTTGTGGTAAGATATAGGTAGATCAAATTGCACGCATTGAATTTTTTTATTGGTTCTTACAAGGATAGTGCAGAATTTGATATAGTACCTATGCAAGCATGTCATTTGTTATTAGGTAAACCTTGGATTTCTACAAATAATGTTTCACACAATGCCATTGCTAATAGCTACTCATTTAAATACAATGGTAGAAGGGTTACTCTTAAACCTATGACTGTTGCTGAAATTTTAGAAGAGGATCAACAAAGATTTGAGAAAAGAAAGAATGAACCATTTAGGATAGAATGGGTTATTTCAAATGTTGCAACACTTCCATCAAAATTTGAATTACTAGAGGATGAACATATTTCTTTGCCTCTTATTGCAACTAATACATTTCAACATCTACATAACTAAGATGATAGTGGGAAAGATAAAGAACATGTTGTTGCTTCAGGTAAAAGCTTTCTAGATGTGATGAATTGTTCCAATAATCTTGCTATATTAGAACTTTATGATGATGTTCCTTTGTTACAAGTTGATTTATCTATTGAGTTGTCATAAGAGTGAGGATGATGTTCATACTACTAGCCATTTTTTCAAAGATGTTATTCAGTTGTATGACATGCCTTCTACTGTAGTTTCACATTGTGATAACAAATTTTATAATGAATATAAATATGAGTTGCATCCCAAGTTTGGGAATAGTTTTACAATGAATATTTCAGATTTGAGACCATACATGGGTGAAAGAGATGAGCTCGAGTCGAGGACGACTCTGATTCAAAAGGGGGAGAATAATGAGGACATCACACATATGGATATACACAACACTCCTCCAATTAGGATGAAAGTTCATGCGCATCACCTGAATTTACATGTGAGTTCATTTCTAATATTTTGTTTATGTGGTTTTGAGAATAGATTGCTACCTAATGAATTAATTGTTGTTAGGAATCATGGAGATGATGATGAGATAGATGGGGAGGGGGCATAATGGGCCAGCAAGGACGTCCAAGCCAAGGTGGAGGCCCAATCAAAACCGATTTCGAGTCTGTTTTGGAGCCTAGGACCAGTCTGCACTAAAACGGACGCCCGGGACACATACGGACTCGGATTTGGATGTTCTATATATGCACGGAAAGATAACAAAAAAAAATTTCTAACCCAACTGGTCCCATGTCAAAATTCATCTTGAGCCGTCGGCAATCATTGAAACAAGTCGACTTCCAGAATCTGTCCTGGTGATGCGACACCGTCATCGGTCTTTGGGCCATGTATCGAGTTGAGCCCACTTAGGGCTGCATCTAGGGGGTCTTGCACAACCCTAGGGTCCTCATATACAGCCATCGCCTCTTCATTAGGGTTTGAGTTTTGCTTAGATTATTCTGTTAAGAACAGTTTTGCTGTTTGATCGGTTTGTGAGACCCCAACTTGTGAGATTCATCGTATACTTGCAAATTTGGTTGCATTCTTCTTTGTTCTTACTTGTGCTCTTGATTTGCAGGCAAGGATAAGCCTTCTCGGTGAGGTCAATCATTCTTGAATGGTTGATAACTAGAGGAGACGTTGTGCTGTGATTGCGGGGTTCAGAACGTGTTGTTCGGAAGCCGGATCGATTTGTGTATCGCCTCCACCTTAATCAGGATTATCAGAACCTATCGGAAGATCGGGAACCCTTGTCCACATCAGGTATCAACTAATAATCAGACTGAATATAGAGTTGTGCTTAAGGGGTTGCAGATGATGAAAGAAGCTGGAGTCGATTGCGTCGAAATCATAGGAGATTCATTATTGGTGCTCGGGCAACTTGCAGAAGAATTTGAATGCAAGGATGATGTGTTAAGACTATTCATGCCCAGTGTTAAAGTATATTGCAACACTTTAAAACAGTAAGATTCAAGCATGTCCCAAGAGAGTAGAATATGGAGACAAATGATCTGGCACAAAAGGCATTGGGTTATCAATTGAATGATGGTGAGGTTATTGTTCATATAGCTTATATCGATGACGAAGATTAGAGATTTGGGATTATTCAGTTTCTTAGAGATCCAACTCAACGAGTGTCTCAGAAGATTCGGTACATGGCTTTGAGATATGTTTTATTAGAAGAAAAACTTTATTATCAAACGATTGATTGTGTACTATTGAGATGTTTGAATCAAGAAGAGGCCAAAGTTGTTATGTGTGAATTTCACGAAGGTATATGTGGTACACATCAATCGTCTCATAAGATGAGGTGGTTGTTAAATAGGTATGGATACTATTGGCCGACTATGCTGGAAGATTGCTTCAAATATTATAAAGGATGTCAGGATTGTCAGAAGTTTGGGGTGATACAGAGAGCACTAGCATCAGCTATGAATCCAATCATTAAGTCGTGGCCTTTTAGAGGTTGGGGTATGGATATGATTGGCCAAATATATCTAGCATCAAGCAAAGGTCATAAATATATTCTGGCAGCTACAGATTACTTCACAAAGTGGGTCAAAGCAGTGCCTATGAAGAATGTTACTACTAGTGATATGATCAACTTTGTGAAGGAACATATTATTTATCGATTTGGTGTGCCACAGACTATTACCACTGACTAGGGTTTTGTGTTTACTTGAGAAGAGTTTTAAAGCTTTGCTGATAGTATGGGAATCAGGCTTTTGAATTCATCACCGTATTACACTCAAGCCAATGGTCAAGCAGAAGCATCCAACAAGAGTTTGATTAAGTTGATTAAGAGGAAGATAGATGAACAACCTAAGAAGTGGCATAAGACATTGGCTGAATCTTTATGGGCATACAGGATGGCTTGTCATGGATCAATTAAAGTGCCACCTTATCAGCTGATTTATGGGCATGAGGCAGTTTTACCGTGGGAGACGAATCTGGGGTCCAGAAGGATGGAGATGCAAGATCATTTATCAACCGATGATTATAGGCAAGTTATGTTAGATGAATTAGAAGATGTCGTACAACATCGGATGAACACCCTAGAAAAGATTCAAGAAAATAAGGCCCGTGTGTCTAGGTTTTATAATAAAAAGGTGGTGCCCAAAATTTTTTCGGAGGGAGACCTTGTCTAGCAGTTAATCATGCCTATCGACTCTAGAGATAGTCATTTTGGAAAATGGTCACCAACTTGGGAAGGTCCATTCAAAGTGAGCCGATGTGCACTTGGCAATGCATATTTCCTACAAGGATTGGATGGTGAAGAGTTCGGGAGAGCGATTAATGGTAAATATTTGAAATGATATCATCCGAGTGTTTGAATTCATTCATGATTTCGTTGTTAATCGATAGCCGATATTTTTGAGTATCACGCTTGAGTGATAAGAGCCGATGGTGATACATTGACTTAAGATGGCCGATATTTAAATATCGCCCTTAGCAGAAAAAAATATATCATCACTTGGCATAAAGTATAGATAATATATATTCATTCAATGATGATAGGAAAAGTTATAGATGACCATCAGTACAAGGTGAAGATGAGTTGAGTACTCGCAGGTAATCGATTTCTAAAGAGACCTATTCTCCTATTACAGCTAAGCGATGAAGATGTAATCATTACTATCCCAAGTACAAGAAAAAGAGCGCATGATTAAGAAAAAAGGTACTTCAGCAGCTTCCTCTTCTTCCCCGGAAGAATAGCACTGTCATCAGACTTTACACGACGGACAAGGGAAAGAGAGGGTTGCCTCGCTGATGCCATTCTTCATGATTGGATCGCCCAAAGGCAACTAGTAAGTTGATTTCTGGCGCAACGGCGGCTATGAATTTTGGATTGAAAGGATCACTTTGAGGATTGAAGAGGCAAAGAGTATTCGCCATGATGAACTTAGCAGATTTAGAGATAGGTGGTATTTTTCTATCAGAGCTTTCAGAAGAAGACCAATGGTTGAAGGTGATGGAGGAGGGAAGCCTATGGGGTTATTTTGTCTTTTCTAACTATTAGCTTAAATTTTATTAGAAACCTAGTCGGTTTAGGAGTCCTGTCCGACTCGGGTCAGAACCTCTTGCATGAGGTTATAAATATGTAATAGGATCTGTACAAAAAAATAACACTTTCATTCAATACAATTCAGTGCATCGCCAACCTTTCCTACTCGACGACACCCTCGTCTCGCGTGGGCTGCATCGGCTTCGATCTCGGCGAGAGACTTGGAATAATCACCCTCGATAATTCTATCAATCTCAACTAGTACTTTCTCATTAATTGGATATTCTAGTTTCTATCGTTAGAATTGCTAGTTATCCGGTAATTAGATATGTTTGATGCTTGTTTTATCGACTCTGATTGCAATACTGTCTTGGTTGAAGCCAATCTATTGTAATCTTGGTAGGTTTTATAGGTATTATTTAGATCTGTTATTCGAGTCACTCTATCAGTTTTATCTATAAACAGATTAAATCTAGCTTTGTTTGTCGTGTTTGAACACTGTCTTGATTAAGTTTAATCTATTCAAATCAGTGAGGCTGCATCGATTCTGATCTCTTGTTGGGTCGATGGGGTTAGATCTAGTCTATTTATAAGTAAAGTCAATAGGGTTCTATCGGGACATTTAGCCGATAGGTTACCACAGTTCAATCGACTTTTCTGGTGCTGAATTGATTATATCATTCACTTTGATAGTCGTTTGCCCCCTTGTTTGAAATAGGTTAGATCTATAATTTATGAGCACATTTACAATACCAGCTAATCAGATCTATCGACTTAACAATATCGACAAAGCAAGTTTGTGCACATTTACTGTACAAATATCAACTCAGCTCTATCGACTTTGGTCTTTTTCATTTACTTGGCCAGTCGCTTAACGAATACTGTAGGCTTGTCGACTCTGGCCGGTCAACTCAGTTCTTCATCGGCATATATGATTTAACACTATTTATTGAATTTGATTTTGCCGATGAGTCAATTTAATCAGCCAATTAGTTTAATTTATTTTTTCTTATTTATTCACGTAATAATATCGGCTGATCTCATAAACAGTGATACGACTTTCTTCATCGGCTTGTCCTGGGCTGGTGACCCTGTTGGCACTTCCCAAGTGCTCCTTTTATCTGTGAATATTACCCCAATTAGAGCATAATTGATACTAATTTAGGCCATTTACCTATGATATTATCTATATATTTGTATATGCGTTGTTTTGGAGCTTTATTGCAGAAATTGGTAAAATTTGTGATTTAAGTGATGCTGGAGAGGACAGGAATCCAGAACTGACGAAAAGCACTGAAGAAGCCCAGTGCGCCGATCGGCGCAGTCCATAAGCTGATCGACGCAAGGATGTTTTGGCCCACAGAAGTGACCGAGGCCCATTCCACATGTGTATGGAAGTTCATCTGCATAAGACACTTGAAGATATTTGCATAAAAGATTTATGGAACTTCAAGATCTCGACATGCAGTACAAGACTTTATCTCGAAGGAAAAGGCCCACATGGTAGCTATGGAAGACAGAGGAATTGACTCGGAGAATAAACCAGAGAAGACACGGCTTGCACCGATCGGCGCAACCGCCTTATTTGCTAGAAACCGAGTCCTTTATGAGTAGAACCTCTATAAATACTTGTAAACCCTGGCCGAAGCAGACAGAGGCGATAGAGGGACAACAGATCCGTGAGTTAGAGCCACCGGGGCTTGCCTCGTTAGAATAGATCTCTAGTTGAGTTTCAAGAACTATTGGTGTTAAGCATTGATCCGTCAAGGTAGGCCATCTCGACGGGGATGAATCTTACTCTATGTATCTCAAGGATGATTGAATATGTTCATCTTGGTTTTGGTGATTTGTCTATCTTGATTCTATGATTATGCATGTGCTTATTTCAATTGCTTAATTCTAGGCTAAGTAAGTAGATATTATCTTGATCGTGGTAATCAGGATAGTATTCGGACATTGTATTGATTATGGTTGCTTGATGATGCTAGTAGTGTTGTTTAGTGGAGACAACACTAAGCCTGCGTAGCACTATTGGATAGTTGAGTAGGGTAAGATACTCGCGTGATTAAGGGTTTCCTCTTGGCAGCGATAAATCGGGAGCCGCTCAGAAAGCAGGTGGTCTTATTCATTATAGGTTTTCATTGATCCATGTAATTACGCATTATGATGCTATTTAATTAGACTTTCTAGTTACAATCTCACTAGTAGATACTTGGCTACTCACATAACAGCATAGGCTTACAAGGCATCTGGCGCACTTTGGCTTAGATTCACTAGTGCGCCGATCGACTCAACCTATGCGCCGATCGGCGCAATGACAAATTTACTGTATGGTGCACCTTTGCGCTGGCCAGTCTCCCCTCATGCAACCTGAACTCGACAGTCGCTTTGATTAGATCTTTTACTGTTAACTTTGTTTAATTACCCCTAAGGTCTCAGTGGATTCGATAAACCTTGGAATACCCAATTCAAGGGAAAAAGTGCTACAATCGTACACCGTCCTCTTACGGTATATAAGTGGGTGCGTAGTTACGACCAACAAGCTACTATTTTCTGGTGCCGTTGCTGGGGACCATAGCAGGTTTTTAAACATTTTTTGATGTATTAGTGTCTAGTCATTGTGCTTAATTTTACTCGTATCTTTAGTATATATATTCTGTTAAGTGAAACTAACAAGTATGGACGGTCCTAAGTCAAATAAACCCTCTAATTACACCGATAATCCAGAAAGACTCTTTCACAAGAAGAGAACAATGGAGAAGAGAAGCAAGTCACTTGGAGATTTAGCTAGAGAAGCAGTCCACGTCACCCCTCAAGCACTATTCACAATAGAAGCCACAGTTCAAGATCAAGAAGAAGAGGAGATGACAGAGGTACCCATGGTTAATCGTCTCAAGCCTCAGTTGACTAATGTTGTCAAGACAAATTTCCAAGAAGTTCAAGATTAACTTCCGTATCAATTGGAGAGATATGTCAGAATAGTGGTGCAACAACCGTTCACAGATTCAGAAGATCCCAATCATTACTTGCAACACTTTCTTGAGGTTTGTAGTACATTCAAGATAACGGGATTGATCGGAGATCAAGCACGTGTGCGGCTGTTCCCCTTCTCTCTAGTTGGACGCCCCAAGCAATGGTACAATGGATTGGGAAACCCAGTAAAGACGGTGTAGGACATGTTAACAGCTGAATTCTTGGCCAAATACTTCCCTCCTGGTAAGACTCAAGCTTTGAAGAATAAGATTCTTGGATTTACACAGAATGTTGATGAGAGCATTGGAGAAGAATGGGAGAGATACAATGAATATATGGATGCATGCCCTCATCATGGTCTGACGGTTGGAGAAGTTGTTGAGAAGTTCTACACAGGATTGAATTTTCTATCTTGTCAACACTTGGATGCTTCAGCTACAGGTTCATTCATGTCAAAAACTCCCACCCAAGCTAAGGATTTGATCAAGTTGCTAGTTGAAAATCAATCGTGGAATGGTGAGAGAAGTTCAAGGAATCTGCAACCTTCAAAAGGAGTGGCGACGAGTGTTGATGGCCACTAAGTGCTCATTTTAGTCGTCACATATCTCGGTAAATAACGGAGAACTAACATGATCACCACATATAATGTTTCAAAATAATGTAGTTCCACTTGTCCTTGGAGTTTACTTAGTGCAGGAGGAATCATCAATAATATGAGGTGCATCAAGGGGTAAAAGTGGCAAAGGATAATCAAAGAATAATTCCTCACCTTGCCACATGGAGAAATAAGCCCACAAGACAAATACCTGACGAAATCTCCACGGAAGAACCCCACCAACAAGATCTGGAGGCCCACACTCACCAACCGACCAAGACCCAAGACCAGAGGCGCCACCCACTAGTCGGCTGACCTCCCTGGTCAGCCGACCCTGTGGTCGGCCCACTAGCCCACCTCCCTGGACCTACCATAATTCTACGCGCCTGGAACCGCCTCAGGACCCCTATAAAAGGAGGGGTAAACCCCCCTCACACACAACACACACCACACACCAATTTACACATACTCCTCTTGTATTAGTAGTCCAAGGCAGTGGGAAATAGGCTAGAATAGCTCTCTTAGAGTTCCCAAGTCCCATTGGAGAGTTGGAGCTAGCTACTCCTCCCCTTCTTTGTAAGACGTTATTCCTTTTCAATAGAATTATCTTCCTCTTATGAATACCTTTATCATGTTCATGAAGTCTTGTTCATACAAGTATCCTTGTTCTTGCTTAGTAGTATACATGCTAGGGTTTATCGTATTGCCTCTTAGTGCAAGGTTCACATCCCATTTGGGTGCTCTAGTTGGATATTCTAGACCGACTAGAGTTCTATTCAATGACATAGACATGGTGTCTAGGTTTGCGAGTAGCGTCGAATGTTGTGTGTCCGACGGACGAGAGGGGGCCGCGTGGGTAGTGACAGCCCCGTCCGGTATTAGCATCCCTCCACGTTTGGCCACATTCGTAGGGCTCTTGGCGGGAGTCACCTGTGTAACAGGTGTAAGCCCGTGCTCCCTTCGTATCTTGTTAGCGTGATCGGTAACCTTAGTACGTGTATATTATGTGCATAAACATAGGATAGGCCAACATGAGTAGGAAGTATAATAGGAACTAGATTTGTTCTTAGTCTTTTGTTTACTAGCCTTGCTACTAGTACAATTGTGAGGTAAAACATTATGTGTGTGTGTCAACTACCCAAATATCTTTATCTATCCTTACCCCTGTGATTTACTATTGTCTATTCACTCATGATCCATATAACCTATGAACATATTTAGTAACCTACACTTGGTACTTGCCTTCCCTTGGGAAAATATAAATGACAACCTTCGGGAATACTCTAAGGTGAAATATTACAACGGTATACTCCGTGCGCTTGCGGATTATTCTATAATATTGTGGAGATACCTATACCACGTTGGTTGGTATTACTGTTAAGGGAACCTAGTGATGACGTTCAGGAATGCCACAAGCATTTCTAGCACCATTGCCATGGATAACTTTCAATGATGCTAAGCAACGCCAACAAAGAGTGTGATTGAGAGGACTCATGAAGACTTGATTATAGATCGCCTCGACGCTATTCAAAGGAGGTTGGATACTAATCTTCATATCCCTAAGGAAGAGCCACTCAAGCTAGCAGAATCACACTCCACTTGTGGTGAGTATGGAGAATTTGGTCATGTACAGAAAGATTGCCCTGAGGAGATGAAGATGCTAGAATATATGAAGAATAGTAGATGGAAGCCCCAATATCAGCAGCAAAGGAGTTCTTTCTCTCCTAGTTCGTCCATGCAAAATTCTATCCCACTTCATCTCCAATGTCATAAGTTCTTCCAAGCTCAAGAGAAGATCAACAAGGACAATCAAGCTAAATTCAAGGAGATTGATCATGTCTTTGAGGGAATTAATGACAAGGTGATAGAAATTGGGAGCTCTAATGAGCAGATTTTGAAGCATACCAAGATATTGGAGCAACAGATGGGACAGTTATCGGAAGCCATTCAAGGCAACAATGGGGCTATTTCTGGCAATACAAAGTCTGCAGAGCAGTTGAAGGCAATAGCTACAAGGTCAGGAAAACAAACAAAAGATCTAGAGCACCCTGCAGGAGCAAAGAGGCCCCGCGCCGATCGGCGCATACCTGGCGCCGATCGGCGCGACAGTCCTGACGGCACCGATCGGCTCCCTAAAAGCACTGATTGGCGCGAGGAGGATGTTGACCTCCCTGGTCTGAAAATGGGCATGGAGACAGAGGAGCATGGCCCTACCACGTTCCTGGATACTCAACTGCTGACAAAGACAAAAAGAGCATGGCAACACGACGAGCAATTTGCAAGGTTCGTCGATATTATGAAGAAGCTTTACATCAATGTCCCTTTTGTTGATGCTATTCAAGTACCCACATATGCCATGTACATTAAGGACATGATGCAAAACAAGAAGTCTCTAGTTTCTGAGAAGGTTGTGAAGGTTACTAAGGAGCTTACGACGGCAATCAATGACGTTGCACTTGAGAAGAAACTCAACCCTGGATCACCAAGCATCAAATGCATGATTGGACAAGGATATTTGATAGGTGCTTGTGCGATCTTGGAGCAAGTGTAAGTGTTATGCCCCGTCATATATTCACAAGTCTCAATTTGCCTGAATTGGAGCCTACTGGTATGTGTTTGGAGTTACCCAATCAATCGGTACGCTTCCTTGATGGAATTGCTGAGGATGTGCCTGTTCAAATTGGAGATCACATCATCCCTGTTGATTTTATTGTGCTTGATATGGATAAGAGGATGAGGACCCCATTGATCTTAGGCAGACCCTTCTTGAGGACAGCAAGAGCAAGTATTGATGTTGGGAGTGGTGAGATAGATATAAGTGTGACTCTTTACTCTTTCAAGTTTTGCCCAAAGGTAGAAGAGTGTCGTACTGTTGAGGAAGTGAAGAGATACAAGACACCATGGCAAAGTGGCATCGAGAGTAATTGGAGGGGATGTATGGATAGGTCATCCAAGCTACATGAATCATGGAGATAAGAGTAATTGGAGGATTGATTGTTTGCGGGGAGGTCAAGCTCTTTGACCTCTAAATAACTAGAACGCTCTTGGGAGGCAACCCAATGATCAGGGGATTTAGAAGTTGTTTAGTGCTTACGGGAGGGCAACCCATTTCACCTAATTAATTAGTGCTGACCGGGAGGGCAACCCAGTGTTTTTTAATATGCTTGATTATAATAAAGGCAATCTCCCAAATAAAAGAAATAGAAAAAGTGTGTGCTTAATTCTTGTGTGCTCTTGTGTTGTCTCTTTATTTGTGCAAAACTATGTATATACATACTATAGACTAAAAATGCAGGAACAAAATAAAAAAGACCAAAAATAGGAAGGAAAAGTGCTTGCGCTGATCGGCGTATTATTGCCCAGGTCAGGACAAAAGGCTGACGACGCCCAAAATTGAAGAGGTGCTAAGAATCAACCAGCACAACGATTTTCAGAGACAGAGCTATTTTCAAGAAAATCTTTTTGAATTAATTTTTTTGTGCAAAATGGTTGCTAAATGACGCAGGAAAGGATGAAGAGCAACATCTAGCGAAGAAGCGAGGGGCCAGGAGCAAGAATGAACGTCGTGCCGATCAGCGCGAGTCAGCGCCATTCGACGCGGTCACCAGATAGGCTCCACTACGTATATCAATACTACAGGAACATTGGGAAAAGTGGAAAATTAGGTGAAAGAGATGAACACGAGGCATTAGCATCAGAGCCGGACTAAAAGACGAGGTGTAAGGGACTTGCGCCATTCGACACCCTACTACGCCGATTGGCGCAGGTACCCATGCGGTTCCCAAATGGGCGACAAAGACGGCAGGCATTGATTTTGAAGAACAAGTATGATTGCTATGTAGGTGTGCGGTGTAGAAGAGACACGGAATTGACCAAAAGCTGAAAAAGAGATGGCGCCCTGATTGGTGCGGGCCCACGTCGATCGGCGTAGTCAACAAGATATCAGGATTCCATGTTGTTCCCCTGCCAACCAACATGATGTACCGGGAAGCGACATAAAGGACGAGAATCAAGCGCCACAGTTGTTAGAGCATCCAAAATTTCAATTGTGTCAAACGGCGCACCTTCGCGTCGATCGGCGCGCTCTCAAATTTTGAAATTTCATGACGGGTCCTTCTCCTGGAAGTTTCCCACATTATAAAAGGGAGGCCAGGCGCCCCCAGTTCATCACACCATCCTGGTAATCTCTCCACCTTCCCCACTACCCACAATCTCGCACACGTTTCGCATTCCTCGCAGGTGGATCATCTCCGCTCCTCCGTCGGCAAGATGGGCAAGAGGCTGCGCTAGGGAAGCAGTTCCGGCAGCAGCGGCGAGTCGAGCAGTGACTCCTCAGCGAGGGGGAGCTCCGGCGCTCACGATGACATGTCAGTGGGTGATGCATCCACCGGCTCGGCGGCGACGGCCCACGAGACCCACACCCACCACTCTGTCCCCGACGCACCCCTTCCAATGGGGCGTGCTACAAGGAGCCAAACGGCGGCAAGCTATGGGGTTCCCAGATCACCACCACCGCCGGCATTCATGCTGCACACGGTGGAGGAGGACTTCACCCTCCTGAGCATAGAGGAATAGTAGCACTACCTCGCGGTGAGGGGAAGGTTCATCCCCAACTTCGACTTGGACGAGACCTTCCTCATCACGATCGGCATGTGGGAGAACATAGGGAGGATGCTCAACAATCTCGGCTGGATGGACTTCCACCTCCTTCCCATGGACTACAACCTCAACGTCATCACCAAGGTTGCCTCTATGATGAGGCTTGGCACCGACGAAGTCGGCAACGAGGCCGTCAACTTTTGCGTCCGTGACATCAGCTACACGGTGACCATGGAGACGGCGGCTTTAGCCTTCGGCTTTGATGCCGACGCTGACATCGCTGGCATCTTGGGATGTGAGGAGTTGGATTCTTTTTGGAGGCGGCTCTCGTTCATGGAGGAGATGAAGCGCAGCAACATCCGCAACCCGACCATTCAAGTCTTCCACCAGTGATTGGCGGCGCGCACAGGCGACAAGGTCGACTCCAGCAACATCACCGATGCGCACTTGCGGTGGCTCTACAACGCCATCATGAGTCCGTCTCAATGCAACCCCATGTTGGTGATGGTGCGGGGTTGACTCGACAAGAGGGGCAAGGCGAGCAAGAAGTTGGCCTTCGGGGCCTATCTTTAATGCCTAGCAGCCCTCGTCTATGACAGCGACAGACCAGGAGGGCGCAACAACAAGTGGGAGTGCGCAATGGAGATCGGCGATAATATGACTCGTGGTAATATTGTCACGGGAAGTGTTCGTGCCGGCTTCCATGTCGGCGGCACCAACGTAAGGCTCCCATGTGTGGAACTAGGGGTTTTCCTCCATCGCAAGCTGGAGGGAGGAAATTGGCTTGAGGAAGGTCTCCTGGAGGGGGGCTGAGTTCTCAAGGACCACCGTGGGCAGATTCGACAACCGGCGACATCTACAACAGTCGGCGGCGAGTGGGACTCCTGGAATTCATGCCAGGAGCCTCAGCAGTACCAGCCAGGGTGGAGCGATGCAGCGGGCAGTTCACAGCCCTCTGCGTTGATCGGCGCTCCCCACTTCAGCGTGGGTATCGCCTACAGGTACCAAGGACGTGTACCCGTGGTGCCTCCTGTGCCCGGTGCAGACTTTTTTCTGCCCATGCAGGGGTACATCAACAACAACATGCACTACATCGAGCGCGTGGAGGATGCCACGTCCCAATGGAGAAACAACCACGAGGCGATGGTGGAGGAGTTTGAGCGACTCAAGGCACGGTGCTATGGCTCCGATCAGCCACCGTCTCCACCTCCGTTTTACTAGAGTGCCTAGGAGTTGGCACATGTATCGGTTTCCTGGTTTGTGTTTTCTCTTTTTTTTGCAATCTTTTTCTTTATTTGCTTATGTGTGTGTGAGCAGGTTGAGAAACCATGTATCGGGTGTGTTTACTTTCATGCAAGTGTGTTAGTAGTGGTTTTATTTTTATGCAAGTGTGTGTAAAAATCGTCACCATGTATTCGAGTCTCGATCTTAATATAATGGTGGCGGTTATACTCTTTTAGGAGAATTGAATTATTTATTTTTTCTTGAAAAGTGCTGATGTAGACCAAATAATGTTGAGCATTAAATAAAATTTCGATCTTACACTTAATGATTATTCGACAAATATGTCTTATGTGGAGCAATTTTGAGTACCCATGTGCTTTATTTGTATTGTCCAATTTATGATGATAACTTAGTACTAATCTTTTCATAGATAAATTTTCATGTTGTGAACTTTGGAATTTATTCTTTTCAAGATCTGTACCTACAAATGCCATATGTTCAGCAATTCTTATGAACCTTCAATTTATAGATAAACATTAAATTGATGGTTGAGTTCGATTAGGATTTAATTCTTTTTGGTATGAACTTTACTAAGATGGCAAATCTTTGTGTATCTTTTTCTAGCCTTGAATTACTCATGCAAAAATTCAGTTTTGCTAAGTATCCTACCATAAACCCAAAATATCTTGTTGAGTATCATTCCTTGATCACATCCTATATTTCTGGCTATATTTAATTCTTGAATAAATGTTGAAGCCAGACAAATCAAATACCAACAAATATTTGTAAATTCGGGTTGAGAGCCGATTGGCGCACCCTGAACCGATCGGCGCAGCAGAGAGCAAAATAAAAAAGGGAGAAACAAAAAGTGATAAAAACAGAAGAAAAAAAAGAGAAAGAGAAAAGCTCTGTTGTTTGCTAAGGGACTACCAAAATATTAAGTGTGGGGAGATGGTATATGACATGCTTATTCTTGAAATTCATTCTAATATAGCCATGAATCATTTCAACCATGTCCAATCTGATAATGGGAGTTCTTTTTCTTCCAAGATCAAATTTTTGCTATGCGCATGTCCACATATCCAAAGTGTGAGTCCTTTCTTAAATTTTTCTTTCTTAGTGGCCATCTTGATAAGTTTCTATAATTCCAACAAAGAATAATCTCCTAGCTTTACAATATATTGTTGATTTATGTTTGCAATCCTTGAATTACCTCACCTAGCTACTCATATAAGGCTTACACAAATATTATTTGATCATTATGATGTAGAATATAGGTTGAGTGATTTGAAAGATAAATGTTGTCTTCGATTATTTCGAAGATAGATTCTTTATGTTCACAACAATCTTTTAAGTGATTTACATGTGTGAAAAAGTTATAATTTGTGAGTTTGACATGATTTGTTGCTTTGGGGAGAAAACTTTAAGCTTTATGCCCATATTTGAACTATTTTGTTGAATACCAATATGAAATACACCACAATAGAACAATGATCAACATTATTTGATTTGAGATATCTTTTATGATTGAAAGAGTATGTTCTTTGATTTTTCTTTCTTTTACTTTACTCGGAACGAGCAAAGGTTTAAGTGTGGGGAACTGTTGGCACTTCCCAAGTGCCCCTTTTATATGTGAATATTACCCCAATTAGAGCATAATTGATACTAATTTAGGCCATTTACCTATAATATTGTCTATATATTTGTATATGCATTATTTTAGAGCTTTATTGCAAAAACAGGTAAAATTGGTGATTTAAATGATACTGGAGAGGATAGGAATCCAGAACCGACGAAAAGCACTAAAGAAGCCCAGTGCACCGATCGGCGCAGCCCATGAGCCGATCGGCACAAGGGTGTTTTGGCCCACATAAGTGACTGAGGCCCATTCCATATGTTTATGGAAGTTTATCTACGCAAGACACTTGAAGATATTTTCATAGAAGATTTATGGAACTTCAAGATCTCGACGTGCAGTACAAGACTTTATCTCGAAAAAAAAAGGCCCACATGGCAGCTGTAGAAGACAGAGGAACCGACTCGGAGAAGAAACCAGAGAAGACACGGCCTGCGCCGATCGGCGCAACCGCCTTATTTGCTAGAAACTGAGTTCTTTACGAGTAGAACCTCTATAAATACTTGTAAACCCTGGTCAAAGCGGACAGAGGGACAACAGATCCGTGTGTTAGAGCCACCGGGGCTTGCCCCATTAGAATAGATCTCTAGTTGAGTTTCAAGAACCATTGGTGTTAAGAGTTGATCCGTCAAGGTAGGCCATCTCGACAGAGATGAATCTTACTCTATGTATCTCAAGGATGATTGAATATGTTGATGATGGTTTTGGTGATTTGTGCTTATTCCAATTGCTTAGTTCTAGGCTAAGTAAGTAGATATTATCTTGATCGTGGTGATCAGGATAGTATTCGGATATTGTATTGATTATGGTTGCTTGATGATACTACTAGTATGGTTTAGCGGTGACAGCACTAAGCCTACGTAGCACTATTGGATAGTTGAGTAGGGTAAGATACTCGCGCGATTAAGGGTTTTCACTCGGCAGCGATAAATCGGGAGCCGCTCATAAAGCAAGGTGGTCTTATTCATTATAGGTTTTCATTGATCCATGTAATTACCCATTATGATGCTATTTAATTAGACTTTCTGGTTATGATCTCACTAGTAGATACTTGGCTACTCAATTAACAGCATAGGCTTCAAGGCATCTGACGCACTTTGGCTTTGATTCACTAGTGTGCTGATCGACTCAACCCCTACGCTGATCGGCGTAATGATAGATTTACTGTCTGACGCACTTTTGTACTGGCCAGTCTCCCCTCATGCAACACGAACTTGATAGTAGCTTTGATTAGATCTTTTACTGTTAACTTTGTTTAATTACCCCTAAGGTCCCAGTGGATTCAATAAACCATAGAATACTCAATTCAAGAGAAAAAGTGCTACAATCATACACCGTCCTCTTGCGGTATATAAGTGGGTGTGTAGTTACGATCAACAGACCCGCGTCATTTGACCATTCTGTTTCTTTGTCGATTTGTAGGGAAAATCGACTGGTATGTCCCGGCTTCTAGTATTGAGACTGCATTGGAGCTAAACAGATCTCCCAGGTCATGTGTGAAGATTTTCGAGTCAACAGATATGTATGAGTTCGGCTACTTGGCTCTATATCATATTGATCACGTAACAACCTAGCCAATTGTTCATGAACATGCTCATGAGAGTATTGTCCGGGTGGAGTTTGTACATTAGGGGCAATTGGCTGTGAGTTAAAGTTTAATAGTGATTAATACTTCGGTTTGGTAAAGCCGAAGCCATTGCACCACTAGATCCCACATTACTAGGTGTAACTAAAATTCCTCCAGTATTGACTGAATTAAGATAATTATGACCATCTTGATTATTATTATAAAGAGTACCAAAACTAGCAGAATTAGTACTCCAGTATTGGCTGAATTAAGATAATTACGACCATCTTGATTATTATTATAAAGAGTACCAAAACTAGTAGAATTAGTACTATCTCTTTGAGCACTAGGTTCAGCAATATCATGTTGTTCCTTATTAAATTCATCATTAACTCACAACATGGCAGAACGAACTTTACTATCTAAATTGCTCTCTAATCGACTATCAATACTACCATTAATTTGTTGCTGCAAACTATTAGCTATCCTAGCATTAACAGCCTGATCAACCTATGAGCAATATCTTCAGCAGACCAAGTAGTGAGAGGTGGACTGCTCTTGGTACTTACATTAGTAGTGTCGATGAAGGGTAGAACGGTTGTCTTGATTTGAGTCACCATGCCATGCTGATCCTTCTTGAAGCTTGAAAGAAACATATTCAACTCCTCATCATCACGAGTCTTCTTGAGCTTCAACTCCTCCTCTTCACGAGCCTTCTTGATCTTCAGCTCCTCCTGATCACCGACCTTCTTTCTTTCCTCAAACGACTTGCGAAGTTCTTCAGGTATATCATTTAATGAAGTTGTGATAACATTCTTCTCGCTAATGTCGAAACTCGTAATTGAGATAGATAAATTCGGCTTTGCAAAAACCTGAATTTCTCTTCCCCATCGGAGTCGCCAAAAAGTGTGTTGACGCTGAAAAGTGTCGTTAAACACGAGCACGCAAATGTGTAGCAACACGTGGCTGAGTCTACCAAAACCGGAGCCTCCGGTTTTCACGGGCTCACTGGAAAAAACAACGAACGCCTACCCGGGAGAGACCCCGTCGGGGCAAGCGCACTCTTGGGTTGTCCTAGCGTCGACTGGCCAGCTAGAACGCCTTCAAATATCATAGAGACCAAGAAGAACAACAATTAGGGTTGAGATTGGAATTTAGGGTAGAAAGCAAAAGAATAAAGGTAAAGGTGTAGATTGATTTGTTTTGATTGGGTATAGATGCCTCAATCGGCCGTTGCCCTTTGTATATAAAGGATTGGAGGTCTTGCCCCGTAAGAAACCGAGATTTACATGATTCACGTGAAGAAAACTAACTTTAACTCGATCTGGATCATGAAAACCGGACTCTCTGATTTATAAAACCGGACCACTGTCTGTGAGCATTTTCAAATGTCATAACTTCCTATCCGGACTCCAAAATAGGTGTTCCATATGTCCGTTTTGATCGTCTCGACAAGGGCTTCATCATGTAGACTTTAAATAAGTATTTTGGCTTGATCTTCATACCTTTTCATACACTTTGTTGTTTCTTGAGTGAAACGTAACCAAAATACTTAGGAAACATGCTCACAACCTACAAAACATGTCTAAATACCAAATATATAAAATAATCAACATTAGCCTTGATTTAGATAATTTTGACCATTATATATCTACCAAAATCAGATACTCCGATTTTGTAAACCGGACATTTCAGTTTTTCTAGAGTGTATATTTTGATCATCAACAAGCTCCAAGATGGATCTCATAGCACTAAGTATCGTATTTCACAAAAAGCCACAGCTCCACAATAAGAACAATCCAAATAGTATGCATACTCTACACCAATACAAAAGGTTATGGTTTGAGATTTTATTTTTGCAGCAGATTCAATGGTTCGCTAAGTAGAGGTTCACAGGTCACCATTTGCAGTTTGCTTTTTCAGGTTAAAGTTAATTCTAGAGCATTTGCTAAAGGAAAAGAAGATAGGAGCCTAGGATATTGTAGTAGCATCAAATCATTCTTTTATTATCTGTAGCATGTTTGTTTATGGATGTAGCATATTTGTTTATGGAAATACTTGACTGTGTCTTGACGATTCTTTTCTCTAGCATGTTCCATGAATTCTTTTGCTATGAATGGATAGCATGTTTATCAAAAATAAACACAACGTGAATTATTTGACATACCTGGGAATCAAACTAACAGTTTGCAAATCATTGGTTAGTAATTTCCTTTGAATCACTGTACCTTTGTGTTGTGTTAGCCTATTAACATTGTTTAATCATAAATGGAGTTTTTCTTTTCGCTAAAACAGTAGGAGATGCTAAGCTCCTACATGAAATTATTGCAAAAAATAAAGTACATACAGAAATCCGTGCATTTAAGACAATAAAACCAGAAAAAGAAAGACAAAAGATTCTAAAGTAACTAGATCAAGATGGATGTGAAATTCAGTTAATCTAAGCCTATATGCAATCTTTTATATGCTTAGAAGCTATGCAGTTGAAGATGAATTTGTCAACAAAACATATTTAGTGTTGTACCGACACTTCCATTCCTTAAAAAATAAGGTTGTTTTTCTATTTGCAGAGGTGCCATGTAGTTGTGTTGTAGAACACAATAAATAGCCAAAAGTTATCATCAGGCTAGGTTACCCATGATCAGATTATATAGTATGAACACAATTTTAATATAAATATGTATTGTAAATTACACCCGTAGCAACACATGAGCATTACCCTAGTATTATATGTTATATAAGTTAACAGAACGCCTATTACCACTATCACCAAACTGCAAACTACATCAATCTAATCGAGATGCCTTCTAGGAAGCTTGGGTACATCATACCGATCCACATCAAGTAGACCGTGATACCAATACGTCTCAGGCACAGGCCACCTGCCATGCAACATATTATTTTCCGATGTAAGTTAGTTGTCAAATAAATTATTCCATGCTATCACAAAAAGTGGAAATGAGAAACAGAAACAGTACTTGTTCTTCTTTTCCTTTGCCTTCCCACCAAAATCTTCAAAAGGGCTCTCTCCACTGTCATCCCACATATTTTTCAATGTAAGTTTGTAGAATAAGAATTATGATTGCCCAATTAGAAAAGATAACAGGAAAAAGAAATACCGTTCTGATGGCAGCCGCATAGAATTTGCAGTCCATAAGACGTCCAAAATCTTACTCTGGGGCAGGAAAGGAGTTACTTTGCGCCCATCATAAAAGTTCATGCCAATAAAACTCCCATCCAAACTAATAAGGGGTCCTCCTATCCCAGCCTAGTAAAAAAATAAAGAGGAAAAAAATGAGAGAAAAGGAGGCTCAATGTTACTGAAAACTTGTAATTCCCTGAGATAAATCAGAAGGATTTCTAATGGAACATTTACATAAGCTTCCATTAGAAAATTAAGAGAAATTCACCACAGTACCTTGTTGATTTTACAAGTGGACAACTGAAGATCTTTGCAGTCAAGTTTGACATCCTTGTTTCTGTACTGCACTTCACCAAATGAGGCCATTAATAGTCCATGTTCAGGGTCACGCCCTATAGCTATTACTTTTCCAGATGACTCTTGCTCTTTAGCGAAAATGTCTTCTCGACGAATAGCACGGAAAACCTTATCAATACTGACAATTGCAATATTATAGTTCAAGTTATACCATTCCAGTGTCCCACTGAAATGATTTGGTGGGACAAACACCTTAATCTGGAAGGATAAAGTGAGTTCAGCTAACAATCATAAATAATTTAATACCAAGATAAATTATTAGCAGAACCTACAGTCAAGTTAGTGTCAATATTATCTTCATTACAAGGGCTTCTAACCAAACTGGCTGAAGTCAGCACCACAGTGCGCTTTCCATGCCATTTAATAAGCAAGCCTGTGCATACAAAAAATCTCCTGTCTCCTACATATCATGAAATCATTAGTTAGTGCAGATGTACTTCCACAGAAAGTAATGAGCATACATTTGTTATAAAAAATCACCACTGTATGAAGCAATCGAGACAACACGATGGGATACATCTGTCAGAACTTTCTTGGGGAGTCGCTTCCAGACACCATATTCTAAACCCCTGGGTGGAGAACCAAAGGAATACCCTTTCCAAGCAATTATGTCACCAAAGAAATCTTCAAACCGATTAAGCAATTGACCATTGACTGGTTAAAGAAAATGCTCAGAAGTAAGCCATAAAGAAGTGCACAAAGAGATTTCAGCAATATCGAAAGCAATGACTTACGCTCCAGAACAAGTGGTGGTGGTATGGGATAGCCGTAGGATTTTATCCGGTTAATAGTGCTGAAAAATCCTGATGTGACAAAGTGAGAAATATCAGTACTCAGATGATGCATGATAACACTCGCATGATATTCTTTGATCAATAAGTAATATTTGGAATGATGGTTTGCACGACTAATCAAACCTGAAGGTACTATTCGCGATACATCTTTAGGCAATGAATATCCACGGAAGTGGAGCTGTTTAGGACTGCAACAGAACAAATGAGTTATACGATAATAAATAATAGATAAATACACAGGAACTAGCCAATAAAAAAACAGCCATACCAGCATGAACAGTGGTATGGACGAATTTGAAAATCAGACTTAGAAACATTCAAACAAAGACACGAGAGCATTGAACAGATTCAGACGCTGTTTGAATTCTTATTTAGACAGATATAGTAGGTGCAGTACTAAGCACGAACACAAATTTAACGAAGGAATATATTTTTAGTGACGGAGGCATCTATCAAGCACAGGTAGCAAGAACATAATTACCTTCAATCTACAGAACACTGTTACCTCAGAGTGAGTTAGTTAACAAGGAGATGGGATTTGGAAGAAATATAAATAAGCTAACTGGGGAACGTAGCTCATAAATACTGGAAATGTACAAGACATACTTGAGTATCTGAAAATGCTCCAGGCGCTCGTGAAGGAACTTCTGCGACAGGAACGTCACATTCGCATCACCATGATGTTTATGATTCATTCCAAGAAATCTCGCTCCATTTCCTATAAGTGGCCCTCCAAGTACAGCCTAGTACAAAAGCGAAGCGGTTGGGTTTGTAAGGAAAATGGCATAATTACTTTGTGGTGCACAGAGTGATGAATAAAACACATCGATTCCAATTTTTCCATCATGATGAAAAAAAAGAAGCATATAAAAAACATACCTCTGAGAGAGATTTAGCATCAGGAACCCAGGTGTCGGGTCGTTCTCTATGAAGAGACCCCCCAGTGGCCCTCAAAGTGCCTGAGTTGAAGAGACACCCAATAGCTAGTACATGATCATCATCACTGACTTGTTTTTCCTGAAGAGGCAGAGCCACAGGATGATCCAGGTCAACAGGATGGAGATCAAGGAGGCATAAGGACGTGACAATAGCAATGTCTTCATCATATAATCCCAAGAACCCAGCAACAGTTTCATTATGAGGAAGGCGCACTTCAACCTATAGAGTGATAATCAGAACCAAATGACTACAATTAGCTTGAATAAAAAAAAGAAACAGAGAACACAATGAATAACAGCAGCAACCCTCAATTTGTCATCTCTATATCTATTATCACGGAATTCTCTAGCCAAACGTCCTGTAGTCACAAATCTTGTTTGGTGTAATTTTGTAGGGGTGGTGTCTGGTAGCGGTATGCCTGAGCACGCAAATAACATCTTGTCTCCTGCATAGGATCAATATTCGAATTATATGACACAATTGAATAATACAAGTTACGAAATTTCATTAGCATATTGCACAATTACCATCCAACAAAGCAAGAGAGACGACAATGCGAGACAAAAATTGAAAATCATTGGTATCAATGGCACTGGTTTCAACTGCATAGCCAAATGGTTTCTCTTCAAAAGTACTCTCCATAGCTACTCGATCAGGAAGTCCACCATATCGTTTCTCCTCTTCAGCACGTCGCTGTTTATAATACTTATCCAAAGCTGCCCGTTGCTTTCGAACTAGTTAACAAGTATGAGAAAGCAATCATTAGTGTTCCATTACATCAATATGTGCAGGAAAAGGGAAAAGCATTGTTAAGAATGATAATGACTCACGGTTTTCCATATTTTTTAAGACATGTTTGAAGCTTTTATAATGTTTCGGGGCACCAATTGAGAGCTTTTGGTCATCACTCCCACCTGAAATCAAGGAATCAAGCTTCTTCCTTCTATTTATGGCTCTTTGCTCCCTACTCACACCTCTCGTGCAATCAATAACCCCCTTTTTTCTCAGGGTTTTTGCAGTCCTGAAGCAAAAAAGTTGCAAATGTTTAGTAGAGGAACTAAGGCCTCACTCAAAAGTTCGATCATAACAATAGTAAGACAAAAAAGCAAAGTACCAAGATCCGACTTATTTTCACAGGTCAACAGAACACTATCCATAGCAATACCATAATGTTTTAGATGGGATAATATATCGACAAATGTAACAATAAATAAATCTCGCTGCTTGTGCATATAAGTGTAAAAAGGACTCAAGTTAACCAAAACTCAGTTTTGTATGGCAAATGGACAGTTCCTATCAGCTGGCTAAGATTGCCACTGAGTGCACATCGAAAGAGATTTAAGCACATCTAGAATCCAATCAAACCAATATGCAGTAAAAAGGTGAATCAAAAGACCAAGCCCAAACAAAATAATTTAACTGACCACAGACATAGGTGAAGAGAAGCTGGAACGTAACACAACCAAAATGTATGTATGGATGGTAACTCAGTTCCTGTTTTGGATGCTAAGTATTTTTGAAGTTTTGATGGAACTACAAGGTGTTTGGATACAACAAAAAACCAGGTTTTTAAACAATATTATCTCAAATACCATGGTATCTCAGAGTTTTAAAAATTCACTTGGGACTACTGTTTCTAAAAATCAAGCTCTCACCTTCCTCCAACAATCTGTCATGACCACAAAGACTTCTTCGTATTACATTGATTGTGCATGTGCAGTGCTAATTTATCATGAACATCAGATGTACATGGTATCTTCCATAGAAATTATTTTTATCTCCAATAGCAACATGAACTCATACTTTAAATCGATCTAGTCTGGTGTAAATCAGACCTTTCAGAATATGGGCAAAACACTAGAATGTTTGTAAATAATAATGGTTTCTCTCCCTGACTAGTATTCTCTATAACCATTTCTAATATCAAAACCTGCATTATACCAAATAAAGCATTTTTTCAGGTGTATAATATGCTGCAGTAATCATAGACTGTGGTATTTCTTATCTGATTAATCAAAAACTGTTGTGGTCTTTAGAAACTACGATAGCAAAATAGGGCCTAAACGGTTGAGTAACTTTGATGTGATTAGAGATGGGGTCTGTAGTGGATGTGTAGTAACTAGTGAAGCAACATGCTCACAGACTGAGATACTAGCTTCGAGCATGTATTATACAGTAACCCAATTCGAACAACTCTGAGGGCAACTGGCACATCAAGAATAAGAAAATAGTACTTACATCGCCGACTTGTCCCCGCTGACTCCGCGCCTTTGAACAAGGGAGGATGACACGCCGGGGAGGGAAGCACGCTGGGAGCGGGATGCGCGATCCGCGAAGAGTACCAGTGAGAAGAAGCACGCGAATCGGCGAAGGATTTGGGGATTTAGGGTATACAATACAATCGGGGAATTGGGTGTGAGAAGAAATCATGACCAAACCGGGCAGTCAGTCGGTTATGTAGACGCAGTGCGAGCTGATCCTGGACCGCACGGGCCAGAACAGCCCGGCTCGGCCCACACTTCTTCTGGTTCCTTTTGTTTTACGTTTTTTTTCTCTGATATTGCTATAGATTTATTTCATGACTTTTTATAAAAGAAAATTATTATGCTTTATCTTTTACACCTTATTATGCAGTTTCTTTGCCGAACTCGAGTCCAAGTAAGGTTATAACACGAGGCTCAAATTATTATGCTTTATCTTTTACACCCTTTTATAACCAGATTGCAATGTAAAAACGCGAAACAAAAATAAATTTCATCCGCGCAAAAATCCGAATGAAAATAAAAACAGAACACGTCCAGAGCAAAAATCCTGCTTCGATGAGAGATCGAACTCACATAATCCCACCTCGGGACTGAAGCCTTCAACCGGTCGCTTGGTTGTAGATTGATGAAAAGTTGGGACGTAATATGGATGTGATTGATTTGATTTGCTTCTCAGTGAGGCTGGCTCGCTTCTGGCCAGACAGGCCCAATTCATACAGGTTGAAGACATGCAACATGCCATTGTTTGGTTGACTGAACTACCTTATACAAGCTGAGCACAACAACTGATTGGTTGATTGCATAACATACAAAAACTGCATGGCACATACAAAGACATGTGTTTGGTTGGCTGAATGGCATAGGGTTTGAACACATTGCATTATAAGAATGGTAAGGTTACCACCTTAGTTTTACATTGTTCATACAGAGTAGCACTTGTAAGATGATGATACAAGAATGAAAACTAAGACAATAATGATTATGAGCTAACCAACTATGATGACATTTTTGAATGATATTTTTCTCTTGTGGGTGATTGCTTTGGGCAGATGAATGTCATTAGTGCAATCTTTGAAAGCAACAACTACTTCTGCCTTTGTCTTGTAACCTTTGTAGCAAGCTCCTGAGAAACAATTTACTTGTTCATGAAATTCTTTCCAGGTAGAGAAGATGTCAGTTTTGCGGTCACAATGCATAACGTACCAAGTTATAACTGGTATCTAAAAAAACAGCACAGAATATAAGAATTGAAGAGTTTAGTTTTGAAAAAAAAAGCACACATAGACAATGTAGTTGTGATCAGATAATGCAATTGAGTTGTGCTCAGATAATGTAAAGAGTATTGGTGCTCAAATTTGTAATAAAAGCCATCATAGGCAATGGAGTTGTGCTCAGATAATGCAAGAATCAACATGTCACATCACAAGCAAAGGAGTTGTGCTCAGATCACGTAAATAAGTAGATAGAAATAGAAAGTAAATGAGAATGGTCAACAACAACCATGCTCAACTTTCCACATCATCGGCAATTCAACTGATTGATCAAATACATCATCATAGTCACTTGATATAGCTCAATTTAACTTGCCACAACCAGATATCCTAATAGACCTAAAAGACCATACACCACCATAAGACCCAGACAAGTAAAGTACCAATAGTTGCACAACAAGCAAGTTGTGCAAAACCAAAAGAAGGGAGCCCATTGCTGGTAGCTCCAATCCACTCTGACCTGCACAAAATAGTCACTACATAAAAGGAGATTATCTAGGTTCATCTCTCCATAAAATAGTGATCTGTCAATATGCATATTAGGAGTTCTAAAGGTAGTAGTGTTTGGCAAGCCATGTCCGAAGCCACAAGACAAGGTGTGGTTCAGTCATCTGCACAAATGCATCACCTTGAGCCTTGTTGTCAACCATATAGGAGAAGGCACATATGAGAGCCTCCTCGGTGAAACCAGGCATATACATAACTCCACCATAAAGCTCAGGATTGAAAGCCTCAACCTTGGTCTCACGAATAGCAACAGCCACATCCTTAACTACCTCAGTCATGCTACATAGGACAGCACTGTCTTCTTCAGTCATGGCAGTCCTCCTCCTCTTGTTAGGCGGATGACCAGCACTAGTGACCTCCTTGGATGCTTCATCCATGGCCTTGGCCATTTCCTCAACAGACTTCACAACCTTCTCCTCATCAAATTTTAGCCCAGAGCTACCAGAAGCAGTCCTCCTTATCAGTTTTTAGCCCAGAGCTACCAGAAGCAGAGTCAATAAAGGGAATGCTTAAAGCCTCATTGGAACCCATAACGTACTTGCCAGTGGCCAAACTAGTCTCAAATATGGTCATCATCTACTTGTAGCTCTCTATTGGCTTGTTCTAAGTATTAAGCATCCTTAGGATGTGCCTGTTAAGAAAAAACATAGTACATATTATTTGTTACTCAACAAAATAAAATGAATAAGCTTAACTAGTTATGAGTGATCAAAATTACTAACATACCTTAATGTGGCCACCGAAGTGCTCTTTGTTGAGACTTAATCTCGGCAATAGACATAGGGTTAATTATAACTAATTATTTTAATTTCTAAGCAAACAATATTAATTATAACTAATCATTTTAATTTTCTTTATTGTCAGGAACATCGATGATAAATAGGCAGATACACCATTCGACACAGAGTGATTTCCTCGCTCTTATCGGTCGGCCACGCCAGCTCTGACCGCTCTCATTGGTCGACCATGATAGTTCCGACTAGCTCCGTCGGTCGGCTTACAGCTTCGACCACTTTTATCGGTCGGCCATGCTAGTATCGACTATCTTTATCGGTCGGTTTACAGCTCCAACTGCCTTCGTCGGTCGGCTACACCAGTTCCGACTGCCTTCGTCAGTCGACTACACCGGCTCCGACTGCCTTCGTCAGTCGGCTGCACCGGCTCCGACTGTCATCATCAGTCTACCATATCATATCTGACCATCGTCATCGGTGTCACTCGATCATCACTTCATCAGCGATCGACGGCTACAACAACTTCGGCTGCCTTCTTCACTCGACCTTATCGTCTTGAGTTTAGCACCACTGCCACTTGGACATTATATTCCGAGTTGAGCGCGGGTGCCACTCATAACGACGATTGTCTCGGGGGCTTCTTTGAAGCGAATCACTTTTTATCAAATTTATGGTTGATGTCATAATATATATATATATATATATATATATATATATATATATATATATATATATTCTACTCCCAAGTGTAGTTACTCCCATATTAAAAAATCCACCTTGGGTATGTGTTCATACTTATTTATCATTTTAAGTATGTACATATACTTAAAACAAGATTTTTGAGAGTGATAACCATAAATATTTGTGAAGAGTTTTCTAGTTATAAGCATATAAAGATATATCGCATTTACTACTATATAAAAGTGAGTATGTCTCCATACTTCATATATTCCAACAAAAAAAAAATGAGTATGTACACATACCCTCTAGTATGACTATATACTTAATTTATAAATCTCAAGTATGTAATGATACTCTCTAAATTCCTCTAAATTATAAGACATATATGTGGGAGTAGCTACTCCTAAGAGTAGGAAAAATACTTCCTATATATATATATATATATATATATATATATATATATATATATATATATATATATATATATAGCTGTATTATATCACTCCGTGGGAGTGATATAATATTCCACTCCCTTACCACTTTAGGAGCCAGAACAAAGCACGGACTCAACCCAACCTATTTACTCGTCCATCTCATGCCCACATGTCATTTAATTTTTCAAAGCAATAACAACACCATAATTATAGGGATTTATTTGGAAGGTAAAGGCCCATGGAGATTTATTTACATTGATCACGTTCCCATCTTCCTTATTTATACTCCCATATATTCTCTTTCCGTCAAAACCATGCGTAGCTGATGATGATGTTCTGGCGTTGGGCCATGTACGCAGGAGCTAGGATGCAAGACGATACGCACATCTCAGCCGGGTAGGAATTCTACTACCATCCATTTCTTTGATGCAATTTTGATCATTTTAATTGTTTTATCAATTTTTTTGTATAGCACAGCATGGAGAAGAGATAATCAAAGAATACCTGCCGGACTGCTTTACCATCCCGGTGTGCTCCTGCTGAAAGACAAGGTATAAATCAACCAGTCAGGTACAGAATTCCTCTGTGAATTTGACTTCACTTTCCTAGTGTTTTTTATGGTTTTGTTGATTATTTTTCTACAGCGGATTGGAGGAGAATATGAGCAGTTGAGCACTAGGTTGGCTGAGAATATAGACCCACAAACGGCACATTGAATGAGTAGAATTTTGCCAGACTGTATTCCCACCCCTATTCTCTACAAGGTGCAAGCACATGTGGATCTTGTTCGATTGTTCCTGCATCGTGTGCTGCTGCAAGATCGGCTCCCTTCGAAGGCATGATGCTGCGTCCGCAAGATCGGCTACATTGTCAGCTCCTTTTAAGCGGCGTATTTTGAAGATTATATGGTGGTGTACATATATATAGTATTTAACTTGTAAATTTCAAATATAATTTCAGATTGTAAAATCATGTTATTTTTATTAGTTTCTTTTTGAAAGCTACCAGTTCATGTAACAAAAATAAAGCTTATTTTATTAAGGTGCGGCATTTGGTAACAAAAATAAAGCTTGTTTATTTTTTGAAACCGTATTTTTTGTGGTCAAGCAGCACTCACAAAAATGGGTTGTCTCGTGATACTTCTTTTGTTTGAGATCAAACGTATTTAACAAAATATCAAAATGTGCCTACAATCATAAATAAACATTCACTTAAGAGTATAAAGAAGTTGTTGCATGTTTACTTCTTAGTGCTCCATAAGAGAATATAAGCGAATTCCGCCGCCTAGTTTCAATACCTCAGATTCTAATCATAAAACCTCTAACATTTTGATGAGATTGTAAAGTTCTCCAGTAGCATATTTAGCTGTGGCATATAAACTATATCTGGTTGCAAAATATGTCAAATATATTACAGTCATGAAAGCACTAGGTTCTTATGATCTGAATTAGTTATTTGCGGTCCCATTGGATCCAAATCACAAAAGTTGTAGTAAAGTTGCTAGTGTGTCATATAGACCGAGTGAATTTTGGTCCTCAGATTGGATCATTGGCATACATATTATGATATAAAATTGCATCCTAAGGTAAGAATTTTTGCTCTCTTGTGTTGTTTGCAATGGACAAGTTAGTAGAGGCAAAGAACAATCAGGATGTCAAATATGTACCAGCATGCATGCATGCAAAAATTTAATTGATGGGTTATGCATATGGTAGGTAATTACCAAAAATTAAAAATGGCATTGATTACATGACCAAGCATGAAGGCACGCTAATGCAGTTGGGCGCATTGTCCTGTTTGTCACACCTCGGTAGGGAATAGGGATGTAAAATAATGTATCTAAAAGCATACAAGTTCATATTATGCAATAGTAAATAATTGGTGTGATATGTCACAAAATATGTTGATGTTTTTTATGAGCAAGCATAACGATTTTATGATCGCACGTACATGGTTCTTATGGTTGCATAATATTTTATACTCGCATAGTTTGGAAATTGGAGCTTCTCGTCAATTTGGGTCTGCTGAAACAGTAATTAACAACAGCAATTAAGAGCTGAACATGCATGTAATTAGCATCTACAATTAAGAAAGGAGGTGCCGCACAAATGCATGCATACATGAATTTGTTATCTACATGCGTAAGTGAAATTCTTGCTTTTCAAAATGATATATCATTTGTGAGCAGACTACTTTCTCTGTAAATAATGTAGCATGCATATATTTGCTTCTAGGAAATAAGCTTGATGGTAAATTGTAAATAGAATAATATTTTACATGCGTAGTCACCATTATTTGCCATCATAAAAAGTAGCCTTTTCTAATCTCAATTAGTATTTGTGGCCTGGTTGTATCCAGATCACAAAACATTGTCCAATTTTGACACCTGTGCATGCCTACTTGCAGCAACAATGAGAAAAATCTTGCTTCATTATAATTTATTATTGTTTTTGCTATGGTAAACTATTTACAATTTCATAAGGTTACATTGTTTGGGATAACTCTGAGCTCGTCATCCATTTGTGTAAGGTAATAAGATAGTAATTAACAAAGAAATCAAGACCTAAGCTGGATGCATTCATGCAATTAACAACCCTAATTAAGTGTGCATGGTCATGCGCATGTGAGGCCCGTGGGTGCATCCTGTAATTAAGAGCTGCCTGCTGCCTGCCTGCGTGTGTGGTTAGTGGGTGCTTGATTTGGGTTCGATGGGTAGGCTGGAGAGTGATTTAATAAATCACTCCCTGGGTGTGATTTTTATTCGACGTACCAATTGATTTCTCGAAGAAATTTTTAGATCTTTGAGATTCTCACAAGCTTGTTGATACAAAGCATGACATAAACCAGTTGGAAAGCTACTAAATATTATCATAAAGCTTGCAAGACTCTCGGGCTACTATTGATGACCTGTACCCGGGGTACCTCACATAGAAGAAAAGTGGAGATAGACTCCTATTATGATATGTATATTAGACCGACTAGGACTCTACCACGTAACCCTGTCCCCCCAGATATATAAAGAGGGACAGGGGTCCTCCTCAAGGGACAAGTCCATAATTAGACAAGTCCTCAATTAGAAAGCAATAGAGGATCGCACAATTAGACACAACTAGACATCATCGTCTAGGTCTACCCACCTCGTCTAGATCTATAATCTAGATATATCAATACAAATACCACAGAACACAGGACGTAAGGTTATTATCCTCTGGGAGGCCCGAACCTGTATAAATCGGTGATGTATATCATCTCTCGATCTCACACATACCCCTGTCCTACATATAAATCCTCATAGGTGAACTACCCTATGTCTATTGCCGAGATTAAGTCTCGACACTCTTCTTCAAGTGTGATTATACACAAGTCCTCATCCCAATTAGCACCACTCAACTCCCTCAACTTGGAGACCCTCATCCATCGCTGCCTCCACTTACACAAATAGATGTAGACATGTGTACCGGTTGATGTGGACAAGGGTGCCTGATCTTCCGAAAGGTTTTGGATATGTTGATTTGGTCGAAGGTGACACATAAATCGATCCGGCTTCAGAACAGTACGTTCTAAACCCTGCAATCACAACACAATGTCTCCTCTGGTTATCAACCGTTCAAAAACAATTGACCTCACCGAGAAGGCCAATCCTGGCCTTCCCTGCCTGTGAATCAAGAACACAAGCAGGAACAAAGAAGAATGCAACACAATTGCAGATGTATGATTAAACTCACAAAGTTGGGGTCTCACAAACCGATGAACGGCGACACTGTTTATGAACATAATTGATCTAAGCAAAACCCAAACCCTAATGGTGCGGTGGCGGCTATATATGAAGACTCTAGGGTCATGCAAGACCCTCTGAATGCACTCCTAATTAGGCTCAACTGGATACAAAGCCCAAAGACCAAAAACCGGTGATACAACACCAAAATAGATTCTGGATCCTTTCTTGTTTCAATGATTACCAATGATTCCGGATGAATTTTGACATGAGACCGGCAGCATTGGAAAAGTCTTCTTCTTATCTTTCCGTGCATATGTAGAACGTCCAAATCCGAGTCCGTATGCATCCTGGACATCTGTTTTAGTGCAAACTAGTCCTGGGCCCTAAAACAGACTCGAAGTCGGTTTTGGTTGGGCCTTCACCTTGGCTTCCATGTCCTTGCTGGTCCTCCACATCTCCAAATCCTTCTTCCAACATCTCTGGTCCTGTCCATGGTTCCTAATTACAATATAATCATTATGTAGCAAACCATTCTCAAAGTGACATATGATGAAGAACGTAGGAATGAGCTCACCTCTAAATTTAGTCATCATGCATGAGCTCTAGTCATTGGATCTTGCAAGTCTAGAATTGGAGGAGTGTTGCATGTATCCTTAGGAGTGATGTCCTCATCATCCTCCCCCTCTTGAAGTGGAGTCGTCCTTGACTCAAGCTCATCTTCTTCTCCCAAGTATGGTTTCAAATCTGAAATGTTAAAAGTAGGACTAACCCCGAACTCGAGAGGCAACTCAAGTTTGTATGCATTATCATTAATCTTCTCAATTATTTTGAATGGACCATCAACTCTAGGCATTAATTTAGACTTTCTCAATTCTAGAAATCTATCCTTCCTCAAGTGTAACGACACTAAATCTCCTACATCAAGCTTTACTTCCTTTCTACCTTTACTACCAACAATTTTATACTTTTCATTCATCTTTTAAATACTAAGTCTAGTGGTCTCATGCATTTGCAAAATAAATTCAGCACACTCCTTAGCATCATCATGAACTCTCTCATTAATAGATAGAGGAAGTATATCAAGTGGAGTACGGGGATCAAAACCATATACTACCTTGAAGGGACTTACCTTGGTAGTAGAATGTGTTGCCCGATTATAAGCAAACTCAACATGAGGCAAACATTCTTCTCATTGCTTCAAATTTTTCTTCAAAATAGCTCTCAACATAGTGCCCAAAGTGTGGTTCACAACCTCAGTTTGTCCATCAGTTTGTGGGTGACAAGTTATAGAAAATAACAACTTTGTACCCAACTTATTCCAAAGCGTGCGCCAAAAATGACTCAAGAATTTTGCATTACAATCTGAAACAATAGTGGAAGGCATGCCATGCAAACATACAATTTCTTTGAAAAAGAGGCCAGCAATATAACTAGCATCATCAGTTTTATGACATGGTATAAAGTGTGACATCTTAGAAAATCTATCCACAACAACAAAAATATTATCAATCCCCCTCTTAGTCCTAGGCAGTCCTAAAACAAAGTCCATAGAAATATCTGCCCAAGGAATAGAAGGAACAGGCAGTGGCATGTATAAACCATGTGGATTCAAATAAGACTTAGCTTTTTGACATGTAGTGCAGCGAGCAACAAAGAGCTCAACATCTTTCCTCATCCTTGGCCAAAAGAAGTGTGTGGCCAAAATATTCTCCGTCTTCTTGGCACCAAAATGATCCATCAATCCACCTCCATGTGCCTCCTGTAACAACAAAAGACGAACAGAACCAACTGAAATGCATAGGCGGCTAGCTCTAAACAAGAATCCATTATTCAACACAAATTTGTTCCATGCACGACTTTCTTTACAATGCAGCAATACATCCTTAAAATCAACATCAGCAGCATATTGTTCTTTAATTGCCTCAAGTCTAAAAATTCTACAATCAAGTTGAGACAATAAAGTATAGCGCCTAGATAAAGCATCAGTGATCACATTATCCTTCCCTTTCTTATGTTTAATAATGTAAGGAAAAGACTCAATAAACTCAATCCATTTAGCATGTCTATGGCAAATTACATTGAGAACGAATATACTTAAGGGATTCATGATCAGAATGAATAACAAATTCTTTGGGCAATAGATAATGATGCCACGTCTCTAAACAATGTACAAGTGCATACAATTCCTTATCATACGTGGAGTAATTCAAAACAGGCCTAGTAATTTTCTCACTAATGTATGCAACGAGTTTACTATCTTGCATCAAAACACCACCAATGCCTATACCACTAGCATCACATTCAAGCTCAAAAATCTTATCAAAATTAGGTAATTGTAGTAATGATGCATGTGTAGGTGATACATCCGGCCCAGGTAAGGTGGAACGAAGCCTGACACACCGATCCGGATTTCCTGAATCCCGCAATCTTAGCACCACAACTCCTGCCGAAAGCCCGACACACCGATCCGATTCTAGGTCCACGACCCGAATCCGCAATCTTAGCACCGCAACTCCGGCGCCCCCACTCAGGGAAAGGTCCAATCTCCCTAAAAGACTAGTCTGATAGGGGAAGGGTGGCTCTCCCTTTTAAGGTGGCTTCCACCTCCCAAGCTAAGCAAGGTGGGATTATTCAGAGGCTCACACGGTCGCCGCCCCAGCGGGTAACAGTGGAAGATGTCCTCATCATTCTCCCCTTCTTAACAAGGGCCCAGCTCTGATACCAAATGATACATCCGGCCCAGGTAAGGTGGAACGAAGCCTGACACACCGATCCGGATTCCCTGAATCCCGCAATCTTAGCACCACAACTCCTGCCGAAAGCCCGACACACCGATCCGATTCTAGGTCCACGACCCGAATCCGCAATCTTAGCACCGCAACTCCGGCGCCCCCACTCAGGGAAAGGTCCAATCTCCCTAAAAGACTAGTCTGATAGGGGAAGGGTGGCTCTCCCTTTTAAGGTGGCTTCCACCTCCCAAGCTAAGCAAGGTGGGATTATTCAGAGGCTCACACGGTCGCCGCCCTAGCAGGTAACAGTGGAGGATGTCCTCATCAGTAGGTTTATCCTTCAAAGTATAAAACGACTCATGATGTACTTTACCTCAATGGAAATCAACGCCCTTCTTTGTCAACTCATGCAAAGGTGCAGCAATGGTGCTGAAATCTTTGATAAAGTGACGGTAGAAATCTGCAAGACCAAGAAAACTCCTCACATGTGTGATAGTTTTTGGTACAGACCAACTCTTTGTGGCTTCAATCTTCGCCTCATCCACCTCAATTTTCTGTGGAGTCATAACATAGCCAAGAAAAGAGACTCGATCCGTGCAAAAGGTGCACTTCTCAAGATTACCAAATAAATGTGTATCTCATAAAGCATCAAAAACAACACACAAATGAATCATATGTTCATCTATGGATTTGCTATAAATCAAGATATCATCAAAGTAAACTACCATAAATTTGCCAATAAAAGCTCTTAAAACCTCATTCATCAAGCGCATGAAAGTACTAGGTGCATTAGTTAAACTGAAAGGCATTACTAACCACTCATATAACCCGAATTTGGTTTTGAAAGCTGTTTTCCATTCATCTCCAAGTTTTATTCTAATTTGATGGTAGCCACTACGCAAATCAATTTTAGTAAAAATTATAGCACCACATAACTTATCAAGCATGTCGTCTAGCCTAGGAATAGGATGACAATACCTAATAGTAATATTGTTAATGGCTCTACAATCAACACACATATGCCAAGTACCATCTTTCTTAGGAACCAAAAGTACAGGAATAGCACAAGGACTAAGTGATTAACGAACGTACCCACGATCCAAAACGTCTTGGACTTCTCATTGTATCTCTTTAGTTTCCTCAGGGTTGGTCCTATAAGCAGCACGGTTTGGTAAAGTAGCACCCAGAATCAAATCAATTTGATGCTCAATCCCACTCAAAGGTGGCAATCCCGGGGGTATCTCGGCTGGGGAAACATCCTCATACTCCTGCAAAAGGTTAGTGATAGCAGGAGGCAAAGCACTAGAGGCAATATCATCGATCAAAAATAAAGCTTGTTTGCATATCAAAGCATAACAAATGTCATCATCAGCAGAAATTTCAGTAAGCTTAGATTTTGTTGCAAGACATGAACGACCTTGTAATTTAATTCTAGCACCCTTAGAACTTAAAGAATCATTAACATTACTAGGTGTAGAATTAGAATTAACAGGTTGCTGAATTTCAGGACCTTTATTTTTCAAATTAGTAGCTCTTTCTAAATCAGCTTGTACAATTTCAGCAGGGGTCATTGGTAACAAAGTAATTTTAGTTCCTTTATGCATAAAAGTGTAATTATTACTTCTACCATGGTGTACATCATTATTATCAAATTTCCAAGGTCTACCCAATAAAAGTGAACATGCTTGCATGGGTACGACATCACAATCAACAGAATCCACATAAAAACCAATGGAAAAAGGAACTCTACAAGTTTGGTTTACCTTAGCTTTTCCAGAGTCATTCAACCATTGAATGTAGTATGGGTGTGGATGTGGGGGTGTGGTCAAAGCAAGCTTGTTGACCACATCAGAACTCACCAAGTTATTGCAGCTCCCTCCATCAATGATGACACGTGCTCGGCGGTTCTTGATGACAAAGAAAATCTAGAACAAGTTGTGGCGCTGCATCGTCTCGGGCTGCTGAACTTGTATGCTATGGTCACGCTGAACAATAATGTTCATGTATTCCGTGGTGTCTCTGCCTCCAAGATTGAGGTCACCGCTAGTGGCAGCAACATCCTCCTCCTCATCCTTCACATCAGAGGTGCTCATGTAACCACCATCGTCTATCGCCACATATGCCCGCCTACTTGGGCAATCTTTCTATACATGACCAAGTCCATGGCAGCGGTGGCACTGAATCCCTGTAGTGCGTCCCGTCGAAGCGACAGAGGAAGCACTACTAGCTGGTACCTGCATAGAATTTTTATTTGAGTGGGTTGATCTTGGTGTTGCAGAAACAACACTGGTGCTCTTGGTAGCTGCTGGTGGGGGTGGCCAAAAAGATGGCTTAGGTAGCCCCGAAGTCCCCGTCGGTCGTGGTGGATACGTGGTACAACTGCTGGATTTGCTGTACGCCTCAAAAGCCTAGAAAAGT
This sequence comes from Eleusine coracana subsp. coracana, assembly GCA_032690845.1. Taxonomy (NCBI): domain Eukaryota; kingdom Viridiplantae; phylum Streptophyta; class Magnoliopsida; order Poales; family Poaceae; genus Eleusine; species Eleusine coracana. Next base: position 66,538,857 of record CM064420.1, read on the forward strand.
CGCTGCGATTCTATCTCTGCAAGCATAGCATACTGAAAACACTGGTTGAGGGTATAAAATTCTTTATAATCAAGTATGTCCTGAATTTCTTTTCTCAAACCAGAATAAAAGCAGCAAATCTAATCCTCTACTTTTTCAACTACAGCACAACGAATTAAACCTTTCTGAAGCTCACTAAAGTACTCCTGAACAGTTTTATCTCCTTGATCTAAGCATTGTAGTTTATTATGAATCTCTCTATGAAAAGGAGGAACAAAACGATCACACATTGCTACCTTAAGTTCTTCCCAAGTAGTAGGCAAATCAGTTTCAACAGCTAGACCACTCCACCAAACAATAGCAAAATCTTTAAACTCACTAGTGGCTTGTCTAACTCTATGTTGTTCAGGAACAAGGTGGGCATTAAATTTTTGCTCTACAGTCATCTCCCAATCAAAATAAGCATCACCATCATATTGACCCGAATATGAAGGAATGGAAAATTTAATTTTAGCATAGGGATCATCAGGAGCACGACCATGATTGTTACCTTATGGCCGACGGTTGTGGTTGTGGACACCACCCATACCTTGAGTGTTATGGTTCAAACAATGCCGTAATCTTGTTGTCCTTGTAGCAGCCCTATCCACGATGCCATCAGCAGCATACACCATGTCTGCAGCATCCAGGTCATCTTCTTCATTGTTGTTGGGGAGGGTGTCGTTGGTCTTGTGAGTAGTCTCCAACTCGACAACCTGATCAGTGAGCTTGGAGATCCGCTTCTCCAACCGCTCAATGCTTTCTCCAATGTGAAGCTTGCTGACCGCATCAGTAATAGGGTGATCGTCTCTGCCAAATCACTCTGAGCAGCCTGCAAAGCCTTCCGGAGCTGCTCTTGGCTCACGCACTCAGCAAATTTTGAGGCTGAAGACACCTCTCTATTGTCACTTTCTGCCATGAAAAACACTAATATAGGAAACAAACAGTGAAGGTTATCCCTACAGAACAACTAAGCAGTGGTGCCTCTCAACACAACAAAAGGAAGCTCCTTACAAAGCTCTTACAAAGTTCTAAAAAGCAAATCAAAGGATATCAGAGAGGTGTGTTCCATGATTGCAAGGGTTACAAAATAACCTGTGTGCTATCCAGAAGAAATATGTAGAGCTAGGAAGGCCAAATATATATATGTGAGTGGCACACAAATCAAAAACAGAGAGTAAAGTTGAATAAGTGCCCAAGTAACTTGTTCCTAGTTGCTGGTCTAAGTATGACCTAGAACAGTAGTGATAGCAAAGTAGAAACAAGGAGACAAAGGCACATAGGCGATAACAGGGGGCTAAGTACAAAACAGCCAAATCCAGAATTTTCAGAGGGCTAGATGTAGCACTAGTAGAAATCCTAAATTTCTTTTTTTTTATTATTTTTTGATATTTTTCTCCAACTCACCAACAATAGGGGAGAATCAACAGAAAATTTCAGCTCAAATAGAGCTAGGATGTGGCCTACAGAAAATCTTGAAGTTGCAGAAAATGTCGAGTTTAAACTTGAATAATTTTTTTCTTTATCTTCCCGATTTGTTTTGAATTTTTTGACGAGGGCACATAGGGCATAGCAGACAAATGAGTGAAAATTCTCAACTTTGAATCAGGAATCTCCTGTAAAAATTTCAGCTAAAACAGACAAACGAGTGAAAAGTTATGCCCGTTTTACCGAAGGGGGATCGGAGTCGGTTTTCAAGAAACCCGAGTCGGGTTTGGAATCAGGTAGGATTTTTTTTTGGGTGGCGTGGATGCAGCGGAAAGTGAAATTTGTGGGGATTGGTCCGAGGTGCTGACGGTGGGTTTAGGGGTGGGATTAGGGTGGGATTAGGGTGGGTGTATCGATCAATCAACCCTAGCACACAAAGCCGACAAAACAGAGGGTGGTGAAGGGGATGGTGGTTAGGGTTGCAAGGAAAACACTACTGATGACTAAAACACAAACTAAACTAGCGACTAAACAAGACTAGGGCACAAACTCAACACTACAAACTCTGAAATTGAAATATGCAAAGGCTAAACACATGGTTATGGGCGGGGAAAAAAATGGCTTTTCTGTGGATGATAGAATGGACACAAAACAAAATTAACTAAGGATAGTGCAAACCTGACGGTGCACCTGAAGCTCTAATTACCACTTGATGTGGACAAGGGTTCCCGATCTTCCGAAAGGTTTTGGATATGTTGATTTGGTCAGAGGCGACACACAAATCGATACGGCTTCAGAACAGCATGTTCTAAACCCCGTAATCACAGCATGACGTCTCCTCTGGTTATCAACCGTTCAAGAGCGATTCCTCGCCGAGAAGGCTACTCCCTACCTGTGAATCAAGAACACAAGCAAGAACAAAGAAGAATGCAACACAATTGTAGATGTATGATTAAACTCATAAAGTTGGAGTCTCACAAACCAATGAATGGCGACACTATTTATGAACAGAATTGATCTAAGCAAAACCCGAACCCTAATGGTGTGGCAGCGGCTGTATATAAAGACCCTCTGGATGCGCCCCTAATTGGGCTCAACTAGATACAAAGCCCAAAGGCCAAAAATAGGTGACGCAATATCGAAACAGATTCTGGATCCTCTCTTGTTTCGATGATTCCCAATGACTCCGGATGAATTTTGACATGAGATTGGCGCATTGAAAAGGTCTTCTTCTTATCTTTCCGTGCATATGTAGAACGTCCAAATCCGAGTCCGTATGCATCCTGGACATCCGTTTTAGTGCAAACTGATCCTGGGCCCCAAAACAGACTCGAAGTCGGTTTTGGTTGGGCCTCCACCTTGGCTTCCACATCCTTGCTGGTCCTCCACGTCTCCAAGTCCTTCTCCCATCATCTCCTGGTCTTCTCCATGGTTCCTAATTACAATATAGTCATTAGGTAGTAAACCATTCTCAAAAGTGACATATGATAAAGAACGTAGGAACGAGCTCACCTCTAAATTTAGTCATTGTGCACGAGCTCTAGTAATTGGACCTTGCAAGTCCAAAATTGGAGGAGTGTTGCATGTATCCTTAGGAGTTATGTCCTAATCACCAGTCAAACTCATTACCGGTGAATTCTTGCACGGACTTGGCAACTTGGTTCAGGTGCACCTCATTCAAGCCCTTATCAGTCCTCACACCTGTGGAGATTAGCTCACACATACGATGAAGGACAGACCCAGACATGGCACTGTTCCACCGCATGGCACCCCTACCACGTTGCTCAGCAACAACAGGAGCCTCAACAACCTCAACATCGTTCTCAACATGCATAACCTCCTCAGCCATCCTTGCACATGCACATTGTGGAATAAGAAATGATTCATCATTGCACATGCAGATTGCCTCAAGATCAAATTGTGGAATAAGAAATGATTCATCATTGCACATGCACATTGCCTCAAGATCAAATTATGGAATAAGAAATAAATCATCATTGCACATGTCCATAGCCTCAGCGAATAGTTATCTACATATCTTTTATAAGTGCAACCCACTAAAAATCATCAATAGGTATTTCTCTGCTCTCACATTGTGCCACATCATTCAAATAATATTGTCCATCCGATCATAAATTACAATACATCCCATCCGTCCAATGGCTCTCATTCATCCGTAACAGTTTAGCAAGTTTGATAAAAAAAAAGCAGTTTAGCACATAAGGAAACCCAATTTACATGCACTTGATTACAACCTTCATGTTCTATAGTTATAAATCTAGAATTATGCAATAACTATGGTCACAATAGAGCAATCAAGAGTCTTGCTTTAATGGTGCCATTCCTCTTTCGATTCATCTCCCTTGCAACACATACTCTTAATCTTGATTGTGAGGGAGATAAATCAGAGAGCCTGGTCCCTTCTATTACCCCACTCAATTTTATTGATGATGGAACTAGTGGACACCCCTTTCAGTTGTTCTTTGAAGGTCGCCTCTTCCATTTTTCCTTGAGAGATCATCAGTATTAGTCTTGATTTGGGAGGTCATGTTGTTTAAGTACGGTTGTGGCTACTTGCATCGGCCGCTCATGGTTCATCTACAGGCTATATCTTTGATTCCATTCATGCTCACTCTGATTTCTGTCTCAGTAATCACGTCTAATTTCTTATTTCATTCACTGGTGAGAAATCAGTTCAAGTATTTTTCCTACACTTCATTATATGTTGGTTGTGAGCTGATCATGCTACAGTTCCAGTGGTGTGGAATGGACATGGATGCTAATAAATGAAGAGATCGATTCAGATATGTTTTTTCTTTCTGCTACTATTTTTTTGAATATTTTATCAAGATATTCCTTAGCTTCTAGTTATTTACATTTTAAATATTTATTGGTTCCATGATATTGATCAATTGTGATGTCTCCTTCGGCATGTGCAAGAATGATTGGTGGAATTTGTCGCTGAGCGGCATTTTTATTGCCTATTCTAGGCTCAGCGCCATTGGTCACCACACAGGGAGACTTCTTGATCTTTTTCTTAATTGCGCCTGAGCTATATTCCCTTTACATTTTGCTTGACATGGCTTATGAATTTTCATCTACCACTAACAAGTTTCAAAGCTCTCTATATTAATGTGTACACAAACTGCACCAAGCCATGTCTAATTAACCCTGTTATACTCTAAAATTTGTTTGGGAGGCCATGAACAATATCATGGCTTCTATGATTCTGTAGTTACACTACTAACATCGTCCTTTTCCAAGTTATCCTAAAGGACGACATACTCTAAGTCTGAGTGCAATATATTTGTGCAAAAATACCTTTTTGCTATAATCAGATTTCTTCTTCCAAGCATCAGAGTATAGACTATCAGCTCACTGTGCTCCTCTTTTGCTTGGTACAAACTCTATAGAATTTGCAATTTTAAAATTGATACCATATAAATAAGTAATAGCATTTCTCCATTAATAATCTCCTAACGCTCGATTCTCTTAACTTTGTACTGGTGTTTCCTGTCTCAGGGATCAAAACTTGTAAAGTGCAGAAAATTAATTGGTATGTCACAAGCAAAACTTATTATCCCACTCTAATATATACGGTCCTATTGTCTTAGAAATTTAAGTCATCTCTGTTTCAAACATTGCAGGGTAAGACAAGTAGATTATGTGGAGTCGACAAGACTGAAATAAATTTTACTATGGTGCCACTCAGACCACCAGTATGTTATTTGCATGTGTTGATTGGGGTGCAACCATTGTTGGGATATAAACCTTCTGTTTCGAAATTTTTTTTCAGTTATAACATATTTCAACACTAAAATGAACGGTTTCTTTTTCAGCCACTATGATAGTCTATGTACTGTATCTTTAAAATGTTCACTAGAAAAAATAGTGTGTATTTCACAATTTATACCTGTAGAATGTAGTTTATTAGGGTCCTACTTTATGAATGATGACATTTAAACCCCTCATTTTTATATACATTTATCATTTTCATGAATGTTTATATGACTCATGCATATCATTGTTTACAAGATCTCACTTTATATAAGCTCCGCAGCACCGCGCGGGGTATTCAACTAGTTACATCATTACAAATGTCTCTAGCCTCAGCTAATACAAAACATCATAAGACAACAAGCAACAAAGTATGACAAGACAACATCAAACCCAATAGGTACCCCTATTGCTCCACATAAGGTTTGCCAATTCATCCCTCTTATTGCCCCATGTTGTATTCTCATCTTGAGGAACAACATCACTAGACATATTGACATTATTATTAGGTTCCCAGGTGGCCTCATCAGAGAACACTTCATCTTGCCCAAACCAAATGATCCAATTATGTAGAATGCAACATGCAAGAACTAACTTTACTTGTGTCATGAAAGGATGATATGGCTTGTTGTCTAAAATATGAAATCAACCCTTCAATGATGCAAAAGACCTCTCAACTGAAACCCTTAAACTAGAATGTCTCAGATTGAATAACTCTCTAACATTTGTTGGGTAGTTTCTAGCATCATATTCTTGCAAGTGGTATCTAGTAGCTCGGTAAGGGGGCAGAAAGCCGACATGCATATCCAGCATCAACCAGATAGAATTTACCTAAAACATGGTTATGTAAATTAGAACTAGTATTTGTGTATGCAAACTAAGCATTGAAACTACAAACTTTAGTGTGCTGATCGGCGCACTGGGCTTCTTCAGTGCTTTTCATCGGTTCTGGATTCCTGTCCTCTCCAGCATAACTTTAATCACCAATTTTACCTGTTTCTGCAATAAAGCTCCAAAACAACGCATATACAAATATATAGACAATATCATAGGTAAATGGCCTGAATTAGTATCAATTATGCTCTAATTGGGGTAATCTTCACATATAAAATGGGCACTTGGGGAGTGCCAACATCTTTACCTTAAAGTATGGATACCACCTTGGGCTGGTTTCTGATCTTAAGTGGTGTCTCATTGCTTTGTGGTCGTATCATCTTATCCCTCATCTCACCAACAGCATAAAGAACCTCCCTAAAGTGCCTACTCACAATATCTATTGACCTCCTCTAATTTTGGTGAATAACTCAAAATCTTTGGTTGTGGCCAACAACTTGTAGAAATATTGCAACTTGTTCCTCTATAGTACTATGGATAGTGTCCCGCAACAATTGTCTGTCCCTTAGGATTGTGCATAGGGTAAACAAAGGAGCTCGACGCATACGTAACATGTTCACACATTCTACATCATTGCAATTGTATATAAGGTTTAAGTTCTTTTGACGCTCTTCGTTCATGGCACTCATAGGGGCATATGTGATTCTAGGGGTTGTAGGCTGATTTAGCCTAAGCCGACCCATTCTACCTTGATGTCGCCTAGAGGGGGGGGGGGTGAATAGGCGTTCCTGATATTTATTCCAAAACTCGCAGCGGAATTAGTACTCCCAAAAACCGGACCCTTCGGTTTGGCAAACCGGACACTCCGGTTTATGTCAGGGAGACGGAATAAACTAAGCAAAAAGAAACTAGCGGGAACTAAAAGCAAGCACCCTACCACAAATACAACAAGGCTAGAGCAAGGTGATTTCACACATAAATGACCAAGATAGAACACTGTCCAAAACCGGACACTCCGGTTTCAAAAACTGGACACTCCGGTTTCCAAAACCGGACACTCCAGTTTTCTCGAGACAAAAAATAGAGGCAAGGGAAAAATAGCACGCAGAGGAGATCTAGCACAATACAAGTTATCAGAGGTTGAACACAAGGAAGAGCAAGTTTATCCACTAAGGAAAACAAGAGCAACTACTCAAGCAACCTATGAGAAATTAGAGCAAGCTAGAACTTAAACAACAACAAGGAACAAGGGAGCACACAAGGATTTTTTTTACCGGAGTTCAACCAACTTGCAACCAAGTTGTCTACCTCTCCGTTGAGGAGCTCGATCACACTTGAGCCGGGTCTCTTTCAACCCTTTTACCTCGCCAAGCAATCACCGAGATCAAGCTTGGATGACCAAGCAATCACTAAGATAAATACCGGTACTCCACTAAGCTTGCTTCTTCCCTTGCAGAGGTGAAGCCGACCTTTACAAACTTTCCCAAGGCTCACCACAAACATGGGAGCTCTAGGGCGATGCCTAGCCATCTAGGAATCTTCAATTCCAAGAGTAACAAATGTGTCATGGAGTCTTGCTATGCAACAATGCTCAAGTGCTCAAACTTTCTCACAAAGAGTATCTCTCTCAACCCAATTCTCACAAAGAGATCAAACCTCACAAAAAGGAGTTGGGGAGAGTGCTAGAGGGTTTGGATATGTTATTTTTGTGAATGGAGTCAGCAACAACCGAAAGAGGGGTTGGATAAGTATAAATACTCACCCCTCCAAAAGTAGCTGTTGGGAACTAGCCAGTGAAAACCAGACACTCTGGTTTCCAAAACTGGACCATTCGGTTTTGGCTGAACTAGCCGTTGGAATTCAAACCAGCCCAAAACTGGACACTTCGGTTTCTGAAATCGGACACTCCGGTTTTCCTGTGATAGTGAGAGGATAGTGTGTGTTTGGCTATTGTGTGTCACTCTTCTCACTTGGTATTTTCGCATTGAGACTTAGCATATCATCCATGTAACATCCCTCTAGATAGAGCGGCATGCCTAAACTCAAGATTAAAAATAAAAGGAGACTTTTCTTCAACTTGAGCTTGCATAATTTAAATCTTGCCACTTCTTCATCTTTAGTTGTATGAGAGATGCAACATGTGCTTTTCATTATGGCGTCATCACCTAGAGCTTGTGACTTAGAATATTTGAAACCATACGACCATCTTCTATAATGAATTCATAAGCCACTTCATTTCTTCACTTTCATCATTAATTGATACTTGGCAACATACGACACCTTGTAGCTTGATCGGTTCACGATTATGCTATACTTACCTTTCACCATTGCATTTTGTCCCTCGGTGCCAAGACTCATCTTGCCCTTCTCCTTGCATGGTCCATCGTGGTCAAGTTAAGCCAATCACTTACCATCTTGCTATCTTGAGCCATACATTACTTTGCATCATCCACATGAATTCTTTTGTCATTGTCTAGATATTTGTGATCACTTTGCTTTTAATAGAGTATCCTATTATGAAATTGTAAGCAATTGATCATCATCCTTTTTCATACATTCTTTGATCCTTGTGAACAAGCCTTTCAAGTAAATTCTCAATCATACAATGAATATCCATGTCGCACAATTTGAGTCGATGTACACTTTGAACAATAATATCCACATTGAGACATACAAGGTACATTTGTTAATTATGTCATGCTAAAATACTCACAAGAATCATTAGTCCTTTAATCACATTGTCATCCAATACACCAAAACCCACTAGGGAACTAGATGCACTTTCAATCTCCCCCTTTTTGGTGATTGATGACAACTCTGATTAAAGCTTACAAAAGATATTCAATAATGATTTTAAATGCAATCATATAGGTGAACTCCCCCTAAGTATGTGCATATTTGAATTGAATTCAAATCTTGGCCTCAAATGCCATTTGCACATTTTTAAGAAAGATATGAGAGTTCCCCCTATATGTGTGCATTCGTGGGGTGCAACAAATGTATGACAGTTCAGTTCATGATGCATATGTCAAGAAGATCATAATGAACAAAAGGAACATATGTGCTGTCTGGCAAAACCGGACCATCCGGTTTTCCCAGATTTCATATATTCAGGACAAACATTACACTAAATCATTAGCATAACAAATTGCCACAAACATAGTCTTAATACATAATTAAAACCAAGGTTCACACATAAAGCACACATTACAATTTGTTCTCAAGTCCACTAGAGAAAGAAAACGAGAAGATTACAAAGGAAGGCTGCTGGTTAGTTCAAAACTGGACCATCCGGTTTTGCTACCATAAAGGGGATCCACAAACTCATCTCTCACTCATGTGCCGGTGGGATGTTGGGATCAACCCAATGCTCTGCTGGGAGATAATCAGGTAAGAGAGGTGCAGTGGTAGCAAAAAAGGAAGTGAAGGGAGGGACTACTGTACCGGCATTAATGGCGCCAAAGAGAGCATCAAAAGCTGACTGAGTAAGGTCCGGCACACCAAAGGGCTGTGCTGGAGGAGGTGAAGGAGGCGGTGCTGAAGATGAGGCCCCCTGTGCATCACCAATGTAGAATGATCTGAACTGTTTCCACTCATCGCCTTGCTCAATTCTTTCTATCCTTGAGTCAACAGATTCAACCTCCAGAAGTGGATCATCCTCTGAGCCGGCGGGAGAAGGAGGATCATTAGGCATCAAATGTGCTTGGATTTTCTTTAACCTTTTCTTTTCCTTCCTTCTAGCCTCCACTTCATGGTGCTGTCTGATCTCAATGGAGTGTTGTGACTTGCAAATGCTTGAGAGATAGTTCAACAACTTTCTGATAGGTGAGGGGGGTCCTTCCCTCCACTGTCCATTGCCACTACCACCCATAGAAGGTGGTACACCCTGTGAAGAAGGTGCCATAGGCTGTGTAGGATCTGCTTGTGGTGGTTCCACTACCGGTGGTGCCACCAACTTCACATGATACTGCTTGTGCTCTCCATCATACACAAAAGTGCCTCCAGTGACTCTCTCAATCATATGCATGATATAGGGTGCATAGCCATAGCTCTTCAAAGAATGATTTGCAATTCCCTTTATTTCTTCCCAAATGAAGTCAAAGACTAAGAATGGAGTACCATGAGGAGGGGTGGGACACATGACAGCCAAGACGTTCTTGTTGTATGAAGCAATGGCTGTGGAGTCACCCTCTCTAGGTGTGAGGGTTCGCCTGAACATCCTATTGATGCAGTGGTAGTAAGGGAGCAAATCTGTGGTGTGCCCTCTACTGCCCTGCTTGTTGCCTGGATACATGAAACTCATCCTATCCGCCTTCAATGGGTGATGCAAGTGGAGTTTAGGACGGTTGGCATCATTCCTCCCAAAACCAAGAAGCTTGGCAAACTGAGCATATGTGATATCATACCATTGTCCCTCTGTCATCCAATGGAACCTTCTAACATTGTCATGCTCCTCAACATAGAGGGTGGCATAGAACTGAGCAATAATCTCTTTGTTCCAATCCTTCTTGAAAGCCATGATGTCACTCACATGTTTGGCTTTGCACTCAGCAACCACTGTGTTCATGATAGCATCATCCTTGACAATCAGGTAGTCCCAATCAACCCACTGAGCAGCTGAAATGGCTTTGATCTTAGGAATGATTACTGTCTCATAGTAATCTTGATGGAAATAGGACCAAAACCTGTAATCTGTGCCTTTCTGCTTGGGGTTAATTCTGTAGTTGATTGCCCTCATCTTCCTCACTTCTTCCACATTTCCCTTATAGTTTACGTTCTGCCTCCATGATGGATTGTGAGGAACTTGGAAGGTTGTATATCATCACCACCAGTAGCTGCCCTAGATGACTCGGCCTTTCTGTGATGGCTAGGCCTAGGAGGAGTTGGCATGTAGGTTGAGTCTTCAGGATCATCATCAGATGAGGAATCACTGTTGCTGGGTTCAGATTCTATCTCATTTTGAATGACCAAAGTACCCCTTTCCATCTTCACAGTCTGTTTCTGCCTTCGATAAACTCTTTCGAATTGATTTGCCTCTTGTGGATCATGCCTTGCTTTCACATTCCTTTCCCTTCCTGGACTTGACATGCTGTCATGCTAGGATAAACAATGAAGGACACTTAGGAGACAGCTCTAACTAAGAGGGAAATGGATTGGAAAATAAGAAGAGACACCAAAATTTGTGTTTTAATTTTATGGGAAAAACCAGACACTCCGGTTCCAGAAACCGGACCATCCATTTTCCTCACACTCTGTTGTCTTCTATATAGGTTCTGGAATGCATAGAAAAACATCTAGGCATGGGGCATGCAACAAATCTCCTAGAAACTGAGAATTCACCAAAAACTAACAAGCTAGAGTTTGTCAGTCAAAAACTGGACCGTCCGGTTCTAAGAACCAGACTATCTGATTTGCCTAGTCAAACCCTAGCTAATTAGTCTGGATTAATTTCGACCAGAGGATTTCAAACAAATTGAGGAAAACAACTCTATGGAATACTATGAGACAATGTACGAAAGGAATTTCAAATCTATCAAGGTTCCTAATAGATCGAATCAAAAGAATCTAGGGTACCTTGAGAGAGTGTGACAATCCAAAATCCGGAGGAGGAATCCAGAGTCTCCGGAGTTGGAGACCTTGATTTAACCAAGAAATCACTTTCCCAATGGTGGGAGCCTTCAAATCGCAAATGTGGAAGAGGAGATGGAGCAGCCGACGTCGGTTTGAGAGAGAGAAGAATGAAGAGACTCGAAGGGGTAAGTTCTGGAGGATTGAGTTAAACATGAGAAAACCGGACTGCCCGGTTTGGAAACTGGACTATTCAATTTTGCCTGATAAAATAGATAAAACCAGGTTTTTGTCAGATCCTCTACCATTCTTTTCCAATTCTTGATTCTTCTCCAATCTTAACCTCCTTTCTTCATATACAAATCTTTCTTTTGCACTACTCTTTGGTAATCTTTTCGAAAACTCACTTTACTAGAGTTTGCTCATTTCAAATTCTTATCCTTTGTAGTGCAACTCTCTCTTCCATGGAATTTTGTGAAAAAAAAAACTCTGCTCTTTGCAACTTCTTGTTCCTTTGATGATGAGAAGATTGAAATTGAGGGATTTGATCAAAAAGAGAGATAGATTTGATTTTTGGACTTGAGATAGAAGATCTCACAAATCAAGTTAAACTATAGCCACAATTTTTCGATGTGATCACAAAGATCAAGAATCAAATGATTTTCAATAAGCACGCAAAACATGATTAAGGGGTTTTCAAAAAACTTCTATCCTAACTCACAAAGAGTATGTAGTGACAAGAGCCACACACATACCAAGGCAGGTCCTACCACATAAGTTCTATATGCAAAGGGAACAAAGAACGAAGACCATAAAGAAGAACTTACCTTAGCCTTATCTAGCTTTTTTCTCGATCAAATTAGTTAGCACTGCATCATCCTTATTATTGATGCACTTTCAATGGTGGATGATGAGATTTATGGCACAAGCTAGAATCAATCGAAAAATGATCATCTAGAGAGGGATAGATCACCGAAGATCTTTCCATGTACTTGCTGCTCACAAGATCACTTGAAGTGTAGATATTAGTTCTCCTTAACTTATGACATAGGATGAATCTCCCCCTTAATATATGCACCAAACTATTGAAAAAAATTTATATGTGCATTTTTGCTCGATTAAGGAGTTGAGGAGATACAAACAATATCTTAGTTAAGGCATAGATAATTATAGCTAAGAAAGCAAGGGAAACAAGGAATACTCACAAAGCATTGACTGTAGGGTGTTGATATGCATTCTGGTCAAAACCGGACCCTCCGGTTTCACAAACCGGACCATCCGGTTTTTCCAGAGTCAGAAATTTCACCCATGTGTTGGACATGTCCGATGACTTTAGAGTGCCATGCTTTCTGGAGTCCGATGAACTTGTCCTGCATCTATTTGTCATATTTGTCAGGGAAACCGGACCATCCGGTTTGGCAATCCGGAGCATCCGGTTTTTCTGAGTTCTTGTTTTTTAGGTTCTTCACTAGACCTTCTTTCTCTTCTTGCTTTGTGTTGCTTTCTTGGCTTCTTGTTTGTGTTCATCAATCTTGAGAGCTATTCAAAAACAAATTTCTCCGAGGGATACATTAATTGCATCTTTTTACAAAATCATTCATGCTTGCATACTTGAGGGCACTTCTCAAGTAGTAACATGAACTTGTGGATTCATCGCTGCAGGAATGTGGAACAAGAAAGGGATGTTTAGTGATACTTATTCTTTTCCTTGATGTCATTGATGTAGGTAGTATTCGAATGTCTCCACACTTGGCAAGTTGCATATTATCCCATTATTCTTATGCATGTCATGTCATCAATGCATCACCTGCATCTCATGAACACTTTTCAAGCACTTTTTGGTACCCAACGCTTGTTGGGTCCTAGAGGGTTAGTGACACAAGCTTTAGGCACCCAAATTGACTTTGCACTATCAATGGGTGAACTCATCACCTTGACAGCACAAGAGTCAACATTTGCCTTAGCACAAGATACATGATTGTGGACAAAATTTGAAGGGGTTTGAGTCATAGGACAATCCTTACTCACGTGGCCTTTTTCACGACAAATATAGCATTTGCGATGCTTGATTTTATTTGCTTTCACCTTGAGTTGTCTTTTGGTACTCCTATTCCTATCCATGTATCGGTTAAGTGCTGACACAAAACCTTTCTCAAGCTTCTCTTGTGATCTCAGTCTGCATATCGAAACCGGACCATCCGGTTTTCACAGACTTGTTGTTTTCTTGATTCTGTTGTACATTGAGAAATTTTGTGTCCTTCCTCATAACAACCAAAACACCTTCTCTTTGATAGCCTTCTTTGTCTTCTAGAAAGCGTTGGTTGAACCTTTTTCTTGGTTGGACACTTTGAGGCAAAGTATCCCTTTGTTGAGCACTCGAAGCATATGACATGAGCACTTGTTTTGTCCTTCTTGTCATTAACTTTTTCAAGGTCAGTTGTGAAGCTTTGGGAGCATGTGACGGTTGATCCATTCTCAAGCTTCTTCACCATGTTGTCAGGGTTATCTTGAGATGGTTGCACATGACCTTTGCCTTTCAACCAACTTATGTCTGTTTTAAGCTTCTTATCTTCTTCCTTGAGAGCATCATTTTCACTTGCAATGAGATCATCATAAGTTTCTACAATTATATGCTCATCAAGAGATGGATTTTCTTGAAGACAACATTCGTTAGCACAAGATAAATCAATAGATACAGGTGCACATGTGCAAGTGTGAGGTTGAAGGGATTTTACCACTGTTAGAGCAACCTCATGTGTTGTCTCTAGCGTGACATAAGTATCAACTAGCTTTTCATGGGAGCTTAGAAGCATTTTATGTCTCTTTTGCAAATCAAGATGCCTTTTGGCTAGCTTTTTGTACTCCTTGAAGACCATTTGATTTGCCTTCTCTAATTGTGCTTCATAAGATAGAGAGTTAATAGTACATGCATCATTATTACTCAAATCATCACCTTTAGCAAGCGTGGATGTTTTGGCTTCTCTTTGTCTCTTGGTCATGAGACGGAAAGAGTTCTCATCCTCTAACCATGAGCTTGTTGGTGAGGTAGACTCCTCACTTAGTTTGAACGTGCAGCAGTCAGGATCATTGACATCTTTTATTGAACTTGTTTCTGTCTTGCCAAAACCGGACACTCCGGTTTGGGAAACCGGACCATCCGATTTTCCCAGGCATACAGATTCAGCTCTGCTTTCTTGATCTTTTGATTGCTTATGTTGGTGTTGGTCTTTTGAGCTTGCCGAGGAGCAAATGTTCTCTGGCTCACATTCCAACAATGAGTTTTTTTCTCATTGTTAGAGCCATACATTTCCTCAAGTGCCTTCCAAATAAGATGAGCACTCTTACGATGACCAAACTTCTTAAGCATCATGTCAACCACTTCTGCACTCACATCACTAGATAAAGCATGAAATGCATGAGCTTCGAGATATAAGCATTTCTCTTGAGCTTTTGTTGGAGGATGATCTCCAAAGTCATGAGAAAAGGCTACATCTACGATCCACCAAACTTGAGGGCTCATTTCACGTAAGTAGGAAGACATGAGATTTTCCCATGAAGGAAAGTTTGCTCCATTGAAGCAAGTTACCTCGAAGGACGGTGAAGTAATGTGTGGAAGCGACATCGTTTTCTCCAAGCGGTGAAGCCTAATAAGAAGATTAGGCTCTGATACCAATTGAAAGGACCTTGACATCGCCTAGAAGGGGGGGTGAATAGGCATTCCTGATATTTATTCCAAAACTCACAACAAAATTAGTACTGCCAAAAACCGGACCCTCCGTTTCGCAAACTGGACACTCCGATTTATGTCAGGGAGACGGAATAAACTAAGCAAAAAGAAACTAGCGGGAACTAAAAGCAAGCACCCTACCACAAATACAACAAGGCTAGAGCAAGGTGATTTCACACATAAATCACCAAGATAGAACACTGTCCAAAATCGGACACTTTGGTTTTCTTGGGACTTAAAACAGAGGCAAGGGAAAAACAGCACGCACAGGAGATCTAGCACAATCTAAGTTATCATAGGTTGCACACAAGCAAGAGCAAGTTTATCCACTAAGGAAAACAAGAGCAACTACTCAAGCAACCTATGAGAAATTAGAGCAAGCTAGAACTTAAACAACAACAAGGAACAAGGGAGCACACAGGGATTTATTTACCGAAGTTCGTCCAACTTGCAACCAAGTTGTCTACCTCTCCATTGAGGAGCTCAATCACACTTGAGCCGGATCTCTTTCAACCCTTTTACCTCGCCAAGCAATCACCGAGATCAAGCTTGGATGACCAAGCAATCACCAAGATCCAACCCGGTACTCCACTAAGCTTGCTTCTTCCCTTGCGGAGGTGAAGCCGACCTTTACAAACTTTCCCAAGGCACACCACAAACTTGGGAGCTCTAGGGTGACGCCTAGCCGTCTAGGAATCTTCAATTCCAAGAGTAACAAATGTGTCACGGAATCTTGCTATGCAACAATGCTCAAGTGCTCAAACTTTCTCACAAAGAGTATCTCTCTCAACCCAATTCTCACAAAGAGATCAAACCTGATGAGGACATCACCATGCTGGATACGTGCATATCATGGCCTTCCCCAAATTACAATTCGTCACCAACTCGGTCGCCGTGTTCGTCTCAGATTCAGCCGACATCCCTTCACGGTTTTGATGATATCTTCCACATCCGACGTCCAAACGAGGCGTTCTTTGATGCGTTGGAAAGGGGACGACGATGCCGTCATTCTATTTCTGGTCCTAGCTCCAGAAGGTTCGTGAATCATGCTGTATGACCATGACAAGGTGCTGCATCACCTATTTTGGGCCAACTTAGCCATATATCGTGTCGGGCCTTAAGCCCATGTTGTGGGCGCCCCCCCTGGTCGCCCCCAACCCTAGGACGCCCCTGGTTCCTACATAAACTCAGTAGCCGCCGTCTTTTAGTTTCAGGTTTTGTTTAGTTCCGTTTTCCAGAGAGAAACTTGATCGAATTATGGTAACTGTGGCGACAAGTCCTTTTACAGTAATCCAGGGCCCCTGTTCTTGTTCTCACCACTGTGGCGATTAGTCCTTTTGTGTTCAGAGCTTGAACCTTTTCTTGTGATTCTCTTCATCCATATTTGCAATTTTAGATTGCGTGTTTATCCTCTCTTGCTTGTGTTCTCGATTTCGCTTGTAGGAACAATCAAGTTGTGCTTGGTGTAATAGTTGCGGGGTTGGATCGTGTCTAATTCAAGCCGGGTCGTCGATGCCGAGTTCCCCAAATTCGAGTTTATCCCCTTACCTCTCGGAAGATTGGGCCATATCTACATCAAAACCTCACAAAGAGGAGTTGGGAAGAGTGCTAGAGGGCTTTGGATATGTTATTTTTGTGAATGGGGTCAGCAGCAACCAAAAGAGGGGTTGCATGAGTATAAATACTCACCCCTCCAAAAGTAGCCGTTGGGAACTAGCCAATGAAAACCGGACACTCTGGTTTCCAAAACCAGACCATCCGGTTTTGGCTGAACTAGTAGTTGGAATTCAAACCAGCCCGAAACCGGACACTCCGGTTTCTGAAACCGGACACTTCGGTTTTCCTAGAACAGTGAGAGGATAGTGTGTGTTTGGCTATTGTGTGTCACTCTTCTCACTTGGTATTTTCTTTTGAGCATTGAGACTTAGCATATCATCCATGTAACATCCCTCTTGATAGAGCGGCATGCCTAAACTCAATATTAAAAATAAAAGGAGACTTTTCCCAACTTGAGCTTTCATAATTTGAATCTTGCCACTTCTTCATCTTTAGCTTTATGAGAGATGCAACATGTGCTTTTCATTATGGCGTCATCACCTAGAGCTTGTG
This sequence comes from Eleusine coracana subsp. coracana, assembly GCA_032690845.1. Classification (NCBI taxonomy): domain Eukaryota; kingdom Viridiplantae; phylum Streptophyta; class Magnoliopsida; order Poales; family Poaceae; genus Eleusine; species Eleusine coracana. Next base: position 66,556,318 of record CM064420.1, read on the forward strand.
ACTTAGAATATTTGAAACCATACGACCATCTTCTATAATGAATTCATAAGCCACTTCATTTCTTCACTTTCATCATTAATTGATACTTGGCAACATACGACACCTTGTAGCTTGATCGGTTCACGATTATGCTATACTTACCCTTCACCATTGCATTTTGTCCCTCGGTGCCAAGGCTCATCTTTCCCTTCTCCTTGCATGGTCCATCGTGGTCAAGTCAAGCCAATCACTTACCATCTTGCTATCTTGAGCCATACATTACTTTGCATCATCCACATGAATTCTTTTGTCATTGTTTAGATATTTGTGATCACTTTGCTTTTAATAGAGTATCCTATTATTAAATTGTAAGCAATTGATCATCATCCTTTTTCATACATTCTTTGATCCTTGTGAACAAGCCTTTTAAGTAAATTCTCAATCATACAATGAATATCCATGTCGCACAGTTTGAGTCGATGTACACTTTGAACAATAATATCCACATTGAGACATACAAGGTACATTTCTTAATTATGTCCTACTAAAATACTCACAAGAATCATTAGTCCTTTAATCACATTGTCATCCAATACACCAAAACCCACTAGGGAACTAGATGCACTTTAATTACTCTCCTCAGCCATCCTTGCACATGCACATTGTGGAATAAGAAATGATTCATCATTGCACATGCACATTGCCTCAAGATCAAATTATGGAATAAGAAATGATTCGTCATTGCACATGCACATTGCCATAAGATCAAATTGTGGAATAAGAAATAAATCATCATTGCACATGTCCATAGCCTCAGCGAATAGTTATTACATCATTACTAATGTCTCTAGCCTCAGCTAATACAAAACATCATAAGACAACAAGCAACAAAGTATGACAAGACAACATCAAACCCGATAGGTACCCCTATTGCTCCACATAAGGTTTGCCAATTCATCCCTCTTACTGCCCCATGTTGTATTCTCATCTTGAGGAACAACATCACTAGACATATTCACATTATTATTAGGTTCCCAGGTGGCCTCATCAGGGAACAATTCATCTTGCCTAAACCCAATGATCCAATTATGTAGAATGCAACATGCAAGAACTAACTTTACTTGTGTCATGAAAGGATGATATGGCTTGTTGTCTAAAATACGAAATCGACCCTTCAATGATGCAAAAGACCTCTCAACTGAAACCCTTAAACTAGAATGTCTTAGATTGAATAACTCTCTAATATTTGTTGGGTAGTTTCTAGCACCATATTCTTGAAAGTGGTATCTAGTAGCTCGGTAAGGGGGCAGAAAGTCAACATGCATATCCAACATCAACCAGATAGAATTTACCTAAAACATGGTTATGTAAATTAGAACTAGTATTTGTGTATGCAAACTAAGCATTGAAACTACAAACTTTAGTGTGCTGATCGGCGCACTGGGCTTCTTCAGTGCTTTTCGTCGGTTCTGGATTCCTGTCCTCTCCAGCATCACTTTAATCACCAATTTTACCTGTTTATGCAATAAAGCTCCAAAACAATGCATATAAAAATATATAAACAATATTATAGGTAAATGGCCTAAATTAGTATCAATTATGCTCTAATTAGGGTAATATTCACATATAAAATGGGCACTTGGGTAGTGCCAACATCTTTACCTTAAAGTATGGATACCACCTTGGGCTGGTTTCTGATCTTAAGTGGTGTCTCATTGCTTGGTGGTCATATCATCTTATCCCTCAGCTCACCAACAGCATAAAGAACCTCCCTAAAGTGCCTACTCACAATATCTATTGACCTCCTCCAATTTTGGTGAATAACTCAAAATCTTTGGTTGTGGCCAACAACTAGTAGAAACATTGCAACTTGTTCCTCTATAGTACTATGGATAGTGTCTCGCTACAATTGTCTGTCCCTTAGGATTGTGCATAGGGTAAAGAAGGGAGCTCGACCCATACGTAACATGTTCACACATTTTACATCATTGCAATTGTATATAAGGTTTAAGTTCTTTTGATGCTCTTCATCCATGGCACTCATAGGGGCATATGTGATTTTAGGCGTTGAAGGCAGAAGGGGAAAACAATAGATCTGACCATGAATCGATCTTACCCGGTCCAAATCAAGTCCGAAACACCACCAGAATGACTCCAACCATGCGCAAAAACATAAGAAATAAAGCGGAAGGTTAGGGTACAATTCGAATCACGGAGGGGGGAAGGGGAATAGGAGGGTGGTGTCCGTCACCTGCTCAAAACGACGACGGTGGACGAGAGCAGAGAAGAGGACAAAGACAAGGAGAGGAGAGCCTGATGTAAGGGGGGAAACAACAGATCTAACCGGGAATCGATCTTACCCGGTCCAAATTGAGCCCAAAACACAACCATAATGACTCCAACCCTGTGTAAAAACATAATAAAAAAGCAGAAGGTTAGGGTACGATTGGATTCATAGAGGGGGGAAGGGGAACGGGAGGGCGATGTCCGTCACCTGCTCGAACCGATGACAGTGGACGAGAGCAGAGAAGAGGATGAAGACAGGGAGAGGAGAACCCGGTAGAAGGGTTGGACAAGAGCAGCGGAACCGAGAGAGAAGACGAGGTTGAGAGCATGAGAATGGTTATGGTCGCTGGCGGCGAGCGAAGGGGGAAGGTGAATATAACGCAAGCGAAGGATAACCCTATCTTTCCTGATGAGGATATCACTCCTAAGGATACATGCAACACTCCTCCAATTCTAGACTTGCAAGGTCCAATGACTAGATCATTTGCACGACGACTAAATTTAGAGGTGAGCTCGTTCCTACGCTCTTCATCATATGTCACTTTTGAGAATGGTTTGCTACCTAATGATTATATTGTAATTAGGAAACATGGAGAGGACCAGGAGATGATGGGAGAAGGACTTGGAGACGTGAAAGACCAGCAAAGATGTGGAAGCCAAGGTGGAGGCCCAACCAAAACCGACTTCGAGTCTATTTCGGGGTCCAGGACCAGTTTGCACTAAAATGGATGCCCAGGACGCATATAGACTTGGATTTGGACGTTCTACATATGCACGGAAAGATAAGAAGAAGACCTTTCCAATGCCGTGGGTCTCATGTCAAAATTCATCAGGAGTCATTGGGAATCGTCGAAACAAGAGAGGGTCCAGAATCCATTTCGGTGCTGCGTCACCTGTTTTTGGCCTTTGGGCTTTGTATCCAGTTGAGCCCAATTAGGGGCGCGTCTAGATGGTCTTGCACGACCTTAGGGTCTTCATATACAGCCGCCTCCACACCATTAGGGTTCGGGTTTTGCTTAAATCAATTCTGTTCATAAACAGTGTTGCCGTTCATCGGTTTGTGAGACCCCAACTTCGTGAGTTTAATCATACATCTGTAATTGTGTTGCATTCTTCTTTGTTCTTGCTTGTGTTCTTGATTCGCAGGTAGGATTAGCCTTCTCGGCGAGGTCAATCGTTCTTGGACGGTTGATAACCAGAGGAGACGTCGTGTTGTGATTTCTGGGTTTAGAACGTGTTGTTCTGAAGCCGGATCGATTTGTGTGTCGCATCCGACCAAATCAAAATATCCAGAACCTTTTGGAAGATTGGGAACCCTTGTTCACATCAAGTGGTAATCAGAGCTTCAGGTGCACCGTCAGGTTCGCACTACACTTAGTTAATTTTGTTTTGTTTTCATCCTATCGTCCACAGAAAAGCTCAAAAAAAATTTCCCTCCATCCATAACCACGTGTTTAGCCTTTGCATATTTCAATTTCAGAGTCCGTAGTGTGGAGTTTGTGCCCTAGTTCTTATTTAGTCGCTGGTTTAGTTTGTGTTTTTGTCGTCAGTAGTGTTTCCCTTGCAACCCTAGCCGCCATCCCCTTCACCATCATATGTTTTGTTGGCTTTTGGTGCTAGGGTTGATTGATCGACACACCTAGCCTAATCCCACCCTAAACACACTGTCAACACCCCGGACCAATCCCCACAAATTCCACTTTTCGCTGCCTCATCACCGCCAAAAAAAAACCTACCCAATTCCAAACCCGACCCCGAACCCGACTCGGGTTTGTTGAAAATCGATTCTGACCCCCCTTCGGTAAAATGGACATAACTTTTTGCTCGGGTGTCCGTTTTGGCTAAAATTTTTATAGGAAATTCTTGACTCAAAGTTGAGCATACCCACACTTGGCTATGCCCTGTGTTGTAACCCTTGCAATCGTGGAACACACCTCCCTAGTATCCTTTGATTTGCTTTTCAGAACTTTGTGAGAGCTTTGTAAGGAGCTTCCTTTTGTTGTGTTGAGAGGCACCACTGCTTAGCTATTTTGTAGGGATAACCTTCATTGTTTGTTTCCTATTTTAGTGTTTCTAACCAAGGTAAGTCCTTTCAAGGTAGTGTATTTTGAAACCTTAACACTTGGGAGTAGAATGTGTTGCTCGATTATATGCAAACTCAACATGAGGCAAACATTCTTCCCATTGCTTCAAATTTTTCTTCAAAATAGCTCTCAACATAGTAGCCAAAGTGCGGTTCACCACCTCAGTTTGTTCATCAGTTTGTGGGTGATAAGTTGTAGAAAACAACAACTTTGTACCCAACTTATTCCAAAGCGTGCGCCAAAAGTGACTCAAGAATTTTGCATCACGATCTGAAACAATAGTAGAAGGCATACCATGCAAACGAACAATTTCTTTGAAAAAGAGATCAGCAATATAACTAGCATCATCAGTCTTATGACATGGTATAAAGTGTGTCATCTTAGAAAATCTATCCACAACAACAAAAATACTATCACTCCCCCTCTTAGTCCTAGGCAGTCCTAAAACAAAGTCCATAGAAATATCCGCCCAAGGAATAGAAGGAACAGGAAGTGGCATGTATAAACCATGTGGATTCAAGCGAGACTAAGCTTTTTGACATGTAGTGCAGCGAGCAACAAAGCGCTCAACATCTTTCCTCATCCTTGGCCAAAAGAAGTGTGTGGCCAAAATATCCTCCGTCTTCTTGGCACCAAAATGACCCATCAATCCACCTCCATGCGCCTCCTGTAACAACAAAAGACGAACAGAACCAACTGGAATGCATAGGCGGTTAGCTCTAAACAAGAATCCATCATTCAACACAAATTTATTCCATGCACGACCTTCTTTACAATGCAGCAATACATCCTTAAAATCAACATCAGCAGCATATTGTTCTTTAATTGCCTCAAGTCCAAAAATTCTATAATCAAGTTGAGACAATAAAGTATAGCGCCTAGATAAAGCATCAGCGATCACATTATCCTTCCCTTTCTTATGTTTAATAATATAAGGAAAAGACTCAATAAACTCAATCCATTTAGCATGTCTATGGTTCAAATTACATTGAGAATGAATATACTTAAGTGATTCATGATCAGAATGAATAACAAATTCTTTGGGCAACAAATAATGACGCCACGTCTCTAAACAATGTACAAGTGCATATAATTCCTTATCATACGTGGAGTAATTCAAAACAGGCCCAGTTATTTTCTCACTAAAGTACGCAATAGGTTTACTATCTTGCATCAAAACACCACCAATACCTATACCACTAGCATCACATTCAAGCTCAAAAATCTTATCAAAATTAGGTAATTGCAGCAATGGTGCATGTGTAAGTTTATCCTTCAAAGCATCAAAAGACTCATGATGTACCTTACCCCAATGGAAATCAATGCCCTTCTTTGTCAACTCATGCAAAGGTGCAGCAATGGTGCTGAAATCTTTGACAAAGCGGCGGTAGAACCCTGCAAGACCAAGAAAACTCCTCGCCTGTGTGATAGTTTTTGGTACAGGCCAGCTCTTTATGGCTTCAATCTTCACCTTATCCACCTCAATTCTCTGTGGAGTCACAACATAGCCAAGAAAAGAGACTCGATCCGTGCAAAAGATGCACTTCTCAAGGTTACCAAATAAACGTGCATCTCGTAAAGCATCAAAAACAGCACGCAAATGATTCATATGTTCATCTATAGATTTGCTATAAATCAACATATCATCAAAGTAAACTACCACAAATTTGCCAATGAAAGCTCTTAAAACCTCATTCATCAAGCGCATGAAAGTACTAGGTGCATTAGTTAACCCAAAAGGCATTACTAACCACTCATATAATCCAAATTTGGTTTTGAAAGCTGTTTTCCATTCGTCTCCAAGTTTCATTCTAATTTGATGGTAGCCACTACGCAAATCAATTTTTATGAAAATTATAGCACCACATAACTCATCAAGCATGTCGTCTAGCCTAGGAATAGGATGACGATACCTAATAGTAATATTATTAATGGCTCTACAATCTACACACATACGCCAAGTACCATCTTTCTTAGGAACCAAAAGTACAGGAACAGCACAAGGACTAAATGATTGACGAACATACCCACGATCCAAAAGGTCTTGAACTTGTCGTTGTATCTCCTTAGTCTCCTCAGGGTTGGTCCTATAAGCAGCACGGTTTGGCAAAGTAGCACCCGGAATCAAATCAATTTGATGCTCAATCCCTCTCAAAGGTGGCAATCCCGGGGGTATCTCAGCTGGAAAAACATCCTCATACTCCTGCAAAAGGTTAGTGACAGCAGGAGACACAGCACTAGAAGCAATATCATCAAGCGAAAACAAAGCTTCTTTGCATATCAAGGCATAGCAAATATCATCATTATCAGAAATTTCAGCAAGCTCAGATTTTGTTGCAAGACATGAACGACCTTGTAATTTAATTTCAGCACCCTTAGAACTTGAAGAATCATTAACATTACTAGGTGTAGAATTAGAATTAACAGGTAGTTGAATTTCAGGACCTTTATTTTTCAAACTAGCAGCTCTTTCTAAATCAGCTTGTACAATTTCAGCAGGGGTCATTGGTAACAAAGTAATTTTAGTTCCTTTATGCATAAAAGTGTACTTATTACTTCTACCATGGTGTACAGCATTATTATCAAATTCCCAAGGTCTACCCAATAAAAGTGAACATGCTTGCATGGGTACAACATCACAATTAACAGAATCCACATAAGAACCAATGGAAAAAGGAACTCTGCAAGTTTGTATTACCTTAGCTTTTCGAGAGTCATTTAACCACTGAATGTAGTACGGATGTGGATGTGGGCGTGTGGTCAAAGCAAGCTTGTTGACCATATCAGAACTCACCAAGTTATTGCAGCTCCCTCCATCAATGATGACACGTGCTCGGCGGTTCTTGATGATGAAGAAAATCTGGAACAAGTTGTGGCGCTGCATCCTCGCGGGCTGATGAACTTGAGTACTAAGGACACGTTGAACAATAATGTTCATGTATCCCGTGGTGTCTCCGCCTCCAAGGACAAGGTCACTGCTGGTGGCAGCAACGTCCTCCTCATCCTCCACGTCGGAGGTGCTCATGTAACCGCCATCGTCTGTTGCCACATATGCCCGCCTACTTGGACAATCTTTCTGCACATGACCAAGTCCATGGCAGCGGTGGCACTGAATCCCTGTAGTGCGCCCCGTCGAAGCAACAGAGGAGGCACTACTAGCTGGTACCTGCACAGAAGTTTTACCTGAGCGCATAGAAGGTGCAGGGGCTGATCTTGGGGCTGCAGAAACAACACTGATTCCCTTGGTAGCTGCCGATGGGGGCGGACGGAAAGCTGGCCTGGGCAGCCCCGAAGTCCCCGTCGAGCGTGGGTGGTAGGAGTTCCTTGACCTGCTGTACTCCTCAAAAGCCTGGAAAAGTCCCTGTGATTCTTTCTCTGCAAGCATAGCATACTGGAAACACAATTGTTGTACTCCTCAAAAGCCTGGGCAGCCCCGAAGTCCCCGCCTACACTGGGTGAGGGTATAATATTCTTTATAGTCAAGGATGTCCTGAATTTCTTTTCTTAAACCAGAATAAGAGCGACAAATCTGATCCTCTACTTTTTCAACTACGGCACAACAAATCAAACCCTTCTGAAGCTCACTAAAGTACTCCTGAACAGTTTTATCTCCTTGTTCTAAACGCTGCAGTTTATTACGAATCTCTCTATAAAAAGAAGGAGGAACAAAATGATCACGCATTGCTACCTTAAGTTCTTCCCAGGTAGTAGGCAAATCAGTTTCAGCAGCTAGACCACTCCACCAAACAATAGCAAAGTCCTTAAACTCACTAGTAGCTTGTCTAACTCTATGTTGTTCAGGAACAAGGTGGGCATTAAATTTTTGTTCTACAATCATCTCCCAATCAAGATAAACATCACCATCATACTGACCCGAAAATGAAGGAATTGAAAACTTAATTTTAGCATACGGGTCATCTAGAGCATAGTTACCGTGTGGATGATGATTGTTGTTATGGAAACCACCCATACCTTGAGTGTTATGGTGCAAACGACGTCGTAATCTTGTGGTCCTTGTAGCTGACCTATCCACGGTGCCATCAGCCTTATACACCGTGTCTTCGTCATGGACATCGTCAACGTTGTGGTTATTAGTGTTCATATCATTGGTCTTGGGGGTGGTCTCCAACGCGACAACCTGATCGGTTAACTTAGAAACCCGCTTCTCCAACCGCTCGATGCTTTCTCCGATGTGAAGCTTGCCGACCGCATCAGTAACGGCTCTGGTGATCGTCTCTGCCAAATCACTCTGAGCAGCCTGCAAAGCCTTCTGGAGCTGCTCTTGGCTCACGCACTCAGCAAATTGTGAGGGTGAAGCCATCTCTCCGTCGTCACTTCCTGCCATCACAAACACCAAAACAGGAAACAAACAGTGAAGGTTATCCCTACAAAACAGCTAAGCAGTGATGCCTCTCAACACAACAAAAGGAGACTCCTTACAAAGCTCTTACAAAGTTCTAAAAAGCAAAGCAAAGAATACCAGGGAGATATGTTCCATGATTGCAAGGGTCACAAAATAACCTGTGTGCTGTCCAGAAGAAATATGTAGAGCTAGGAAGGCCAAATATATATATGTGAGTGGTACACAAATCAAAAACAGATAGTAAAGCTGAATAAGTGCCCAAGTAACTTGTCCCTAGTTGCTGGTCTAAGTATGTCCTAGAACAGTAGTGATAGCAAAGTAGAAACAAGGAGACAAAGGCACAATAGGCGATAACAGGGGGCTAAGTGCAAAACACCCAAATCCAGAAATTTTAGGGGGCTAGATGTAGCACTAGTAGAAATCCCAAATTTCTTTTTTTTGATTTTATTTTTTTGATATTTTCTCTAACTCACTAACAATGGAGGAGAATCCACAAAAAATTTCAGCTCAAATAGAGGTAGGATGTGGCCTACAGAAAATTTTGAAGTTGCAGAAAACGTCGGGTTTAAACTTAAATCAATTTTTTCTTTATCATCCCGATTTGTTTTGAATTTTTTGACGAGGGCACACAGGGCAAAGCCCAGTGTGGGTATGCCCAACTTTGAGTCAAGAATCTCCTGTAAAAATTTCAGCCAAAACGGACAACCGAGCGAAAAGTTATGCCTGTTTTACCGAAGGGGGGTCGGAGTCGGTTTTCCAGAAACCCGAGTCGGGTTAGGGATCGGGTAAGTTTATTTTTTTGACGGCGTGGATGCAGCGGAAAGTGGAATTGATGCAGCGGAAAGTGGAATTTGTGGGGATTGGTCCGGGGTGTTGATGGTGTGTTCAGGGTGGGATTAGGGCGGGACTAGGCTAGGTGTGTCGATCAATCAACCCTAGCATAGAAAGCCAACAAAGCAGAGGATGGTGAAGGGGATGGTGGCTAGGGTTGCAAGGGAAACACTACTGACGATAAAAACACAAACTAAACCAGCGACCAAATAAGAACTAGGGCACAAACTCAACACTATGGACTCTGAAATTGAAATATGCAAAGACTAAACACGTGGTTATGGGCGGAGGGAAAAAATTTTTGGGCTTTTCTGTGGACGATAGGATGAACACAAAACGAAATTAACTAAGGGTAGTATGAACCTGACGGTGCACCTGAAGCTCTGATTACCACTTGATGTGGACAAGGGTTTCCGATCTTCCGAAAGGTTCGAGATACATTGATTTGGTCGGAGGCGACACACAAATCGATCCGGCTTCAGAACAGCACGTTCTAAACCCCGCAATCGCAGCACGACGTCTCCTCTGGTTATCAACCATCCTAAAATGATTGATCTCGCCGAGAAGGCTAATCCTTGCCTGCGAATCAAGAACACAAGCAAGAACAAAGAAGAAGGCAACACAATTGCAGATGTATTATGAATCTCACGAAGTTGGGGTCTCACAAACCGTGATGACGGCGAAACTGTTATGAACAGAATAATCTAAGCAAAACCCGAGCCCTAATAGTGCAGCGGCGGCTGTATATAAAGACCCTAGGGTCGTGCAAGACCCTCTGGACGCGCCCCTAATTGGGCTCAACTAGATACAAAGCCCAAAGGCCAAAAACAGGCGACGCAGCACCGAAACAGATTCTAGACTCTCTCTTGTTTTGACGATTCCCGATGACTCTGGATGAATTTTGATATGAGACCGGTGGCATTGGAAAGGACTTCTTCTTGTCTTTCCGTGCATATGTAGAACATCCAAATCTGAGTCCGTATGCGTCCTGAGCCTCCATTTTAGTGCAGACTGGTCCTGAGCCCCGAAACAGACTCGAAGTCGGTTTTGGTTGGGCCTCCACCTTGGCTTCCACGTCCTTGCTGGTCCTCCACGTCCTCAAGTCCTTCTCCCATCATCTCCTGATCCTCTCCATGGTTCCTAATTACAATATAATCATTAGGTAGCAAACCATTCTCAAAAGTGACATATAATGAAGAATGTAGGAATGAGCTCACCTCTAAATTTAGTCGTCGTGCACGAGCTCTAGTCATTGGACCTTGCAAGTACAGAATTGGAGGAGTGTTGCATGTATCCTTAGGAGTGATGTCCTCATCATCCGTACCATTAGAGTTCGAGTTTTGCTTAAATCAATTCTGTTCATAAATAGTGTTACCGTTCATCGGTTTGTGAGACCCCAACTTCGTGAGTTTAATCATACATCTGCAATTGTGTTGCATTCTTCTTTGTTCTTGCTTGTGTTCTTGATTTTGTAGACAGGGATTAGCCTTCTCGGCGAGGTCAATCGTTCTTGGACGGTTGATAACCAGAGGAGACGTCGTGCTGCGATTACGGGGTTTAGAACGTGTTGTTCTGAAGCCGGATCGATTTGTGTGTTGCCCCCGACCAAATCAACATATCCATAACCTTTCGGAAGATCGGGAACCCTTGTTCACATCAAGTGGTAATCAAAGCTTCAGGTGCACTGTCAGGTTCGCACTACACTTAGTTAATTTTGTTTTGTGTTCATCCTATCGTTCAAAGAAAAGCTTAAAATTTTTCCCCCCGCCTATAACCACATGTTTAGCCTTTGCATATTTCAATTTCAGAGACCGTAGTGTTGAGTTTGTGCCCTAGTTCTTGTTTAGTCGCTGGTTTAGTTTGTGTTTTTTATCGTCAGTAGTGTTTCCTTTGCAACCCTAGCCGCCATCCTCTTCACCATCCTCTGTTTTGTTGGCTTTTTGTGCTAGGGTTGATTGATCGAGACACATAGCCTAATCCTACCCTAATCTCATCCTAAACACACCATCAACACCCCGGACCAATCCCCACAAATTCCACTTTCCGCTGCCTCATCGCCGCAAAAAAAATCCTACCCGATTCCAAACCCGACCTCAAACCCGACTCGGGTTTGTTGAAAACCGATTCCGACCCCCCCCCTTCGGTAAAATGGGAATAACTTTTTGCTCGGGTGTCCGTTTTGGCTGAAATTTATACAGGAAATTCTTGACTCAAAGTTGAGCATATCCACACTCGGCTATGCCCTGTGTTGTTCTGAAGCCAGATCGATTTATGTGTCGCTTCCGACCAAATCAACATATCCAGAACCTTTCAGAAGATCGCAAACCCTTATTCACATCATTTCCCACGCTTTCCCGCCTTGCACCACGAGAGCCGCCGTTTTGCCCGCGCCACGCTCATCGGCGTCCCGCGCGAGCCAGGCTACGTGGAAACGGATTTCGTTTTCATTTCCTGATGGCTAGGCTCACGGGGGCTATTTGCATCTCATGGGCCAGGCCCAATTGCTTGTACAGGCAACCAAACACGTCGACCCTGCATCTCGGGACCCTGGCTGACCCATATGCGGGCAACCAATTGGGCCCTATGCTACTCTCTCCATCATTGACTTTTTTCGTGATCGTCTTATTTAAAATATTTATTTAAATATAAAAAGTTATAAGTTATATTTCAATTTTATTTAGTAATAAAATAAATCATGAAAAATATAATATTTTTTAAAATTTATTAAATAAGGAATGATCAAAGGTAACAAAAAAAATCAATGACGAGAGTATTTAATAGAGGTAGACACAAAAAAGTTCCACCTAATTAATCTTTCCTTCACATGCAAAATCATGTTCTAAATAAATTCTTTTTCTAATATGGAAGGAATATGTAGTAGAGATTTTATAGTACACAATATTTTCAAGACTTTTCTACAACTTATTAATTGAGGTAAGGTCGTTTAGACCACTTTTTTCCTGTCCAGATGTATCCGTAACATTATCGTATTCAGTTTGTATCCTATAATGATTCACCAATTAATTTGAGTCGTTTTTGAACCATTTTCTAATTCTTTGTTAAATTGGACTCTAATTTAATTCGATATTTTATACTAACAACAATTAATCATCTATTACTTTAACATCATATTTTGGATAGAAACAAATAACAAGGATTCTAATAATAACTATGTTGGCACTAAAATTTTGACCGGTCCAGTTAGCCACGTGGAGTCAGAATCGACCAAAGTAAATAGAGCTTAACGGTCGAAAAAATATAGTGAGCCCATTAGGGTTGTTTGTCTTTATTTATTTATTAGTTTAGAAATAAATTAAGTTAGTTTATTTAAGAGTCCTGACCTAATCATGTCAGAACCCCTTGCATAGGGCTATAAATATGTAATAGGATTTATAAAAAAAATAACACTTTCGTTCAAAATAATTCGGCGTCTCACCAAACTTTTTCTCGATGACATCCTCGTCTCGCGCGGGCTGCATCGACTCCGATCTCGATGAGAGACTTAGATTAGTTCCTCGGTAATTTCATCGACTTCAGCTAGTACTTTCTCGTTAAGTTGATATTGTAGTTGTTATCTTTGAAATTACTAGTTATCTAGTAATTAGATCTTTATTTGGTTTGTATTATCGACTTAGATTGCATTACTATCTCAGTGAGGTTCGATCTTCTGTAATTTTTATGAATTTTATAGGCTGAGTTTAGATCTATTATTCGAGTCACTCGATCGATTTTTATGGGTTCTATAGACAACATAGGGGTATTTTGCTAATATTATATTAAAATAAGGATATATTGTAAAATACACATTAAGTTTAATGTACACTTTAGCTTTATGTATCCTCTTGGAACCAAGAGTGTGTTTGTTTCTTGGGGTTCTAAATTTTAGTGGGATCACATCAATCATTAAAACATTACTTATAATTATTAAATATATATTAAATATAAAATTAAATATAGAATTGAATATGCATTAGCGTGATAAATTTATTAAGCTTAATTAAATCATCATTAAGAGATGTTTACTGCAACATCACATTATCTAATCATGACCTAATTAGTCTTAATAGATTTATCTCGTTATTCAAAGAGAGGATTATAGACTGGATTTTGTCAGTAATCTATATTTAATACTCCTAATTAGTATCATAATATTCGATAAAATATATCTAAAAATTAGAGGGGTGGAACGACCGCACCCAAATCTTTTGTCGTGGTTATAGAAAAAGCACAGTTTGTGCCGTTTGTATTGTAGGTACGTACGTGGACTTTAAGATGGTAAGTAGGCCAAGGACTCTTAATTAGTCAAACCCATAAATATATTATTAATATTGCCGGCAACAACACTGCTTAAGGGAAAATGACGGCAAGAAATATTTCTTATTAACAAATAAATTCATGCATCTTGTTTTATCTTATAAAACAACACAACGTGATCTATTAAATTTCAGCATTATTGTTATTTTTTATTAAGAAATAGTTTAGATTAACTTTTATACTACATCATACTATCTTGTCAATTCATGTTGTTCTGATGAATTCGCGTATATAATCTACTAATATATAAGATTATACATAATTAGCAATCTAAAATATGTACGTTGGAGTTACTGGTTCCAAAGGAAGAAATCGTATCATCAAAGACAAAATCAACGGTTCGGATGAGCAATGGCCTCTCCCGTTAGTATTACGACGGCAGGTGATTTTATTTCTCATTTTTAGGGTGTATGTAAAGCCGCCGCTGTAATTTCAAAAAAAGAAAAGCCGCCGCTGTCTATTCGCCATCGAAGAGGTTCAGTATTCCGCTGCCGGTACCCTAGGGTTAGCCGCGGCCGCCGCCGTATTTATCCAAATCCGGCGCGGCTCTTTGTCTTTCTCGGCCAAGAGCTATAGACAGGTACCAGGCCAGGAGTCCTGCCTGTCCTTTCCCTTTCGATTTTACCATGTTTTGGTCTTAGTGTCTCACCTCGGTTTGGCGCATTGCAGCATGGCTCCGTCATCTTCTTCACTCTAGTGATTCTGCAGCTGTTTCTTTGCCGAACTCGAGTCCAAGTAAGTAAGGTTATAACGTTTTCATTCAACTGCTGTGCTTACTTTTCCCCAAAATATAGCGTTTTTTCCTCAATTGAGCGTCCCCCTAAAATAAATCTAGAATATTCTCTCCGTGCAGAGGTTTTAGGGTTGGAAGATCAGTGGGTAGTTGCAAGGGCAGTAAGTGTTGGCTTTAGCAAGATCAGGGAGGAATGTTATGTAGACAGGACGGACAGTGAAGGTGATTTTCTCGTGACAGTAAGAAGCCTTGTCGTGTTATTGAGTTGATATTGCAGGAGTGGCAGCAGTGATATTTGTGTACAGTTAGTGGCAGCTTTTGGAGCAGTATTGTAAATTTTATTTCATGATGGACACCAGAGATCCTTCAACACCCACTCCAACACATATCCCAGCTTCTGTGGCATCTGTAGTTTCATCCGAACAGACAACTTCAGCTTCTATGGAAGATGATCCAGTAATTCTTTATTTTCATATGTTCCCTCTTGAATTATATTTTTTTTATTAAAGATCATTTTTTTCTAAAAAAAGATATTCTTCTCTCAGTTTGCCAGCTAACTGACCTGCTATAATTTATCAGTTGCACTCATTGCTTTTATTGATAACTAGCCAGGCCATGCATCCTTAGACAGTTTATAAGGAATAACAAAATATTTATGCCGCAAACCTCTTTGATATTGTATGCAATATCTTAGCAAACATTTATGGTGACTATTAAATATGATTCTGGCCTTGCATATTGTGAGAATTGAAAAAGGTTAATTTAGTTATCTTTCTTTTTAGCAGATTATTATATTTTTGAGCTGTTTTATTTTAGATATATATTAGCTATCACTTCATTTGGATATGATGCAGTTCTACACTTCTGGCCTTGCATATTAGGCTATTTCATATGACTTTGGATTTAAATTCTGCAGCAGTTATTACTTCTTAACTGATGGTTCCTGGCTATTCTGTTCTCTCTAATATATTTTTCCTTTTACATTTAGATGAACCATGAAGATCAACTCTATGAGTTGTATGAGGAAGTGTCACAATCTGTTGTAACAGTTGCATGTGTGTTACCTGAAAGGGAAACAACATATAATACTGGATTTATCATTGTATCTGAAGAAGGATATTCTCTAATTTTCACCCTTTACATTGGGACTGCACTAACTGGGGAATATTTTGTAATTTTCAAAGGAGAAGAAGTCAAAGTTAGAGCTGATGTGCTACAAGAGTTAGAAGAGTATTTAATCTTAATTGTCGAAACTGCTAAGAAACATTCAGCTGTCACTTTCAATGATGAATCTGTGGGCAATGATCTAGTGTTCACGGTTGGCACGATGTCACAAAGTTGCATGCTATAACACCGGTTATTGATTCATTAATCGGCAAACTTGGTTTTTATGGAGGGCAAATAACCACCCCTACTTGTGATGCATTTGACTTACGCCGTAAGCCTTTATGTGGAGCTGAACAATATTTTCAAGTTACGGTCTCGTTCCAGGATAAGATTATTCTCTTTAGTGAAGTTGACAACAAGACTCATACATCAGATACACTATTGGGAGCTCCAGTGTTTAGTTTGACAACAGGTAAAATGATTGGATTGATCCATTCTATTGGCACTTGGGGCGATGTGAAAAACGGCCTTCTAAGCAACGGCATAATCAAACGTATTGAAGACATGTGTGCTATCGATTCTCAAGAACAAAAGAAAAGAAAGAAAAATGTGCGTGGTGTTTATGATTGGAAGGTATATAAAGCTCCATATAAACTTTGTAACTAACTTCTAATGTTCCAAAAATGTATCTAATGGCAAACTTTAACTTGTAGGGAAGACTAAAAAATATGGCAGGCGAGCACTTGGGAGGTAGCTCGTAATTTGCAATTATGAAATGCCGTTGTCTTTTGGGAGGTATGTTGATGGTTTGGTATCTTGTGATCAAGTCTAAATAAGATGGTACAAATTAAAATATTTAATAACAATATAGTGATAGCCCTGCTTGTGTCGGCAAAACTGTTATATAATCTCTGGACGCAGTTCATCCTGGTTCCTAGTCTATTCTGCAAACTTTGTTGCCTATTGTTGTAGAAAATAGCGGAGCATGATTCATAGCGATGGTGGTTGGGACTGCCCAATGGGTTTGGGTTTGGGGTGCGGGAGGGGAGGGTTTTCATCTGTACTACTGATGTTTGTGAATTAGAAATCTGGATTTGGATTAAGGTTTAACTGATTAGCGTCCTTACTAATGGAACACTTTATAGCGATTCATAACGATGGTGGTTGGGACTGTCCAATGGGTTTGGGTTTGGGTGCGGGAGGGGAGGGTTTTGATCCGTACTACTGATGTTTGTGAATTAGAAATCTGGATTTAGATGGAAGTAAGAGCAAATTTTCCCCTTTTCATTCAAGCGACGCAACAATATTCAGATGGGTTTCCCTTAATTTCCTACAGTAAAGGAGGGCACACCTACCACATAGAGTGCACCTGTGATTATCTTTTTGATTTAGTAGCACCTTTGACTCTGCGGTGGATGCTTTCAATAGTAAAGCGGTATTGGATATTTAGTTTTGTTGATCCTGTTGATTTTCAATGTTTTACTCCTATCTGAGACATCCAAGTTGTGCCTTAAAATTGGACCTACAGCAGTTGGAGAGAAAGATATGAGAGTGGCTTGTTGAGTTATTCAAAGATTGGCTGTTTTTGTGTAATCTGAAGGACTGATATATTTCTACCGACTGCTAGGTTTATCGAAATGCAAAGATAGAGGGGTTTCTTGAATCATGCTAGAACATGTAGCTCTTTCAGGATTTGTCACAGAACCATCAGAGTGAATAAGTAGTAAATCCTTCTGTTCTGGATTTTCATTAGTTGATGAACACCTAGGTATGTGCATTTGATTGACTTGTACATGCAGTTCTGTGCAACTTTCAGTGGTGTAGGTGGAACCTTCTCTTTTTTGTTTTGTGTGCAACAGGCATGTTTATGAAATTTGACTTGTCACTCATGCAAATCTCTGTGATCATGAAGGAATTGTGTTTCCCAACTTATGCACTCTAGATTCTAGAACATTGAGTACTTGCTGCTTTCTGCAATTTTATTACTGTCTGAAACAACAAAGTGACATTCCTTTTGGGTAGGATATATAATTTAGTTGGCCTTAGATCTATCGATGAGATAACAGTGCTTCTTACTACGTAGTTTGTTCTGCCAGGAATTTTCACCAAACTAGTGTGTAATTTCGATGAGAAAACTATTGTTTTAACTCATATAACCAGTTAATACGAATGTTGTTTCATTGAACACAATTGTTTTGAACCTTTTCTAAAATTTCTTCTTAACAACTGACTAGTCAAATGTGTTGGTTCTTGCAGATATTTGGAAGTTGTTGCAGCCTTTCTCATATTAGCTATGAGCCTATGACAATAAATTCTGTAAATGCCACAACTTTGGGCACTGATATGACTTGCGGCCACATTGATATTGTTTATGCAAGAAATAATGGGAAGACAATTTACATCCAGCAGGAAGAACGGGGCTTGTGTGGGTGGCCTGTTCACTATTGTATAAGGATCCAGGGTTGATTTCAAAACAGATAAGGGACAAATGGCACTTTGCATGGCTTCAAATGGTCAAATTGCTGAAACGGCTCAAGTTGTTGAAGTCTGGCTAAGACCCTTGGAAAACATGCTTGTAGTACTCATGCAATTACTACAAAGAGTGCTACCACCTCTTTTGTGGGCCATAAGTAATGCGTATCACCTACTACATTACCACTACCTCGCAAGGCACTGTGATCCAGCCTTCCACGTATGGACCTAAACTTTTCCCTGGATTCCCTGCAAACCCTTGTGCGGAGATACACCAAAGGAACCTGAAATCACTTACCATCATCTGTGTAAACGGCAGTAGCCCATTCCGGCTATGTCTGATGGGCAGTTTAGGTCAATTATAGATTGGGCTCAGTCATCAGCCTGTGTCCCGCAAAATTTGTCATACGTTGCCACTTCTTTCCTGTTGAATTAGTCTTTTAGGATGCATCGTTGTGTATTTCTTCTAATGAATTGAGCTTTTCACCTAGTTTTGCTTTAGTTTTTTGGATGGGTGTGTGAAGACAGTATGTGCTAGGTAGCAAGGAACACTGGAACCATAAGCTGTCCGTTGGCTGTATCTTCCATGGAAAGTTGGTATCAGAATGACCAGTCGGCAAGAGACAATAATGAGCATTATGTTCGCACTTTGTGTCCGCTCCACTCTTCTTTTCCTCTGTCCTGTGGATTGATCAATGCATAAGTTTTGTTGTTCCTTTAGTATACAGTTTCCTGCTGGTTGGTTCTACCCCTGTAACTGGTTTTATTGTTACTAAAGCTCTTGTCGATTTCAAAGGTGTTTTACTTTACTTGCACGATAACAATAGAAGAATCAACAACCTGTGGTGAGCCTTTTGAGTCTTTGTAAAGAGGATTTGGTAAAATCAATTGAAGCATGTGGCAGAGCTCTTAACCATTAATGCAACAAAGAAGATGATTCTTGAGTTCTTGGGAAGGTGAATGGGGTACGTTTCACCAAACGGAAAGGTGAATGGGGTATGTTTCACCAAACTTTGCTGCTATTGTTGACTGCGCTGTTGCCTTGAACTCTCAAAGCTGATGGGAACTTCTGGTGGTTGTGAAGCACCGGTGAAAATGCTTCTGCATAATGTGCTGCTGCTTGACGCGAAGTAAAAATCTGACTGCAGGTTTCTCTACTGCAACAACCTAGTTTCGTTTTGGCTATCAAAAGCACACCTCCATCTTTAAGACCTCATGATAATAGACTTAAAGCAGCAAATCAACACTAACAGCAAAGATTGATTCCATAAGAGATGATCCAGCTGGAAAAGCATAGCTTGTTGGAGCATATCCAAGAATGAGCTTTCAGCTAAACATCCATGTATTTTGCACATGGATTCACTGAAGGGAAGTCATAGTGGACTGAAGGACATCATTCAAAGGTTTGTCTATTCTTAGAGGAATTATGCACTTACTACTTCTGGGCAATTGAGTCATGTTTGTTATATTTTCATTGAAGAATTGAGTGCAATTTAAACAAAGTGAAAAGGTTACATGTGCATTTTGGGGAACTATGCCTTGTGATTGATTTGAGTAACATATGTTTAGGAAGAGTTTGGTGAAAAGTGTCAAGTATTAAGAAATGGAGATAGTAGCTGTTGGCACATATGTTGCCATTACGTGGGTTTTTGTAGAGATTTATTGAGCAGGGAAATGTAACTCAAAATGATGTACCATTGACTCTTTTGCCCATTTTCATGTTTGTCTTATCTATCTGCATTCACACTTTTGGTCAATATCTTTGATTCTTCGTGCTGCAGTTATTTATGGGAAGAGTGGAAGGAAAGGCATCCTGAAGCAGCAGCAGACAATTTGAACAAGTTTTTGAACTTAGATTTGTCTCTCTTGAGGTCTGTGCATGATAACTCACAGTATCAACTCTGCATTCCTTTATTGCTGCGCATTTATACCTGATACTGCTTTCGAGAACCGTTTCGATTTGGTGGAGTCGTTGCTTCAAGTTGCTTTGTTGTTGTTGTTTTTGCTTCAAGTTGTGGTTAATTTAAAGGGAAACAATTAGGTGATCCAGTAGTACCAACAGTAGCGCTGTTAGAATTATGTTGTAATCATAGATGATAATCAAGGTTTCAGCAACTACATATAATAATCCTCCCTCTAGGCCTCTGTGGTTTAAAATTTGAAGCTTAGCCAGTATTCATGACATTGACCAGATTTTCCATGCATTGATGCACATGATTGGAGCTAATTTAAATATTTATATTTACTTCCTGATCGTCTTCCCAAACCTCTTGCAGTTTGAACATAGTAGTTGGGTACCAAATTTTGGGCAAAAAGTCGTTCCAATCTTGCCATAAACAAAACAGCTGCTAAGTACTGTATCCATTTAAGCGAAAATTGCAAGTAGTAGATTGCTTCACTGGTTTCCTGTAATTTCGGGCATCATATATTGAGTTATTTTTGCTCATTCTACTCCAGATTATTTAATTTTGGAGTTTGGACTCATTTGGTTGTGGATTTGTGGTTATATCTAAAAAGTGCTGCGTCTATTTACTATATGCCCACAAACCAATAATATATACTCCTTTTCTTTCATGGAGGAAATTGTGGTCAATGGTTGAACATTCTCTTCTCTCTCTCTCTCTCTCTTTCTTTTGAGATTACTGCTTTTTTTAATGAATGACTTGCAGATTTTGTTTGGCAGTCTATAAGTGAGCATGGTTTAATTAAACGAAGAAATATAAAGCTCACATTAAAGTGATCATGGCATACTTTTAAGAGGAAATATAAGGTGCACATAGTAATAGTATATTGTTGAAAAATACACAAACTCTTGTGCCTCATGTTGTATCAATACTGAATGGTCCAAATGGGAGGCGGAATTGTCTCATCACTGTTATCCAACTTTCATTTGGGTAAATCCAAAAGTCATATTTAAGGGAGATGAGGGAACTCCCATCCCCCACTCAGGCTATTCAGAGTCTGGGGTATGTTACTAGTTAATGGCTTCATGCTCCTCAGTGCTTGAATAAATCAATTCTTGTTTACTTTTAGAGTTTGTTGTACTGATTCTGTGATTTTGTTGTTTTTTAATTGGTTTATTTATGTTAGGCGTGTCTGCCAGAAACTGGTACTGTTGTTTGCCAGTCAAACCAGGATGAGAAAAAACAAGACACTTGTTGATATGATATCATGTGGCCCAGAAGATGGCGAAGTGCTGAAGGGGCCAAGTGGTGGGGTATTGTATATGGAACATGCAGAATCTGTGTCACACATTGGATGACAACCAAAAATGTTCTAGTCAAGCAGAAGTTAGGGTGCAGGATACTCTGCTTTTGAATTGCTGTTCAATCTCATATAATTCTGAGGAGGTAATTACCTATCAAGAATATTCTTTACAAAGAAGCACAGTTGAAGTTGGGCATGAGTGCTACATGCCTTCACAAGATATGCACTCTCTGTTGATGCTTTACTCCAGCGAAGGTGACATTGGACCAAATCCAGAAAGGATGACTGGTGAAGATAATGACAGTGATCCCTATCACATGGCTTCAGCCACACAAGGTGATATCAACAAAGATGTTGCTGAGCTAAAACGTGAAGATAGTCTTGCAGATCATATAACAGCAGATAATGCTACCAAGGATGGTGTGAAGAAAAGTGACGAATACTGATAATAGCAATCACAGTGATCAGTATGTTTCATCGGAGTTGAGAGCGGGAAATGCTGACAATGTCATGACTTGTGATACCTTTTTAATGTGGGAAACACTGAAAAGAAGTGTAGCCAGTGATAAGTGCAATTTCCTCTCTCTTGAATGAGGGAAATACCGACCAAATAATGGAAGAGGTTCTTACATATGAAACCAATATAAATGCTTATGGTGTGGACCAACACTTGGCAATGAGTGGGCCTATTCATTGTGAAGATGCAATGGGTGGGGCAATTCCTTGTGAGGATACAATCTACACTGAGACACAGGATAGGACAGTTCCTCGTGAAGGCAACACAAGATGCACTGATGCTGAGATGCCACTTATAGTTTGTAGATAGACCCTTCTCCATAAAGAACAAAACAGTTCCTGAGAACACAATTTCTGATGCTGAACTTGATGGCATCTGTCATCTGTGAAGAAGGATACTATCGCCCGCTCTGATGACAAGTGCACTCAGTAAGATGATAGCCAGGGTACAGTTGCTAAAAAGCCTCTGCTTGATGGCATCTATGTAGAGAAGAATACTGTGTCTCTGATGATAAGTGCACCCAAAAAGATGATAGCCAGGGTACAGTTGCTAAAAGGCCTCTGCTTGATGACGTCTATGAAAGGAAGGATACCATCGTCTCTGATGACAAGTGCACTCAGAAAGATGATAATCAGATTACAGTTGCTATTGCTGAAAGGACTACTTGACTGTATCTGTGACGAGAAGGATATGGTCGTCTGTGATGACAAGTGCACCTCAGAAAGATGAGTAGTCAGGGTACAGTTGTTAAAAGGCCTATGCGTGATGGGATCTGTGAAGAGAAGGATATCATTGTCTCTGATGGCAAGTGTACTCAGAAAGATTATAGCCATGGTACAGTTGCTAAAAGGCTTCTATCATTGCGATGAGAAGGATATAGTATTCTCCGATGACAAGGGCATTTAGAAAGATGATGATCAAGTTATTGACACAGAAAGGCCTCTGCCTGATAGCCTCTGTGAAAGGAATGCAGTCTCTAGTGAGAGGTGCATAAGGAAAGGTGATGCTCATGGTACTGACGCTAAAAGATCATTGCCAGATGGCACTGAGTGAAAAGGATACGGCAGTAACTGAAAGGTCCATTGAGAAAGATGCAAAAATAGAGCGGCACTAACAAGCGAGGGAAGGTTTTGGCTGCTGAGTCGCAAAACGAAAGGAATTTCTCCGGAGTATCTTCTTTAGATTTTTGCTGTTATTTTAGCTTGTGTATAGTCTTCCCTCGATGCCCTTTTGCAATACTGCTGTTTGTCTGTAATTGTATATTTCCGATAGTCAATGTAGAAATCAGAAACCCCGTGTGGTTAAAACTGTCTAACCAACGCCATGTTCAGGGACTAGAAATCAGATACTTTCTATGGCCAAGTTCAGCGCAAGAGTGAGATAGCAGTATGCAGCCCAGTATGAACAGTGAAATTACCGGTTGCTGGTTCCTGCTGTTTCCACCTGCACCTGTTCGGATAGAAGCAGCTGCACGAATGCAGTAAAGATGTGCTGTATTGTGTTTGTGCAATTTTGGGACTCAATTCCAGTCTAGAAAGCACAAGATATAATAATCGTATATAATACTGTTGCTGTTTGCAGCCTCGACTCCACTTCACTGCTCACTTTTGCGCTTCATCGTCCCGTCGGACCGGGTCGTCTCAATCAAAGGATTCAATTCAAGGCACTGTAGCAATCGATACAGTATTTGTGAGAGGATATGCAGTGCATTAGAACTGTAGCAAAAGCATTATTTATGAGTTCTTAAGAGTGCGCGCGCTGGCTTCAAATCTGAATTTTGCACTGTTCATCATGTATTGTAGTTTTCAATCTAATCCGTTAGTTTCAGACTGAACGGTTGGGAATCAAGTAAATTCTGAGGACAGTATTCTCTAAATTCAGAGGACCTCCATCCCGTCCGTCTGTCACAAAACGATGTTTGACAGAGTAATGAGTAATCTAAAGAAAAAGGAAGAAGTTCTATCTATCTCCTTTTAACTTCCCTTATTTGTGAAACCCCGTATTCCTCCTCTTTGAACCCATGTGCGTGTATGCCCACATCCATCTCGCTGTCTTGTGGGTCCTCGCTTTCCATGGGGCCACTAGTCAGTGAGATGGCTATGTCCGTGGTCGGTTAGCATCTACACCGAGCTTCACTCCAGACTCCTCGCCTCCTCGGTTCCCATGCCTCTTCGCCTCCTCGTCGCCACCATCGGCGAGATGGTCCTGATGACTACGGCCCGAGCCAGGGCCATTGCAACCGGCGCCGGCGGGTCGTGGAACACGGTGTCGAGAATTGAGTTCGGCAATAGACATAGGTAGTTTATATATGATGATTTATATGTAAGATAAGGGTATGTGCGAGATTAAGAGACGATGGTAATACAAGACGTCGATTTAGATAGATTCGGGCCTTCCGGAGGATAATAATTCTATGTTTTGTGTTCTGTGATATTTATATTGATATGTCTAGATCTAAAGATCTAGATAAGGTGAATTGCCCTAGACGACGATGTCTAGTTGTCTCTAATCTAATTGGGGTTGTCTCTTTAAGGAGGACCCCTGCCCCTCCTTATATATCCGGGGGGGGGGGGGGGGGGGGGGGGACAGGGTTACATGGCGAAATTCTAGTCGATCTACTGTTTTTATCCTAGTAGGAGTCTATCTCTACTTTTCTTCTATGTGAGGTACCCCGGGTACATGTCATCGACAGAAGCCTCAGTGGTCTTACAAGCTTGATAATAATCTTTAGTAGCTTCTCGACTGGTTTATGCCATATAAAATACTTCAGCTTTGTATCAGCGAGCTTGTAAGAATCTCAAAGATCCAAAAATATCCTTGAGAAATCAACTGGTGCACCGATTAGGTGCATCTAATTAGGTGTAGCCCCGACTCTTGTATCATTTAAAAACTATAAATAATGCGAGAGTCTAAATCAAGAATAGTCATGTTGCCTCTCTTTAAGGAAAAATAACTCAAATCATCAAATTCGAGTGATAAATAACTCAGTAGAGTGATGTCAATCACTACCGAGTGATATATAATTCAGACGAGTGACTTCAATCACCACTGAGTGGTTGATGACTCAAGCCAATGACTTCAATTATTGCCGAGTGTTATATAATATATTCGGGTGACATCAATCACAACCGATTAAACGTAGGCTTATCACATCAATCATAGCCAAATGATATAGTCTTTGGCCGAGTGGCCTATGAGTGATTTATGAATCAAACGGGTGACTTCAATCACAGTTGAATGATTATGTTCTAAACAGGTGACTTCAATCACAACCGCATGAACGAGGCTTTATGACATCAATCATAGCTAAATACTAAGTTACCATGACTTCAATTATGATTAAGTAACCTTTCCTTAAAAATTATAATCACTCATATCTTTGAGCTTTATTTTCACTATTATAGACTGACTTCAATCAACCAAGTGATGCTCGATATTTCACGTATATGACCATCAAGTCATAGCGACATGATTATTAAATCATGCTTTAAATGATTATGGCATCAACCGTTTATGATAATGCACTTCTCATCAAAGAAGCACATTTGATAGAGTGACCATCAAGCCACTATCATATAATTATCAAATTATATATTTATATATTATGGCATCAACCATAAATTTAATATAAAGTGTCTCTATTTAAAGAAGCCCCCGAGACAATCGTCATTATGAATGTCGGTCGCGTTCAATTCAGAATATCATGTCCGAGTGACAGCGGTACTTAACTCATGACGGTAAGGTCGAGTGAAGAAGACAGTCAAGATTGTTATAGTTGCCGACCGCTGATGAAGTAGGAATCACTCGAAGTCGCGATAATCGAGTGAAGCCGACAGTCTGACATATGGCCAACCGATGGTGGCGGTCAGATATGATGTGGCAGACCAATGACGGCAGTCGGAGCTGATGTAGCCCATCGGCGAAAGCAGTCAGAGATGTAAGCCGACCGATGAAGGCAGTCCATGTTAGCATGACCCACCGATGAAAGCGGTCAGAGCTGGCATTGCCGATCGATGAAGACGAGGAAATCACTCTATATCGAGTGGTGTATCCGCCTATCCGTTATAAATGTTCCTGATAATAAAAAAAATAGAATAGTTAGTTATAATTAGTATTGTTTGTCTGGAAACTTATTTTTATAAGCCAAACAAATCAGTCGACTGAAAAGTCAAGTATGTATCCATTTTCTCCTTTAAGTAGACCGACCGACGCATAACATAGCAACCAGACTGATCCATCATAGATTACTTAGGATAAAATATAAAAGCTCGAAGCTCAGTCTGCCACAACAATATCGGTCATAATTATTCTTACGTAGCAATCAGAACCAATCGACACATGACCTCACATAACTTTGACTCTGGGTTTAGTGTAGTGGCAATCTGTCGCGTAGTAAAGAAGTTTTATACCTTAGTCGCTAGTCGGCGTAAGACCAAAAAATAAGACCAAATTGCGAATAAAATATAATATATCGGTCGAGGCTGAAGCCAAAAAAAATGAAACTAGAACGGACGACACAATATGGTGTCAGGGCTGAATCACTACTGAAAGGTCACCGACCGACATGTATACTGCTAGATTCACAAAAAAGTGGGAGAACACGTTTATAGATATACAAATAACCCCTTGACTAATTGTTTAATACGAAGGATTAAAGAATCGAGGCAATAAAAAGACGAATAAAATCATAAATAAGAGCACTGATTAAAAAGCCCAACTTTACTCATCAAGAAACCTACGACCTTCTGCTTAGAAAACAGAAATAAAGGATCGTGAAAAAATAGTATGAAGGACATAAGTCCAAAACCTCGAAAGTAAATCGAGAAAGTATAAAGATACTTAGCTTTGCTATTCGGTGAGTTGAAGAAGAGCCTCCAAGCGTGCCGATGTGGTTGGCGAGTGATCAAACGTCGAAGTCGAACTATAATATCATCGATACATCGAGGTTTGGAGTGGTTGACTGAGATGCCGAATCATCGAAGGTGTCGCTGAGTGGCCGAGTGGCCAGAAACACCAAAGTGTCAAGTCATCGAAAACGCTGAGTGGCCGAGTGGCCAAAAACACCAAAGTGTCAAGTCATCGAAAGCAACATCGTTCGGTGGTATTGCCGAGTGAGCAAGTCACGGCAATGTTGTTCAGTGATAAAGTCGCAGAGTCGCGACAATGTTGTCGAGTGGCGCAGTTATCATATCATCGTCAAATAGTCCCCGAGCATGCCCATGTGACTATGAGCGATCAAACCGTCAAGTCGCGGTGATGTCGTCGAGTCATCGGTAGGTGTTGTGTCGTGACAATGTTGCCTGAGTGACCGAATCCACCGAAGCATTGAGTTGCCGGAAATGTCATCGTAGTGCGATGATGTTACCAAAGGCGTCGTCGTACTGATCAGGTAGCTGAGTCACCGTGACCTCTGGATCAAGAGACATGGAGATCCGAGAAATTCATGGCTGAACCTGGACTCAACTCATGCATGTAAAAAGACAGCACGTGATTAGTGTTCTACTAATCAAGATGATAAGCATGCTTGGAATAGAATAATAAAAAGAAAAGAATAAAGAAAGAAAGAGAAAAAAAAATCTTCCCTTGTAATGTACGTGAGTTTCTTTATTCCAGGAAACCGAGTGTTCAACTCATTCTTGCTTCTGTGCACGATACGAAGTCGACTCCGAGTTAGCTGTGCAGCAGGAACTTGAAGATTTCGTCGATTTCTCAGACTCGCCGACTTCTTGTGCAATAGGACAACGTGACGTGCATGTAATCTGCACTTATACTGTTATACACGTTGCTGATTGCGATGTCGCAGTGCATGGAGGATGATAGTGTCCTCTTGCGATGATTCATCATACACGCATGCACATGCAATCTGATACAGCAGTGTCGCCGACTTCTTGCCACCGGAGAGAGACTACCGCAGGCCTCCATATGAAGTAGTGTCATCTTGACGAAGACGTGACAACTTGTGCGATAAAACGACGTTTTAACGTTGGTCTGCTCGCGATCATATCTTGAAGTTGTAGGTTGAGATCATCGAACTCAACATGCCGACCGTCATGTTGGCCCCTACCTGGTACGCCAACTATCGAGACTTGAGTTCGGCAATAAACATAGGGTAGTTCATTTATGAGGATTTATATATAGGACATGGGTATGCGCGAGATCGAGAGACGATGGTAACACAAGATGTCGATTTAGACAGGTTCAGGCCTCTCGGAGGATAATAACCCTATGTATTATGTTCTATGATATTTGTATTGATATGTCTAGATCTAAAGATCTAGATGAGGTGGGTTGCCCTAGACGACGATGTCTAGTTGTCTCTAATCTAATTGGGGTTGTCTCCTTGGGAACGATCCTGCCCCTCCTTATATATCTGGGAGGACAGGATTACATGACGGAGTCCTAGTCGGTCTACTATTCTTATCCTAGTAGGAGTTTATCTCTACTTTCCTTCTATGTGAGATACCCCGAGTACATGTCATCCACACACGGGCTCTAGATGGTCGAGGAACACGGGCTCTGGCGGGTCGTGGAACATGATCTCCGATGGGTCGAGCTCTGTCACCTCCTCCTCAATGAACTCGGTAACCTCTGTCATCTTTCTTTTATTCTTGTGTCAATTTAGTGTACACTTCGGTTAGTTTTGCACTGTTGTTTAATTTTTGATCCGTTAGGGTTAGTTTTGGATTATTGCCGTAGATTAGTTTTGATCTAGGGTTGATTAGTGTGTTTATGATTAGTATTGGTTTATGATTAGTATTTTACACTGTTGATTAGCGTAGGTTTATGATTAGTATTTTTCACTGTTGATTAGTGTAGGTTTATGATTAGTATTTTACACTGTTGATTAGTGTAGGTTTATTATTAAGTGATTAGGGCCTCTGCCATACAGGTTTATAACATTTGATGATCACTATACTTGCATTTGGACTAATTATTGGTGATCTAATAGAACAATACCTCAACATCATTTTTTCATCTTTCTACTTCTCAGTATTCTTTTTGTTCCCTTGTATTCTTGTTGCAGGTCTTTTTCTTGTCCACCCTGCTGCCGATTGAGATGCATCCAGAGCAGCCCTACTGGTGCGGCATTGACTGCTTCTCAGTTCACCGCTGCGAACATGGCCTCCTACCACGTAAGAAGGTGTGCTTTGGCGGCAAGGATGCAAGCAGACATTACTATGGCTGCCCACTGAAGATATGCACATTTTCTGTTTTTGCATGTTCTTTCCTTCCTCTTATTTTTCTTGTCTAGTCATGTATATGAAGCAATTTGTTTAATTGCGGGTGGACGAAGAGTAGTGTGGGTATGTTGACTGGTTTGATCCTCCATATTTCAACAGGCTCCAAAGGTTTATCAAGAACCTTTGGTTCATGGGACAGGAGGCCATGAACAAACTTGCCACATCGGATCAAGAGCATCGTATGGCAGTCATTGAGTGCAATGAAATTATTCAGATGCACAATGACGCTTTGGAGGAGAAGGAGGCTATGAAGGAGGCAAATGAAGCCAAGGATCAAGCTGAAGCTGCTTGCTATTTCTACCGGCGCCATGCAACTTTGGCGGGGATGGTGGCAATCTTTATTGCCATTGCCTCTGTGTTGCTGCTGATGGTCTTCAACAAGAAGTGAAAGGTGGTTGCAAAGCTTGGTCAAGGTGTCAGCTGTTATTTTGGAGAAGATAAGATAGGTTAATGGCTGTGATGTTGGGTGGTGATGGCTTTTGCATGTTTAGGTGGCCTTTTGAACTTGGTGGATTGCTGGACATTGATTTTTGAGGGTGGTGATGGCTTTTGAAGGTAACATAGGTTTAGTTGTTAATTTAGTGAACTTTGTGGTGGAAGATGATGGGAAGAAAGAACTTGGTGGCTTGCTGGACATAGAATAATGTATATATGCTTATGTGGTAGTATGCCTTTATTATGACTTATTAGTGCCTGTGATGTATTCTCTCCCTCTATTTTTCTTTTATAAAGTTTATGCTTTAATCTATCTATTTTGTGGATTCTGAGTTGTAAAATGAGGATCAGTAGTTCAGCTTTAGGCTTGAATTTATATTTGAATTTGAATTTCTGTTTGAAGTTGTGTTCAAATTTGAATTTTGGGTGCAAAGGAACTAGTCTGGTGCCCTAGTTACAGAGCGAGCTGGTCTGGCGAGGCGTCTGGGTGCCAAAGAACCAGCGAGGTGGTCTGGCCAGGCGCCTAAGCGCAAGGGACTAGAGGGGTAAAATTGTAATTTGACTTTGGTGAGGTCCAAGAGTAGAAATGACATTTTGTATAGAGTTGACATGTCATCAGTCCTATTTGGCACTAAAATATATATGAGAAAGTGTTTTATGTTATGATCATTGGATAGAGTCCTCTTATATTTGAGTCATTAGGAGGGAGTCTTATTTGAAGAGGGGACTTCTGCTGCTATAGTCCTATTTTATTAAGGAAAAAGTCCATATTACTCCCCTCAAGTATAACAAAAGTTCACATAATCCCCTAAACTATCTTTTGATTCATTTTACACCCCTAATCTATGACACTTGGTTCAATTCACCCCTTAATACAATTTGTCTTTTTTATTTCACTATGCACAAATTGAATTTTCATTTAAAATTTTGCATGGATGTAGTGAATTTCACAATGTATGCCAGAAAAATATATCATGAATTTTCCATCATTATTTTCAATATAATATTATATCCCCAAGGGTTACTTAATTATTAAATATCTCAGCCCATCAAAATAAATATTAAAAACTATTTTATATTTGTATGGTATGAGTTATGATGTCTACTATCATCTCACAAACACTACAACAACAAAGCACTATAGCGGCGGTTGGAAAGGGCCTATAGCGGCGGGTAGGCCACCCCGTCGCTACGCAAACGCCGCTACAAATATGCGTTTGTAGCAGCGGGTGGTCTGTCGCCCTTACAAACCGCCGCTACAGACATATTAGTAGCGGCGGTTGAAGATGTCAACCACCGCTATTGTTAGAAGATATTAGTAGCGGCGGTTCACAACATCAACCGCCGCTACTTGTTATTTTCCAAAAAAAAATAAAATTTAGCAAATATACAGAAATCATAGATTCTGCATACATAAAAATTTACAAATTTTATCACAGATATTTACAACATCTCATCACAGGTATTTACAATCTCATCATAGATATTTACATCTCGTCATAGAATATATACAATATTGTCATCAAAATGTTCAATTGAGCTTACAAAATATTTTATATGAACCCTAATGCATAGTCATCATCTTTTTTTGATACATTAGACTCATATGGTGCTCTTGAACCAGCCCACTCACAAAGGGACCTATGTTTTGTTGCTAGTTCACTATTTGAGTCAAAGAACTTCCCTTCTGGACTAATCACCTCTCTCAACATAAATCGACAGAGAGAAGCTACAACTAGATACATGTCATTTGTACTCAAGTGAACGCGTGATTGATGAATCATACCCTTTTTGATCTCTGTGTTCCTCTTCATCTTTACAGCCCATTGTGCCTTTTCCCTTACGGCCCTCTGTGTCACATGAGTAGAGTATGTTAATATGAGATCTCAAAACTTCACTATTCGAGTAAACTAAAATGAACATAAATAAAATCAACTTACCTCTTCATTAGACTCCTTAACGATATGATCTAGGTAAGATGAAGAGCTAGATGCGAACGCACACGTGTAGTAGCCGCAATGCACACTACCCTTTTGTTGCTTAAAGCACTATGTGAAGCATCTAGGCCCCTTTTAGTGTTTTGGTAATTAATGACGACCCTTATTTTTGACTAACTACGTTGTTGACATGATTATGGTTGTAGTCAAAATAAGGGATGGAATAATGGATGAAATGATATACACATGGATGGCTCAACGCAAAGGTATCTTGATAGGGTTTTCCTTTTTGCCGGTCACAAGGAGATTAGAGATGAGTGACCGGATTATAGGTTAAATGCCGTACTATCAAGAGGGGTCGATGAAATGACCTTGAGTATCCATGGTTGCCACAAATGCTCAATTCCTATCTTTGTGAGTGGTTCTATGTGAGTTGAGTGTGCCCATATCTTTGAGAGAAAGCAAAGAGTAAAAGAAGGGGGGGGGGGGGGGCTGGCAGTCAGACCGCCAGGACCCACAGTCTGACCGCCGGTACGCACCAGAGACGGCCAGAGGAGTGGCCTCTCTGGTTGCTCGGGTGATGGCCTGACGGTCTAACCTTCATTAACCACGGTCTGACCGTCGGTGCATGTCTGGTGTCCGCAGAGACTTTGTTCTCGGGTGAAAGTTGAAAGTGTCCCAACGGTCTGACCGTGGGTGATAACGGTCTGACCGTCGGGCTTGTGCCAGAACGAGTTTGAAAGTCAAACTAGCCGTTGGGTTGTACGATGGTCCGACCGTGGGGAGTCACGGTCAAACCATCCGATGCGCAGAAAGCTGTAACGGCTAGTTTTCAAAGGGTGGCCTATTTATACCTCCTCTATCCCGTGCATAGAGGCTCTCTTGGCCATTAGAAAAGCAATGTACACCCTTTGGAGCTCATTCCCTTCTCACACAAAGCTTTAGTGGAAAGATTGCAAGTGTGTGAGTGTGAGTGCCCTAATCTTGAGTGTTTTGAGCATTGTGGCACTTGGGATCCTCAAGCAAGCGTCATCAACTTGTTACTCTTGGAAGTTGCCGCCTCCTAGACGGCTTGGAGGAGTCAAATTCGTGAGCCCTTCAAGAAGCTTGTGAAGGAGGTCCGGATTCTTGTGAGAGGTGCGGTGCTCACCTCGCCGGAGCGGTGAAGAGCAACCCTAGTGGAATCAAGGTTTGGAGAGGTTCAAGGTATTGATTATTTTCTATCTCAAGTTGTTCTTTGTGAGCCCTTCTTGGTGGTGGAGAAGTAGATACTTGAGGAGAGAAGCACTTCATACGCTTGAATCCACCTCAACGAGGATTAGGGGTGATCGGCAAATCACCGAGACCACAGGAAAATATCCTTTGTCTCTTGACAAGTATTTTCATATGTTGCTTACATACTAGAAATTGATTGATGTATGTCACCTAGGATTGTTAACCTATTTTAGCTCAAACCTAGGTTTAGTTGTCAATTTCTTGCTTTTATCCAATTGTCTTTAAATTCCGTAATTAGTTGGATAGTTAGCTTTTAAATTTTTAATTCGGCTATTCACCACCCCTCTAGCCGGGGTCCTTCGATCCTACAAGTGGTATCAGAGCGGGTTCTCCCTAAATTGATTGGAATTCATCTTCCGGGAGAAGGATTATGGCTAGTAACACGGTGAATGTTGGCCACGCAGCATTCTTTGATGGTCAAGACTTTGATTATTGGAAGACATGTATGTTGATTCATCTTGAGGCCGTGGGGGAGACCGTGTTGAATATTGTGGAAGAAGGTTATGTGGTTCTTGATCCGGCACATCCCACTCCCGCCGACAAGGAAAATATCAAGGCCAATGCTCAAGCCAAGAACATTCTTATTCGGTCCCTATGCAAGGAGGAATATCATAGAGTGTGCAAGCTCAAGACCGCATATGAGATGTGGACCACTCTATTGGAAGCTCATGAGGGCACCAAGATGGTCAAGAGTGCCAAGTTGTTTATTTGCAAGGGCAAATTTGAAGGATTTGCATTGTTGCCCAATGCAGAGTTGAAGGCCGCCTTTGCAAGATTGAACAACATTGTGGATGATCTCAAGGATCTTGGTCATGATGTTCCCAATGTTGATATATCTCATAAGTTTCTTAGAGCTTTGCCATCCAAGTATGAAACAATTGTCACTATGCTTGTGAGATCAAATTTGGAAGAAACAACTCCTTCAGAAATCTTGGGTGAAGTTCTCACTCATGATATCTTCAAGCAATGTCAAGTGGCTTCTAGGGATGATCAAATTGATATGAAGAAGAAGAGTGTTGCTTTCAAGGCTAGTGGCTCTCACAATGATGATGATGATAATGATGAAGAGAGTGACTCCGATGATGATGATGAGAATGTAGCCTTTATGGTGAGGAAGTTCAAGAAATTCATGAAGAAAGGCAAGTATAGTGGATTCAACAAAAATTATAAGTCATCCAAGAAGAATCCATTTGCAAACAAGAAATGCTATGAGTGTGGAGAATTTGGCCATATCTCTACAAATTGCAAGAAGAAGAATCATAGTGATGATGATGATGATGAGCCAAGAAAGAACAAGAGATTTGTAAAGAAGAAGTTTCTCAAGAAGTTCTCCAATAAGAAAAATGGCAAGGCTTATTATGTTGAATGGGATTCCGATGCTAGTCCGGATTCCGATTCCGATGATGAAGATGACAAGCCTTCCAAGAAGGGTCTTGCCGGCATTGCCATCAAGGAAGCTCCATCTCTATTCAATTCACATTATTGCTTCATGGCAAAAGGTGAATCCAAGGTATGCAATGATGACTATGAGCCTTCCTATGATGAACTAGTTGAAATGCTTAGTGAACTTGATGATGTGTTGGGGGATATAAAGAGCAAGTACAAGGACTTGAAGAGAAAGCACTTTTCTCTCCAAGAAGCTTATGATGAGCTAAAGTCATCTCATGAGGATCTAAAAGAAACTCATGAGAAGCTTGAGGAAACTCATAAGACATATGTAGCCCAACACACCAACAAGGTCCAAATTGATGCCGGTGTGTCTTGCAATTTGATTAATGATATGCCTATTGCTCATGTTACTTCTTCTAGCATATCTACCTCATGTGATGATTTACTTGCTATACCATGCTCTTCTAAGATTGATGCTTGCATGAATGATGTGAATGCTTGTGATCCCTTGCTTATTGTTGAAAATCATGAATTAAGGGACACCGTTGATCATCTTGTTGATGCTCTTGCTAAGTGTCACAAGGGTGAAAATGTTTTTAATGAAATGTGGAAGTGTCAACGGTTCACTCTCAAGCATGAGGGTCTTGGATATATCCCCAAGAAGAACAAAAATGTCTTTGCTGCTAAAAAGTCCACTTTTGTTAAAGAAAGTGGCTTGTATTGCTCTATGTGCAAGAATACCGGACATCTTGCAAAAGATTGCACCGGTAAGAAGATTGCTAATGTTGCTATGGATCCTTCTTACATGCTTGTTAAATCATCCAATGGTGTTGTGCATGCTAAGATTGTTGGTAAAAATAATGTTCATGCTAAGACCAACATGAATGACACATTTGGCAATGGAATAAAGAAAAGGTCCATTTGGGTGCCAAAGGTGTTGGTGACTAATCTCCAAGGACCCAAGCAAATTTGGGTACCTAAGAACAACTAAATTTGTTTTGTAGGTGAACTACAAGTCTGGAGGAAGGCATTGGGTGCTTGATAGTGGATGCACTCAACATATGACCGAAAATGGGAAAAGGTTCACCTCAATTGAAGAAGGAAATTCGGATTGTGAAAGGATCACTTTTGGTGATAATAGCAAAGGAAAAGTGAGAGGAATGGGAAAGATTGCTATCTCAAATGACCTCTCAATATCAAATGTATTGCTAGTTGAATCTTTGAGCTACAACTTGCTATCCGTAGCTCAATTGTGTGATCTTGATCTAATTTGCAAATTTTCATCAAGTGGTGTTGTGATTACAAGTGTGAAGGATGATAGTCTTATCTTCAAGGGATTTCGTCATGGCAATCTTTATCTTGTGGATTTCTCTTCTAGTGATGCAAGCTTGAACACATGTCTATTCACTAAGTCATCCAAAGGTTGGTTATGGCATAGAAGGCTTGCACATGTTGGAATGAACCAACTCAAGAAATTAGTGAAGCACAACTTGGTTGTTGGTATGAAGGATGATGTCTTGTTTGAAAAGGATAAATTATGTAGTGCTTGTCAAGCCGGGAAGCAAGTGGCTAATACTCATCCTACCAAGAGTGTCATGTCAACTTCAAGGCCTTTGGAATTGTTGCATATGGATTTATTTGGCCCTATCAAATATCAAAGCATTGGTGGAAATAGCTATTGCCTTGTCATTGTTGATGACTTCTCAAGATATACATGGGTGTACTTTCTTAGTGACAAATCAATTGTATTCACCATTTTCAAAGGGTTTGCCAAAAGAGCCTAAAATGAGTATGAATTCAATGTCAAGAAGATTAGAAGTGACAATGGCTCCAAATTCAAGAATACAAGAATTGAAGAATATTGTGATGAAAAAGGAATCAAACATGAATTCTCAACCAAGTACACCCCGGAGCAAAATGGAGTTGTTGAGAGGAAAAATAGAACTTTAAATGAAATGGCAAGATCAATGCTCTCCGAGTACAATGTATCGGATAGTTTTTGGGCCGAGGCAATCAACACCGCTTGTCATGCATCAAATAGATTATATTGCCACCGGTTGTTGAAGAAGACACCTTATGAGTTGCTCATTGGAAGAAAGCCCAACATCTCCTATTTTCGTGTCTTTGGATGCAAATGCTATATCTTGAAGAAAGGAGCAAGACTATCAAAATTTCAAAGCAAGTGTGATGAAGGATTTCTCCTTGGGTACTCCTCTAATAGCAAGGCCTATAGAGTGTACAATCAAAATTCGGGGCTAGTAGAGGAAGTATATGATGTGGAATTTGATGAAACAAATGGATCTCAAGATGAGCAAGAAAATTTGGATGATGTGGGAAATGAAGAATTGAGAAATGCTATGAAGAACATGACAATTGGTGATGTGAGGCCTAAGGATGAAGATGACTCAAATGTGAACCCTTCACCACTCTTTCAAGTGAATCAAGATTCATCAACCTCTAGTGCTCAAGCTCAAGCTAGTGATGGTGGTGAGTCAAATATTCAACTGGAAAATGGCTCAACCTCCACACCATCACAAAATGCTAGTGGTCATCCGAAAATTCACCATGCCATTGCAAAAGATCATCCGGTAGATCAAATTGTTGGTGACGTAAGCAAAGGTGTTCAAACTAGATCAAGACTTGCTTCATTTTGTGAACACTTCTCTTTCGTGTCTTGTGGTGAACCAACTAGGGTAGAGGAAGCTTTGAGAGACCCGGATTGGGTAAATGCTATGCATGAAGAATTGAACAACTTTGCCCGAAATGAAGTTTGGGAGTTAGTCAAGAGGCCACAAGATCACAATTTTATTGGCACAAAGTGGATTTACAAGAACAAGCAAGATGAGAATGGAGTAGTTGTGAGAAACAAAGCAAGATTGGTTGCACAAGGCTATACTCAAGTTGAGGGATTGGATTTTGATGAAACATTTGCTCCCGTAGCTAGACTTGAGGCAATTAGAATTTTACTTGCATATGCAACTAATCACAAGATCAAGCTATATCAAATGGATGTGAAGAGTGCCTTCTTAAATGGCAAAATTAGTGAGCTTGTTTTTGTTGAGCAACCACCGGGCTTTGAAGACCCCAAAAAGCCAAATCATGTTTACAAGTTGTCCAAGGCTCTATATGGACTCAAGCAAGCACCTCGTGCTTGGTATGAGAGATTAAGGGATTTTCTTGTCTCAAAGGGCTTTAAAATTGGAAAGGTGGACACCACCTTATTCACCAAGAAGATTGGCAATGATCTCTTTATATGCCAAATCTATGTGGATGATATCATCTTTGGATCAACCAATCAAGAATTTTGTGAAGAATTTGGTGAAATGATGTCCCAGGAATTTGAAATGTCCATGATTGGTGAATTAAGTTTCTTCCTTGGACTACAAGTGAAGCAAATCAATAATGGGACATTCATCTATCAAAGCAAATATATGAATGATCTTCTCAAGAGATTTGGAATGGAAAGTGCAAAACCAATGTCTACTCCCATGGGAAAGAATGCACATCTTGATCTTGATAAAGAAGGCAAACCGGTTGATCAAAAGCTATATCGGTCTATGATTGGAAGCTTGCTATATCTCACTGCATCTAGGCCGGATATTATGTTTAGTGTTTGCATGTGTGCAAGGTTTCAAGCCGCTCCTAAAGAAAGCCACATGATTGCCGTCAAGAGAATATGGAGATATTTGAAGTAAACTCAAGATATGGGTTTGTGGTTCCCTAAGGATGGTCAATTTATTCTCATTGGATATTCGGATTCGGATTATGTCGGTTGCAAAATTGATAGAAAGAGTACCTCCGATACTTGTCAATTGCTTGGAACTTCTCTAGTCTCATGGTCCTCCAAGAAGCAAAATTCGGTTGCTTTATCAACCGCCAAGGCCGAATATTTCTCCGCGGGAAATTGTTGTGCTCAATTATTGTGGATGAAGCAAACTCTAATGGACTATGGGATTAACTTTGATTGCATTCCTCTCTTGTGTGATAATGAAAGTGCCGTGAAGATTGCTACTAATCCAGTTCAACACAAGAGGACCAAGCATATTGATATTCGGCATCATTTTCTAAGGGATCATGTGAGCAAAGGTGATATTGTCATGGAAAGTGTGAGGACCGATGATCAATTGGCGGATATCTTCACCAAGCCTCTAGAAGAAGCTCGATTTTGCAAGCTACGGAGTGAGCTAAATATTCTTGACCTCTCACATATCTCCTAGAACCTTGTTTTGTTGCTTTATGTCATACTCTTCATATATGCATGCCTACCTATTTTGTGTATCTTGCCATGCCATTTATGCCATGTTGTTGCATTGAAAGTTATTTCACACATTTAGGGGGAGCACTATACCACTCATGTGTCTTGCTACCCTCACAATGTGGACAAATCAACAAAAATGCCATACTAGTCTTGCTTTTGCTCATTTTGTTCAAAAAGTCAAATTTTTGGGTTCTATTGGTTGAAAAATGGTTGTTATTGTTCCAAAATGCTTCTATGCCTCTTGGATATGTTTTGGAAGTTTTTTTTTCTTATCACCAAAATGAGTTTGAGCTCTTTTGAAGATCCTCTTTTGCCTTTTCTCACCTATTCTCTCAATTTCTTATCGAATCATTTTTGAGAAAAGTTCTTTTACAAAACTTGTAGAGATGGTGATCATAAACATAATTGGTATTCACAACTTGTTGAGATGATCCATTGTTTAAGAGAAATTTGGGTTTGAAATTCGTCGTGAAAACCTCTTTTGGTCGTCTTTTTAACCTAATATGGCATCTTGTGAGTTTAGCATATTGGATCATATATTTTCATATATATTGGTTCCAAAACGCTTATGAGACTCATACATTACAAAAAATATCATCATTCCATCATCTTGGTCATTTGTGCAAGTTATAGCAATTTTGCATGATTAAATCAATATTTCATTCATACATGCATAATTCATGTTATGGATGATCAAGAATTGTGGATATATTTCTTGAAGAGTTGGAATCATCTTGGATATGATGGAATTCATTAAGTTATCATTTTTGAGCAAGTTTGGAATGTTTGGAGAAGGTGTGAATTGATTTGGATGAGCAATTTAAAGGAGTGCAACTGTCAGCAGTCAAGAGTTCAGAAATCTCTTTCACGGTCAGACCGTCGGCAGTCGCGGTCAGACCGCGAGTCAGCCAACAGAGCACCAGAACTCGTTTGTTTGCTGCTTCTTGTCCTAGCGGTCAGACCAACCGTCCCACGGTCAGACCGTCACCCTTGGCCGAGTCCAAACAGATCGGTTCCGCGAGGGTCTCTTATGTCTCATACCCCTTCGTCCTCCTTTTGTCCCCAACTCTCCCAAAACCGAAAGTAGCTCCTCTAAAGGCTCTCCCTTACCCTCCAAGGACCTCCATTGGAGGAACTCCATCCCTAGGCTCCTCGGTCCAACCGAGAGCGGATCCGGTCTCACCAAGGACTTCTCCGCCATGAGTGACCGGTATTTCATCGTTTTCTCCTCTCTCCCCATGGTTTCCATTGGTTCTCTCTCAAGGGGCTGTTGCTAGGGATAGAATATTTGAGACATGGATTAATTGTTTGATGATTGGAAAGTGATTCCTAGACCTAATGACAACATCTATGCAAAGTTTTAAGGGTTGATTTGGTGGCTCTCATGAACATTGATGCTAGGGTTACATTTTAGGGATTATTGATTATGGCCATGGATTAGTGAAATTGATGGGTGGAAATGCTTCATAGTACATCCTTGAACATATATGAGAAGAATTAGTGGCACCATTGAGATTTTGGCTAGAGTTTCAAAGTGCAGTTAGTTGTCAGCTGAACCTCACCCGACAGTCTGACCGCCAGTCTCATGGTCAGACCGTCAGGGCAGGACAGAGTACAAACTCAACTTTTCTTATGGCAATCCAATGCGTATGTCTGACCATTAATTATCGGTTGCTTATACATGATTATTGCTCGCTCATTTTCAGTAATCGTTGCACCATAAGAAAAGTGGTGGCGTCCGTGTTCAAAGCCGGTTCAAGCAAGAAGAGAAGGGCACCCCGTTCAGATGATGATTATTCTCCCTCTCAAAGTACAACTGATGATGCTTCTGAATTTGATCAGTCCACTAATGAAGTAGAGATGGATGAGGCACATGGAGATGATCTGTTGTTTGATCCCACAGCATACACTGGAGAGAAGAAGTAGTGGGCATCACATGAGTACTATAGAGCTAGACAGGAGGTGGCTTACTCTCAGGATCCAGATTCACCCACACCTCAGTTTCACACTCGAGTGCAACATGATGCATTCTATGGTATGTTGATGGACAAAACTGTATTCACTCACAAGTACACAGACTGGTCATACCTTGCACAATTTCCAACTGTTAGTCCTCTACTTGAGAAATTTCAAAACTTGGGAGTGCATGCTTTTGTGGCACATAAGCAAGATTGGAATGAAACTGTGATCCGACAATTTTATGCCACAGTTGAGGTTGATTTCCCCAACAAAACTCTGACATGGATGACTAACTCAAGGAGGTTCACTGCCACATTTGCAGAGTTTGCTGAGGCAAATGAAATTGACTATAATGTCACTCATGATCAAATTGATGTGCTTGAGCAGGAGCTACTTAAAGAACCTGAGTGGGTTCAGTACTATGTTGATGATCCTCACATAAGGAAATTGGGTAATGTCAGTGGTCTTCTCTATATGCCCAAGGTCATCAACAAGATAGTGAGGATGACTTTTTATCCTCGAGGTGGAAATACTGAGGCTATTCGGGACTACTATTGGAACATTATTGACTATGTCATGCAAGGACAGGTGTTTGATGTGGTGTTCCTTATTATGAAGGAGATAGAGAGCTACAGCATGGCAGTGAGGACT
This sequence comes from Eleusine coracana subsp. coracana, assembly GCA_032690845.1. NCBI lineage: Eukaryota > Viridiplantae > Streptophyta > Magnoliopsida > Poales > Poaceae > Eleusine > Eleusine coracana. The sequence goes on from CM064420.1 coordinate 66,597,356, forward strand.
AGTCTTTACTATGCCCCCTACATTATGTCTCTGATTCTTAAGAAGAGCAACTTTCCAACTCGGTATCTGTTCAGGAGACATCCTCGATATCAGCCCTTTAGCTCAGTAAAGCAAGAACTCATGGCACCACCAGAGGCACCAGCTGCAGACAATGAGAAAGAAGAGGCACATGTTCAAGCAGAGGTTCCTCAGGCACCACATGCTCCCCTAGTGCCACCACCTCCACAGATGGATTGGTCACATTATGCTCCTCCGCCTCCGGCATTCTTTGCAGGCATGACCACTTATCTTGATCAGTACTTTCAGCCTGTTATGCAGAGGTTTGATCAGATACAAGCCTCAAGTATTGAGGCTCGTAATTCTTATGAGGCAGCCAGATCTTCATATGAGGCAGCTAGGACTTCTATTGGTGATCTCACCACTAGAATGCAGAGTTTAGAGTCTAACTACGAGGCTCTATCTTCTCACATTTATGGCTACTTTTCTGCACCAGTGCCACCTCCAGAGTTTTTCCAGCCACCTTGGTATGCACCTCCACCTCCTCCTCAAGATGATTGAAGTCTTGACCATTTTTGGTCAATTGATGCCAAAGGGGGAGAACATGCGAAGTGATGTGATATTATGATGAGATGCTAGAGTCAGGGGGAGAAAAGGAAACAAAGATGCAAGCCATGATTCTTAATCTATCTATCTTTCATTTGCATGTGCATCTCATATGTATCTTACTTTCATGCACATTTGAACTTATTGGTGTTCGTCGAACTATGTCACTATGTTGGGTGGTAATTTCTTTTGCACCTTGGACCATTTGCTCTATTATCTATGTGATGAACTATGTTGGTTCTCTTATTATCTATGTTCATCTCATTTTAATGGTTCAAATGTGTGGATGATGAGGACGTTCTTACTTGAAATAATTGATATTGCTATATATTGGTTATTCTTTGTCTTCTCGCATCCAATGGTACAAGGTAAACTCTACCAAAATTTTTTTAAAAAAAAATGTGCATTGCCATGTTTATGATACATCTTGATCAATGCACCAATTTAGGGGGAGTTTTACCAATTGGTGAGTTCATTAACTTTTTCACATGTTCATGTCTTGAAAATTCTATAGCATGTGATCCTTATTGGGTGACTCACCTTAGAGCCTTATTTCTTTATTAAATATCTTTATTGGCTCACTATCTTTATATCACTTCTTATGTTGTCATCAATTACCAAAAAGGGGGAGATTGAAGCATCTAGGCCCCTTTTAGTGTTTTGGTAATTAATGACGACCCTTATTTTTGACTAACTACGTTCTTGAGATGATTATGGTTGTAGTCAAAATAAGGGATGGAATAATGGATGAAGTGATATACACATGGATGGCTCAAGGCAAAGGTATCTTGATAGGGTTTTCCTTTTTGCCGGACAATGCCGTACTATCAAGAGGGGTCGATGAAATGACCTTGAGTATCCATGGTTGCCACAAATGCTCAATTCCTATCTTTGTGAGTGGTTCTGTGTGAGTTGAGTGTGCCCATATCTTTGAGAGAAAGCAAAGAGTAAAAGAAGGGGGGGGGGCTGGCAGGTCACTCCTGGCGGTCAGACCGCCAGGACCCGCGATCTAACCGCCGGTGCGCACCAGAGACGGCAGAGGAGTGGCCTCTCTGGTTGCTCGGGTGATGGCCTGACGGTCTGACCTTCGTTAACCACGGTCTGACCGTCGGTGCATGTCTGGTGTCGGTAGAGACTTTGTTCTCGGGTGAAAGTTGAAAGTGTCCCAACGGTCTGACCGTGGGTGATGACGGTCTGACCGTCGGGCTTGTGCCAGAACGAGTTTGAAAGTCAAACTAGCCGTTGGGTTGTTTGATGGTCCGATTGTGGGGAGTCACGGTCAGACCGTCCGGTGCGCAGAAAGCTGTAACGGCTAGTTTTCAAAGGGTGGCCTATTTATACCTCCTCTATCCCGTGCATAGAGGCTCTCTTGGCCATTAGAAAAGCATTGTACACCCTTTGGAGCTCATTCCCTTCTCACACAAAGCTTTAGTGGAAAGATTGCAAGTGTGTGAGTGTGAGTGCCCTAATCTTGAGTGTTTTGAGCATTGTGGCACTTGGGATCCTCAAGCAAGCGTCATCGACTTGTTACTCTTGGAGGTTGCCGCCTCCTAGACGGCTTGGAGGAGTCAAATTCGTGAGCCCTTCAAGAAGCTTGTGAAGGAGGTCCGGATTCTTGTGAGAGGTGCGGTGCTCACCTCGCCGGAGCGGTGAAGAGCAACCCTAGTGGAATCGAGGTTTGGAGATGTTCAATGTATTGATTATTTTCTATCTCAAGTTTTTCTTTGTGAGCCCTTCTTGGTGGTGGATAAGTGGATACTTGAGGAGAGAAGCACTTCATACGCTTGAATCCACCTCAACGAGGATTAGGGGTGATCGGCAAATCACCGAGACCACGGGAAAATATCCTTTGTCTCTTGACTAGTATTTTCATATGTTGCTTACATACTAGAAATTGATTGATGTATGTCACCTAGGATTGTTAACCTACTTTAGCTCAAACCTAGGTTTAGTTGTCAATTTCTTGCTTTTATCCAATTGTCTTTAAATTCCGTAATTAGTTGGATAGTTAGCTTTTAAATTTTTAATTCGGCTATTCACCCCCCCTCTAGCCGGGGTCCTTCGATCCTACACTATGTAGTAGAGAACACAAGTTAGTTACACTTTATATGATGGATACTACGATAAAGACATGTATGTGATGCATATAAATCTTACCCAAAACTTATGACGGAAGTACATATTCTTTTTCCGTCTTAGATGGCATTTCTCTCCCGCTATGACATATTTCTCGTAAGCACTAAACGATCGACAAAAGCATCATTAGATGATATTAACATTATCAATTCATATACACATAGAGTAATTTGTTACCTATCTATGACTTCCACCATGTCGATGTACAACTTCTTGTCGTAGTCGAGATTGTCTAGCACGAGAAGGTACCCATTTTTTGGGAATTATCATAAAACAGATCCAATGATCACTACAAGAATGTTGGCAACAAGTTACTTACGATTGGATTTAACTTCATTATATGATAGATGATGAAGGTAGTAGTGGTCCAACTTACTTGAAGTTGTAGGGGGCTAAGATGCATTGTCTATCTTGCCATTTCAAGAAGCACTCGCATAAATAATTTATAACCTGAGTCCTTGCTTCATTTCTCATGACCACCTTCATTTCACCTATCTCTGTCGGTGTCTTATCCGGATAGTGATCCGGATTTACCGTTGGGTTTATACTGCTTTGGTTGATGCGATTCAGGTTGACATAGGCCACCTTCCAATCTTTTCTATCAACCATCTTTCTTTGATAAAAAGAGTTCATGCTACAAAAAAAAGATATAAGGTAATATATTGAATTGTGCTTGAAATTTGAAGTAGATCGAACATGAAACTTACATGCACCACAAGGTGATGAAGGTGATGTCCATCCTGCCTAGGTGAAACATTAAGTGGACATCCTCCCAAAATAGGCCTAAGGTTTGTTCATCGTCCTCTTCATTGAACACCTCAATTGGAATCCTACAAGTGATTGCGGTGACCTCTTCCTTCGATGACATCATGTACCAGTCATGCAACTTTCGCATCTCCCACGGCAGGTTCTTGTACATGTTGTTTGATATAAGGGGCTTATCCAATTTGAATGTCGGGTAGTCCACATCGTCCACAGGATTGTCCAAAATGTAATCGTCGTATGACACTTTATCCCGAGGATCTTGTTCTTCGATGACGAGCTTACCGGTGCTTGCTAGACATTTTTTCAATCCAGCCAAGTACTTATCAACATCATTTCTTGCTTTTGGGTCCCTTGGCTCTTTGTCAAAACCGGTAATCATCTTTGGGATTACCGAAGCCTTGACGATGACTGGCGCATGCTGGACTTGGATTACCGGAGCCTGAACTTGAACCGCCGTAGCAGCTATTAATGGAGGCTTGACTTGGATTGTTTCCCGAGGCTGAACAATCTGCGGAAGAGGCTTGTTGTCACTATAGATTATAGGACTGTGAGTCGAGTCGGCTTCCGTGTGAGGAGATTGAGGCTTGTTTCTCGAGGCTGCCGCAGACATAGGAGACGACTGTTCACCTATATTGGCTGGCTGGCTCGCATGAAAGGACCCGTGCCCAGACAATGGGGGTGGAGAAACTCGTGGTGAGTGGACAACTTCACGACGTTTCCAAATAATAAAGAGCCGAGGGCATCTTGGAGAGTTTCTATACCCACCTCAGGTATCGGGCATTCGATCTCGTTGTCCTTATAGCCAGGTACTATTTCTGACACGGTGACGCGCACGTAACCTGGGGGGATATCCCTGTTATGGAGTGTCTTTCCTGGAAATGTTGTGCCCAATGCAACCTTCATTGTCTTGCCTTTGTAACCAAATGGCGCATGCAACTTGCAAGGAGTATCCTTAGTGATGTCATCCGTTTTTTATTGCATGGAGACTGATGGTTGACCGGAGACTGATGGTTGCGTGGAGACGGATGGCTGTGTGGATGTGGACGAACCACGTATGAAGGCATCCACCGCAGCTTGCAGGTTGGGGTCCAAACGACCGCTTTCTTTGTCGATAGCAAACATAAGAAGTTGTTGCCTCCAATCCTCCTTGGCTTTATCTTCTTGCTCTTTCTTATGCAATGTATGCTTCTTGTAGAGGTGTGAGGATGTTTCAGAGAAACCTTCTTTCCATGTTGCCGATGATGACACTCCTCGTACCCGACCACCATGTTCTTTGGTCCCAATAGCCTTCGCTAGCTCATTCTTGTGATACTCCGGTGTAAATAGACCAGCCTCCGTCTGCGCCGCGATGGGGCCTTTCAAGGCTTGCACGAATTCACTTGTCGCGTGATCCTTCACAATGATCTCTCCTTCTTCAATTAACTCAATGCGACCATACACCCAGTTCCTGGTACGCTCATTGGTATTTGGCAATGGATCAGGTTTTCCTCCCGTGTGGAGCTTGGCTTCTTGCTCTCTCCAAATTGGAATCTTCTTTTTATATCTGCCCGAACCTAACCGTGCCTTGAACTTGTCTCGCTTGTTTAGCTCAACCATCTTTTCACTGAGCTCCTTTGAAGCACTGCTCGTCTTCTGCTCAACAAACTCATCCCATTCCTGCTGACTAATATTTCCATGCTTGTCGAATAGGGTTCGATTTTTCTTGACGTATTGGCAGTTGAGCTTGGACTTGTAATCTTGAAAGATGTGATTGAGAGTGGACATTGTGGCCTTCTTGGCTCTCTCGAGATCTGCTGGCTGGAACTGGATGATTGCCATGACGTCAGCCCACATATCATCTTTTCTACCATCCGGGACTTGGCGCCAATCTTGCCACGTGATTTTGCAATGGTCCCTCATGACTTTGCCACAACGGTTCCTCCATTTGGCGTTGACACCAGCGGGTTCAATCGGTTCTCCATCTTTGGGGTCTAGTGCAGTAACCTCGTAGATGCCCTCTACCTTGTTCACGGAGCGCTGACCGTGCTTGCGTTTCTGTGTGGCAACTTGGGCTGGCACCTCTTCCACTTGCTGCTCAAGGGCCTTGTCTGTCACAGCCTCAGCTCCAAAAAGCCGACGGGCACTTCATCGGGGGCCCTAGGATATAAGTAGTAGATTTTAGTTTACAAATTAGTTGAACAAATGAGAGAATTATCTTTGACAAGGTACCTCATCTTGAGGCATGAAATCAGGATCTGGGCTCCCCAATCGACGTTCCTTTGGTAATGGAGGATGCGGATCTTCTGGTTCTTCCTAATGTCCGCTTGATCCTTCATCGTTTGAAGATGACCTCGCTTGTGAGTGCGCCTTGAGGGCGTCTTCCTCTTGAGAGGGCATATTGTCCGTCATGATGAGAAGACTTTGACAACTAATGTTAGATATGACGACTAAGTTAGAAAACAAGGAGTATGCACATTTCATCATTGAGCATAGAGACAAAGAAAACAAAAGAAAATAATAGAAAAATCAAAATTTGCTCTTGGTGCGGGTTGCCGAATCAACGACCTTCCAATGCTCTAAGATCCTTGACTCATACAACAACATATATCCGATATCCTAGGATATGGTCCATGTCGCTGGACTAGCCTCACTTAACCCGCTTTCATCATTGAGCATGGGTCGAGTGCCTATGTAGAATAGATAAGTAGTACAAAGAGACAAGGAGAAGAATAGAAAAATCAAAATTTGCTCTCAGTGCGGGTTGCCGAATCAACGGCCTTCCAACGCTCTAAGATCCTTGACTCGTACAACAACATATATCCGATATCCTAGGATATGGTCCATGTCGCTGGACTAGCCTCACTTAGTCCGCTTTTATCATTGAGCATGGGTCGAGTGCCTACGTAGAATAGATAAGTAGTATAGAGAGACAAGGAGAAGAATAGAAAAATCAAAATTTGCTCTCGGTGCGGGTTGCCGAATCAACGGCCTTCCAACGCTCTAAGATCCTTGACCTGTACAGCAGCATGTCTCCATTATCCTAGGATATGGTCCATGTCGCCACACTAGCCTCACTTAGCCCGCTTTCATCATTGAGCATCGATCGCCTACATAAAAGCCGATAGGGTAGTAAGTAATATGGCATATATATGGCCACAAGTAAATAATAAGTACAAAGAGACTATGGCACCCAGTACACACAAGCATTCTCTCCAGACTTTTTATATGTAATTTACTGAATAAAAAGCCTAGAGAGAATGCTTGTGTGCACCAGGTGCACACAAGCATTCTCTCCAGACTTTTTATGCACTAAGTACGAGCAACAGATTCAGATATGGAAGTAAAAGAAATACCATATTCAGAAAATAAGCAACTATAGTGAGCATGACAGTGAGCAAAAAAGTAAGTATATAGGACAGCTAACAGATTCAGATATGGAAGCAAAAGAAATACCACATTCAGAAAATAAGCAACTATAGTGAGCATGATAGTGAGCAAAAAAGTAAGCATATAGGACATCTAACAGATTCAGATATGGAAGCAAAAGAAATACCACATTTAGAAAATAAGTAACTATAGTGAGCATGACATTGAGCAAAAAAGTAACCATATAGGATAGCTAACAGATTCAGATATGGAAGCAAAAGAAATACCACATTCAGAAAATAAGCAACTATAGTGAGCATGACAGTGAGCATATGAGCATGATCATTAGAAAGTGAATTGTCATATTTACCTAAAAAGACAGTAGATGCTACATCATGATCCAAGAAAAATGTGGTAGTAAGCATTTAACATATATAGGTAGCACAAGATCACAGAGCACAGAGCACTTGAGCACAAGAGCACAAGATCATAGTAAGCACTTAACATATATAGGTACAAGAGCACAAGAGCATTTAACATATATAGGTAGCACAGAGCACTTGAGCACAAGAGCACAAGATCATAGTAAGCACAAGAGCATTTAACATATATAGGTAGCACAGAGCACAAGAGCACAAGATCATAGGAAGCATTTAACATATATAGGTAGCCGTGAGCATAGAGCACAGAGCACATGAGCACAGAGCACGTGAGCACAGAGCATAGAGCCCAGAGCACAAGAGCACAGAGCTAGGAGGGCATTAGAGAGGAGGGGAGAGGGGAGCATGAGGAGGGTGGCTCGTACCTGTGGCGATGAAGCTCAGAGAGGAGGGGGAGAGGGAGAGGGGAACGGGCCGGGCGCACATGGTGCAGAGGCATCGGGGAGGAGGGCACGATGCGGCTCGTTTGGGGAGGCGTCGGAGAGCACACACGGTGGCGCTCGCAGAGGCGTCGGGGAGGAGGCCGGCGGTGGCGATGCTCGGGGGGCGACAAGGGGGCCGATGGCGGTGGTGCTCGGGGATGAGGTGAGGGGCCGCGACAGTGGTGCTCGACGAAGGACGAGGAGGCCCGCGTGGGACTGTCGAGGCACTCAGGGAGGAGGCTGGCGGCGGCGGTGCTCGGGGGCGACGAGGGGGCCGACGGCGGCGGTGCTCGGGGATGATGTGGGGGGCCGTGGCAGCGGTGCTCGGTGAAGGACGAGGAGGCCCGCGTGGGACCGTCGAGGCACTTGGGGAGGAGGCCGGCGGCGGCGGTGCTCGGGGACGATGACGGCGGTGCTTGGGGATAAAGATGGCGGTGGAATAGGGCAGCCTCACGGCGTAGGAAAGCAAACTACGGGATTAGGGTTAGGGGCCCGCCACGCATTGCTTAATATAGGGGGGAGTCCTTATTAGCGGCGGTTCACAAAGCCAACCGCCGCTAAAAAGGAATAGTGGTGGTTGGCTTTGTGAGCCACCGCTAAAAAGGAATAGCGGTGGTTGGCTTTGTGAGCCGCCGTTAAAAAGCCGTGCTATTTTTTTTATATTGTATTATTCATGCTTAATAAAAATTAGGCCCATGTACTTAATAAAAAATAATGTTAGGTCCCAAAATTAATAAAAATTTTGTAGAAACAACCTATACTTTTTATTAGTTATAGTTAGGCATAATATTTATCAATATATTATTTAGAAATATATTATTTATTTAGAAATATATTAGTCATTTAGCAGAAACACAATCTTAGTCCTCTATTTAAAAATTATAGTATTAGTCTTGTTTTTTAAATAAGTTACACAATCTTTATATTCAAATAAGCATAAATTACATAGAACATAATACAAGGTTCAAATAATAAAAGGTACTTAACAAAATAAAATTACATGATGCTTGAGTTAGCCTTGAACGACTTTTCCTTGGCAGTGATCGGTGCGCATGTAGGGCATTCCGCTGGCAAATGAGAGTCTTGATTCTAAGACTTTAAAATTTTTCGGATCTATAAAACATGACACCTCGTCATATTGATTGTAGTCATCTCGATCTTCCACATTCTCCACTCCAACGATTCTTTGTTTACCTGGAACAATAATGTATTTCTTTTTGTCCTTTGGATCAAGTACATCAAATTTCTTTTCGTCCTTTGGATCAAGTACATAAAACACCTGTTCCACGGCCTTGGCAAGTATCCAAGGGTCATCTTTATGACCAACATTGCTAAGATCAACAATTGTGAAACCATATTCATCTACCTCGATGCCATTAGGATGCTTCACCCATTTGCATTTAAATATGGGAACCTGTAAATTTGCACCGTAGTCTAGTTCCCATATTTCCTCAATGTACCCATAATACAAGGTCGCCTGGTCCTCTTCATCAATGGCTTCTACTCGTACACCGCTGTTTTGACACTTGCTCTTCTTATCCTTCTATTGGGTGTAGAAGGTAAAACCATTGATGTCGTATGCCTGAAAGGTAACCACGGTTCTTCTTGGGCGGTTAGCTAACTTTCTCAACATTTTCTCTTCCACAGACTCGCCACTTGGAAGGTTTAGGGACCTAAACCATGATGTGAACGAGCGCTTGTGCTCGTCTATGATCCATTTATCTGTCGCATCCTTGTTGTTCTAATGGAGCTCTAACAAATATTTCACAAAGTACGGTCCCACAATCTACGTCTATTGCAATACGCTGAAATGTGCTTGGTCCACTCGTTTGAAGTCACGGTCAATGAACGATCTACATCCTTTCGTACCTTTTCCAGATAATCTACCCTCATGACGAGACATGGGGAGTCCAATTGATCTGCTACCATCATTAATGTAATCTGAGCAACATTCGATGATCTCTTCAGTTGTGTAGCCCTCGATCATAGAACCCTCTGGATGTGAACGAGTACGTATATAGCGTTTCAATACATACATGAACCTCTCAAATGGAAACATCTGATGTAGGTAGACGGGGCCCAATGTAGAGATCTGCTCAACAATATGAATCATGAAGTGTTCCATCGTATCAAAAAGGATGGAGGGAAGACCATCTCAAGTATGCACATTGTTTCTTTCATGTGGGTCCGTAGGTCATTTAACTCATCTTCAGTTATCACATTCTTTGATACCGCGTTAAAGAAGTAGCAAATGCGAGTTACAGCCAACTTCAGCCGTGGTGATTTAACAGATCTGATAGCAATAGGGAGAAACACCAAAAGCATTATGTGGCAATCATGAGTGTTGTACCCACTTATCTTTAACTCTTCCATGTTTACAAGATTCTTGACATTCAATGAGAAACCCGTCGGTACTTTAATCCCACTGAGGCACTTGCAGAATGCTTTTTTCTCCTCATTCGTAAGTGTGTAGGCTATCGGGGGGAGAAAGTACTTTCCATTTGCTCTTTCTTGCGGATGGAGCTCTGGTCTTATTCCCATCACTACAAGATCTCTACGTGTGCTGAGTCCATCCTTTGTCTTACCGGGTTGGTCAAGTATAAGTCTGCTATTATTGTCAAATACACCCTTCCCAATATGCATCCAGTCGAATGCATGATTCACTTCCAAATCTTTCCAATAATTGAAATATTCGTAGAAAATGGATTTCTTCTTAAATGGCGTGAGACCTTTTGCCTTTTTGACTCCCTTCACCGGCTTCCCAAAAACAACACTGATGTTTTTAACAAGGTCAAACACGACCCTACCTGTACAACGGCGAGGTTCTATGTCGTTCTCAACTTTTCCATCAAAGTGTCTAGCCATCGCGCGATACCTGTGTTTTGCTGGTAAGAATCGGCGGCTTCGCATATACACTAGCTTCTGGGATGCTAGAAGGTGATGAGGACATCCTCCACTATTACCCACTGGGGCGGTGACCGTGTGAGCCTCTGAATAATCCCACCTTGCTTAGCTTGGGAGGTGGAAGCCACCTTAAAAGGGAGAGCCACCCTTCCCCTATCAGACTAGTCTTTTAGGGAGATTGGGCCTTTCCCTGAGTGGGGGCGCCGGAGTTGCGGTGCTAAGACTGTGGATTCAGGTCGCGGATCTAGAATTGGGTCGGTGTGTCGGGCTTTCGACAGGAGTTACGGTGCTAAGATTACAGGATTTAGGGAATCCGGATCGGTGTGTCGGGCTTCGTTCCACCCTACCAGGGCCGGATGTATCAGAACGTACACATGGGATGTATCATCAACGCATACGAAACATGTCGCCTTTCCTTTGACCTGTCCCGATAACGCCCTTAGCGCCGGGGGATCACTTATCGTGCAAAAAATAATTGCTCTGAGCATGAAATACTCTCTTAGATACTCATCTCATATACGGACCCCCTCCAACCATAGTTTCTACAGGTCTTCGAACAATGGTACTAAGAACATGTCTATGTCGTTACCAGGTTCTTTGGGCCCAGATATAAGAGTGGTCAGTAGTAGGTACTTATGCTTATGGCATAACCATGGTGGAATATTGTACATTGCTAGTATCACTGGCCAAGTGCTATGCAGATTCCTCATTTGACCGAATGGGTTCATACCGTCTGTACTCAATGCAAACCGTAGGTTCCTTTTCTCATTAGAGAAGTCTCGATGAACCCTAGGGTGTTCCATCTGCGGGATGCCTAAGCTTACCGTCTCCCTCGTGTGCATGCCATGTCATCATTGCCGCATCCCTAGGGTTGGCGAACAAGCGTCTGATGCGATCGATCACGGGTAAATACCACATGACTAAGGCAGGAACCTTACTGTCATCACTATCATCGACGATAGAACTCCTTTTGTTCTTTCTCCCCTTACTTGTATTCTTCACGCCTCTATCGGTGTCACAATCGTTGTTCCTCTTGTATCGACTGTGTTTGCACCTAGGGCATCTCACAGCGTCCTGATGCTCCTTGTGTTACAATATGCAATGATTTGGATACGCGTGAATTTTTTGAACGCCCAACAAAAGTGGGGAAATCAGCTTCTTTGCAAGGTATGTGTAACACCCTGCTTTTTATATTTTGCAAATTAATAATTTATTAATTATAATTAGTGTGTTAATATTTTTCTTTAACTATAAAATTATTTTCTTGATTTATTTAATTAAGTAATTAATTATATTTTTGTATGTTGCATTCATGCTGGAGTAGTATTGCAGTAGGTGTTTTTATTTGGATGTAAAACAATTTTAAAATTCGAGATAGAAATCAATTTAGATTTAATTTAGAAGTTAAAAACAATTTTGAAAAGGATTTGGAAAAGGAATTTTCCTGGCCACTCAGCCAATTTCCTCCCTGAGGCCCATCTTTTCTCTTTCTCTCTTTCCTTCTCTTTTAGCCTTGGGCCAAAAGTCCCCACCGCAGCGGCCCACTCCCCCTCTTCTCCCCTCTCTTCTCTTCCGGCCCAGCGCCCGCCAGCCAACAGGCCGCCAGCATCCCACGCGCGCGCGCCCCGTCTCGGCCTAGCGTGTAGCACAGCGCACGCGGCCCACTCACCAGCGTGCCGCCCGGCCCAGCACGTGCCTCGTGGCCCAGCTTGCCCGCCTTGGCCCAGCAGAGAAGCAGCGCAGCCCGTACGTGCAGCGCGCACACCCTGCGGCCCAGCCCCGCCCACACCCGCTGACAGCCCAGCCCTACCCCTTAGCCACTGACCAATGGGACCCACATGTCATCTTCCTCCTCCCGCCTCTCTCTCTCCCCCCGATCCACTCCGCCGGAAACTGCCGCCCGCTCGATTTCCTGCCTCACCGGCTCCCCAACCCGACCCCTGAGCGCACCAGAGCGACGCTCCATTCCCCCTCCCCATCTCCCGGGCACTAGTGGCCATTAAAAGGCGCCCATTTACGCTAGTGGCCATCAATGGCCACCACCCGCCATTGATGCCCAGCGAGCTCGCCCCGCTCGGTTTCCCCCCTCCCCCGATCCTTTATAAGGCACGAAATAGAACCCCAAGCCCCGCCGTTTCTTTCCCCTGGCCTCACCCCCGACCCACGACCGCAGGAGCCCCTCCTCGTCGAGCTCCGAGGACCACCGCCGCCGACATCCGTTGAGGACCCGCCTCCGGCCATCCCCGACCCCGCGCGACCCCACGGTAAGAACCCCCGCGCTCCCCTCTCCCTTCTCGTCCCCTCGCGACTTAGAACTGGCCACCGGAGCGCCTTCCCGACCAACTCAGGCGAGGTTTCCGCGGGCACCACCAGGTAGCTCGCCGCCGGCAGCCGCCAGCCCCCCTGGATCTCCCTCAGCCGTCCATCTATAAAGGAACAGTCCAGATTAGAAACCCCGAAGGGTTAAGTTCCTGGTCCATGGTGGACCTGTGGACCACGGGTCAACGCCCGGTCCATGAGCCCGTGGACCCAGTCCACACATTTAGGATTTAATTTTATATAGAAATAATGCCAGGAAAATGCCCCTTTTACAGTTAGGCCCCTATGCTTTACACTAATTAGTTTTTAATCCAAAGTTTTCTACAGAACTATTTTTAATTTATGTTTTAGCCCCTGAACTTATTTTAAATATTATTTTAGCCCTAAAAATTTATAGAAACACCCCTTGAGATTAATTTTAATTATATTTTCAACCCTTTCTTTTTACACTTAGACCCCTATACTTAAATAAAATTATGTTTAGGTCCTAAAATTTTGCTAAAACAACCCTGGACTTTTTATTAATTATTTTCAGTCCTAATAATTTACACTTTAGTCCCTGTAATTTTATAAAATTACAAATAGGTCCCTAAACCTTGTATGGGTTTTTGGGTACGTCTTGCTAGTGCAGTACTTTGGGGATTAAAATTGAATAATAATAAACTTGACTAATGTTCACTTCAACCTAATTATCATTTGGGTAATTTAGATGATCCAACTAGGAGGATGTTGAGAATGGTGCGGGTATGCACGAGTACGGGTAATGTACTATTTGGTGTGTGGTAGTGCCTGCTTGTGGTCATACAAACCAAATTCGTGGAGCGGCCACCCAGGAAAACAGCGCAAAGCACAGGGCTGATATGGGTAGGCGTGGTTTAGTAATAGATGTCTTTCTAGTTTTGCGGGCATTCGAGGAAGGAGGACGAAAGGGTTACTTTCGGCCTCAGGTGATGAAGGGTTAATTCAAGCCACGACGCCAGAGGGGGCCTCTGTAGGGATGGTTAATCCCGCATCGGTGAAACCTTAGCGTGGACGTTTTGCAAGCTAGGAAGCGCTTTGAAAGATCATGTGGTGATCTCTTGGCCTCACACCTACGGTAGTGTGTTGGCAACATGGAGACTTTAGTCACTGAATAGTGATGAAATCACCAACCTGTGGGTAAAGTTGTGCAACCTCTACAGAGTGTAAAACTGTTATAACAGTCATGCTCACGGTCAAGAGCGGTCTGGATCCTCACACGATTAGATGGTAAATCTGGTGGGTAACCAAATTTCGGTAAATCTGGTGGGTAACCGGATTTGGATGGTACTGCAGGTGGGTAACCTGTAGTGTTCTAGAATGTGTGGTTAACTCATAGTTTTGCTATCGGTGGGTAACCGATAGTGTTGGACAGGTGGTTAACCTGTTCGGATACTATCACCTAGTAATAGGATGCTTTGAGTCATAGGTTGCATAGTGCAGTAAACCTGTGTCAAGCCTATTCTTGTTTTAGCCTACATGTCATACTTTCCCCCACTTGCTGAGTACTTTATGTACTCACGCATTTTAGTTTCCCCTGTTTTGTTGTTGCTATATTACTGCTGCTCAGACAACGCCGGCGAGATGGACTATGCCGACGAGGACTACTTCGACTAGGAGTGCGACCCCCGGTGGACTGCCTGTGGCGTTATGGAGCCTTCCGCTGTTTTCTTTATGCTTTGATGTAATCTATGTTATGTAATAATGATTTGAGATATTAATAATAATGACATTAGTTTTACTGTTATTTCACTTTTGTCCTGTATACGTAAAAACTTGATCCTAGGCACGTATATAGAAGCATTCGGTTTTGATCTTAAAACCGGGTGTGACATAGTGGTACCAGAGCCATGTCGACCGTAGGACGCAAGCCTAGTTAGAAATGGTTGCTATAAGGTTTATTTTTTAAAAAAAAGTTAATTTATAAAATCTTGCTTACTTATCCCTTCCATTGGCTTTCTTGTCTTTTCTCCACTTCTGTTGAAAACCTTTTTCAAAAATTCGATAGATGGTGTGATATAGTTTCTAAAGATTTTCCCTTATAGAGTTATAAGTTTGTTAGTCACGTTTAGCTCTATCGAGCTTATCTAGTATGTTTTGATGTGGTGTGCCATGTTTGATTTGGATCTTTGTTTGAGTGAAAGATTTGTTTTTCAAAAATTATTTCTTATTAGAGCATCAGACTTGGGTTAATATTGGGAATTCTATCATCTATTCAACTCTCTACTGATCCTATCAAAATTCTCATCAGATGGTGAACACTAGGCGCAACAATGAGGATCCACCACCACCACCTCCTCCTCCATCTCTGGAGCAAATTCTTGTTATGCAGACTCAACTTCTTCACACTATGCAACAGAACATGATACAAATGCAGCAAGGTCATAATCAGCCACCTCCACCACCTAGAGACAAGCTTGGAGAATTTCAGAGGACCAAGCCTCCTACTTTCTCTCATTCGGTAGAGCCCATGGATGCTGATGACTGGCTCAAGACCATCGAGAAGAAGTTGCAGGTGGTGCAATGTAACAATCGTGAGAAGGTTCTCTTTGCTTCTCACCAGCTTGAGGGTCCCGCGGCTGATTGGTAGGATGCTTATGTGGAGGCTCATGAAGAGCCAGAAAGCATCAATTGGTAGGAGTTTCATAACAACTTCAGGTCACACCATGTGCCTCTAGGTGTGATGAGACTCAAGAAGAAGGAATTCCAAGACTTGAAGCAAGGATCTATGTCTATGAATGAGTATGTCACTCGTTTCACCTAGCTTTCTCCTATGCTCCTGACGAGATGAACACAGATGAGAAGAAGCAGTATTGCTTTATCAATGGTTTGAATGATGGTCTTGCTTATTCTCTGGAAGCTCGGGATTTTGCCAACTTCCAAGATTTGGTGGACAAAGCGCTAGTGTTGGAGAACAGAAGAGGAATTATGGATCGCAAGCGCAAGATGGTACACCAGGGTCAGCAAGGAAGTAGCTCCAGGCCCCGCTTGGGTTCCTCATCATCTCGACTTTCTTTCCACCCTGGGCAGCAGAGTGGCCAGCTGAGGTCTCAACCTACTGGTCAAGGTTTCAGTACTCCACAATGTCAGATCCAGCGTCCCAACTTTCAGACGCCTCGTACTGCTCAGCAAACCCCTCAGAGGGGAACTCCTGCTCAGAACACTAGTGGTAATGCTTGTTTCCACTGTGGTCAGATGGGACACTATGCTAACAGGTGTCCCCAGAAGCGCGCAAATCAGACTCCAGTTTAGGGTGCAAGCTCAACTCCAAGCCGCAATGCTAATTCTGCAGCAACTCTCGCAAGGCAGAATCATGCTCATGTGTCAATCATGTTGCTATTGAGGATGCTCAGGAAGCTCCGGATGTCATTCTGGTATGTTCCTTGTTAATGATAATAATGCAGTTGTGTTATTTAATTCTGGAGCATCTCATTCATTCATAACTGCTAGTTATGTTCAAAAACATAAACTTCCTATAGCTATGCTAAAAGATAGAATGATTGTTAGTTCCCCTGGTGGAGAGATGAATGCAAAGCATGTCTGTCCTAAGGTGAACCTTAATATAAGGGGGGTAGACTTTTCTACAAATCTCATAGTCCTTGAGTCTAAGGGAATTGATGTGATCCTTGGCATGGATTGGCTAAGAAAGCATAAGGGACTTATTGATTGTGCTAAGAAGGCAGTCAAGCTTACTGACGTTACTGGAAAGGAATTGGAGTATATGGCCGAACCACTTATCACTAGCAAAGGAGCAACTAATTGCATTGTGTTGAATCAACTTGATGCTATCTCTATTGAAGACATCAGGATTGTCAATGAGTTCCCCGATGTTTTCCAGAGGAATTACCAGGTATGCCACCAGACCATGACATCGAGTTTGTTATTGAATTAGTCCCTGGTACTACTCCTATTTTTAAGAGACCATATAGAATGGCTGCTAACCAATTAGCTGAACTTAAGGAACAACTCCAAGAGTTGTTAGACAAGGGATATATCTGTCCTAGTGCATCTCCATGGGGAGCCCCTGTTATCTTCGTCCCCAAGAAGGATGGTACTCAAAGGATGTGTGTTGACTATCGTTCTCTCAATGAGGTCACCATCAAAAACAAGTATCCCTTGCCTAGGATTGATGACTTGTTCGATCAGCTTAAAGGAGCATGTGTTTTCTCCAAGATTGATCTCCGATCTGGATATCACCAATTGAAGATCAGGGCATCTGACATTCCCAAGACCACTTTCATTACTCGTTATGGCTTGTACGAGTATACGATTATGTCATTTGGATTGACCAATGCTCCTACCTACTTCATGTATCTAATGAACAAGGTTTTCATGGAGTATTTGGACAAGTTTGTTGTGGTGTTCATTGATGACATCCTTATTTTCTCAAAGAATGAGGAGGAACATGAAGAACATCTTCGTCTGGTATTGCAAAAGCTAAGAAAGAATCAACTATATGCCAAGCTTAGTAAATGTGATTTCTGGTTAAAGGAAGTCTCATTTATTGGTCATATTATCTCTAAAGGAGGAGTGTTTGTGGACCCTAGCAAGGTTAAAGATGTGTTGAGTTGGAATACACCCCGGAGTGTTACAGACATCAGAAGTTTTATTGGACTAGCAGGATATTATAGAAGATTTATCGAAGGATTTTCCAAGATAGCCAAGCCTATGACTGAGCTGCTAGAAAAAGGAAAGACTTTTGAGTGGACACCAAAACGTGAAGACAGCTTCCAAGAATTGAAGAAAAGTCTTACCTCAGCACCTGTCCTAACCATGCCTAACATGGAGAAGCCATTCTCAATCTATTGTGATGCTTCAGGACAAGGTTTGATGTGTGCTCATGCAAGAAGGCCATGTTGTTGCTTATGCATCAAGGCAATTGAGGAAGCATGAGGAGAAATATCCAACCCATGACTTGGAGTTAGCCGCAGTGGTTCATGCTCTCAAGATCTGGAGACATTATATCATTGGCAAAAGGTGTGAGATATATTCAGACCACAAGAGTTTGAAGTATATATTCACCCAGCCAGACTTGAATCTCAGGCAGCGAAGAGGGTTGGAACTCATCAAAGATCATGATCTAGGAATCAACTACCATCCACGCAAAGCCAATGTTGTAGCGGACGCATTGAGCAGAAGGTCTTATCTCAACATGTTATCAACACGAGAGTTACTACCTGAATTCTGTGAAGAATTTCAGAAGCTTAACCTGGGATGGGTATCCAACACAGAAGTCATTACAATGGAAGTTGACTCAACTCTGGAGCATGACATTCATAAAGGACAGCTTGAAGATGCTAAGGTCCAAGAAATTAAGCAACTCATTGAGAAGGACAAAGCTCCGAGATTCACAGTAGATGATCAAGGAACTCTATGGTATAAGAAGAGGTTATGTGTGCCTGATATTAAAGAAATCAAAGAGTTGATATTAAGAGAAGCCCATGATTCAGCTTACTCCATTCATCCAGGAAGTACCAAGATGTATCATGACCTCAAGCGTCGATACTGGTGGTACAGAATGAAGAGAGCTATTGGTGAACATGTTGCACTCTGTGACACTTGTCAACGAGTCAAGGCAGAACGTCAAAGACCTGCAGGACTCTTGCAACCCCTGAAGATACCAGAATGGAAATGGGAAGAAATTTGTATGGATTTCATTGTGGGATTACCCAGGACACAAGCTGGATATGATTCTATATGGGTTATTGTGGATCGCTTGACCAAGGTTGCTCATTTCATCCCTGTTAAGACCACATACACCGGACCCAAACTTGCAGAGTTGTATATTTCCAGGATAGTATGCTTGCATGGAGTACCAAAGAAGATAGTGTCTGATAGAGGAACGCAATTCACCTCAAAGTTTTGGGAAAAGTTGCATGAGTGCATGGATATAAGGTTGAATTTTAGTTCAGCATATCATCCCTAGACGGATGGGCAGACAAAAAGGGTGAACCAAATTCTTGAGGATATGTTGAGAGCTTGTGCACTCAAGGATAGTAGGAGTTGGGAAAAATGTCTGCCATATGCAGAGTTTTCCTACAACAATAGCTATCAGGAAAGTTTGAAGATGTCTCCATTTGAGTTCTTATATGGACGTAAATGTCGAACTCCTTTGTTCTGGAATGAGACTGGTGAGAATCAAGTCTTTGGGCCAGAGATTCTCCGTGATGCTGAAAGACAAGTTCATCTTGTTAGAGAGAATTTGAAGCTGGCACAGTCTAGACAGAAGAGCTATGCCGATCATAGAAGAAGAGACTTGAGCTTTGAAGTTGGTGATTATGTCTATCTCAAAGTATCTCCCATGAGAGGACTCCGTCGATTCAAGGTCAGAGGAAAGCTTGCACCAAGGTACATTGGTCCATTCAAGATTATAGAGAAAAGAGGTGAAGTTGCTTATCAGTTGGAACTGCCACCACAGTTGTTGGATGTGCACGATGTTTTCCATGTCTCACAATTGCGGAAGTGCCTCCGAGTTCCAGAGGAGCAAATGCCTTTAGAAAAGTTGGACATTGGTGAGGATCTCACATATCAAGAGTACCCCATTAAGATTTGAGAAATATCAGAGAAAGTCACGAGGAACAAGAGGTACCGTATGTGTAAAGTACAATGGAGCAATCATACGAAAGAAGAAGCCACTTGGGAGCAAGAAGACCAGCTCAAGGCAGATTTTCCAGACTTCTTCTCCAACCAGCCCAAATCTCGAGGGTGAGATTCATCCTAAGGGGGGTAGGTTTGTAACACCCTATTTTTCATATTTTGCAAATTAATAATTTATTAATTATAATTAGTGTGTTAATATTTTTCTTTAACTATAAAATTATTTTCTTGATTTATTTAATTAAGTAATTAAATTATATTTTTGTATGTTGCATTCATGATGGAGTAGTATTGCAGTAGGTGTTTTTATTTGGATGTAAAACAATTTTAAAATTCGAGATAGAAATCGATTTAGATTTAATTTAGAAGTTAAAAACAATTTTGAAAAGGATTTGGAAAAGGAAAAGAAATTTTCCTGGCCACTTGGCCAATTTCCTCCCCGAGGCCCATCTTTTCTCTTTCTCTCTTTCCTTCTCTTTTAGCCTTGGGCCAGAAGTCCCCACCGTAGCGGCCCACTCCCTGCGGCCCAGCCCCGCCCGCACCCGCTGACAGCCCAGTCCCACCCCTTAGCCACTGACCGATGGGACCCACGCGTCATCTTCCTCCTCCCGTCTCTCTCTCTCCCCCTGATCCACTCCACCGAAAACCGTCGCCCGCTCGATTTCCCGCCTCACCGGCTCCCCAAACCCGACCCCCGAGCGCACTAGAGCGACGCTCCATTCCCCCTCCCCATCTACCGGGCACTAGTGGCCATTAAAGGCGCCCATTTGCGCTAGTGTCCATCAATGGCCACCACCCGCCATTGATGTCCAGCGAGCTCGCCCCGCTCAGTTTCCCCCCTCCCCCGATCCTTTATAAGGCGCGAAATAGAACCCCAAGCCCCTCCGTTTCTTTCCCCTGGCCTCGCCCCTGACCCACGACCGCAGGAGCCCCTCCTCGTCGAGCTCCGAGGACCACCGCCGCCGACATCTGTTGAGGACCCGCCTCCGGCCATCCCCGACCCCGCGGTAAGAACCCCCGCGCTCCGCTCTCCCTTCTCGTCCCCTCGCGACTTAGAACTGGCCACCGGAGCGCCTTCCCGGCCGACTCCGGTGAGGTTTCCGCCGCCGCCGCCAGGTAGCTTGCCGCCGGCAGCCGCCAGCCCCCCTGGATCTCCCTCAGCCGTCCATCTGTAAAGGAACAGTCCAGATTAGAAACCCTGAAGGGTTAAGTTCCTGGTCCATGGTGGACCAGTGGACCACGGGTCAATGCCCGGTCCATGAGCCCGTGGACCCAGTCCACACATTTAGGATTTAATTTTAAATAGAAATAATGCGAGGAAAATGCCCCTTTTACAATTAGGCCCCTATGCTTTACACTAATTAGTTATTAATCCAAAGTTTTCTACAAAACTATTTTGAATTTATGTTTTAGCCCCTGAACTTATTTTAAATATTATTTTAGCCCTAAAAATTTATAGAAACACCCCTTGAGATTAATTTTAATTATATTTTTAACCCTGTCTTTTTACACTTAGACCCCTGTACTTAAATAAAATTATGTTTAGGTCCTAAAATTTTGCAAAAATAACCCTGGACTTTTTAGTAATTATTTTTCAGTCCTAATAATTTACACTTCAGTCCCTGTAATTTTATAAAATTACAAATAGGTCCCTAAACCTTGCTATTTTTACCTTTTAGCCCCTAAAACTTCAAACTAGCATAACTTTTTTACCGTAACTCCGATTTAAGTGATTTTTGCGCTCACGGAATCGTAGGAACGCGTACTATCTTTTGGTACTGTTTTCATAGTTATTAGGAAATGTTTGGTGTACTGTTTCTTATTTGTTTGTATTTTACTTTTCTGGTATTTATCGATATTAGAAGAGGAGCAGCTCCAGAATTTCTAGGACTTTGAGTTTGAGCAGTAGCCAGCGGGAGAACATGGCAAGTGTTCTTGACCATATTGTACCTATTAAGGTTTAGTTTATTTTCATGCATGCTTGTCTAAATTTGAATCCCGTATCATTTATCCTTCCTGATTATTCCTTGTCCCCTGGGTTATGGTTGAGTGTATGGGTTTTTGGGTACGTCTTGCTAGTGCAGTACTTTAGGGATTAAAATTGAATAATAATAAATTTGACTAATGTTCACTTGAACCTAATTATTATTTGGGTAATTTAGATGACCCAAGCAGGAGGATGTTGAGAATGGTGCGGATATGCACGAGTACGGGTAATATACTATTTGGTGTGTGGTAGTGCCTGCTTGTGGTCATACGAACCAAATTCATGGAGCGGCCACCCAGGAAAATAGCGCAAAGCACAGGGCTGATATGGGTAGGCGTGATTTAGTAATAGATGTCTTCCCAGTTTTGCGGGCGTTCGAGGAAGGAGGACGAAAGGGTTACTTTCGGCCTCAGGTGATGAAGGGTTACTTCAAACCACGGCGCCAGAGGGGGCCTCTATAGGGATGGTTAATCTCGCATCGGTGAAACCTTAGCATGGACGTTTTGCAAGCTGGGAAGCGCTTTGAAAAATCATATGGTGATCTCTTGGCCTCACACCTACGATAGTCTGTTGGCAACATGAAGACTTTAGTCACTGAATAGTGATAAAATTACCAACCTGTGGGTAAAGTTGTGCAACCTCTGTAGAGTGTAAAACTGTTATAACAGTTGTGCTCATGGTCAAGAGCGGCCTGGATCCTCACACGATTAGATGGTAAATCTGGTGGGTAACCAAATTTCAGTAAATCTGGTGGGTAACCGGATTTGGATGGTACTGCAGGTGGGTAACCTGTAGTGTTCTGGAATGAGTGGTTAACTCATAGTTTTGCTATCGGTGAGTAACCGATAGTGTTGGACAGGTGGTTAACCTGTTGGGATACTATCACCTAGTAATAGGATGCTTTGAGTCATAGGTTGCCTAGTGCAGTAAACCTTTGTCAAGCCTATTCTTGTTTTAGCCTACATGTCATACTTTCCCCCACTTGCTGAGTACTTTATGTACTCACGCGTTTTAGTTTCCCCTATTTTGTTGTTGCTATATTACTGCTGCTCAGACGACGCCGACAAGATGGACTATGCCGACGAGGACTACTTCGACTAGGAGTGCGACCCCCGGTGGACTGCCTGTGACGTTATGGAGCCTTCCGTTGTTTTCTTTATGCTTTGATGTAATCTATATTATGTAATAATGATTCGAGATATTAATAATAATGACATTGGTTTTACTGTTATTTCACTTTTGTCCTCTATACGTGAAAACTTGATCCTGGGCACGTATACAAAAGCATTCGTTTTGATCTTAAAATCGGGTATGACAGTATGTTGTCCTTGGCAAAAATTGGGCTTCGGCAGCGCATCGAAAATAAGTTCCAACAAATCCATAAAACTAGCGTCCGACCAACCATGCATGACCTTCAGCTTCATCAGCTCAAATACAGTTCGCAACACGGTGAACTCTTTACCACATCCCTTAGATTCATCATATAATGGATCTTTTGATGCATTCTCTATTGTATGAAAAGTAGCCCTTTAGTTATACCGGCATTGATCAACACCTGCGGCTCAATGTGACACAACAACTCCTCAACATCAAAATCAGCTTCACCAAGCGAATCCATCACATCTGCACGAGGTGAATTGACAACCTCGACTTTAACTTCAATATGCTCATCAAATTCCATATCGATCACACAGTTCTCACCATGTTTTGGCCATCTCGTGTACCCCACAACAAAACCCCTCCGCACCAAGTATGACTTTATTACTTCGATATCATTCCACAACTTCTGATTCTTACAATCAAAACACGGACAATATATATCAGTCGTCCGTTCACCTTGAGCATGTTCTACGACCGCTTTGATGAATTTAGAAACTTCTCATAAAAATATTGGACCCGGTCTAGGTGGCTCGTACATCCACGATCTATCCATCGTGAACGACCTTGAACGAAAACCCAAAAATTAATTAATAACAAAAAATTTAAATATTCACTAAATATTTAAATATTAAAATATAATATACATTAAGTGAGAAATATTATGCAAGGTAAAATCAAACAAGCATCATATTATTTTATATATTATTTAAATTTTACCACAATCTATCCAAAATATTAGAAATTAAATAATTAATTATGTGTAACAAAAAATTTAAATATTCACTAAATATTTAAACTTTAAAATATAATATATATTATGTGAGAGATATTATACAAGGTAAAATTAAACAAGCATGAAAATTATTTTATATATTATCTAATTTTTATTAAGAAATAATAAAATAATTAGTATCCCTCTTGCCCTAATACTACCTTCTCTCTTCTAAAAACCAAACTAGATCTAGATTCCCATTGACATAAAACAAGCTAGATATAATAATTTTTTTATATAGTGATGAAAAGAGATGATGTATGCCTTCATAAATTTCAACTATATTCAAATAGAACCATCCGAATCAAACGAATTTAGCTAAAATTTGATAAAAACCTAACAAACTTAAACCCAAAATTCTACTTGATTTCAAAATAAGAACACAAAAAATTCAATGGGATGAGTTTCCCTTATCTCAAAGATCAAATTTCTGTAAAAAAAAAAACTCAAAACCTTCCCTCCTTAATTTTCGTGATTTGCCCAAATTTTCGGGCCGCCACTGTTCGAGTGAACAGAGGAGCTATTGAAATGCTGTATTTATAGGCTGAGCACTTTATAGCGGCGGTTGGAATTTTCAACCACCGCTATTATGCCCTAAATAGTGGCTGTTGACATTATCAACCGCCGCTATAAAGTTGGACCATTTATAGCGGTGGTTGATAATATTAACCGCCGCTATAGGGGGCTCTGTAGCGGCGGCTTAAACCGCGGCAGGCCCCCTAGGGTCTGTAGCGGCGACTTACTTTGGGCTGCCGCCGCTATAGAGCCTATTTGTGGTAGTGAAAATTTTAATTTAATGTCACACTTGTTTATAGAGAAATAAAAAAAACAAATTGTATTAGAGAATAAATTAAACCAAGTGACATATTTTAGGGGGTGAAATGAACTTAAAAAATAGATTAGAGAATCATATAGACTTTGAGTATAATTGACGGTACTGATTTGGACTTTTCCATTTTCTTAATTCTCCCGCCCACCTCTCACCCGGCGCCCACACCCCACCTCCCACCTCCCCGCGTCCCCAGCCGCTCGCCCCTGCTGGGCCCCTGTCCGATTCAACGCTCGATTCATCTCCGCCGCCTCCTGCGCCTTCGATTCCGGCCGTCGCCGGCGCCATGGAAGGCGATGGCACCCATCTCGCACCCCCACTGCCTCGTGCAAAGCCAGCTGGGCCGGCTCGAGTCGACGGCGCCGCCTGGAAGCACATGCCGCAGCGGCGGCTAGGGTTACCGCCGCCGTCGAGCGTGGGCCTCGGCGCGAGCTCCGGCATCAGCTGCGCCGCCTCTGGACGCGCCGAGGATGGGGTCGAGGGGGTTGCACGGGGGTGACCCGGCCACCATCAAGCCACGCAAGTACTGGAGGGGGGAGGAGAACCTCGACCCCGTGGACCAATAACTGCACAAGGATTCTCACGGTAATTGGCTCAGACTTTCCAGGTTATTGATTCACAGTTTGAAATACTAAGTGCTGCTAAGGTTGTAAATTTGGAATGAACATGTATCTGCAAGAAAACATCTTAGAGCACATTTTTTCCTGGTTAAATAATTGACTTCACTGCTTACCTCCAATATCTTGGCAATTTATTTCGAACTATTACTTGAATGTTCAATCTTCAGTATTTTGGTAAATTATCAGAACCATGCAAGGTGTAGCATTCATAATATTTTCCTAAGGTATGTAAATAGCCGAAACGATGCACAGCTAAGAGATGCTAAAAGGGCAAACCAGACATCCGCTTGTGAACCTGAGAGGACGACAGCTGATGGAAAACCAATTGTTCCTTGTGGTCTCATTGCCTGGAGTTTGTTCAATGATACATATAGTTTCACTCGTGGCAATGAAAACCTGACAGTAGACAAGAAAGACATCTCCTGGAAGAGTGATAGGGAACACAAATTGAGGATCTCATTGTTTGGATGCGGACAGCAGCTCTTCCTACTTTGAGAAAGTTGTATGGGAGGATATATGTTGATCTCAAGGAGAATGACACAATAACCATCAACTTGCTTAACAACTACAATACATACAGCTTTGCGGAAAGAAAAAGCTGGTCCTATCAACTGCAACCTGGCTTGGAGGGAAGAACAGTTTTCTTGGTTATTCTTACGCGAAAGGGCCTTTACCTTACTGGTAAGGTGCCTGAGTAGCACCTCCTAGGTCCCAGGTTCGACTCCCAATGGGAGCGAATTTGCGATCTGGGTTAAAAAAATCTCCTCGTCTCTCCCCGCACTAAAGCATTTGGGTAAGGCCCCGTCTCTGGAAGCAACAGAGCCCATGGTGGCCCCAGCCCAGGTTCTCACAAGGCTGGTAGCCCCAATGTAAGGGGAGGAGGGGGTTTTCTTGATCTGCGTGAGAGGATCTTCTCCTTAAATGCAATGCCCGGTGGCCGTCATACCCCCCGCAGGTCAAGTTTTTTTTTGTTATGCTTACCTTTCTGTTGGTGGATTCTGCATTTTCCTGGTATTCACATTCACTTTGTTATAATGTAGAAATTGATGTGTTGTGTACTAGATTTACTTGTAAACTTCAAGATCTAGTTTGTAAGTTCATTGAATAGATATTTGCTGCCCACTGCAATATTGTCGAGGGCCTTAAAACCCCGGGTAGCAGGACCTCGGCTACGGAGTTCGTAGCCAGGATCCGTCTTCTCCGGCAAGGTTTTGCCCCTCTGCTGTAGGCTTAGGTTAAGGAGAAATAGAGAGAGATTAGATGGAACATAAATTTCTTGACCTTTTAACCATCGTGCGGTACAAGATATATAGCCTTAAGGGGCCAAAACAACTCTCCTAGATTTTGCGAAGTAAAATAGAAACTAAGTATCTCTTTCTTAATTTATCTACTCGTGGTGATTCTCCCACTCCGTAGTCCTGTGCACGTCCCGTGCCCGCCGGCGCCTGGTATACATGCGCCCCCACATGACATCTCTCCCCTCCTCGAGAGGCAGCTCGTCCCCGCGCTGAAAATCAAGGTACTTGGCGATGAATGTGTTGACGTCTGGTAGGCAGTGTTGAAGACGTACTCCGCCCAAGGTAGCCACTGGAGCCACTACCGTGGTCGATCCCCTGTGAGGCAGCACAAGTACATGACGATGACCCGATTCGCCGACTCTGATTGCCCATCGGACTGAAGGTGGAAAACAGTAGTCATGTGCAGTTTGGTGCCCATCAGCCGCATCAGTTCGCGCCAGAACTTGGAGGTGAAGACGGAATCACGGTCAGACACCATGGATTTCGGGACACCGTGGAGGCGGACTATATCGGCAAAGAATGCCTGAGCGACTTTCTCAGCGGAGTATGGGTGCGCCAGGGCGATAAAATGGCAATACTTGCTGAAGCGGTCCACCACCGTCAAGTTGACCGACTTGCCCCGAACCTTAGGCAGAGCCTCGATGAAGTCCAGGGCAACATCCGTCCATACTCCTTGTGGCACCAGCAGAGGGAGTAGTAGGCCAGCCGGATGTAGGTGTTCCGACTTGTAGCGCTGGCACGTTGGACATGTGCGCACAAAGTCCTGTACCAGCCGTTTCATGTTGGGGAAGTGGAAATCTCTTCTCAGTCAGTGCAGAGTGCGTTGGACGCCTTCATGTCCTTCATGCATGGCCGCCAGGAGTTTAGGGATGAGAGGTGATGCCGGCGGAACGTAGAGGTGCTCGCTGTACTGGAGCATGTCATCGATGACCGCCCATGGCAACCCTTTGGAGCCCGATTGGACTTCCTCCCGGAGCGCCACCAGAGCGGGGTCGGACCCTTGAGCTTGGCGGAGACGCGTGACGAAGTCGAACCTGGGAGCCGAAAGCGCCAGGATGACCCCTTCTTCCGGCGTGTCGTGGCATGACAGAGCATTTGCCACAGTGTTCGTCGTCCCCGGCTTGTATTCGACGGAGAAATCAAAGCCCAGTAGCTTTCCCACCCAGTGATGCTGAGGGATGGTGGCGAGGCGCTGGTCCAGCAGGTACTTGAGGCTGTAGTGGTCTGTTTTGACGAGGAAGCGACGGCCCCACAAGTATGGTCTCCAATGGCGGATGACATGGACTAGGTCGATGAGCTCCCGCTCATAAGCTGTGAGGGCGCGGTGCCTAGGTGTGACAGGCCTGCTGAAGTAAGCGATGGGGTGGCCCTCCTGGACCAAAACCGCCCCAAAGCCGTGGGATGAAGCGTCGCATTCGACGGTGAACAGCTTGGTGAAGTCTGGCATGGCAAGCACCGGGACGGAGGTGATCGCGGATTTGAGAGCTCCGAACGCCGTGGTCGCCTCATCAGTCCAAGTGAAGCCATCCTTCTTGAGCAGCGCCGTGAGGGGTGCGGCGATGGTGCCGTAGTTGTGGACGAATTTGTGGTAATACCGGCCAAGCCGAGGAACCCCCGCACCACCCGCGCCGACCGCGGCACCGGCCAATCTTGGACTGCCTGAACCTTGGCCGGATCCATCGCAACACCCGCCTCAGAGATGACATGGCCCAGGTAGGCGACGGAGGTGGCACCGAAGGCACACTTGGCCCGCTTGACAAAGAGTCGGTGTCGCTAAAGACCGCGCGGATGTGTCGCAGGTGATCCGCCCATGTCTGACTGTAAATTAAGATGTCATCAAAAAAGACAAGTACAAAGCGACGGAGGAACGGCCGGAGCACATCATTCATGAGAGCTTGAAAGGTTGCCGGGGCGTTGCACAACCCGAACGGCATGACCAAAAACTCGTAGAGGCCATCGTGTGTGCAAAAAGCGGTCTTGTGGAGGTCGCCCGGTTGCATCCGTACTTGGTGGTAGCCGGACCGCAGGTCAAGCTTGGTGAAGAACCGCGCACAGTGGAGCTCGTCGACGACGGGGATAGGGAACACGTCCTTGACAGGGAGCGCATTCAGGGCACGGTAGTCGACGCAGAATCGCCACGATCCATCCTGTTCTTGACGAGGATGACCGGCGAAGAGAACGCCGAGTCACTGCGGCGAACGATGCCTTGCTCGTTCATTGCAGCGCACTGTCGCTCCAGCTCATCCTTGTGGGCCGCCGGGTAGCGGTACGGACGAACAACCACCGGTAGTGCACTCGGCTTGAGGGTGATGCTGTGGTCACGGGAGCGCCTGGGTGGCAGTCCGGTGGGCTCGGCGAAGACGTCCTCGAATGAAGCCAGCAGCTCGTCCAGGAGGGAGGCGCTGGCTGCCATGGCCGAGAGGGCCGACGACCGGGTCGCGGCCACAACGGTCCAGCAGATGTCACGGCCTCGACGGCAGAACGACATGGTGCGCGCCGCAAAATCCCAGATGATGTGCTCGAGTGTAATCATCCATTGTGTTCCCAGGACCAAGTCGTACCCCGCAAGGGGCATGATGAAGAGGTCGACATGGAACTCCTCGCCATTGATGGAGATCGGCGCCTGATGGAGGATGCCTGGGCACGTGATCCGCTCGCCATTGGCCACGGTCGCCGTGAGTCGCGGCCGGATTTGGATATGCAGCCCGGTGCAACGCGCCGCTTCTTCACCGATCAAATTGTGGGTAGACCTTGTGTCGAGGAGCGCGATTAGAGTAGTTGTTCCCTGGGCGACCGAAACCTGCATCGTGTCGCAGATCGGAACGCCTGCCACGGCCCGTAAGGAGAAGACAGGTGCCTCTCCGTCGTGGTCCGCGTCGTCCCTGGTGTCACCCGTGATCTCCACGCCATTGATGAAGAAGAGGCGGCGGTAGACCCGGTTATGACCGCGGGAGTACTTCTCATTACAGTTGTAACAGAGCCCGAGTCGACGACGTTCCGCCTGTTCCTCCGGTGAGAGCCGCTTCACCGGATTGCCATCCACCTTGATTAGGGGCGCAGTCGGTGGTAGCGCAGGCAGTGCGAGGCGTGGGGCCAGGGCCGGCAGTAGCCCACGAGCCGCTGGCCAGATAGGGGTCGGGTTCGACTTGTCGAGCTCCATGAGCTCCATCTGACGTGCCAAGCTCATGGCCGCCGCTAGTGACTGTGGGTTGTGGATGCGCACCGCGTGGCTCAGCGGCGGGAGGAGACCACCGATGAACAGCTGAACGTGCTGGATCTCCTCAAGCGGCCCGGCACGGGGTAGTAGCACTTGGAAGCGGTCCTGGTACTCCTCGACGGTGCTCGTGCGGTGACAGTCAGCGAGTTTGAACAGCGGTGCCGATCTCAGGGGCGGCCCAAAATGCAGGTGGAGGAGATCCTTGAAGCGGCGCCATTGTGGAATGCCCTCATCTTGCTGGACTTGGAAGTACCAGAGCTGGGCGCCATCCTCGAGACTGTAGGAGGCCATCCACACCTTCTCGTCCTCCATGATACATTGTTGGTGGAAGTACGACTCGCATCTGTTGATAAAGATCAACGGGTCGGACTTGCCATCGTATTTTGGGAAGTCCAACTTTTGGAACCGCGGCGGCCGATCATTGTGATGTTCTCCCGACGGCGGTCTGGTCCATGAGGAAGATGATCGTTCGGCGGACAGGGTCTCGATTGCCTTGGCGTTGGCCTCAGCGGTGTCTTGGAGGGTCTGCACTGCCTTGGCCAGGGCTTCGACGATGGACTTGAGGTCATCCCCCATTGCATGCATGGTGCGAGACGTAGCGGAACTCGGTGAGGAGGTGGCGGCGGAGGCTGGTGGTGGCGAGGTGGAGCGCGTAGGCGAGGTGGAGCGCGTAGGCGAGGATCGCCGGGATCGTGATACCAAGTTGTCAAGGGCCTTAAAACCCCGGGTAGCAGGACCTCGGCTACGGAGTTCGTAGCCGAGATCCGTCTTCTCCGGCGAGGTTTTGCCCCTCTGCTGTAGGCTCAGGTTCAGGAGAGATAGAGAGAGATTAGATGGAACATAAATTTCTTGACCTTTTAACCATCCTGCAGTACAAGATATATAGCCTTAAGGGCCCAAACCAACTCTCCTAGATTTTGGGAAGTAAAATAGAAACTAAGTATCTCTTTCTTAATTTATCTACTCACGGTGATTCTCCGGCTCCGTAGTCCTGCGCACGTCCCGTGCCCGCCGGCGCCTGGTATACATGCGCCCCCACATGACAAATATCCATATTATGAATGTGATGAGTGGAGTAAATAATCCATATCAGGCTTGCATAAATCCTTAGGCAGTGAGAAGGCGATAAAGCCAGGAGTTTCTATGACTACTTGCCCTATCTCTGACAGCTTCACTAGCAACAACAGTGAACTGTTTCATTTCTCCGCCCAACCTAGAGTCGAGAGGGACTAGGGAACAGCCTACTTCCCTTAGTCGCGGCGGCCTCACGACTACTCTCGTATAGAGTCCTCTAAGTGTACCTGTGACCAGTATCTCATGGATTCCCTACATTTGGAAGTGCCACATCTCTTAGTCGGCGTAAGACCTATGTATTTCTTGCCTGCTATGCTCATTAGCCTATCTCTTCGGAATGCTCAAGTGCCACATCTCGGAGAAGAACCGAAGATGATCTTGACGTAGTGGACGACGCTGGCGAGGAGCCAGCTTGAAGTTCAGTTCCCAAAGCCTTTCCCTGGAAGGCAGAGTAACAAGTTGTTTTCGAGTACCATACCTCCTTTCCGGTTCACAGACAGATCGAGGGTCACACCTTACACTTGTGTCACCTGCCTGCCCTTCCTCCTCTTCCCAACCATCTTGTATATTATTATCAATATAAGAAATTGGAAATTCTTGATCTCTACTATAAGATGCTTTTAACCGAAGCAAACCTGGGGTATATCTGGTTAAATCAATGGATTGATTCAGAAGGTGTGAATATAATTGGTGTCTATAAGTGTTGAAATCCTGTTGATTTACTTCTATTAACGGCTTTATCTAGGGTAATATTCTAAGTTGCACAGATACTTTTCAACAGTCGCGTATCAGATATCGATACTCCTCTGATACGTATCAGATACCGATACTCCTCCGTTACGTGTTGGACAAGTATCAGACATTTTTAAGATAATTATATAATTAAAATAATTTTGATACTT
This sequence comes from Eleusine coracana subsp. coracana, assembly GCA_032690845.1. Taxonomy (NCBI): domain Eukaryota; kingdom Viridiplantae; phylum Streptophyta; class Magnoliopsida; order Poales; family Poaceae; genus Eleusine; species Eleusine coracana. Next base: position 66,628,984 of record CM064420.1, read on the forward strand.
TGGCGACACCCCTCTGATTCTTTCCTGATACCTTCACACCCTAAACCACTCTCATTCGACTCATAACATGACCCTCAATACCTATAAAACCTGATCTCCATGTTTCTTCAAATCATTATAAAGTAAACAAGATTTTAGACATTTAGTTTTTAGATTTAAATAAACATTTTCTAGTTTTTACTTAGTCATTTAGCATAATTAGACCCTGAACTTAGTTACAATCAGATGTTATTTGGCGTATCTTCGTATCAGTGTTTTTTAGAAAATGCCGTGTCGGAGTATCGCCGTATCGCGTATCCGTATCAGTATCGCCGTATCCGTGCAACATAGGTAATATTTACATCGTTGTTAGATTATGATGATCAGCCACTCCTTTTGGGATTTAATGATCTGAAGGCTCAGCATTATGCTTTCATGAATCAACAAGATAATGTCTTGAAAGTCGTTAAGTTAGAGTTAAGGGGTTGTATGGGTCATATTATGAAATCACGTATCTATCATAATTTTGATATTATGCCTTGCCAAGGCATCTTATTGAAACTTATTAAGGCCTTGTTCAATTGTTGTGGAATGAAATCCACATGTATTAATTACAAGACATGGATTGAGTGAAACCATATGTGTCACTCAATCCATGTGAAATAACAAATCCATATCGTGGTTTCATTCCCGGACTCGGAAGGCTGAGTTTTGTTACATGCGTTGGAGGCATGGAAAATGTCGGTTTAGACTTGGTTTCATACCATGCTAAGCTGAACCGAACGCTCATTCCATGTCAGACCGAATTTCAAACCACATCCAATCGATCCATGTGGTTTAGACTCCAATCCATGCCGTTCCGAGCCTAAACGAACAAGGCCTAAGCAGGTTATCTATCTACTTGTATATCACAATATGACAGATAAGATCATTCACCTGAATGGAATCATGCCAATTGGCAAAATAACCTAGGTGCTAATGCATTATTTCTTATCCTATATTTTGGATATTGTGATTGAGAAAAAGTTTCCGGGAATAACATATTCTCGATGGGGAACAGAAGTATTTCTTGTTTTCAAGGATGGCGATTCATTCAGTTCCAATGAAGAAGTGATAAATCTTCTATTAGAGGAGCTCGAGCTCCAGGAGCAAGCTACAATTATATGGTTGTGTAAGGACTCTTTTTTCTGCTTGCCGGCTTGTAATGATGAAAAAGCGCTTATACTCCATGAGGATGGGGAGCTTTCGGTATGGAAATTTGAAGATTTATGACGATCCTTAATCTCAGGTGGTGTTGCTACCATATGATCTAGTTATATCATGAATTCAGTTTCATTCCCCTTGTAAGGTGAGGAATTACCTCTTCTGAGTTTATAGGGACTAGACCCAGCTAAAGTCTAGATAACAAGGGTTAGGGCTGCTATATCATGCGATGGTGTTGAATCAAATGGTAACTAGGGTTAGGGGAGGGTGGATACCGATGATTCTAGTGGTGACTTGGGAAGATATCCAAGAATGGGGTTGATTATTGAATAAGAAAGAGAAGCGTGTTAAGCAACATCAAGGAGTTGAATTATTTCAGTCTCGGTGCCTGATCTATCTGCTAGATTGGGTTATTGCACTAACCAACATCCCTGGGGGGGGGGGGGGGGGACTGTCTGGAATGGTGGTTGGACTGATGACCATCTGTTGATTGAAGTAGGTCGGCCACAACAAGGAATCCGGGTTTAAGAGCCATAATGGTATGTCTCGCTAGATGAAAGCGATGTACACTGCATGAAAGAAGCCCACATACCCACTCTTCTTTCCCCAGACCCACCATTAGGTAAGTTGGGGCCTCGGCTGGCCTCCATTTACCTGGAGCTGCCTACTCAAAACTGATTGGCTTCACGCAATCATATATGTTGGATCATTTTAATAGTGCACACAATAGTCATTTGTTATGCATTCTCTGTCCAAAGAATTTGACAGAAATTCCCAATTATACCCTACTTCGGTTGACGATAATAAACCAATGTATTCTTCGTAATTTTTCATTAGAGCCTGGGATCTCTTTGCCCACCCATCCCGTGAACTTGGAAAATCACTATTATCATTTTCATCAGCCATACCTGTTGGTTTAACCCTTTTACCCGCAGTGGGTTTAACCCTTTTACCTGGGGATTTATCAACTGGTTTTGCATCAGTTTTGTTCTTTTTTTCTTTTAGGGATTCATCTACAGTACTTGATGCTAGGTTGACTGGAGTCATGGAGCTTCTCAGGTTTCCAGATCCAGGGTTTGAGCAAGAAGCTTGTTGTGGGGTAAGATTGGGAACATGACTGTTTTGGGTCATATTAAGCAGGTTGTGCAGAGAGAGAGATGGAGAGGTATCTACTAAATTACCCTTGACTTTTCGATAACATTAAATTACCCTTGACTGAATTGGCTGAGCCTAAATCTTCCTCCAACACTAGTCCTTTCTCATAGCTACAGCTACTAATTCAGCAACTCTCAAAGCTATAGCTTCTCCCTTTGGGTCTTACACTACAGTAAGTAGGGTCACTTGGCTTGGAAAGCTAGGCAATTTCAGTGATCCGTAGGTGACGGACTCTTCATAAGGTCCTCCTTCTATCAGGGACCAGATAACAACAAAGGATTGCCTTTGAATTGCATTTCCTCTCGCAGCTCTCCTTACGTTTTGTGCAGCCCCTTTTATTTTAGCCTCTCCCAGCCGTGTTCAGCTTTTGGTAATACTGAGACATTGGTTATTTGGGGTGCTTGAGAAGATTCATGTTCTACTACTTTGGCTCCTTTGTTGAAAGAATTTCCAATTGTAGCACCTTCTCCTGTAAATTGTATGCATAAATGTTCTGGCATGATCAATTCATATGTCATTAGATTGATCTGGGGTAGGCTTATCTGTGCAAGCTAATATTTACCCATCTGAAGTCTTTTTGACATGCTTTAGCAGATGTGTTTAGCATTCATCTGTACATTGTCATCTGTCTTTTACGTAATGCCTTGTCTATATCTTGTTAATTTTAGTAAATTTCACTCTCACGTACATGAACTGGCAGCTTGTTAGTGAGTGCTAATACTTGTCTGATTCAGTTTGCAGCCGTCCTGTTCATGCCTCTGCAACTGTCCTTGATTCAGTTTGCAGCTCCCTGCATTCTTTTCTTAATCATGCTTTGTGTGCAGGTCTGAGGTGCACTAGCTGAGCTCATCAACAGGCTCCAGCAAGAAGAAGGTCAGTGCTTGCCTGTAGATCAATTACTTGTTCCAGTAGATCAATCACGACATCATCTTTTAGCGCGCAGCTATCTTTATCATATTTATTACTCCCTTGGTCCCAAAAATATTGGCATTCTAGCCCTCTTCAATTATTCTAAAATAATTGGCATTCTCACTTACCGATGCACCTTTCTCTCTTCCCAATACACCTCAATCTCTATCTCTTTCCTCCTCGTTTTCTGTGCACCTATCTTTTACACTTCTCCTTAATTCCCGTGTCGAGCTCCAAAGTGCCAACTAAATTGGGACGGAGGGAGTACTTAACTGTTTCAGAGGTGTTGTAACAGAGTAGTAATATTTGTCAAATGCCTGGCTGGTCAACTAGATCATGTCCTGTTGCTCCTATTGCTAAACTTTGAACCTAGAATATAAACAGAAACTTCAATGAATTATCGTAGCTTTGATTCTAATGTCGAATGTATAGTGGTATTGTTCTGAGAACACATGAATAGTCTCCAATTTGTATGTAAGAACAGAAGAATAGTGATGGTTAAAGATAGAATATGATGCTGGGTTTCAGGAGCTTATAAACTTGACATAACATAGTTTTGGTGAAAACCCATTGATCTAGTAAATTTGGAACCTCTTGAAAACTGTTTTTTTTTGGCAACGACACCTTTATTTCTTTTTTTTATCCCTATGAAATAAGCTTTGCCGAGTGTAAAGTATTCCATCTTTGCGCAAAGTGTTCCGTCTTTGTCGAGTGTCTTTATTCTAGCACTCGGCAAAGATGGAATACTTTGTCGAGTGTCTTGATTCTAGCACTCGGCAAAGGCTTTGCCGAGTGCGCGACAAAAAACACTCGGCAAAGAGCGCTTTGCCGACATTTTTTTTGCCGAGTGTTTAAGGGCCTTTGCGGAGTGCTTCTGGCACTTGGCAAATCAGAGATTTCCCATAGTGTAAGCACTTTGGACATAAGTCTTGTCAAACACATCCTAGCTAAAGTGCAATGCATATATAGCAAAAAAAATTATGAACTACATACTCCATGAATACAGTAAGCACCTCGAGATAGAGTGTCGTTGAATTAAAAACTAGATCACCCAAGCTGGTATTTGCGTAGCAAGAAAGCAGCGCTTCAAATCTGTAACCCCTTTAGTTTCAGATATAACTGACTAGGAATTTTAATATTACAATAGAAGATTTGAGTGATATTAATTAGCATAAGTATCGATGCTTTATTTCATATACGACTAGGAATTTTAATATTACAATAGAAGATTTGAGTGATATTAATTAGCATAAGTATCGATGCTTTATTTCATATACCGTTTTTTTTTTCTTTGTAGCCATTGCATTCTAATCTTCTGCTTAATCAATAAAGCATCTTGGCAGATCACCATCCCTTTGGAATTGTTTGAAGGAGGCTCTTTACAAATAAATGTAATGGAGAAAGTTGGTGCTGATCATCAAGGATATATTTTGAAGATTCAGAGAGTAAATTCTGTTCATGTAAAGATAGTATTATGTGTGTAAAGATATGTATTTTTAGAATTGGGAAAAGTCCATCTTCTTGATTTTAGTATTATGTGTGTAAAGATATGTATTATGTGGTCAAGTCTGTATAAAGATATGTAAAATTAAGATCAGAGGGTCAAGTTTGTTCATTTAAAGTTAAAGATGGTGTAGAAAAAGTAATTTTCTTGATTTTACGTTAATAAGGAGTGAAAAAATTTTTGAAGGTACTTGTGTACCGTTTCATTTATGCTACTACAAGAAGATAACATATGGTGGTTTTGGCTGTGTTGCAACTTCTTTTGTACACTCAGATTGTGCAGTACTGAAATGAAACCTTAATCTAAACATGATGCTGCAGGAACAGATGCATTACAGATCGATTTGTAGAGATTAAAATGATGTTGATAGTCACCTCCTGATTGTTTTGAGTCTAACGTGACAGTATACAAGTATACAACTATACCTGGTCACCTGGGCTGGGCTAAATGGGCTGGCATGAGGCACGGCCCATTTAGAGCGGCTCAGGCATGGCACGACCTAGAATAAATGAGCCATGCCGGCACGAAGCACGACACAGGCCGTGCTTGGGCCTAGCCTCGAGCATGATGGGCCGGCCTGAGCATGACCCATTTAATGCGGTCTACCAGGCACAAGACAAGGCCAATAAGTCTGTGAAGCACGGCCCGTCCCGGCATGGTCCATTACAGTCCGTCAAATAAAATAATTAATATTTTAATATTTATACTGAAAATCATATTTGTTAGTTTAAATTTATTCATAAAAGATATATATTTATATATATAATTAAATGTAAGAGAATAAATAAAATATATAAAATTTAATCGGGCTTTGGACCGACATGGCCCGGAAGCCCGTTGGGCCAATGGCCCGTGTAAGGCGAGTCGTGCCGTGTCTGGGCCTAGCCATAGGCCACGACATGCCGACACGGCATGACCCGTTAACTAGATGGGTCGTATCGACACTCATAACTAGAAAATGTTTATTTAAATCTAAAATCTAAATGTCTAAAATCTTGTTTACTTTATAATGTTTTGAAGAAACATGGAGATCAGGTTTTATAGGTATTGAGGGTCATGTTATGAGTCGAATGAGAGTGGTTTAGGGTGTGGAGGTATCAGGAAAGAATCAGAGGGGTGTCGCCAAAGTATTGAAATTATTTTAATTATATAATTATCTTAAAGATGTCTGATACTTGTCCGACATGTATCGGAGGAGTATTGGTATCTGATACGTATCAGAGGAGTATCGATATCTGATACGCGACTGTTGAAAAGTATCCGTGCAACTTAGAATATTACCCTAGATAAAGCCGTTAATAGAAGTAAATCAACAGGATTTCAGCACTTATAGACACCAATTATATTCACACCTTCTGAATCAATCCATTGATTTAACCAGATATACCCCAGGTTTGCTTCGGTCTAAAGCATGACCCGACAATGCCAAGTCACCCGGCGTCGTGCTACTCATCAAGGGTGCATGACGCCACTAAAAGGGTCCATTTTTGGCAATAATTTCTTAGAGAATCCAAATATGAAAATTGTATTTTAGAAAGACCAAAAAGTAAACATGCCATGACAAATGCTCCGACTATTCGGTAGTAGACCGCACACGAAAGATGGATTAGGTGGGTGTGGGTTCGTGGGTGCTTAGCCGGTCCGACATTCTTCGCCTCCGCCCAGGGCAAGACAAAACCTTCGTCCCCCTCCCCCCCCCCCCCCCACCCCTTCTCTTCCTCTTCCTCCTCTCGCCAGTGGCTCGGAGGATCCCTTAAGGGGTCGGGGGGGGGGGGGGGGGGGCTCTGCACTCCCCGCCCATGGAGGAGGCCGGCTGGCTAGGGGCAACGGCCGTAGGTCAGCGATGTGGCAAGACGACAGCGAGGGCGTCACATTGCTGATGAGTTAGTTAGCGGCAGCGTGACAACGACAGATGTGTCGATGCTCAAGACCGGCAACAAATATATAGGGCTACATCGAGACCAAGAACTACGATGGTTATACAAGACGCCGAGTTATACAGGTTCGGGCCCTCTCAATGAGAGTAAAAACCCTACGTCCTGTGTTCTGTGTATTGTATTGATTGTTAAGAGATGTTGTCTGTCTCCCCGGTGGCGGGCACCCTGTCGCCTTATATATCTAGTCGGCAGGGGGATACATGCAGAGTCCTAGTCGTACTCTACAAGAATTCTATATGGAAAGTCTAATATTCCTTGTCTTGCTCTCCAACCCGAGTCGGTCGGCTTCCTTGTTGATGAAGTACCCGGTCGGCTACCGACTTTGCCTTGCATGGGGATACCCGTAAAGCAAGTATCCCACAGCAGCCCGCGAGTGCTTTCTAATTTTGAGCTTTAATTCTCTGAATGATCTAAAGATCATAAATTAGGAAGACCTCTTTATCGAAGTTCCTGATAGATCTGGTGCACCGGTCAGGTGCACCTGATCAGGTGTAGCCCCCGAATCTTGTATAATTTGGAGACTAACAAATAATGTAAGAGTCTAATTGTATTAGCTCTTATTAATTTGTTTATATGCATTCAAACCATCAAGTTTGAATCCATTAGACCTCTGGTCATCAAACCCCTGGGTCTTCTTGCTAAGTGGTCACCTTGCCGATCGATCATCAAACTGGCCGAGTGGTACATATTATTTCCGAGTGATGGGTCGGTCTGAATTTTATGACTCTAGTTATATTCAGCCCTGTTTAATAATATGACATCAATCATATAACGGTATTAAGCTAAATGACTTTAGACATAATATAGCTTTTCCCTAATTCCAATCACCTGTTTAAGTCCAAATTTGGTAATTCTGGTTATTTGACTTTAATCAACACCATAACCTTTGAACTTGTAACCGTATGACCATCAACTCCTTTGCCACATGATCATCAAATCACATAGATACGGTGAAACAATTCTTGGGTACTTCTCATCAAAGAAGCCCCCGAGTCTCATTTTTCTGGGTTTGTAACCCTAATAAGCTTAAGCCCTTAATTAACCTCTAGGTTAATTTTAAGATCGCACTACAGTACGACCCACTCTAGCCCATGGGACCCTTAGGTCAAAAAAGGCAAGGGTATAAAAGGCTGCACCAAGTTGACCCTCAGTCCACGCCGCATTTGCACGTGAACTCTTCATCTTCCTTGTGCCTCCTCTGCTCTCGCGACTCCTCTGCTTCTTTGGGTAGGGTTAGCTTTCTCACTTCCGGCCGCCGCAGATCCCGCCGCGCTCAGCCCCCATGCTTCGGCGAAGTCTCTCAAACTCCTCCACCGCATCCAATCCTCTAGTTCGCGATGGGTCGCAAGAGGGCTTCCATTTCAATCCCAGCTTGTCCCTCTGCCGCCGCCGCCGCGTTGTCCTCATCGGAGGTCGACATCCCAGAGCAACTTCAGGAGTTCTCGAAGAGCAGCCTTTCACGGGCTGACATGAACAAGATGGTGGTGGATGGCTTCCTTCCAGAGTAGGCTCGGATCGACTAGAAGGTAGCTCGCGAATCCTGCCCCATCCCCATTCACAAGCAGATCGTAGTGTTTCCCTCATTCTTTGAGCATGGTTTTGGAGTTCCCTGCTGCAGCTTTTTTTGCGTGGGCTCCTTTTTTTCTATGGGATTGAGCTTGTCAACCTCAATCCCAACTCCATTCTTCATATTTCCATCTTCGTACACTTGTGCGAAGCTTTTCTAGGCACTCTCCCCCACTTCAATCTCTTCCGTCACTTGTTCGTCCTCCGACCACTATCGACCAAGGATAACCAAGTGGCCATAGGCGGGTCGGCGTCCAGTTAGACAAGAAGGAGGCCTACATCAATGTGCCTTTGAAGACCAGAAACAAGAACTGGAAGGATGAGTGGTTCTATTGTGACAACCCTCCCCCTGTTTTTGCCGACTTCACTGGTGCTAAGGCTATTCCCCAGGCGCATTGGACGTAGAAGCCTGATCCGACCAACCCTCAAGTGGTCGCTCTGCTCAAGAAAATTGCCGGTCTGAAGGCTGAAGGCGTCGATGGCATCACAGTTGCCAAAAGCTTTATCATCCGCCGAGTTCAGCCCCTGAAGCTTCAATGTCACCTGGCATGGGACTATGTCGATAAAGACGAAACCAAGGAGGTGTCGGACCCACCGAATGGTGAACTCCGCCGAAGACGCTTATCGAAGATGTTCGAAGGAGATATCTTTCAAGACCACTCTTTAGTCAAGAAGCCGTATAACAAGGGCACTATGCGAGCCCAAGTAAGCCTCAGTCTGCCTTTAGCTATCCCTTGTTACCCTATCTTGATGTTATATTCAATGTTTTGATCTTCATGCAGGTGCTGGATACTTATGTATCCCATCTCCCGCTCCCTCAGACCGATGTTGAGGGACTGGATTATGTTAAGAAGACTCCGCAGACCGGCGCTGGGGGTTCCATGTTGAGGACATCACCATGCTGTATACGTGCATACTATGGCCTTCCCCAAGTTACAAGTCGTCACCAACTCGGTCGCCACGTTCGTCTCGGATTCAGCCGACACCCCTTCACGGTTTTGATGATATCTCCCACATCCGATGTCCAAACGAGGTGTTCTTTGATGCGTTGGAAAGGGGACGACGACGCCGTCATTTTGTTTCTGGTCCTAGCTCCAGAAGGTTCGTGAGTCATAATGTGTGACCATGACAAGGTGCTTGCTACCTATTTTGGGCCAACTTGGCCATGTATCGTGTCGGGCCTTAAGCCCATATTCTGGGCGCCCCCCTGGTTGCCCCCAATCCTAGGACACCCCTGGTTCCTACATAAACTCGGTAGCCACCATCTTTTAGTTTGGGGTTTTGTTTAGTTCAGTTTCCAGAGAGAAACTTGATCGAATTATTGTAACTGTGGCGACAAGTCCTTTTACAGTAATCCAGGGCCCATATTCTTGTTCTACACCACTGTGGCGATTAGTCCTTTTGTGTTCAGAGCTTGAACCTTTTCTTGTGATTCGCTTTATCCATATTTACAATTTCAGATTGCGTGTTTATCCTCTCTTGCTTGTGTTCTCGATTTTGCTTGCAGGAACAATCAAGTTGTGCTTGGTGTAATGGTTGCGGAGTTGGATCGTGTCTGATTCAAGCTGAGTCATCGATGCCAAGTTCCCCAAATTCGAGTTTATCCCCTTACCTCTCGGAAGATCGGGCCATATATACATCAAGTGATATCAGATTCCTAGGTTCCCCGTGAGGTATTATCGTGTTCTTCCCATTAGATTTGTTTGTGTTCATCACCTTTTGTCCATGAAAAAGCCTACAAAAAAATTTTCTCCACCATCCCAGACATTGTTTAGCCTTTGCATAATTTAATTTCAGAGTCCATAGTATTGAGTTTGTGTCCTAGTCGAGTTCAGTTGCTGGTTTGAATTTGTGTTTTGATTCGGTTTATGTTTTGATCTCCGCTGCAAACCACCATCACCATCGTGTTTTCCATTGGATTCACCATCGTGTCACCCACCCACCACACTCACAATCCGTTGCCAACAAAAATCCCCTACCCGATTCCGTTTCTGTCCCCCCCCCCCCCCTCGCTCCTCAAACCCTATCTTGACCTATCTTTGGTAAAACATGCATAACTTTTCGCTCGTTGCTCCGATTGGTCTGAAATTTTTACAGTAGATTCTTGACTCAAAGTTGAGGCATAACCCTATGTGCCCTCGTCAAAAAATTCAAAAAACAAATGGAGAAAAAATAGAAAAAAAATTGTGAAGTAAAAAATAACGCTTTCGATGAAACTTTGAGATTTTGTCTATGCTTTATTTCCCCTCTGTTTGAGTTGAAACTTCTTGTGGTTCCTTCCTTGGTGTTCCTCTATCAAAGAAAAATAGTGGAAAAATCATACAAAAAAATCAAAATTTTGATTTGCACCCCCCCCCCTCGCCCTGAAAATTCTATGTGTGTGAAGTCTGTTTTGTGTTTTGATCCTTGCTGCCTTCGCCTTTGTTCTTTGCCATTGTTCTTGCTGTCACAACTATTTTTGAACACGATTCTTTTGCCAGCAATTAGGACACTGCTTTGGACATTTATTCAGTGCTACTATCTGTTATTGAATTATGTTCCACTGATATACATATTAGCCTTCCAAGCTATACATATTGCAGCACAGGATTCTTCCTTACAACTGTTACACCCAAGCTCGATTACAGATTGTGACCTGTTTGGCTTTGGTAAGAACACTTGCAAGATTGTGATACATTGCTTCTGTTATTGTTTGCCATTTTCTACACCCTCTGATAGCTGCTAGTTGATAGGGCTAATCCTTTTGTGTAGTCTTGTCTTTTGCTTTTAACCATGTTAGGGAAAGGCACACCTGCAGATTCGGAGTCCCCTACAGACCTCAATGATTGCGTGTCCAAGGTCGAGCTAACAAAGCTTCTTGCGGACCAGCGTATATTCATGGAAACAAAGTTTGTCGAATTGATGGGCCACATCAACACTGTTGCCCACCGAATTGAGGATGTTGAACGACGACCTCCACCTCAACGAGCTGCTGCTGCTGATGATGATTTTGACCGTGATGCAGACCGTCTTCGCCGTAATCGACACGGTATGGGAGGTAATAACAATCATGGTAATACTGATACTTTTGTTAAGCCCAAATTTAACATACCACCTTTTGCTGGTAGTGCTGATCCTGAAGCATACTTAGATTGGGAACTTGCTATTGAACAGAAATTTAATTCTCATTTAGTTCCTGCTGAGCATAGAGTTAGACTTGCTACTAGTGAGTTTACAGGTTTTGCTCTCTTTTGGTGGAATGATCTTTGCAATACTAATGCTGCTATACCTGCCACTTGGCCTGTTTTGAAACAACGCATGAAATCTTGTTTTGTTCCTCCTTATTACCAATGTGATTTACGTTTGAAATTACAATCTTTGACACAAGTTAGTAAAATAGTAGAGGAATATTATCAGGAATTGCTTATTGGTTTAGCATGTTGTGATATACATGAAGATGATGTTGAAACTAGTGCTAGATTTTTTTGGTGGTTTGAACCGTGATATCCAGAATATTGTTGACTATAAAGAGTGGAATAGGTTCAGCCTATTATATCATATTGCTCTTAAGACTGAACGAGAAGTACAGGGATGCCTTTCACAACAATTTTGCAGGTCCAACACTGAGCAATCTCTCCAGCAACGCACTGGCGTAGAGAACTTGAGGAGTCAGGTTGCTAAACCACCAGCAACAATTCTTCCACTTGCGCCTACTTCTGAAGCACAATCGTCTAGTGTGCAACACCAACACCAGAAGAAGGTTGCTACTTTCGGTGCTAGGAGTGGCTCCTCCACCACCATTATTTGCTACCACTGTAAGGGCATGGGACATGTCATGAAGGATTGCCCTAGTCGCCATGCTTTCATCGCTGCTACTGATGGGTATGAAAGTTGTAGTGATGTTAAAGATGAATTTGCTCGTATGCCTAACCTTGTTGCAGATTCGACGGAGGAGCAGGAGACTACCGCCATTGATTCCATTGCTGCCACCGCGGGCTTTCCTAGCCTCATTGTACAGCGTGTGTTGATCACTCAGGTGAGACAAGAGGAAGAACAGCAATGCAACAATTTATTCTACATGTACCTCATTGTCGCGGACCGCCTGTTCTCACCATCATTAATACTGGGAGCTGTAACAACTTGGTAAGTTCTGATTTGGTAAGCAAGCTTGGCTTGACCACGCATGCACTACATCAGCCCTACCACATCAAATGGTTCAACAATAGTGGTACGGCACAGGTAACTCGATCAGTATGCATACACTTTTTAGTAGGTTCTTATCAAGACTCTGCTGATTTTTATGTTGTACCTATGCAAACATGTTCGCTTTTATTAGGCCGTCCATAGGAATATGATACGGATGCTGCCCACCATGGTAGAACTAATACATATACTTTCATGCATAAGGACAATAATATTACTTTACGTCCGTTATGGCCTGCTGATATTAGAAATCATTTTAAACTGCTTGCTAAAGATACTGAGAATAAACATGATAACAAACAACTTTCTGATGTTAAACATAAGGCTATTCAGTTAAAGGGAGGTGCTTTTCTTGCTATGACATCTACTGTTGCTGAACTTTGTTATAATCATGATGCACCTTGCTATACTATGCTTTGTCCCGATATATCTTCTATTAATGATCATGTATCTTGTACTTTGCATTCTGCTAGTACTAACCTTTTGCAGGAGATTGATGATGAGATGGAGTCGAGGGCGACTCCAATTCAAGAAGGGGAGGATGATGAGAACATCACCATGCTGGATACGTGTATACCATGGCCTTCCCCAAGTTACAAGTCGTCACCAACTCGGTCGTCGCGTTCGTCTCGGATTTAGCCAACACCTCTTCACGGTTTTGATGATATCTACCACATCCGACGTTCAAATGAGGCGTTCTTTGATGTGTTGGAAAGGGGACGATGACGCCGTTGTTTTGTTTCTGGTCCTAGGTCCAGAAGGGTCGTGAGTCATAATGTGTGACCATGACAAAGTGCTACACCACCTATTTTAGGCCAAATTGGCCATGTATCGTGTCGGGCCTTAAGCCCATATTCTGGGTGCCCCCTGGTCGCCTCCAACCCTAGGACACCCCTGGTTCCTACATAAACTCAGTAGCCGCCATCTTTTAGTTGGGGGTTTTGTTTAGTTCAGTTTTCCAGACAGAAACTTGATCGAATTATTGTAACTGTGGCGATAAGTCATGTCACAGTAATCCAGGGCCCCTATTCTTGTTCTACACCACCGTGATGATTAGTCCTTTTGTGTTCAGAGCTTGAACTTTTTTTTGTGATTCACTTCATCCATATTTGAGATTGTGTGTTTATCCTCTCTTGCTTGTGTTCTTGATTTCGCTTGCAGGAACAATCAAGTTGTGCTTGGTGTAACGGTTGCGGGGTTGGATCGTGTCTGATTCAAGCCGAGTCATCGACGCTGAGTTCCCCAAATTTGAGTTTATCCCCTTACCTCTCGGAAGATTGGGCCATATATACATCATTCCAGTTCCTCCGCAGGCGCTCGGCCAGTGCGTGTTGATCCCGTCGTCCCTTTGGCTTCCCCTGACAAGCTCCAAAAGTGGACTATCGGGCACCGATGCCAATACATGGGGGACTAGGACGACGATGAAGAAATACCTGCCACTGATACTGGTCAACCCGCTCCTGCAACCTCCGATCGACCTTCACACTGACCAGAGCCAACGAGCCCAACTCAGAGGTCAATAGGAGAGGTGGTGCAGACTGGCAAGACTGACCAGCCTTCTCAAAAGAGGAAGGAGACTGATTTTCAGTCAACTTCAAAGAAGAGGTTGTGCCGGATCAAGCTCAAGAAGGCTACCAGGTTTAATCTTAAACCCTGCACTCCTTGTCTTTTATTGCCGTTCTCAACACTTTTTGATCTCTTCCTTCTATGTTTTTTTTCTTGGCAGTCGAACAAGTGATTCTTAGAGTGCTTAGGGATTCGAGGATACTCGGTCAGAGCTCCCACCTCGTCCGACTGTTGTGGCCCATTCGGTCGGCAAGTCTTCAAACGCGCCGACCGAAGTGGATAAGCCATCTAAGAAGACGGTTCCTGCCTCCACTCCCGAGCCTCCACCTTAGACTGCTCCAGTTAACGTCTCTTTGCCTCTTGACAAAGGTAAAGGGACTCTTCCTGCAGATATGCTTGGTCGGCCTGAAGTAGAGGATGTGGAGATTTTGCACCAACATCGGAAGATCAACAAGGTAGTTCAATATTATGCTTTCACCTTGTTTCACTCTCATCTTTTAGCTCACTTATCTTCTGTATATCAGAAAGTGTATGCTGTTGTGGAGCGAAAGCAGGCTAGAGTGGAATATCTCGAAGCCAAAACTTTTGGTATGTTCTCAGTCGCCTGATCTTCTTGTCTTCATGCTTTCAACTAACATTTTATTCATTATCTTGATAGTCACCAGTCAGCAACTCTCCAAAACCTTAGAGGAAAAATAAGAAGCTGCTGGCCGACCGACAAGAAATAAACAAGGTCTTAGACCAAGTCCGTGCAGATCTGGCTGGTAAGTTCTCCTGCCATCCACATTTAAGTGATCTGCTGACCACTTTGATGAGGACATCACTCCTAAGGATACATGCAACACTCCTCTAATTCTGGACTTGCAAGGTCCAATGACTAGAGCTCGTGCACGACGACTAAATTTAGAGGTGAGCTTGTTCCTACGTTCTTCATCATATGTCACTTTTGAGAATGGTTTGCTACCTAATGATTATATTGTAATTAGGAACCATGGAGAGGACCAGGAGATGATGGGAGAAGGACTTGGGGATGTGGAGGACCAGCAAGGACATGGAAGCCAAGGTGGAGGCCCAACCAAAACCGACTTCGAGTCTGTTTTGGGGCCCAGGACTAGTTTGCACTAAAACGGATGCCCAGGACGCATACGGACTCAGATTTGGACGTTCTACATATGCACGGAAAGATAATAATAAGACCTTTCCAAAACCGCCGGTCTCATGTCAAAATTCGTCCGGAGTCATTGGGAATCATCAACACAAGAGAGGGTCTAGAATCTGTTTTGGTGCTGCGTCTCCTGTTTTTGGCCTTTGGACTTTGTATCCAGTTGAGCCCAATTAGGGGCGCATCCAGAGGGTCTTGCACAATCCTAGGGTCTTCATATACAGCCTCCACCGCACCATTAGGATTTGGGTTTTGCTTAGATTATTCTGTTCATAACAGTTTCACCGTCATCACGGTTTGTGAGACCCCAACTTCGTGAGTTTCATAATACATCTGCAATTGTGTTGCATTCTTCGTTGTTCTTGCTTGTGTTCTTGATTTGTAGGCAGAGATTAGCCTTCTCGTCAAGGTCAATCATTTTAGGATGGTTGATAACTAGAGGAGACGTCGTGCTGCGATTGCGGGGTTTAGAACGTGCTGTTCTGAAGCCGGATCGATTTGTGTGTCGCCTTCGACCAAATCAACGTACCCAAAACCTTTCGGAAGATCGGGAACCCTTGTTCAAATTAAGTGGTAATTAGAGCTTCAGGTGCACCATCAGGTTTGCACTACCCTTAATTAGTTTTGTTTTATGTTCATCCTATCGTCCACAGAAAAGCCCAAAAAAAATACCCCCCCCCCCCCCGTAACCACATGTTTAGCCTTTGCATATTTCAATTTCAGAGTCCGTAGTGTTGAGTTTGTGCCCTAGTTCTTGTTTAGTTGCTGGTTTAGTTTGTCTTTTTTGATGTCAGTAGTGTTTCCCATGCAACCCTAGCCGCCATCCATCCCCTTCACCATCCTCTGTTTTGTCGGCTTTGTGTGCTAGGGTTGATTGATCGATACACCCAGCCTAATCCCACCCTAAACCCACTGTCAACACCTCGAACCAATCCCCACAAATTATACTTTCTGCTGCATCCACGCCGCCAAAAAAAAAATCCTACCCGATTCCAAACCCGACCCTTACCTGACTCGGGTTTCTAGAAAACCGACTCCGACACCCTTTCGGTAAAACGGGCATAACTTTTTGCTCGGGTGTCTGTTTTGGCTGAAATTTTTACAGGAGATTCTTGACTCAAAGTTGAGCATACCCACGCCGTCAAAAAATTCAAAAAAAATCAGGAAGATAAAGAAGAAATTGATTCAAGTTGAAACCCGATATTTTCTGAAACTTCAAGATTTTCTGTAGGCCACATCCTAGGTTTGGTGAGCTAAAATTTTCTGTGGATTCTCCCCCATTGTTGCTGAGTTGGATAAAAATATCAAAAAAATAAAATAAAAAAAAGAAATTTAAGATTTCTACTAGTGCTACATCTAGCCCCCTGGAATTTCTGGATTTTGCTGTTTTGCACTTAGCCCCATGTTATCGCCTGTGTGCCTTTGTCTCTTTGTTTCTACTTTGCTATCACTACTGTTCTAGGACATACTTAGACCAGCAACTAGGGACAAGTTACTCGGGCACTTATTCGGCTTTACTATCTGTTTTTGATTTGTGTGCCACTCACATATATATATTTGGCCTTCCTAGCTCTACATATTTCTTCTGGACAGCACACAGGTTATTTTGTGACCCTTGCAATTATGAAACACACCTCCCTGGTATCCTTTGCTTTTCTTTTCAGAACTTTGTAAGAGCTTTGTAAGGAGTTTCCTTTTGCTGTGTTGTTTGAGAGGCACCACTGCTTAGCTGTTTTGTAGGGATAATCTTTACTGTTTGTTTCCTGTTTTGGTGTTTCTGATGGTAGGAAGTGACGATGGAGAGGTGGCTTCACTCTCACAATTTGCTGAGTGTGTGAGCCAAGAGCAGCTTCAGAAGGCTTTGCAGGCTGCTCAGAGTGATTTGGCAGAGACGATCACCAGAGTCATTACTGATGCGGTCAGCAAGCTTCACATTGGATAAAGCATCGAGCGGTTGGAGAAGCGGGTCTCTAAGTTAACCGATCAGGTTGTCGCGTTGGAGAACGCTTCCAAGACCAACGATACGAACACGAACAACAACGACGTTGAGGAAGTCCATGATGAATACACGGTGTATAAGGCTGATGGCACCGTGGATAGGTCAGCTACAAGGACCACAAGATTACAACATCGTTTACAATGTAATATCCAAGGTATGGGTGGTTTCCACAACTACAATCATTGTCCACATGGTAACTATGCTCCAGATGACCCGTATGCTAAAATTAAGTTTTCAATTCCTTCATTTTCAGGTCAGTATGATGGTGATGTTTATCTTGATTGGAAGATGACTGTAGAACAAAAATTTAATGCCCACCTTGTTCCTGAACAACATAGAGTTAGACAAGCCACTAGTGGGTTTAAGGACTTTGCTATTGTTTGGTGGAGTGGTCTAGCTGCTGAAACTGAATTGCCTACTACTTGAGAAGAACTTAAAGTAGCAATACGTGATCATTTTGTTCCTCCTTCTTTTTATAGAGAGATTCGTAATAAACTACAACGTTTAGAACAAGGAGATAAAACTATTCAGGAGTACTTTAGTGAGCTTCAGAAGGGTTTGATTCGTTGTGCTGTAGTTGAAAAAGTAGAGGATCAGATTTGTCGCTTTTATTCTGGTTTGAGAAAAGAAATTTAGGACATCCTTGATTTTAAAGAATATTATACCCTCAACCAGTGCTTCTAGTTTGCTATGCTTGTAGAGAAAGAATCGCAGGGACTTTTCCAGGCTTTTGAGGAGTACAACAAGTCCAAGAACTTATACCCTCCATGGACGACGGGGACTTCGGGGCTGCCTAAGCCATCTTTCCGGCCGCCCCAACCAGTAGCTGCCAAGGGAACCAGTGTTATTTTCTACAACAGCAAGATCAGGCCCTGCACCTTCTATGCGCTCAGGTAAAAATTCTGTGCAGGTACCAGTTAGTAGTGCCTCCTCTGTTGCTTCGATGGGGCGCACTACAAGGATTCAGTGCCACCGCTGCCATGGACTTGGTCATGTGCAGAAAGATTGCCCAAGTAGGTGGGCATATGTGGTGACAGATGATGGCGGTTACATGAGCACGTCCGATGTGGTGGATGAGGAGGAGGATGTCGTTGCCACCAGCGGTGACCTCGTCCTTGGAGGCAGAGACACCATGGGATACATGAACATTATTGTTCAGCGTGTTCTTAGCACACAAGTTCAGCAGCCTGAGACGATGCAGCGCCACAACTTGTTCTAGATTTTCTTCGTCATCAAGAACTGCCGAGCACGTGTCATCATTGATGGAGGGAGCTGCAATAACTTGGTGAGTTCTGACATGGTCAACAAGCTTGTTTTGACCACACGCCCACATCCACATCCATACTACATTCAGTGGTTAAATGACTCTAAAAAAGCTAAGGTAACACAGACTTATAGAGTTCCTTTTTCCATTGGTTCTTATGTGGATTCTGTTGATTGTGATATCGTACCCATGCAAGCATGTTCACTTTTATTGGGTAGACCTTGGGAATTTGATAATAATGTTGTACACCATGGTAGAAGTAATAAGTACACTTTTATGCATAAAGGAACTAAAATTACTTTGTTACCAATGACCCCTGCTAAAATTATACAAGCTGATTTAGAAAGAGCTGCTAGTTTGAAAAATAAAGGTCCTGAAATTCAGCAACCTGATAATTCTGATTCTACACCTAGTAATGTTAATGATTTTTCAAGTTCTAAGGGTGCTGGAATTAAATTACAAGGCCGTTCATGTCTTGCAACAAAATATGAGCTTGCTAAAATTTTTGCTGATGATGATATTTGCTATGCTTTCATTTACAAACAAGCTTTGTTTTCGCTCGATGATATTGCTTCTAGTGCTTTGCCTCCTGCTGTCACTAACCTTTTGCAGGAGTATGAGGATGTTTTCCCAGCTGAGATATCCCCGGGATTGCCACCTTTGAGAGGGATTGAGCATCAAATTGATTTGATTCTGGGTGCTACTTTGCCAAACCGTGCTGCTTATAGGACCAACCCTGAGGAAACTAAGGAGATACAACGACAAGTCCAAGACCTTTTGGATCGTGGGTACATTCTTCCATCATTTAGTCCTTGTGCTGTTCCTATACTTTTGGTTCCTAAGAAAGATGGTGCTTGGCGTATGTGTGTAGATTGTAGAGCCATTAACAACATTACTATTAGGTATCGTCATCCTATTCCTAGGCTAGACGACATGCTTGACGAGTTATGTGGTGCTATAATTTTCACTAAAATTGATTTGCATAGTGGCTACCATCAAATTAGAATGAAACTTGGAGATGAATGGAAAACAGCTTTCAAAACCAAATTTGGGTTATATGAGTGGTTAGTAATGCTTTTCGGTTTAACTAATGCACCTAGTACTTTCATGCGCTTGATGAATGAGGTTTTAAGGGCTTTCATTGGCAAATTTGTGGTAGTTTACTTTGATGATATCTTGATTTATAGCAAATTCATACATGAACATATGAATCATTTACGTGCTGTTTTTGATGCTTTGTGAGATGCACGTTTATTTGGTAACCTTGAGAAGTGCACCTTTTGCACGGATCGAGTCTCTTTTCTTGGCTATGTTGTAACTCTACAGGAAATTGAGGTGGATGAGGCAAAAATTGAAGCCATAAAGAGCTGGCCTGTACCAAAAACTATCACACAAGTGAGAAGTTTTCTTGGTCTTGCATGTTTCTACCGTTGCTTTGTCCAAGATTTCAGCACTATTGCTGCACCTTTACATGAGTTGACAAAGAAGGACGTTGATTTCCATTGGGGTAAGGTACATCATGAGTCTTTTGATGCTTTGAAGGACAAACTTACACATGCACCATTGCTGCAATTACCTAATTTTGATAAGACTTTTGAGCTTGAATGTGATGCTAGTGGTATAGGCATTGGTGGTGTTTTGATGCAAGATGGTAAACCTGTTGCATACTTTAGTGAGAAAATTACTGGGCCTATTTTGAATTACTCCATGTATGATAAGGAATTGTATGCACTTTTATGTTCTTTAGAGACTTGGCGTCATTATTTGTTGCCCAAAGAATTTGTTATTCATTCTGATCATGAATCACTTAAGTATATTCGTTCTCAATGTAATTTGAACCGTAGACATGCTAAATGGGTTGAGGTTATTGAGTCTTTTCCTTACATTATTAAACATAAGAAAGGGAAGTATAATGTGATCGTTGATGCTTTATCTAGGCGCTATACTTTGTTGTCTCAACTTGATTATAGAATTATTGGACTTGAGGCAATTAAAGAACAATATGCTGCTGATGTTGATTTTAAGGATGTATTGCTGCATTATAAAGAAGGTCGTGCATGGAACAAATTTGTGTTGAATGATGGATTCTTGTTTAGAGTTAACCGCCTATGCATTCCAGTTGGTTCCGTTCATCTTTTGTTGTTACAGAAGGCGCATGGAGGTGGATTGATGGGTCATTTTGGTGCCAAGAAGACGGATGATATTTTGGCCACACACTTCTTGTGGCCAAGGATGAAAAAAGATGTTGAGCACTTTGTTGCTCGCTGCACTACATGTCAAA
This sequence comes from Eleusine coracana subsp. coracana, assembly GCA_032690845.1. NCBI lineage: Eukaryota > Viridiplantae > Streptophyta > Magnoliopsida > Poales > Poaceae > Eleusine > Eleusine coracana. The sequence goes on from CM064420.1 coordinate 66,649,691, forward strand.
AAGCTAAGTCTCATTTGAATCCACATGGTTTATACATGCCACTACCTATTCCTTATATTCCTTAGGCGGATATTTCTATGGACTTTATTTTAGGACTGCCTAGGACTAAGAGAGAGAGTGATAGTATTTTTGTTGTTGTGGATAGATTTTCTAAGATGGCACACTTTATACCATATCATAGAACTGATGATGCTAGTTATATTGCTGACCTCTTTTTCAAAGAAATTGTACGTTTGCATGGCATGCCTTCTACTATTGTTTCAGATCGGTGATGCAAAATTCTTGAGTCACTTTTGGCGCACGCTTTGGAATAAGTTGGGTACAAAGTTGCTATTTTCTACAACTTGTCACCCACAAACTGATGGACAAACTGAGGTTGTGAACCGCACTTTGGGCACTATGTTGAGAGCTATTTTGAAGAAAAATTTGAAGCAATGGGAAGAATGTTTGCCTCATGTTGAGTTTGCTTATAATCGGGCAACATATTCTACTACCAGGGTAAGTCCCTTCAAGGTAGTGTATGGTTTTGATCCCCGTACTCCACTTGATATACTTCCTCTACCTATTAATGAGAGAGTTCATGATGATGCTAAGGAGCGTGCTGAATTTATTTTGCAAATGTATGAGACCACTAGACTTAGTATTGAAAAGAGGAATGAAAAGTATAAAATTGCTGGTAGTAAAGGTAGAAAGGAAGTAAAGCTTGATGTAGGATATTTAGTGTGGTTACACTTGAGGAAGGATAGATTTCCAGAATTGAGAAAGTCTAAATTAATGCCTAGAGCTGATGGTCCATTCAAAATAATTAAGAAGATTAATGATAATGCATACAAACTTGAGTTGCCTCCCGAGTTCGGGGTTAGTCCTACTTTTAACATTTCAGATTTGAAACCATACTTGGGAGAAGAGGATGAGCTTGAGTCGAGGACGACTCCACTTCAAGAGGGGGAGGATGATGAGGACATCACTCCTAAGGATACATGCAACACTCTTCCAATTCTGGACTTCCAAGGGCCAATGACTAGAGCTCGTGCACGATGACTAAATTTAGAGGTGAGCTCGTTCCTACATTCTTCATCATATGTCACTTTTGAGAATAGTTTGCTACCTAATGATTATATTGTAATTAGGAACCATGGAGAGGACCAGGAGATGATGGGAGAAGGACTTGGGGACGTGGAGGACCAGCAAGGACGTGGAAGCCAAGGTGGAGGCCCAACCAAAGCCGACTTCGAGTCTGTTTCGGGGCCCAGGACCAGTTTACACTAAAACAGATGCCCAGGATGCATACGGACTCAGATTTGGATGTCCTACATATGCGCGGAAAGATAAGAAGAAGACCTTTCCAATGCCACCGGTTTCATATCAAAATTCATCCGGAGTCATCAAGAATCGTTGACACAAGAGAGGATCCAGAATCTATTTTGGTGCTGCGTCTCCAGTTTTTGGCCTTTGGGCTTTGTATCCAGTTGAGCCCAATTAGGGGCGCGTCCAGAGGGTCTTGCATGATCCTAGGGTCTTCATATACAGCCTCCACCACACCATTAGGGTTCGGGTTTTGCTTAGATTATTCTATTCATAACAGTTTCGTCGTCATCACGGTTTGTGAGACCCCAACTTCGTGAGTTTCATAATACATCTGCAATTGTGTTACATTCTTCATTGTTCTTGCTTATGTTCTTGATTCGCAGGCAGGGATTAGCCTTCTCGGCGAGGTCAATCGTTTTAGGACGGTTGATAACCAGAGGAGACGTCGTGCTACGATTGCATGGTTTAGAACGTGCTTTCTGAAGCCGGATCGATTTGTATGTCGCCTTCGACCAAATCAACATACCCAGAACCTTTCGAAAGATCGGGAATCCTTGTTCACATCAGTCTGCCGACCTTGATCAAGTAATCTCCTTTTCTCGCCCAATTTCCAATCCCCATTATTGCACCGTAGTAATGTTCCATTTACCATAAAAAAAGATTTTAGTTGTATATGTACTCCTTGGTTGTATTATATGTTGTTCACCATTTTACATGTTTGATGTAGATATGGCCCGATCTTCCGAGAGGTAAGGGGATAAACTTGAATTTGGGGAACTCGGCATCGACGACTCGGCTTGAATCAGTCATGATCCAACCCCGCAACCGTTACACCAAGCACAACTTGATTGTTCCTGCAAGCAAAATCGAGAACACAAGTAAGAGAGGATAAACATGCAATCTAAAATTGCAAATATGGATGAAGCAAATCACAAGAAAACGTTCAAGCTCTGAACACAAAAGGACTAATCGCTACAGTGATGTAGAACAAGAACAGAGGCCCTGGATTACTATAAAAGGACTTGTCACCACAGTTACAATAATTCGATCAAGTTTCTCTCTGGAAAACTGAACCAAACAAAACCCAAAACTGAAAGACGGTGGCTACTAAGTTTATGTAGGAATCAGGGACGTCCTAGGGTTGGGGGCGACCAGGGGGGCACCCACAACATGGGCTTAAGGCCCGACACGAGAGATGGCCAAGTTGGCCCAAAATAGGTGGCGCAGCACCTTGTCATGGTCTTATATTATGACTCACGACCCTTCTAGAGCTAGGACTAGAAACAAAACGATGGCGTCGTCGTCCCCTTTCCAACGCATCAAAGAACACCTCGTTTGGACGTCGGATGTGGGAGATATCATCAAAACCGTGAAGGGGTGTCATCTGAATCCGAGACGAACACGGCGACCGTGTTGGTGACGACTTGTAACTTGGGGAAGGCCATGATATGCACGTATCCAGCATGGTGATGTCCTCATCATCCTCCCCTTCTCAAATTGGAGTCGTCCTCGACTCCATCTCATTAGCAATCTCCTGCAAAATGTTAGTACTAGCAGAATGCAAAGTACAAGATACATGATCATCGATAGAAGATATATCACGACAAAGCATAGTATAGCAAGGTGCATCATGATTATTACAAAGTTCAGTAACAGTAGATGTCATAGCAAGAAAAGCACCTCCCTTTAACTGAATAGCCTTATGTTTAACATCAGAAAGTTGTTTGTTATCATGTTTATTCTCAGTATTTTTAGCAAGCAGTTTAAAATGATTTCTAATATCAGCAGGCAATAACGGACGCAAAGTAATATTCCTGTCCTTATGCACGAATGTATATGTATTAGTTCTACCATGGTGGGCAGCATCCGTATCATATTCCCATGGACGGCCTAATAAAAGCAAACATGCTTGCATAGGTACAACATGAAAATCAACAGTCTTGATAAGAACCTACTGAAAAGTGTATGCGTGCTGATCGAGTTACCTGTGCCGTACCACTATTGTTGAACCATTTGATGTGGTAGGGCTGATGTAGTGCATGCGTGGTCAAGCCAAGTTTGCTTACCAAATCAAAACTTACCAAGTTGTTACAGCTCCCAGTATCAATATTGGTGGGAACACGGCGGTCCGCGACAATGAGGTATATGTAGAATAAATTGTTGTGTTGTAGTTCTTCTTCTTGTCCCACCTGAGTGGTCAACACACGTTGTACAATGAGACTAGGAAAACCCGCGGTGGTAGCAATGGAATCAATGGCGGTAGTCTCCTGCTCCTCCATCGAATCTGCAACAAGGTTAGACATACGAGCAAATTCATCTTCAACATCACTACAACTTTCATACCCATTAGCAGTAGCGATGAAAGCACGACGACTAGGGTAATCCTTCATGACATGTCCCATGCCCTTGCAGCGGTGGCAAATAATGGTGGTGGAGGAGCCACTCCTAGTACCGGAAGTAGTAACCTTCTTCTGGTTTTGGTGCTGCACACTAGACGATTGCGCTTCAGAAGTAGGTGCAAGTGGAAGAATTGTTGTTGGTGGTTTAGCAACCTGACTCCTCAAGTTCTCTACGCCAGTGCGTTGCTGGAGAGATTGCTCAGTGTTGGACCTGCAAAATTGTTGTGAAAGGCGTCCCTGTACTTCTCGTTCAGCCTTAAGAGCAATATGATATAATAGGCTGAACCTATTCCACTCTTTATAGTCAACAATATTCTGGATATCACGGTTCAAACCACCAAAAAATCTAGCACTAGTTTCAACATCATCTTCATGTATATCACAACATGCTAAACCAATAAGCAATTTCTGATAATATTCCTCTACTATTTTACTACCTTGTGTCAAAGATTGTAATTTCAAACGTAAATCACATTGGTAATAAGGAGGAACAAAACAAGATTTCATGCGTTGTTTCAAAACAGGCCAAGTGGCAGGTATAGTAGCATTAGTATTGCAAAGATCATTCCACCAAAAGAGAGAAAAACCTGTAAACTCACTAGTAGCAAGTCTAACTCTATGCTCAGCAGGAACTAAATGAGAATCAAATTTCTGTTCAACAGCAAGTTCCTAATCTAAGTATGCTTCAGGATCAGCACTACCAGCAAAAGGTGGTATGTTAAATTTGGGCTTAACAAAAGTATCAGTATTACCACGATTGTTATTACCTCCCATACCGTATCGATTACGGTGAAGACGGTCTGCATCACGGTCAAAATCATCATCATCAGCAGCTCGTTGAGGTGAAGGTCGTCGTTCAACATCCTCAATGCGGTGGCCAACTGTGTTGATGTGACCCATCAACTCGGCAAACTTCGTTTCCATGAATGTACGCTGGTCCGCAAGAAGCTTCATGAGCTCGGCCTTGGACACGCAATCATTGAAGTCTGTAGGGGACTCCAACTCTCCAGGTGTCCCTTTCCGTTTCTCTGACATGGTTAAAAGCAAAAGACAAAACTAAACAAAAAGATTAGCCCTATCAACTAGCAGGCAGCAGAGGGTGTAGAAAGTGGAGAACAATATCAGAAGCAATGTATCACAATCTTGCAAGTGTTCTTACCAAAGCCAAACAGGTCGACACAATCTGTAGTTGAGCTTGGGTGTAACAGTTGCAAGGAAGAAACCAGTGCTGCAATATGTATAGCTTGGAAGGCTAATATGTATGTCAATGGAACACAATTCAATAATAGATAGTAGCACTGAATAAATGTCCAAAGCAGTGTCCTAATTACTGACAAAAGAATCATGTTCAAAAACAGTTGTGACAGCAAGAACAATGGCAAAGGCAGCAAGGATCAAAACAGACTTCACAGACTTAGAATTTTCAGGGGGGGGGGGGGGGTTGCAAATTAAAATCTTGATTTTTTTGTATGATTTTTCCACTATTTTTATGTGATAGAGGAACACAAAAGAAGGAACCACAAGAAGTTTCAACTCAAACAGAGGAAAAACAAAGGGTAGGCAAAATCACAAAGTTTCACCGAAAGCGCTATTTTTGACTTCACAATTTTTTTCTATTTTTTCCCAATTTTTTTGAATTTTTTGACGAGGGCACACAGGACAAAGCCCAGTGTGGGTCATCTCAACTTTGAGTCAAGAATCTGCTGTAAAAATTTCAGCCGTATCGGAGCAACGAGCGAAAAGTTATGCCTATTTTACCGAAGGTATGTCAAGATAGGGTTTGAAGGGAGGGGTGGTGGGGGGGAAACCGAATTGGGTAGGGTTTCTTTGTTGGCAATAGATTGTGGGTGTGGTGGGTGGGTGACACGATGGTGAATCCAATGGAAAACACGATGGTGATGGTGGTGTGCAGTGGAGATCAAAACACAAACCGAATCGAAACACAAATTCAAACCAGCAACTGAACTCGACTAGGACACAAACTCAACACTACGAACTCTGAAATTAAATTATGCAAAGGCTAAACAATGTCTGGGATAGTGGGGAAATATTTTTTTGTAGGCTTTTTCATGGACAAAAGGTGATGAACACAAACGAATCTAAAGGGATGAACACGATAATACGTCACGGGGAACCTAGAATCTGATACCACTTGATGTAGATATGGCCCAATCTTCCGAGAGGTAAGGGTATAAACTCGAATTTGGGGAACTCGGCGTCGATGACCCGGCTTGAATCAGTCACGATCCAACCCCGCAACCGTTACACCAAGCACAACTTGATTGTTCCTGCAAGCGAAATCGAGAACACAAGCAAGAGAGGATAAACACGCAATCTGAAATTGCAAATATGGATGAAGCAAATCACAAGAAAAGGTTCAAGCTCTGAACACAAAAGGACTAATCGCCACAGTGGTATAGAACAAGAACAGGGGCCCTGGATTACTGTAAAAGGACTTGTCACCACAGTTACAATAATTCGATCAAGTTTCTCTCTAGAAAACTGAACCAAACAAAACCCAAAACTAAAAGACGGCGGCTACTGAGTTTATGTAGGAACCAGGGACGTCCTAGGGTTGGGGGCGACCAGGGGGGGGGGCACCCACAACATGGGCTTAAGGCCCGACACGATACATGGCCAAGTTGGCCCAAAATAGGTGGCGCAGCTCCTTGTCATGGTCTCATATTATGACTCACGACTCTTTTGGATCTAGGACCAGAAACAAAATGACGGCATCGTCGTCCCCTTTCCAACGCATCAAAGAACGCCTCGTTTGGACGTCGGATGTGGGAGATATCATCAAAACCATGAAGGGGTGTCGTCTGAATCCGAGACGAACGCGGCGACCATGTTGATGACGACTTGTAACTTGGGGAAGGCGATGATATGCGCGTATCCAGCATGGTGATGTCCTCATCCATGTTAGTGGTAGTATATGATTGTGTGGTAGTATAAAGTTCTTATCATGGTACATGGCACAAAGCGGCATATAAAACTAAAAATCATTGTGTTGTAGTATAAAATCCTGTTTATGGTATATATACCACTTAGTGGCTGGATATATATGATAGTATATATACTACCTGTCTATTTTAGCGTCATTAGTAAACTGAAAATCATTGTGTGGTTGTATAAAATCCTATTTTTGGTACATATACCACTTTTTCGACTAGATATGTAATATAGTATATATACTACCTGTCTATTTTAGTTTCATTATATGATGTATATATTTTACAGATAGTATATATACTCAATTTAAAGTTTATATTCCATGCCATACAACATTAGGATATCATATAATTATCCTATAGTATACTGTTTTTTATACATTTGTTGTTAGTATACTCCTTAACCATAGTATATATAACCTTAATAGTATACATACTTAGTTGCATATCTACTCAATAGTATGTGTACTCATTTCAAATAGTATGTATACCTATATTGAGTCAATATCATTGTTCGTATTATATAGCTCGCTCATGGAAACAATGTATATGAGTATAAATACTAGTCGTACATAATATAACATTGTGTAAGTGGATGATTATAACAGAATCTATAATAGTATATATAATGAGGAGTATATATACTATTTCTTTGAATCACTGGTATAAGAAGTATAACACATACTATACTAGTATATATACTACTATAGTATATATACCATTGTTTAGTTTTTTGCAATAGTATGTATATATACCCTTCATACTATATTGAGTAGTATATTTTAAATGTTTCCTTTTTCTAGATTGATTTTTCATTTGTATATATACTTCTATATTCAAACACATATATTAATTATGTGTTTGAATACCAATATATTTTTTAAATGGAAAACAGGTTTGAGATATTCCAATTTCAATTTTGACAGGAATTTGATGATGAAGGTGATAACGGGAAGGCAAACGTGCGTTGCATCCCTAAAAAGGTTTATGGAACTATCCAAAAGTTGTCCAGGCACCAGCGTACTAAGCTTGAGAAGCTGGGTTGGAAGGATTTCTTGAAGTTTCGCACTGATGCCCTCGAATGCCGAGAGCTTCTAGTCTGGCTGATGAATCATATAGATGCTAAAGCAATGTGCATTCCACTTGACGATGGCAAGAAGATTTACATGAAACCAATCCACTTGAAGACCGCATTTGGTTTACCTTCTGGAGGTGTTGAGTTGAAATAGTACAGTGCAAAGAAGCAATCTCAAGAACTCTCAAATATGAGGAACTTACTACACGTGTCATCAAACGTGCAGGTTGAGAGATGTCTGGCTGAAATCTCTGACAAGCAAACTGATGAATTGAGCCTCAGGTGTTTCTTTATGATCATCTCTGCCAGGCTGCTGTTTTGTTGACCAAAGTTCCACATTGGAATGGAGGATATTTGCTTCTCTCGGGATTATCAAACACTTGGTCAGTCGGACATTTGTGGAGCCATTTTCCGTCAGCTCCAAAACAGCATTAGGGATTGGCAGCGGTCCATCAGCATGAACAAAAGCCTGTCAGGATGCTCTTTGTTTTTAATGGTAAGTTATATAGTACATATACTCATTGCATAATTGAGCAGTACACATACTACACATAATATTACTAGTTCAATGTTACTATCTATTTATACCACATGTAGTACTTATACTACCCGTTCTATCATACCACCTAATAGTACCTATTTTTTTGGAAGTGTATTTCCTATATGATTAATGGCAGTACATGTACTATTCAACCATTAGTATAGTTTATACTATGATCTCTATTACATTGTACATGTTTTCTGTTTAGCGGTTTTCCCATATGCTTAATGGCAAGACTTATACTACTCGACTGTATGCATAGTATATATACTATTTTACCATGCACCCTTTTAACTTTACAATGTAATTGACCAATTTTACCCGATGTTAATTATACCATTGTTTGTAGTATATTACTTCCACACCAGGATAATTTGTTGTAGTGGTAGTATGCTTTTTTACCAGATAGTATACATACCACTTATTAGTAGTATAGTAATTATTTATATATTGTGGCAAATATTCTACCTGGATCACCTATTGCATCATCATACATCTCAAAAATCCTGGACGCTACCTCGCTCTGCATATTACACCAAGAACATAGTGAGAGACATCATCAAGGATGCTAAGAATAAAGACTCACAAAGCAAACTATCCTTTACTGGCCTTCAGGTGGCACTTGATTCAATGTTATTTAACCTATATTTTTTTGTTTTTTATTTGTCATAATAATAACCATTGTGCCACTCTTGCAGATCAAGAAAATGTCTCATATGCCCTATTTTGTGGAATCCGAAGAAGAACATGAACGTGATGATGATGCTTTTGGTGATGATGTCGGTTTGAGCGAGGGAGACCGTGATGCTGGAGCTACTGGAGTGGACATTGGTAGTGCTGGGATTGACCTCCCTCGGCTTCGTCAGATGCTTGAACCAAAGCTAAGATCTCTCCATCGTAGTGTCCAAGCAGAGGTCCAAGCCGAGCTTCAGAAGTCCGATGATGACATAAGCCGTGAGACTGCTAAGATTGCTACAGCGCATAGAAAAATAAAGAAGAAACTAATTGAGCTGGTAGACAAGATTGGGAAGCTTTTGGAGCAGCACGCCCAACCTCCCTTGTCCCCTGAGCCATCCAACCCTCACTCTGAAAGTGAGGAATTAGATGAGTCATGTTAGTCCTAACTTTTATGTTCTCCTTTTATGACAGTTCAAAATTCGATAACCTAACTATTTTATCAATTATTTTCCCTGCCATAGCCAACCATGCAGAAGACCAGGCCAAAGAGTTACCCCACAATGAACCCATTAGCGAACAGCCCTCTGCTAGTGTACATAGTAAGTGTTCATATACTTCTATGTTCAATACACAACAGCATATTACATGTCAAGGCAATGTAGTTTATTCAATAATTAAGTAGTTTTTATACTCTTTAACTTTATAATATATACACTACATGGTACAATTACTACTAATTAAAATTGCAGGAGTAAGGAGCAACTATCTGTAAGGATAAATTGTGGTAGGAAACAACACTTTGCAAGTGTTCATATACCACCATCTTCAGTACACAATAGTATATTGCACATCCAATGGTTCTATTATAGTTTGCATCACCAAGTAGTATACGTACTAGTCAATCAAATTGTATAGCTACTCTTACAGTACTATATTTATAGGATTGCGTTACCCCTACATGACTATTTTGTTCATTATACTACTTGTTTTTGTTCAAGGCACTGGAGGTCATACTGACCTAGTTCAGCATGACACAAGAAAGGATGATAACACTTTAGATCATATTGAGGAAGTTGTGCAAGGCAACCAAGTGCTCAATGATACTGCTCTTGAAGCTGACAATAGTATGTATCTAAACATAATATAAATATACATGCACTTTGTTAGTGGTACTTTTAAATGATACCTGCATATTTGTTGTTCCAGTTGACGACCATTGTAGAGTAGTATCCCTTGACACTTCCACTATGAATCCAATTGCACATTTGTCCTATAATGTCACCCTTGAACAGGAAACTTTTGAGAGGGGTGTTGTCCCTTGGAAGAAGCGTTCTGAAAAGGTGTTTGTGCCAAATTGTGATAATGCCCACCATGGTTAGTTGTCGGGTGTTTTGTTACCAAAAATGTACACTGTTGATGCTCTGTAGTACATTTTGCCAGGTGTTGTGTCATGGTTTTTTTTCCTAAACTGTACTTGAGTTGTGTTGAAGATGTAGCACTCGTATATTCCATATTTTTGAACACTGTACTTCAGCAAAGTTTTTAGATTACATTAACACATGTGCAGATTCTAAGAAAGATCAAGGTGATGAAAGATTTGTGAACAATTTGTTCAATTTTGACGATGCTGGTAATGCTCCTAGAGAACATAGCCTCGAGGATGTTGCACGTGGCCGACAGGCACATGAAATAACTAGTGGGTAGGTTAGTTGTGGTTATTCAGCGCTATCCAACATAATACATTTTGAGAAAGATGGTTACCAAACTGAACTAGACATGTGCACATCAAAGGCTGGACCAGATATCATTTCATACAATCTTGGAAGGACCATGGATGACAACATTGGTTCTTTGGACCTACCAGGTAGTTATCGAAGTCCAGATTAATGTTATGAGAAAATTTTATGGCAGATTAATGTTACTCTTGCATAACTTTTTTTGAACTAGGCCATGCTAAAAAGCTATTTCCAGAGGATCCAGCCAATCAAAACAATCCTATTGATCACATAATCGAAACCTTCAAAAAGGACCATGTCTACACTGACTCTGTTGCAGTAGATGCGGACACCAATCGTTCTGATCCCGTCTCATCCCCCTCGTCTCCAAAGAAAGAAGTACGTTTTATATACTACATGCAACCAAGTAGTACATATATTACCCCATTCAAATTGTCTACGTTTATTCCTACAGTAATTTTATTATTTTTATCTCTATAGTAACAATATTTTTATTCATAATTCTAATCACCGCATAAGTAGTATATATACTCATTTAGATTGTTTCCATCGAATAGCACACGACTGTAGTATATATATTACTTCTTATACCAGATGCTCATGTAAATAGTATATATACTCCTCATTATATATACTATTATACATTCTGTTATAACCATCCACTTACACAATGTCATATTATGTATGACTAGTATTTATACTCATATACATTGTTTCCATCGAATAGCCCACCATAATAGTATATGTTCTATTTCATATACCAGTATATCAAATACTCAGTTGTCTTGTTTACCATTTTAGTGTAAAATATATATACAATTTGTACATATACTACCACATTTTAACTGGCTATTTTTATTCTTATAGTAATTTTATTTTTTTATCCCTACAATACCTTTATTTTTATTCATACGACTGATCAGCTCTAGGTCAGTATATATACTCATTTGTATTGTTTCCATGCAATAGCACGCCACTGTAGTACATGTTATACTTCATATACCATCAATTCGTATACCCATGAGTATATATACTATTATACAACTGGTTATACTCGTCCCTGCCACAATGTTATATTTTTCAGGAATAGTCTTTATACTCATATGCATTGTTTCCATCGAATAACACACCATAGTAGTATATGTTATATTTTCATATACCAGTGTATCAAATACTCAGTTGTCTTGTTTACCACATTAGTATGTAGTATATATACAATTATACGTTTGGATGTCACCATCTCCTGCCACAATGTCATATATACATCTAAGACGATTCCTTGTATATATAACATTTATATAAGTAGTATATATACTACTTTCACCGCATCATTTGACAACAACTATATATGCTAGCACCAATGATAGTATATATTCTCACCGCTGCAATGTAGTATATTTTATGTTATTTGTAATGCATTTTACATTCCTGGTGTTAGTATACTGGTGGATTTAGACCTAGAGCAGTACAGAAGATCCCATACAGCCGCCACAACCAGAAAAGATCCAAAGACATTGATCCTAACTTACTGTTGGACTCTGGGGTTAAATGTACTACTCGTGCGCCTCAAAAGCTATCATCCCCTATTAAGATCGGGTACATGAGAACAAGCCCTGATGCAGAGGTGTCTATGCGGCTCCGCAATATGTTATGTGATCCCCTTTCAGCTTATAAGAAGTTAGTGCATTATTCATCGCACTCTCATATACATTTCCCTTTCTTTACTGTCAATGATAGATACCAATCCAATTTTTTCTTGGTACTCGTAGTTTGACCTTGATGGAGTACACTATGGTCAACATAGATGGAGACTATATCATGAGGTTGTTTCCAGATTGCCAAGAAACTGACAATTCAGTGATGGAAGCTTTCGTTAATTGCATATGGGATGATGACAAGAACTACCGACCTGAACTTGTGAAGGAAAGACTGATTCTGCATCGTCAGCTTGCGGTGCGTTACTTGTTCTTACAACTTAAGCCCAACATCTTGTTTTATATTCTAGGTGTATACTTATTGCATTCACACCATTCTTTTTTTCAAAGCCTAGGTACGTGCCAATGTGGAGAACTCTGGATCCCAGCACAATCCCGATGCTGTTTTCTGTGAAGAAAGCTTGGACACTGCTTTTGATCTGTACATGACCAATGATATTGCATGGAGATCCATCAAACTGGTAAGACTGGTTTCGGCACATGTAGGAATTATAATTATTTACTTACGATCCATCAAACTAGTATATGTACTACTAGTTCAAATCCTGATAGTACTTATACTACCTTATTGGAATTGGCTATTTTTATAATAAGTTACATACGGTCCATGGAACTAGTATATGTATGCATAGATGTTTACTCATATTTTCCACATCATAGTATTAATACTCATCTTTATATATAGCTAGCTTTATTATTATACCTGGATACTGCTATTATTCTGTTACGTTGGTAGTACATATATAATGTTCCTGACAGTCATTGTAATTTTGCTGCAGATTCTTATCCCTATCATTGACCGTGGTCATTATTCATTATATGCTATAAACTTTGAGGCCAGCCCTGTTGACGTACTTCACACACTTAACTATGACAATGCTGGTACAACTTGGCTCTACCGGCACGGTGAATCTGGTGCTATCGTGATTAGTCGTCTGAACGCCTTGCTGCAGAAGAAGTCCAAGGGTGCACGTAAAAAGTTCGGCAACTTTAGGCTTACCAAATTCAGTTGTCCCACAATGGTTCACCCAAACGACTGCACGTTCCTTACCATGAAATATGCTGAGCATTACACTGGTGTACCTAGATGCGTAGACGCTGTTGTCAATCCGGTATGTTTCACTTGCAGCTAATTTCACATATTAGTATTTAAACATACTTCTGCCTAACCCAAGTCGTACATCGTGACTGATTGACTCAATTTTTTTTCGCCTCAACTCAGGAGAAATCTGCTGAGCTTCGTGCGGAGTATTTACACTACCTACTGTTCCATCCTTCAAACAAAGCGCAGACCCCGAAGGATGTTTCACGTTACCGGATCACCGGCTGCCCATTCCAAATGCACATTGTCACGTAGCACATTTTTTGTTTGAAACTCTCGATGATACACATCAAGTTGTAGTTGCTTCTTGATACTCATGGTCATTCTACCACCGCTTATACTAGCGCTACCGAGATCTACTACACCACTATTATGTATACGCCTATCAGTAGTAGTATACAACCACCGTATGAGATGCAGTTGTCTTCATACAGAAATATATATACATTTTTTTTCGAAGACAACTAAGTCACTCAAATTGTACATATACAGACAATAGTTGTATACAACCAGTGTACTAGATGCTTTTGCCTTAACACAGTAACATATACACAACCACTCTTTAATACAACAAGTCATTCGGGTAGTATATATACTTTCTCATGTAACAAAAGCATAGCCGTTTCCCTAACGGTTCTGTTAGTCTTTAGACAAGACCACATGCCATGATTGGCCTTTTTTCCTGTACCCCTGACCAATGTAGCTTTATAAGCAATTATGTGTGCTGCATCCTGTTTGTAGCTGTCCATTCGTCCCACGCTGTCTCATCAGAGGCAACAAAAGGCATGGAGACCCCTTCGTCTAGGGTTCGATTTGCAGCCATGGTTTCCAACCAAGCACCAGATTCTCCTAAGTACTACACTGTTCCATGCAGTGCACCGGATCTTTCCCCTCGTGTTTCTCCTCCACCCACCACCACTGCTCCTGGTTTAACTCGTCAAGGATTTCCTTCTCCGACATGCCCTGATCTTCATACACCACCTGCAACCATCAATTCTGATGAGATGAGGACTCCAGATCCACAACAAACATACACTCATGTACATTCCATGGACCTACAATTCTCTTCCCATCTTCCTGTTATGCTTCTAAACCTAAATTATAGCCTTTTTTGTTCATTTTTGCCTCTAACGTTCATTGACATTCTATTTTTCTTTTTTTTTTTTGCCAAACATGCTTCTAATCCCAAATATGCACGTTTTTGGCCAAACATGCACGTTCAAGTTTTCCCCCTGATTCATTTTGTTTCTGATACGTTGACAATGCTTTCTTTCTCAAACTATAGATTTTATTGATGCGATAGTATATCATTAAAAAAAATCACATACCACAATTATGTGTTTTTGCTCGTGCGATAGTATATATTTATTACGTAGATATTTGCCTCTTAGTAGTACGTAGTATAAATATCCTCTGAGATACATTGATCTATTTTGTTAAAGTTATACTGTCATATATATACTACTTCAGTATTTGTCATATTATATATATACTGCACAACAAACTCTCTCATACATATGGAGTTTATGCCATAGTATATCATTACTGAAGTGCATATAATAGAGTTATGTGTTGTTGTATGGCAACAAAACTTTATGCTCTTTATGCACGTGGCCATATAGTATTTCTCATTGCAGTAGTACATACACGATTGTATTTAGGTTTTGGTTATGTTATAGTATATCATTACTACAATAGTACATAGTATATATATCCATGTAATTATTTTTATGTGTGCATATACTACTTCCTATCCCTTGACGAATACATATACTATATGTTGTTTCTTTTCACATAATTATGTTCTGGATGTCCTGATCAATAGATTTATATTACATTATGAAGTCATTCATTTCATTCCACATTTCTAGCCCCATGATATCAATTCAGAAATTGTACCGAGAGTTGGTATGGTATTCAGCTCAGAGGAATAAGCTAAAATTTTCTACAAGTGATATGCGCATGAAGCTGGATTTCCAATGAAGATGAGCCGCACTAAGAAGTGCGTCCATGAGATTTGCTGCAGCCGTATTGGCAAGGGTGAATATTATCTCGGTGACGAAGAGAAAAGGCAAAGAAATAACACATTGAAGAGGTCTGGCTGCAAGGCGTATATTAAGTTACACAGGGAACGAGACAAAACTGGTGCTATTTCCCAGGTAACTATTATCCTTGTCGAACCAATTGTATTGTATATTGGGTATTGTCATGCTACCATATTCTAATGTATTTTTTTACCATCATAATCAGGTAACTATTGTTCGTGTGGTACTTGAACATAACCACCCACTGACTAGATCAGTCCCAGTTGTGCAAAACATGGAGTGTCACAAGAACCGTGATGGGTCGATAATGGAGCTGGTAGACACAATGCAGACAGCCAGCGTTCGCCCTAGTGCAGTCAAAAACATGTTGTCCGAGATACACGGTGGAGAATATCTTGTACCCATTACATCCAGAGACCTCGAGAACAGGTGCGGAATACTGTACTAGTGAAATCACATAGTTATAGTACATGACCGCTTCTGTCATAGTATATATACTCCTGAACACTCAATGACCATACATGCGACATTAGCAGTATATATACTTGGGTAGAACATTTGTTGTATATATAATGTAGTGTGTCTAACACATGCTATTACTTTCCAGGCAGGCTGCTAACCGTCGCTCAGAGCACAACGAAGACATTCCAAAACTGATTGAATTCTTTAACGATTGCCATGCACAGAATTCACAGTTCTTTTGTGGAACCCCAAGTTGATGACAATGGTATTTTGAGGAACATATTTTGGAGCTCGGCAACCATGCAAGGCGAATATGCAGATTTTGGCGATGTCTACACCTTCGACACCACCTACAAGACCAACAGCTATGACATGCCTTTGGCCATGTTAATTGGCTCAAATCACCACTTGTAGAACACAATATTTGGAGCATCCCTACTACGTGATGAAAAAATTGAATCATTCGTCTGACTATTCAGTACCTTCAAGAAGTGCATGGGAGGCCATGAACCACGTTGCATTCTAACAGGTATAATCTGAATTATCACATTAGCCAGGGATATTCTCTGCCATCATATTTATTCTCCGCACCTCATATTTGGTGTTCTGAGTAGTACACACACTCCCTTATAGTATTATGTTACTTGATCAAACACTAAAGTGGTATATATACCAGTTCTATCTGGTCCAACCATATCCTAATACACCTTACAAAACTAAAGTAGTATATAAACTTTTTCGCGTCGTAGAAGTTGTACATATACTCAAATATCATTAAGGTGATTCTTTATGTCGTGGTAATAAACTTAATTTGTATATTACAATGCAGATGAGGACTCTTCAATTGCAGCTGCCCTTCGTATTGTTTATCCCAGGACAGAACATCGACTATGCAGGTGGCACATCCTTTGCAAGCATCACGAGGCTCTAAATGCTCTATATGCAAATTACGAAGGACTGAAAGATGATCTTGACTCAGCTATTAACCATCCTCTAACTGTAGCTGAATTTGAGAGCTGCTGGGCAGCGATGCTTGAGAAGTATTCACTGCATGAGAATGTTACACTGTCATCGCTGTACGATCTTCGGAGGAAATGGATACCTGCCTTCTTCAAGTCTGTCTTTTGTGGGCGGATGACATCTACACAGCGAAGTGAGAGCACCAACAACATGGTCAAGAATGATTTTGCTGATCATATGACCTCCATCCATATGTTCACAAAGCACATGCAACGATTCATTGAGAAGAGAAAGAGAGCAGCTAGTCATGAGACACTACAGTGTCAGGTATGATTCACTTGTTACTGTCTTCAAACTTACACACAAATTGGTAACCTTTTTAATGAACCTTACGCCATGTGTTCCATTGATACAGTCCCGTATCAATTCGTCAAGTTCTTGGCAATTCGAGGTGCAGATGTCAAGAGCATATTCAAGGGCAGTATTCCTAAAATTTCATGGGACTATGAAGCGCTGTGGAGCTTATCGTGGGATATTATCTACTTAACAAATGAACAATGAATAACGTCACCCAATTTATGAGCTTCATTTAATCACAGTCATATATATACTATTTTTGTTTGCGAGTTTACATACTATATTTTGTCACCCTACAAATACTTCTTTTTTCAGTGAAGCGGAAGCGAGGTCGACCTGCCGGTAGTGGTGCCATGAAGTTTACACGATCCAACTCCCGCATAACCAGGAGTACTGTTGTCACAAAAACAGTGGACGACCCTGAAGGGCATGATGTCTTCGGGCAGGAAGATAGCTTTTACTCATCAGACGAGTAGTCTGTTATCCCCACGTGTTGTTGACGGGGTCGCGTTAATTTTTGTCCCTATCTTTTTCTTTTTGGTATGATTGCAATCATTTTGATATATGTTGTAACTACATGGTAGACACATACTGCCCAGCTATGTAATTGCTACACTAATACACTTGGTGATATTTATGCGTAATCTTTAGTTCTTTTTAGTAATACAAGGCATTATATGTTTCCAAATCCCAACACCACCGATTGCATAGTCAGATAATATTTGTTATGCACACCATGCCAACACACAGCTAGATTACAGAAGTGCAATATACTACAACAAGTATGCTTAAGAGATGGTAGTATTTATACTTCCGATACGGTAGTTTATATACTACCTACATAATACTCATTATCCTTGCAGATACTATTTATCATGGGGACAGATTCTACCCTCCTTCAATCCCAACGGTAGTTTATATACTAGATGGTAATCATCATATATAGTTCCATTTCACGTATAGTTTCAGTACGCATGTGACTGGAGTATATATATTAGATAGATGGTAATCAGGCTTCCCTTTGCATTTTATGTTTCCAAATCCCAACACCACCGATCGTATAGTCAGATAATATTTGTTGTTCACACCATGCCAACACACAGCTAGATTATAGAAATGCAATATACTACCGGAAGTGTGCTTAAGATATGGTAGTATTTATACTTCCGATGCGGTACTTTATATACTACCTATATAATACTCATTATCCTTGCAGATACTACTTATCATGGGGACAGATATTACCCTCCTTCAATCCCAACCTCTTGCATCCTGGGCACCCATACGATAGCCTACGCGCAACTGGTGGGGGTGTAATGTCATGAGCAACATGCACCACTGGCAAGATCTGTGTTTCTTCCACATCTCGTGTATTATCTTCATCTCCATCTTCATTGGTATCATCAGATTCATCATCAACTTGGTCCTCATCCTCATCTTCATAATCATCTTCTTCTGGTTCTTGCAACCAAACATCAACATCTTCATCCGACATCCACGCCAAACAATTCCAGTCTTCTAAGTCATCACTATCATAATCTCCAGTCTCAATGGTATCTGAACCACTATCCTGACTTCCAATTGATGTCGTTAGGACCTCGACACATCGGACATCAAGACAAGCACCAAAACATACCATGTTATCTTCGACGCTCTCTCCATCCTCTAGCTCAATGAAGCATGCTCCTTTCTTATCAGTCTTCTTGCTTGTGACTTCGTCTTCTTCTCCACCCCAGAAGCTATTCATCTAAAAAAACATAGTTTTTTGCACAACTCCATCTCATCGTATCTTAGTATGAAATGTCAATCTATTGCAGATACATACCTCCAAGCATGCATCGCATGAATATTCATCACTGCACCAAGGATCGTGTCCATCCGCCATGCAAAGTTCACGGTACCTCCAGTAGTCCACCAGTTCATCAGAGGTGCGGACATCTAGAGGGACCATGTCTCCTTCCCGAAGGATGCGATCTACCAGATCTCCATTTGGCAGAGGCTTGTCATCCTTTAGGATGTATGACAACCAGCTTTCTCCTTCACCCAACTCAACACCCTCCCCTTTGTTTGAGCTCAAGTAAGACATGCTTGTAAGGTCGATAGCATCTCCCTTCTTCATCGCTATATATAGGCAGTCTGACTATACTGCCTAATACCACACTATAAATACGTTAGTACATATACTAGTATATCGATACATTACGGATCTCTACTTAGCATACTACATCCTATATAGTATATATACTAGATCTCGATATTACCACCGATAACTATATCTAGTATAGTATATATACTATACCTTGATACCATTTACCGATCGTACCACACTACATGTAGTATAGTATCAGAATACAAACTTTCTAGTACATGTACCACAAGATATGTATTTTATACACTTTTAAACAATAGTATATAAACTTCCTCCAAATGTCTCAATCAATACTACGTTGTCCATAATGGATTTTACTACCAGAAATACACTGAAAATATTCCATTTGCAAAATCGGACGAAGAGAGAATATTATGATTACAATACAAAATTTAGTACGAGCGAGATAATATTATGATTACAATCCAAAAAAGTTCAATACACCAAAAGTAAGAGGGATAATATTCCATACATATGAAAATGATGAGATATTTCTTATTATTTAATTTTATTCAGCATTTATCATCGTTCATTAGTTGTCTTCCCCAAATTCAACGGAATGTGTGTAGTAGTGACCCTCCTTCAACTTCCACTTAACAGCAGTGCGAAGAGCCTCCGCCATCTCACGAATCTGACAATTTTCATGATTTTTTAGTAGTTGTTTTCAAAAGAATGTAAAAATGCATTCATCGTTTCCTCATCTCAACTATAAACTTCCGATAATAGAAAAATTTTCATGTGTTACCTTTTCCCCCGACAGTACTTGTTCATCAGATTCCTCATCACTTTCATCGCTTATCATCATCGTGCAAGTCATTTTGGTGAAAGTTATATCATACTTTTCACCTTTACTCTATAGATAAATAGCTTGTTAGTTCAAACAGTACATTTAAAAAACATGTACCATTACATCTTAGGTCGTATACTACAAACAAACGCAAAGTAGTATATATACAACCTCGTCCAACTTCGCTGGACAGACTGGCCAGTCGCCCTGAACTCCCTTATCATTTGCGGCCATAGAATGCCAAGCTTCAGTGTATATGTGTTGACTAACCTGTAAAAACGATCTAGCTATCAACCCATAATAAACCCATAATAAACAGGCCATTAGCATTATAACCATAGTTACCCTCCATCACTAATTTAGATTACCTTGACCTTCGACAACGATGAGCTGGCATTGATGTCACGACCATCGCTCCTTCGTGGTGAAGGGTCGCACCTAGACGACGGCGAGCGACTTTGATTGAAACAACCAGTCGAATCACGATTTTGTTTCTTGCGTCCTGTCATTGTCCTGCTTGACGTTATCAATCAAGATGATGCGTCCTTTTTATCAATGCTGATGGTGTCATATAGATCCATAGCACCTACGAATACTTCGGGTCATTAGATCTACCGTTTTATGTGGAGTGGAAATAGGAGATAGACATCATGGTGGTTGCCATTCTTATCAATTCCTAAAGAAAAATAGAGATATACATCATTTGTCATTCCATATACTACGACAATTATTCGTTTATCTTACACGACATATACTTATTAAAAATAATGGTTCCCATCGTTATACCATCACGATCGAATACTGCATGTGGTTTAATAATTTCATAGCTATATACTCGGATTGTTTATATACCATCTATAATACCGCCACCTAGCGTTATAGATAATATATACTATCGTAGATAAACTAAGGCAAGCAGTGTATGACCAGGTAAAGTAGTACATAAACTACCACATGTAGTGCATGAATTAGTTCATTTCTAGGTCATATACCATAATACACTATTACTTGACCATATACTACTACTTGACCGTATGGACTATACCATAAACTACAAATGTAGAATATACTACCAACGCTGGTCAAATCGTACATAATCTACCATTACTGAAGTATATACTTGGTCAAGTAGTAGATAAACTACTAGTGCCTTAAGTATATACTACCACTGCTGCAAAAATAGTACAATATTTTCTTTTTCTTTTGTCACTGTCAGGCAACCACTGGATATAAAGTCCAAAGCGAGAGTGCAGGTAACAAGCGTGGTTCAAAGCGGGAGTGCAGGTGGCGCACGTGGTCCAAAGGGAGAGCGCAGGTGTGCTGCGTGGTCAGACATACATGCGCTCGGGAGTACCCGGTCAAACCGACCGGCGTGCTGAATAATATTCAGCGTGCAGCGCGCCATTTAGCGCCGTCGTATATATATATATATATACGAAATATGATTTTCAGTATAAATATTAAAATATTAATCATTTTATTTGATAGACCGTGTCGTGCTTCACGGGCTAAACATGTCGTGTTACCAGCTAGTCAGGTCATGTTAAACGAGCCGTGCTTGGCTGGCCCATTGTGCCTGAGGCCAGGCCCAAACACGGCCCATCCCGTGCTTTGTGCCAGCACGGCCCATTTGTTCCGGGTCTTGTGGTGCCTGTGCTGCTCTAAATAGGATGTGCCTTGTGCCGGCCCATTTAGCCTGGCCCAGGCGGCCAGGTAAAAGTGCGTTCACAGGTGGAATTACCTTGTAAACATGGCAAAAATAATTTATCTCATGAAACGGAACGGACAAAATTTTGGATGAAACGGAACCTGTGAGATCGAGAACATCTAGGTTCGAACAAGTGACGGAGAAGCAACAATAGCCACAGCCATGGCAGAGCACGAGGCGGCTTGTTCATGCAACACGGGCCCTGACTCGCTGTGGAGACGGATACGTGTGCCGCTTTGTGTGTTCGTCTCGTGTGTGGCACGCACGGCTGCATGTTTCGTACACACGAACGTGGTCTGGTCGTTTGCGGGCTGACCGGTTGGGGTCCTGTTACCTTCAGCCCCGCGTTAACAGAAGGACGGACTGCGCCCCCCTCCCACCCCCCCCCCCCCCTCCTTCTTTCTCCTTGAGCCGGCCTCCTCTCTTCTTCGCCAACAATGGCCACCACCCCCGCCCCGGTGGCCCACTGCCACACACGGCTCCGAATTCATCCCTGGCATCATTGCCGCCCGCCGCCACCACTTCGGCCGACGGTGCACCGCCACCTCACCGTGCTATTCACATCTTGTGGGATACTTGCTTTACGGGTATCCCCATGCAAGGCAAAGTCGGTAGCCAACCGGGTACTTCATCAACAAGGAAGCCGACCGACTCGGCTTTGAGAGCAAGACAAGGAAGATTAGACTTTCCATATAGAATTCTTGTAGCGTACGACTAGGACTCTGCATGTATCCCCCTGCCGACCAGATATATAAGGCGGTAGGGTACCCCCCATCGGGGAGACAGACAACATCTCTTGACAATCAATACAGTACACAGAACATAGGACGTAGGGTTTTTACTCTCATTAAGAGGGCCCAAACCTGTATAACTTGGTGTCTTGTGTAACCATCGCAGTTCTTGGTTTTGACGTAGCCCTATATATTTACTACCGATCTTGAGCATCGACAGTTGGCGCGCCAGGAAGGGGACAAGGCTCGCTGGGATTCTCCGTTGACTATGATGGCCAAACTTCCCATCATCTAATACTCGCCGGACTTCAAGATCTCCTTTGGATCGCTTGACTTCATGGTCGGCGACAACGGAGCCCTAAGTCTAGAAAACCACAGATCCGACTCAATCGCAGCCAGCCCCATGGTGCGATCATCGAGTCCGTCTGACATTATCCCTGTATTGATCCCACTCGGATCCGAGCAGGAAGACTCTTCCTTCGGATATGACTCGATGTCAGATCGTTCTTTTGATAAGGATACGGTCGGATCGACCTACTCATATCCCCATACAGTCAACATGGTGGATATAGTAGATCCTGCTAAGGGAAACCAGGAGGAGGATCCAGATGCTGAAGAAGAAGGAAATCCAGCCGATGGTCGCCAAAACCAGCCGGTCGAAGGAGGCCAACAGGATGATAATGCACCAGCAGATGAATTATCAATCGGTCACCACCATCGACCAAGAGGGTCACGTGGATTGCGCAATTCGCGCCGACTGGATCTCGGTCCTGACCTTGAAGTAGATGGTGTTAGGGTCTACCACACCCCACAGAACAACATCACCACAGCCAAGACTTTGCTCGACACTTTAATGGCCAAAGCACAATATCAGACTCCTGTCATGCAAAAAGCGGTCGCCATGCTTAAGGCTGCAGCAGCTCAAGATGTTGCAAAGTCTTAGTCGGTCGCAAGTTCCAGCCATGCGTCTCCTCAGGGTCGGCATAGGCGTGATGATTTGAAAAATTCTCTCAGTATCCGTAATGGACGAGATACCATCAACTCTCATTACGAGAAACACACTCGGGATAATCGGTGCTATGAGGAAGAACATCATGAACGGAGGACGGATGCCCGACGGGAAGACCGACGGGACGACTGACATGAAGACCGATGAGACGACCGATAGGAGGATCACCAAGATCCCCCTCCTAGAGAAAACCACCGGGAAGACCGATGGGATAACCAACGGGATGATAGTCAAAATCCTCCTCCAAGAGACAATCGCGACGACCGATGTCGACGTGACGATCGGGATCGGCGCGACAACAATAACAATGACAATCGACGATGTCGTCATGATGAGGATGTCGGCCCACGACACCATCGTTGCCCAACTACATCTCTAGACCGACAAAGGCGGTCACCAACATCGACTAATGACGAGATCGATGGCATCAAAGCTTACATCCCTCATGATGAGGACATCACCATGCTGGATATGCGCATATCATGGCCTTCCCCAAGTTACAAGTCGTCACCAACTCGATCGCCGCGTTCGTCTCGGATTCAGCCGACACTCCTTCACGGTTTTGATGATATCTCCCACATCCGACGTCCAAACGAGGCGTTCTTTGATGCGATGGAAAGAGGACGACGACGCCGTCGTTTTGGTTCTGGTCCTAGCTCCAGAAGGGTCGTGAGTCATAATATGTGACTATGACAAGGTGTTGTGTTACCTATTTTGGGCCAACTTGGCCATATATCGTGTCGGGCCTTAAGCCCATGTTGTGGGCACCCCCCCCCCCCTGGCCGCCCCCAATCCTAGGACGTCTTTGTTTCCTACATAAACTCAGTAGCCTCCGTCTTTTAGTTTTGGGTTTTGTTTAGTTCAATTTTCCAGAGAGAAACTTGATCGAATTATTGTAACTGTGGCGACAAGTCCTTTTACCGTAATCCAGGGCCCCTGTTCTTGTTCTACACCACTGTGGCGATTAGTCCTTTTGTGATCAGAGCTTGAACCTTTTCTTGTGATTCACTTCATCCATATTTGCAATTTCAGATTGCGTGTTTATCCTCTATTGCTTGTGTTCTCGATTTCGCTTGCAGGAACAATCAAGTTGTGCTTGGTGTAATGGTTGCGGGATTGGATCGTGTCTGATTCACGCCGGGTCGTCGACGCCGAGTTCCCCAAATTCGAGTTTATCCCCTTACCTCTCCGAAGATCGGGCCATATCTACATCAAGTGGTATCAAATTCCTAGGTTCCCCGTGAGGTATTATCGTGTTCTTCCCTTTAGATTCATTTTGTGTTCATCACCTTTTATCCAGGAAAAAGCCTACAAAAAAAATTTCCCCACCATCCCAGACACTGTTTAGCCTTTACATAATTTAATTTCAGAGTCCGTAGTGTTGAGTTTGTGTCCTAGTCGAGTTCAGTTGCTGGTTTGAATTTGTGTTTTGATCTCCGCTGCACACCACCATCACCATCGTGTTTTCCATTGGATTCACCATCGTGTCACCCACCCACCACACCCACAATCTGTTGCCAACAAAAAGAACCCTACTCGATTCGGTTTCCCCCTCCCCTGATGTAGATATGGCCCGATCTTCCGAGAGGTAAGGGAATAAACTCGAATTTGGGGAACTCGGCGTCGACGACCCGGCATGAATCAGACACGATCCAACCCCGCAACCGTTACACCAAGCACAACTTGATTGTTCCTGCAAGCGAAATCGAGAACACAAGCAAGAGAGGATAAACACGCAATCTGAAATTGCAAATATGGACGAAGTGAATCACAAGAAAAGGTTCAAGCTCTGATCACAAAAGGACTAATCGCCACAGTGGTGTAGAACAAGAACAGGGGCCCTGAATTACTATAAAAGGACTTGTCGCCACAGTTACAATAATCGATCAAGTTTCTCTCTGGAAAACTGAACTAAATAAAACCCAAAACTAAAAGACGGTGGCTACTGAGTTTATATAGGAAACAAAGACGTCCTAGGGTTGGGGGCGACCAGGGGGGGCGCCCACAACATGGGCTTAAGGCCCGACACGATACATGGCCAAGTTGGCCCAAAATAGGTGGCACAACACCTTGTCATGATCACATATTATGACTCACGACCTTCTGGAGCTAGGACCAGAACCAAAACGACGGCATCGTCGTCCTCTTTCCAACGCATCGAAGAACGCCTCGTTTGGACATCGGATGTGGGAGATATCATCAAAACCGTAAAGGGGTGTCGGCTGAATCCGAGACGAACGCGGCGACCGAGTTGGTGACGACTTGTAACTTGGGGAAGGCCATGATATGCGCGTATCCAGCATGGTGATGTCCTCATCATCCTCCCCTTGCTGAATTGGATTCGCCCTCGACTCCATGTCAGCATCAATCTCCTGCAAAAGGTTAGTACTAGCAGAATGCAAAGTACAAGATACATGACCATCAATAGAAGATATATCATGACAAAGCATAGTGTAGCAAGGTGCATCATGATTATCATAAAGATCAGTAACAGTAGATGTCATAGCAAGAAAAGCACCTCCCTTTAACTGAATAGCCTTATGTTTAACATCAGAAAGTTGTTTGTTATCATGTTTATTCTCAGTATTTTCAGCAAGCAGTTTAAAATAATTTCTAATATCAGCAGGCAATAACGGACGCAAAGTAATATTCCTATCCTTATGCACGAATGTATATGTATTTGTTCTACCATGATGGGCAGCATCCGTATCATACTCCCATGGACGGCCTAATAAAAGCGAACATGCTTGCATAGGTACAACATGAAAATCAGCAAAGTCTTGATAAGAACCTACTGAAAAGTGTATGCGCGCTGATCGAGTTACCCGTGCCGTACCACTATTGTTGAACCATTTGATGTGGTAGGGCTGATGTAGTGCATGCGTGGTCAAGCCAAGTTTGCTTACCAAATCAGAACTTACCAAGTTGTTACAGCTCCCAGTATCAATGATGGTGAGAACACGGCGGTCCGCAACAATGAGGTACATGTAGAATAAATTGTTGCGTTGTTGTTCTTCCTCTTGTCCCACCCGAGTGGTCAACACACGCTATACAATGAGGCTAGGAAAGCCTACGGTGGCAGCAATAGAATCAATGGCGGTAGTCTCCTGCTCCTCCGTCGAATCTGCAACAAGGTTAGGCATACGAGCAAATTCATCTTCAACATCACTAGAACTTTCATACCCATCAGCAGTAGCGATGAAAGCACGACGACTAGGGCAACCCTTCATGACATGTCCCATGCCCTTGCAGCGGTGGCAAATTATGGTGGTGGAGGAGCCACTCCTAGTACTAGAAGTAGTAACCTTCTTCTAGTGTTGGTGCTGCACGCTAGACGATTGCGCCGCAGAAGTAGAAGCAAGTGGAAAAGTTGTTGCTGGTGTCTTAGCAATATGACTCTTCAAGTTCTCTACTCCAGTGCATTGCTGGAGATATTGCTTAGTGTTGGACCTGCAAGATTGTTGTGGAAAGCGTCCCTGTACTTCTCGTTCAGCCTTAAGAGCAATATGATACAATTGGCTGAACCTATTCCACTCTTTATAGTCAACAATATTCTGGATATCACGGTTTAAACCACCAAAAAATATAGCACTAGTTGCAAGATCATCTTCATGTATATCACAACGTGCTAAACCAATAAGCAATTCCTAATAATATTCCTCTACTGTTTTACTACCTTGTGTTAAAGATTGTAATTTCAAACGTAAATCACGTTGGTAATAAGGAGGAACAAAACGAGATTTCATGCGTTGTTTCAAAACAGGCCAAGTGACAGGTATAGCAGCATTAGTATTGCAAAGATCATTCCACCAAAAGAGAGCAAAACCTGTAAACTCACTAGTAGCAAGTCTAACTCTATGCTCAGCAGGAACTAAATGAGAATTAAATTTCTGTTCAACAGCAAGTTCCCAATCTAAGTATGCTTCAGGGTCAGCACTACCGGACAAAGGTGGTTTGTTAAATTTGGGCTTAACAAAAGTATCAGTATTACCACGATTGTTATTACCTCCCATACCGTGTCGATTACGGTGAAGACGATCTGCATCACGGTCAAAATCATCATCATCAGCAGCTCGTTGAGGTGGAGGTTGTCGTTCAACATCCTCAATGCGGTGGACAACAGTGTTGATGTGACCCATCAACTCGGCAAACTTCCTTTCCATGAATGTACGCTGGTCCGCAAGAAGCTTCGTGAGCTCGGCCTTGGAGACGCAATCATTGAAGTCTGTAGGGGACTCCAACTCTCCAGGTGTCCCTTTCCCTTTCTCTGACATGGTTAACAGCAAAAGACAAGACTAAACAAAAAGATTAGCCCTATCAACTAGCAGGCCGCAGAGGGTGTAGAAAGTGGAAAACAATATCAGAAGCAATGTATCACAATGTTGCAAGTGTTCTTACCAAAGCCAAACAGGTCAACACAATCTGTAGTTGAGCTTGGGTGTAACAGTTGCAAGGAAGAAACCTGTGCTGCAATATGTATAGCTTGGAAGGCTAATATGTATATCACTGAACACAATTCAATAACAGATAGTAGCACTGAATAAATGTCCAAAGCAGTGTCCTAATTGCTGGCAAAAGAATCGTGTTCAGAAACAGTTGTGACAGCAAGAACAATGGAAAAGGTAGCAAGGAACAAAACAGCCTTCACAGACATAGAATTTTCAGGGCGGGGGGGGGGGGGTGCAAATCAAAATCTTGATTTTTTTTAGATGATTTTTCCACTATTTTTTTGTGATAGAGGAACACAAAGGAAGGAACCACAAGAAGTTTCAACTCAAACAGAGGGAAAACAAATGATAGGAAAAATCTCAAAGTTTCACCGAAAGCGCTATTTTTGACTTCACAATTTTTTTCTATTTTTTCCGATTTTTTTTGAATTTTCTGACAAGGGCACATAGGGCAGAGCCGAGTGTGGGTGATCTCAACTTTGAGTCAAGAATCTGCTGTAAAAATTTCAGCCCAATCGGAGCAACGAGCGAAAAGTTATGCCTGTTTTACAGAAGGTATGTCAAGATAGGGTTTGAGGGGTGAGGGGGGGGGGGGGGAACCGAATCGGGTAGGGTTTTTTTGTTGGCAACAGATTGTGGGTGTGGTGGGTGGGTGATACAATGGTGAATCCAATGGAAAACACGATTGTGATGGTGGTGTGCAGCGGAGATCAAAACACAAACCGAATCGAAACACAAATTCAAACCAGCAACTGAACTCGACTAGGACACAAACTCAACACTACGGACTCTGAAATTAAATTATGCAAAGGCTAAACAGTGTCTGGGATGGTAGGAAAATTTTTTTTGTAGGCTTTTTCGTGGACAAAAGGTGATGAACACAAACGAATCTAAAGGAAAGAACACGATAATACCTCACGGGGAACTTGGAAATCTGATACCACTTGATGTAGATATGGCCCGATCTTCTGAGAGGTAAGGGAATAAACTCAAATTTGGGGAACTCGGCGTCGACGACCCGGCATGAATCAGACACGATCCAACCCCGCAACCGTTACACCAAGCACAACTTGATTGTTCCTGCAAGCGAAATCGAGAACACAAGCAAGAGAGGATAAACACACAATCTGAAATTGCAAATATGGACGAAGTGAATCACAAGAAAAGGTTCAAGCTCTGATCACAAAAGGACTAATCGCCACAGTGGTGTAGAACAAGAACAGGGGCCCTGGATTACTGTAAAAGGACTTGTCACCACAGTTACAATAATTTGATCAAGTTTCTCTCTAGAAAACTGAACTAAACAAAACCCGAAACTAATAGACGGTGGCTACTGAGTTTATATAGGAAATAAAGACGTCCTAGGGTTGGGGGCGACCAGGGGGGGGCGCCCACAACATGGGCTTAAGGCCCGACACGATACATGGCCATGTTGGCCCAAAATAGGTGGTACAGCACCTTGTCATGATTACATATTATGACTCACGACCCTTCTGGAGCTAGGACCAGAACCAAAACGACGGCATCGTTGTCCTCTTTCCAACGCATCGAAGAACGCATCGTTTGGACATCGGATGTGGGAGATATCATTAAAACCGTAAAGGGGTGTCGGCTGAATCCGAGACGAACGCGGCGACCGAGTTGGTGACGACTTGTAACTTGGGGAAGGCCATGATATGCGCGTATCCAGCATGGTGATGTCCTCATCATCCCCCCCCCCCTCACCCCTCAAACCCTATCTTGACATACCTTCGGTAAAACAGGCATAACTTTTCACTCGTTGCCCTCAAACCCTATCTTGACATACCTTCTGTAAAACAGGCATAACTTTTCGCTCGTTGCTCCGATTGGGCTGAAATTTTTACAGCAGATTTTTGACTCAAAGTTGAGATGACCCACACTTGGCTCTGCCCTGTGTGCCCTCGTCAGAAAATTCAAAAAAAATCGGGAAAAATAGAAAAAAAATTGTAAAGACAAAAATAGCGCTTTTGGTGAAACTTTGAGATTTTTCCTATCATTTGTTTTCCCTCTGTTTGAGTTGAAACTTCTTGTGGTTCCTTCCTTTGTGTTCCTCTATCACAAAAAAATAGTGGAAAAATCATCTAAAAAAATCAAGATTTTGATTTGCACCCCCCCCCCCCCCCCCTGAAAATTCTAAGTCTGTGAAGTCTGTTTTGTTCCTTGCTGCCTTTTCCATTGTTCTTTGTCATTGTTCTTGCTGTCACAACTGTTTTTGAACACGATTCTTTTGCCAGCAATTAAGACACTGCTTTGGACATTTATTCAGTGCTACTATCTGTTATTGAATTGTGTCCAGTGACATACATATTAGCCTTCCAAGCTATACATATTGCAGCACAGGTTTCTTCCTTGCAACTGTTACACCCAAGCTCAACTACAGATTGTGTCGACCTGTTTAGCTTTGGTAAGAACACTTGCAAGACTGTGATACATTGCTTCTGATATTATTTTCCACTTTCTACACCTCTGCTGCCTGCTAGTTGATAGGGCTAATCTTTTTGTTTAGTATTGTCTTTTGCTTTTAACCATGTCAGAGAAAGGGAAAGGGACACCTGGAGAGTTGGAGTCCCCTACAGACTTCAATGATTGCGTCTCCAAGGCCGAACTCACGAAGCTTCTTGCGGACCAGCGTACATTCATAGAAACGAAGTTTGCCGAGTTGATGGGAGGTAATAACAATCGTGGTAATACTGATACTTTTGTTAAGCCCAAATTTAACATACCACCTTTTGCCGGTAGTGCTGACCCTGAAGCATACTTAGATTGGGAACTTGCTGTTGAACAGAAATTTAATTCTCATGATGAGGACATCACCATGCTGAATACGCGAATATCATGGCCTTCCCCAAGTTACAAGTCGTCACCAACTCGATCACCGCGTTCGTCTCGGATTCAGCCGACACCCTTTCACGGTTTTGATGATATCTCCCACATCCGATGTCCAAACGAGGCGTTCTTTGATGCAATGGAAAGAGGACGACGACACCGTCGTTTTGGTTCTCGTCCTAGCTCCAGAAGTGTCGTGAGTCATAATATGTGACCATGACAAGGTGTTGTTTCACCTATTTTGGGCCAACTTGGCCATGTATCGTGTCGGGCCTTAAGCCCATGTTGTGGGCGCCCCCCCCCCCCTGTTCGCCCCCAACCCTAGGACGTCTTTGTTTCCTACATAAACTCAGTAGCCACTGTCTTTTAGTTTTGGGTTTTGTTTAGTTCAGTTTTCCAGAGAGAAACTTGATCGAATTATTATAACTGTGGCGACAAGTCCTTTTACAGTAATCTAGGGCCCCTGTTCTTGTTCTACACCACTGTGGCGATTAGTCCTTTTGTGATCAGAGCTTGAACCTTTTCTTGTGATTCACTTCCTCCATATTTGCAATTTCAGATTGCGTGTTTATCCTCTATTGCTTGTGTTCTCGATTTCGCTTGCAGGAACAATCAAGTTGTGCTTGGTGTAACGGTTGCGGGATTGGATCGTGTCTGATTCACGCCGGGTCGTCGACATCGAGTTCCCCAAATTTGAGTTTATCCCCTTACCTCTCGGAAGATCGGGCCATATCTACATCACCTCAGCTTCGCATTACTCGATGGCAAAAAGGGTTCAAGCCGGTTCCCATCGAAAAATACGATGGACAGACCAATCCCCGAGAGTGGCTACAACTCTTGAGCATGGCGATCCGATCGGCTGGAGGTGATTCCTATGTAATGGCAAATTACCTTCCGCTCTGCTTAGATCCTGTTGTTCGGATTTGGCTCACATCTCTACCTGACGAGTCAATCACATCTTGAGGAGACCTCAATAGGAAGCTTATTGAAAGTTTCCAAGCAACTTGCAACCGACCGGGCAACCACTTCGACCTCACTCGGATCAAGCAGAAGGGTGACGAGCCTCTTCGCGATTACATCAAGCGGTTCTGCGCTAAGAAGACTGAGATCCCCAATGTCCCTGATCAGCAAATCATTACTGCCTTCCTGGGTGGAATTTGCAGTGATGATCTGGTCTGAAAAATTGGTCGGAGGAACCATGATCTCAAGCTTACCGCTCAAGAGTGCTTCAAGATTGCTGATAAGTATACATCAGGAGAGTCTGCACTCGATGATATCCGAGGAAAGGGCAAGGAGAAGCGGTCGGACAAGCCTGAGTCCTCCAAGAAGGATAAGAAGAGGAAACCTGACAATGCTGTCAACACAGTAGACCGATTTCGGAAGAATCCTCAGACAAACCAGCTGTCTACTGATGAGTTGCTGAGTGGCCTTTGCCCTTGGCACCCAATGGGAAACCACAAAGCAAAGGATTGCTATTATCTGAAGGGTTTTGCAACAGCTGCGCTCAAGGTGGCCAAAGATCCCCCAAGGCGCAACAACAATAGCAACAAAGACAAGCCCAAGGATGATGATGACAAGGATGATTCAGGAGAGTTCCAGGAGCCCCGCAAAGAAGTAAACTTCATCTTCAAAGGCCCGGATGCCTATACGTCCAAGCGCAAGCAAAAGCTAGAGCTTCGAGAGATTAACTCGGTGGAGCCGGCTGCGCCTCAGTACATGAGGTAGTCTGAGATGCCAATCACCTTTGATCGGTCGGACCATCCAAAACATCTACCAAAACCAGGTCGCTACCCATTGGTGCTTGCTACGACTATGATGGAGGTGAAGTTCAACAGAGTACTCATTGATGGAGGAAGCAGTTTGGATTTAATCTTCACCAAGACTCTTCAAGAGCTCGGTCTGTCAATCAATGACCTTCAACCGAGTTCTTCACCCTTCCATGTGATTGTGCCTGGCAAGACTTCAGTCCCAATTGGACAAGTCAGTCTGCCAGTCACCTTTGGCACCCGTGATAACTTTAGGACAGAGCGTATCCTCTTCCAGGTGGCAGACTTTGAGTTAGCATACCATGCTATCATCGATCGACTGGCGATGGCTCGATTTATGGCTGTTCCACACTATTCTTATCTCACCCTCAAGATGCCGGGCCCGAACGGAATAATCTCCCTCCACTCTGATCTTCGGAATTCTTTTGATTGCGATTTGCAAAGTTGTGAGATGGCCACCAAACAGTTGATGTTGTCCGACCAGAAGGAGATCCAGAAGGCAGTCGGCATGGAGGAGTAGACTGAAGTGGAGGTTCCGACAAAAAAGCCTACAAAGGACAAGATCCAGACCGATGACATCCAAACCAAGGAGATCTCTGTAATATCCTGGCCCAAGGCTTAATAGGATTGATAGAATACTCATACCAATAAGTTGCAACTTCTTTTCTGGAAGCTCATCCCTAAATAACTCTAAAGTTAAGCGTGCTTGGCCTGGAGCAAATTAGGGATGGGTGACCGATCGGGAAGTCATTCCCGGGTGCACACGAGCGAGGACAAAGTGTGCAGAAAAAGACTTGTGTTGGTCCTAAAGAGCTGCCAGTTGTAAGCGGGCCTGGCCTCGGAGGGGCGGGACATTACAAGTGGTATCAGAGCCATATCGATTGCAGGACGTCAGCTAGTTAGCCATGGACACATTTAGGGATCCTATTTTGTCTTACATCAACACAAACTATTTTAAACAAAATATTAATCCTTGTCGTTTTCTTATTTTGTTGTTTTTGTTAATTTTCAGATTTCTTTAACCATTGCTTATTCATGCCTTGTGATTTTAAAATGTAGATGGCCCGCACAAAGCAGACCGCTCGTAAGGTTACATCTGGACGACACTGTGGACTCCTTGCCCCTAGGTGTATTCGGAACGAAGAAAGTGAAGAGGTAAATCAGCCTGAACACGAGAAGACCCCAGTGATGGACGAGAAGCTTCCAGAGGAACCACAGGAAGATTCCAAGGAACCTGAAGAAGAGGAAGAACCAAAAGAATATGAGCAAGAAGAGGACCCTGAGGAACCACAAGGAGAAGAAGACCCAGAAGAGCCTGAGGACCCTGAAGATCCTAAAGATCGTGATGACTCAGAGGAGGACGAAGACCTAGCCGTCCGTCTGGCTATGAAGTACCGCTCTCTTGGACTAGAGGGTGAGACCTTCCCCAAAACTCTACGGAAGCTACTTGAGAAGATTGGCATCACCAACAGGCCTCAATACTTCCTCAAGAAGGTGGATCGTCCTTTTCGTGAGGAATGGACAGCGGAGGTCAACATCTACGATGGCGACTGCGTCATATCTACTCAATGTGGCCGCACCCCCTGGACTACTCATGGGGCCGTAGTGGACGATGTTGCCTGGAGGCCTCTCACTAGCCTCTGCTACACTCACCGCCATGGAATAGCAAATACAAGTTTTGCCCACATTCCCCATCGGAAGCCAGGCACGGAGAAGTACACCGTCTCTTCTGCAAAATGGTATGTGAGCGCCAGAGAGATGGACGAGAGTCAGGGAGTCGCGATGGACTTAAGCTGCACTATGGAAGCACTACAGAAGGAGAACCACACTCTTTGGAAGAGGCTACGTGATACTGAGGATTACATAAAGCGCGATCAGCGAGTCAAGATGAGCGAACAGAGTGACCTCTACTCCTTTGGTATCCGCACTTGGACTGCCAACTCCCCAAAGCGTGCAAGTTCCCTACCTTCGGTCTTCGACAAAGTCAACTCCCATGCCTAGGAGATTCCCTTGCCCATGAATAAAGATTGTAATAATCAAAATGCTTAGATTGATTTACTTTCATGATGTGATGTAATGAACTCTGTGGCTTGGTTAAATAAGTGTGCTTGATGTGAGTTGTGGGATGCCTCGGCACCTTGTCCACAACCTCATCGTTTGTTTGCTTATTAAATAAACTATCTTTTACTTATCATTCCTTGATGCATTTAGATGGGGATCTTTCTTTTAGTTATTACCACACCTCGTCTCACACTACTTCCATCACCTATTCTATCAGATGGTTCGCACTAGAGGCCACGCGGGAGGTAGTAACCAGAACAACGAGGATGGCAATAATGCTCCAAACCTTGAGCAATTCTTGGCCGTGCAGACTCAGCTCATGCAGACAATGATCCAAACTTTGGGCGCTATACAACAGAACCACAACAACCAGCAGAACAACCATGCCCCTCCACCTCCACCTCCACCTCCACCCCAGAATAGATTGGGGGAATTCCTAAGGACTAGGCCACCTACCTTTTCTCATTCCAAGGATCCGATGGAAGCAAATGATTGGCTCAAGGCAATCGAGAAGAAGTTGATGATTGCTCAATGCAAAGATCGAGAGAAGGTTCTCTTTGCAGCTCATCAGCTATATGGTGTAGCCGCAGACTGGTGGGAAGCATATTGCAATGCTCATGCTGATGTGGAAAGCATCACTTGGATTGAGTTCAAGGATAATTTCCACTCTCATTACGTCCCTACGGGCATCAAGTTGCTGAAAAGATAGGAATTTCAAGACCTGAGACAGGGGAACATGTCAGTAAGTGAATATCTGAATAGGTTCATCCAGCTATCCAGGTATGCTCCTGAGGATGTGAACACTGATGGGAAGAAGCAATATATGTTTATGAGGGGATTGTAGAATGACATCCAGTTTCAGTTGATAAACAATGACTATGTAAACTTCCAAAAACTGGTGGACAAGGTCATTGTTGTGGAGAACAAGCACAATGAGATCGAGAGGGAAAGCAAGAGGAAGATGTCATTTCAAGGACAATCATCTGGTAGTAACACTCGCCCCCGCATGATGTCATCTCCCAACCCATACTATCGTGCTCTCAACACTGTCAGGCCACCCATGCAAGCTTCACGCCCCAACTTTCCAATACAATGCTCCAACTACCAGGCACCTCGCCCTAACCCGCAGCAGGCACCTCGCCCCACCTATCAACAAGCACCCCGCCCCACAGCCCCAATAGCTCCACAAAACCAGAACCGCCCTACCTCTGGAAACACTAGTGGTGTGAAGTGCAGATGTTATCACTGCGGATAGGAAGGTCACTTCATGGGACAGTGTCCTCAACGGAACAACGCACCAAGGCAAGCCCCAACCAACATGCTTCCAGGCAATCGAGGATAGCAGAATTATGCTCGAGGGCGTGTCAATCATGTCACTACTGAGGAAGCTGAGCAAGCCGCAGATGTGGTGCTCGGTATGTTCTTAGCTAACTCTCAACCTGCAACCATTTTGTTTGATTCGGGAGCATCACATTCATTCATAACATCCACATATGTGGCAAAGAACAACTTACCGATTGCTCTTATGAAGCATACCATGCTAGTTAGCTCTCCTGGTGGAGAAATGAGAACCAATCAAATATGCCCAAAGGTCGCCCTTAAAATAAGGGGGGTAGACTTCTTAGCTAATCTCATAATCCTAGACTCCAAGGGGATAGATATAATACTTGGAATGGATTGGTTACGCAAGTATGATGGAGTGATACAATGCGCCAAGCAGTTGGTACAGCTGACTAGTACAGGGGGTACCAAGGTTGAGTTTGTAGCAGCCATCTCTACTGCCAAGGAGGTCATACTAAACCAAACCACCAGCACACCCATAGAAGAGATACGAGTGGTTTGTGATTTCCCTAATGTCTTTCCTGAAGGACTTCTAGGTATGCCACCAGACCGTGACATAGAATTTGTTATCGACTTAATACCGGGAACTGCTCCTATATCTAAGAGGCCCGATAGGATGCCAGTTAATGAGTTGGTAGAGCTAAAGAAGCAATTACATGAGATGCTAGAGAAAAGTTTCATTCGCCCTAGTTCCTCACCTTGGGGAGCTCCAGTACTCTTTGTCGAGAAGAAGGATAAAACTCAGAGGATGTGTGTGGACTATCGCTCTCATAATGATGTGACCATCAAGAATAAGTATAAACTACCACGTATTGAAGACTTGTTCGATCAGATGAAAGGAGCTTGTGTATTCTCCAAGATTGATCTACGATCCGGGTATCATCAGTTGAAGATCAGGCCATCAGACATACCCAAGACGGCTGTTCGAACAAGATATGGGTTCTATGAGTATACGGTAATGTCATTTGGGTTGACCAATGCACTGGCCTACTTCATGTACCTTATGAACAAGGTGTTCATGGAATACTTGGATAAGTTTGTTGTGGTTTTCATTGATGACATCTTAGTGTTTTCAAAGAATGAAGAAGAGCATGAGGAACACCTGAGGCTAGTTCTAGAGAAGCTACGTGAGCACCAGCTGTATGCCAAATTGAGTAAGTGTGAATTCTGGCTAAAGGAGGTAGCATTTCTCGGTCATGTGATCTCTGCTGGAGGAGTGTCAGTTGATCTAGGCAAGGTAAAGGACGTTCTAGACTGGAAACCCCCACAGACAGTAAAGGAGATTAGAAGTTTTCTTGGATTAGCTGGATACTATCGGCGATTCATAAAGGACTTCTCCAAGATAGAAAAGCCAATGACGACATTGTAAGGAAAGGACAAGAGTTTCGAGTGGACTCCGTGTTGTCAAGCCAGTTTTGAAGAATTGAAGAAGAGATTAACGTCAGCCCCTATCTTAATCTTACCTGACATCAGTAAGAGTTTCCACATATACTATGACGCATCCAGGCAAGGACTAGGATGTGTGCTCATGCAGGAAGGCCATGTTGTAGCATATGCCTCTAGGCAATTACGGGAGCATGAAGAGAAGTACCCAACACACGATTTGGAATTAGCGGTAGTGGTACATGCTTTGAAGATTTGGAGGCACTACATTCTTGGTCATCGTTGTGAGATCTATACGGATCACAAGAGTCTCAAGTACATATTCACTCAGACGGAGTTGAACCTAAGACAATGATGTTGGTTAGAATTGATTAAGGACTATGATGTGGGCATTAACTATCATCCAGGGAAGACGAATGTTGTTGCGGATGCCCTAAGTAGAAAGACCTATTGCAGTCAGTTAATCGTGGAAAGGCTACCGCTAGAGCTCTGCAAGGAGTTTGAGCGACTGAACCTTGGGTTTGTGAATGAGTTAGAGACCGTTGCAATGGAAGTGGAACAACTCTCGATGAAGAAATCCGCAAGGGACAGCTAGAAGATGAGAAGCTAAGTGAGATCAGAAAGCTCATTAAGGAAGGAAAGGCTACCGACTTCACAGAAGATGAGAATGGTACCATATGGATAGGTAAACGAATATGTGTGCCAAACAAGAAGCCCCTTCTGATGTGGACAAGGGTTCCTGATCTTCTGATAGGTTCTGATAATCTTGATTAAGGCGGAGGCGATACACAAATCGATCCGGCTTTCGAACGACACGTTCTGAACCCCGCAATCGCAGCACAACGTCTCCTCTGGTTATCAACCCTTCAAGAACGATTGACCTCACTGAGAAGGCTTATCCTTGCCTGCAAATCAAGAACACAAGCAAGAACAAAGAAGAATGCAACCAAATTTGCAAGTATACGATGAATCTCACAAGTTGGGGTCTTACAAACCGATCAAATGGTGAAACTGTTATCAACAGAATAATCTAAGCAAAACCCAAACCCTAATGAAGAGGTGGAGGCTGTATATTCGGACCCTAGGGTCATGCAAGACCCCCTGGACGCAGCCCTAAGTGGGCTCAACTCGATACATGGCCTAAAGACCGATTACGGTGTCACAGCACCAGAACAGATTCAGTATATCAACTTGTTTTGACGATTGCTGATGGCTCGCGACGAATTTTGATATGGAACCAGTTGGGTTGGAAAGATCTTTTCGTTATGTTTCCAGGCATATGTAGAACGTCCAAATTCGAGTCTGTATGCGTCCTGGGTGTCCGTTTTAGTGCAGACTGGTCCTGGGCTCCGAAACAGACTCGAAGTTGGTTTTGGATTGGGCTTCCACCTTGGCTTGGACGTCCTTGCTGGCCCATCACGCCTCCAATCACCTCCTCAGTTATATCATCATCATCTCCATGGTTCCTAACAATAATTAAATCATTAGGTAGCAATCTATTCTCAAAATCACATAAATAAAACATTAGAAACGAAGTCACATGTAAATTCAGGTGATGCACATGAACTTTTATCTTAGTTAGAGGAGTGTTGCGTGTATCCATAGGTGTGATGTTCTCATCACCTTCGTGACATGATCCTACAGGAAGCACATGATTCTGCATACTCCATTTATCCAGGAAGTACTAAAATGTATCAAGACTTGAAGACTCGTTATTGGTGGCATGGAATGAAGCGCGATGTCGCAGAGTATGCTGCAGTATGTGACACATGTCAACGTGTCAAGGCAGAACACCAATGACCCGCCGGATTGCTTCAACCTCTAAAGATTCCTGAGTGGAAATGGGAACAAGTCGGTATGGACTTCATAGTTGGATTACCCCGTACACAATCAGGATATGATTCTATATGGGTTATAGTTGATCGTTTAACCAAGGTGGCACACTTCATTCCCGTCAAGACAACTTATAGTGGTGCGAAGCTGGTAGAACTATACATGTCAAGGATAGTGTGTTTACATGGAGTCCCTAAGAAGATAGTATCTGACAGAGGCTCTCAGTTCACCTCGAGGTTTTGGGAGAAGGTACATGAATCTCTTGGCACCAAGTTGAACTTCAGCTCTGCGTATCACCCTCAGACTGATGGATAGACTGAGAGGACGAACCAGATACTAGAAGACATGTTGAGAGCTTGTGCCTTGAAATATGGCAAAAGTTGGGACAAGAGCCTACCCTACGCAGAATTTTCTTATAACAACAGTTATCAAGCAAGTATAGAGATGGCACCTTTTGAGTTCCTATATGGAAGAAAGTGTAGGACACCTCTATTCTGGAACAAGACAGGAGAGACCCAAGTCTTTGGACCTGAGATACTACAAGAAGTAGAAAGACAAGTTAAGATTGCACGCGAGAACCTAAAAGTTGCACAGTCAAGGCAGAAAAGCTACGCCGATCGTAGACGAAGAGACCTATCATTCGAGATTGGAGATTTCGTGTATCTCAAGGTATCACCCATGAGGGGTTTTAGACGCTTCAAAGTCAAAGGGAAGTTAGCACCGTGTTACATCGGCCCTTTCAAAATCCTCGATAGAAGAGGAGAAGTTGCATATCAGTTGGAGCTACCCTCACATCTCACAGATGTACATGACATGTTCCATGTGTCCCAATTAAAGAAGTGCTTAAGAGTGCCTGAAGAACAACTCCCCGTTGATGAAATAGACCTTTGGAAAGACCTCACATATACGGAACAACCAGGCAAGATCCTAGAAGTCGTCGAGAGAGTTACAAGAAACAAGGTGATCCGAATGTGCAAGGTGCTCTGGAACCATCACACAGAAGAGGAAGCCACCTGGGAGCGTGAAGAAGAATTGAAAGCCGAGTTTCCCCACATCTTCACCGATCTTTCTAAATCTCGAGGGCGAGATTCACTATAAGGGGGGTAGGTTTGTAACACCCGACTTTTTCAAATTCTAAAAATGCCAAATATTAGCATTTAGGAGTTTAATTAAATGACCTAGGACAAATTGTTTTTATAATAAATCAAATTAAATTATTGCATTTTGCATATCATGTCATTGTCATGTAGTTGCATTATGCATTTAGTTTATTCATTAAATAGTGACCAGGAGAAATTAGGAATAGAAATTAGAATAGAATTTAGAGAGGAAAGAAATTAGGAAAGAAAAGAAAAAGGAGAAAAACCAGAACTGGGCCAAACCCACCAATTCAGCCCACCTAGAGCTCTCCTCCCCTCTCCCCACAGCCCCCTCTCGACCCAGGCCGCCTCCCCTTCCCTTTCTCTCAGCCCGCACCCACCAGGCCGCCAGCTCCCCGTGGCCTAATTCCCCGCCTCGGCCCACCTCGTCCGCCAGCCCAGCGCTCCCGGCCTAGCTCCCCACGGCCCAGCCCCACCCGGTCGTCTTCCTCCTCTCGCCCCTCTCTCTCCTCGCCGGCAACCGAACCCGACCGCGTCAATCTCCCTCCCCCGGGCTCCCCGGCTTCCGAAACCGGCCCTGCGCTTCCCCTTTCCCCCACCTTCCAGCTGTTTCGGCCGTTCCCGAGCACTGCGCGCATCAATGGTGCTAGTGGCCATTGATGGCCGGAGAGCCTCCGCGCCGGCTCAATCCCCTCCCCCTCCGCGATTATAAACCCCCCTCGGTACCACACGTTCCCGCCACCCCTTTTTCGCTCCTCCCCGCCCGCTCGCGATCCCGGAGCCACCTCCTCCACCGAGCTCCGACTACCGCCGCCGCTCATCTCCGTCGTCGACCCACTCCAGCCACCCCCGCGCCCGCGCATCACCTTGGTGAGGCTCCCCTCCCTCCCCTCTCTCTCCCGGAACCCTCGCAGCGAGGAATGGCTGGCCGGAGCGCCATTCCGGCCGGTCTCCGACGAAGCCCCGCCGTGCACCGCCGCGTGGCCGGCCGTCGGCGACGACCCCCTCGCCCCTTTTATTTCTAGCCGTTGGATCTTGATCCAACGCGCCGGGGTATGTAATAGGTCCACCGTGGACCAGTGGACCACGGGTCCACAGAGCCCATGGACCTGGTCCATGAATTGTTAGTTTAAAATTAATTCAATTAGTTCCCTAGATATTGTTAGCAATTTTGCATTTAGGCCCCTGCATTTAGAATAAATTAGGTTTATGCCCCTGTTTTTGTCCAGAACTATAGAAAAATGTATTTAAGCCCAAATGTTTTTATAAAATTGATTTTTAGCACTTAAATTTAATAGAAATACCCTTATACATTATTAGGATTATTATTTTGACCCTGTAAATTTACAAAAAAACACCCCTGGACTTTTTTTTAATTATATTTTGATCCAGTCTTTTTACACTTTAGTCCCTGTATATGGTATAAATTATATTTTAGTCTCTAGAATCATTTTAAATTATACTTTAATACTTAATATTTGTATAAATATTATTTTAGCCCTAACAATTTATAGAAATATCCCTATACTTAAATTTAATTATATTTTGGCCCTGTCTTTTTACACTTAACCCCTACACTTATTATTAATTATGTTTAAGTCCTAAAATTTTGCAAAAACAACCTTATACTTTTTAGTAATTATTTTTTAGTCCTAATAATTTATACTTTAGACCCTATAATTTTATAAAATTACAAATAGATCCTTAAAAGCCCCAGTTTTTACCTTTTTGCCCCTAAAACTTCAAACTAGCATAACTTTTTACTCGTAACTCCAAATTAAGTGATTCTTGCGCCAAAATTCTCGTAGGAGCATAACCTTTGCATTCATTGCATCTACATATTGTTTTCCTCTGTTGCATAATTGTGTATTGATTTTGTGTGTTTTGCTTGTGTCGGTATTTTGTTACGTAAAGGCGAACATACACAAGGACCACCCTATGAGGACTTTCAAGAGCAGGAATTTGAAGGGTTAGAGCAGCCTTCTGCGCAAGACGAAGGCAAGTGTCCTTGATGCATATTGCACCTATTGAAATGTTACTATAGAATTGCATGCTTGTGTCAATTTATTGGGAACCTATTGTTAGGGTTGTCCTAGTATAGTCTTTACCGTATTCCTTGTCGCCTTGAACCAATGGGTGAATTGTGGACAGATAATGCTTAGATGGCTTATAGGATGTGGGTTAATATTAATTTTGATTAATGAACAATGTCACGTGGGAAATGTTTGGTAAATTTTTAGTAACATGGCATAGGGATCTATGCAAGCAAGGTGGAAAGGATGTGGTACCGTGGGCACATGGTTGGTGGTGGTAGGCTTGTTGTAGATCCTAGGAACTGGTTCTTGGAGCGACAACCCAGGAAAACAGTGCCATCACAAGACCGACATGGGTAAGGCTTGGCCTAGTAATTAGGTGTTCTCCCAGTGTCGGTGCAGCATTTGGTGGAGCGAGGAAT
Source organism: Eleusine coracana subsp. coracana (assembly GCA_032690845.1). Lineage (NCBI taxonomy): Eukaryota > Viridiplantae > Streptophyta > Magnoliopsida > Poales > Poaceae > Eleusine > Eleusine coracana. Next base: position 66,692,638 of record CM064420.1, read on the forward strand.
GGAAGTCAAGAGGACTGTCCTTGTATCCAAAAGGCTCAAGAGGGAGCTCCTAGGGTGATGAGCTGCTTGATGAAGGGCTATCACTTATGGACGGGAGTGGAACCTTAGTGGCTAGCATGTACTGGTAGACCCTTTGGAAAAGCCTCGTAGTGAAACCCTGCCACACACCAAAGGAAGTGTGTAATGTGGGTCGCGTCCACAGGCACCAAGGGAATCATGACTTGTGGGTAAAGTGGTACAAACTCTGCAGAGTATCAAACTATCATGATAGCCATGCTCACGGTCAAGAGCGGCCTGGAATCCTCACAAGATTAGTGGGGAATGGGTTGGTATGGTTGGAAAGGTGAAATGGATTGGAACTTGGTTTGTATAGTACCTTATGGGATAATGGTTGGGATGACTCCATGTAGTAAATAGGATGCTTAGGTTAATTAAAAGCTCATGCAACCCACTCTATAAAGCCTTTTCTTGACTATAGCCCCATGTCATCTTTTCCCCCACTTACTAAGTATGACACGTACTCACCCTTGCTATACCACGTTGATATTCAGCCCTAGGAGAAGATTGGAGCCAATACGAAGATGAAGGAAGCGAGTACTAGGCGATGATCCACCAGTCGATGCCTGTGGAGATTGGAACGTCTACGCTAGTTTATTTCCGCTACATTGAATGTACTTTTCTTTTAGACCCATGGGTTGATACATCCGGCCCAGGTGGGGTGGAATGAAACCCGACACACCGATCCGGATTCTCTGAATCCCGCAATCTTAGCACCACAACTCCTGCCGAAAGCCCGACACACCAATCCGATTCTAGGTCCACGACCCGAATCCGCAGTCTTAGCACCGCAAGTCCGGCGCCCCCACGCACGGAAAGGCCCAATCTCCCTAAAAGACTAGTCTGATAAGGGAAGGGTGGCTCTCCCTTTTAAGGTGGCTTCCACCTCCCAAGCTAAGCAAGGTGGGATTATTCAGAGGCTCACACGGTCGCCGTCCTAGTGGGTAATAGTGGAGGATGTCCTCATCATTCTCCCCTTCTTAACAGGGGCCTAGCTCTGATATCAAATGATACATCCGGCCTAGGTGGGGTGGAATGAAGCCCGACACACCGATCCGGATTCCCTGAATCCCGCAATCTTAGCACCACAACTCCTACCGAAAGCCCGACACACCAATCCGATTCTAGGTCCATGACCCGAATTCGCAGTCTTAGCACTGCAATTCCGGCGCCCCCACTAAGGGAAAGGCCCAATCTCCCTAAAAGACTAGTCTGATAGGGGAAGGGTGGCTCTCCCTTTTAAGGTGGCTTCCACCTCCCAAGCTAAGCAAGGTGGGATTATTCAGCGGCTCACACGGTCGCCGCCCTAGCGGGTAATAGTGAAGGATGTCCTCATCATGGGTCCTTTTGTATTAAAGATACGATGTAATAATTAAAGGATATGGATGATTATTTTGTTTACCATTGATGATGTATTGTATGTGTGTGTAACTTGATCCTGGGCACACGTACGGCTGCACCCGTTTTGCTTCATAAAATGGGTGTTACATTCTTGCCTGTAAATCAAGAACACAAGCAAAAACAAAGAAGAATGCAACCAAATTTGCAAGTATACAATGAATCTCATAAGTTGGGTCTCACGAACCGATCAAACAGCAAAACTGTTCTTAACAAAAAAATCTAAGCAAAACCCGAACCCTAATGATGCGGTGGCGACTGTATATGAAGACCCTAGGGTCATGCAAGACCCTCTGGATGTGCCCCTAATTGAGCTCAACTAGATACAAAGCCCAAAGGCCAAAAACAGGCGACGTAGCACCGAAATAGATTCTGGACCCTCTCTTGTTTTGATGATTCCAGTTGACACCAAACGAATTTTGATATGAAACCAGAGGCATTGGAAAGGTCTTCTTCTTAGCTTTTCGTGCATATGTAGAACGTACAAATCCGAGTCCGTATGTGTCCTGGGCATCCGTTTTAGTGTAGATTGGTCTTGGGCCCCAAAACAGACTCGAAGTCGGTTTTGGTTGGGCCTCCACCTTGGCTTCCACGTCCTTGCTGGTCCTCCATGTCTCTAAGTCCTTCTCCCATCATCTTATGGTCCTCTCCATGGTTCCTAATTACAATATAATTATTAGGTAGCAAACCATTCTCAAAAGTAACATATGATGAAGAACGTACGAATGAGCTCACCTCTAAATTTAGTCGTCATGCACGACCTCTAGTCATTGGACCTTGCAAGTCCAGAATTGGAGGAGTGTTGCACATATCCTTATAAGTGATGTTGTCAAGGGATATTCTCGATAGTAGATTCAGGTGTGCGTATGAGTAGGAAAGATTGATGGACACAGGACACAGGGTTTATACAGGTTCGGGCCTCCCGGAGGATAACAATCCTACATTTTGTTTGCTGTTATTGTATTGCTAGGGTTCGCACTAGAATTAGGTTTCCAATACGAGTCTGCCCTTTGACGAAGTCCCCCTACCCTCCTTATATATCCGAAGGGCAGGGGTTTACATGGTAACATCCGAGTTGGTTACAACAGATCCTATCTAGCTTACATATCTGTTAACCTAACTTGCGGCTTACTCAAATAAATATCTACATAAATATCTCCTGGGCCGAATACATTAGAACCGAACCCCTGGCCCACTTGGCCATATAACCGAGTGGTTAGGTATCCTGGGTACGTATATCCCACAGTAGCCCCCAAGCACTTTCCATCTTGAATCGTCGCCTTGATTTGCCATGACATCTTATGAAATTTGGGAAGTGCTTTTTAGATTGATTTTTGATAACTCTTCTTCATAAATGTATAAAGAAGACATAACTAATAAGTATAGCCCCCAACTTAGAATGTTTGTTGAGTCTGTATTGAAGCAACATCTGAGTTATTGAAGGATCTCCAATAGCCAAAATCAAATATAGTTCCCAAATCAATGAAACATAATAATATCCAAGTCTTCTGCTTTATCCAACAAAACGAAAACTCCATATTTAACTGAATTCCTGAGTCACCGAGTGATGCATCACCAAATTAATATTTATATCCATAATGCTAAAGTGCATGTAATCCGAATGATATACCACGAACATCCACTGCCGTAGCCCCTAAGATTGGTGATGTATCACTTGAAATAATACAAAATGACAGCCCCCAAGATTGGTGCTGAAATAATAACATTAATCTATCACAAAATATCAAAAGGTGCAATTTCCAAGGTTGAAACCACAACAATCCGTGTGATTTTAGCACAAAATATCAAAAGGAGCAATTTCCAAGGTTAAGACTACAACAATCCAAGTGATTTAACAAAAAATCTCAAAATGCGCAATCTCAAAGATTAAAACTACATCAATCCGAGTGGGGTGTCATAGAATCACAGATTGTGCCATTGCTAAGATTAAAACTGCATCAAACCGAGTGATTTTATCACTTATTGTATGATCCGCAGCATGTAAGGGTGACGCTTGAAAAGAATCACAGGAACACAATAATTGCACATGCCAATTTAATAGAACTCGACTTGACGGGATATGACAAGCGGCCTCCCACTAGGTTATCAGACACTTATAAAGGCGTCCTTAAATAGTTGCACCCCTTCACCTTCACTTCTCCGCCTCCGTCTTCCAGGCACAAAACCTAGATCTTGGCCATCCACTTCATCGCCGCCGCCGTTCTGCGCGCATAAACCCTAAGCCCCGGGCTTCCATTTCGCCGCCGCCGCCATCCAGCGCACATGAACCCTAGGGCCTAGGCCTTCCTTTCACCGCCATCGTCATCTCGCGCACACGGACCCTAGGTACCAGGCCTACATTTCACCGCCGCCGCCATCCAGAGCGCACGAAGCATAGATTCTAGGCATCCATCTCCTCCCGGAAACTCCACGCATCCGTTTTGATGGCCCCGAAGCGCACCCGCCAGAGCACTAGGGCTCAATCTGAGAAGGAAGCCTCTCCGGGAAAGGGTGAAAGCGAAGAAATAATTTTCGACATCCCTGCCAGCATCAAGGAGTTCCCCGCATCCGCCATGGATGCAGAGAAGATCAACAGATTGGTGATTGATGGCGTGCTACAGGATCAACAAACTGGAGGATGGCTCGAAGCCATAGGTCAAAAATTTCCTCAATCTCCCGTCGACCAAATCACAGTCTTCGCCTCCTTTTTCTATCACGGATTTGGAATCCCTTGTTGCGATTTCTTTAGGGGTCTTTTCTTCTTTTATGGCATCAATCTTGTCAATCTGAACCTAAATTCCATCCTGCATATCGCCATTTTTATTCACTTTTGTGAAGTGTTTCTAGGAATCCCATCCTATTTTGACACCTTCAAAGAACTGTTTGTGTTGAAATCAAACAATAGTTATGTCATAGGAGGTGCTAGATTCCAATTAAGGAACAAATCCAAGTACATTGATGTGCCACTTCCATCAACCAATAAAGGGTGGCACGCAGACTGGTTCTACCATGGCAACCATGCTCCCTCTTTGTCAGAAACTACAGCTGAAGCCCCCAAGCCACAACCCCAGTGGTCCGCAAAGGCTCATCCAAACAAGAAGTCGCAGGTTGATGAAATACTAAAGAATGTTACCTATCTCAAGTCTAAAGGATATACCGGTGTACACGTTGCCGCGAGCTTCATATATCGCTGTATGCAGCCCATCAAGAAATGCCATGTTCTAGGATGGAAATTCCAATTAGGTTCAGACCCCACAATGGAAGTGCCTAAGTATTGTCAGACAGGGAGCTCACATTGCGGCTGGAGAACATATTTTCTTCACTTCTTGGTTGGACTCCAGAGAGTGCAAAAATTGAACAACATGCCCAGACTAAAAGGAGTTTGGTAAGTTGTCCACTTAGCTGCTTAAAAAATCAATACTGCTTTCCGTATTTTAAGTAACAAATAATTAGTCACATATATCATAGAACCTTGACATATATGTGTCAAATCCACCACTGCTACCGACGCCTCAAAAGAAATCTCCCACTCAGCCATCATCATCCAAACGTCGCAAGGCACATATTGAAGACTCGGATGAAGAAGAATCACTAGCTGACAGAATAGCCAGAATGCAAGGAGAAGTAAAGAAGAAGACTGCCGATAAGACCTCCACCACTCGACAGTCAATGAATACTAGCGAAAAAGAGGAGGCTTGTCTGAGTGAACCAAGCAAGATAAACCCTGGGAAAGAAGCATCAGACACAAGAGACATCCCAAGGCAAACTAGCCCCCCGCCAAAGGTGTCGGGCTTAAAATATTAGCGATGCACAAGGTAAACAAAATGATTTAATTTGATGCACAGCTATCCAGTGAACAATTGTGTAATCTTCATTGTCTTGATATGTCCATCTGGGGAACAATGCATGAAGACGTCTCTACACACAATTCAGCTCCTAAGAAAGATCAAGATGCGCCATTTGTCAGGACATCCAGAGATGATGTCCTAGGTCAATCGGCCGAGAAGCCGAGTGATTTAGAGAATGCACCCGAATCCACTCGGCCAGAAGCTAGACAGGCTGAGTCAACTGACGCCCCAGATATCAATATTCCTGAGACGACAGCGACTGCTAACACTCCTGCCCCCACCGAACTCGAAGAGCCATCGTTGATATTTGAAACGATGCCGGAACCAACATATGACTATCCGATTGGTACGGAGGAAGATGTTGCACCCGCTCCAATTCATCAAGTGGTGAAAGAAGGTATCTCAGAACAACCTGCACCGACCAGATTAATATACCACAGTGGCCCCTTTGCCATTGCTGGATTTGATGAGTCGGCAGAACGGGCGGAGTTAAAGAACTTTGAGGATTATACTAAAAAGGCCTATCATTCCTTCCAGGTAATCTTTGCATCTTGAAAAATAATCCCAACAATAGTCATGAGACTTAATTGCATAACTCCACCTGTATAACTTGTCCTCTTTACAGGTTCTAAAAACTCAAATGGCCAACAAAAGTAAGCTTCTGCAACTTGCAGAAAGGCATTGTGCAAGAGCCGTGGACATAGAAGAGCAACTGGCTAAAGAAAGACTGGAAGTCGGGCGCTTGTCAGTTGATTTAAAGGCCCATTCATCCCAAGTTGATGAACTCCAGTTCAAGTTGCAAGGTACAGAAAACACAAACACAATTCTTCACATACTATCTCAAGAACATAGATATCTGACCTCGTCCAAACAGAGGTGTCACGGGTACTGGAATTGAAGCAGAAACAAGATACCCATGCGGCCGCTCAAATTGCAAGCCTTTATACCAAATTTCATTGTACTGGATAATTGTGATTGTTGTACTCCTGTAGGATCAAAGAGGTCTTATGAGCTTTTGTAGAAGAAATTTATAGAGAGTGATGAAAACCTTCGATAGTCTCTTGCAGCTCTCCAGAAGGATGCAGAGATGGTCGCCCAATACATACTCCCCGAAGAAAAACTGCCCAGGTGCCGGGATCTGATGACAAGGCTGCAAGAAGCACCCGGCCGAGTGAAAGAACACGCTCGACATGTTGCAGAACCGGCCGGAGCACAAGTCCTAGCGATACCGAAGTCTCACATCCCTGGCATAGATTTAGATGTAGTGGCAGAGGGTTTTCACGAAGATTTCTCTGATGATCAATGTTAAACCCTTGTGACTGAAGCGCAAAAGACATCACATATTCTAGCTGACCAAATAGAGCTAGATCCCTTACCTAAAGTGTAAGGTGTTGGAAAGTCGAAAATACTATGCTATGTTTCTGTTACTGTAATGTATATGATGTTCAATAGGCCGCTAAGGTCTAGATTCATTACCAGGATTGTAACAAATTCTTGGGTCACGCTGCTTCGTATATGTATTATATGAACTCGTTTTAAACACTCACAACTAATACACAACTCACGTCAGCCCTCTAAGCAACGCTCCCATTAACCGATATGAACCATGGAGACTAAGAACTCACTCGGTCAAGCATATGCGAATTGGAAGAATTGCCTTGGTCCCCAACAGACGGCAAAGACCCTGAGGACTAAGTAACCCGCTTGGTTGATATGCACGAGTCGAGGTGGTACCAAGTATCAGAATTTGAGTCATGACTAAAACAATAACAACAATTATGCACAAAAATCATAAATTGCCAAACCAGATATCATGACCACAATGTATATAAGTTTAATAATAGAATAAAAGTAGTAACAAAATACTACAAATGCTAAGCATAAAAACGATGTAGCTGTGATATATTCCAGGAACATTGCAAGTCCGACCTGTCCTCACGCATCAGTTGATATGCACCCTGCCGAGTGATTTCCTTTACAATAAAGGGCCCCTCCCATGGGGCCGATAGCTTGTGCTTACCAACCGTGGACTGGACTTGCTTCAAGACCAGGTCACCAACCGAAAAGCCTCGTGTTCGAACATTTTTGTCGTGATAACGTCGCAAGCTTTGCTGGTATTTTACCAACTGCAGTAACATGGCATCACGCTGCTCCTCTAACAATAACAAGTCATCACATCTATGGTCATTCGAAGTTTTTTCATCATATGATGCCACTCGGGGGGAGGTGAACAGAATCTCGGTTGGTAACATGGCTGTCGAGCCATAAACCAAAGAGAAAGGAGAGTGCCCGGTGGCACGTCTTACATTAGTTCGAAGTCCCCACAATACAGATGGCAGTTCCCGAACCCAACATCGAGCGTATTTTTCCAACCGGCCAAATATACGGGGCTTAATTCCAGAAGGCAGAAGGTCATTTGCCGTTCAACCTGGTCGTTGCTCTGTGGATGGGCAGCCGATGCGTAGCCGATCTTAAAGCCTACTCGGCCCGTAAACTCTTTGAACTCCTATGCTGTGAACTGAGTACCATTGTCGGTGATGATCTTTTGTGGGGCGCCAAACCGAGTGACTATTTCAGTCATAAATTCGATAGCCTTCTTTGCCGAAGTCTTGCCGACTGGATTAGCTTTTCTGGATTAGCTTCTATCCCTCTATGTGATACCAGAAAGCCGAGTAACTTTCCTAAGGGGACCCCAAAAATGCATTTTTCCGGATTTAGCTTCATATTGTATCTCCGAAGGTTGCCGAATGTATCATCTAGGTCGGATATCAAATCGGTGGAAAGCCAAGTCTTCACCACCACATCGTCTACATTGGCTTCAACGTTCCTTCCTATCTGGCTGTCCAGACACCGCTGTATAGTCCATTGGTAGGTGGCGCAAACGTTTTTCAGGCCGAGTGGCATTGTTGTATAACAAAAAGCTCTGAACAGCATGATGAATGAGGTTTTAAGCTGGTCGGATTGGTTTAAGGGGATCTGATGGTACCCTGAATAGGCATCTAAGAAGCACAGCAATGCGCATCCAGCCGTCAAATCGACCACCTGATCGATACGTGGGAGGGTGAATGGATCTTTCGGGCAGGCTTGGTTAAGGCCGGTATAATCCACGCACATGCGCCACTCCTTATTTTTCTTCCGTACCAGAACTAGGTTGGCTAACTAGTCGGGATAAAAACTTCTTTAATGAAACCGGTTGCCAGCAGTCGGCCGATTACTTTCCTAATAACATCCTTTCGGTCTAGCGAGAATCATCTAAGCCGTTGCCTTACAAGCCTGGCGTTTTCGCGGATGTGAAGTTTGTGCTCAGCCTTTTACTTTGGAACACCTAGCATGTCAGAAGGTTTCCATGCAAATATATCTTTATTATTTCTAAGAAAAAGGATAAGTGTGCTTTCCTATTTGTCGCCTAAATTGACCCAATATTGGTGGTCTTGGATACATCATTATCATCTAGGCTAATCTTCTTGGACTCCATGGCGTCTGCCTGTACCGCGGTCTTCAGTGCCTTCTTGGGGACCAGGTCGAGCATGGCCTCCTCAGCTATTGCGATCACTTCCTTCAACTCGGCCAGCTCTGATGCTGCCGCTAACTTCTCGGCCAACTCGCAGCTATCGTTGTCGTAGTCGTATGATGTCCGCCCATCCGAGTGAAGTGAGATGACTCCGGTCGGTCCTGGCAGCTTCATCATCATATAAGGGTAATGAGGTACTGCCATGAATTTGGCAATGGCTGGCCGCCCTATGATGGCGTGATAAGTAGAGTCAAGGTCGGCGACCTTGAAGGTGATATGCTCCGTCCTGTAGTTCTCCCGGATGTCGAATGTCACAGGCAGGGTGATTTACCCGAGAGGAACTGTTTGCATGCCCGGAATCATGCCGTGGAACGGCGACCAGCTTGGCTTGAGGTCGGTCAAAGGTATACCGAGCTCCTTGAAGGTCTTCATGAAGAGGATGTCTAGGCTGCTACCGCCATCTATCAGTACCCGATTTAGCCGAACTCGGTTAACAGTCGGCGTTAGTACTAGGGAGTATCGCCCGGGCCTGGGGATGTGATCCGGGTTGTCCGACCGATCAAAGGTAATTGGGACCTCTGACCATCATAGATACTGAGGTACTACAGGTGAGACCGAGTGGACCTCTCTATAGAGAATCTTCTGTTGGCACTTGGAGTCCGCTATGGACGGGCCTTAGATGTAATTGACCTCGTGTTCGGGGTCTTGGAAGTCCTCCTTATCCTTGTCTTGGTTATCCTTGTCCGAGTCTTTCTTAGCGCCCTTGGGGACCCAGCAGTGCTCTTTGCAGACCTTCAGGGCATGATGGGCAAAGTTCTTCAACTTGAAGCATTCCCTGGCCTTGTGAGCGCCTTCATGAAGCAGACAGGGGCCATCAAGCATTTTGTCGAAGTCATCCTGAGTGATTGGTTTCCTCCTGGACAAGCGCTCGGTGTTGGCCACTGTTCGGTCTTGCTTGCGCTTCCTATCACCGTCTTTGCTGTAATCGGACAGACTCGACTGGTTCCTTGGGGTCGTCTTCTTGTACTGGCAAACATGGAATAAGGCCGAATTGCCGGCAGCATATTTGTCGGCCATGGTGAACAGTTCTTTGGCTGTTAGCCCGCCGGCAGCATCCAACCTCCCAATCTTTTTTATCAGATCATCATCAAGGAGCCCTCCTTGGAAAGCGGCAACAACTTGAGCATCCGAGATGTTGGGGATGGTATTTTTCACTCGACAAAAGCGTTGGATATATTCTCGAAGGGGCTCCCGATCGCGCTGCTTGATTCGGCCGAGTTCCAAGTGATTCCCTGGCCTGTCAAAGGTTGCCTGAAAGTTGGCAATGAACTGCCGACCAAGATCTGCCCAGGAACTGATGGAATTGTCGGGTAGGTTAGTGAGCCAGGTTCTTGCAGCTAGGGCTAGGCAGACATGCAGGTAGTTGGCCATGACAAAACTATCACCGCCGAGAGCCCGTATGGCTGTCGAATAGACGTGAAGCCAGTCACGCGGATCCATCTTGTCCTCATACCTCTCAATGCCGACTGGCTTGAAACCAACCGGCCAGCTTACGGTTTGAAGCTCCCGAGTTAAGGCTCGAATGCCAGCCTCCTCATCATAATCGTCGGTGACCGGGGTTCGTTCTTGCTCGTGGCCAGTATCTCGGCGAGACCTATCATCGCGGCGGCCCTCGTCCCGTTGATCATGGTAATGATCGTCTCGATGTGGCGGCCGCCTGTCGTCGCGTGCATAGTCAACATCTGCGCGTCGGCGCCGTTCATCTTCATATGCTCGGCGGGCCGCGCCGTCGCGCTCTTGGTATCTGATGTCCAGTCGGACCCGCGCATCACGTTGTGGTATGCCGTTGCGCAGGTTGGCGCTCGGATGCCAATCATGGAACTCTGTGATGGGCCTACGCCTAGGGGCAGTAGGAGGGGTTGCCTCCCGATTGGAGCGCTGTCGATCTCTTCTCTCTTCCCTGGGTACCGAACTAGCGGCCCCAGAGACCGACCTACTCGGCGCTGATTATGCCGTATTCAACTCCAGCACCGCCGCGGCCCTGATGTGCGCTTTCAGTTGGTTGACCTGAGGTGTCAACGCTGGGGAGACTTGGAGCAAAGGCTCTATTGTTTTCAGAAGGGCTGTTGTGGCCGTGATATTATGCTCTGGGGTTTTAAAGACATCCTCACCATCAAGTTTTAATGTGCAGTCGCCCATGTCTAGGATTCTGACGATGCCGGGCCTCTGCTGGGCATCTGGTCTACGGAGTGGGGGAGTGACGGTATCTGGGTCACCGTCTTCGAGGTCTGTTTCATGTCCGTCTGTGTGTGGCGCGGTACCACGTGCGGCTGCCGCCGCCGATGTTTCTCCGTCAGCTTCTCCCTAGGTAGTGGGTGCCACCATGAATACCTCGTGAAAGTCCGAGGAACAACTCTCTGAATCACTCGGCTCTTCAATCCAGTCCAGGAGTGACTCGCTTCTGAGGCCGATCGTTGCAATGAACCTTGGTTCGTCGAAAAATTTGGGATCTTCGTCCGACTGATCCGTGTGATGAGCCAGGAGATCGACTGTAGTGTAGTCCGAGTTGACCAAGGTTGTCGATCGGGATATAGCGAGCAACGTTGAGTTGTCGCCCGAGAGGATTTCCACCTAGTAACCTGTCATCGCGTCCACGAAGCTGAGCGGGAATCGGCTGGCCAGATTGATCTGATTGGCCATGGCGGTGGCCAAGCGGGCCGCGCGTTCTTGCTTGACAAGGTTCCCATGCTGATCAGCGATGAGGTTGACAGTACCAAAGTAGATCTTGTCTCCCGAGCGGAACTTGATGTTGATGAAAGCCATCAATTTCGACGAAGCTACACTCAACGTAGCCCCTTCCTGGCGCGCCAACTGTCGAGGGATATTCTTGATAGTAGATTCAGGTGTGCGTATGAGTAGGAAAGATTGATGGACACAGGGTTTATACAGGTTCGGGCCTCCTAAAGGATAACAACCCTATATCCTGCTTGGTTCTATTGTATTGCTAGGGTTCGCACTGGAATTAGGGTTCCAATACGAGTCTGCCCTTTGACGAAGGCCCCCTGCCCTCCTTATATATCCAAAGGGCAGGGGTTTACATGGTAACATCCGAGTCAGTTACAATAGATCCTTCTAGCTTAAACATCTATTAACCTAACTTGCGACTTACTCAAACAAGTATCTACATAAATATCTACTTGGCCGAATACATTAGAACCGAACCCCTAGCCCACTCGGCCATATAACCGAGTGGTTAGGTATCCAAGGTACGTATATCCCACAGATGTCCTCATCATACTCCCCCTCTTGAAGTGGAGTCATCCTCGACTTAAGCTCATCCTCTTCTCCCAAGTATTGTTTCAAATCTAAAATATTAAAAGTAGAACTAACCCCGAACTCGGGAGGCAACTCAAGTTTGTATGCATTATCATTAATCTTCTCAATCATTTTGAAAGGATCATCAGCTCTAGTCATTAATTTAGACTTTCTCAAATCTGGAAATCTATCCTTTCTCAAGTGTAACCATACTAAATCTCCTACATCAAGTTTTACTTCTTTTCTACCTTTACTACTAGAAATTTTATACTTGTCATTCATCTTTTCAATGCTAAGTCTACTGGTCTCATGTATTTGTAAAATAAATTCAGCACGCTCCTTAGCATCAACATGAACTCTCTCATGAATAGGTAGAGGAAGTATATCAAGTGGAGTACGGGGATCAAAACCATACGCTACCTTGAAGGGACTTTCCTTGGTAGTAGAATGTGTGGCCTAATTATATGCAAACTCTACATGAGGCAAACATTCTTTCCATTGCTTCAATTTTTTCTTCAAGATAGCTCTCAACATAGTACCCGAAGTGCGGTTCACCACCTCAGTTTGTCCATCAGTTTGTGGGTGATAAGTTGTAGAAAACAGCAACTTTGTACCCAACTTATTTCAAAGCGTGTGCCAAAAGTGACTCAAGAATTTTGCATCACGATCTGAAAAAATAGTAGAAGGCATACCATGCGAATGTACAATTTCTTTGAAAAAGAGGCCAGAAATATAACTAGCATCATCAGTCTTATGACATGATATAAAGTGTGCCATCTTAGAAAATCTATCCACAACAACAAAAATACTATCACTCCCCCTTTTAGTTCTAGGCAGTCCTAAAACAAAGTCCATAGAAATATCCGCCCAAGAAATAGAAGGAACAGGAAGTGGCATGTATAAACCATGTGGATTCAAGCGAGACTTAGCTTTTTGACATTTAGTGCAGCGAGCAACAAAGCGCTCAACATCTTTCCTCATCCTTGACCAAAAGAAGTGTGTGGCCAAAATATCCTCTGTCCTCTTGGCACTAAAATGACCCATCAATCCACCTCCATGCGCCACCTGTAATAACAAAAGACGAACAGAACCAACTGGAATGCATAGGCAGTTGGCTCTAAACAAGAATCCATCAGTCAACACAAATTTGTTCCATGCACGACCTTCTTTATAATGCAGCAATACATCCTTAAAATCAACATCAGCAGCATATTGTTCTTTAATTGCCTCAAGTCCAAAAATTCTACAATCAAGTTGAGACAATAAAGTATAGTGCCTAGATAAAGCATCAGTGATCACATGTAGTGCGTCCCGTCGAAGCGACTGAGGAAGCACTACTAGCTGGTACCTGCATAGAATTTTTACCTGAGTGGGTTGATCTTGGTGTTGCAAAAACAACAATGGCGCCCTTGACAGCTATTGGTTGGGGTGGCCGGAAAGATGGCTTAGGCAGCCCCGAAGTCCCCGTCGGTCGAGGTGGATATGTGGTACGACTGCTGGATTTGTTGTGCACCTCAAAAGCCTGGAAAAGTCCCTGTGATTCTTTCTCTACAAGCATAGCATACTGAAAACACTGGTTGAGGGTATAAAATTCATTATAATCAAGTAGCGAAATCCTTAAACTCACTAGTGGCTTGTCTAACTCTATATTGTTCAGGAACAAGGTGGGCATTAAATTTTTGCTCTACAGTCATCTCCCAATCAAGATAAGCATCACCATCATATTGACCCAAAAATAAAGGAATGGAAAACTTAATTTTAGCATACGAATCATCAGGAGCACGACCATGATTCTTACCTTGTGGCCGACGGTTGTGGTTGTGGACACCACCCATACCTTGAGTGTTACGGTTCAAACGATGACGTAATCTTGTTGTCCTTGTAGCAGCCCTATCCACGGTGCCATCAACAGCATACACTGTGTCTTCATCCAGGTCATCTTCTTCATTGTTGTTGGGAAGGGTGTCATTGGTCTTGTGAGAAGTCTCCAACTCGACAACCTGATCAGTGAGCTTGAAGACCCGCTTCTCCAACCGCTCAATGCTTTCTCCAATGTGAAGCTTGCTGACCGCATCAGTAACGGCTCTGGTGATCGTCTCTGCCAAATCACTCTGAGCAGCCTGCAAAGCCTTCTGGAGCTGCTCTTGGCTCATGCACTCAGCAAATTTTGAGGGTGAAGACACCTCTCCATCGTCACTTCCTGCCATCAGAAACACTAAAACAGAAAACAAACAGTGAAGGTTATCCCTACAAAACAGCTAAGTAGTGGTGCCTCTCAACACAGCAAAAGGAAACTCCTTACAAAGCTCTTACAAAGTTCTGAAAAGCAAATCAAAGGATACCATGGAGGTGTGTTCCACGATTGCAAGGGTCACAAAATAACCTAAGTGTTGTCCAGAAGAAATATGTAGAGCTAGGAAGGCCAAATATATATATGTGAGTGGCACAAAAATCAAAAACAGATAGTAAAGCTGAATAAGTGCCCAAGTAACTTGTAGGAGCATAAGCTTTGCATTCATTGCATCTACATATTGTTTTTCCTCTGTTGCATAATTGTGTATTGATTTTGTGTGTTTTGCTTGTGTCGGTATTTCGTTATGTAAAGGCGAACATACACAAGGACCACCCTACGAGGACTTTCAAGAGCAGGAATTTGAAGGGTTAGAGCAGCCTTCTGCGCAACACGAATGCAAGTGTCCTTGATGCATATTGCACCTATTGAAATGTTACTATAGAATTGCATGCTTGTGTCAATTTATTGGGAACCTATTGTTAGGGTTGTCCTAGTATTGTCTTTACCGTATTCCTTGTCGCCTTGAACCAATGGGTGAATTGTGGGTAGATAATGCTTAGATGGCTTATAGGATGTGGGTTAATATTAATTTTGATTAATGAACAATGTCACGTGGGAAATGTTTGGTAAATTTTTAGTAACATGGCTTAGGGATCTATGCAAGCCAGGTGGAAAGGATGTGGTGCCGTGGGCACATGGTTGGTGGTGGTAGGCTTGTTGTAGATCCTAGGAACTGGTTCTTGGAGCGACAACCCAAGAAAACAGTGTCATCACAAGACCGACATGGGTAAGGCTTGGCCTAGTAATTAGGTGTTCTCCCAGTGTCGGTGCAGCATTTGGTGGAGCGAGGAATGGAAGTCAAGAGGACTATCCTTGTATCTGAAAGGCTCAAGAGGGGGCTCCTGGGGTGATGAGCTGCTTGATGAAGGGCTATCACTTATGGATGGGAGTGGAACCTTAGTGGCTAGCATGTACTGGGAGACCCTTTGGAAAAGCCTCGTAGTGAAACCTTGCCACACACCAAAGGAAGTGTGTAATGTGGGTCGCATCCACGGGCACCAAGGAAATCATGACTTGTGGGTAAAGTGGTACAAACTCTGCAGAGTATCAAACTATCATGATAGCCGTGCTCACAGTCAAGAGCGACCTGGAATCCTCACAAGATTAGTTGGAAATGGGTTGGTATGGTTGGAAAGGTGAAATGGATTGAAACTTGGTTAGTATAGTACCTTATGGGATAATGGTTGGGATGACCCCATGTAGTAAATAAGATGCTTAGGTTAATTAAAAGCTCATGCAACCCACTCTATAAAGCCTTTTCTTGACTATAGCCCCATTTCATCTCTTCCCCCACTTGCTGAGTACGACACGTACTCACCCTTGCTATACCACGTTGATATTCAGCCCTAGGTGAAGATTGGAGCCAATACAAAGATGAAGGAAGCGAGTACTAGGTGATGATCCACTAGTCGATGCCTGTGGAGATTGGGATGTCTACGCTAGTTTATTTCCGCTGCATTGAATGTACATTTCTTTTAGACCCACGGGTCCTTTTGTATAAAAGATACGATGTAATAATTAAAGGATACGGATGATTATTTTGTTTACCATTGATGATGTATTGTATGTGTGTGTAACTTGATCCTGGGCACACGTACGGCTGCACCCGTTTTGCTTCTTAAAATGGGTGTTACATTCTTGCCTGTAAATCAAGAACACAAGCAAGAACAAAAAAGAATGCAACCAAATTTGCAAGTATATGATGAATCTCACAAGTTGGGGTCTCACAAACCGATCAAACAGCAAAACTGTTCTTAACAGAAAAATCTAAGCAAAACCCGAACCCTAATGATGTGGTGGTGACTGTATATAAAGACCCTAGGGTCGTGAAAGACCCTCTGGATGTGCCCCTAATTGGGCTCAACTAGATACAAAGCCCAACGGCCAAAAACAGGCGACGCAGCACCGAAACAGATTCTGGACCCTCTCTTGTTTTGATGATTCCTGATTACTCCGGATGAATTTTGACATGAAACTAGACGCATTGGAAAGGTCTTCTTCTTATCTTTTCGTGCATATGTAGAACGTACAAATCCGAGTCTGTATGTGTCCTGGGCATCCGTTTTAGTGTAGATAGGTCCTGGGCCCCAAAACAGACTCGAAGTCGGTTTTGGTTGGGCCTCCACCTTGGCTTCCACGTCCTTGCTGGTCCTCCACGTCTCTAAGTCCTTCTACCATCATCTTATGGTCCTCTCCATGGTTCCTAATTATAATATAATCATTAGGTAGCAAACCATTCTCAAAAGTAACATATGATGAAGAACATACGAACGAGCTCACCTCTAAATTTAGTCATCGTGCACGACCTCTGGTCATTGGACCTTGCAAGTATAGAATTGGAGGAGTGTTGCACATATCCTTAGAAGTGATGTTGTCGAGGGATATTCTCGATAGTAGATTTAGGTGTGCGTATGAATAGGAAAGATCTTGTCAATCTGAACCTAAATTCCATCCTGCATATCGCCATTTTTATTCACTTTTGTGAAGTGTTTCTAGGCATCCCATCCTATTTTGACACCTTCAAAGAACTGTTTGTGTTGAAATCAAACAACAGTTATGTCATAGGAGGTGCTGGATTCCAATTAAGGAACAAATCCAAGTACATTGATGTGCCACTTCCATAAACCAATAAAGGGTGGCACGTAGACTGGTTCTACCATGGCAACCATGCTCCCTCTTTGTCAGAAACTACAGCTGAAGCCCCCAAGCCACGACCCGAGTGGTCCGCAAAGGCTCATCCAAACAAGAAGTCGCAGGTTGATGAAATACTAAAGCATGTTGCCTATCTCAAGTCTAAAGGATATACCGGTGTACACATTGCCGCGAGCTTCATATATAGCTGTGTGCAGCCCATCGAAAAACACCATGTTCCAGGATGGAGATTCCAATTAGGTTCAGACCCCACAATGGAAGTGCCATAAGTATTGTCAAACAGGGAGCTCACATTGCGGCTGGAGAACATATTTTCTTCACTTCTTGGTTGGACTCTAGAGAGTGCAAAAACTGGACATCATGCCCAAACTGAAAGGAGTTTGGTAAGTTGTCCACTTAGCTGCTTAAAAAATCAATACTGCTTTCCGTATTTTAAGTAACAAATAATTAGTCACATATATCGTAGAACCTTGACATATATGTGTCAAATCCACCACTGCCGCCGACGCCTCAAAAGAAATCTCCCACTCAGCCATCATCATCCAAATGTCGCAAGGCACATATTGAAGACTCGGATGAAGAAGAATCACTAGCTGACAGAATAGCCAGACTGCAAGGAGAAGTAAAGAAGAAGACTGCTGATAAGACCTCCACCACTCGGCAGTCAATGAATACTAGCAAAAAAGAGGAGGATCGTCCGAGTGAAACAAGCAAGATAAACCCTGGGAAAGAAGCACCAGACACAAGAGACATCCCAAGGAAAACTAGCCCCCCGCTGAAGGTGTCGGGCTTAAAATTTAAGCAATGCACAAGGTAAACAAAATGATTTAATTTGATGCACAGCTGTCCAGTGAACAATAGTGTAATCTTCATTGTCTTGATATGTCCACCGGGGGAACATCGCATGAAGACGTCTATGCACACAATTCAGCTCCTAAGAAAGATCAGGATGCGCCATTTGTCAGGACATCCAGAGATGATGTCCTAGGTCATTCGGCCGAGAAGCCGAGTGATTTAGAGAATGCACCCGAATCCACTCGGCCAAAAGCTAGACAAGCCGAGTCAACTGACGACCCAGATATCAAAATGCCTGAGACGACAGCGACTGCTAACACTCCTGCCCCCACCGAACTCGAAGAGCCATCGTTGATATTTGAAACGATGCCGGAACCAACATATGACTATCCGATTGGTACGGAGGAAGATGTTGCACCCACTCCAATTTATCAAGTGGTGAAAGAAGGTATCTCGGAACAACCTGCACCGACAAGATTAATATACCACAGTGGCCCCTTTGCCATTGCTGGATTTGATGAGTCGGCAGAACAGGCGGAGTTAAAGAACTTTGAGGATTATACTAAAAAGGCCTATCATTCCTTCCAGGTAATCTTTGCTTCTTGAAAAATAATCCCAACAATAGTCATGAGACTTAATTGCATAACTCCACCTATATAACTTGTCCTCTTTACAGGTTCTAAAAACTCAAATGGCCAACAAAAGTAAGCTTCTGCAACTTGCTGAAAGGCATTGTGCAAGAGCCGTGGACATAGAAGAGCAGCTGGCTAAAGAAAGACTGGAAGTCGGGCGCTTGTCAGTTGATTTAAAGGCCCGTTCATCCCAAGTTGATGAACTCCAGTTCAAGTTGCAAGGTACAAAAAACACAAACACAATTCTTCACATACTATCTCAAGAACATAGATATCTGACCTCGTCCATACAGAGGTGTCGCGGGTACTGGAATTGAAGCAGAAACAAGATACCCATGCGGCCGCTCAAATTGCAAGCCTTTATACCAAATTTCATTGTACTGGATAATTGTGATTGTTGTACTCCTGTAGGATCAAAGAGGTCTTATGAGCTTTTGTAGAAGAAATTTATAGAGAGTGATGAAAACCTTCGATAGTCTCTTGCAGCTCTCCAGAAGGATGCAGAGGATGTCGCCCAATACATACTCCCCGAAGAAAAACCGCCCAGGTGACGGGATCTAATGACAAGGCTGCAAGAAGCACCCGGCCGAGTGAATGAACACGCTCGACATGTTGCAGAACCGGCCGGAGCACAAGTCCTGGCGATAGCGAAGTCTCACATCCCTGGCATAGATTTAGATGTAGTGGCAGAGGGTTTTCACGAAGATTTCTTCGATGATCAATGTGAAACCCTTGTGGCTGAAGCGTAAAAGACAGCACATATTCTAGCTGACCAAATAGAGCTAGATCCCTTACATAAAGTGTAAGGTGTTGGAAAGTCGAAAATATTGTGCTATGTTTCTGTTACTGTAATGTATATGATGTTCAATAGGCCGCTAAGGTCTAGATTCATTACCAGGATTGTAACAAATTCTTGGGTCATGCTACTTCGTATATGTATTGTATGAACTCGTGTTAAACACTCACAACCAATACACAACTCACGTCAGCCCTCTAAGCAATGCTCCCATTAACCGATACGAACCATGGAGACTAAGAACTCACTCGGTCAAGCATATGCGAATTGGAAGAATTGCCTTGGTCCCCAACAGACGGTAAAGACCCTGGGGACTAAGTAACCCGCTTGGTTGATATGCACGAGTCGAGGTGGTACCAAGTATCAGAATTTGAGTCATGACTGAAACAATAACAACAATTATGCACAAAAATCATAAATTGCCAAACCAGATATCATGACCATAATGTATATAAGTTTAATAATAGAATAAAAAGTAGTTACAAAATACTACAAATACTAAGCATAAAAACGATGTAGCTGTGATATGTTCCAGGAACATTGCAAGTCCGACCCGTCCTCACGCATCAGTAGATATGCACCTGGCCGGGTGATTTCCTTTACGATAAAGGGTCCCTCCCATGGGGCCGATAGCTTGTGCTTACCAACCATGGACTGGACTTGCTTCAAGACCAGGTCGCCAACCGAAAAGCCTCGTGTTCAAACGTTTTTGTTGTGATAACGTCGCAAGATTTGCTGGTATTTTACCGACTGCAGTAACATGGCATCATGCTGCTCCTCTAACAATAACAAGTCATCACATCTATGGTCATCCGAAGTTTTTTCATCATATGATGCCACTCGGGGGGAGGCGAACAGAATCTCGGTTGGTAACATGGCTTCCGAGCCATAAACCAAAGAGAAAGGAGAGTGCCCGGTGGCACGGCTTACATTAGTTCGAAGTCCCTACAATACAGATGGCAGTTCTCGAACCCAAAATCGAGCGTATTTTTCCAACCGGCCAAATATACGGGGCTTAATTCCAGAAGGTAGAAGGCCATTTGCCCGTTCAACCTGGCCGTTGCTCTGTGGATGGGCAGCCGATGCGTAGCCGATCTTAAAGCCCACTCGGCCCACAAACTCTTTGAACTCCTGTACTATGAACTGAGTACCATTGTCGGTGATGATCTTTTTTGGGGCGCCAAACTGAGTGACTATTTCAGTCATAAATTCAATAGCCTACTTTGCCGAAGTCTTGCCGACTGGCTTAGCTTCGATCCATTTAAAGAACTTATCCATTGCCACAAAAAGATGAGTAAAACCCCCTTGAGCCTTCATGAAAGGTCCGACAATATCAAAACCCCATACTGAAAATGACCAAGTTATTGGGATATTTTGGAGCTCTGTGGCAGGTATATGCATCTGGCGGGCAAAGAACTGGCAACCCTCACACTTTCGGACAATTTCCTTGGCATCGGCACCAGCGGTTGGCCAATAGAACCCTTGCCTCATTGCTTTGGCCGCAATTGTGGATGGGCCTGTGTGATTCCCACAAATGCCAGCGTGGACGTCCCTTAACATGGCTCTACCTTCATCTTGAGATAAGTCTTTCATCAATATCACGTGTGGGCTTTGCCTGTTCAGATGATGATCAACTATACAATATGATCGAGACTTGCGAATAATTTAGAGGGATTCGTCTTTGTCAGCCGGTAATGTGCCATGTTCCAAATACTCAATGAAGGATGTGCGCCAATCCACCTCGAGCACGGCTACCTGTGGTGCTGCCCCAGCCTTTAGTGCCGACTGCTCCATAGTTTGCTGGATTAGTACAGATGGCTTATGCAGATCATCGAGGAATACTCCGTCAGGTATTGTAGACCTACTAGACCCAAGTTTGGCCAGTTCGTCCGTCTCTTCATTATACTTGTGTAGGCCAGTTCATCTGTCTCTTCATTATACTTGTGCAGGACGTGTTTATACTTGATGCCATCAAGCTTATCTTCTAGCTTCCGAACTTCGATGCAGTAGGCTCTCATGCTCTAGTGGGAACAACACCACTCCTTTGTTACCTGATTAATTACTAACGCCGAGTCACCGGAAATGCTTAATCGCTGGATGCCGAGTGAAATAGCTGACCTAAGGCCATGCAATAGAGCCTCGTACTCCGTGGCATTGTTAGATGCACGAAAGTGCATTCGGAGGACGTATCGCAGCTTGGCTCCTTTAGGAGATGTTAATATAATGCCTGCCCCGGCACCTTCTAGTTGTAAGGAACCTTCAAACGTCATTTTCCAGTAGCCCAATTCATGCGGGCTGGGCGGTAACTCGCATTATGTCCACTCGACAACGAAGTCCGACAAAGATTGACCTTTGATCGAGTCACGGGATTTGAAGGTGATATCATATGATCCGAGCTCGATGGCCTATTTGGCGATTTTCCCAGTAGCCTCTCTATTGTGAAGCAATTCGCCGAGGCCGAACGACGTGTGAACTTCGATTGGATGATCCTCAAAGTAATGCTTCAACTTCCGAGATGTCATCAGTAATGCATAAATTAGTTTCTAAAGCTGAAAATACCATACCTTGGAATCTGATAAGACCTCACTGACGAAGTAAACCGGTCGTTGCACCTTTTGAGCCTTGCCATCTTCTGCCCGTTCCACCGCCAGCATGGTACTGACAACGTGTATGGTTGTAGAGATGTACAGCTGCAATGGTTCCTTCGGTTCAGGAGGAGTTAGCACCAAAGGACCAGTAATATACGCTTTGAAATCATCCAAGGCTTTCTGCGCGTCGTCATTCCAAGTGAATGATTCTTGCTTCTTGAGTAGCCGAAAGAAGGGTAACCCTTGAACGCCGAGTCGTGATACAAATCGACTGAGCGCCGCCATACAGCCAGTGAGCTTTTGAATGTCTTTTTGCGAGTGTGGAAGTCCCATTCGTAATATGGCCAGCATTTTTCAGGCCGAATGGCATTGTTGTATAACAAAAAGCTCCGAACAGCATGATGAACGAGGTTTTAAGCTGGTCAGATTGGTTTAAGGGGATCTGATGGTACCCTGAATAGGCATCTAAGAAGCACAGCAATGCGCATCAAGCCGTCGAATCGACCACTTGATCAATACGTGGGAGAGTGAATGGATCTTTCGGGCAGGCTTGGTTAAGGCCGGTATAATCCACGCACATGCGCCACTCCTTATTTTTCTTCTATACCAGAACTGGGTTGGCTAACTAGTCGGGATAAAAACTTCTTTAATGAAACCGGTTGCCAGCAGTCGGCCGATTTCTTTCCTAATAACATCCTTTCGGTCTTGCGAGAATCATCTAAGCCGTTGCCTTACAGGCCTGGCGCTTTCACGGACGTGAAGTTTGTGCTCGGCCTTTTCCTTTAGAAGACCTAGCATGTCAGAAGGTTTCCATGCAAATATATCTTTATTATTTCTAAGAAAAAGGATGAGTGCGCTTTCCTATTTGTTGCCTAAATTGACCCAATATTGGTGGTCTTGGATACATCATTATCATCTAGGCTAATCTTCTTGGATTCCATGGCATCCGCCTGTACCGCGGTCTTTAGTGCCTTCTTGGGGACCGGGTCGAGCATGGCCTCCTCGGCTGTTGCGATCGCTTCCTTCAACTCAGCCAGCTCTGATGCCACCGCTAACTTCTCGGTCAACTCGCAGTTGCCATTGTCGCAGTTGTACGGTGTCCGCCCATCCGAGTGAAGTGAGATGACTCCGGTCGGTCCTGGCAGCTTCATCATCATATAAGGGTAATGAGGTACTACCATGAATTTGGCAGTGACTCGCTTCTGAGGCCGATCGTTGCAACGAACCTTGGTTCGTCGAAAAATTTGGGATCTTCGTCCGACTGATCCGTGTGATGAGCCAGGAGATCGACTATAGTGTAGTCCGAGTTGACCAAGGTTGTCGATCGGGATATAACGAGCAACGTTGAGTTGTCGCCCGAGAGGGTTTCCACCTGGTAACCTGTCGTCGCGTCCACGAAGCTGAGCGGGAATCGGCTGGCCAGATTGCTCTGATTGGCCGCAGCGGTGGCCGAGCGGGCCGCGCGTTCTTGCTTGACAAGGTTCCCATGCTGATCAGCGATGAGGTTGACAGTACCAAAGCAGATCTTGTCTCCCGAGCGGAACTTGATGTCGATGAAAGCCATCAATTTCAACGAAGCTACACTCAACGTAGCCCCTTACTGGCGCGCCAACTGTCGAGGGATATTCTCGATAGTAGATTCAGGTGTGCGTATGAGTAGGAAAGATTGATGGACACAGGACACATGGTTTATACAGGTTCGGGCCTCCCAAAGGATAACAACTCTACGTCATGTTTGGTGTTATTGTATTGCTAGGGTTTGCACTGGAATTAGGGTTCTAATATGAGTCTGCCCTTTGGCGAAGGCCCCCTGCCCTCCTTATATATCCGAAGGGCAGGGGTTTACATGGTAACATCCGAGTCGGTTACAATAGATCCTTCTAGCTTAAATATCTATTAATCTAACTTGCGGCTTACTCAAATAAATATCTACATAAATATCTACTTGGCCGAATACATTAGAACCGAACCCCTGGCCCACTCGGCCATATAACCAAGTGGTTAGGTATCCTAGGTACGTATATCCCACAGATGTCCTCATCATACTCCCCCTCTTGAAGTGGAGTCGTCCTCGACTTAAGCTCATCCTCTTCTGTTTCAAATCTAAAATATTAGAAGTAGGACTAACCCCGAACTCGGGAGGTAACTCAAGTTTGTATGCATTATCATTAATCTTCTCAATTATTTTGGAAGGACCATCAGCTCTAGGCATTAATTTAGACTTTCTCAAATCTGGAAATCTATCCTTTCTCAAGTGTAACCATACTAAATCTCCTACATTAAGTTTTACTTCTTTTCTACCTTTACTACCAGCAATTTTATACTTGTCATTCATCTTTTCAATGCTAAGTCTAGCGGTCTCATGCATTTGTAAAATAAATTCAGCACGCTCCTTAGCATCAACATGAACTCTCTCATGAATAGGTAGAGGAAGTATATCAAGTGGAGTACAGGGATCAAAACCATACGCTACCTTGAAGAGACTTTCCTTGGTAGTAGAATGTGTTGCCCGATTATATGCAAACTCTACATGAGGTAAACATTCTTCCCATTGCTTCAATTTTTTCTTCAAGATAGCTCTCAACATAGTACCCGAAGTGCGGTTCACCACCTCAGTTTGTCCATCAGTTTGTGGGCGACAAGTTGTAGAAAACAGCAACTTTGTACCCAACTTATTCCAAAGCGTGTGCCAAAAGTGACTCAAGAATTTTGCATCACGATCTGAAACAATAGTAGAAGGCATACCATGCGAACGTACAATTTCTTTGAAAAAGAGGTCAGCAATATAACTAGCATCGTCAGTCTTATGACATGATATAAAGTGTGCCATCTTAGAAAATCTATCCATAATAACAAAAATACTATCACTCCCCCTCTTAGTTCTAGGCAGTCCTAAAACAAAGTCCATAGAAATATCCGCCCAAGGAATAGAAGGAACAGGAAGTGGCATGTATAAACCATGTGGATTCAAGCGAGACTTAGCTTTTTGACATTTAGTGCAGCGAGCAACAAAGCGCTCAACATCTTTCCTCATCCTTGACCAAAAGAAGTGTGTGGCCAAAATATCCTCTGTCTTCTTGGCACCAAAATGACCCATCAATCCACCTCCATGCGCCACCTGTAACAACAAAAGACGAACAGAACCAACTGGAATGCATAGGCGGTTAGCTCTAAACAAGAATCCATCAGTCAACACAAATTTGTTCCATGCATGACCTTCTTTACAATGCAGCAATACATCCTTAAAATCAACATCAGCAGCATATTGTTCTTTAATTGCCTCAAGTCCAAAAATTCTACAATCAAGTTGAGACAATAAAGTATAGCGCCTAGATTAAGCATCAGTGATCACATTATCCTTCCCTTTCTTATGTTTAATAATGTAAGGAAAAGAATCAATAAACTCAATCCATTTAGCATGTCTACGGTTCAAATTACATTGAGAATGAATATATTTTAGTGATTCATGATCAGAATGAATAACAAATTCTTTGGGCAACAAATAATGATGCCAAGTCTCTAAAGAACATACAAGTGCATACAATTCCTTATCATACGTCGAGTAATTCAAAACAGGCCCAGTAATTTTCTCACTAAAGTATGCAACAGGTTTACCATCTTGCATCAAAACACCACCAATGCCTATACCACTAGCATCACATTCAAGCTCAAAAGTCTTATCAAAATTAGGTAATTACAGCAATGGTGCATGTGTATGTTTGTCCTTCAAAGCATCAAAAGACTCATGATGTACCTTACTTAATGGAAATCAACACCCTTCTTTGTCAACTCATGCAAAGGTGCAGCAATGGTGCTGAAATCTTTGATAAAGCGACGGTAGAAACCTGCAAGACCAAGAAAACTTCTCATCTGTGTGATAGTTTTTGGTACAGGCCAGCTCTTTATGGCTTTAATTTTTGCCTCATCCACCTCAATTCCCTGTGGAGTCACAACATAGCCAAGAAAAGAGACTCGATCCGTGCAAAAAGTGCACTTCTCAAGGTTACCAAATAAACGTGCATCTTGCAAAGCATCAAAAACAACACACAAATGATTCATATGTTCATGTATGAATTTGCTATAAATCAAGATATCATCAAAGTAAACTACAACAAACTTGCCAATGAAAGCTCTTAAAACCTCATTCATCAAGCGCATAAAAGTACTAGGTGCATTAGTTAAACAGAAAGGTATTACTAACCACTCATATAACCCAAATTTTGTTTTGAAAGCTATTTTGCATTCATCTCCAAGTTTCATTCTAATTTGATGGTAGCCACTACGCAAATCAATTTTAGTGAAAATTATAGCACCACATAACTCATCAAGCATGTCGTCTAGCCTAGGAATAGGATGATGATATCTAATAGTAATGTTGTTAATGGCTCTATAATCTACACACATACACCAAGTACCATCTTTCTTAGGAACCAAAAGTACAGGAACAGCACAAGGACTAAGTGATTGACGAACGTACCCACGATCCAAAAGGTCTTGGACATGTCGTTGTATCTCCTTAGTTTCCTCAGGGTTGGTCCTATAAGCACCACGGTTTGGCAAAGTAGCACCCAAAATCAAATCAATTTGATTCTCAATCCCTCTCAAAGGTGGCAATCCCAAGGGTATCTCAATTGGAAAAACATCCTCATACTCCTACAAAAGGTTAGTGATAGCAGGAGGTAAAGCACTAGAAGCAATATCATTGAGCAAAAATAAAGCTTGTTTGCATATCAAAGCATAGCAAATATCATCATTAGCAGAAATTTCAGCAAGGTCAGATTTTGTTGCAAGACATGAAAGACCTTGTAATTTAATTCCAGCACCCTTAGAACTTGAAGAATCATTAGCATTACTAGGTGTATAATCAGAATTAACAGGTTGCTGAATTTTAGGACCTTTATTTTTCAAATTAGTAGCTCTTTCTAACTCAGCTTGTACAATTTTAATAGGGATCATTGGTAACAAAGTAATTTTAGTTCCTTTATGCACAAAAGTATACTTATTACTTCTACCATGGTGTACAGCATTATTATCAAATTTCCAAGGTCTACCCAAAAAAAGTGAACATGCTTGCATGGGTACGACATCACAATCAATAAAGTCCACATAAGAATCATTGGAAAAAGGAACTCTGCAAGTTTGGTTTACCTTAGCTTTTCTAGAGTCATTTAACCATTGAATGTAATACGGATGTGGATGGGGGCGTGTGGTCAAAGCAAGCTTGTTGACCACATCAGAACTCACAAAGTTCTTGCAGCTCCTTCATCAATGATGACACGTGCTCGGTAGTTCTTGATGACAAAGAAAATCTGGAACAAGTTGTAGCACTGCATCGTCTTGGGCTGCTGAACTTGTGTGCTAAGGACACACTAAACAATAATGTTCATGTATTCCGTGGTGTCTCTGCCTCCAAGGACGAGGTCACCGCTAGTGGCAGCGACATCCTCCTCCTCATCCTCCACATCGGAGGTGCTTATGTAACCATCATCGTCTGTCGCCACATATGCCCGCCTACTTGGGCAATCTTTTCGCACATGACCAAGTCCATGGTAGTGGTGGCACTGAATCCGTGTAGTGCGTCCCGTTGAAGCGACAGAGGAAGCACTACTAGCTGGTACCTGCATAGAATTTTTACCTGAGTGGGTTGATCTTGGTGTTGCAGAAACAACAATGGCGCCCTTGACAGCTGTTGGTGGGGGTGGCTGGAAAGATGGCTTAGGCAGCCCCGAAGTCCCCGTCGGTCGAGGTGGATACGTGGTACGACTGCTGGATTTGTTGTACACCTCAAAAGCCTGGAAAAGTCTCTGTGATTCTTTCTCTACAAGCATAGCATACTGAAAACACTGGTTGAGGGTATAAAATTCTTTATAATCAAGTAGCAAAATCCTTAAACTCACTAGTGGCTTGTCTAACTCTATATTGTTCAGGAACAAGGTGGGCATTAAATTTTTGCTCTACAGTCATCTTCCAATCAAGATAAGCATCACCATCATATTGACCCGAAAATAAAGGAATAGAAAACTTAATTTTAGCATATGGATCATCAGGAGCACGATCATGATTGTTACCTTGTGGCCGACGGTTGTGGTTGTGGACACCACCCATACCTTGAGTGTTACGGTTCAAATGACGACGTAATCTTGCTGTCCTTGTAGCAGCCCTATCCACGGTGCCATCAACAGCATACACTGTGTCTTCATCTAGGTCATCTTCTTCATTATTGTTGGGAAGGGTGTCGTTGGTCTTGTGAGCAGTCTCCAACTCGACAACCTGATCAGTGAGCTTGAAGACCCACTTCTCCAACCGCTCAATGCTTTCTCCAATGTGAAGCTTGCTGACCGCATCAGTAACGGCTCTGGTGATCGTCTCTGCCAAATCACTCTAAGCAGCCTGTAAAGCCTTCTGGAGCTGCTCTTGGCTCACGCACTCAGCAAATTTTGAGGGTGAAGACACCTCTCCATCGTCACTTCCTACCATCAAAAATACTAAAACAGGAAACAAACAGTGAAGGTTATCCCTACAAAACAGCTAAGTAGTGGTGCCTCTCAACACAGTAAAAGGAAACTCCTTACAAAGCTCTTACAAAGTTCTGAAAAGCAAATCAAAGGATACCATGGAGGTGTGTTCCATAATTGCAAGGGTCACAAAATAACCTAAGTGTTGTTCAGAAGAAATATGTAGAGCTAGGAAGGCCAAATATATATATGTGAGTGGCACACAAATCAAAAATAGATAGTAAAGCTGAATAAGTGCCCAAGTAACTTGTCCCTAGTTGTTGATCTAAGTATGTCCTAGAATAGTAGTGATAGCAAAGTAGAAACAAGGAGACAAAGGCACATAGGCGATAACAAGAGGCTAAGTGCAAAACAGCCAAATCCAAAAATTTCAAGGGGCTAGCTGTTTCACTAGTAGAAATTCCAAATTTCTTTTTTTTTATTTTATTTTTTTAATATTTTTCTCCAACTCACCAACAATAGGGGAGAATCCACAAAAAATTTCAGCCCAAACAGAGGTACGATGTGGCCTATAGAAAATCTTGAAGTTGCAGAAAATGTCAGGTTTCATTATCTTCCCGGTTTTTTGAATTTTTTGACAAGGGCACACAGGGTGTAGCCAAGTGTGGGTATGCTCATCTTTGAGCCAAGAATCTCCTGTAAAAATTTCAGCCAAAACGGACACCCGAGCGAAAAGTTATGCCCGTTATGCCGAAGGGGGGGTCGGAGTCGGTTTTCAAGAAACCTGAGACGAAACCCGAGTCAGGTTTGGAATCGGGTAGGATTTTTTTTGGCGGCGTGGATGCAGCAGAAAGTAAAATTTATGGGGATTGGTCCAAGGTGTTTACGGTGGGTTTAGGGTGGGATTAGGGTGGGTATGTCGATTAATCAACCCTAGCACACAAAGCCGATAAAACAAAGGGTGGCGAAGGGGATGACGGCTAAGGTTACAAGGGAAACACTATTGACGATAAAAACACAAACTAAACAAGCGACTAAATAAGAACTAGGGTACAAACTCAACACTACGGACTCTTAAATTGAAATATGCAAAGGCTAAACACGTGGTTATGGGCGGGGGAAAAAATTTTGGGGGCTTTTCTGTGAACAATAGGATGAACATAAAACAAAATTAACTAAGGGTAATGCGAACCTGACGGTGCACCTGAAGCTCTGATTACCACTTGATGTGGACAAGGGTTCCTGATCTTCTTATAGGTTCTAATAATCTTGATTAAGGTGGAGGCGATACACAAATCGATCCGGCTTCCGAACGATACGTTCTGATCCCCGCAATTGCAGCACAACGTCTCCTCTGGTTATCAACCATTCAAGAACGATTGACCTCACCGAGAAGGCTTATCCTTGCCTGCAAATCAAGAACACAAGCAAGAACAAAGAAGAATGCAACCAAATTTGCAAGTATACGACGAATCTCATAAGTTGGGGTCTCATAAATCGATCAAACGTCAAAACTGTTCTTAACAGAATAATCTAAGCAAAACCCGAACCCTAATGATGCGGTGGTGACTGTATATGAATACCCTAGGGTCATGCAAGACCCTCTGGACGCGCCCCTAATTGGGCTCAACTAGATACAAAGCCCAAAGGCCAAAAACAGGCGACACAGCACCGAAATAGATTCTGGATCCTCACTTGTTTCGATGATTCCCGATGACTCCGAATGAATTTTGACATGAAACTAGCAGCATTGGAAAGGTCTTCTTCTTATCTTTCCGTGCATATGTAGAATGTACAAATCCGAGTCAGTATGTGTACTGGGCATCCGTTTTAGTGTAGACAGGTCCTACGCCCCGAAACAGACTCGAAGTCGGTTTTGGTTGGGCCTCCACCTTTGCTTCCACGTCCTTGATGGTCCTCCACGTCTCCAAGTCCTTCTCCCATCATCTTCTGGTCCTCTTCATGGTTCCTAATTACAATATAATCATTAGGTAGCAAACCATTCTCAAAAGTAACATATGATAAAGAACGTAAGAATGAGCTCACCACTAAATTTAGTCATCGTGCACGAGCTCTAGTCATTGGACCTTGCAAGTCCAGAATTAGAGGAGTGTTGCATGTATCCTTAGGAGTGATGTTCTCATCACAATGACCACAAACATTGAGGCTTGATGGAGTCCAAGTAGGGCTGGGCATTCGGATTTACCCGAAGTTTTGGTTCGGTTTTTTCGGTTTTTCAAAACTTTGGTTCTTTAGAATTGATATCTGAACTAACAACTATTTTTTGGGTATCCAAAAAGTTTGGATATCTAAATTTCGGTTCGGTTTTTGGTTATGACCAAACTATCCAAACTTTTGTCAACACACAACATAATTTGTAGAATCAATAAATCATTTTTTAATATGACAAGTAGATTAAATAATATATTATACCTAAACAATGTATAAGTATGTATTCTCACGAAGTAGGTCGAATGAGAGAGAAATTTTTAAACTATCCTATGATGGCCAGCGGCACGCATGCACACAACGCTTTGTTTCACCTGCGATGAGAATTTGACACTACGTACTAATCCACTATGACACTACACACTAATGGTCAATATTTGTATATGATTAGAGGACAAATTCTAACTTATTTGTGTATGTATTTGACTAAATATGTAGACAAATTTCGGTTCTTTGGGTAGTTTGGGTACCCGTCTATTAGATCCAAAGTTAATGAAAAAACTTTGGGTAGTTGAATGTCCTACCCAATCCACTATCTGATACCCGAAATTTCGGTTCTTTCGATCCCGGTTTTGGTTTTTTTTATTTTGGTCTTTGGATCTCGGTCTTTATGCCCAGACCTAAGTCCAAGGGTTGATGGAGATGGAACAAGGCTAAGGACAAGCTAGGAGCATGTGTTTGGAACACTTGTCTAGTTGTTAAGGCTTATGTCCATAGTAAAAATCGGACTATCAAGGGGATCTAGATTATATCTCTTAGGTCACACAAGTTGGTGATGTGCATGGATGCTCAGTGAAATCAGAGACACTAGGTGATAGTAGAGAAGCCAAGGAGCTGTTAGAAGAAGTCGAGAAGCAAAGTCAAGTGAGGATGAGGAGTTTTAGCTTCTGGAGATAGTGACCGGATAGAGTGGTCTGGAGAGACCAAACTGTACGGTCATCAGAGAATCAGAGATCAAAAGTTGCGAGGAATCTGTTGCACGAAGGCCCATAGAGACCGAATAGTTCAGTCTGTATGGATGGGAGAAAACAGAGAGGATGCAATTATGGACGCTCTCTAGAATGAGCAGGGAGCAGGGAGACCAGATGGTTTGGTCTACAGATCAAACAATCCGATTTGTGCAGAATCAACGAGGAACAGAGGTGCAACAACTCTAGAGGAGCCGTCTAGGAGTGACCAGATGGTCTGATCTGGCAGAGACCCAACTATACGGTCTGTATGTCCGGAAAGCTGGTTTCATGGAGCAATGACCAATTTGAGATTGGAAGCCTATATAATGTCATTGACGGGGTTTTAGAAACCATTCTTGGCCCATAAGATAGCTAGGAGCATTAGTAGGGAGCCAAGAGGAAGAGAGGAGCACTAGGAGGAGATATTGGATATCTTGAGAGTGCTAGTGAGAGTAACTTTAGCATATATACACATCTAAGGCTAGGGTGTCCTTGAGGGTGTGATCTAGGTTGTTACTCTTGGTCTATGTTGAGACCTAGACCGGTTTGGTGTCGGTGATCAAGCCTATTGTGATTGGTTATGAAGGTTGTCACAAATTTGTACAAGTTTTGAGCCCGCGAGTGAAAGGGGTATCGATAGTGAGCGCCCATGCCGGCTCAGGGAGTCCGGCAAGTTCTCGAGGGAGGCAAGCTTGTGCCTTGGTGGTAGTGGTGATGCAACCGTGTCTTTACTCCGAGAGTGATTGTGGGTTCATGTGCAAGAACTCCACTTGGTGGCGGGAGGGACTGGTACTCTGACGAGTGTGGTCCAACGAGGAGTAGGGGAAGACACCATCCTTCTGAGATCTCAGGAAAAAATCATGAGCATTCTTTGATCCTTGCTTTACTATTTCACAGTTGTGTGCTATAGTTAGTAGGTTGGTTTGTGACTTGCATAGCCTAGTGTGTTTTAGCTTCCATTTTTGTCGGAAGCAGAAACCAGGGGTGCCACATGGTGCCCCCGAGACTCGTCCTCGTCTAGAATAACAGATGCGCCTGATCCCTACCATGGTGCCACCTACGTGAACCCTACGAAGAGAATCTCCACGATAACCAAATCCTAGAAATGAAGGCCATGTCACCCTCGACTCACTCGACCCTCCGAGGGTCGAGAGTCGGCCGCGTCCCACTCGACCCCTCGAGGGGTCAAGATGAAACCAGTCTACCCACCAAGGCCCCAAGAGCATGTTGCTCCCCCGAGCTACTGACCGGGCCGCTTGCCCGGTCTTAACTAATTCTTAGATAAGGACGGTAGATTCGCCACCGTCATCATCATAACGAACAATGAGCGGGCCCCGAGACCACCGATAGGCTTTGTCTCCATTAGAACCCCCTCTATGGACCACCACTGATGACAGGATAGCCCTGTGAATCACTGACTAAATCGAAGATGACGGGTGGAGAAACTCGATTGTCCGGCCGAGACGGGACGGATCCCAACTTCGAGCGGGCCCAAGCAAGCGCAACCCACCGTGGGGGTCGAGCGGGACGACGGTCAACAACTACCAACTGCCCCGCCTTAAATGTTACCCCAATCCAAAGCGCACAGTATCAAGGGGTCAAATCTCTCCGTATACCTGCCCTCCTTATCATCGCCAGCGCCTGCTGACGATGGCAGGCACGGTAAGGCTCTCTGTGCCGCTATCACTCGATGACATTGCCAACAGTACGATAAAGGGCGGCCTAATGGATGGCTGGATCAGACCTCGTTTAAGAAACATGACAGCGCCCATGATACACCACCCCACAAATGGCGGAACACATCCTCTACAGTGACGAGGGAGCTCGACCCGACGACGGACAATGGGGGCACACCCGAGCATTGTGTGTGTGTGTAATTGGGGCTAGCTCCCTTGAGGTATAAAAGGGAAGGCCTACCTTTTTCTTTAAAAAGACAAGACATCAGAAGCAACCGAACACACATACACAACTATGCACACAAGTACCAGAGACTTGGAGGCTCCTCCTCCTCTCTGGCCACCATTGTACACCCCGGTACAAGTAACACGAATAGAGCTGTGAACTGGATGTAGGGGCTTTCCCCGAACTAGTATAATCATTGTGTCCTCTTGCATAGCCATCATCGAAACCGAAACACGTGCCCCCTAGAACAAATACTACTTGTCGGTGATTTAAACACCGACACCTTTGCACTCATCATGAACAGTAGCATGTGTAGAGTCTTGACCTACTAGAATTGTTAGGTTGTAACAATTGACATGGTTTAGTGGGAAAATTAGTAGCATTTGTTGGTTGTGGTCGGCTTACCGACTCACTCCTCTTTCCCTCTCGGTACACCTTCGATCTTTACAGAGAGGAAGCAAGGCAGGAGCATCAATGTTTTTTCCATTTTTTATTTTGTTTTCTTTTTTCTTTAAGTCCTTTACTTTAGATGGATTAACGACAGTCAAAAGCAGGGGTAAACGAAGCCTTCATTTTCGAAAAGTAAGGGTAAAATCACAAATGGTGAGAAAAGAGAGGTAAACTCGTAATTGAAGTTGAAACTAGGAGCAAAAACACAATAATCCCTTAAAGAAAACACAATAGTGAATAGGTCACTGTGGAACCAGGTTACTAATTTGATTTGTGTTTTGAATAATGACAGCAAC
This sequence comes from Eleusine coracana subsp. coracana, assembly GCA_032690845.1. Classification (NCBI taxonomy): domain Eukaryota; kingdom Viridiplantae; phylum Streptophyta; class Magnoliopsida; order Poales; family Poaceae; genus Eleusine; species Eleusine coracana. The sequence continues at coordinate 66,726,865 of CM064420.1, forward strand.
TTCAAAAGATTCTATTTTTAAGTTGCACTGATATTTTTCTTCTTGTGTTTCTATTCCTGCACTCTACACAACAAAAATTTATCATTTCACTGTTTTTTATTCTAACAGTTTTCACACTTGTCTGTTTTCCTCGTTCCTATATTTACTCTACTGGTTTACCTTCTGGATTTCAACCTGCATTCGCAACTTGTCATGTTCCCGCAACAACCGTTCTATTTCTCGTGTACCGTTGGAAATGGAACAGACAGGGCCCAGGGCAGCCGGCTGGCAGTCCATCGAACACATCGGACGGCGCCCTCTGCGGCATCGGCAGATAGCCCGGAGGTCGACACGCATGGTGGGGGTCAGCCATGCGTCTTTTCGTACGTTCCACCGTACCGCAGGTCTCGTCGCGCTCAGCACAGCTGGAGTGCGTCAGCAAACTGTCCCTTGGACCGGATGGACGGGACGGGACGGGAGGGCCATATCAATCAGCTCAAGCGTGCCTGTGTGCGCGGCGGAGTTGCAGCTTCTACCATTTGAGAATGTGGAGCTGTTTATTTTTCTTCCAACATGTAGGAGTACCTTACAAAAGGTAGTACGAATTTGGCTGGCATTTGTTTCGTGTCTAAATGTTAGAAACTCCAATGAAAATATGGTAGCCACAATGAAATTCCCATAAAAAATGAGGGCGCAGCAAACTCTCACTCTTACCAACTGTTGGCGTGGTACAGCTCAGCAGCTGGCTCCTCTCCATGACGTGTCAACGTGGTTATATTAAATGCTTTGGTTTAGTTGATTTGAAAGTTCAAAATAGCAATATCTCTTAACTTGTGTGTCACTTTATTAATACGTTTCAGCTATCATACTTTGTATAATTGACTCTAATCTTGGCTATATTATACTTGGAAATACATTATTTAAAAATATATAGAAAATTTGTTATATGTCATCCTACATATCATACATTCAAAAGAATATATGTTAATAAGTTACAATTCAAACATCACTTACCAATTATTTAATGTTATCTGTATTTTGACTTTACCAAGTTTTGGTAAGGTAATCATGGGTAACAAATCAAACAACACCCTAGGGATAAATGAGGGATATGCTAGTCTTTTAACTTTATAACTATTTTTGTCTGGGTCTCTTTTATATGTTGGAATAGAGAGAGTAGTATTTTTAACGTCACTGTTCAACTTGGGAATTTTAAAGAAATTGTGAACCTAATTGTTCTTTTTGCATCCAGACACTAGTATGAACCTGTGTTTATTCCTACCTAAAGCATTTTTACCTTTTGAAAATCATTGTACAAGCATGTGCATGTCTGTAACTGTTTGGCGTATCGTTCCAGAATTTATGTATACATACACTATAAAATGAAAATTGGCAGACTACAGACCAACTAGTTAGGTCACAAATTTACATCTAATTATTTATTTAGTAATAGACGGTATTACAGGATGGTCCAATCTCTCGTTCATGTTTTCAAGGTTGTGCACTTATGCTATTATATGCTGTTGTATGTAGTTAGAGCCTCCAAGTGATTCTATAAAATTGTCCTAAAAAAACTTGTTTTTAAAAGTAACCAAACAACTTGAGAGAAAGTTTTATTCCCTCCTCCAACAGTTTCCCTTAACAATGGAATACATACTTTTGATTTGACCGGTCCTATAGTATTTGGGGCAACGAGTGCATTAACACTATCGAGCAGAGAAGGATTGCCAACCCTATCCCCCCCCCCCCCAAAATCTCCTGGTTGAACTGTGTTTTTCTTGTAAACCCTAATATTTTGATTCAAGGGAAGTATTTGGGTGTCTTTTTTGGAGATGCTCGTTATGAGCGTGCATTTATATACAATTTAGGATAAAATTTACTTTACTATCACCAAATATGGTTAAAGTATGGATACTCTCCTCAACTATCATTGGTTTATTTTTTACCTCCCTTGTTTGCTAAATCAAACTATTTTATACTTTCAATCATTATTTTAATTTTAATTTTATTTTGCTGACATGAACTAGGATTAAACTAAGATTGCCCTCCCAGGCTCACACTTATATTGTTCGAGGTGACAAAATAATCGACATCAACATAACCTCATACATGTTTTGATTATGGCGTGTGTATCTTTGTTCTTGTGTCCCCGTCTTTTTTTCCTTCCCATACATCTCTCAAGGTGCTCGATGGCTAGGAGGAGCTCGGACATCAACATAACCTCATACATGTTTTGATTATGGCGTGTGTATCTTTGTTCTTGTGTCCCCGTCTTTTTTTCCTTCCCATACATCTCTCAAGGTGCTCGATGGCTAGGAGGAGCTCGCGCTCATCGACACACCCACACTCTTGACTTTGACCACCATGATATAATTGAGCTTGTCCTAGCTTAATCGGGATCCATAATAGTAAATCAATATGAAAGTACCGATGAAAGATATAAAATAATCTTTAGCAGATAGGGAGAGTAAATCAGACCAGACGATAGTTGAAAAGTTATTCGAACTTTGACTATAGTTAGAACATAAAATAGACTTTATCATAAGATTTATAGGGTAAAAGAGCATGCTCAGGTGTGTTTCTAAGTGTGAGTGTGCATGCGTGTTTTTTAGCGTCACAATGCTATGTGAGATTGACACTTTATGGTGCCCATTTATTGAATAAAATAATTCTCACTCCAACTATCCTATGAGCATGGCCAGATATTGTGCTGAATTAAATTTAATGAAAAATACTGCAAAGGTGGCCTACGTACGAGCTGATCACGGGACCGAATAATTTTTTGCCTCCACGCCCAAAACGGCAAAGAGGGGAGTGTCCAGAGCCCTCCACACTCATTTCCCTCCGCTGCTTTCTGCAGTGCTCTCCGCCGCGCCGGCGTCTTCCTCCCTTCTCCCATTATTTCCCTAGCCTTCGGCCGGTGGGTCTTGCTTTGGATGCGGTGGGCGTGAGCGGTCGGTCGAACAGGTGCTGCTCCGTGTTGTGCTTCCGGAGTAGGCACCCTGAAAGCTGACCGACGAGATCTGACAGTGATCTTCGGCAAGGTCGCACGCGAAGCATAACCGTGTGGAGCCCCCTTGTATACGCGCACAGACAATTTCGTTTTGGGGGGTTTTTATTGAAGTTTGTTTGGGCTAGATCTGTAGCAGCAGATCATATTTCTAACTAGTATATTTTATGATACTTTTCTGCCGATTTTGGTAGAATTAGGTTACATGGTCTATGGTGTTGGTCATCGTGACCAGTAGTTGAGACGTAATAATTGACACCTCTCAAAATTATTTGGTTCTTTGCATTAATTTTAAGGTAGAAAACTTACGTCTTAACAGAAATAACTTAGTTTTAAATATTCTTTTTTCCTATTATGTGGATTAGATGACGGCGTATGGAAAATTTGCTTGTCTGCAAATCACATTGACTTGTTAGCATGTTCAATAAAGATACCCTATTGGCATGTCGATGCTAAATTTGGAAGTTGGCCTTTGGCAACAGAAAAATGAAATAAAGTCTGCTGCCTGCTGGATGAACAGAAATATTGCTATTGGTGTACACTCCATTGTATTTGTTGTGCACGATTAAAAAAGCCAACATAAAAAATGAATTTCATGCCATAGAAATTAGAAAACTTTTGGATTCTCAGAAAAGAGACAACGGTGGTTTTTGCCATAGATTCCTTATTTAGTCTTGCAAACAGAAAATATTCACCTATATTTTTGTTTAGGCAAATAAAGTGCAGAGTTCATTTGATCCGCTTATTTTTGTGGTTGACAGGTCACCATTGTTTAAATCTTGTAACTTTGTTTAAAACTTCTGTTTTTATCTGAAAATAATATAGTAGGCCAGGAGTACTGTAGTAGTATACAGGATATATACAAATGTAATTACTCAGGCCAGCTCAAATGTCCTTGTGTTTCACAATTATTTAGTAGAGAAAATTCCTGTCAATGCGTTAGCATTACCAGATATCCTTAGAAGACTACAGGATTGACTGCAGTATTTTATGCTGGTTCATTTGTTTACACTGTATATTCAACATGCTGCAGATTTGACATGTATGTAGATTTCGTCCTTAACATGGCCGAGCAACTGACGTTCCCTTGTGCAGAGTTGCTGCCTGAAATCATAATGCTTACATTAACTTGAAGTGTCGTCAATATATTTATTCCTTTGCTACGTGGATAGCAGTCTTTAGATCATACCAATGCAAATTATTACTAATAGATACAGTTGATTTTATTTAGATGTATATAGTTGATTTTGTTTTTGTGAAAACTGCCGAACATGTTTGAACTATACATTTTCTTGCAATCGTTAAGCTCTACTCTGAGCCTTAATTTTCATGAGAAAGGGACTTTTAGCAACTGATCTCTACATAGTTAGACTTTTTTTATATAAATGTTCTACAATCAGGTGGTTCATCTATTCAGTATACACTGATAGTTATCAAGCAATTGGTTTTATTATTTTTGTACAAGGTAATACATGCATGCATGCTCTCTGTCTCTACTACTACCTCCAGTTTTTTCTTGATGATATATTAGTGAAAGTGTAGGGAATTAGGGTGGAATACGCATGTATTAATCAATGAATACATCAGTATATATAGAGGCTCGATGGAGAGAGCCGGGTAGGATGGCAGGCTCACGACCCAAGGCGTAATATGCCAGGAACCTATATACAATCGCTAACCGTTAGGGCAAAAGTTTTAGTTCATTTTTGAACTAAAAATATTGTCCTAAGAACAATATTAAAAACTGAAGAAAGTAATTTGATTCATATGATTACGTTTATGTCCCAATAAAACACTACTTGTTGTGCAATTGTGGCTTCCGTAGGGAATGCACATCAGGGTACATGTTTTCTCTTAATTTAATGATAACGCGCGTGAAAAACCAAACTAATACACTGTGTCTTAAGCATGTATCGACATCAAAAGTGACTCAATTTTAGAAGGCATAATCTCCTGAAGTAGGTTGATGAATGCAGTGAATTTAGAAGAAAGTAGATTGACATAACTACCGCTTTATTTCTTTTTTATTGGCAATGGCAGCAGGATTCTGCTAGGGAAGATCTCAGGCGAGATGACATCAATAGGAGAAAGGAAGAGAGGATGCTCAAACGAAGCTCCTCGACAAAAGAAAAGAAGGTTGGCAGGTAATTAACCTTGAAACTGGTCCCACGCAAGGAGAAGTCTTTTTATAATTATCTACCTTTTTTTTTTGCTAAACCCAATAACATAGTTAATCCGAAAGTTATTTTGGATATAGTATCTAATAATATAAGTGATATATTTTTGTTCCATATAGGTTGCCCTTTTGAGTTGACACTAGAGGAACAAAAAAAATTAGTTAAGTCATCAGAGATCTTTCATGGAAGTGTGGTGAGGATTTATGTAAAAACTGCCAACCAAGGTGTCGTCGGAACTGGCACTGCTTTTCTTGTATACAGAAGAAGACCTAGAAGCTTATTTTTGACTTGTGAGCACAATTTCGGGAAATGTAAAGATAAAGAGATATCAGAAGACCCAGGAGATGAGGAAACCTATATGATTAGGTTTCTAGGTGGCACTAAAGATCTTCGTGTTGAGAAGATCATTATGCGAGATGAGGAGCGAGACTTACTGTTATTTTCAGTTAAGAATTTTCCCTCTCTCTCTCGCCCATGTATGGAGTTGTCTACTGCTGAAACAGTAAGACGACAGGACAAGGCCATGATACTTGGGTATGTTGCGCCAACTTTATTTATTGATCGGGAACATAGAGAGTTGGTAATGGTGAAGAAACCTTCTGTTTTTACGGGACAAATTATGTAAGCACATAGTAAACCAAATTATTATTTAGTTGCCAAAATTATTTCCTTGCATGTTTACTATACAAATAATCGCATTTGCCCTTTTTATTTTTTGTGTACAGTTGTGATCCATATGTAGATAGAAACAGTTCAAAGTTCAAGGAGAAGATATGGAATAGCTGTAAAGCAACAAAAGGGGTTTCTGGTTCTCCTCTTTTAAAGAATAATAATGTAGTTGGTGTACACCTCGCTACAGATAAAGATTGGAGGGAAGCAATATCAGTTAACACAGTTTTCAACTGGATTAGAGAAGAGCTTGAACTAGAAGATGTAAGTTCTAGTTTAAGAGTCTGCACATGAGCAGTTTTTTTCCCTGTTTAGTTACCTTTTTATGTTTTAATTACAAATTTTCAGGATAACAGTGACACGATTGATAAGTTGCTCGAAATGGTCTACGACAAAGAATTTCAAAGTTAAGTTATGATTATTTTGAAGCCACTACTTTTGACCTCCACCCTCGGCAGCAACTTGGTCAGGTGAGAAATTATTTCAAATTGCAAATCATTTGGTAAATTACATGGAGCATGACATAGTTCTCAATACCAATCAGTTCTGCGCATAGCTATTTGGTTAGTGTTTGGTGAGTTTCAAATTGGGAGTGGTTTTTTCCTTGTTTGTTATTGCAATGTGCTTATCTCCCTGTTTCATCCCGGATAAGCATCTGCTAGTCTGGAGAGTGGGTGTTTCTTCCGGTCAATAAAACCATCTTCAGAATAGGATAACGATTATGTAGTTATTACTGCAGGAAAGGGTTGTTGTGAACATATCCTTAATTTCGTATTATGGAAGTGTCATGGGCAAGGGAGTTATTGAAATTCCACAGCACAAAACGCGGCTGGTCTTGGGCAAGGAACTCACCGGCGCAGAGGAGCCAGGCACCGTGCCGCTGAGCCAGGATTGTTATAATAGCTAAAGCCTAACTTACAAGATGACTTTTTTTCTGTTTTTTCAAGCACTTAAGGTGTGTTTGGTTTCAGGACGAGCTGGGATGGGATGGAACCGTCCAAGTTTTTAGGGATGGGACGATCCCAGTTCGTCTTTATTTAGAAGGATAGGACCAGCCCTATTTTCTGTTTGAGTAGAGGGACATAAAGTGATGAGATGACGACCTCTCCACGCACATTATCTGCTCTTCCAGTCAAGCATTTCATCGAACAACTGGAGTGCATGGTTCCAGGAAGGGGGAGGAGGAAAAGGAGAGCCAATGGAGGAGCGGCGAGGTGGGAGGCAACGACGGAGGATGACAAGGCCGAACATGGTGGCGGAGGCAGCAGCTGAAGGTGATGATCGGCGACGGACAGGTCGGAGGGCGGCAACCCCCATGTGTCAAGCCCAAGCAATATGGTTCGTATGCACTGCTTGTCGTAGCCTCGAGCTCAGACCAGAACCCACGTCTCCGAGTCCGCCATCAGGGACGACAAGCGACAACACCGCTGGGATCTCCTAGCCACATCGTTGCCTTCGTCTGCCAGTGAATCGTGCGCTTGGAGGCTGCGATGCAGAGATAGGAGGAGACGTCATTCGGGTGGGATGAAGTGACCTGCCCCATTTTGAGGGGCAAGCTTATCCCGCATCTAGAGGGTATATTCTCTATTGAGGATGGAGTCATCCCATCTGACTCTAAAACAAACACTACATAGAATGGGTTTGTCCCGTCCTATACCAATTCGTCCCACCAACCAAATGTATCCTTAAACAACACGAGATTCGGTACCATGTAAAATCTGTGTTAGTAGGGACTTGAGGATGGAACCCCTCGTCTCCCCTCCCCCCAGTGCCCTTCCCCTACCAGCCCCATGCTGGAATCCAGCATGGATCCGACGGCCACCACCCCTATTGCTCGTGTGGCACAACTCTCTCTTGTGACTCTCGACTCCCTCCCATCTTCCCTTTCCCCCCTCACGCGGCTGTCTCGCCCGGTATATGCAGACTATGCTGCCTTGTATCACAAGGTTCAGATCGACATTGAAGGTATTCCGCCACATGCTTGGAAGTGTTCGACTGCGGCGGCACTTCTGACGCCCTTCTGCTCCATTGATCATGTTCATCCGAATACTCTGGCGCGTCGCAACCTTGTCACTTTTAGTCGCACTGCCTGGACAACGAGACCGGAGCATATCCGTTAGTCCCGCACTCTCTGTGTGCCAGAACCGTTCGATGTAGAGTCGCTGCTCCATTCGATGAGGTGAACCTTGAAGTATCCAGTTCGTATCCACGTCTGTAGGCTCCTGGTAAGATTGCCACCAGACTACCCTCCTCCCTCCCGCCGCCGACACCACCCTCCTCTGAGTCTAGTGAGGAGCGGAGAGGGATCCGAAGAGGTCCTGAATGTAGCGTCGTTCGAGGGGACATCGCAGACTGGATACGCCGCCATCGCCAGCAATAGAGGACGACCCATGGCGCCGCCCTATCGGCCATGGCTGTGTTGAACAGCTTGACCATCTCGAACTGATAGGGGAGCCAAACCCACCTACCACCAACCCCTCGGACGACGCATTTACTACCTCTGGTGCGGACACTGGTAAAGTTGCTCCAACGGCCTCGGTAGCATGCGCGTCCTTGGAGACCAAGCCCCAATGGCCTCCCCTCGATGTAGTAATGGCGGATCAACAACTCCTGGTGATTTTTCAGAAAGAAGTCAATGATGCCCGCGCGGGATATTCTGAACCGTTGCTGTTCGAGCTCCTTTACGGCCCGGTTGCTACAGACGGCCCAACTCAGGGCCCCGCTCGCTCTGAAAATATGAATTCACCGAGTCAAGTTCATCAAGGAGACCAGGACAGCCTTGAGTTCGGGGTGGACCAACTGAAAAGGCCATGCCATGATGTGGCCCCATCAACTTTTGTCCAGACGCAACCAGAATGAACACTATGGAATGGTCGAAACGCCCCCGTTGTAACCTGTAAGGAATTCTTACAAAGCATCACCACGGCACTTGACGTTCCAGGGCAGGATGAGCCACCGGTGTTGGCAACCCCGATGCACAATCGTCGCCCCACAACCGCTACGGCAAGCTCCATCTGCCGTAGCAGACGACTTTCTACTTCCGAAGCTATGGATACCATGATCGATAAAGCACAAAAGGCTCTCATGAAAACGCTTGGAATCCTAAGTCCTCCGGACGGACTAAGCCAGGTGGCACGGGATGCTTACGCAAGACTATTAGCTCGCCGCGGTGGCGGCCATCTTCAGGTGATCAGTGCTGGAAAATTGTGAGGCTTCGGCTACGGAGCTTCTACAGCGCTAGACAACCATTGTTATCTTGCTGCATGGTTGTGGCCTTGTTTTCCTATGGTTCTTTCGTCAACTCTTATTTGGAATGTCTGCGGTCTTAACTAGAAGAAGAGACATGACTTAGTTCGTGCTCTGATCTCTGCTGCCAAGCCGCAGCTCGTATGCTTACAGAAAACCAAAGTGGCCACAATGACGCCGCGCATCTTGCTGACCACGCTAGGCGAAGATATGGACGGCCATATCGTGCTACCAGCAGAGGGCACCAGAGGCGGCATTCTTATAGCGTGGAGCTCCTCCATGCTTCATGCCATTACCACTAGAGTAGATCGTTTCTCAACCTTTGTTATCTTCCAAAACAATGCCGGTGATCAATGGTGGTTCACGGGTGTCTACGGACCCCAACTGGACTCGCAAAAGGTGCTCTTCCTAGAGGAGCTTCGGGCGATACGTGCGGCATGTTCAGGTCTATGGGTGGAGGCTGGGGATTTCAACTTAATTTATAGGTCGGCCGACAAGAACAATCCCAACATTGATCATGCCATGATGGGTAGGTTCTGTCGAGCTCTCAATGATCTTGAACTCAAGGAGGTTGAGCTCCTCAGTCACCATTTCACCTGGTCGAATGAATGTGCGACGCCCACCCTAGTGCGCCTGGATTGAGTGTTATGTACAATTGGCTGGGAGAACTTGTTTCCCAGTCACCTTCTATATAGCACGACTGCGGGGATTTTGGACCATTGCCCTCTTCTCCTAACCATCAACAACTAGAGAGCTGGCAAAAGGAGATTCCATTTTGAGTCCTAGCCGAAGCTACTAGGGTAGTGGGGTTTAGTGAGACAGTACACCATGCATGGCTATCGGCCACAGATAGTACGTGTCCGATTGAGCGCCTGAATGCCAAGTTGCATGCTACTAGAGTCGCACTCCAACCGTGGAGCCAACATATGATAGGGAACATGGTGCAACAGCTTGAGCTCGTAAGAGAGGCGCTGCACAGGCTGGACATAGCGCAAGACATGTGTAGCTTAGTGCTGGAAGAGCAATGGCTACGGGCTCAGCTCAAGCAACACACGATGGCCCTTGCCTCACTTCACCGAACCATCATTCGTGCGTGGTCAAGGGTCGATTGGCTGGCCGAAGGAGATGCTAACACGGGCTTCTTCCATGCTCATGCCCGTTACAGACAACCAAAAAGTTTCATTGCTTCCGTCAAGGTAGAGGACACCATCCTTACATCTCAGGAGGACATGCACAATGTGCTCTGGGAGTTCTACAATTGCTTGCTAGGTACACCACAGCACCGTGAGGGAACTCTCAATTTGCAAGGATTCTACCAGCAGGCTCACGACCCTGCGGACCTTGAAGCACTGATTTCGGAGGAGGAATAATGAAACATTATCAAGGCCTTGCCTCCTGACAAGGCATCGAGGCCGGATGGATTCACTGGAAGGTTTTACAAATCTTGTTGGTCAATAATAAAGTAGGACATAATGGTAGTGGTAGGCGTGCTTCATGAAGGAGATACAAGGAAGCTTCACTTGATCAACACAGCATTCATGGTACTCATACCGAAATGGGAAGATGCAAAAGAAATTGGGGATTACCGTCCAATCAGTTTAGTGCATAGTGTCCACAAGTTGATCACCAAAATTCTTGCCAATTGATTGGCGCCAAAATTGCAGAAAATTGTGGCTTCAAACCAAAGTGCATTCACCAGAGGCCATCGCATCCATGACAACATCCTGCTTGTACAACACACGACAAAAATCCTAAACTCACAGAGGAAATTGATGATCTTAATGAAGTTGGATATTACAAAGGCATTCGACTCTATATCCTGGCCATTCCTTCTTGAGGTGCTCACTCGACTCGATTTTGGCCTAAGATGGAGGAACATGCTGTCTGCATTGCTCTACACCTCCTCCACCAAGGTGATTCTTAATGGTGAGCCGGGACAGCAGATACGTCATAGAAGAGGCTTGCACTAGGGAGATCCACTCTCACCAATGCTCTTCGTCATTGCAATGGATGTTCTCAGCAGCCTCTTCTCCAAGGTAGAACAGCTGCAACTCCTTCAACCTTTGGCGACGAGGCCAATACAACACCGTTTGTCATTGTACGCAGATGATGTTGTCCTCTTCGCCACACCAACGTCAGACGAACTCAGCCTTGTTAAAGCCTTGCTGCATAAATTCGGGAACGCCACTGGCCTCCACACTAACATGGCAAAAACTTCTATAGTGCCGATCAGATGTGCCAATGAAGATTTGATAGGAATACAGCAGCTGATGCCGTGCGAGCTTGGGACCTTTCCCTGCAAATGCTTCGGACTTCCACTCTCAGTTCGGCGCCTCACCACAGCAGACCTGCAACCCTACATCGACAGGGCCGCAGACAATCTGCCCATCTGGAAGGCGTCCCTCATGGCAAGATCTGGTCACCTCATTCTAGTAAAGGCCATGCTAACCGCCATCCCAATCTACATATTGCTCGCCCTTAACATGCCCAAGTGGTTCATCTCGGCCATCGACAAGCAGAGGAGGAAATTCTTATGGAGGAGGAGGCAACAACTAATTGGCAGTCATTGCCCTATGGCTTGGCAGAGGGTGACCCGACCTCTCAAGTTCGGAGGGCTTGGACTGCATGACCTGAATGCAATGGCCTGGGCGTTACGCATGTGCTGGCTGTGGCTTCTAAAGACCCAACCGATAGGACATGGTCATTGTTGAGCGTCCAAGTTCCAATGCAGGCTAAAGAAATGTTCTTCATCTCCACCACCACCAACATTGGCAATGGCGAGTCCACAAGTTTCTGGACAGACCGGTGGATTGTGGGCAAATCAATTCCCGACCTAGCGTCGGACCTCATGTCATTCGTCAAACGTCGGGGATGCCGAAATCGCACAGTGTGCGATGCGCTGCAGGGGAACGCATGTTGGACAGATATCATCGAAGGTCTATTTGTCCCGGCAATATGGCAATGGATCCAACTCTAGCACCGCATCTTGCAAGTCACTTTGATCTAGGACCAACCTGACCAACATGTTTGGCTACCGGAGGTCTCCGGGGAGTTCATGACGAAATCGGCCTACGAGTGTTTCTTCGTTGGCAGCACTACCTTTGAGCCACAGACCAGGCTGTGGCGAACATGGGCTCCCCTCTGATCTAAGATCTTCGTTTGGCTTGTGCTGTGGAACAGGTGCTGGACGGCGGATAGGTTAGAGAAGCGGGGGCTGCCGCATCCTTTGTCTTGCCCACTTTGTGATCAGGGCGACGAATGCATCAACCACATTCTTGTGAATTGTGTCTTCACCAGAGAGGTCTGGTTCCACGCCCTCCATTGGATTGGCATGGAGCGACTCGCGCTATCAGCGGAGGATCTCACGTTCCAGCTTCTGCTTCGCATCATCAAGGATGAAGCACGACTATGGGCCATGGCGGGAGCAAGAAAGCTGTGTCAGCTGCTGACGTAGGGATAGATGGGTGTTTTGGTTGCGAATGCTTAAAGTGTGCTATTATGTAACCGGACCGCTTTCTTCCTCTTAATACAAAGACGCGTAGTTTTCTTGCGTGTTCGATAAAAAAAAAAAGAGAACTTCATATGCTGATTTCATGATATTGTCAGGTGCATTTCAGGCCATGAGAGAACATTCTGACTACAGACTGAATATTACGCTCTTGTCTTGCGAGTCAGGCAACAATTCACTTCCGAACCGAGCCTTCAGGTGGACTTCTTGACTGTACTATACTGAACATCTTCCTTCTGAACTGAACTGGGGCACTATGACTCGGACCGCTAGCCGTCTGCTGCCTTCCAAGTAAATGTGCAGCAGATGCTTGTGCAAATATATTCATGGGGATTGAATCTTGAGCTCTGAAGACGCTGCTATTCGTCAAACATTGTAACTGAACATTTGATGATTGCAGCGCTGCTAGTTACCCACCAGTATTGACAAAAATATGACCCTGGTATCTTGGTTGATTAATATACAGTAGGAACTTCAGGTGTCTCTTTTTGTTTGTATTGTTGCTCAAAACTCAACGAGCCCATATTCTTTTGTAACACTAGTGCTAGATTGATCACTCTCTCCCTTTTTTCCTTCTATTATCTCTTCGTACTGTGATAGCTTTGCTTTATAGTTTTACCGATGGCTAATCTAAATGGTTGCCCCTGCAATGACGCATGTACATTTGTCATAGATGAAGAACTGATATTGTCCTTTATGCTACATCTTCCTGAATATTCTGACTTTAACGTTGGATTGCACTTGTTTGACTGAATACTCTGCATTTGCACTGGTGTACTCTTCTCTGACTTCTGCATTTCATTCTGCCTGAGCTGGACGCATATGCATGCAAATAATCTGAACTTATGATCAATGGTGATGCCATGATTGACTTGTAGGGCATCTGCACAATAATATTTGAGACTCTTGGAAGCTATACTTCTGATCTAAATGCTTTTCATATCAATGTTGTTTTCTCTTCGTTATCAACTGATCCGGTGGATTGCATCTGGAAGTATTCATATTGCGACACTTTTAAATTGCATCTAAACGTTGCCCTCTTCAAATATCTTGATTCGTTCTGACTCCAGTACTGGATCTGCATCTTCTTCCTCTAAACACTCTGAAAATCGTCATAACCACTGACTCGTAATACTTGCTGAATAAACTTATATTATAAACACAAACAACGGACTTTATGATCCTCTTCACATGGAAGATGGCGGACTTCACTGTCTCATACCACTGTGTGTCATTTTTGGGCTTGTACAAGTTCTGTCTAATTCTGTTTGTCGCTGCAGGGTGACCTGCTGTCCTAATCCAAACCTTTGATGGTATAAATTCTTCCTCATACCACTCCTCAAAAGTCAAGCTGACACCATATTCATCGATAATTGCTTTTCCAGAAGCAACTGAAGGTTTTAGATCACCCTTTGATGGAAATGAAACAGTGAAGGTGTTTGCATTTTTTTTTAATGAAGAAAGTGTTTGCATCTTGTTTTTATGAAGAAGGTGTTTGCACCTTGTTGGTCAGTTACCTCCCAGCTCTGTTTTTCCCGGATCAAACGTTCCAATTCACATATAAGCTGAGGTAACGACAGAGTGTCATATACCATTTAGCTTTCACCGCGGCCAAAGATGCACGGGGGTGTGGTACAAAATACAAACCCTGTCCCTCTACAGCATGGCCAATTGCTTGCATTGAGCTGAGATTCTTTGTCTTAGCTTTCTCTGAACCGAATGTTTCTCTTGAACACTCTTATCAAAAGTAGTAGGGAATGACAGCTAAGTGATAGCAGAATAGCTAGCACCATATGTAGAATTGGCATATGGCCACATCAGGGTGGTATCCTCTCCTACTTTGATTCCTTCTTCAGTGTTCTTCATCTGAGCCATCTAACGGATGGTTGCACACTTGAGGCCTTTTAAAAAAAACTTTTAGGCCTTGCTGAGCTACACGTTCCTCTTATTTGTTTGATTGCAGTTATCAATCCCTCTCAATGCTCACCTTGGACAAAATGTTCCCTGTTTTGATTTTTGCGTATAAAAATTATCTTAGTGCTTATGGAAAGGTCATCACTGAAATAAAAGTGCATCTCTCATGGCCGAGTAGCCGGCTGACCAGCAAGATTCAACTCAGGGAAAAGACATTTTGCCACGATTTCCCAAAAATATAATACATTTTGCCACACTTGTCGATTGTGACCCTTAACTATGCTCTATCTATTAATTCATTATGGAGTTGGAAATTTGGTCTTTCCTGTTCAAGCCATTTCCTTATGCATGTGGTTCAAACTGGATGAAATAGGATGGCAGTAGCTTGTTTTCACTCTTCAGATTTTCATTTCAAAAGCGGAGAAACACCCTATTTACAAATTGGCAAGGAGAAAATTCCTCACAGGAATGCCCCTTTTTTTTTAGCAGTTTTACTAGATAATGCAGTAATTACTATCAGTAATTGTAATCTAACGATTAAGATTACTTTTTATCCTATTATTATTACTGTCAGTAATTTAAAAGATAAAAATGCAGACGACTTCAATCGGGCCTACGTGCGATGGCGGCGGTGTCAGCGGGCCTGTGAGCAGATGAATGAGGACACACTGCGCGGATGGAGTGAAGATGCTAATAAATTACCTCTATACCCCTAATAACAATATGGATAATTAAATAAATATATGAGTAAATTATATTATTACCCCTAGGCATGCATTGTAAAAATGCTCTTTTTTCTTGGCAAGAAGATGCCTTGACGCCTTGTAGTACTTTTTTCCATAACAGGGCCTCCCCTGGAATTTCATTACTTAAAGCAACGAAATTACAATCAAGTTTTCAGGTTTAATGACGCACTTTGTTTGCATGCTATCCTATTACAAGCCCACCCAGGGGACTTCGATTGTTCCAAATGGAAGATTCAAAAGAAAAACAAGCCGATTCTCGAGTACATAGACCCCTTGCTAGCTTTGTTGTCTCCCATCACTTGCCAGCTCCCTCCTTGAACCTGGTCTTGACTCCACTTCTTGTTCAGTTAGAAATGGCTTTCCTGCTTCGGCCTTTCCCAGCTTCATTTTTCTTCTCCTGGCTTGGATGACGACTGACCGCTGCTTGTTGGAGAACTTCAACGCCTTTTGTCAGAACTTGCTTATCTTCCTTCTTTTGCAGACCTGCCCAATATTTAAGAAATGCACATGCAAGGCATACAATCTCAGTAGAAGATCGTATAATTTTTTTCTCAAAACAAATCTTATTTCTGGTTTTCCACAATGCCAAAATACAGCGGCCAAACCTACAATAAAGAACTTTTCTCCCCCTCGCAAAAAGTGTTGAACCCAGATCAGATATTGTTCAATCGTTTCTGGTCTGCATTTTGCTCCTATTACCCACCCGATAAGGCTCCAGACAATTTGGCTGTCACATATCCAAAAAACAAGTGTTCAATGGATTCGTTTTCTTGGCAAAAGGCACACTTTGGTGACCCTTTTCACTTTCTAATCAACAAATTGTCCTTTGTTAATATCGCATTTTGGTATATAAGCCAGATGAAGATTTTAATATTTAACAGGATTTTAGCTTTCCAGATTGGCTTATAAGCACTTCCATATTCATCTCTACAAAGGTGACTATACATAGAAGAGAATGTGAACTTTCCTGACTTTTCCCAGCACCATTTTGCCTTATCACATTTGTCATTCAAGCTTAATGTACAAATTATGTCTCTTACTTTTCTCAGTTGTTCTTGAAGTCCCTCGTTTACCCATCTTCTAAAAGTAAGTCTCTAATTTCTGTTAGCCAAAAGGTCTATAGAAATTTCTTGTTCATTGCATATTTCAAAGAGCTCTGGGAATTTATCACTTAGAGCTACCTGTCCATGCCAGATGTCTTTTCAAAACAACGTGTTTTTCCCATTGCCCACCATCATAGTTCTTCCCTTAAGATATACTTCTCTGATCTTAATAAGATCCCACCACACTTGTGAGTCACACTGCTTTAATTTCACCACTGAAGAAGTGTCGATACTATTATCGGTAGTGGATCATAGGGCTACCCATGATCCTTGTTTATCGATAGAGGCATGCGCGAGATCGAGAGTCGATTGACACACAAGACGCAAGGTTTAGACAGGTTCGGGCCTCCCGGAGGATAACAACCCTACGTCCTGTATTATGTGGTGTATTATGCGATATGATGTGTTTATGAGAGAGTCCCTGCCCCTCCTTATATATCCGAGGGGCAGGGTTACATGGTAAGTGTCTTATTCGATTACAACATGATTTCTGACTAGGATTCTATTTTCAACTTTCTATCTCTAGTATTGACTTGTCGTGTACTCCAAGTAATAATCCGAGTAGTTATCTCCATAGGCTTTATCTTTATTGGATCCAGGCCCACTCAGCAATATATCCGAGTGGTGAGGTATCCCTGGTATATATATCCCATAGTAGCCCCCGAGAGATTTGCAAGTTAGTTGTTGATCTTCAATTGATTGACTAATGCTTCGCCATGAATACGATTAATTTTTTCTTGTACAACAACAAACTTGTAAAGGTCTCCAAAAATCTTCAAAAAGAATTATGTGCCAAATAATATCCATATACGGGGAAAAAATCCACCTACTAGATGTAGGTATAGCCTCTGACTTAGAAGGTATTTAGATCATAAAATATTTTGTGAGTCAAAAATAATAACATTGTATGTAAATCTGGATCTATCATTTTCTCCGACTGATTCGATGAGGAGTTTTAATACGGTAGCCCCCAAGATTGGTTTTATCACTCCTGCCAACTAACAAAAGGAACCGTTGATACAAATGAATCCGAGTGATACTTGACCAAATATATCAAGCATAGCAATCATCAAAATATCCTGGTGATACTTGATCCAATATAACAAGTATAAGAGTCATAAAAAATATCCAAGCAATACTTGATTAAATAGAATAAGTATAGCAGCCCCCGCGCGTGATTCCGAGTGAAAAATAACAACTCTTGCAGGGCTCTCTAATATTAAGTAAGATCATAAGTAACAATAATGATCGAGTGATCCAATAATATAGTCGAATGATATAACGACTCGAGATAAGAAGACCGAGTAATCCAATAATTAAGCTGAATGATCCAATAACTCGGGATAACAAAATCGAGTGATGTCAATAAAGTAGCTCCAATTGATATAGCTACTATAATCCATGAAAATAATATATTCAATAAATAATACATTAATAAAACAAATAATATATTCAATAAGTAATACATATATAAAACAAACAATATACTCAAAAGATAATACATTGATAAAACAAATAATATATTCAATAGGTAGTACACTGATAAATCAAACAATATATTCAATATGTGATACATATATAAAATAACAATATTGATCCATTGCCAGAAATACAATAGATGCTTAGGTTGTATTGGGTGATTAAGTATTCTATGAACTCGAGCCTAACTCCACAACCAGTAAATATCAGGTACCAATACTACTAAATGACTTCCTTAACGCTTAACATGAAGCATGGAGACTAAGAACTCACTCGAATGAACATGTGAGTCAAGGTAAAAAGCCGTATCGGTCCTCAACAAACGATATGAACTATGGAGACAAAGAACTCCCTCGGTCAATCATATGCGAGTTAAGGTGATACCGAGAGTCTAATGCATCAAGATTATGCAAAAAAAAATCATCTCTAAGTTAAAGAACCTACGGCCTTTAATTAGATGAATAAAACTAAAATTATAAAAATACTTAGCTGCTTAATATCCATCAAGCTAAAGACGAGCCCCCGACATAACAACTCAAAAGGTTCGAGAGATCGAAATTCCAGAAATCATGAGTAGTTGATCATAGCCGAGTGATCCAATGACTCGGCGCTCCGTGGCCGAGTGATCCAATGACTCGACGGTTCATGACTGAGTGATATCAATGAGATAACTGTAATACAAGAACATAAATAATATAGTTATATGTAAAATTAATATAAAGCATTAATGAAATAACATCTTTAATATCTAAGTCTGTTGGATTTTTGTTATTCGTCTAAGCCTTATGTTTGCTTAGAGTACTGTTCATTCAACCAAAAGACATAAAAAATAAACAAGGTTTATTAGAAGAACAATGTGCATGATGATTTTGACAAACGACATGAGCCATAGAGCTAGACTGACCAATTTAGATAATGGGAGCCAGACGGGCAATTAAGCAAAACAGCTGAACTCCTCCTAATACCAATTATGTACTGCTAAAACTCATTCGGCCAAACATATACAAGTTAAAATCAATCAAGAAAAATTATTGACCAATATTATCAAGGCAAAAAGATGATTCCAAAACGAACACAAAATCATGACTGCAAGATTAAGAACCTATGGCCTTCAAATTGAATTTGTACAAATAAAAAAAATTAGCTTTGATATTCGACAATCCGTAGAGGGCCCTGTCATGTTGTTTGATTGTCAGCTTGACTAGTCAAACTGTCATCTTCTTTGCTAAGTGATTAGCCGAGTCACCGAGTGACTGGGTTGCCAGATCGTAGTTCGTTGAATTGTCACGCCGAGTGATTGGGCGAGTCAGCGAGTGGCTTCGAATGCTTGAGTGATTAAATGCGTCATCAGTGTGCTTGTGCCTTCAACCGTGTAGACGAGTCATTACGTCGCCGAGTTGCTGATCCATCAGCCGAGTGGACAACCGACCTCACCATCTTGATCACCCGCCTTTTTCACAGTAACAAGCACCTGATCTCTGCAATGACCGACGATATGTAGAGGCATCTTCGACACGCCATTGTATTATCGATCCAACGACCAAATTGCCGAGTGATTCATTATCTAACTCATCAAATTGCGAGTCGCTGGGTTGCCTCGCCAAGTGACTCGTCGAGCCATCAAGTCTCTTCTCTTTGGTCGATGATTGATGAACGAGTCGGCGAGTGACTCATTGTCCTGAGTTGCTATCGCCAAGTGGATGAGTCACCGTCTCGCCAAGCTATCCAAGTACGTTGCATGATACCAGATCATCCCCCACGGAGATGGACAACTCGTACATGCAAAAAGACGTCACATAAATTGATTAGCAAATACAAAATAAATAATGTGACAAGATGATATTCACGGTGACTATAGATAAGCGTTCATGCATGTATGATGCATGATTAAAGAATAATATTAAACCAACATTGCTGGAAATTAGGAAAAGAAAATATAAGAAATAGGAAGGAATTTTCCCTGTATGCGTATCGTATATGAGATTTAGATTCCTGGATTGCCATGTGAACGTGATCCCGGCTTGCCGATGCTGAGCTGCGGTTGAATTACAAACGGGCGGTCCTGCCTTCAGTCATCGTGAAGATGAGCTCCGAGTTTGATGGGAAAACCAAAGCACGCATATGCAAAAAGGCATAACCTAATTAGTGCTCCATTAATCAGATTGATTAGATTATAAGCAATAAAATAATGCCAAAAACAAGATGGAAAGAAAATTCCTCTGGCACATGAACATCTGAGTATTCGACTCCACAGATTAAGTCGTCGACTTTTCTTGTGTGTAAGCACAACGATACACCGCTGCGCCAGATGGAGTTGTTGCCTCCGCTCGAACTTGACTGACGAATATAATCGACGATCCAAGTCGCCAATGATGACCTGCTGCCTGATTAGCATGCAGCTCGTGCCCATGAAAACGAATGCTGCCGAACATAACAACTTGAAGCTAATTGCTCATTCCACGTCTTATGTTCGCATGCATGCATGCAATTCCATTCGCTACACACCACAGCCAAGAATTAACAAAGAAACCAGCAGCCTTGTCTCCGCCTACTATCCATATACGACGCGTATATGCCTCCGATCGAACGAGTCATTCGGCAGTTCACCAAGTCGCCGAGTCGCTCCACCAAGTCGCCAATGATGACCTGCTGACTAATTAGCATGCAGGTCGTGTCCATGCACAAACCAATATCGTGAATCGTGATTAGTGTTTTTCTAATTAGATTGATTAGCATATAAGCAATAAAATATTGCGGACAAAATAAAAGAAAGATTCTTCTCTGTTTTGCAGCGGACGACTCTAACTTGTACTCGGCTCCAACTCTCGATCGGCATGAATTAGCGTCTAATTATGATTTGAGCCATTCGTAAGACACAATGGCTCTATGTAACCCACTCATGCATAAGACGAAAAGAATCCAAATGCATTACGTGGCAAGTATATTCTACTTAATCACGTTGATTGAATAAAATAAGAAGGAAGAAAAAAAATGAAAAAATCTTCCCTGCATGCGATGCTATAGACCTTCACTCAGACTTGGCTCATGTCCATGCATGCAAAGCTTCACATGAATCTCCAGCACAACTCGGACTCCTTTCTTGTTGGACGCGTAAACTTGGACTCGGCTTCTAAGTATATCCACCGTACGTGATTCAGACTTGCTGAGGATTTCATCGCTTAATACTCGCCGACTCCTCGGGCATCGATTGCCGCAAGACAACGCAACATAGCGTCGCGCATGCAGCCCCGCTACTATGCGCGTATGCCGCCTCACCCGATGGAGTTGCTGCCTCCGCTTGATCGTTGTCGATGAAGACCCAACTTTTCTCAGAAACTTGCCATCGAACTCGACAAGCCGATCTTCACGCCGCCCCTTCCTAGCGCGCCAACTGTCGATACTATTATCGGCAGTGGATCATAGGGCTACCCATGATACTTGTTTATCAGTAGCGACATGTGCGAGACCGAGAGTCGATGGACACACAAGACGCAAGGTTTAGATAACAACCCTACGTTCTATATTCTATGGTGTATTATATGATATGATGTGTCTATGAGAGAGCCCCTATCCCTCCTTATATATCTGGGGGGCAGGGTTACATGGTAAGTGTCCTAGTCGGTTACAACATGATTTTCGACTAGGATTCTATCTCTAATTTTCTATCTCTAGTATTGACTTGTCGTGTACTCCAAGTAATAATTCAAGTAGTTATCTCTATAGGCTTTATCTTTATTGGACCCCGGCCCACTCAGCAATATATCCGAGTGGTGAGGTATCACTGGTATATATATCTCACAAGAAGTATAACTATTCTTGATATATTTCTATTTAATTATCTCTTGCCAAATCTCTTTATCATTCTCATGTCTCCACCACCATTTACACAACATGCTGATATTCAACTTTCTCAAATTCTTTACCCCCAATCCTTCTTTCTTTTTTGGTTTGCAAATTTTCTCTCATTTTAACAGATGATATTTCTTTCTGGTTCCACCCCCTTGCCCGAAGAATCTCTTCCTTATCTTATCCAGATTCTCAATTGTTGTTTTGGGGAGCAAGTATATTGACATATGATATATAGGGATGCTGATGAGACTGGTATTCAGCAGAATATTTCTCCCCCCTATTCTAATCTCTTCATGAGTTTGCCTTCTAGCATACACCTATTTCACAATAAAATATGAGACTTGCTAACTTTCAGCTGACTTAAAGTTTGGAATCACCATTTCGAGCCATCAAATTTAGATCCAATGATCTATAATTATTATACAGAAAATTCTATAAAATAAAATTAAAACACAAAATAACAAATTATTGACTGAAATCTTTCTGTTGATTGAAAGCTAGAAAATACGATATAATATATATATATATATATATATAAATTGAGGCTTTATTCATTTGCTGAAAGATAATTTCTGTTTAATTATAGCCTCGTGCCCTCGTTGCTAATCTGTCACATGCTTCTGCTTACGCTATTACTATATGATGGTAAGTATCGTAGCCACGGGAGACACCATATATATATATATATATATATACGCTCAAGAACGCGTGCGTTTGCTCTCCAGGAGCTAGCTCCCACCATTAGCCATGGCGGCGTCACCCTTGGGCGCGCTCTTGCAAGTGTCACTCCTCCTAGCTCAGCTCTCCACCTACGCCTCTACTCCCGAGATGACCAACACGGCTCTGCCGTTGGATGCCGTCGTCCCACCTGCCGGGCACCTGCTCTCCGCCGACCGGTCCTAGGCCACCGCCCCCACGGCAACCCCCAACGACGACACGCCGAACTTCTCCGTCGTCAGCGAGCTTCCCAAGGTCGTGCAGGGCCCCTCCAACTTCGCCTACTACGCCGCGGCACTCCAGCACGCGGTGAAGCGGCGACCGTCGTCGCGGTTTCTGTGAAGACGATCGGAGCTGCGCTGCTGGCCAGCCGAGTGCGTTCGCCTTTACCCTTCGTTGTGCTTTTGGCTACTACCGCAATCCCCCAGTGTCTCTGCTACCGACTCCTCCGACGATATCTTCCCCTGCCCGCGCCGCCGCCACCGCCGCCAGAAGATGATTGGACGTGGATTATTGTCGGCATGGGGTTGGGTGTGGCCGGGGTGCTTGTCGCCGGCGCCGTCTGGCTGCTCTGCTCCCCTCGCCGCTGCGGACACCGTCTGATACTTGGTTGGCTGGACTCTCCACTGGAATAAAGAGAGCACCGTGGCTAGGATCGAAGCATTTACCGTTTGCTTCCGTTTTTACTATATGTACTGTGTCTTGAATAATGAGAGCACCGAGAGTGACAAGCGGCACCGAGTGTTGCCGGCAATGTATGACTTGGAAGTTGGAATTGGAGAGTGATGATGTGTGTTCGATCTCCTGTTATTGCTAAATAATGTTTCTCGTTCTGGTATGAAAACTACATATGTTCTCGTTCTTTTTTTTTTTTCCTTACGCGAGAAATCGCTTGTCAGGTTTCGTATAGTACTAACATTTCTGCCAACTTTGTTCGAGCAATCGTATGCGAGTAGTATACTCCAAATTTGATCGGGTTCTAGATCAATTTCCAAGTTGGATACGATGGACCGAAACTTTCGATATTTTTTTTTTGAAATGTCAGTTTTGAAACACAAAATGCAAAACGTCAAAGAAAATTCTAAACGAAACGTATACAATTTTCTTTCTAAAAAAACGTATACAATTGGACGAAAGCCCAAGTAAACTACCTAGGCCCGGCCTGGGCTGAGTTCTGCCAGATTGGTCATCTCTATACCCGCATCTTTCTGGCCAGTAGTTCTAGGTGTCACAAAGTTTCAACCTGCAATCAATATGTGTAATGTATACCTGTGTTCAAATTTTGATTCTTGTTCTTCAATTCAATTACTCCCTTCGTTCTTGAGTTATTTGTCGTCCGCAAAACTGTCTTCTATTGTTTTTCAGTTCAACTCTTTGGTCCAAACGACAAAAATCCACAAAGGGAGACGTATAAATGTATATGCTCGATTCTCAGCTCAACTATAGCAATTTATGAGAAAAAAAATAACATGAATCCTTACCGTTGTTGCACAAGAAAAATCACCAGAACAACATTGATTCGAAATGATATCACAAGAGTCTCTCATTACTTTTCATAGAGACTTATTGGATCCGTTTTCGAACATTACTTTAGAAGGAGGAAGAAAGGACTCAATTCCAATGGGGATGCCATGCGCTTGAGACATCAATGATGGAAATCTTTGAATCCAATGACTGGTATTTTAGCAATATAATTGTTTTGTAATAACCTCTTGGTTGATCAAGGACATTTCAACATCTTCTTTTTATTCAGCTTGTCATCTTTTTTAACACTAAACGACTACATGTATCCATCAATACAAATGTAGAAATACTAGCAAAGCGTGAGCGCTCACAAATTTGGAAATGTTTATGGGTCAAAACTAAATTGTACACAGACTGAAAAAATACAATAATTTTGAAGGTCAATTATACACAGACTAAATGTTTAGGTGTTCATTTCTTTTAGTTGCCAAAATTTAGCACCTAAAATTTGGACTAAAGTTTAGCACCTCTTAGGGTGCTAAAGTTTAGCCCCCCCCCCCCGGCCCGCCCCTTTTTCTCTCTTGTGCTAAATTTTAGCTTCTAAAGTTTAGCTTTAGCTTATTAACACTTGGAAACGAACAAAAGGATTTGAGAGTTTTCTTAGCAAACTCACCGGATGCAACGTGCGTGGGCCACCTTGCAGCCCAAATTCTAATCCATTCGTAGAAAAGCAGCTTTATTAGGGCTATGAGCTCTCCATCCCAATCGCGCCGTCATGAATTCGTTATGCGTCGTACTAGTCCTCATCACGCCGCCTCTGCTATGCGCTGCCAATGTACGCTCCCTTCCGGCCTTCCCCTTCCCCTTGAGCCGCACGCGGCACAGGCCGCCGCTGCCACCCTTCCGCTCCTCACGCGACACCGCGGCATCTCAGCGGAGGTGCCGGCTCTCCCCGTCGCCGTGGGACCCCTCGTCAACATGTAGTCGCCCCGTCATTCACATGTTGTCGTCGCGTTCTCATCATCGGCAAAGGAGGACGACGCAAAAAGAGGGCTAGACACGGGCTGAACTCGTCGTAGTTGTCTGGGCTAGCAGCCCACAGCCTGTGACGCTAGCAAACTAAAGTGCGGGCGACGACAGGGGTGACGCGTCGCCTTGGCAAGGTGGTCACGTCGGCCGAATTTCTCCCAAAGGCGCTAGGCCGCGGCGCCTGTACCTTACACTATTATTAATAAAATAAATATTCCTTTAAAAAAAACAACGTCTCTCATGTGTAGTGCAGGAAAGAGACATCAAGATGATTTAAAACGAACCAATAAAATCAACCTGATGGCCAATGGGTTGAACGAAACAAATCAACTAGAGGGCAGAGTTGTGATGGCGAACATGATGGCTAAAAGAGGCTCAGTAAAACTAGAGTTTAATTATTATTATATTTATTATTATTATAGCCTAATCTATGGCTTATGCACCGCACTAGAAGCAACCAGCTGGTCCCCCATAGAGAAATTTGCCCCCAATAATAGGAGATGCAAAATAGCATTTCGGATTTTCCGCGAGAAGTGGTAAGTCCGATGATACAGGGATGACTTGGCCATCTCGGTCAACAAATTGAAGGTCGTACATGGATGCAGCATTTCCTGATGGAAAAGATCCACTGCCCATTGGAGGAGTTGGGAGACTTCTTCTAGCTCTCGATTCACCTCCAAAAGCAACACCAGTAGCTTTTTCGGCTAATCCTGAGAATAGATCTGAAGGATATTACCCTACGACTGTTGGAGTATGATTGTCGAAGCCGAAATATACCCACCACTTTTTTCCTGAACTTTCCTGTCATTAATGAAAAATAAATAAACTTGGCATGAGTATGGTCAAACTAAATGGAGTTGTATGAAAGGGACTAGTTATTAGTTGATTCTGCTCAAGAATTTACGACAATTTCTTAAATAACGACTGGTTTTGTTTCTCCTGTATATGAGCACCATTGCAATTTCCAAATAATACATGTGAACGAAGTGGGCTTATATTTAAGATATCATATACAAATAAGGACATGAATAAAAATGAATAATTCTTGTCAACATGGATGATGGGACATGAATGGATAGTGAAGTGGTTCACCTTAAACAGTTTGATTGTAATTGTGTGATGGGATCCAGTAGATATGATTGCACCTGGAGCTACTTTTGATCCTTTTTCCAATTGAAAACCGCTGCATTCCATATTATAGCACCCTCTTCCACCATTTCCCTGTTAGTAACCATATTTTGGAGAAGTTATAAATTGAAATTGCAATGCAAGTTAGGTGCTGCAAAAAAAAAAACGCACGTTCCAGTGAGTGTAGAAGTGAGTATGTGAATCACCGTATATTTCAGGAGATACCTACAGTATAAAAGCATCAAGTGACAATTAGCCAGGTGAATTATGTTATAGAAATAAAAAAGTAATCTATCTATGTGCCATAGAAATCATATATCATTGAAAAGACGGTGACAAATGGACACTTCTATATATACAAATGAGTTTTGCTAATCTGTCAACTGAAATAATTATTTTTGGGATAGATCCAATGGTTTTTTTTAGAAAATAACTTTTTCTATATTTTATAGATGAACATATTTTCCCCTCTTACTAATACATATAATTCTATAAAATAAATACTAAGTACAACTTTAACTATTTTTTAAGTGGTTGAAACTTCTTGACAACTTTTAGCCGTCTAAAAGGAAGGAAATATGTATACAAGTACATTTCATAAAAATTGAAATCCGCCCATAACCAAAATTAGTGGATCAATATATCAAGTCATTCTTGCTTGCTAAAATTATCCTTCACTTATCAATGCTGGTGTCATTTGTTACTCTCTGACCCCCTAATATCTGTGACATATGTTGACCTCTGGCATTGAGGACAGGTTCTTGAGAACAACGTGCTTTTATGTGTCTCATAATTTTTATGATGTCATGTAAAACAGTTGTAAATGAGAAAGAGTTTTATATCTAAATTGAGTGTACTAAAGTTACCATCCAGTCAACGCGAATCGAATTGTAGGTTTTTTTGGAGCCAACTCCAAGGTCAGCAACCATTATTGAAGATGCACTCATTTGGTCTCGACTAATAGCATAACCATACACATCAATGGTCGCAACTATTCCAAAGTACTCCTTAAAAGGTTTTCCAAGTGCTGCATGTCCTGCAAACTGCAAAGTAGCACAATAAATTAGGCTTGCATGTCTTACGTGGATTATAAAACAAACCTATGTTTGTATTAAATCCTCAAACAGTGAGCTCACGTAAATCACATCATCGGTACCACCATCTAGTGCATGTTCTTGTTGATGTGAAGCCTGAACATAAAAGTTGTTTTAGTGTATATTAAAGCCAGCATGGTATGTACATCAGCATATGCTATTTTGCCACTTACTGGTGTTGAAAATTTCTTCATTGAAGATGAGATATGTACTAATTTTTCTGATTGAGGCGCCCCGTAGTTTCTCTTTGTAGACAAAAAAAAATAATATCTAAAAGATCAGTTAGTTTGACAAATTTCAAGTAGGTCCTTCATATGACGGATGCATATTGAAAGATATCATTGCAATGGTAATTTGCCGCATGCAAAAACAGGATAGTACATGTCATATGCATTATATCACAGTAAAAAAAAGGGCACGAGAGGTCTTTTCTTATATCAAACTAATACCTTATTAAGCAATATGGAGAAAAAACATATGTCATATATAAATCTATATGTTACAAACAAAACGATCATGAATTGCAAACATACCAATAATTTTTTTCATCAGATTTGTGATTGAATTTAGATTTCCCCTTACCTTCTTAAGTGTATAACAGTTTTCACAACCTTCATGCTTGTCAGGGAGAAATGCAATAGTTAGAAGAACTACACATAAGAAATATAGCCTTGACATTGTTGAATGTGCAAAGAAAGATGATGATCTTCCTATGCAACCATCCTACTATATATAGAGCTTTAATGGAAGGGTGCTAGAAGATAAGTAATAATATAGAAACATAATAAATGAAAAGATATGGAATGAGATGTTTCTTATGGGTTTCATATCCATTTGAGTGGCTGGGTTTTTGACGTTGGTTTGCCAAACCTAACACAACCCTCCTCCTTTACCCAGGCTTGGGACTGGCTATATTGAGACTCAACATAGGTTTCTTATGGATATGAAACCCATAAGAAACCCATAAGATATGGAATGAGATGTTTCCACTCTAGGAAATAATGTGAATTAGAACTCGAAGTACACTAGGAAACAAGTGTAGACCACATCTTTTATGGAGAAATTTAATGATGTATAAATGTGAGGATATTTCTGTATGGGAATTTGCTTGAGCATCTCCTATGTTCTTATGATCTTGGAAGATCATCTTTATATATACTTTTAAATGAAACATGCCAAAAGAAATGTTATGGATACTCTATTTAGTAGACATAACTGAAAAAGAAAATAAGTGGAAGACAATGATTTCCAAACTAGAATTAATGCATATGGAATTTCAAATCCATTAATTTATTATTTTAAGGAAAAGGATATCCATGTTTGTTCTTGGCATATCATCATCTTACCTATATAAAAAAAGATATCAACACTACTTAGTGTTATAAATTTTTGTCAATCCACAATGGAAGAAAGAATTGGCATACCAAGTACACCCCATTATTGTAAATAAAAGAAAAAATCAATAAAAATGTACATTTGAGCCTAGTAAAGGGCTCTTGATCTTTGTACTTAGTCAAGGGTAGGGTCGAATAAAAAATGGACCAAATTTGTAGCTATTTTTATTAGAAAAAGTTAAGGGTTGATTTGGACTATAAAATAGTCTATGAGCTGAAGCTCATTACCAAGTCTACATTGCTCCAATTCGAGAATTTGTTCGGAGAGTCTGAAGCTCATTACCAAGTCTACATCACTCAGATTCGAGGATTTTGTTTGGAAAGTCAAATTAACAAAGTGAATTGTCTAGAGAATTAAAGAGTCCACATCAGCAAATTTATTAAGAGAAAGGATGAACAGTGAACCTATTTGGCAAATATGAAAAAAAAAAGAAGCAAAATTTTAGTTTAGAGTGTTGTCTGGACTTGGTTAGGGTAAAGTAAGAGGAAGTAAATTGAGTTTTTTGTTATCTTTTTATATTTAATTCATGATTATTAATCCATCCATCGGTAGTCGGTAGATAAATTTCGAACCTATTGGAAAATGATAAAATTCCTTAGTGGCCACAATTTTTTTTGTGTGTTTTCTTATTGGCCATCAAAATATTCTAATGTTAAGTTTTTTTTTTTTTGCCTTATTGTCCATCATAGTGTTAAAATTGAAAAATAAAAGTCAGTTTTACCCTAGGTAGCATCTTGACGATCAATGATCTTTATTTACCATGAAATAAGGAAAAATATTAGTTAATAATTAATTTAAAATTCTAGACGTTGTGAGTGTGTATTTTAGAAATTTTTTACAACAACAATGTGTTTTTTTAACAATTATAAAATATTTTTTCTACTAAAAAATGAACAATATTTTGTTCATATTAAAAAATTATATTAATTAAATTATGTGATTAATAAGGAATGTTGGCATAAAAATATTGTTAGAGGCAAAGTGACTTCTCCTCTTGAACTTTAACACTAAAATGGTCAATAGAGCAAAGATTTAAATCTAATGGCCACTAGGAAAGTTCAAACAAATTTATAACCAATAAAAAATAAATAAATAATATAATAGCCACAAAGGAATTTCCAATTGGTACGCGAGTGAAAGTGAACTAGGCCGACCCGAATACCCCGCTTTATCCTGACCTTAGCGCACCTAGCTTTG
The DNA here is from genome assembly GCA_032690845.1 of Eleusine coracana subsp. coracana. Classification (NCBI taxonomy): domain Eukaryota; kingdom Viridiplantae; phylum Streptophyta; class Magnoliopsida; order Poales; family Poaceae; genus Eleusine; species Eleusine coracana. Next base: position 66,756,569 of record CM064420.1, read on the forward strand.
GCCTCCACCCTGCCCACTTCTCTTCCATGGCAGCCGCCGCCACGGGGGCCACGCCGGCAACGGCCAGGAAGACCCTCTTCACTACCACCTCCACCCTCCTCTCCTCCTCACTTGCGCGCACGCAACGCAAACTCTCCTGCTCCGCTGCCACCGCCGACGCGCCACGCATCGCGCCGCACCCGCCGGACCTGGTCCGGTGGGTACAGCGCGAGGGCGGATTCATCCACCCCGCCCTCTGCGTTGCTAATCACCAGGAGTACGGCCTCGGTGTCTCAACTGGAGCGATAGAAGGCGACATCCCCCCGGGGGAACTCCTCATCGCGCTTCCTGGCCGCCTCCCCCTACGGCTCCGACGCCCCACCAGCGCTGCTGATGACGTGCTTCTGCAGCTCGCTAAACAAGTACGGGGTAAGGCACTTCCTGATTTGATTGCTTCTGTAATAACTCTAAAAAGAAGGATCGGACAGATGCTTGTTGTTGTGACTTGTGAGTTGTGAGTGCTCCGAATGTGACATTCGTTTCTCGTATGACAAATCAGGGCCAGTATGTAATGCTGTTAAACTTATTTATACACGTTGAAATAATTCAAACGAAACGTAAGTACTGACATGTGCATTTGATAATGGCCTGACTACTGATTTTTGTATTGATCCTTAAATGTTATAATGCTGCATTGCTGCTCTCTTAGCCTCGGGTCAATTTCAATGGATCATCCAAGTGGTGCTCTGAGTTGTCTGTGTTTATGTTTTGTAATCTATGATTCGTAAAACTAGCATTTTTGTGGCGATATTATGTTAAATGGACTAATTGAAACCAAACTTGTCAGAACTTAGGTCCCTAGCTGGTATACACTAATTTATAGTATCCCGTACAAGTGCAGCATGCGGTATGCTATTTTCATTGAATGAACTTTAGAATCCAGTTTCAGGATCTCTTGTCGCTCAATATATGGAACTAGAAGCATTTCTCACTTTTATACTTCTTTTATATATTCCGAACATACTATTAGCTGGACAACTTTTTCAATAATCTTTTCCTCTTATTGAATCATTTTTAATCTGTTTGTGTATAACTGATGCTGCCATTTGATTGAATTTACACGCGTTCAAATTTATGTGTCCCATTTTTTGTACCGCCCTTCATTTAGTTACAGGAATTTTTTATCTTGTAAAGCGAACAAAGAGTAAATTTTGTTATATGGGACATATTTGACAGATGAACTATGGGCTATGAAGCTGGGCTTGAGGTTGCTTCAAGAAAGGGCTAAACCTGATTCATTTTGGTGGCCATATATTGCCAATCTGCCAGAGGCTTTTACTGTACCAATCTTCTTTCCTGGGGAAGATATAAAAAACTTGCAGTACGCTCCTGTCCTCCACCAGGTTGATAAAAAATGGTTATGCTCATATCTTGAAGATGCTTATCATCTCCCCTTTCTTTTCTGACTCATGCCTTTTCAGGTCAATAAAAGATGTCGTTTCCTTCTTGAGTTTGAGAGAGAGGTACAACATTACCTTGGCACCATACCTTTGCAAGATCATCCTTTTCACGGACAGGAAATAAATTCATCTTCCCTTGGATGGGCTATGTCAGCTTCCTCTTCTCGAGCGTTCTGTTTGCATGGTGAAATCCCAATGCTGTTACCTCTTATTGATATGTGCAACCATAGTTTTAATCCCAATGCTAGGATTGTCCAGGAAGGAAGTGTAAATAGCTCAGACATGTCAGTGAAGGCAAGTATCCTTTTTATATTCATGCACTTCTGAATTTTTCTTTTACACACCAAAAAATTTAGGCTTCTAGAACCAAGTTAATCCTTCTCAATATCAGTTATCTTTCGCTCTTCTCAATATCAAGTTAACCCAAAATTCAGCAGTGTCAGTTGTAGAATTACTACTCTTCACATACAAATATACAATTTCCTTTTGTTTTGCACTTACTTGATAGTGATATACTTTCATTGATTTATCACTAATCTTCTATTTAAGCTTGTGTCATTGGTGTTGTCTTTTCGTCTGAGGATGTTCAAAATAAATCTATGTACTTACTCTGTGGTTTATACTGCTATTCACAGGTTGTAGCTGAGACGAAGATTGAGAAAAATACGGCAATAACACTGAACTATGGTTGCCACCCGAATGATTTCTTTCTTCTTGATTACGGCTTTGTGATGACACCAAATCCTTACGACCAAGTGGAACTCAGCTATGATGGAACCCTTCTTGATGCTGCTAGCATGGCAGCAGGGGTCTCTTCTCCCAACTTTTCAGCACCAGCCAAGTGGCAACAAGATGTCTTGTCTAAGCTAAATCTATATGGAGAGGGTGCCATTCTGAAGGTTTTGTTTTTCTACATTCTCCACCCTCTATTCTTTATCTGTGATACATTGTTGAATTTGATTGGATTCATTATTCACATACCAGTCTGAACCTTTTAGACTGAAGTTTCAGCAAGTCTGACGCTTGCTATGGCCAATATGGCTCTCCTTTCAGGTATGCTTAGGAGGCCCTGAGATAGTTGATGGGCGCTTATTAGCTGCATTACGGGTGCTTCTTGCAGCTGATTCAGAGGCCATGCACAAACATGATCTCAAAACTTTGATGTCCCTTGACGCAGAAGCTCCTTTAGGCCCCATCGTTGAAGCCTCAGCCCTCCGGACTGTTCTTGCACTTTGTGCCATTGCACTCCAGCACTTCCACACAAAGATAATGGAGGACGAGGCCATTCTAAAAGGAGAACCCCCTCTTACTACCGCATTGGCCGTCCAGTTTAGATTGCAAAAGAAGGTCCTGATCCTAGACGTGATGCAGAATCTTAGCCAGAGAATCAAGAAGCTATCACCGCAGAAATCCACCGTGTAGGATAATTTTATGTTCTGGAATTCCTTCAGCGGACAATCGATTACCATTCTGTACTGGTTACTGCACATAACAGTAAAGCCCCAATTTTGATTCTCTGCGATGCTCTACCTCCAATGCCCAACATCGGACTCTGCAGCTTTTAACATCAGAATGGAACATGTAAGTCTGTTTGGTTCAAGCGCTCAAGCTATGCGCCTCTGTGTATTGTGTGTACGCATGTGCAACGGTTGACATGAGACTGGAACAATTCTTTGTGACATAGGCTACGTATTTACCATGATGTTTTTCAACAAGTTGCTACAGATGTATCTACATTTATTTATTTATTTTTGGAATAATGTAGAAAAATCATGTTCATTCTGAATTCTGTTTTCTTACGGCTATCTGGTTCTTCCTGGAAGATATATTTCATTATGATGATGGTCACAGAAAACTGTAATCACCTTACAACAAGAAATGTTTCCTCCATGCTACCACGGATAAGTATTTTTTTTTTCCTCCGAAAAGAGAAGAATATCACATCATCCTAATGGAAGCGGAACGCTGAAACAAGAAGTATTTACAAGATGATCTTGACAGGAATATTGCCACCCTACCAACTTCTGAGAAACTTTCCATACCAAGACGACGATCGGACAACGAAAACCTACTAGCAATGATTGACGAGCGGAGGAATGGGGACGAGACGAAACGACCGCCTGCTCTCCCCGAAGCGAAAATGGCGGATGGAGGCCTGCACCCGACGAGTTTAGGAGTCGCCGCCGATGGAGATGGCGGTGCGGCTGGCGCGGCCGAGCGGCGACCTGGATCGCTGCTGCCTGGCCACGTCCCGGAGGACGAGGCGCATCTCGGCGACCTGGTGCTGGAACGTCTCGTGCACCTTGGCCCTGTCGTCCTCCTCCTCCTTGATCCGCCGCACCTGGCTGTGCACCACCCGCGCCACCGCCACCTGCTGCCGCCCATGAAGAACGTCCTCGTCTCTCAGCTGCTGCCTCTCCATTGCAATCCTTTCCTTTCCTTCCTTCCTTCTCGGACCGTGTATTGTTCAGATCTGCGGAGACGAGAAGGCGATAAGGAAGAAGAGATTAATTTGGCGTGCGTTGTGTTTGAACACTGGAAATGAAATGCACCGGGCCCGGGCGTGTTGTATAAATAGAGGGCACGTGTGAACCGGATGGTGACCTGACCGCTTCTTCCTTCCTCGTGTGACCCTGCCGTGATCGCCGGGAGGGACGCGGTCCCCCGGCCCGTGACCGCGTTTACCAGATCCGCACCCTTGCGTCTCTCGTTCACAAGCCGTCGGCGAGATCGCGTCGCGTGTACGGGCCTCACGTTATTGCTGGGGGCGGTCCATGCCTATCTTCGTCGCAGCATTCGATTTGAACGAGTTTTGGCGGGGTAAACGTTTGCCATGCCGGCTGTTTTGCCGAAAAAGGTTGGGCGCGTCGGTTTGTTGTTGTGCGAGTCCGGCCAGAACGTGTTGCGCCTCCTCGTGGTTCACGAGAGAAACGTGGGAAATGTGAATGGAGAAACGGGCGAACGGGGCGGGTCGGCAAAGACAAGACAAATGTTGGTGGACGGGACGAGGTTTGGCTTTTTTGTTGAGAAAAAAAAAAGGAAAAGGTGTGAGATGAACCAATAAAATTACGGAAACGCTACTTTTCAATCAACTGAAAAAAGCGTCCGTTTTCAGTCGATGGTTTTGCATGCGGAGTGGTACACATGAGATTTTTTGTTTCTTTTATTATTTATTTATTTATAAAATTATTTATATTACTTAATATTATGTATAGATGATAGAAAAATTTTATTTTTTTATATTAGTTAGATCTAGATCTAAGGGTTAAAAATATTGATTGAAAAAAAATACTTTTTATCGATTAAAAATTAGACGCTCTCATAAAATTAACAAAGGCCGCACAAATACTATTAGTGGTTCATCCAAGACATGACCAAGACGGTGTGAGTCCGGCGAGACACGTTGCGACCGGTGGTTTGTGAGACACACATGAGGCGTGAATAGAGACGAGTAAATGGGTTGGGTTGGTCTAGTCAAATATTGGTGGGTGAAATTGGCTGGGACAGAGGCTCATTGGAAAAGAAAAAAGAGGAGAAAATGTGCTAGATGGATTATTAGCTGACTAATTAACATTGTTGTAATGAAATGTGTAGGATGAATCACGCTTTCGGCACAGGGAATAAGTTGGGAAATATTTTTTTTAAAGATGATGCGCCTTTATGTGTTAAATTATTGAATATGACGTGTCTTGGCACAAGAATCTAGCTATGGAAGTTGATACGCAAATACGAAAAAAAGGATGGAAAAAAAAACGAAGAGCGAACAAGAGTTGATAACGAGTAGCCATCTGGCCCGTTTCCTCATGGTGGCGACGGGGCCTGTTAAGTGACGTAAGGCTGGCAAATGGGCACTGTGAAAGGCTTCATTAAGTTTCCAATGCATTGGGCCAGGCCTGTTCCATTCAATTTTGGAAGGATTTTTCAGGCCCCGTCACTGCAAACGGTCGATCAACACCGCCAAAACGAGCGTTTTCTATATCAGCCAAGAGAGGATAAAATGGCAATTTCAAAAAAAAAGCGAGAGGACAAAAAGGCAGAGAGAGAGAGAGAGAGAGAGAGAAGCCACTTCCTACGAATTCGTCTCTGATTTTGTTTTGCATGAGCGGATGAAAAAGTGAAAAAAAAAAGAAAAACCCAAGAGGATAAGTCGCCTCAATTTCGGTGTCGTTCCAAACTTCCAATCAACTGAGGCGCTCTCTGTGTGCGATGACTGCGGGCGGGCCTTTTGCATTTCGTCCCGTCCGCGATACGTGCTGAACGTGTTTGGCGCCACTCGTATCAAAGCATATATCACCCGAACCTTTTTCTCTGCAGGTAGTTATCGAGCAAGTGGTGGTAGCTACTGCCCGCGAATTCCGTCACCGGCGCGCGTGGAGATGACATGGACGGGGCACCACATGCCGAGACGAGACGGGGCAGTGGAAATCGGCGCGGCCACGTGAGCGCGCAAGGAGCCATGTGTTCGTCTGCTCATTGGGTGAGAGCTCTGGTTCAACACCAAGCATTTTTTTTTTTTTTTTAGGAAAGGGGTTCGACACCGAGCATATGTAGACAAGTATATTCCCCCATTGATCGTGGCCTGTAGAAAGAAAGATCGTTTGGAGCCCTCAACTGGCTGTCATTTGACAGTTATTTGTGTATTATTATTACGCAGTGGTATCAGAGTTTTATGTTCTTTTTTGTGGACGGAGAAGCAAGGATTGTAATAGCACCACAAATCGTCAGGTCAATATCTATCCTTCTTCAGTGTTGGCCGTCGAAAACGATCTCGCTGACTGGGTCTCCCTCCCTCCCTCCGAAAATTGATGGACCAGCGAATCGTGTCGATCTTCTTTCACCTCAAGTGTGTGGTTACGGCACCCTGCCGAGTCACCACCATGTCACTGTCTTCCCTTTCGTTTCAGGCACTCTCTGGTGATGACAAGGACTCGTCATTATCTGATATATCTATACAGTGTCTTTCGTTTTGTTTGATCGTCCGTTTCGGATGATCTACATTACATGCTTTGTTGTTATGTTTGACCATCCTGTGCAGATTTGGCATGGCCTTCTCTCCTGTGCAGGCAAATAAAGGAGAAGAAGTTTGTGAAACGATGCATGTGGCTTCAGGACATTGTCTCACCTAACAAATCAGACATGGTTTTGGCCGGTGTTTACTGCTTACGGATAACTGACCTTTCTAGATGCTCCTGCAAAGAGCTAAATTGTTAAGACCAAACAGAATGCACATGCTCTGTTGCTTCTCGTACATATGCCAAAGACTACATGTGACACTGAGGCTGACAAAGTAGGTTAATTTAGAGTTTAGACGCACCTGTCAGTGAGACATTCAGAGGCTATAAGAAAACAGATGGTGGGGAATATTGTGCGGCGTTTTATTATCTGATATCGATATGAATCAAACCGGTCAAGATCTGCGGTTCTGATCTTGAATAATGCCCGTAGTATAATGCTATTCAGAGGATATGTGAAAAACAAATAATGAAGAACCATCACCTTCAAAGTAGTATAACTCACATGCATCGTACGTTAAACTGTCAGATCAGATTGTGATATCTGACTATCTGCGAGGCAAAGAAAAATCGACGCATAACGCATGTTACTCGCCGAATCATACGTACTACAGTATGTGTTGCACATGTCCATGCCGATTCCATCGACCAAACTGTCCAATACGTATATATATGCTAAGCTAATCCGCTTGATCCATCGCCGTCGCCATATCTCGTTGACCTCGACTCGAGTCCATTCTGCACATTCTCACCGAATCTGTTGTAACCTCGCGGTTTCATGGAAAATCACCACTGCTTCTTGATTCATTACCTTCCTGCGTGACGTACGCCAATGCATAGCTTCTGCTTCATTTCCTGACCCACGTGCATTACGAAGACGGGACAGAGACTCAGAGCTGCTACTCATTCAGTGGTCGTTCAGACAACCGCATATATCGGATTTTCTTCTTATTTTTAAACTGGATATTGACAAGATCGACCCTGAATATGCATCGAACATGCATGAAAAATGAGCAGTTCAGATTCTCGGAGGCTTTAACTATATCATCGAAGAGTTAACAATTTGGGAGTCGATCGATAGTCTGACCGAATCTCACTCATACAGGCACTGTTGGTGCCGCATCAATGACATAATAACGTCATAGTTTGTGCGAATCTCAATCATTAGTCATGGGCGTTTAGCCGCATGCATAACTAATTCGTGCAGGCATTTTAGGTGGTTATACCTCCCTTAACGACCTGCGTGCTAAGATTCTCAAGAGAATGGGAGAGATCACCCCCGAACCGAACGTTTCGACTCGATGTGAATTTCCTAAAACAATATTTGGTTTATAGGTTTTTTTTATCACCAGCGAACCAATCATGCAAATGGTTAAGCATAGTACATGACTAATTGGCATTGATGCCGTTGCTTGAAAATGTCAGATGGGTGCAATAATCTTGCGTGCAACCAAGATACCCAATCAATCAAGCAGCCGTAGTATCCGTATTTGAGCTTTGAAAATTTGCTCGTTTCCAAACTAACTGAACCACCAAAAAGTAGGTTCCATTGAGTAGTAGTATCATTAGGACGCGTGACACCAGAACCACCAGTGGAAAACAAACCAAAGGTAAGGTGAGAAAAAAAAAAGGGCAGTAAAACCAACAACCAAGCCGACATATCGAGCTGCATCCACAGAGAAAAGGAACATTTTGGGTAGTGTTTATGCATGTGCGAGAATCGTGTTGATGTACATGCTGGGCAATTTCAAGCAAGACTTGGAGACCCTTTTGTTGGCTCTACATCCGTCTGAACACTCGCCTCGCCATGAACTGAATCCTGCACGTCATAACAAAACGCAGTTATATCTGCACGACTGCAAATCAGTATGGACGTCGGTCTATATCTGTTATCTGACGATGCGATAAACAACAGGCACTGGTCGTATGCATGTACTTACATGTCGTCGCGTTTACACGACCGGAATGGACGTCCCAACAACTCGAGAGGGCCACACCACAAGCGAACTCGAACTCGTTGGAGATTAAGAAAGTTAGGACGACCTGATCGAACTTTCACGAAGAGTGCTAAAGATTTTCGTTTCACCTTTCCGTGGGGGGGGGGGGGGGGGGGGGGGCGCACACAGAGCAGATGATTAGATAGGGAAAGCAAGGAAAAGGGAAACAAACAAGATAGATCATGGGGACGGACGACGCGACCTGAAACCAAAAGGAAACAAAGCGGAGATACTCCCTAACAACTGAGCAACCGCACGCCGGTGGGGCTTTCTGGCTTCCAGCGGCCATCTACCGCCGTCTCGTCACTCTCCTGCCTCTCATCAATGCGTGCCCGTGTTGGCGGAGACCGTGCACGACGCGAACTGGACCCAAAGCCATGGCCGAACGCCGGCAACTTAACAATAGGAGCATGGCTTCCGGCGCCCACGGCGACGGTGGCGTTTAATGCGAGATCGGTTGGTGGGGCTGCAGGGAGAGCATGGCGCCCGGCGGCACGTCGGCGTCGGTCGCTCCGTTGGATCGCAGCGCCGCGACATGTCCCTGACCCTGACCGGCTTGGTCCCCAGCACGAAACGCAGTCACATCGGCGGGACCGGTGAGTTATTCAGCAATAATAGTAAGCTTCTGATTCTGTAGTCTATTAGTATACCGGCTCAGTGGCTCGATCGCATCTCATCTAGAGGTGAAATTTCGGTTTCGGTTAATGCAACTTCCTTGTCATTGGGCATTCTAGGTTAGTTGTAACCAATCGACGACTTAAGACTCATGACTGCGAACCAACCGGCCTATTGGAATTAGAAACCTCCTACTGCTTACTACTATATGATTGCTTTTGAATTTTGATTGAATCTGGGTGCAACAGACTAGTCATTTTCCGATATCCCTTTGGTATTAGGCAGTTCCGCTGTTGTACTCGTTCTCACGTCGTTGACAACGCCAGAATATGACGGTGTCAAGCAGCAGAGTATGACCGTTGCTCCGCGCGCCGGCGCACATGCGCATCTCGAGTTCTCGACGGGGAGGAGACGTCACGGCCGAGGTTACCACACCGGGTAAAAAATGCAATACGTTGCCTGCTGCGTACTTGTACACAAAGACTGCCTGCACCGCCACTGCAAATACCGAGATGCATGCATGCTGGGTTTGAACTTTGAACAGGTGCGAACGGCACTGTTCGTGTGAACCGGCATCATCAGCCGGCTGCGCGAGTGTTCCAGTTCGCCACATTCACAAGCAAGCAGAATAATCCAGGAGTGTGGACATGCGTGCATAACTTGGTGATGAAACTTGCTTCAAAAGGATGATCACTGGGTGGGTGCACAAATGGATTACTTCAATGCATAAAAAAAGCACAATAAGCTCCGGCGAGATTATAATTACAAGCAGCAGCAGCAGCGACGTCAGTGACGACACTGACCGATGTGATAAAACGAGGGAGCAGGAAATAATCAATGTTCATTAGCGGCAACTGAGATGGAAAAGATGGACTTGGCCATATGCACCCATGGACTTTTTCTGGCTGTGTGGCAGCAGCAGTGGTTGTTAACTAAGGCAAGGAAACGCTGATACGCAGAGGATGAGAAGAGAGGGCGTGCGTGCGCGTACGCGGTCGCGCGGCCGCGGCCGACGGCGAGAGCCTGAGACCGGAGACGCGAGAGAAGCAGCTGCGAAGGACGGCCGGGCGCGGGCACTCCTGCTCCTGTAGATACGCGCTTTGTCCGCTATCATATCATACTCTCTCCCTGCCCTCAGGGGCATCTCCCAAACGCTGAAATGAAGCAGTCTGACTTGAGTGGACGCGGTCTATACGCGAACACTCAAATCTCTACTTATTTAGATGATGGTGATGCTTCCTTCTGGTGGTGGTTATGTGTCCTTTTTTCAGTTGGGTTTTCTATTTGGGAGAGCTGCAATCAAATGTAATCGAACAAATCGGGTCAATAGGCGAACTCTATTATTGCAGTATGAACATGTCTTGTATATTTTGTGACTAAACTTATTATACCATTTTCCATCAGATTAATGTTTTTTTTATTTCATATTTCTTTGTTGATAGTTTGTTACTTTGTGATTTGATTTTTTTTCTATGATTATCTATATAATAATTATAAATAGTTAGATCTAGATCGAGTGGCTCAAAACAGTGATTAAAAGTTGCTCAAACTTCTAGTTAGTTGAAAATTAGCAAGTTCTTTTTTATTTGGCTTGTTCATTTACATGGGTGACATAACATACGTATACAAATACTCCCCAAGACTTCATACAAAAACTTGTACCCCAATTTACACATGCCAAATTAATCACTTGGTTTGGACATGCCAAAAAACTCATCCTGTTGTAAAATAAATATTGAGATGGTTTGAATTGTTAAGATTGTGCTTCTCGAAGATATTGCATATGTGTGAAAAGTCATGACAAAAGGTCCATCCTTTTAAAGTTAAAAACAGGTGATAGAATCACATTTCTTGTATCGTTTCAGATCTCGCTTACCAAACATGAATTGCTATATGCAAATCAGAGCCTCTATAAGTAATTAGGAGTCAAGGCAAAAAAAAAATATAGAAGGACCTCACGGCTACTTTTCAAAGGTGTCTAAGTGCTTGAAAACACTAGAGAAAGTATATACTTCTTTAGTGCTGGAGAATTCTAGAATGCTTATAGGAAGAACAACCTTTCCTCTATATATAGAAATCATCATCGTTGCAAAAAGTCAAAAAAATCAGGCAACAATAATGTAAAAAGAATGAACCTATCAAGGCCGTGCGGGAGAGGTTTTAGCTTTTGGTGCTGGTTATAGTACTGTAAGTAAGGGGAAGAAGAGAAAGAAGAAAAAAAAAAATAGCCCACATGTCAGATTAAAAGGGAATGGAATTTTAGAGCAACCATACATCAAATTCTAAAAGTAATTTTGATACATCTCCTAAACCTGAATTGGATATATAGATTTTATGGAAATTGTTGGAGTTGTTCTCTAATAAGCTCTGCAAGCAAGGGCTTCAGTTCCACAGGCACAACTGATTGAAGGGTATCAGCCTGAAGAAATCATCATCCACAGAAGATCCTTCCACCGTGTCCAGTTCCCCAACCGCTCCTCTGTTTTCGTCCATACTCCACGCCCATGTTATGTTATCACTCGGCCGCACCACCAGCATTGACCTCCCGGGTGCGCGCGGTCTATTAATACCCGGGGAACCCAGCGCCATGGCCGCAAACCAGAAGCTGCTGCAGCATCCTCACCAGCTGCTATCAATCACAATCACAATCACAATCAGCAGCATCCAAGTAAGCATCATGGCCGTGCTGGTTGCGAGGCAGGGTCGGGAGCTTCAGCGGTACAGCAAGAACACCGGCGGTCGCATCGTGGTGGGCTGCATCCCGTACCGCGTGCGCATCGACGACGGCGAGCTTGAGGTGCTGGTGATCACTTCGCAGAAGGGGCACGGCATGATGTTCCCCAAGGGCGGGTGGGAGGAGGACGAGTCCATGGACGAGGCCGCCCGGCGCGAGGCCCTCGAGGAGGCCGGCGTCCTGGGCGACACCGAGCCCGTGCTCGGCTTCTGGCACTACAAGAGCCGCCGCTACGTCGACCAGACCTACGAGGGCTTCATGTTCCCGCTCCGCGTCGCCGACGAGCTCCACCAGTGGCCCGAGATGGCCAATCGCAAGCGCACCTGGGTGAGTAGTAGATTTCAACACAATTAGCACATTTTCTCAGCAACAATAGCCTGACGATTCATTGATCTAACTTCAAATTCGATTGTGTTTGACAGGCTACGGTGCAGCAAGTGATGGACGGGTGCTCGCACTGGTGGATGCGGGAGGCGCTCGAGAAGCTCGTCGCCCGGCACGCCATGCTACCATCTGCCCTGTGACCAATTTGTGTGTGAATCATCGTCAAAAGTGCGCGAGCGACTCACGCGATAAAGGATCGGGAGCACGTACGAACGACGTCATCATCAGTATCACTCTCTCGGTGCAGCGGCAGGCCGGCGCTCGATCGGATTGAGCATACATCTTTTTTCTGGTCGCCCTTACCGGAGAGAGAGAGACGACGACGACGACGACGGCGCGTTACCGCGCGTTGTTCGATGCTGCCGGTGCGTTCTTGAGGTGTGGAGCCGTCGTTTGCGGCGAAATAATTCCGTGAAATTTAGGTCGAGAGGGGAACGGAACATGTAAACAGAACCGAGCAGAGCACACAGATAACTGCAGCGCTCAACAGTTCACGATTCTTTCAAGTAACACAAAGTGTAAATTAATTGTAGCAAATCTTTCATGGAGGTGGAATTAATACAACTGTTCGTGAAGAAAAGCCTCACTTTTAATTACTAATTACCAGCCTACTAGTACTGCTCCGATAAAGGCTGTGAGGTTGCTTCTTTGCTTGTGTTAAGCGGCCATTCCCCAAGTAGCATCCTCCTGCCGAACTGGCTAGAAATGATTCATAAGCAATACTACTGACAAAACACATGTTCTCGATGCTACAGGTAACCACCCAGCAAACGAGTGTTGTAGCTTAAGCAATACAACTGACAGATGCAAACGATTGTTCTAGCTTAAGCAGCAAGGATTACTCACACATTTCCCTGGCCAGTGAGTGAACAGGCAGAGGATCGATTAATCATGCGGAGCCAGAAACTGACCTGTCCCTGGGCTCCCGTTCTCCCCACCCGCCGTGCCCGTGCCCATCCATCACGCCGCGACGTCGCGCTCGCGATTTTTCAAATAAAGCCGTGGTCCGCCGATAAGAACGGGGCGGAGCATGTGCTCCCTGCTCCGACGAGTAAACTAGTACTCGGCCGAGGCCTCACGGCGACGTGACGACGGCGACACCCGCACTGTCGCCGGCCCGCTGATGACGGTCACCCTTCCGATTTAAATTATTTTGCTAAGAAAGATTGACTTGACCTGACAATCCGAGCAGGACACAATAGGATTCTTTTCTTTTTCTTTCTTTCAAAAATCTTATTATTACTAGTAGGACACAATAGGGTTCGTCTGAGACGGTGAAAAACTATTGCGACAGGTCGGCAGGGCTGACGAAGCTTGCAGGTGTGTTTATCCGGCGACGATGATGATTAATCTGGGCGCCAGTTGCTGTGGTCCACGTGTGCACGGGCGCCGTTTCGTCAAAGCGTTAGGTGGCGCTCTCCAGCTCGCGCAATGAGACAGAGAGAGAGGGACGATAAACATTCTTTTTTTTCTGCGGGTGAGATGATAAACATATCGTAAAAAACCAGTGACAAGTCGTGGTCTCCGGCCGTCTTTTTAATTTGGCCTGGATCTATCTATCTCGACGATAAAGAAAAACAAGTACCAATTCCCAGCGCGGAATTTTCTGCCGCGTCGGAGGTCACGCGAGGGGGACGGGCCGCGATCGCTTTGGATTGCTGCTCTCTGCCGCATACTATCCCTCTCTCCCTGGACGGGAGCTCTTGTTGGGTAGCGATTTGTGGGTGAATTCTGGCGTGCGGCGTCGTCGGTGATTTTTCCTTGTCCATCATCATCGGTGAAAAGCCGGTGGTGCTGCTGCTGACGGGCACGGAAGAAGAATGTGAGACGACGAATCGATCGATGGCGTCTGGAGACGGTAAAAAGGAAATTTCGGCCTGCCATTACAGTATCAGCTTTCTACTTCTCCTCCTACTCCCTCGGATACCCATAGCCGCCTCGACTTCAGTTACTGCTACTACTGTTCTGCAGGGGTGTGCGTGCGTCCAGCAGCTCGGCCGTCGTGGCCAGAATGGTCTTCAGTGGCAGATCACGCAGCGTGCTCCGAACCGAAGAAATGTTGTCGTCGCCGTTGCAGTCAGCGTCACCAGTCGTTGCCTGACAATTTCGGATGGGCTGGCTCCGTTGTCCATTCCATTTCCATCCACCCATAGCTCGCGGAATCGTCGTTGGTCCATGTCGAACGATCTTGTTCAAGCTAAGGCAGCGCTGCGTCTACTTGTATTGTTTAGAATCTGCGTCTACTTGTATTTTTTTAGTATCTGCGTCTACTTGTGTAGGTGTGGCTGGTTCAGAACTTTCGAAGGCGGTCCTAGTCCAAGACCTCGAGTCTACTGGCCACTTGACATGTTCAAGCCCCGGAGACGCAACGCAACACGACAGCACGGGACTAGAACGTCGTCGTCCTCGGCGGCGGCGGTGGCGGCGCGGTGGGTGCATCAACTCAACTACACTACATCGACGGGAGGCGGGCCACGGCTGGACCGAGCGAGGTCCTTGCGCGTGTTAGTCGGGCTATTGGACCGAGCCGCCTTCGGACGCGCATCGTATGGGCTCTACGCAGTTAGGCCCAATGCAGCAAGGGCTCCATCTCAATCTATACGCGTATTCGTATGGGCTCTACACGAAAGGATCTGGCGAGCTGGGCCGCCAAGGAGAAGTGGGTCGTGGGTGGTAACCCACAAAGGAGCGACAACAACGTTCTCCTACGAAACGTGCAGACACACGCCGCGAGAAAGTGATTCAGTTGATCACCAAACCGTGGAAATCAGAGGCCCAAGTGTCCATCTCCGTAGTCGAGCCATGTCGCAGGAACAAGCCACCTCGTGCGCTGCCGTGGCTCCAAACCAGAAGTTTTTTTCCGTTCCGTTTCGTGAGAGTTCCTGATGAGGAAATAGTTCCTGATGACGAAACAGTTTTCGCCATGGTTACAAGGAAATTGTAACCACCGGTGCTGACGTGCACGCACTTGTGTCTTCCGACAACCAAAACGAGATGATCTCGCAAGTTGCTCCGAACTCCGATGATCCAGTGTACGAGGCTACCACACACCACACTCATGTTCAAGGGTGTGGGTTAACCTGTAACGTGCGCCACGCCGCCATCGAAGGAAAGCTTTTCCGGCTACTTCAGCGTTTGGAGGGGGAGGGGGAGGGGGGGGGGGGGGGGGGGAATCTCTCCAGACGGACTGCAAATGTTTTCCGTGCAGCCCCGTGGAGTAAATCGGGAAAGGGGAGAACGTTTGCAGAATTTTTTTGTCCGCCGTTAGACCCCCCCCCCCCCCCCCCCCCCCCCCTCCTCTTTGGAACCAGATCCACTGACGTACGCTACTCTGGCTGACAAGCGGACCAACAGCCATGTATGACCCACGTGTAGTGAGAGAAGTCCCATTAACATATGTTAGTGGATCCGCTTCCCTCCCCCTCCCCCCACCCGAGTCAGATCCTATAAATGAGGAGCGCGTCCAGGGGCAGAGCAGCACACCGCGGCCGGTTGAGGAAAACGCAGCCAGCGCACAAGACAAGGCGGATGACGATGGGTGCTCAACGACGACCGCGAATGCTGTCGTGTCCAGGGGCGGCGGCGGCGGCGCTTCTGCTCCTGCTCGCCGTGTCTTTCGGTAACCTCATCAGAATGCTCTGCATTTGCTCCTCTTTTTTCTGAAACGCGTCTGATGAATTCTTATCGCCAAGGGGGTCACGCAGGAGCGGCCGGGACCGCTGGCATGACGGAGCTGCAGAAGCACGCGGCGTTCTTCGACCGCGACCACGACGGCATCGTCACCGTCGACGAGACGTACCAAGGTGACTCACTGACTCTCCCTCCATCGTCGCTCGCGCGTTCCGACATTTCCGCCGCCGCTGTCGTTTTCTCGCGCCTACAAGGAATGCATGCGGGCATTTCGTTCATGCTATGCTAGCTGTCCTCTCGTTTCAACCTTCTAATATTGGATACCCTGCCATATCTGCTAATTAATCAGGCTTGATGGAGCTGGGAGTTGGATCCGTCCAGGCCAAAGCCAGTGCGGCCTTGATCAATGCCGGCTTGGGACCCAAGACCAGACCGGTACTGCCCTCCCTCTCTCTTTTTTCAGCGTCTCTGTCGCCGCCCGTAACAGTCTTCGTAGTAGTGTCTGGTTCGGGTTAGCTTGTGGCTTGCAGGCAAGCCTTTCTTAACAGAGATGGCAAACGTGCCCATGACATTTTTCATGCCCCAGATCAACCATCTTAGAGTTATTACTACCTCTCTCCCCTCAGCATATCTGGTCAACTGAAATCTGTTTTCTGATTGTGATATTAATTACAAACGCGTGTGCTGCTTGGTTAGCTTGTTTTGCTCAGATATGCTGGCAAATCGCGTCAATTTTCTGCACCAAAACAAATTATAAATGACCGCTCATCACATAGCATCATTGGTTGTCAATGAAACACAGTACTGTATTTAAGTTTTTCGCTGCTGCCTCCAAATAAAACGCGTGCAGGACAATGCAAACTCATCGCGCATGGATATCTACATCGTGAACATCAAAAAAGGGATTCACGGAAGTGATACGGGCGCATATGACGCTGAAGGAAGGTGAGCTCGTATGCCCTTGAGTTGTGTGGGAACTGCAAGGTGAAATCTACAGGATTTTCTAAGGCATAGTGCTTCGCAGGTTTGTCCCCCAGAAGCTCAACGAAATGTTCACCAAACACAGCAAAACTGTACCTGATGCCATGACGAAAGACGAGGTCGACGAGATGGTCAAGGCTAATCGAGATAGCATGGACGTCAAAGGATGGTAATTGAAAGTTTGAATTTTTTTTTAATAACTACTTTGACTTATCAGATCTAGATTCGATGATTTATAATTAGTATATAGAGAATTCTATAAAAGAAAAATCAAAATACAAACTAACAAACTATGTTAAAATATGTTAATAATTGAAGTCTAGAAAATATGTTAGTAATTGAAGTCTAGAAAATATAAGTATCGCAGCTTCTATATATAATTAGTAATTGAAGTCTAGAAAATGTGTTAAAATATAAGTATCGCAGCTTATTTTTCCTTGACGTATCGCCCTTGCACAGGCTTGCAGCTTCGTCCGAGTGGAATTTGCTGTACAAGCTCGCTAAGGACAAGGACGGGTACCTTCGCAAGAAGGACGTGAGAGGTGTCTATGATGGAAGCCTCTTTTATCAGTTGGCACGGAAGGGGAACAAGGATTGATTCGTCTGCGTAACAAACAATCAGACATGGTTTACTTGATGATTATCTATCTCTCTGTTGTATTGAAAATTAGTTAATATACAGTATATGAGTTGAGTTGAAAGGGCAAAATTTTCATTTTGTTTTTGCGGGAGAGAAGCAACAGGTCAGATCATGCTTTCTCTGCGAATTACTTGACGCTTTATTTTTTGTTTTGTTTTAATTTTGCATGGATTAGTTGCTGGTGGGCAGCACAGTAAAGGTTTCAAAATGATTTGCCTTTGATTTCAAAAACAAATAATGATTTGCCTTCATCCATGTTGGGCTATGGGCTGTCCAGGCCGGGTTTCTGTCATTTGTGGTTTCTATTGTTCGTGGGCCGTGTGACGGGTCAACCAGGCCACTCATGTCAAATTTTCCCATATGAAACAAAATACTTCTCGTGTTCGTTGGCTTTTAGCTGCTGTTGTTTCTTCCCGTCGCAGCTGGATCATTAAACACGTACGCCTTCGAAGTGGCTGGCGTTTGACGAAATGGTACATATTTACCCTGCGTGTGGAATTAGAATAGGTAGATATTTACCCGGCCGAACAATCAGTGACCATCAATTTTCGTATCGAATGCAAAGATTTGGAATGCCGTTAGGTGCCATCGTTTCTAAGTGCTGTGGCTGGCATCGTCTGCAGCGGCAGTAGCCACAGCACTACCGAATCTCGCGTTGCCAGCTAAGCCCTTTCAAGTTCGCAACTGTAATCATGAAATAATTTGTCAGTGTTTAAATCAGTAATATCTCCAAATTAACGGTTCGCTTAATACATTCCGGTTATAGCTGGGACAGAGTGGCGTCGATCTTACACATTCAGCGCGAGGCCACGCTACGCCACGCTCCAGTTGCTCTTGTGTGCGGGTCTCCTCTTTCTTCAGTCATCGACTCATCGTGCGGTCGCGCGACAGTCCAACTGTGTTCACAATAAAAGGCCCGAGTGGGGAGGGAACAAAGGGCACCACCATCAACTGCAGCACGAGTCGAGAGGGGCAGCTGCAAAAGGGAGCGCGAAAGCAATCAGCGCCGCGACACAGGGCCCGAGAAGAATTCGCCGGAAATGGGCAGCGCTCCACGACGACGAGCGGCGGCGGGGGTTGCGCCTCCCTTGTCGCTTCTTCTTCTCGGCACCGCGCTCTTCTGTAAGCCGCTTGCCTCCGGAAACAAAAAACAATTCGTCGGATTTTTCGCTTTCGCAAACAACCTGTTCGCTGATTCGTCTCTCTGGCTTCGAAGTGGGTCGCGCGGCGGCGTACGGCGGATACTCGGAGGGCGGCGGCGGCATGACCGACCTGCAGAAGCACGCGGCGTTCTTCGACCACAACGGCGACGGCGTTGTCTCCATATCCGAGACGTACGATGGTGAGTCCCCCATTCGCTCATTTGTTCATTGCGCATCGCGTTTTTCGTTGTAATTCATCGACATAATCGCGTGGTCATATTTGGGTGTTGTGACAGCGTTTCGGTCCCTCGGATTCGGGATTGGCATGTCCAGCGTCAGTGCTGCCTTCATCAATGGCGCTCTTGCCAGTAAGACCAGACCTGTAAGATCCCCCGTCCCCCGACCCTTTCCACTCTCTTTCTGTCTGTATGTGCTAATTCATTTAAGAGGGAAAAGGTTAAGGTCTGTGGTTAACTGTTGACTTGAACATGCCTAAAAAATATGTTGACAGACTTGACACAAAAGCCTTACTTCACTGAGAAGGCAGATCAGATTATGCCACTTTTACGTTGTTATTACCAGGTGTTAAGTGTGAGTGTTTGAGACTTAAACAGATACAGAGATACTGCTATAAATCGTACTTCCTTAGTTCCAGAATAAGATTACAACTAGATTTGATCAAACTTTGTTTTGACCGATGACTTTTACATATTTAATTAAGTTTTTAAAAACCTACTACTGTACTTTTCTATTTATTATAAAAGTACAAATACTAAGTTTTTTAAATTTATTTTAATGTATGGCAATTATTAGTCAAGACAAAGTTTGACCAAAACTACATGTAATCCTATTTTGGGACGGATGTAGTACTCCATACAAAGACTAACTCGCAACTGAAAGATTATGTGAGTAGTATAACAAATTTAGTCACAAAATCCAATGACACATGTTCGGATCATCAGATGCCCGTATGATTGTGACAGCATTGGCCAACTAACACATGGAGACACACTCAATCTTTGTAGTCGTGTTCTGTACTTACGTAGCAAATTATCCTTTATACAAAAGAATGCCGTTCGATAAGTAGGATACAACTGCAGGAAAATGCAACATCATCGCACTTGGACATCTACATAGAGAACATCCACAAAGGGATCCATGGAAGTGATTCAGGTGCATATGACGCTCAAGGAAGGTAGTAATAAGCAAATCTTCTGATTTTTTTTACTAACGATATGCATTACTCAATGTTTTTTAACAATCATCCTTCTGAACTTTTTGCAGGTTTGTTCCTGAAAAGTTCGACGCGATATTCGCCAAGCATGCGAAAACTACCCCTAACGCTCTGACATCAGATGAGATTGACGAGTTGCTCCAAGCAGACAGAGATCCCCGTGACTACCAAGGATGGTAATTTTCATCAAACCCACAAGTTCATAATACTGACAAGCTATCAGCGCTCCTGTATAGTCTTACTCTCTCTTGCAGGGTTGGAGCAACATCAGAGTGGAAGATTCTGTACAACCTCGCCAAGGACAAGGACGGCCTTCTTCGCAAGGACGTCGCGAGAGGCGTCTACGACGGGAGCCTGTTCCACCAGTTGGTGAAGGAGAGGAGGGGTTCTGGTGACAAGTGAGAAGTGAGAACTGACGAGAAATTTCGATTGAGACTCTGAAGCAAAGCAGTGTGAACATGTCGTCAAAGCAACTTGTCGTTACAATGTGAACTGGTGTGAACAGAATCTGCGGATAGAGACGAATGGTTTTAGTGTGTCCTGTTTGTCTCCATCCGTGGAGTAGGATGGTTCTGTGAACGTAACTGTTGGCAATGGATTAGCATATCTTGACGCATTGTGCCCGTGACGCTTGCGAACCTGTCCCTTGTCTTGGTTATCTTGCCGTGCCTGTCTATCTACTAAGCTTCCGTTGTTGCAGATGGTGGTTCTTCGATCCAGTCTGTTTTCTGAAGGCATCTCTGAGATCCTCTGTTGTTGAGCCAACCAACTTCACTACTGTATTTGTTCCGTTGTTGGTATTAGCTGGCTAATCGCAAGGATTAACTTGAGGCTAGTTCCTAATCATGGCAGCAAGCGGGGCTTCTATTCGATATTGTTATTTAAACAGCGTGGCAGTCGATTTTCTGCCCCGTGATGTTTGAACTTTGAAGCTGCTAATCAGACTGACATTCAAAGCGCAACTACAATTTGAAAAGGAAACATTTGCAATTTCATACGGCTCAAATCAAACAATCCAAGGCTCGCATGAACCACCTGATTTGCTCCGAGTACAAAGCTCAATGTTGACGAGCACGAGGTTCCATCTCACTAACCTTTCTTTTTTCTCTAAAATATATGTTTACAAAACGTTCATCTCAAAGACAATGTATCTTGTGATCTTGGTTGAAGTTGATATAATTTTTATTCGATGTTGGCTCTTATAGGATACCTTGCCCATCTGACAAATACTTCGGGTTCGGGACTTCAGGCCCAAGGTAAACATGTAAAACTGCCGGGCCTTTTAACGAAGGAAAACTCGCAGACAAGAAACATCCGGCCTAGCTCAAACAATACAGCTTATTCGCCCACCAATAAGCCCAACCCACCACTCGTCTATCTGACGCACGCCGCCGGTACGCTGCTTCTAAAAGCGGCCCTTGCACTCTCGTGGCTCGGCTCCTCGAAAATTCGCCCGCACACAGCTAGCTCATTCTGAAGATTGAGAACGCACGCGCACGCCGAGCAGCCACCGAACAATCATGGCGACGTTCGCCACGGCAACACTACTGACGCTCCTCCTCCTTCTCCACACGGCGACCAGCGACGACGACTCCTCGGCGTTCGTGTACGCCGGGTGCTCGCAGGGCCGGTACGCCTCCGGGTCCCGGTACGCCTCAGGCGTGGACTCCGTGCTCACCTCCATCGCCAACAGCGCCCCCTCCACGCCCTACGCCAACTTCACCGCCCCCACCGACGCCTCCCTCACGGGCCTGTACCAGTGCCGCTCCGACCTGCCGGCCTCCGTCTGCTTCCCCTGCGTCCGCGCCGCCATCGCCCGGCTCTCCTCCCTCTGCGCCTGAGCCGCGGGCGGCGCCGTCCAACTTCGCGCATGCTTCGTGCGCTACGGCAACGACTCCTTCCTCGGGAAGCAGGACACCACCGTGCTCTTCAAGAAGTGCGGCGGCGCGCCGGGGACCGCCGGCGGCGCCGCCATGCGGGACTCCGCGCTCGGCGCGCTCGTGGCGGAGGCCGCGCCGCCGGAGGGCGGCGGGTACCGCGCCGGTGGGTCCGGGGGAGTCCAGGCCATGTCGCAGTGCGTGGGTGACCTCGGCGCCAAGGCGTGCTCGGATTGCGTGTCGGCCGCGGCGGCGCAGCTCAAGGCCGGGTGCGGGTACGCCAGCGCCGGCGAGGTGTACCTTGGCAAGTGTTACGCCCGGTTCTGGGGGAATGGCGGTGGAGGATTCAGTAGCAGCGGTGGTGCCCGGCATGGACTCGTCGGATTCGGGGTAGTCCATGCTGCGTTCGTCGCCGGTTTCTTTGCTTCCTTGGCTTATGTGTCAC
This sequence comes from Eleusine coracana subsp. coracana, assembly GCA_032690845.1. Classification (NCBI taxonomy): domain Eukaryota; kingdom Viridiplantae; phylum Streptophyta; class Magnoliopsida; order Poales; family Poaceae; genus Eleusine; species Eleusine coracana. The sequence goes on from CM064420.1 coordinate 66,778,699, forward strand.
TCGCCATCATATAGCTATATCGTTGCATTGTGATGTTGAAACTACATCAATAGCTACACGTTTCTACGGTGACGAGCTTGTATGGATTGTGGTATAGTGCAGTTTTTTTCTCTTGCGCTAAAGCTTAGGTTAAGTGGGTTTTGCAAGTTTGATGGAGAGGATAAAGTTTCCTATGTTGTAAACCATGATACGAATGGCCTTGTATTCCTCGGCAGATAGGCCGTGTACTACAACTTCTCGTGGCGCTACCATTCTGTCAGAGAGATAAGTACACAAGGTTGGCCGCATACCTCGTGTGGAGCGTGGAAACAAGCGTGCAGAAGCAAGGCGAATAATATCAGATGTTGAAGCATGTTCTGTTCGTTTAATACAAAGTTGAAGCAGACAAGCAGGCGCGGAAAACATGCATCGAGATGCTACTCATAACAGTGTTAACATGCATCAGTGTAGCTAACCGACTAACCCACGATGAAACTATATATAATGAGCGAACGACCTCATATAATTTCAAGTGGCAGAGACTGGATATACATGCTGATCTTCATCACCGCCACTACGAATATAAAAGCTCAAACAGACACAACTACAATGGAAGGCAATCGGGACCCTCGTCTGAAAGACTCACGTTGTGCTAAAAGCCCGCCCTACAGCCGGCACAAGTCATCCAAAGATCTTTATTTTTGTTTCCCTTTATCTTTGCTTATTGCTAGCTTTTGATGTGGACTCACTTTATTTGTCACTAAGTCCAGCTGAGTTTTAGTATATCCTACTAGGGGATGCAAATGATTCAGCTTTTTGGTGATTGGAATAATTTAAAATGCAGGGATGTCTTACTGGTACCCTACTGTACGATTGCAGTGTGTGCTGCTTGCTTTTGTGAGCATTTGGTGGTAGAATTGACGTCTTTCACTAGTTACTAGGCTTGAGGTACTACTCTTTTGGATTAAGTTAATATTAATTAATTGAGCTATGTATACTATGCCATCCAAACTCCATGATGCACTGTCAGTTCATTTTAAACTTTGATTTATTTTAACGAAAGTGGAGGAGTCTATCTTTAGCAAATGTTGAATTATGGAGAGGATAAGCTCGGTCGCGTGTTACTCCTTGTATCACCTTCATCTCCTCCTTCACAAGAGCTGGTGGTGTTCAACTCTCAGAAAGACTGAAACATTTCACCCTTGTAAGGCTATGGTTTCCCGTTGCACCGTCCTGATGATCTTCTTTGCAATGGTGCAGGGAAAAGCTGGTTGCACGATATAGTGCGGCCGTTTGTCATGATTGAATCAACGGGCCCTGTGGCTTTTGCTCCAGCGCCGACTTTGCTTTGCTTTTGCTAGTAGTTATCATTTGAAGTCCCTTTTTCGTCGTGCTGCTGGTCAAAAGAATGGGCAACCAGTGCCATGCCTCACAATGATCATGTACAGACCCAGCCAAGCTCGTGTATGTTGGCATGTCCAGGAGAACTCGTGAACGGCCGGCGTGGAATAATTCGCAGAAAAAAAAAAGGCCAGTGTAGAATGGCAGATCCGCAGATGTCCAGGAGAGTAGCTTGAACTTTGAAAGGACGACACAGATCGAGTCACTGACCAAGTGACCATGAGGCCGTGCCGCACGTTACTGTAGCTACAGCGAGAGGCAGGGGCCACAGGGCTGGCGGACGATCCGTTGGGCTTGGGCACGACCGCATGATGCGGCCCCTGGGCCGCTGGGCGGAATACAGCGATTGGCGGGCCGAACAGCATTCACGGTCTAATTTATGGGCCGCAATGGGCAGCGCGGAGGGCACGAGAGAACACAGACACACAATGACACAAGCCTGCCGAGCTTTTACCAGCCCGGTCCAAACTCACAACTCACAAGCCATCCGCAATCACTGAAACATGTTGTATCCACCTGCTAACGAATCCGAAAACTATGGTAGCGCAAAGGTAGAGGGAGGTGTTGATTCCAAAGTTCCAGCCTTAGCAGCGAAGCAAATTCTTCCTTTTTGCTTCCTTTGAAAGTTACATCTACACACACAAAAAAGAACAATTTTTTTTTTGTCTTCAAGTGTGAAATGAAAACGGCATCGACGAGTCTTCGTTCTGGAAGACGAAAGGAAACTCCACGCGTCGTGGCTCCCGACAGCCGAAGCGCAGATCGGAGCCGTCCACGCGGATTTCAGTAAAACGCGCGTGGCCATCCACCCCTTCCCGTACACCATGACTCAGCAGCCCTTCTGGTTCCTCGAACGTGTCGTCAGTCTACATCCATCCGAACTGCCTACACCCCGTCCACAAGAACCTGACCTGAACGGCCCCTTCCTTGAAAAGCCTCACCCATAGACCCATTCCACGCACAACTCCCCCGATCCACCGCCCTCCTCCCCGCTCCCCTCGCTAAAGGCAAAATCCCCCAAACCCATCGCACACGCTCGCGCATCCGATCCCCAATCTCTTTTCCCAAACCCCTGCCTCAAACCAACCCAGATCGAAAAATCCAACAAGGCTCGCGGCGATGGCGCTGGAGTGGGTTGTGCTAGGGTACGCGGCGGGCGCGGAGGCGATCATGCTGCTGCTGCTGACGCTCCCGGGCCTCGACGGCCTCCGCCGGGGCATGATCTCTGTGGTGCGGAGCGCGCTGAAGCCGATGATGTCGGTGGTGCCCTTCTGCCTGTTCCTGCTCATGGACATCTACTGGAAGTACGAGACGCGGCCCACCTGCAGCGACGAGCACGCCTGCACCCCGTCCGAGCACCTCCGCCACCAGAAATCCATCATGAAGTCGCAGCGCAACGCGCTCCTCATCGCCGCCGCGCTGCTCCTCTACTGGATCCTCTTCTCCGTCACCCACCTCGTCGTCAAGCTCGAGGCCCTGCAGCAGCGCGTCGACAAGTTGAAGAAGCGCGACGACTGATCTGCCCGTCCCCGTCCCATTTCATCGGTGGTCTTCCTGTTCTTATCCTGATCTGTTTATCTTCCAACTAGTCTAGAGGACACATGCTTTCATGCCTGTCTTTGGCTCCCTTTTTATTTTTCTCTGTAGCGTGGATGGATGTTTGAGATTTCAATCGGAACATGAAAACTTGGTTTGGTGCTAGTATCTGCTTCAGATCTAATCTGAGTAAATTCTCTACCTGTATGAGATAAAAAAAAATCAGAACAGTGCTCTGTCGCTCTTGGTAAAAATGTTGTTGGAAATGCTAATGCCTCAAACCGTTCTATTGAGCATGGTCCATAGTTTTTTCATTATTCGTCTTTGTTTGCTTAATCGATGCTTGGTCGTGCACTCGTGTCATAGGAGATCCGACTCAGAATAACTGTGGCTGTGACCAGGAGATGTGTCGTAAACTTGTATCATGTGATTGAGCTTCGGTTTACGAAATAGGAGCTTGCCCCCCTCTGGTAACTGCTAATTTTGATAATTTGATATAGTGAACAACATGAGTCACGGATGGTAGCTACTTCTTCGGGTTTGTTAATTGATATTTGTTTAGCGGTTCTGATATTGGTTAAAATTAATTGAATTCATGGTTTCCACCAGGGTTTAACCGATTTAACCAGCCGGCTCGGTGGAAAACCGACTGGTAACCGGGATAATTGGCTGGTTAACAGCTACTGTACCAAGTCCGGTTTTCTTTAGCTAACCGGTTGGTTAGTGTGACTGGTGGTTATCTGGTTAACCAGGATAACCGGCCGGTTTTATTTGGTTATTTCAACCCTGCTTTCCACATGCTGCAGTGCGTGGATATGCTGATTCTTGTTTAAACATATGTAGCTTTTGCCATCCCATGTTACGGGGTCAGTTGAAAAACCAGTTAGTGCAAGAATATGGAAAATGTTGCTGGCGATGCTAATGTTTTAGTAGATTTTTCTTTTATAATGACCATGATCATGGTCCATGGATTTCATATTTTGTCATGTTCTCTTGCGCAAGGATTTGAGTTCTATTCGATGCTTGAGAGATGAATTGATTTAACTGGCACAGCGTAACACTGTGTTATCATGCAATTGAGCTTTTGCTTATGAAGTATAATAGCTTGCCCTGTCACTGTCATTTTACATGGCTGGTCAGGATACTAGTGTTGGAGTTTAGAAGGGAAAAAAATGCTGAGGCGGCAGTGTTGAGGAAAGGAAGCCAACAATCTGGTTGAAGGCGATGGGCACTTCTAGTTCTGGTGCAGCAAGTACAGCATTTGCGTTACAATACGAGAGCTTTTAGGCTATTTTTATGGGAATTTTATTTTCAATAAATGAGGTGACCCATAAGAAATATGGCAAAAGTTTAACAAAAATGAGTAGAGGGAAGTAATGATTTTCACACGGTTGCTAAGATTTAAAATATTATGACACTAGAATTGGTGGAGAGAGTTTATTTCATTCAACAGGCAACCAATATATGAATTACTTATTTCAAAATATTTTCGATGATATTACATTATCGGGAACAACAAAGTAAAATCTTTCATTGAGATTAGATTTATATTCAATTTGCCTCAGCCAGATTGGAATGCAACCAACCCAGTAACACACTTAACGACAATTGGGTCTTTTCGACAACAATGTGGAGCCAAAATTTCCTTACGCCTAACAAAAGAAATATGAAAACCCACCAGAGTCGTAACCAGAGCGAGCAAAGGTTTATATGCTGTTACCATGAAGTATTTGCATCACAATTTGATACGAATTTGACCTGCTTTGAAATGTTGCTGTCTTATTTAGCTGAATTTTCACGTAGATGGTAAACGCTTGGATGAGGACGAGGCATAGATGAGAAACTTGGATCGTGCTTTTGAGCTTATCTGCTGCATAATAAATCTGGGTGATATTCCTATTGTCACTTTGTGTGCACTCAAGCTCCTGAATCCATCTAAAAAAAAGATTCAGGAGTGAATCAGTGATGCAGTGAGATACTAGTACAAAATGGGCCGGACCAGTCTCTCACAACCCAAATCAGAACCCAGTAATATATGGCCTAAACTATATCTTAAACACGAGTGACGAGTGTGTAGGCCTTATCAATTTTCTCAAACAGTTCAAAAAGACGAACCAGCGACAAAAGTTTCGATCCCCCGCCGCAGCAGCTGATTCAGGCGACATCTCACATCTGAGTCTGAAGATCCCAAAGCCGAACACCTCCAGTAGGGATTGAGATCCCTCCAGTAGTCCAGTAGTATCCCCAATTCCCCATTTCCCCATCGAACACAGCTCCCGCAGTAAATCCTCCGAAAAGAAAAAAAAAAAAATGAACTGCTTGAAGAACTCCCGCTCCGTACTCTCCCGTCTCCTCCGCACCGTTTCCTCGACGCGGCCGCTGCCGGCGCAGGCGCCGCCCGGTGGGTACTACTACGCCTCTCGAGCCTTCCGCGACAACGTCGCCCCCAGCCCGCCACCGCAGGTACCGAACTCTAGGTACTTCTTCACCTCCCCATGGGCGTGGGGCAAGAAGGGCACCAGTTCTCACGGCCGCCGTCGCCGCCGCGGACCTCGGTGGTATCACGACGCGCGGAAGATCACCTCGGCGGTGGTCCTCGTCGCCGGCGCCAGCGGCGGGGTGGGGGTGGTCACCATCTACCTCCGCAATCTCGAGGCCGTGCCCTACACCAACCGCACCCACTTCATCATCCTCTCGCACAAGTTCGAGCGCTTCATCGGGGAGGTCATGTTCGCCGATCTCAAGAAGGAGCTGGGGCGCAAGATCTTGCCGCCGCTCCACCCCGACAGCGTCCGCGTCCACCGTATCGCCTCGGAAATCGTCCGCGCCGTCGACCGTGGCCTTGACTGCCGGCAACGCGTTGAGGCGAGAGCCGTAATGCTTGGTGGGTCGCGTCGCAAAGACGGGGGTGCAGCCGCCACGGCCAAGCGAGGCGATGGGGAGGGACTTGGAGCACAGCCACGTATAAGCAGCCTCCTCGATGGTTGGGAGGTGATTGTTGTCAGAGATAAAAAGGTCAATGCAGGATCCGCGCCCGGTGGCAAGATTGTATTGTACACTGGATTGCTTGACAAATTATGGGATGATGCTGAAATTGCTACCGTACTTGGTCACGAGGTAGGGTTCTTGTATAGTGCAGGTTCATGTATGATTTCGGTTTCGAGTGATGGTAGTAGATTTGGACTAATATTGCTGCATCTTTTTGTAGTTCGGTCATGCCATTGCAAGGCATGTCGGAGAGCGCTTCACCATGGACATGTGGCATTTGATCGTGCACATTGTCACCTTTCAGTTTATACACAAGTCTAGCAGATCAGTGATACGCGACATGTCGATGCCCTTCTTGCAAAGGTATTCCACATTTTGTATTGCACATCTGTCATGTGATAAACTGCATGTTTCATTAACTGAGATGCAACAAATTTGACAACGAACCAGACACATCCTAAAATACAATTCGAGCTTTGCAGGTACACCTTTACTGTTGCTATGTGATTAGATACTTTAAGTCTTCAGTCTTTTTATGTCAGCTCAATGTATCCCAGGTCAATTAACATATAGGCAAATGTCCATGCACATCAGCATATCAAAGGTTTTGATAAGTTTGATCTGGTAGAGATAAGTACCAGTCGCCATTTGGCATGAGGTAGTTTTTAATCATAAACAAGGGTGTGATTCAGTGTTTCTATCGAGAGACAGTAGGCATGACAAATTTTTACTTTTTTTTTCAGTTGCAATTCTTCATGCTCCAACACATGAAGAAGGGTGTGATTCAGTAAAACCTCTTGTACTTGGCAGTCATACAGGAAATGAAATGACCCCCAAGCAGGATGTTTGGAGAAAGATCCATCAGTTTCACATACCCGTTTTTATGGATGTCACGAACACAAATCATCAAATGTGTGTGCCTTTGCTATTTTTGTTTTGGAAAGTAGATGTAAGCTTCCCTGCAGCACATAGCATCCACAGAACCTTTTGTTGACATGTCATTGCTCCCAGTGTAATAAAATTGGCTGAATAATATCCTTCATGCACAAACAGTAGAACTTCATCACAAGTTTTTTTGTAGATCTGCAGTAAGACAGTTCCTGTTATTCAAAGAAAATGAACCTTGTAGTTCAGTGCTTCAGAAATAATTTACATGCATATGGATATAGGTCATTGCAAAGTTGAACTAATCTATACCTAGCTTCTACGAATATTTAGATGCATAAGGCATCTTTTAAGGCGATAGGTTTTCCCTGTTTACTTCATGTAACATCAATCTCTATGGAAAGTTCATCTTGTTCAAAAGCTTGGAGCTGTGGTCAATTTGAATCTTCGGAAAAAGTCACAATAGATGAAAGCTAAAAGATGTTAACCGCTACGCTTTTTTTAAAGAAGCGTTTTGATACTTTGTTTATCTTTGCAGTTCATCCGTTACATATATTTGCTTGAAAATTGCAAACCCTGTATAGCTTTATTTCATTTTTTACCTTTTTAAATCTACTCTCAACTTCAAGGCCCTGTTTGGATGGGCAGTCCAAATGGAGCCTAATATGATAAATGATGTTGTTTTTCCTATTGAGCCTCTCCACTAATAATCACGCCATTCTATGTCATTTTGCTTCGTGTGGCTAAATCATGTCGCCTTTGCAATAAAAGTGCTGCAAACAGCCAGGACATTCACACTAACGAATACAGCTACTTATTGCATGCTTCTGCTTGGTTTGGCTGTAATCTTACATCATATGGGCATCAATATGTTTAGTGCCTCCCTTCTTATTTGTTAAATACAAACATCAATATTTTTAGATGGACTGGATTTTGAGCCAGGAAACTTTCCCATCTTCAGTTGAAGCCTTGGTCAGTACTGTTTGTTTTCAGAAATAAGGGTTCTTCTAGGGTCTGTGCGCTGTGCATTTCTCTACATTGTTGCTTGCTAGAAGCTCTTCTGATCTTATTATTCATGTTCATATAGGATGGAGACAGAGGCTGATCACATCGGACTCCTGCTACTTGCAGCTGCTGGTTATGATCCACATGTCGCCCCTTCTGTCTATGAAAAACTAGGGAAGATTGCCGGAGATTACCACCCCTCGACTCATCCTTCGTTTATGGAAAGAGTAGAGTTTTTATCGCAAGCTGATGTCATGAACGAGGCGTTGGAATTATACAGGGGAAGTTCATACTGGGACTGGCCACGGCACTGATGTTTTTGCATTTGCTTTTGTTTTGTTTTTTGGCTTTTGTTTCTTTAAGGACTAATATATAAATAGTAGGGGTCAGTAGTAATCTTTGTTGATTACATGGAAGTAGCATCATAGCTACAGTTACACATTATCAACTGCTCTTATAGATTTGAACTGATGATCCTCTAGAGTTGCAAAACTTTTAAATGAATCAAGATGAGCCAAAGAGCTTAGTTGAAATCACATTCACGGGGTTCAGCGAAACATTCATCACTCATTCTACTTTCATATTGCATGATTTAACTTTCTGTGATTCGTGTGTGCCTGGAAGTTGAAAACATATGCTTTGCCTATGCAGTGTCGTCGCATACTTATAAGTGAATCACGGTGTGGCCTAAGCTGATTCCCTTTATATTTTGTCTCATGTTATTGCAAGGATGAATGAACCTCATAAGCGCTACCTGTTTCATATGTGATCTTTCGTTAAGTTTCCCTTGAGAGTTTGAGACACAGTTGAAGACAACGGGCAGTCCCAACTCGGCTCATACCTGACGCCGCCCCTTCCTCTTCCCTCTAGTAGATTCGAGTATCCCACCGAAGTCATGTGTAAATCCCAATTCAAACAATTGAAGGAAGGGAAAATAGAACAACATGAATTAGTGCCACTTCATCATAATTCTGACGGACACACAAGAACATGTTCCACGTGGGCCTGGCCCTTCTTAACTATCAAAACTAGATGAATTTCTGCACGTTGCTGCGAGATTTTTGTGTAATATTAAAGGTATAACTGGATAAATTCTTTAGAAAGGTTGGAGAAGATGACCATATAGGGATATAGAATTCTAGAGAACCACAAAATAAGATAGAAATTAATTTCAGTGTCTTAGAATTATATTGTGTATCTTGCAAAATGATGTGTAAAATAATCAAATTTAAGAGGCAATAATTGAGATAGAAATCTTGAACTGGCCCAACGCATTTTTTTTTGAACTGGCCCAACGCATTTCAAAACACTGAAAGAGTAGAGAAATAAAAGACGAAACAACTTCATATTGGTGAAAGGGAAGGTCGTATTATTTGAGGAGGATGGCTGGTTTACATTCATGGTTTCTTTCACGGCTTGATGCAGCCATCTTTGGAGCAGCCCGTTGTCCAACAGTTGGAAGAACGAACAGGGCGTTCTACTAAGCTGAGCCAACCAAAACACACCATGTCATTTCTAGCTTCGTGTGACGGGCAATCCATCTACCAATGTCATGCCTCAAGAAGGGCTTCCAGTTACAGTTGCGCATGATCAGCTAAACCAAAATGTAAGACGGATGGAGGCATGTATGTCCACAGTGTCCTAGACAATCTGAAGAATTTTGTCCCTCTTTCGTGCTAAGGATTTCATATATAAAAAAAATTATTGAAGGAAAGAATAAAATGGCTTAACATTTCAGCTTGATTAAAGGGTAGGAAAATTACTGAACCATCAATTTATCACCTGAGAAAGAAATCAGAGTTTAGGCCTGATTAGTGAGAAGGAAATCAGAGTGTTGGTGCATGGTTCTAAATAAATTGGAGGGCATCTAAAGCAAGGATGATAGATTAGGTCGAAGAATAAAACACAAAGATAGCAAAAGAAGTTGTGAAGAAAGAATATCAAATACCAGAATAATTTTATAGGAGTCATTACAAAATTTGCTCCTCATCACTTGCTAAAATTCTGCATATCACTCAGTCAAGGTTTCAATAGTTTCTTTTTTTTATTTAATGTTACAAAAAATTTCATATCTTTTTATATGATAGTCTATATGTTGTTGTAATGATATCACTCTCTGTTGTATCAGTTACTTCTCATTGTTGCAATCAATATTGTCACAATATTTTAATAGTCATGCTTGTATGTTATAATAGTAGCGAAGGCACCCGCTATGTAGTGGTAAGTGCACCGGCTGGTAGGGTGCCCACCCGGTTCAAACCCGTAGTGCCGCACCACATTTGTGGAAATTGTGCCCACCTCTTTGGTTAGGTTTCAGTGGATCCCCTCTTAATACAAAGTTAGTGGGACGTCTCTCCCACTGATCTAGTTTATTTTTGTATGTTACAATAGTTATATTTAGTTTGTTACATGTACTTTGATCCTAATATGCTGCAAAAGATATATTTGGATATTGCAATAAGCATTTTTATTTGTTATGGTAGTTATTTATGGATGTTATAACTATAAAAACATGTGACTGAGATAAAATAAAAAAATCAGTCATAAAGATAATTCCACTTAATTTGATGCATCGATCCTTTTTGTAGGTCGGCCACCTTATTGCAAGGCACGCAGAAGAGCGCTTCATCAAGATCATTTGCCGTTTCATCCTACACTTTGTCACCTTGCAGTTTAGGGTCTGTTTGGAACCATATCAAATGACTACAACTAATACATTTTTTTTTTGTCAAATGGATTCAAACACGTGGGCAAATGAGAGCAACGAAATGACAGATGACTAAAAAAATTTGGCACCTAAGAGACCTAAAAAATGCTAAACCTCAACCCACTCACACATGCATATGCATTTGTATCAAAGACTATCTTTTAGCTCTTGAACATTTGTCCATGACAAATGGATTCAAACAGATAGGGACTAAAATTTAGGTGCTAAACTTTAGTCATGCACTTTTATTCTCTAAACTTTTGATCGTGGCGAATGGATTCAAGCAGTCCCTTATATACAAGTCGGGACTAGGAGGTACCACATCGATATCCTCAATGCAAAGGTATATTCCACATTTTCTGTTGCTCATCGTGATGCATATTTGTCATGCATGTAATGCATATTGTTGCTTGCGAGGAAAAGCTCCTCTAATCTTACCGTTCAACATTCCTATAGGATGGCGGAGATGGAGGCGGATTAGATTGGACTCCTGCTACTCACTGCTGCTGGTTACCATCTGCATGTCAGCTTCTTCGATCTATAAGAACATCTTCAATTATATATAAAAAATTACTCTCTAAACACAAGATTTTAGTATGTTTTTAAATTTTTTATAAGTAAAAAAAAAAGTCACATCCTCTAACAACTTCCAATAATTTATTTCCTAAAAATTAAATTAACTCTCAATAATTTATTTTGTAAAAATTAAAATTATATCACATGCGGCATAATAATCTGTTGGAAATTAAAAAAAACCATAAGAATATACTTTTAGAGAGTTTCAATTGAGTTGCTAAATATAGAGAGTCATAGACCTTGTTTTGGCAATTGCTATGTTTAGGGATCTTATTTAGAGAATGGTTAGAGGGTTTTTTTTTAAAAAAAATTACTTCCTAAATTTTAGTTTGGCAACCTTATTTAGATAAAGATTGGAGATGCTCTAATAAACTTGAAACTAGCAAAGATTTGCGAAGATGATCTCCCCTCGACTACACAGGAAGAGGATGATTATCATCCGTCGCATAAGGAAATAGCGCGATTTTTATCGCAACCTGACGTCATGAAGGAGGCCCTGGATTTATACAGGGGATTTCATACCGCGCAAGGCTCTGATGTTTCTGTTTCTTTCAAAAAAAGGCAGCGAACAACCTGGACTAAGGCAATGGCACTGATACTGGGCCACTACGTCATTGATCACTCATCGAAATGCTTGAGAAGAAGAGTGTTGTTCCTAGCTACTACGTGTAATGTACACGTTGGCATGATTTAACTTTTTGGTGATTCTCTCATGCCTGTACATGTATAGTTATGAGCGAATCACATTTTGTGTCTTAAAGCTGATTTCCATTTCCTTACGTTTCGCCTCGTGTTATTACCAGTCTGATTGGATCACAAAATACAGAGGATTAGCTTGTTTCATCTGTGATTATTAGCTAGGAACAATAAAGCAAATGATTTTTTTTTGTGAAATTATCAAACACGACTCGGGCTCAAATTAAGCCGCTGGCTGCCGCTGCCGTTTGCTAGTAGGAGTAAATCCGAATCCAATGCCACATGTAAATCCAAAGCATACCATCGAACGCCTATGAATAATTGCCAACCGGCTGGCTCACCACGATCAGGCAATTCCAACCTGGGCAAAGGCATTGGTTGCAGCTTGTACTTTCCACCTCCGCCGCCGGTTCGCAGTAGTCAATCAATCAAACAAACAAGCTAAGATGAACTGTTTGAGAAACTCGCGGTCCCTCCTGTCGTCCCTTCTCCTCCGCCGGAGACCGGCCGTCCTCGCTCCGCCGCCGCTACGGCCTCGCGGCTACCACACCTTCCGTGTTCCCCGCGACATGCCCTGGCCGCATCAATCAACGCCGCTGCCGCCTGCCCGTCGGTACCAACACACGGGCCCGCAGCGCAAGGAGATGACGCACTGGTGGACTAGCAGCCGCTGCCACCATGGCGGTGGTGGGTCCCGGCGGTGGTACCAGGACGAGGGGGTGCAAGCGGGAGCGGTGGGCCTGGTCTTGATCGGCGGCGCCGTCTTCTGCTGCCGGCGCGAGGCCGTGCCGTACACCAACCGCACCCGCCTCATCCTCCTCTCGCCAAGCGTCGAGCGCAAGCTCGGGGAGTGGGTGTACGAGAGGGAGAAGAAGAAGCTCGGGTCTAAGATCCTGTCGCCCCTCGACCCCGCGAGCGTCCGCGTCCGTCGGATCGCCGACGAGATCGTCGCCGCCGTCTATCCCCAGGGCCTTGACGCGGAGGATGCCGGTAATACCGCGAGCGTTGCCACGGTGGCCCAGCAAGATGACGAGGCTCTGACGATGATTAGCCAGAACCGTGGGAAGCCACCACAGGTTAACCTCGACGGCATGGATTGGGAGGTGAATGTTGTCAAGACTAACATGATCAATGCAATGTGCGCGCCCGGTGGCAAGATTATAGTCTTCACTGGGTTGCTCGACAAGTTCAAGCAAGATGCCGAAGTCGCCACCGTGCTCGGTCATGAGGTAGGCTGTTCATTCATGCATGCATATATAATCTTGGGTGATATGTGATTTGCAGTGGACTGAAATTAAATTAACTGTGTCGTCGCCGCCTGTTTTTGTAGGTCGGTCACGCTATTGCAAGGCACTCAGCAGAGATGCTCACCAAAACCTTGTGGATTATAGTCCTGGGGAGTCTAATCTTGCAGTTCTTCAACATGCCAGAGGAGATCCTAGATGCTGCGTCGAAGTACTTACTAGAGCTTCCCTTCTCACGGAGGTACTGTGATAGATTCTGTGTTTCGTGCTGCTCATGCTGCATGCTCAAGCTTAATTTCCTTTGCTAAAAAAAATGCTCAAGCTTAATTATTTATGTCCACCTTTCTAATAGGCTTGTAAATTGTGCACTTTTCCATCAGGATTCACATGCTGCTGTGTTTCAGTAGAAGCCTTTATACTGCTCATTTGCCACCATTTTGTTGCTTTTTGGAGCTTCTCTGATCTTGTGATTCATGTCCCTGTACAGAATGGAGATGGAGGCTGATCATGTTGGACTCATGCTACTCGCTTCTGCTGGTTACGATCCGCGTGTGGCCCCTTCTGTCTATGAGAGACTAGGAAAGATTGGAGGAGGAGAATCAAAACTGCGTACTTACATGTCGACTCATCCTTCCAGTGAGAAAAGATCGCAGCTTTTATCGCAAGAACATGTCATGAGCCAGGCGTTAGAATTGTACTCCAAGTACTGGGAAGGGATCAGCCAAGGCACTCAAAGTCTTGCGCCACGTTCTGGGACACAAGTAAGATATGGAAAAGAAATCAGTCGCACAAGTGCCACGTAGCATTTGGGTGTGAATTCTTACCCGGTGGACAAGTTCTGTAGCACGGACAGTTTAGTTTGTAACATTTCACCTGTGTGGAACTGCACCAAACAACCCTGCCCTGGTGCAGGCACCGATATCATAGTTTTTTGAGTAAATTTTAGAAAACTATAGATATTTTGTCAAAACTATCAAGGAACTACAGATTTAACATTTAGTTTCAGATCAGAACTACAGATTTTAGGTACACTTTATCAAAAAACTCTGAAACTAGGTGTTAAACCTGTAGTTCCTTGATAGTTTTGACAAAGTATATGCAGTTTTCCAAAATTTACTCTAGTTTTTTTTTCTCTCTTTTCATCCGGTTGCACATTCAAATGCTTGACGAAAAGCATGCTCTCTACCACACCCGCACCGTGGCAGTGTAACTTAAATTGAGGATTTTATGTTTCTAGCTGACTGATGAAAGTGAAATATCAGTGCCACCTTTTCTTTGAGGTTAGCTCCGGCTTTGTTGATTCTTGTTGCATGGAAGGCAACAATCTTCAGTTGAAGATTCATCAGGCGAATGGAACAAAACTCAAACCGTGGTGGAACATGGAAACAATGATTTGAGTAACAAATCTGTCATTTTTTTATGATCCTCTGAAGTAGCAAAGTTTAAAACTAACCATGATGAGATCAAGGATTCTGTTGATTCAGTGGTGTCAATGGAAAGCAGCAAGTAGAAAGATGCTATGATTTGCTTTATCGAAAGCAAATGACATATATATCAAATTTATTTATCACCTAAAACGAACGCGAGAAGCAAAGACACAATGGACGGCACGACTCGGCTCTTCGTAATTGGCGTTTTCAGCAATTAGCTCTATTTGCCATCTGTGAACCCCCGAACTCTTGGACTAGTCGAACGCCATGATTTGCTTCAAGAATTCGTTCTCCATCCTCCCTCGCCTCCTCCGACACAAGCCGGCCATCCGCGCTCAGCTGCCACCGCCGCCGCCACAGTCACCGCGGCCTTCTCGGTGCTACTACACCTTCTACATCCTCCGCCGCCCGCCGCCGCCAACGCAAGCGGCACCACTACAACGAGACGCGGCGCCTTGGTTCCTACTGGTAATCCTCGTCACCGGCGGCACGGTGATCACCGTCCGCTACGGCACCGTCGAGGCCGTGCCGTTCACGAACCGCACCCACTTCATCGTCCTCACGCCCAGCTACGAGCGCAGTCTCGGGCTGACCCGGTTCGACAGCTTCAAGAAGGAGCTCCGTTCCAGGATCCTGCCGCCGGACGAGCCCAGGAGCATCCGCGTCCGCCTCATCGCCGAGGAGATTGTCCAGGCTCTTCACCGTTGCCTTGACGGCGGCCACTGCTACGACTCGGACTCCGACGACGATGTAAACGATGACCCCACCACCACCTCTGGGTATGGAGATATCAAAGCCGACCTCGCCATCAAGAAACGCGATGAAAAGGGCCCATCGAGACGACGAGGTTGCTCTTGCTGATGACGAGAGTCGTCTGAACCGTGCGAAAGAACAGATCGGTAAGCTTTTAGAGGGCTGGGAGGTGATCGTTGTCAAGGATAGGATGATCAATGCGATGTGCCTGCCCGGCGGGAAGATTGTAGTCTTCACTTCACCGGATTGCTTGACAAGTTCGAGGAAGATGCCGAAATCGCGGATTGCTTGACAAGTTCGAGGAAGATGCCGAAATCGCCACTGTGCTTGGGCACGAGGTTAGTGTAGTAGGGTTCAATACTTCAATTCATGATGGGTAATCTGGAGTGCTCCAAGTTGATAGGAACTAATAATGTAATCGCTGCTAAATTTGCAGGTGGCTCACGCTATTGCAAGGCACGCCGCGGAGAAGATGACTTGGAACCTGTGGCTTCTGGCCGTGCGGGTTTTCATCTCGGTATTTCTAGACATGCCAGCGGAGGATTTTGATACACTGTCTGCTTTCTTCCTAACGATGCCCTTCTCAAGACGGTATTGATCGGTTCTGTGCCCTTCACACCTTGTGTGTTGCTTATTAGAAGCTCCTTTGATCTTGTTTATTTGCTCTTGTCCTACAATAGTATGGAGATGGAGGCCGATCACGTTGGGCTCATGCTACTCGCTGCTGCTGGTTACGATCCACGCGTTGCCCCTGGGGTCTATGAGAAATTAGGAGAACTTACCAAAAATTCAGTATTGCTTAGTTACATCTCCACTCATACTTCGAGTAAGAAAAGGTCTCAGAATTTATCGCAAGAACGTGTCATGAACAAGGCGCTGAAACTGTACCGGGAGTTTAGTACCGACCAAGGCACTGAAGAAACGCTTCCCGTGGATTCTGGGACTTGAATCTCCCGGCAGGTTGCACATCCAAATGCTTGACAAGAAACCAGTGTAATTTTGAGCGATTCATTCGTTTCCATTATGATGCCTGACCTGAAGGAGGAAAGTCGAATGTGTTTTGGCCTACTTGTTCTGAAGCTAAATGAGCCTCAGAAGGGTAACTGTTGCATTTGTGATTACAGGAAGAAAAAAAGAAAACCGGTTGATCCTTTGCTGTTAATTGTAATCTTTATTTGAGAGTAATTGATTCGTCGCATATGGAGTTCAAAGTCATGAATCTCTATTCCAATGACTTCATCTATTTTGTTTACAAGATTTTTTTTCTCTATTTTCACATTATTTACAGGAGCCATTCCTTTGAAAGTTCAGTTTTATCTGAGGTGTTGAACACTTTTTTTTTTTAGAACTTGTGAACACTTTTGTCAAGATTGAGAGCTGCCTGGAACATGGAACGGACGATTGTCGGCCTTATCTTGTGGGCCATCATGGGCCTTGTAAAGTTGCTCAAGAACAATGTAGAGACGAGTCGCGATCAGACGACCCGGCGACACGAGTCGCTCGCCGCCGCCGCCGCCGACGCCTCCGTTGCTGCGCCGCCATCTGGCTACTCCCGAAAATTAGCCCAAACACTTCGTAGCGAACTAGCGATCGAAAGCCGCTACTAAAAATCCCCCAAAAAAGAAGGGGAAAAATAAAACAACATGAACTGCTTGAAGAACTCGCGCTCCATCCTCTCCCGTCTCCTCCACCACAAGCCCGCCGTCTCCCCGCCGCCGCGGCCGTTGCCTGCGCAGGCGCCGCCCCCTCGGTATTACTACACCTCTCGGGTCCTCCGCGACAATCCCGCTGTTCGCACCCCACCACCACCCCAGGCGCCGCACCCTCGTTACTTCTACAGCTCCCCGCGGCGCCAGGAGGTCATCCATTTCAGCCGCCGCCGTGGCGGGTCCCGGTGGTACCACGACCAGCGGAAGCTCACCGCGGCGGTCCTCATCGCCGGCGGTGGGGCGGTCGCCGTCTACGTCGGCAACCTCGAGATCGTGCCCTACACCAACCGCACCCACTTCATCATCCTCTCGCCCACGCTCGAGCGCCAGCTCGGGGAGTCCCAGTTCGCTGACCTCAAGAAGCAGCTAGGGCCCAAGATCCTGCCCCCGCTCCACCCCGACAGCGTCCGCGTCCGCCTTATCGCCTCCGAGATCGTCCGCGCCGTCCACCGTGGCGTCGCCGGCCGCCAGCTCCGCTACGCGTCCTACGGAGAGGACGCCTCGTATGGGTACGGCGATATCTCCGCCGACCTCACCATCAAGGACCGTGATGCCGAGGCGGGCGCTGTGATGCTTGGTGGATCCCCCCGCAAGAATGCGAGCGCGGCCGAGGCTGCCCAGCGAGATGACGAGGTTCTCGATGACAGGTGGGTTACTGAGAGCCGGAACCGTGGGAAGGCACGGGGAGCGCATCCACAGACAAGTCATCTCGATGGGCTCAATTGGGAGGTGATCGTTGTCAGAGATAACATGGTCAATGCAATGTGCCTGCCTGGTGGCAAAATTATAGTCTTCACTGGTCTGCTCGACAAATTCAGGGCAGATGCTGAAGTTGCCACTGTGCTTGGGCATGAGGTAGGGTTCTTGAATATCAGGTTCAGGTGTGATTTTGGTTGGGTTATTGCAGAAGATTCGTACTGACATTGCCGCTGCCCCTTTTTGTAGATCGGGCACGCTATTGCAAGACACGCAGCAGAGCAAATCACGAAGAACATGTGGCTTGGGATCCTGCAGATTGTCCTCTTGCAGTTTATATACATGCCAGACTTGATAAACACAATGTCCACTTTACTCCTCAGGCTGCCCTTCTCACGAAAGTATGGATTCTTCATTTCATGTTGTTAATTCTAATGTGCATTCTGTGATCATAAGCTTCAAATACAGTGAAATTTGATGCTGCTATGTTAGAGTCATTTGGTCCAAATTCTTTTAAGCAGACACGTGCTAAATTAGTGTATCACTTGGTCAATGAAAATCTAGGCAAAGGTACTTATGCATCAGCATGTCAAAGTGTTCAATAAGTTCATTTGTTGATAATAACATCAGTTACGTTACAATAATGGAATTTGGTACAGTTGCCACTTGACTGGATAGATGTTTCGAGGTTTCAGACCATGTCCTTTAATAGGGGAGACAAGATATGGCCATTGATACACTATTTGCAGGCCGGATATATGCCTGTACTCTGGGTACTAACTAGTAGTATTGAGATCAGTAAAATTCATTGTGCTTGGAGGTCCTAGAAACAAGAGTATGACTTCTAATTACTGATGCAAGCAGTACTCGATTCAGAGATACATTTCTCAGTTTCATACCTTGTTTATGATTTTTCTTTATTCAGAAAAATAAATAAGTAAATTCAACAAGAATAACAAAGCCTTTTAGCCCAACCAAATAAAACAAATAAATATATGTGTGACGTACCTTTTTGTATTGGGGAGTAAGTAGATTTGATTAGCTTCCCCATTAGCATAGAAGGGACTTAAAAGACTGGTTCTGCATAGTGTTGCTTTCAGTATAATATAGCTGACTACAATGATTCCTATTCCTTCTTGCACAACTAGAAAGATTCATCACAGGTACTTATAAGGGAAAATTCCTTCGTAGCCATCAGAAAAATTTATGGTTCCTTGTCGGTCATAAAAGATTTTAACTTCCGTAGTGGCCATCGTGTTCAATTTCTTTGCCTTTGGCCATCATAGTGTTAAGATTAGAGAAATAAAATCATTTTTACCCCTGGCAGCATTTTTGTGACCAGCATTGCTTATTAGACGTGAAATTCAGTTAATAAGCTATTTACAAATCTGGACAGCATGAGTATGTACTTTTGAATTTTTAGCAGAAACAATAAGGAACCACGAGTTTTTTCTGATGGCCACGAAGGAATTTTTCCTATTTATAACCTGCAGGATCACAGTTTAAACTTTCCATATATCTTGCTGTCAATGCTTCATAAATTTTTACAACATACTCCTCCGTTTTTTAAATACTGTTGTTTGGACAGCGTCGTTCAGTTGTTTTCTAGTACAAACTGATGGTCGGAACGACAACAATTAGCGAATGGAGGAGTATATGTGATAATAGGCCATTGCAAAATGAAGTAGTTTGTATTTGAGAAATAAGGCAGGCCACATAAATACTAGTAATATTTTTATTACCTTTGCAGTTTAGTTGTTACAAATTTTTGTTTGCAGGTTGTGTTTAGTGTGTTCCTGTTTTGTGCCATATTTGTTAGGATGTCAGTGATGGGTTGGTCACATCCAAACTAGGCCTATGATACAACAGATGTTTTTATTTGTTGAACCTCACACCACTACTAGCTGCAGTATCACATACCACTTCGCTTTGTAAGCCCAAAGCAAGATATCTTCGCCATGTAAGCCATGTTTGACACGCCTATGCTGGCACACTGCTGATAAACACAACTGTTGCATAGCCAAACAAAGTACTAGGTGCAGTTGTTGCACGCTTCTACTAAATACAGCCGAAATGTTGTTAAGCAACTAGTGTGGTACTGATTCTTTTGCGTATCCTGTAACTGTTGTGAAGCAAACCTTTCTTGATTGCTAGGCAGAAATAATTTACAAGGACTGTGAGTGAACTGTCTGGCAAATTTGTATGACCTGCATGAACAAAACCTGTCTGTTATCCATCTTCAGGGTTCAGTATGGTCATCTGAAATAACTTGCTACTCTAGCAGTTGACCAAAACATATTATAAGAGCTCTAGCAGTTGTTCCTGAATTTGTGTCGTTCATTTCTTTACATTGTTGTTTTTAGAATTTCTTTTGATCTTGTATTTGTGTCACCTGTAGGATGGAGATAGAGGCTGATCACATTGGACTCCTGCTACTCGCCGCTGCTGGTTATGACCCACGTGTAGCGCCGTCTGTCTATGAGAAACTAGGAAAGGTTGGAGGCGATTCCGCATTGAATAATTACCTCTCGACTCATCCTTCAAGTAAGAAAAGAGCGCAGCTTTTATCACAAGCCCATGTGATGAACGAGGCGCTGGAATTATACAGGGAGGTTAGTGCCGGCCAAGGCACTGAAGGTTTCCTCTAGATTCTAGGCCTTACTCTCCTGGTTGAAATGCTTGTCATGCTCTTCTAGCCTGCACAGTGACGTGGTGTAATTTTAGTTGATTCGTGCCCATGCCTGAAAGGTGTAAGTATGTTTCACCTGAGAAAAAAATCTGAGGCTGGATGATTCATCAGGCCACAAGCAGAAGGGCCCTCTATTTCATTTGTGATTATGGAAAAGGAAAGCACATGATCCACCGTTGCTGTTAATAATAAAGAATTCGTGGTTGAGAGCAGCTTCTTCCGATCCCAATGCCGATGATCAACCTGAGCGATTAATTTTGGGTATCTACATTTGCGAACATATGGATGTCTTGATATAGTAAATCAATGATTAATTTTGGCAACCAGATAACGTCAAATACTTCAGAATTGCTTGCATAATCGTTTGTCAGTACATGATAAACGATATGTGCACGTCCGTCATTCAATTTTCTTGCCCATTTCACACACGGACAGCACTTTTGCTTCCATCTGCAGCAACCAAGCATAGGGTTGAATCGAGGAGCACCTGCTAGCGTTATGATTGATTGAATAGCTATGTACTAATATATCAGATTGGGCTGCACCCTGTTTCTGTCTCTTCTTCGGGAGCTTCTCATCAGAGTTGCAAATTGCTGTCATACTATAATGCTTTCATTGGAATCAGCGTTTCTTATGACACAATTAGAGATATAATCTACAGCTACAGGACAAAGTGTGCTTAGCTTTTCACAGCACGAAGCGGCGCTTGATGATTTGTTGCTTTCAAGCGGATGCATGGACCATGGCGCTGGACCAATCAGCCCTTTCCTGCAGCTAAAGGATGGCGGCCTTAACCATGCCTTTTGGGTCAGCCGATCACCCCCCCCCCCCCCCCCCCCCCCCCTCTTTTTTTTGACTTGGCAATGCCCTGATCCTGTTGAGAGTTGATGCATCGAATAAACAAGGTTCAATTCTGAGACCTGCATCGATAGGATAAGAGCTTTCCCTGGATACGAGTGCTAATTTGGTGTGATGTTAGAAGCTCAAGCACTGTCCAGGCTTTGACCAGGGTACCAGGCAGAGATCAGGGAGGAAAACAGCGGCGCCGTTCAAGCCAATTGCATTGTACCCGTACAATGTTGCAGGAGTTGGTGAAGATGCTGCTGTCTGCGATTCCAAATTTGGTGTGATGGGAATCAACACGCCAACGAAAGAAGGCCCCATGATCCATCCAGAGTAGGTAGCTAGTTGATTACACGAAAAAAAAGGATATAGATCGTTGAATCTAAAATTTGAACATACTAATGGTTTTTTTGCATACCACTGATACTGTTGCACCACATGATCCGGCCCTATCGACCTCCCCTACGTCGGGAGTGTCACGGAGTGTAGGCGTGATCTCAGCGGAAATATTCCAGTATCTCTTGTTGTGGCCGTGTGTGGCAGCATTATTGGCAGTATAACTCGAGAACAGGTTCAGAATCGTGCTCATCGAGATCTCTGCTTGATTATCTGATCGATCTCCTGCGCTAACAGACAAGCCCTCTCTCTCTCTCTCTCTCTCTCTCTCTCTCTCTCTCTCTCTCTGCCTGCCAATCAGGAGTGAGTGCGTCACGGAAAATCTAACAGCTTTGCTTCGTGTTTCTTTTTATCAAACAAATCAACCTGAATTTTCTCAGGGAAAAAAGGCAACTCTTCCCTAAAGAACGTTACCTAAATTTCTTTAAGCATCCCGCCGGTGACAACAATGCTGCCACCCACTTCCCGCACTCCGCGCAGCAACGATAGGATTCCCTTATCGCATCAGCAAGTAGCAGTATTGGAAACGCGGCAAGCACTTTGGAAGTGATTGAAATCATACCACTAAATTGACGGACGAGCAGAAGTACTGAAAAAGTACCACACCACGGTACGGCCATTATTGGATTACACAGGACCACCCAAATGGACGGCAAGGAAGCAACAATGTCTTTGTCCTTCACACCACTTGCCACCATGATCGTCACTCACCCGAGGTGAAATGAACATACCCAGACCTAACTAAATGCTGTAGTAATGATAGCAATTATAACCAAATGGGACAGGAACAGGAGAAATGAGATGCTTTGCGTGAATCACAGAAGAAGACGAATTGTTTCCCCCGGGGCACAATGCAATCGCCAAATCCTGGTGAGGGTGGGACGCGATCAGGGCTTCCAGATGATGGTGGTCTCGGCGATCATGGAGGTCACCACGTAGGGGTCCATGTTGGACGCCGGCCGGCGGTCCTCGAAGTAGCCCTTGCCGTTTTGCTCCGTCTCGCGACCCACACGCACAGACGCGCCACGGTTTGCCACGCCCTGCACAAGAGAAGGCAAGGCAGCACACGGTCAGTTAACAGAACGACTTCGCGGCAGGATCAGGGGTTCAGATCAAGATTGCAGTGCACACGTACCCAGCTGAAGGTGTTGATGTCAGCGGTCTCGTGCTTGCCAGTGAGCCGGCGCTCGTTGCCCTCACCGTAGGCAGCGATGTGCTCCCGGTGCCTCAGCTTGAGCTTCTCGATCGCGGACTTGATCACCTCGTAGCCGCCGTCGTTCCTCATGGACTTGGTGCTGTAGTTTGAGTGAGCACCAGCACCGTTCCAGTCACCAGGGATGGGCTTGGGGTCGAAGGTCACAACGACACCGGCGATCTCAGTGATCCTCTGTTATTACAAGGTGTGGGCACAAGAGCAAATCAGTACACAGGTCAAGCAACATATGCTACAGGAGTTACGATCATTTTAGAATCCAAACATCCATACCTCAAGAATGTAGCGAGCAACCCACACCTGGTCACCAGCAGAAATGCCAACAGCAGGGCCGACTTGGAACTCCCACTGAAACCAACCAGAATGTTTCCCATGGTCAGAAATACAGTAGTTTGATGGTACAATTGAAGTTTCAAGAAGAAAAAATGCAGTAGTATTTTACCTGTCCTGGCATGACTTCACCATTGATGCCACTGATGTTGATTCCGGCATACAGGCAAGCCTTGTAGTGGGAGTCAACAATGTCACGCCCGAATGACTTGTCCGCGCCGACACCACAGTAGTAGGGACCCTAAACACAAAGAATGGAGATTTGTGAGGTGACACACCAACACATATAGGACCAAATCAACGATGCATTTATCTGAATCAAATCAAATTAATGATGTTATGTACCTGTGGACCAGGGAAGCCACCAAGAGGCCACCCAAGAGGCCAGTTGGTGTCCTTCTGCAGGAGGGTGTATTCCTGCTCAATACCGTACCTGCCATTTACAAGAACAGTCAGGGCCGATGACATAAAAATAGTTTCGACGTGGTGATTTATCTTGTGACGATTTGCTTACCAGGGCTCCTCAGCAGAAACCTCAGGGTTGCTGAAGATCTTGGCAGCATTGGCCCTTTTGTTGGTGGGAATTGGCTCGCCAGCTGGGGTGTAGCAATCGCACATGACCTGCAGGTCAATCAAATTCAGTGAATGCCTGAAAGTGATCTCTATCTAGTATTAGAGAAGGGGACTAAACTACCACTTGGATTCTTAGACTATAGTTAGGTACAGCGGGCAATCACACCCACTTAGCAAAGTCGACATAGCATCCAATCAGACAGAGATTCAGAGTTTCACGGGTGTATCAGAACTATAGTTTTGCTAAGAAGACAAGACACCATTATTTTATCTTCTATAGATGCATTCGTCTCAGTCAGATCGGTGAACTACAGCAATATTCGGAAAAAGGAAAGATAGAGTGTGATCCACATCACTTGGAATATGGGCGTTCACTTACAAGGATGTTGTTGCCCTTCCTGAATGGGTCCTTGAAGATGGCCTGTGGGCTGCAGGATGTCACATGGCAAGGAAAACGAATTATTACATGTACACAAATAAAACAAAAAAAATTCTGATCTTAGAAAGCTTATCCTGCCATTGCACTTACTATAGGATGACCTCACTGTCCTCGCCGGGAGCTTGGCCGGTGCTGGAGCCGTCATAGTTCCACTTGGGCAGCTTGCTGGGATCGCTCACCGGGCCGGGGAGGGTCTGCAACAACCAGATCAATAAATACGATTATTTATCAAAAAAGAAAAGAGTATTAATTCCTAGTAGTGAGCTCTCTGATATATAAGCCAAATAACAGCTCAGTGGATGACTTCACGGATAAGTGATAAGCGAGTCATGCATCACAAACAGGATCATGGGGTCCTAGTGCTGGGAATAAAGGCTTACCCTCGCCTTGCTCCTGAGGTCCATGCCAGATCCACCGATCCTGCAACGGAAAAAGGCCATGCATTAATATAAAATAACCAGCTTCTCGCCGTTCATGTTCTGCGGAACAGAGCAATCTAAACCGTGCTTAAGATGAAAGTATGTATTTTACTGTAATAGTACGGCGTCAGAGTAAATCAATGAGTAAAAGCGTCCACAGACAGATCATCTGACCGTGTAAACACAATACATGCGGTGAGGTGAGGGACCAGGTGGCAAGCAGAGGCGGCCACTTCAGAGATCTCCCCAACAGGACAAACGAAACCGTACAACTATAGTACTAGAATTTGCATCTCTCCGTCTCACTTGAAGCATATCCAAAACTGAGCCAATATATTCATGTGCAAGAATAACAGATTTTTCACTTGGCGACGGACAAATGGATGATCGGAAACAAAACGGAGCGGCTGAAAACCAGGGAAAACAACCCCCACCCCTGCTTGAGCCGGCGAAAAAGACTGAAATCTGCACCAATCCATGTTACTCGCACCCAAAAACCCACTAAACCCCCAAAAGATCTTGCCCTTTCCTCAATACTACCGGAAAGAGCCAGTCTTCGCATGGGGAAACGCCATGAAAAAGCGACCAGCACCCAGCAAGATCGATCCTGAATTCCAGATTGACGAGGGAAAAAAAACAAGCGTAACGCGCAGAGGGATCAACGAGGCAACGCCGCCGTAAGACGTACCATATGTACTCGGCGATGATCTTCTCGGTGGAGTCGGAGAGGTCGAGGTTGATGAGGTCGGTGAGGCAGGCCATGGCCGGCGGCTGGGGTGGCACACAGACAAAGCAGACGGGTTGGGGATGGAGGAGGAGGAAGGGGATGGTACCGTGAGAGACGAAGAGATCGGAAGGATGGAGGGCGGCTATATAATGGCGACGACCAAGGGAAACAAGTTGCCGTCCGGCTCTCCCCAACAAAAATACCGTACAATATAAGAGTATAACCGTATAGGGAAAATACCACGAATGCTGTAAAACGACTTTCTGTTCGAGTTCCGCGTATTTTTAATTCGGTAAATTCATCGGCGCGGTAGGTGCGAGAAAGCCACGTCTTTCACACCTAGGACTCATCAAGCTTCTAGGATGACATGTGGGACCCAAACTGATGGACCATGTTGCCAGCGAAACGGTGGTCAAGAGCTCCATCATTGTGCGTGGGGAAAATACTTTAATCTGTGCGGCAGTCTTATCTCCACCAGTGGTTGATTTGATTATGAGTTCCGAGCATAGGGGGGTAAGTAATTTGAAACTTTTCCGATGTACACGGGAGATAGTCCAAAAAGATCAAGAAATTGATTTAAAAAATGTTTATGGATTTAATCATGCTCCTACCAAAGGCCACCTCATCACCCACCACGCCTTTTTACTGTACCTGCCAATAGGATTGAAGATTCGAGGTATCTTCCTGTGGGCCAGGGATCTTCCACCACAGCTGCAAATTGCGCAGCCTTTTGATTATTCTCTGCATGGGCATGGTGCATTCATTGAACAACCACCATTTTAGACTCCTTTTGATACAGTTTGTTGCTACAGATGGAGTATACTGCTTGTACGACAAAAATCGGTACAGTTTCAGTTTTAGGATTTCAGGGAAAATAATACATTTCACATGGACGACGTTCCTGAATACAAAACAATCGGCATATCATAGTGAGTTTTGTGAAACTGTATCAAATGTAGAATAATTGGGCTAGTATTTCTTAGGTGTTGATTTTATTTATCAAATACTCCTTTCAGATTTAAATTGTTAACGTAGTTGATTTTTTTAGTGATATTTAATAATTTGTCTTATTCAAAAAAATAAAAATTATCAAATATTTTGTTATAATTTATTTTATCACTAAAAGAAGTTGAAACTTAATTATCTTATAATTTTTTATATTTAAACAAATATTTTATATAAGATAAATAGTTAAACGTAGCTAAAAATATTAATTATATCAATAATTTAAATCTGGAGGCAGTAGTAGTATTGGTGTTTGTAGAGCAATGTAAGTATGGCTGATAGTGATAAACTTTGGTGAGACCACAATATCCCTTGACTTTTGGGGAGATGAAGTTAATTTTTGGGTAGGTAGTACTGAGGGCACATCAGGCACCAAACATTGAGGATGTGGAAAGGCATATGTACTGGTGCAAGGCCGGCACATCGGTGTACAGAGTACAGAAATACATGGCGATTCATCACTCATTTATAGTGAAAAATACTACTACTGTTGTATCTTTCCATTTCTAGACGAATCCTGACAAGCGCATTAATTGTTGGTTCTGTATATTCACTTGCCAATTTCAGTTACTAACTTGAAAATGTCAGGCATTTCATTTTCTGAAATATTATAAACTTATACTGAAAAAAATATTTTTTAGATTTGACCTTTGGATTTAGGTACGTTTATGGTAGTCCTCTTGCCAGCAAACTTAGGGGTGTTCATTTTCATGGACTAAAGAGTTAAAACTAAACTTTAATCTAAATTTTAGTCATAGAAAAATAAATGGAAGAACTAAAAGTAGAGCTAAAGTACTTTAGCTCTAAAAAAAAGGCCTAAAAAGAGGACTAAATTTTAGTTCTCTAAAAAATACTAAAGTTTAGCTTAATTTTAAGAGTTTAACTATAGCTTTTCATAAAAACGAGCACGCTCTTATACTTTGATGTAAAAAAACGTGCTTTTGTGGTCCATCCGATATCCACGTGCGAAAATCGGCGGCTTACTTTGCAGCCCCAGCAGCTTTGCTACACATTAATTGCAGAGGACCAAAGGAGCCGTCCATTAGGAGAAAATCACTTGCAACTCTCTTCTCACAATTGACACCATTGCGAATCGTGCCGTTGATTATCATAGTCATCCTCGGGTCACGGCAATGGCGTGTCAGTCGAGCACAATGCCCCAACAAATTTCCTCAGATTTTCACATGGGTTTTCCAGGAACAGATCGCCGTGGGAAAATTTCAGCCGGACCTATTAGGCATGGCTGCATCTGATTCCATCAAGAAGAAGACATAGTACAGACACTCACGGTGCATTATTCTTACTTTTAGATAATAATACAACTGGTTTAGTATGAACATGTCGTTGCCCTGCTTTCATCATGTGCATGCTAGCTGATTGTACTGCAACTCGAATCCACGCCCTCATTTTTCCTCGGTCTTTTTCTTTAGTTGCACCGGATCCGGAATCAGTCCCATCGGTGGTGCACTGCACCTATCCCCATTCAGTTTTCCAACACTGCAGCAATGCGGCCTGACTAGATTTGATCAACCTCTGATTCCAACCTGTTGTTGTCAGTGAATCATCAGGTTGTCATCACCACCAAATGCTGCTCACCGATTCAATTCATTCAGTGTCACTGATTCCTGAGTCATTAGGAAGAACAACTTTTGCTGACGACATGGAAGAATCGTCGTTACTGAGTTCATAGTAAGATCCCTCTTTCATTTCTTTGGTTTCCCATGGTTACATCATGATTCACAACTGGGTTTAGAATACCATTTTGATTCGTGCTAGCCAACGAGTCCCTGGCTTCGTGCAGGGAACAAGAAAATGCTGTTGCAGCATCGCTTTCCCTTTGTATTGTTTTCTTGATTGAATCCTTTGGTGTTGACGAACTGAAAGCTTATTCGCAAGGAATTTGTTCCTGTCACGTTATGCAGTAGCCACCAATACCCAACTGACGACATGCAACGCAAGAGCAGAAAATCCGCCGCTTAATTTGAGCATTTCGATAGGGCCAAATCGATTCTGTGTAGGTTATACCAATATCAATCTGCGCATTTGTGTCCTTAGTATCAATTATCAGCTTAACTTGGATAACTCTACGTTAATGTTACGGTGCAGAGCAAATACTAACAGGACGTGTTGATTTCAGTAAAAAAGATTATAACCGACTGAACCGTATTTGTGGCGAGGAAACAAGAACTGAACTCTTGGTTTTGGTGCACAGGAAGGCACGCATTTTGCTGGTAAATGCAGCGACAGATCACACATGCTCTGCACGGACAGTTTCTTGCACGATAGGCCCAAAGGCTGGCCACGCCGAAAAAATTATACCATCACACGGGTCACATGAACGAACGCTTTGTTTTACGCTACCACATATCCGCATGGATCCATGTTCTCCTATTCAGTGATGAATGAATGGTTGCACAGGAATATTGTTGAGATCTGACTTTATTAAACAACGCAAAAAAGATTCCGGGATCCAGATGCTACTCTACTGACCAAAAAATCGCCAGAAATTGCAATAATATTGCCGATGACTTCAAGAACATTATTCAATGCCGCAAATTATGTGGACAGAGGAGAATTGATGAAACAAAAACTGAAGAATAATTCAATCGCGCTTCCTTGCGTAAGAGATGATTGGCTGGTTTGATTTCAGGCCAGCTATCAGCCTATCACAGGTTCTTCTTAATATTATCGTGTGGAGATGAGTTTTCATAGATAATATGAGCTGTACTGATCTTGGAGTCAACGGGCGAACATGTCTCTGTGTTGTGAGATGCTAAACATGCATGTCTCTCCAGTCTCCAGACATCGAAGTTTCAGCTGCTTCTCGAGGAGATATACTGAAATTCCAGGTGTTGTCATCAGGAGTACCGTCGTTGCACGTGCTGTTTCTTGCCGATACAGATAGTCAGAAAAAAAAAATCCTTAGATTATACTGTACAGCCTGGCTAGCATCAACAGATGTCCCATTTTACCTACTGATGATTAATGATGACCTCAGTAACCAAACTGCTGAGCCATGCATTAGTCACGCTTGTTCATACAGAGCGATTTCGACTTGCTACCTGGGAGGCTGGGACGTAGCTTTCTCAGTTTTGTCCCTGAATTTCATGGATCGGGGAGAATATTTGCAAAGAGGAACGCAACCCCCACAGGCAGTTACTGCACAAACTGCACAAAAACATCCCAATCCCTTTCGCCGGATCCATCGATTTTTCTCCTCAGTGTCGCCGTCTCGTCCGTATTACAGTGACAGCGATCGATTACGGGTACGCATCCCTTTGGCCTAAGCGCACCACCTCTCTGGAAACCTACGCCGTTGAACTTGACCCCCAACATCAGGATCACCAGGATTTTTGTTTTATCCCAATCTCTTTTTTGGGGGTGTAAACTATGAACCACTAATACAGCTAATTATCTAGAACCACAGGAGTAGAAGAATGCTGTTTATTGATTGGACTTGTAATGGTTCGTATCGCCTGCACCTTTTGTTTCACAGTACTCTTGCTGGCCGTCACGGACGAAAGTCTCCGTCTATCACAATTATTAGGTCTGCATGTCGTCGACCAGTGCAGGAAAAAATAAAGTCGCCGGTCCTAGCATTGCATTGCACTGGTCCTTGGGAGTACTAGTTTGCTGTTACGTACTGCTTGCGTTAATAGCAGTTCATACGCTAGCTGATGCTGATTACGTTAGGGAGTAGGTTTCGCTTGACTTGGCTGCAGCCGCTGCACCCAATCCCGATGACGCTCCGATCCGAAGCGTGATGAATCTTCTTCCTTCCCGACGATAGATAGTGGTGTGGTCAAGAAAGGGAGGTCAGGAATCTTGTTTGGACTTGCGGCGCTCAACTCATCTGAAAGAATCTCGGGAACATAGGCCATTCATCTAACATGTGCCTCCTTGGCAATGTGCCGAGCCGGGTCCCCTGGGAAAATTATTGCTAGTCGTCTACTCGTGGTGGCACATGCACCTAAAATGCCGCGCGGAAAAGTGAGCCCGATGCGTGGGGAGAAAAAAAACTGTTGACATGATCATCACGCGTGCGCCGGGCTGATTCGGTGGTGGTTGAGACTTGAGAGCCTCCTACCTTCGACCCACGATTTCCGGACGATCGGTGCGCGAACGGCCTCCCAAAACTGGGCTGCTGTTTCGGGGCCGTTGTGGATGAGCTGCGGGCTGGGACGACGCCGCTGTCACTTGCGCGGGCTGGATGGCTGATTAGGTGGGACGGAGAGGAGGGATGTGCTGGGCTTATGAGGCCGGGCGGAGACGAGATGGGACGTCCGTCGGCCGTGGGCCGTGGCTACGGAAGGCCCACCGTTGCCATCGCTTTACTAATAGCGTAACCCAGCGGGAGATTTCGGTAACTTTTTTTTTCTTTTTGAAAACGAGATTTTTTTAGAAGGAAAATATATTGATCGATTCGTTTACAAATAGGATTCCAAAGAAAAGAAAAAATATAACGAGTTTTAAAACTCCTGATTATCTTCCATGAAGCTATTAGGGATCTGTTCGTCACCGTCATCAAAGCCGCTTTGCAATCGTCGTCGAACGCCAGAGTCAAACTCTATAAGGTAGAGCCCACAGAAGAGGGCTTTCTGCTAAGTGAATCTGCCGAGTATACTGCCTCCCAGATATATCGGCCAACTCTGATACTCATGATGCAACCTTCATTTTCAACGCCAATAATCCGAACAGAGCTCAGATTTTCACCAAAGATCATCTTTCTTAAGATAAACAAGATCAACAATATTATCACTGAAGATAACGATTACGCGTCGGCCTCGAACTCCTAGATAGGTCTCTCCAGTCTCTCTGTTGGCATTGAAGGACGTCACCAGAAAACGAAAAAAGCTAAAAAGAATTTATTCATCTGGAATACCGTAGCTTACGGTAACTGAAGAAATGTTTGAGCTGACTTTTTGTGCGAGTCCCGTACAGGTACAGCTCCAGCAATCGATCGCCGTTGCTTGGGTTAGCTCAGCTTCAGCAGGGATGCTGGAGAACGGCTGGAAAGGGAACTCTGGACCGTGGCCTGATAAAAAAACATCGAAATGGGATGTTTCAGGGTTATTTTTATTTATATATTTTTTGCAGAGAATCAGAGGTTATTATCCCTTCAAAGATGTTATGATCATACTTTAGTACATAACAAACACCATGAGTTACTCACAATAGTTTCCCCATGGAAAAAACGCGCGCCATTTTTCGAGATTCCTTTTTTTTTTAAAGTACAGAATACGCGTCTCGCTAGAAAAAGAAGAAAAAAAAATCTGCATTGTCAGGTGAGGCGATGCGCGTCGGGACGGGATCAGGGTCCGTCCCAAAGGCTCTCGTAGTGATGCCTTTTGTTCCTGCCGCTGCCGGTCCTCTCGCTTTCTCGCCCACTTCACCACCACGAAGAAAAAGAAAGCAACCGGGAGAAAAAAAAAATTAAGAACAATAGCACAGCAAAAAAGCCAACCAGCCATCCTCCTCGAGTCCACACACACCAAGTCGCCAATCAATCAAGCATCCATCCCACCAGTGGAGTCCCGACGCCGCGGCGAGCGGCCAGCCAGCCGGACCCGTGCTCCGATGATGGATCTCCCGCCGCTCTCCCACCAGGCGCTCTTCGCCGCCGTCCGATCCGCCGACGCGGCCGCCGTGCGCGCGCTCCTGGCCGACGCTGAGGCCTCGGGCACCTCCGCGGCGCTCGCCGCAGCGCAGACGGACGCCGGGGAGACGGCGCTGTACGTCGCGGCGGAAGCGGGCAGCGAGGAGGTCGTGCGCCTTCTGCTCCCGCTCTACGACTTCGAGACGGCCACCGTCCGCTCCCGACTCGACCTCGACGCCTTCCACGTCGCCGCCAAGCAGGGGCACGCCGGTGAGCTCACCTCCCTCCGTTCTAGTACCTCGGATCGTCCAAGTTCTAGGAGCTGATTGATTGACGTCTCGAGTTTAGCTCTAGTGAGTTGGGAATTATTCGTGCGCGTGACCTCCTTTGCCATTTCTGGACAGATGTGCCGTCGTGGTGCCTCGAGCTGAAAGTAGGGGCTCGATCCGGATTTCGGGCTAGAATTTCAGTCGTGTGATGCTTGGAACTTTAGTTGCCGATTGATTTCAGCAATCCGCTGGCTGTATAATGGAAGTTGTATGCGTTGTAGTTGTACGCCTGTACCAGGGACACACTGAAATCAATAGAACTTTCTCGCACTTTGAATTGTGTGCCTCACCTCTCCAACCTACTGACGACATTATTCACATTTCTGCTTGTTATTGGCTGAATGACTTACTGCCTTCAGAATTCCAATTCTATTGCTAGAAAATTGACCGACAAATGATCATAAAGTACATAATGTTTACATGGTAAAATGTTTAATAGGTTTCAGAGGCTAGTACAGATCATTTATCATTTTATGATGATTTTTGTCCTTCTAAAATCATCATAGTACACCCATCCAGAACTATGATGGTTAATGATGCACTGAAAATTTTATAAGCAGTAGCCCACTATTCTACGAAATTGAGCTCATCTGTTTTCACAGAGCTTAACTTATGTATGACTTGAATATTGAATAGGGGTTGTGAAGGAGTTTTTGGAGCGGTGGCCTGCGCTTTGCTCGGTGTGTGACTCTTCCAACACCAGTCCCCTGTACTCTGCTGCTGTAAAGGATCACTTAGATGTGGTTACTGCCATACTTGATACTGATGATAGCTGCATAAGGATTGTGCGGAAAAATGGGAAGACGTCTCTACATACTGCTGCAAGAATTGGGTACCATCGTATTGTCAAAGAACTTATAGAGAGGGACCCAGGGATTGTTCCAATCAGGGATAGGAAGGGACAAACTGCACTTCACATGGCTGTGAAAGGTAAAAATACAGATGTAGTAGAAGAGTTGCTGATGGCTGATGTGTCCATCCTCAATGTGCGCGATAAGAAGGGAAATACTGCTTTGCATATAGCAACACGAAAATGGAGGCCCCAGGTATAGTTCTTCAATTCTTTCGTTCTAGGATCATTTCAAAATTCCTTCCTATGGTGTTTCTAGTGAAGTATAGCATGCTTCAAGAACTATTGGACTGATGTTTCTGTTAGGTTTTCCTTGTTCTATCTTTCTTTGAGTAGCTAATGATTGGTTTATTTTATCTGTCTGCACTTATAGATGATCTGTTTGCTGCCACAGGAATGTTGCTTGTTAGTTAAGATAAAGATGCAGTGTAACATTTTTGGTACACTATGTAGGTACATCTTTTATTTTCTAAATAGAGTTTATGACCGTGTTAGTTTCATACCTGTTATGTCCTTGTTGTGAAAATTTTGGAGCCAAAAGTTTGGCATAATACACACACTGAAAAGTTGGTTATTACCTTGGGCTACTAATATTTGACTAACAATATGAAGTGTATTTCCCTAAAAAAAAAAACCATATAAAGTGTACATTGAATAGTAGGACATTGTATCTGCGTCCCTTCAGGAGGATACTTGTAGTCTTGTACAGAGTAATCAAAAGATACTATGGAGGGTATCCATATTACTGTTTGTCTATTAGACCAAACATAACGACAATATTTCAAGGTATAACATGGGACTGGAGTATTGGGAATGGCATGCTCAGTCTTGTGGGATGATTGACTGAAGCCAAGCATATGCCATGTATGAGCATTTTGGCACTTGCTAATTGAATAGAGTATCTGAGGAAAGTGTGAAATATATGTCCAAGTAATGCATAATAATCTTATATTAATAGGCACTGGAAGACATCAGTTGTTGCTGTTTTTGACTGTCTGCCACTAGTATATTACTCCCTCTGTCCATCTTTATAAGACGTATTTGACAACTTCACCAAGACCAAGATAGAGTAAGAATTTCACTTAATCCATTTACTCTCTTGGCATTTACCGAGGTGAAAAAGGGAATGAAGATTTTTTATTCACTTTGATGCTTTGCTGGATGTGAACGAGGTGGCTGTAACTATGTGGATTGGCAGAGTAACTGCCGGAGGCCTATGATATTAACTACGTGCATAGGGCAAACAGTAACTAGTGCATGTCACTCAAAGAATTAACAACATCAGACAGAAATACGCCCAGTATAGATGGAAATTTTTCTTTTTGTAATACGCCTTGTAAAGATGGATGGAGAGAGTATTAAGCTATTGCAAAGATGCAGGAATACATTATGTGTCTTATATCATATTGATCATTATGGTTGAAGTGTATTATGCTCATTGAGTGGCCAGCTATGCACAATGGTTCCTCCAGCAGCACATGAACAACACACTCCATGTGGGCCTTAAAAATCGATTAATTGAAGGATGAGTTACGTAAGATATTATAAAATATTTGTCCACAGATTCACAGGTAAGATAATCTTTTTTCTCTTTTACAGTATGTACGATGTATGCTGTAACTTTGTATGTGAACTAAAAAACTCGACCTGCTGTGGGTAAGACAGCCCCCGGACATTTTGCTAAGAAGAAGACCTTCTAACACAGGTCGAAAAAACCCCTGAACTTCTACCCCACCCTTACACAGTGCACCGTGGCCAGTGTGAGACAACCACGACCTTGGCCGGGTCTTAGACCTGTGCGTTGGCATGGTTTCAGGCGAGGGGATTTTTTTACCCCAATCCGTAAATTTGCTCCCACTTGGAGTCAAACCCGGGACCTTGGGGGTGCTGCCAAACCACCTCAACCACTAAGCTGAAAAATCGTTCGCCTTTGTATGTCAAATAGACTAGACATAAGCCAAGAATGAGAGACATTTGCCACCTTTAGTATCTCTACCCTGAAACGATGGTGATGCAAAGTTGATACTTCAGAGCTACTTGTACTATTATAAGTTTATGTAATTTGTCCGCTGTTTTTTTACTAGTCTGCAAAGAACTCATGTGAATTTGTATGTTATATTCCGTTGAACCGACTGAAACTGTACATACTTACGAACCTTTTGACTGGCCGTTTTTTCTTATGAATCACCTTTTTCTTTCAGATGGTACAGCTTCTACTTAGCTATGAATCTCTTGAGGTCAATGCTATCAATAATCAAAATGAAACAGCTATGGATTTGGCTGAGAAAGTTCCTTATGGTGAGTCTAAAATGGAAATAATGGAGTGGTTGTCAGAGGCTGGTGCGAAGAATGCCAGAAATGTGGGGAAAATTGATGAGACATCAGAGCTCAGAAGAACTGTGAGTGACATCAAGCACAATGTTCAAGCACAGCTTGATGAGAACCGTAAAACTAATAAACGAGTGACAGGGATTGCCAAAGAGTTGCGTAAACTACATAGAGAAGCTGTTCAGAACACCATCAATTCAGTTACCATGGTAGCCACCCTGATTGCCTCAATCGCATTTGTTTCCATATTCAATTTGCCAGGTCAATACTACCAGGATACAACTTCGGGGGAAGACATTGGTGAGGCCAAAATAGCGAAGCTTACCGGTTTTCGTGTTTTCTGTCTTCTGAATGCCACCGCTCTTTTCATTTCTCTTGCGGTGGTCGTAGTGCAGATCACCTTGGTTGCCTGGGAAACTGGTGCCCAGAAGCAAGTTATCAAGATTGTAAATAAGCTCATGTGGTGTGCATGCCTTAGTACATGCGCGGCTTTTGTGTCATTGGCTTATGTTGTAGTTGGCCCACAGCACGCCTGGATGGCTTTCACCATATCAGCCATTGGAGGACCAATCATGATTGGAACACTCCTGTTCCTAGCTTATTTGTTGTTGCGCCCGCGATTCAAGTTTGGTGAAGACAGACAGCGGCGCATCAAGAGGGCAAGCGGCAGCAAGTCCTTCTCCTGGTCCCTTCATGACAGGCTTTCAGACCTGGAAGCCTTCTCTGATCATGAGAAGAGAATCTATGCCCTGTAGGGAGTAGAACCACTCACTCTTGTTGATGTAACATTAAAAACAGAATTTGGGGGAAGACATGATCTTTGTATATATGTACTAATCTGTTTAGGTCTGCAGTGAGGCTCCGCGAGCACACGTTTCTTCAAACCATCTTGATGGTTTGTGTAGTTTGTAATTTGAATCTTGTAGATGTACAATAGTTGGAAATCATGAGCTGCTGTATGATGACAAATATTATACATCTAGTATAGCAGCATCAAGTTGAAAATTTTGCTGCTTGTGAAAACCAACTGTGATGATAAAACTTGTTGATTCCATGGGATCCAATTAGGCCCGTCAAAGTGTGATGACTAAAACTTTGTGAATATTTGAAAATGTTATTCTCAACCCTTACGATAAATTTATGGGATATTTTTTTTAAAAAAAATAACAGCTGAAATTGGCTTAGGCCAATACTAATTCCCAATTCCTTCCCTGAATGTCAACATCAAAAAAACTTGACTTGCTGGGAAAGAAGCCACCCTGACGGTATTTGCTAAGGAGAAGAAGTCTTCTCATGCAGGTCAAGAAAACTCTCGAACTCCCTCCCTAACTACACAGAAACTCAGCTAGCTGTGTGAACTGTGACACGAGTTTTTACCATGTACTTTGGCCTGGGAAAGACGAGGGAATTTTTTTCCACGGTGCGATACCACGAGTTGATCCTGGGGATCGAACCCGGGTGAGCGCGCAGACACTCAGCCGCGCTGCCACCGAAGGCTCATTCGTCGAATGTGAACATCCAAACGCAGTGTTATAGAAAACCAGTGTATTTATGGCAACACAAAATTTTTGATGAAATTCTGCCAAAGATGCTATTGCTGACTTTCTTTGTCTGTGTGATAACTCGTGCCAGCGTGCTCTCTCGGCTGCTCTTTTGAGCCAAACAGAGTAGAAGCAGATAGATGGCTTCTTGCCTCCACCCTTATCCACTGGAGCTCCCCCTCTCTCATGCCGCTTCCGCCTCCCACCAGCCCGCGCGCCTCAAATGGACTCCTTGCCGCCGGCACCGGCGCTGCCGCCGCCTCCGATGCGTCGCAGCCTCCGCGTCCACCTTGCAGAGGGAACTACTTATGCTGCCCAGTCCAAGTACCACCCAGAACCCCGTCTTGTCCAATCCGCGTAACCTGTTCGACCAAATGCCGGAGAGGAGCGCTAGCGCGGCTAACCTGTTCGAAGAAACACCTCGATTGAGGAGCAAGGGCGCAGGCGGAGGTGACTCGCCTGACCGAGCGCCCAAGAGAGGCGAGAAGGGCAGGAGCGCGATGGTCGTGGCGCTGGCGCATGACGGCAGGCACGCGGAGGTTGCCCGGCTCTTCTGCAGGATGCAGATGGAGGGCGTCCCAGTTAGCAGGTTCGTGCTGCCAAGCGTGTTCAGAGCTTGTGCAAGGCTCCGGGACAGCAGGATGCTCCGAGCCGTGCACAGCCTGGCCATCAAGTGTGCGCTGTGCCAACATGTTGTCGTCGGTACTGCATTGGTTGATGTATATGTTGATCTTGGGTTGGTTGATGATGCAAGAAAGGTGTTTGACGAGATCAGCGAGCCCAATGTGGTTTCTTGGAGTGTGATCATTGGCAGCTACGCCAGTTCTTCTCGCTGGGACGAAGTCTGGGATGCATTCTGTGCCATGCAGCGCTCCAGCGTGCTTCCAAATGTTTCTGTTATTGTAATGGCAATTCAAGCATGTGGTGCATTGGGGTCCCTGGTTCGTGGGAAGCAGATGCACGCTATTGCAACTGTCCTCGGATTTGAAAGGAATGCCACCGTGTTGAACTGTCTCATTGACATGTACGGGAAGTGTGGCAACATGGAAAGTTCAAGGAAGGTATTTGATACAGCCATCTGCAGGGATCGAGTGAGTTGGAATACCATCATTTCAAGTTATGTTCGTTTTGGTCTTTGCGAAGTGGCACTAGACATGATTGTTCAAATGCAAGATTCTGGTTTCACAGTTGACCGTTTCACCCTTGCCAGCGGAGTTGCAGCATGTGCCCACTTGGGTGACATTGAGAGTGGTCGTGCATTCCATGGCTATTTGATTAGAAGAGCATTAGATACTGATGTCATTCGAGGCAGCGCACTTGTTGACATGTATGGTAAATGTGGCTATATGGAACTTGCTCGATTGGTATTTGAAAATATGGATGAGAGAAACTATGTTTCATGGGATGCACTCTTATCTGGGTTTGTCGAAAACGGGCTGGTTGAGGCAGCACTTGACATTTTCAGACAGATGGAGTCCGCTAATATAAAGCCTAACCAACATACCTTCGCAAACCTTTTGAGGATTTGTGGGGACAGAAGATATAAAGAATATGGAAGGCAAATTCATGGCCACGCCATTAAGGTCATAAACCAGATGAATGTAGTTTTGGAAACTGAGCTTATCGACATGTATGCAAAGTGTGGCTGCACTGAGGTCTCCCAGGTACTATTTCTCAGGATGAATGAGAGGAACTTGATATCTTGGAACACACTACTTTCAGGTTACGTAAGGGATGGACAACCACTTGCCACAATAGACATCTACCGCCAGATGGAACTGGCATGTGTTGGGCCTGACCGTTACACTTTGGCAGGACTTTTAAACCTGTGTCGGTTTCATGGGCTTTTGAACTATGGAAGGCAGATACATGCTCGTCTCATCAAGACAGGCTCTGAAATGAATGTTGTATTACAAACTTTACTTGTCCATATGTATTCCAAGTGTAGACGTTGGCGTGATGCTCACAATGTTTGCACATTGATCAGAGAGAGGAATTCCCATGTGCAGGAAGCATTTTTCAAGGTGTATGGAGAGGACTACTTAGTCTAAGTATAATAGAATGACACATTATGGAATAGAATTAGAACATGTGAGAATGTTGTTGCCTCATTGTGAATACATCTTAGATGCAGATACCGTGTTGGCTGTAGACGTGATTAATTCTCTTCTTTTTAGTCGTTTTTGTATCACTAACCTCGTGACTTGTACTCTTGTCTTCTAATTGTTTTAAGGAAGGAGTATCTCCATGAAGAAATGAATAAGAGGAAAAAAAAAGTACATTTTAACCGACATTGCATCTCACTTTCTACATTCATATTAGATCCCTACCGGACAAAGTTTTAAGGTTTTTGGTTTGCTGACCTTTCCTAAGTATATATATCTTTTTCATTTTGTATATGTGCATCTTTGAGATATTTATATGTGGAGACCTGTATTATCTAAGCTCTAAAAATGTTTACTCCCTCCATTCTGATTTTATTGTCGTTGGTTAGCTCAAAGTTGAGCTAGCCAGCGGCAAAAGAAAAAAAAAAGAGAGTAATAACTGAAACTCTTGTGCCATCCGGCTCTGATATAGTTTTCTTCTGCTCCCGTGGTTGATTAAGGCATGAGATTCCACACTCAGAACCACCGTATTCCTGCAGATTAAATCCATTGCGACATATGGATCAATGTTCAAGTCCACTAGAAAAAAGAAAACTCCAACTGCACAGAATGCTCTCTCAGCAGAACTTTTTCTTTAAATTCCTCAGCAGCACAAAATATCGTTCATGTGCACAACCTGTTTGTCTGAATTTTATGAAGATCACCTTCAATTTATGGTGATTTGGCCCGCTTGTAACTGTTATAGGCTGCTCCGCAGGACAAGAACGATCTATCTGTACTGGCAAAAAGAAAAAAATCTAGCATTTTCAACCAATGAATGTGGCCAACAATTTTATCCCCAACGTTTCACCAATTTCAATTACATAGTATACTAACACAACTCAAAGATAAGCAGCTGATATTAGCAAACCAATTAATCTTGAGCTGGGAACATTCATTTACATACTGTCACTGCATCTAATTAAAGGAAAACATCAAGTTCTCGCTTACCATCTTAAATTACCAGGCAACCATATCAGAATCACAGAATACGCAGAACTTCTCTTGCTTGCTCTTCGAGCATCAATGCAAGCTCTTTGAAGTAAACAGCTAACAAAAAAATGTGTTTTCATATTTCTCCGTGCAACGAAAGAAGTGACAAACTGAAAAACTCAAAACTGCTATAAGTACTGCTAGAACTTTCGACCCAGCCTTACGACCAACTGTAATCAGCAAGCCGCACGTACAGCATTTCAGTTTTCGAACCTGGTGCTTGTGAAAGCTTTTCATCAGCTATCATGTGAGGATGATCTGATATTGTTCAAATGAAAAAGGAACTGATACAATTCAACACATAGCAAAAGGGTAGGCAGAACCAAATGCAGCGACATTCATATTCTTCTACACTCAGAAGATCAACAAGAGAATGCTCACAACTTTGTGTTCAGATGAAGAAAAGCTAAGAAGTTGACCATAAAAGAGGAACCATGGAGGAAACTGAGGGCCCATTTGGATCCCCTAAATCGGGCGGAACATTGATGGAATGAGGCAGAAACATATACACAATACACACCTGAAACTTAAAATTGAGTAACCAGATAAAAGATAGCTGCCACTTGTGAACAGGCCATAGCAGACACGAAATATTGGGCAAAATGTTGTTCTCTGAATTCTTCTGCCATGTTACAAAGGCCAGAGAAGAACCAAGCACATGATACCATTCATTTGCACATGCCAAACACTGTGGTAGGCA
Source organism: Eleusine coracana subsp. coracana (assembly GCA_032690845.1). NCBI lineage: Eukaryota > Viridiplantae > Streptophyta > Magnoliopsida > Poales > Poaceae > Eleusine > Eleusine coracana. The sequence goes on from CM064420.1 coordinate 66,819,419, forward strand.
AAGAATTTATCATCAAATGTTCCACCAAGTTCATTGCCGTCGTATGTAGAAAACAGCACAGATCGAAAGTATTTACAAGTGATATTTGCAAGCCAAACTTGAGTTAGGAACCATTCATTTACATGTTGTCACCACATCTAAACAGGGAAACACACATCAAAGTTATCACTTGGAACAACTCTTAAATTACCAGAATACAACCAGATCCGAATCACAAGGTCATAAGCTTCACTTGCATGATCTACAAGTCGGATGTTCATGCACCCATGCTTTGGGTATGTCAATTATGTTAGCATAAGTTGGCTATGCACTTTCACTACCTTTGAGAATGTTGTACTTGCAAAGTGGACAGGTCGCATGCATGCGTAACCATTTGGTAATACACGTCCAGTGGAAATGATGGTTGCAAGGAAGAGCAGATAGCTCTGCTCCATCATCGTATGATGAGAGACAAATACAACATTCCTGAGAACAAAAGGCTGTCAGCAAAGCACAGAAGAAAAGATAACGACAAAAATAAATGAACAGCACTCGTGTTGTAACAGAAGTTCATATTATAGATTGGAGAACTGGACAAAATACGATGGCCAAATGATGCCAATTCATTTCTGGATATGGGGAAACAACTGGATATATATTTTAGTAATTGACTATGCCTTATAAATTGTTTATACATAAATACTAGTCATTTTTGTAGAATTTGGCACATTCCTTAATTGCTACAGAATGATCACAGCATAATGAAAAAGTTCCTATTGCAAAAAGTAATTATAACTGCAAAAGGAAAGCCAGGGATTATAGATATAGAAGGAACAAAATCCTTACAGCATCCTCATGAAGGAGAATACGCTCGCTTGTTGATGTTCCACTATTATTCAGGACGGGGATCATCACTCCTTCATCTGTCCCCTTTTGTACATTATCACTTGGAAAAGAGTATTTATATCTGGGAAGCGTACTGATGTCGGCATCTGATGCACCCTCCTACATATTAAAATTGAAACACCCTAAGCTATGTGTGGCAACAATGGAGGTGAAATAGAAAGTAGAAAAAAACTGCTGTTGAGCTTGAAATTTTACCTGACCAGCAAGAGCATACAGAATAGCAACAACACAAGGCAAGCAGCAACAGAGTGCAATCCCAATGAAGCAGGCCACAACAACGCAGAAGACAGCAAAAAATACATCAAATGCTAGAAACACTACAGCCAACCTGCAAAATGAGTTGCAAAGTAGGTATGCTGTCATTGACGCCTTTTCTTATGAAGAATACATATACATGTACAAGATGCACTTAGGTCTAAACAGGAATTGAGTATATGTCGGTATACCAATAAGTGGCTTGTTGCTCATGTATAAGGTATATGTTACTTTTCAACCAAATTGATGAAATTCCACTTATGACATCTTCATTGAAACCTTGGTTAAGCAACATTTCAAGTTGTCTAGATCCAGACATTAGATTTTGCACTCAATGTTGAAGATGACGTACCAATACAGCCTTGGAGCACCATACTCGAGTAACTCCCCACCGGATACTACCCAGTAAAATCCGATGATCCACCACAGAAATGATATCACTGTATTCATTGACTCGCATCGACTCGAAAAACTGCAAGTGTAGGCCAAATAATCAAGTAACATACAAACATAAGCAAGAGTGAGTACGAGTCAACTGTTCACTGCACAAACCCTAATAATCCTAAAACCAACGCAGTGCGCACCAGGAAACCCAATAAAAGCTGGGTTTCATATGTGCCTTACCTGCTTCTTTGTTCCACCTCTTCGCCATCTTCCCGCTCGCTGTCCGAGCTGTCCACCCCTGAGTCCGCGGAGTCGGCGGCGGATTCGATGTCTGAGGTGGAGCCACGCGCGCGGGCGGGGCCGCGGCGGGTGTCAGAGCAGACGAGAGCGACGTGGACCAGGCACTGCAAGGCATACCCGATGAGCCACAGTCGGAGCGGTTTAACGGGTCTCTCCTCGGCGGAGGACGCGAGCACGGCCGCCGCCGCCGCGGCGAAGGCGACGTTCCAGGCGATGTCGAGGGCGACGACGGGGCGGGAGTGCGCCCAGTCGGCGCGCCTCCGCTCCAGCTGCAGCGCCGCAGTCTCCCGCACCAGCATCGACGGTCCACGCCGCCCCGCCGCGCGACCGATGAGCGCCGCGAGGCGGCTCGGCCTCGCCGCGGAGGGAGGCGACGGGGAAGTCGAGTCCTCGGAACTCGCGCTGGCGCGGGACGGCGGCGGGGGACGGAGCAGCGGCTGCTCCGGCGACGAGGCGGCCGCCTCCATTTTGGTGACCGCTCCTCTCCCTCTTGTGCGCGCGTGCGGCGTCACTCTGTCTGACGACTCTGGTGGTGTTCGGTGTTTCGCCGTCCACTTCCACTCCGCACCACCTGTCTGTCTCTCTCTAGTCTCTACGCTTCGATAGTTCGACGTCCTTCGATTCTGCTTTGGACCGGAATCGAAATCTCCATTGGGCTAGGCTCCATGGACTTCAGTTTGTACGAGCCGGCCTCTTTCTGTAGTAGGCCGTTTGCAAACCCAAATGCTCGGCCTGGTACAAAACTGATGGTTCCCTTCGTTCGAGACTTCGAGTCCCTCCATGCTGAATTACTGATGGAAGAGAGAGAGACCTGCAGGACACCAGGAAAATCTGTGCACCACCAACACGATCAACTCTAGAATTGACATAATAACTGTAGCATTCAATTGTGCTTCTTGGGAACTTGCTAGCCATCAAGTTTTGAGGCCAGCGTTGTCGTATCGTATCTCATGGAATGGGTCCAGCATCTGTACGAAAATCGAATCAAACAGTAACTCTTATTAGCACATCCTAGTCGATCTTTCAGATTTAAATTTTAAGTGGCCAATTATTTTTCTGCAAGCATGAACCTGAAAGTTAATGATGATGCCGTAGACATGCTAGCATGAACTTTTGTTCGGATCAGAACCAAATCATTCCCAAGTTGACGATCACGTAGTAATTAATTGGTAGCTTTTTCTGTAAGCACTATCTTTGAGCCACTACAAAACTCCACTAACCACACGGCAAAAAGCGGGAGCAAAATTACAGAAGAACGCGTTCATCGTAAATTTGTTTACAGAACGTGCGAGACTTACGCCTCCGTGCCAAAAATACACACACGCAACGCAATCAACAAACGTAGTCTACACCTTCTCCACCTCCCGGAAGCCGCTGTTCCCCCTTCCTCGTGGCCGGCGGCCTCTGCCAACAACCCCGGCGGCGGAGGAGGCGGAGGTGGCGGAGTCCACGGCGTCGCCGCTGCATATGGAGACGGCGCGCTTCCCCAGAAAATCGGCAAGGAAGCCTCCCTTCTTGGACGCCGCCGGCATCGCCTTGGCCCCCTTCCGTTGGTGCCGGCCGCCGTCGTCGCCTCCTCCCTGCTCCTTCGCCAGCAGCCGCTCCAGCTCCCGCGTGATCCACTCCACCTCGTGCACGTCCAGCAGCGTCGTCGGCTTCATCTCCGCCTTCCCCGTTCGCGGCGGGGTCCGCGCGGTCACGGCCATCGCCGCGGCCTTCTTCTTCACGGGAACATCCATGGCTTGATTGTTCGATGGGGTTGGAAGACGAGAGAGAGAGAGAGAGAGAGAGAGAGAGAGAGAGTGAGGAGACCGGAAGGGAGAGGAGTCGGGCCGGTCAAGAGATCAAGGCGGCCGGCATGCTCAAAATAAAGGGTCGCGGGGCGGAGGCTGACAGCGTGGGCCCGGAGGCATTTGTGCTGCGGAAGTGGAAAGCAGCGTGGTCAACTCTGTCCTCCTCCGAGTAGTACTGCATTCCGTGAACATGTGTTTGCACGGGACCGCGGCGCACGAAACATACGCTTGCACGGATGCCCATTTTTTCCCACCGATTGTCCTCTGCTTCCGGCTGCAACGGACCGTGCGACAAAGATGGCTAAAATCCGTGCGGTAAAGCCCAATTCTGTTGGCGAGGTGAAGCAGCGTTTTCTGTTTGGTGGATTCAAAATTAAAGAGGTTTTGGAGATTCTATGAAGCATCGGTCAAAGATAAATGATACTGACTCGCTGCAAAGTCGCTACAACAGCTGCCAAGACGACGAGTAGTCGATGCTATGATGCATGGCAGAACAATCATTACCGTTTCTGTTGGAGCTGCCACGACGCGGTTAAGGGATCAACCCATGGACTGCTCGACGTTCGTTGGCTCCCAACGTGCAGACAGATAAACACTGGCGAGGAAAATATTAGATTACTCGTGTTGAGCGATTGACCAAGGCGCATCTTGCTACTATTGTATACTGACACCGAATCACCGATGACAAGTGGTAAAAATAAGGCTCAGATGAAGCCAGAAGTCGCCGGTCCATCTCGTCGACCCATATAATTTGCAGTAAGTTTCTACTTGCAAAAATAATCCATAGTTCAACAGAAACAATGTTCCATAAGTCAACGGTCATGAGAATAACTCAGAAATTTGGGACCAAAGAAACGTGTGTAGTGGTTTTTAATTATTGGTTTTCAGTTCCACGTAGTATAGAGTATGCAGTTTAGTGTATGTGCTGTGCATTCCCATAAAATATCTACCAGCAGGGCAGCTGCAAAACGCGCCATCTTGAAAACAACCGACCGTGTGTTCCTTGCACAAGTAAAATAATGATCCACATCATGCCAGCCATCACTGCAGCGATTATCCCCTACTCGATCTTCCCATGCCAAATGTTACAGGTACTCGCTACCTCGTATACACTGATGACATTAAAAGTTGGAACGCTACCTTTGCTGAGAATTTCATTGCAGTTTTGTCCGGCGCCATATTTCGGCTCAACAGCTCGAGCAAAATTTATCATGGACCGAACAAAGGCGAAGCAATTGGCCCAAATAGCCCAAAGTGTCACGGCCTCACAGGGCAAGTATGTAACCTTTCTAAGGCCCATTTTTATAACCCAAGCACCATCGTCATATATATCCCGCTGATTTTTCTCCCGTGCAAATGCCAAATGCATTTTGGTTTGTCATCAGAGCAGCTGAGAGCGTGCAGTAAACAGAATAGAGATTGTACGGAAACATCAAGTATGGTTAATCGTGGATCGTCGCGAATCAAACGATTACCAACATGTCTTTTTTTTTCCTACGAGCCTATCTTTAGCGCATGAATCAAACAATTACGACGAGTCTGATAGGGAGTCTGAATTCATTACTTGGGCGTCGTTCCAACTACCAGGAAATGAACAGACATTATTAGAAGTTTGTTCGGCTGTGTGGACAAGAAAGGAAACTCTCAAACTTGGTCGGGGTTGCCAGGGCAAACTGTAAAACCGGATGGGTGCTGGCTGAGAGCATGAGGGCACCATCAGGAAGCTTTAACTGTTTTGGTGGCCACAATTTGTGAAGGCTTTTTTTTAGTAAAAAGGTTACACAAGGGTGGTTTCCCAGGGGGAAAAAAACACATTACATACTATTCATAGAAGAGTTTTTTTTCCTTTAAGTAAGGATATGGCAAAATTAAACTGCTTTGCGCATGTCATCAGTGAACCCTTTTAACTCGAAACGACCCTACGCAAAACGACGCTCCAACTCCAACCGGACGGAGGCAACACCACCCGAAAGCAACATGTCATCATAGTTCCAAAAATCATAGTTGAAAAGAAAAAGGAAACAACGTGTCATGGTTTTGATAGAATAGAAGCAATTGCGACAGCTGATACTCTTCCACTACTAGGCTATATGGAGACCTTTGATATGACACTTCCCCGTTACAAAGAAAACCTAGCTTTCGTACTTGAGTACTTGCGACCGAACACGCACGCGCTCGAATAATGCGGCCATTTTCGTCACGGTGTAACGTGACGGTGGTCCCCTTTTGTCAAGAGTTCCCGATCCGTCTAATCAGTTGGTCACGTACGCAGTCACGAGAATTATATATAATACTAGCAAAATATCCGTGCGTTACTATAAATTTTAAAAAATAAAATATTTTTATAATTTAAATATAAATTATTTATATAATATAATTATTACATATATATTTTGATCACAAAAAAAATTATTACATATATATAATATTATTGATATTTTTTATATGAAATATTACATTTATATTACCGTTAGTGTTTTTTATATATCATTTTATATGTTAAAAATAATAATTTTATCATCATTTTTTACTATATTCTAGAAACTTTATCAGGAAGGAAAAATTAATTCATGGAGTACAGAAATAACACTGCATTGCAACGTAATTTTGAAATTAAAGACTTGCTCTAATAGAAAAAGTTAAAACACAAAAGTTGTAGATCTCTTCGAGGCCTTTTCGAAATATATATAAATCATATTATTTGGATTACGGAGCTAGAAGATATGTGCCACGTACAGGGACCTGCGTAGAGGAGTCTGAATTAGAACAAATATTTTTACATCACATATTTGGAAACCAAAACGGCGAGATCTAAATTTACATTGAATACCAAAGTTGTAGAATGTTTTGAGAGCTACGAGATAGAGTCTGAGTTTGTCTCATTTGAGCTCCGGACGTGGAAGTTACGATTTTTTTAATTTGGTACTTGATATAAAATGTATAAAACCGATTTGGATTCAATCTCTAACTTTGTGGACACGAAATGGACAACCACACCTCAATTAATATATTGTAGAGATAAGCACCCCTCAAATCTAATTCGTGTCGTCGTGATCACCACAGTCGCGTTGCGTCGCATGATCGGTCCCCGCCTGTGCGGCCGTCGTCGGCAAGGCAGCCGGGTACACGGTGGCTCTGGCTGGCTAGCGGCCTTGATTCGCAAACAAGTTCTTTTCTGCTGGTAAAGCCGAGAGCGCTTTTAAGGCGTTGCTGGTTGGTGCTTAGCGCGCGCGACGGTGACTTGGCTTGTACTACTGCTCCGCCGGCTAGCTAATAGCTGGAGTAGCAGTAGCAGCTAGTACTAGCTTCTTCCCACAGCGCACGCGCTTGCTTCGGCCTTCGGCCACGGCCCACGGCAACGCACCGCCACGGAAGTGGAAGAGAGCTAGATTCTCAGTCAGGGGAGACGCCAGAACGGTGCCTTGAAGCTACGTCTTTCCCGTTATCCATTGTTGTGTCGACGTTGCCGTGCCATTGGCAGTTGGGGGCTGGGCGGTTGGCACCTTTCGCCCCCTTCGCTGTCCTGGTGCGGGGCGCGGTGCCTCACCAACCCGGCCGGCTAACCGCACCGGACCACCACCACCGGTGCAGCCAGCAGCATCGGATTCCCAAGCTCCTGCCCGGGCTCATGCGCCACCGGGGCCCCCGGCTCCGCACTATCTTTTCAGGAAAGCGATGCTGGTGTTCTGGCGCCTAGCCTGCACTGCACTGCACCGAGTCTCTCAAGTCTGAGGCCGGCCGCATGCGAGTATGCGACGCATATGGCTGTCGCTGTTGCTGCTCAGAGACGACGGGCGGGCGCCTTTGCAGCAGCAACAAGCTTGGAATCCGCAACTGTAAAGCGATCAATGCCGCTCGATGCAAGTGCAAACTGGCTGGGTGAGTGAAAGTTAAAGATTGCCAGGTACTACACGGACTGTATATGTGGCCGGCGGGCTCAGGTACATTTACTGACTGGCTGCCATTGACTCTTGACCGCCGACATTTTACGTTCTGACAGATCGTGCGTACGTCCCTACGATGGAAATCCACATTTTACATGGAGCAGCACTTTAGTTTCTGCAGACGCACGTGATGGATGGGGGTAAACCGCATTTGAGTCATTCAGTGGCGTATGTTTCTTCATCCCACCGCTGTAACATGTGTTCACTAAGGTTACTGTAACGTTTACCTTCGTCAGAAATTGAAAAAGAAAAAAAAATGTACTCTGAACAGAAGGACATGAACAAAGTGCGGCTTTCTTTAATGTAACCTCACATGGTTTTTAGCTCGTAGCTAGTGGCCTCAACAAAGTTCGGCTTTCTTTCCTGCACCCGTCATATGGAGCTGGTCAGTGACCACTTCCTTTTGATCCTGCACTGGCAATTGCTTTGCTTTGCTTTGCTTCGCTTCGCCCCGGTATGGAGAGGCATATGCATCTTTCACCAGTGCAAGCGCCTCGTTAAAACCCTATATTATGTTCTGTCTGATGGTCTAGGTATTATGCTTAACTGTATACACATCCAGCTCTACGACGGGCCTTCAAACACAAGCATGCCACGTATGATGTCAACATCATTGCTTTCCTTCCCCGCTACCTATTTTTATTCACGTTCAGTTTGGGCCCCACCATATACAAATTTGGATTAGAGTGGAATAATGTAGTTTGTGCTGTCACTACTTCACTAATGACTGATTTGTGACGCAAACTGTTGTCCTCTTGGCTTGATCTTTTTGTGCCCGTATGTCTTCGTGGGACCACGCAATCTAAGCAAGCAATCAACTAATGCTGATGGGAAAAGTTGTTTACCCGCTACTGAATTTATTTATTATTATTCCGTCATATATTAGTACAATGGATGGTAGTTTTAAATGGCAAATGAGATGTCTCATTGTGCTTTCATAACTAAAGCATTTTGACCTGTACTGTACGAGCTAGGCGGCGCCTGTGTCATGTTGGCCAGTGTCCACTTCCTCTTATCCATCTACAGTACCATCCATTATTCAGTGTCCTTTCAAAAGAGTAATAACAAACGGGCTTATTAATTTTCAGTTGCCTAGAAATTTATGGAACTTTCAGTTATTTTTTTTAAGCCATCCAATCTATATCCAATGATTTTTTATTATTATAAAAAAAATTCTATAAAAAATAAAACAAAACACAAATAAACAAACCGGTGATTGTCAGCTTTGAATCAGCTAAGATCTAGTAAATCCTAATAACAAAACCAGCCATGCATATGTTGATGTCCAAGTGAGCTAATTAATCCCAGTTGCGTTAAGTGAGACGACAAGTACTTGCGCACTACGCTATGTGTAGAAACAAAGAAGCGTAGTACATGACAGGTGGCATGGTACTTGGCAGGTAGCGGAGCAAACACCGCTTTGACATGCACCTAACAGACTGTCCGAAGCCTTAATTGGCAGATATTGATCGGTCGCATCTGTCTGAAAAAGGATCCTTAAGCATCTCTCTCTCTCTCTCGCTCGCTTAATGGGGGGACCCGGACACGAGATGAGAAATGATTTGGCTCAATCAACCTCTGATGACGATGTGACGCTAGTCTTTCCGCCTCGGATCCTCTCGATCGAGGACGCAGCAGCATGAAACTAGTCGTCGTAGATGAAACGATCGTTACAGTGTCTTGTTGCTGACGTTTGCAAGTGGTTGAGCCAATTCTTGGTTAGTAGGAGTACTATTCTTCCATCGGGTTTCTGCAATTGACGCATCCGGCGTTTGTGCGATCGGTAACAAGGACGTCACAACCGCAATCCGGTAGCAGTACAACTAGCAGCAAATGGGTAGCAACATCTGCTGGCTGCACGTTGCGTGCAGAAGCAAGGAAAGGAACCTTTGCTCGTCCTCTCGCTTCGTTGTTACAGTGCAGGCCAGATCGAGCGAGAGGGGCATGTAATGCAACACGGTCCGTCAGATCGGAGGCGAGGCCCCGTAAACGCACGCGCGCGTGACGGTGCTACTAGTCGTGCCTGCGCAAACGGCAGGCGGGGAGGGCGGAGGGACAGCAAGTCAAGATCGCATCACGCGGGCCAGTCCGGCCCAGCGCGGCGGCAGAAGAGCGTGCTACCACCCGCTCTCGCCGATCTGCAGAAGCCAACAGCGTGCGCGTCACATGCGGACGGCGCCGCGTGTTGATGCGGAAGCGGAGCCGTGGGCCCGCGCGTCGTCATCTCCATCCATGACCATCAGGCTCGTTACGTTACGTGCGACGGGGAATGCCGCGATCGGGTCGAGTGGAGTGGAGGGCCACGGGTTGGGTTTGCGTACTTGGGTGGCCACCGTCGGTCCCTCCCTCGCCCCGCGCGTGATCACGGCGCCAGGAGTAGTGGTGGTCCATATGGCCACTCCGAGTACGGCCGTGTATGGCCCCCGCCGCAAATACGTACGATTATACTGCGAGGGAGCAGGCCGGGTGCACTGCCGACGCCTGAATCCGAGAGAACTAGCTGCGATTCCGTGTCCGTCGCAACGCGGCTGGTGGCCAAGTTCTGGACATACGCGTCCGCTTGGCACACACACAGACGGCATAGGGAGTAGCGTCAGCTAATCACTTTTTCTAAACCGGCCATTGCCTGCAGGATCACAACAGATGCCGAGGAACAACTACTATAGTGTTGATGAAGAACCACTTTTGTCCACGTGCTCGCGCTTTTCCGTCTCGGGCAGCGGAGACTGCTCCGTGGCGTCCTGGTCTCTGAGCTCTGAAGACCGCACTCGAGTCGTGTACGCATGCCAACGAAGAGTGGCCTGATGGAGCCGAGCATCCTATGATGATCATTAGTCACCATGTTAAAACATCAGATGACCGCCCTGTATTACAGTATTATTAAGCGAAAAGATTTCAGGTGACCATCCTATATACCAGTAAAACGTAAAACCATCTGTGAGCACCTTTTCAGTGTCGACACACGGCTCTCTTAATTACTAGTATTGCTTATATAAGTAGCCATATATTTTGGGAGTGGGCCGCGGATTTTAGCTACTGAAACCATCACTGATGATCTGTTCTCCATTCAGTTTGGCCTGTTCATCAGTCCCATCTCCTACTCCTACGTGTCTTCGGAGGCACACAAGATCCACAATTGCGTGGCGAAGCAGGCACAAGCTACAAAGCGTGCATAATGCGCACCTGTTCGTTCCGTTGATTTCGATATCGCCTATAACAGCCCAATCCGATAGCAACAGCTGTTCCCGTTCGATCGGCCTGCGTACGCACAACTCAACGGTTTCGAGGACGACAACCTTGTACCACTATGGTTTTCTATTGTACTAGCAAATGATGCTGCAGGGCAGGTGGCAAGGGAATTCCGGTGGCAAGAGCGTCCGCATCCACTGCTGATCGGCGACGACCACGAAATAGTGCTTCCACTGTGTTCAGGTAAGCCATTCAAAAACGAAAGCGACACGAGGATAATGCATCTGTCCAGGCGCCATCACAAACGTTTAGAAGAAGCAATCACCCAACAGAATCGTCTCATATAAAAAACAAATCAAATACACTCGCCATATGCCATTATTAGTACTGTAAGCAAATAATCCGGGAATTACTGCCCAATCAATTACCGCCATGATTACCTCGTCGTAATTTCGGACGTAATCTAAGTATTCGCCTCCTCCCGAAACCCGGCGCGTTAAATAATCCGGAGACGCCTCCCTCCGTCCCCTTCTCCACCGGTTTTTAAACGCACTGTTCCGAGCAAGACAAAGCTAGTGAAGCAAAGCGGAAGCGCTCACCTCACCGGCCCAGCAGCAGCAGCAGCGACAACGAGCCCGACTAGGGTTTCCCCCCGACCAGGCATTGCGGAGGCCGCAAGCCGCGCGGAGGGTTCCGTGCCCCGGCGGCGAGCTCCGGGGCGGCCTCGGCTGATTTGGACGGCGTGTCGCGGCGCAGATCTGAGATGGCCGACGGCGGCGGCGAGGAGGGGAATGCTTCGGCGCACAAGGGCTCCGCGCGGCGCTGGGCGCCGGTGCAGGCAGGCCTGGATGGCGACGAGCTCCTCACGCTCATGCACGGCTCGGATCCCGTCAAGGTTGAGCTCAACCGGCTCGAGAATGAAGTCAGGGGTGAGCTTATTCGTGCCTGTTGCACTCTCGATTCAAGTCTCGGTGATTTTCACCGGTATCCTGGGTTCTCATGTTGATTTTGAATGAGGTTTCAGATAAGGACAGGGAGCTGGGCGAGGCGCACGCCGAGATAAGGGCGCTGCGGCTATCGGAGAGGGCGCGGGAGAAGGCCGTTGAGGAGGTAATCTCTAAATGTTCTCCTGACTTGTGCGAAACCGTTGTTTTCGTTCATCATTTCGTTTGATCTAGTAACTGCAGTAGTAGTGTTCTAATGTACAAGCGAAGCGCAAATATTTTGTTTATTTGGATATGATTCTAGCAAGAGCTTTGGGCGAGGGCTGATATTTGAAGTTGTGTTGGTTTCTGGTAGATTATTAGGTTGGTTTGATCGATCCTGATGAATCTCTGAAATCATTCAGGGTTGCATGATTTAATAATTCAACATAAATCTTCCTGTTTCTTACAAATATATTTTGATATAGTAGCTCTTTTCTTTTGTTCTCTTATTTAAAACTAGAGCAGATTATGATTTTTCTATTGTTTACCACAAGATGAATAACTTCAAAAAAAGCGTGCTGCTTCTCTTTTATGATTTCCTTTATTTATTTGTCTTATGCCCTGAGTGTTAATAGGTATAATGAGCAGAATGTCAGTTTTGTGCTAACACGCTGGTTTGCTGGGGTGAATAGATTTTTGTTCCTGATTATTGAGCTTATGTTGCAAAATGTTTGATGAACATAATTCTCCTGAAGCTGTTTCCCCTCACAAGCGCTTAGTGCAGTCTGGATCCATAGGCAAGTGCTTAAACTATCCAATTCAATTCTGCTTCCAAACTGTTAGGTTAACAATGTTTTACCTACAGTTTCAAAAGTTTTTGGTTGTATCCAATTCCGTTCAGAACTGTATATGAGAATAATTAAATCTGCTTTGATGAGTTTTGGGAGCAAACTTCCATCACCATTTTTTTTTTGTGAAAACTATGGTTAAACCCTCATTTGTTTTTAACCCTAGTTTTGTAAACACTATGGTTAAACTTCTTTCACCGTACTGCCTAAGATTAAATTTCATCTGTTGGCATTTATTGATTCATCTTGATCCTTGGCTTCTACAATCCATTCCGATTTTCCTTTAGCACCAAATGCTTCATTGGTTTTCTGTTCAATTACATATATTTATCCTTTATACCATGCATTTAATCAGTGAATCTAATCAACTTCTGAAAAATGTTTTGATAGTTGGACCACTGGATCAATTAACGTAATCTGTTTCATTGCTTTCATGATGATATGGTGAAGTTTAGTGCATCTTTGGTTGCTATTGCTATTTATTTGCCTACTGATATTTCTAAGAATAATGTTGTACTACCATCTAACTACCTAAGTGATATTGTTAAAATCAAAACGCCTTGTCTGAATTTATTCATAATTTGATTCTTGCTACAATGCAATGCCCTCTTGAGGACAATTTTATTAATTTGATTTGAAGTCAATATCAGATGTATGAATTGCCTAGTACACATACTGAAATTACTAAGACACTCACAGACCAAGCTCTGTGTAAGAAATGATATATCAAGGGAAGGCAAACGTTCTGTGTTTGGTACTGTTCTTTACTTTTGTTAACATGATTGTTCATTTGTCATATTGTGATGACAGCTCACTGCCGAGTTAGAGAAGCTGGATGAGAAACTCAAGTTGACCGAGTCTCTTCTTGATAGCAAAGTATGTAGGTTTTTAATTTATCTATGTAGTTGTTTCTCCCGTGTCTATTGTTCCTCTCTGATAGAGTGAAACTTTACAGAATCTAGAACTCAAGAAAACAAATGATGAGAAAAAAGCTGCCATGGCTGCTCAGTTTGCTGCAGAAGCAACACTAAGAAGAGTACACGCAGCCCAGAAAGATGATGACATGCCACCTATTGAAGCCATTCTTGCACCACTTGAAGCGGAGCTAAAACTTGCTAGGCAAGAGGTAATATTGCTGACAGAGTTGTCATGTTTTATTTTTTTTCTATCTGTTGCATGTTGATTGCCCCTATGTATTGTTAGAGATCATATCTATGCCTTCTCCCCCTCTGTGTAGGATGCGTACTTGATGTAATTGACAAAAGACTACCTGATCATTTTCAGATTGCAAAGCTTCAGGATGACAATAGAGCATTGGATCGTTTGACAAAACAAAAGGAGGCAGCACTACTAGAAGCAGAAAGGACCGTACAAATTGCACTGGCGAAGGCTGCTATGGTTGATGACATGCAAAACAAGAATCAAGAGTTGATGAAGCAGATTGAAATCTGCCAGGTAGGTCTTTGCTTATGGCAGTTTATTGGGTCTCTAAAATACAACGAGTCAAGTTGAGTTAAGATATTCAATCAGCTATTTACCTTGAATGCAGGAAGAAAATAAGATCTTGGATAGGTTGCACCGTCAAAAAGTTGCCGAAGTAGAAAAGCTTAGCCAAACTGTCAGAGAGCTAGAAGAGGCTGTTCTTGCTGGTGGTGCAGCTGCCAATGCTGTTAGAGATTGTCAGCGGAAAGTTCAAGAACTACTTGTAACACACTGTAGCTTATAACTCTTCAAATATTGCAATTATTTGTTTTATTTTTATACAAACATATGACATGTGCTGTTTCCAATCATGATTTTCAGGACGAAAAGAAGATTCTTGAGCGTGAACTTGCTCGGACAAAAGTCAACGCAAACAGGGTTGCTGTTGTTGTTGCGAATGACTGGAAAGATGCTAATGATAAAGTAATGCCTGTTAAACAGTGGCTTGAAGAACGCAGGTTCTTGCAGGTGAGATGCATATATACCTTGTACTTTGAGCCCTGCTTTTGATTATCAGTGCAGCTGGAAGCATATTGATCCTGAAACCCTGTATTGAAAATCATACAACCAAAAACGTTTCTGCAGGGTGAGATGCAGCAACTCCGTGACAAACTTTCTATTGCAGAGAGAACAGCACGGTCTGAAGCCCAACTAAAGGTAAAAATCATGATGTTGATTTTGAGCTAAATATAAGAGAAATACAAATTTTGTTTGATGTTTTAAGAAATTATTTGAAATTTTGATCCAGGAAAAGTATCAGTGGCGACTGAAAGTTTTAGAAGATGGATTGAGGGGGGCCCCTAGTGGCTCTGGTCGTCCTCCCATGGAAGGAAAGAGTATAAGCAATGGACCGTCACGTCGGCTATCACTAGGTGGTGCCGATAATATGTCCAAAGTCTCTCCAAACGGTGTGTTTGCAAGGAAATCTCCATCTTTCAATTCAAGGACCTTAATCACAACTGGCAGCAGCTTGGTCCTCAAGCATGCGAAAGGAACTTCAAGATCATTTGATGGTGGTACCAGATCATTAGATAGGGCAAAAATTCTTGGGAATGGACCTCAGTTGCTCAATAGATCTACTGATGCTGTTAAAGATTGTGAAACAACTGACAACTGGAAGGCGAATGCAGAAGAAAAAAACAATGAAACCACAAATGCTGATTCAAGTGATATGGTCTCTGGCATACTCTATGACATGCTGCAAAAAGAGGTGGTTTCCTTGAGAAAGGCATGTCATGAGAAGGACCAAAGTCTAAAGGACAAAGATGATGCCATCGAGGTATAATTCTTGTTTGGAATATCATGCTTTAGTAGATAGTAAAATCTCGTTTCCTGCTTCACTTGTCCTGTAATGTATAAGTTAGTTCTACCCATTTCTGGTTTAGTTGTCATAGAATGTATGTGACCAACCTTTAACAAATTGGTTACTACTAATCAAGTTTAGAATAGAATCAAGGTAGTACTATAGTTATTTTTATTATTGCTTTCAAAGGAACAGAGGCGTCACTATTGTGTCTGCTACCTGTCTCATGGATACAGATGTTAGCAAAGAAAGTAGATACATTAAACAAAGCAATGGAGGTGGAGGCTAAAAAGATGAGGCGTGAGGTAGCTGCTATGGAAAAAGAAGTTGCTGCGATACGGCTTGAGAAAGAACATGAAAACAAGGCTAAACGACTTGGTAACTCTAAGGGACCTGGAGCTTCTTCCCAGACGCTTTCTGGAAGGTATGCGCCATTTGAAATGTTTATATAAAAATTGAATATTTATTTTTATGTTGTTGGAACGTTAAAACTTAAAACACACATGCCTTGGGTTCTAGGGTAGTGGGGTTTCATATGTCAGCTAGCATTAACCTTTTATAATTGCTGTCTTGCTTAACCTGTTTAAATATGTAAGACTGTTCTTGTTCGGCGTTCTGGGAGTTGCCTTGGGGCTCAAATTACCTGGTTCAATTATATGTTTGTACACAATCAAACATTTACCATTTTTTTGCGGTAATAATTTTGAACTGTAGGATTTTCCATGTCTCGAGTTCTGACACTAAACTAGCATTTCAAAATATTTACTGAAGTAAACATTACGTTATGATTTTTGCACTAGTTTTGGGCAGGAAGATTTCTGTAACACTTGCAATCCTCTTAATGTTATATCTTCCTTCATTGATGCCATGGGTTATGTTCTTGTCATTGCAGGACGGTGCCACGGGGTGGGTTGACACGCAACGCCCAATAGCATACATTTAACATCTAGGCTTTGTTTCCCATTGGATTTGTTCCCCCTGTTTTTGTTCATTTTGTGATGAGATAGCACAGATGACCCTCCTATACCTAGGTTGGCGAAAGAGTAGGTTTGCATCTGACACGACTTGCTTTAATGTAGTGAAGGTAATCCTTCTGTGAGGTTTATCCTTGCGGGCACGCTCTCATTTTGTCGAGGCAGTGCACGTTCTGGTTGTATAGGTTGGACGATCCTGTGGTGTCTTTCTTTCCGTATATGTAGCTAAAATAGTATGTTGGCTTTTGCATGTCCGGGTTGTGAATATCATTGTATTATGTTACGGTTTCCATGACTGGCTGGTATTTGTTCGTTGGACACCGTGTTTGTACTCCCATGTTTTTCAACGTCGAGCTGAATCTGAATGGAATGTTTTATCGTTTGACGCCATGATGCATGTTGTATATGCACTGACTGAACTTGCCAGTGATACATTCCGCAGAATGCCGCAATAACTGTGTTGGACTATCTTTTCGGTGCTGGGCTGTTGTCTAATTACTCTTTTTATTTTGCAAATACGTGTCGTTTTGCATGGTGCGCATAAGTGTATGGCTTAATTACATTGTGTACCTTGAAAAACTGCATGCTGCAAAGTTACTATATATGTTTTTCCCAATTGACCTCACAATCCTCCAAGGCGTGTATGAGGGACGGGGACAGGAAGCATGAGGCATCTTACTGTTGTGTTTCTTTATCCAGGCTTCGCTGCGACCTTTTTTCTCCCTCCCCCAACTTGCTTTCCAGGACGGGTTTTCTGCCAATAAAAAAAGGACGTTTTTTCTGCACTTGCATTGTTTTGGATTGCGCAACAGCTTTCAAAGGCTCAAAGCGAATGGGCAGTGGTTGCTTCGCCTGCAAGCCCCTCCGTACCCAGCACAGGTCAAGTCAATATTCCAGGAGAGTGAGTGGAACAAGAATCTCTGCAATGACAATGCAACCACGAGACACAGCCAAGAGCTACTTAGCTTTGACTAGGTACTCGATGACCATAAGAAGCTGTTGTTTTCTATTGCCTTTTCTCTTTGGTGCTTCGTCCTTCCTCTTCATGAAAATCTTGGCTCGGGATCATGGATTGCTACTCGTTGCCTTTCCGTTGTCGGCCTTGGATTGGTGTCAAATTATATTGAGCAGTTTTACTTTCGCTTCGCTGTTGGGTTTGGGAGATAAATGCGTGCTCCGATATACCAGAAGCAATGCACTATTTCGCTTCTGAAACAAAGAATGGATTCTTGACCAAGGATTTGTTAGTTACTATGTTGCTATGCACATCTTCACATGCAAACATTTTTTAAATTCGAGGCAGCTCCTAAACACAAAATAAAACTAAGCATGTATAATTTAAATTGCTCTAAAAATAGGTAGGCATAATAATGGACCGTGTATTATATATCCTCTCTGTCCTAAAATATTTGACACTTTAGCTAACTTTAAATATCTCAAAATAATTGTCATTTTCACTTCCCGATGTAACTTTCTCTCTTTTAAATACATTCCTATCTCTATCTCTCTCCTCCTCGTTTCCTACGCACCTACCTTTTTTACTTCTACTTAATTCCCGTGATCAAACCCAAAATGTCAATTATTTTGGGACGGAGGAAGTATTTATGAACAAGTATGATATCAATCTCAATGTCTACTTTCTATGTTTCAAAATTATTGTCACTGCTGATTTTTTGAATTATATTTGATTATTTGTCTTATTTAAAACATTAATCTAAATATGTAAAATTATAAGTTATGTTTTAAAATTTTCTAATGATAGATCAAATATGATATTTTTTTAAAAAGAAATTAAATAAGATGAATGATCAAAAGTAATTAAAAAAATCATGACAACAATAATTTTAGAACGAAGCAGTACATGTTTTGCAAAATCTTAGTTAAAGTGCTCTCTTTAAATCTTCTGTATGTTGATTGCATCATACAATATTTCAAACTAAAAAGAGTCCATGATGTTTTTAAAAGCATAGAATGCTATCAATAATCGAATGCTGGTTTGTTACTATATTTGGTTCTCGAGTTTCAAACGAAACTCAAGATGTTGAAGAAGGCGTCCAAAAATCCACTCAATTCAGTTGCCCAGTTTCTGCTTATATCTTCCAGTGCCATAAGTTGCTTGATGCCTTTGTGAATCTCGTGTCCAATCGACGGTGTCGGTTCCTGCTCGGCTGCTCCCACTTTCCGGACCCACTTCCTTCTGTACCCATTTACATGTTTTTTTTGAGACAGTACCCATAATGTTACGTGCACATTGACCCGATTCCACCCCAAGTCTTTCCCATTCCTCCGTTGTTGTTGGCGACAAAAAACCATCAACTCATTGAGCCCTCCTCATCGACGGAGCGGCACAACTGCACAAGGGAAGGTGCGATCTACAGCGGCGACTCGCCGCATCCCATCACCGTCCGCCGTTGGTTTTCCGGTGAGTGTTCGCGGTCGCGGAATATCGCCCTCTCCTCCTCATGGTGCCTGTGATCGTTGCCTTCCCTGGGTGCTGCAAAATTTAGGGTGTCGCTTTCGGTATCTGTGATTACTGATGGGTTGCCCCTTTTCCAGCGTTCCCTGGTTTGGAAGGAGAGTGGTTAGCGCGAATGCTTTGTTTCTTCATGGGCGTTTAGATGTTTAGTTGGGGGGAGCGGAAGGGTTTTGGGGAGTTTTTAGATGGGGGTATCTCAGTTTGGGAGAGTTGACAATGATAGATGCAATTATATCCTTTGCTCTTATTTTTGGAAGGAGTAACGGCGGATAGGGGGCATGGTGGAGACGTAGGGGTAATGCATGTGGATTCGTTCTATCTATTGAAAACATCCAAGGATCTGAGCAAATTTCGATATTGCGATCAGATTATGTCATAATGCTGGCTGTTTGTTGATGCTTGACAAATAGGGCGTTTCACTCTGCTGCTCTGTTTATATTTGTGCAACTGCATTGCGAAATTGGTGGGATTGCTGATGTATGCGAATATGTTGAAATTCTTTATATAAAAATCAAGGCCAACCCAGTAAAGTAGCAAGCAATGCTTGCTTTGCACGCTTATGTTTCTTCTCTTTTATATATCCTTGTTTGCTTTCTTCTTTTACTATAAGAATCTAATTGGAATTACTAGGGACAGGTATGTATGTGTTTTCTGAAGATAAGGCCTGCTATATATTTCCAGAGCTGTGTGAACATCCAAATGACTAACTTCTCTTTTTAATATGCGTTGTTGCAGTTGTGATATGCACAATGGGCAGGACTATTCAGGTGCAAGGATTTGCTCTAACTGATGGTGCTGATTATGTCAAGGATTTCTTGGAACGAATTACTGGCACCGGGACTGTCTATGCTCTCAAACTCAGGCACCCAAGGAACATCACTGCAACCTCAAAAGCCTTTGCCATCGTTCAGTTCCAAACACAGGAAAGTGCTTCATTGGTAGAAATTGCGGCTCAAAGAAATGTTCTCCGGAGTGGCCGTTTTTATCTGAAAGTCAGATCTGCAGATCGTGACATTGTTCCTAGACCAAGGACTACAATGTTTTCTCTAGATGACACAGTGCTTCATTTTGGTTGCTTGGTTAAGGAAAGGGTCCTATCTGTTCTTTGGTGTGCAAAGGAAGTTTCGGTTCAGTTTGGATTTGAAATGAGAAAGATTCACTTTTACCTGTTCTACAATTCCAACAAATATAAACTTGAAGTTTCTTACGAGAGTATATGGGAGATGCAGCTTCAGCGTCCACCTGCTCATAGGTCACGGACAAAGTTCCTTTTGATTCAGGTAGGTTTTCTTTAATTTCTCAAGAAACTTAGGTTCTTCAGAACATAACTTCATTATAATTTTGAGAACGAGGTATTTCATGTTTCGTTTCTTGTCCTCCTATTTTCCTTCTTCTGAGTTGCTTATAGATGCTGCTATTTGGTGAATATGTTTCAAGCTTCAGAGTTCATATATACTCAAAACTTTGCCATGTTTCAGGTTCAGGCGGCTCCTAAAATTTATGGGTTGACCCCACGCCGTTCTGGTATTATGTTTGAGGATCCTTTCTTCAACTACTTCAGGGATGACATAGATGATCAATGGACCAGAACAACTGATTTTACTCCATCAGCTAGCATCGGGCAATCATCTATTCTCTGTCTGGAGGTGCCACAACAGTGCGATCTCCCAAACATTGGTGACTATTTTGTTTACTATAAGGAGTACAATCTTGACTTTAAGTGTCAGAATGGGTATCCGTATTCTTGTGGTACCATCCTTGTTCCAATTGTGAAAGCTTCTAATGTAGATGTCCCTTATGAGATACTCTTCAAAATCAATCATTTGGTTCAGAATGGGACACTCAGCGGGCCAACTGTTGATGACAGTTTCTTTCATCTGGTTGACCCACAAACTGTACCAATTGATCATATAAATCATGCACTTGAAAAGATGTCATATTTGAAAAGCACCTGCTTGAATCCGACAAACTGGTTATCTGCGGAATACACAAGAACCCAGAGATTACGCAACACACTGCAAGGGTCACCAAAGATATCTCTTGATGATGGATTGGTTTATGTGCACAGGGTGCAGGTTACTCCTGCTAAAGTGTACTTTTATGGACCTGAGATAAATGTCTCCAACCGTGTTGTGAGGCGTTTCTCTTCTGAATTAGATAACTTCCTTAGGGTTTCATTTGTTGATGAGGACTGTGAGAAGCTCCGTTCAACTGATTTGTCACCCCGTTCTGCTTCAGGAAATGATGCAAGGAGAACTGCACTGTATGATAGAGTTCTGTCAGTCCTTTCAAATGGCATCAGTATTGGTGACAAGCACTTTGAGTTCCTTGCCTTCTCATCAAGCCAGCTTCGGGATAACTCCGCATGGATGTTTGCCTCTAACCCTGCAATAGATGCAAGTGATATCAGGGAGTGGATGGGCAACTTCTACAAAATTAGGAATGTTGCAAAGTATGCTGCCCGACTTGGCCAATCTTTTAGTTCCTCAACAGAAACCTTAAAAGTAGAGAAGCATGAGGTGGAAGAAATTCCAGATATAACAAATGACACAGAGTACATATTCTCTGATGGAGTTGGAAAAATTTCAGCTGAATTTGCAAGACAGGTGGCTATGAAATGCAAATTGAAACGCTTTGCTCCCTCTGTTTTTCAAATAAGGTATGGTGGTAGCAAAGGTGTTGTGGCTGTTGACCCAGGATCAAATCGGAAGCTCTCTTTGAGAAGAAGCATGATGAAGTTTGACTCAGACAACATCACACTGGATGTTCTCGCATACAGCAAGTACCAACCATGCTTCCTGAATCGGCAGTTAATTACTCTTCTTTCAACCCTTGGAGTTCGAGATATTGTATTTGAGCTAAAGCAGGAGGAAGCTGTGAGACAGTTAAACAGAATGGTAACCGAGCCACAAGCGGCTATTGAAGCAATTGAATTTATGCCCATGGGAGAAATTACCAACACAGTTAAAAAAATGTTATTATGTGGCTACGAGCCTACTCATGAACCATATCTTTCAATGCTGTTACAAACTTTCAGAGCATCCAAGTTGCTTGAACTTAAAACAAAGTCAAGGATTTTCATACCTCAGGGACGAGCAATGATGGGATGCTTGGATGAAACTGGCACACTTAAGTATGGCCAGGTATTTGTTCAAGCTTCTGCTAGTGCAAATGACCCTGACAGGATCATTGTGAAGGGAAAAGTGGTTGTTGCGAAAAACCCTTGTCTCCATCCAGGAGACATCCGTGTTCTCCAGGCTATAGATGTTCCTGCTCTGCGACACATGTTTGACTGTGTTGTATTTCCACAAAAGGGATCAAGGTAAGTCATTTATTCTGATATGTTTTCACGTACTTTTATGCAAGCTCCTTCCATGGGACGAATATTTCTCCAGTTGATATGGTAGTACTAATAGTAATAAACATTTATTTTATTTGAATGATGAATTAAACTTAGTACTTTAGAGCATCTCCAAGAGAGCCCCATAATCTCTCCCTAATTTAGATTAATGGGGTTTAATTAAAAAAGATCTCCAACAGCTCCCCAAAACAATTCACAGATTTATTCTCCCCCTAAATTCACCTCATTTGTAGCTAAAAACATGGAGAAAGTTGGGGGCCCCAATCCTTGTATTTCCAAAAGAATTAATGTCGTTGTGTCCCAATAAAATTTTTTCTTGATCCATTTTTAGGGAGAACTGTTGGAGAAGTCAAGAAAAATTATCCCTAATAATTTTTGGGCTGCTACTAAAAACACTCTTTTGGAGTCCATTTTTTTGTGAGCTTTGGAGATGCTCTTACTCCATGTTGGACCTTACCCTGTTTCAGTTCTGCAAAGTTATTGATTAAGTGTATGCTATATTCTTTTCTTGCTTGTTATTCTTAGGTGTATGCTATATTCTTTTTTTTTAGTTGTTACATATGCAAATTTTCAAAACCGGTTATTCTACATGCAGGCCTCACCCCAATGAGTGTTCAGGGAGTGATCTTGATGGGGACATATATTTTGTTTGTTGGGATCAGTCTCTCATTCCATCTCGTATGGTGGAGCCTATGGACTATAGTCCAGCGCCAACAGAAACATTAGATCATGATGTTACAATTGAGGTAACAAAAACCATTCATCTTCATGTCTCGCATGCTAACGGTTCTTCTATCGGTATCAATTCTACCATTAACTTGTGCGTTGGTGTGAATTCTTTCTCATCAATCTGGTTTGCATTCTCCTGAACATTAGAGATTGTCTTGTTTTTCTAGTATGATTCAAACTTTGCTGTTTGTAGGACGAAAGAGAAATCACATAATCACATTGCACTGTGCATGTCTTTTTAATTTTGGATGAGGTCCATCATTGCTACCTATTGATGTTAACTTTTCTACTGCTTGTTTTTTGAATTTTCTTGTGAGTATATGAAATCAGTCTTAGATTTTTTAGAACAGGTACAGGCAGTGGCAAAGCTTGAGGAACAATGGAGGGGGGGGGGGGGGGGGGGGGGGGGCGGTCTTACTAATTGTGCTCAAAATTTCATGAACAATGTCGATTTTACTGTTTAAGCAATGAAATTTTGCTGATGATAGGGAGGACCATGGCCACCCTTGGCCACAACAAAGCTTTGCCCCTGGGTACAGGGCACATCACTGTCTTAGATATGCATCTTCTTGCTGTACTTGTGATGGGGTTCCACCCAGTATTTAATAGCTATTTCTTGATGACTTGGAATTTGGGTGTTAGTCTGTAGGATGGGCATTTTCCATTGGCTGATATTTCCATTTTTGTTAATGATTAATATTACATATGGAATTGCACAATAGTACCTTCAACTTATGAACGAATTTCACACCATGCTTTGGAATGATGTTATTTTATATCATGCAGGAAATACTTTGCAAATTACATAGTCAATGAGAGTCTGGGAATTATTGCCAACGCGCATGTAGTGTTTGCAGACAAGGAATATATGAAGGCTGAAAGTGCACCATGCATTGAACTGGCCAAGCTCTTCTCTATCGCTGTTGACTTCCCAAAGACAGGAGTGCCAGCTCTGATTCCGCCTGAGCTACATGTGAAAGAGTATCCTGATTTCATGGAGAAGCTTGACAAAGTCACCTACGAATCGAAGGGTGTGATTGGGAAGCTCTACAGGGAAATAAAGAAGCATACACCTCACATAAAGTACTTCACGAAGGATGTGGCAAGACGGTCTTATGACACTGATTTGATTGTCAGTGGGTTTGAAGATTACATTACTGAGGCTATGGAGTTCAAGGAGGAGTATGATTTCAAGTTGGGTAATCTTATGGACCACTATGGAATAAAAAGTGAAGCTGAGATAATAAGTGGATGCATACTAAAGATGGCAAAAAATTTCACCAAGAGTAGTGACGCTGACGCAATCAGAATGGCAGTGAGATCACTGAGGAAAGAAGCAAGGTCATGGTTCAACAAGGACACAGATGGTGAAGATGCCTTAGATGCCAAGGCCTCTGCCTGGTATCACGCTACATATCACCCTGAGTATTGGGGTTGCTACAATGAAGGACTGGAACGGCCGCATCTTATCAGCTTTCCGTGGTGTGTGTATGACAGGCTTATATCCATCAAGCAGCAGAGCAATTTGCTCAGGAGGATGCAGCCTGACCTGGTGTCCCGCCTGAATAACATGAGCCTCTTTTGACCCTTTTGCTCATGTGCATATTATGACTTCGTTAGCAATAAGCATGTCGACTGTGGTTCATAAAAGGGAAGCAACGATCGAGCTGAATCAGACGTAGTGCGTCTTGCTTGAAACTCTTGAATGCTGTCGGTCACTTCAGGAATTCAGCATGAGTAGCGTTGGAGCCTTGTGTTACTTCCAGCCTTTTGGTAAACTATGTAAAGTTTCTAGTATTTGTATGACGATGAACCAGAAATATGTAATCAGTGCTTCAATGTATATGCTGGATTAGTATTTTTGTGCGCTACGGTTTCTGCAAACAATATTTGCTTAGAAGTCATGCCTAAGTTCTTTGTGTGAAGTTAATGAACACGGAACTGAACTGAACTGCGTGGAAGTGGAAGACCCAAGTGATCAATAATCCTATTTCTTCCCGTACAAAACAATTGATACAACAACTGTTTCGAATATCAGTATGCACATGAACAGCAAACACGCAGGGCCCGAACCAAAACCAAAACACAAAAGAATGGGTGCTCACATTGGTTAGTTTTGAGCAGCAGAAAACTGTACAGTTCAGCTCGGTTGAACGAACACCATTGTCAGGAAGCCGGAGCGAGCAGGGAGAACTTGACGTGCAACGCAATCCTCCCCTTGTCCACGTCGAGCCTCGCGCCGGTGACGAGCCAGTACCCGGGGCTATCCTGCGGGCCCATGGTCACCTGCGAGGTGTCCACCAACCTGAGCATCTTCTGCGCCCCGATGGGCACCGGCGGCCCGCCAGCGAACACGCCGGAGTCGACGTTGACAAGCTCCGGCGAGCCCGACTCCTTCTTCGTGCCACCACCACTCCCACCGGAGGAAGTACCCGGAGAGGACAATGACAGGAAGCTCGACTTCCCGGAATGTCTCGCCGCGCCGCGGGCCCACCTGGACTGGACGACGGCGCAGCCGGGCAGCTCGACGTACAGGAGCCTGAGATGCATCACGTCGGCGTCGACGTGGAGCTGCGTGCCTCCCACGACGAAGGCGGCCGGCCGCCGGTCGCCGCCGCACCACCGCGGGTCGTACTTGACCGGCGCG
Organism: Eleusine coracana subsp. coracana; assembly: GCA_032690845.1. Taxonomy (NCBI): domain Eukaryota; kingdom Viridiplantae; phylum Streptophyta; class Magnoliopsida; order Poales; family Poaceae; genus Eleusine; species Eleusine coracana. The sequence continues at coordinate 66,844,915 of CM064420.1, forward strand.
GTGCAGACGCGCGCGAACATCCGCCACTGGACCGGCTCGTAGAACCGGTCGTCGCCCGCCGCCTCGGTCCCTCGCCACGCCGGCGGCTTGTCCGCCGGAGCCGCCGCAGCGATGAACGCCGGCGTGGTCGACAGGTGCTGCAGGTGGACGCCTAACCTGACAGAGCATGCAATTTCTCAGATCGGGGAAAGTCTTCTCAAAATTGAATTTGTGTTCAATCTCTTCTGCGTAACTCCAATTTCTGGTGGGGAAGGAGAAGAAGAAGATGGCCGGAGGTGGAGCGCAACTCCATTCGCCGTTGCGGGGCGTCCGCCGCCGTCGCCGGAGGGGAACAGAGGAGCAGGCCGGTACAGGGGGTTTTATGTAAAAACGTTGGATCGCGATTAATAATCGCGATCCGATATTTTACAACTACCCCCCTAAATTGGATCGCGGTTAATAGTTGCGATCCAATCCAGGGGGATATTCGTAAAATTTCAGATCGCCATTTGCGGCGGCCTCCGACTTCCTCGCCTTCTCCGAGGGGAGGCAGGACGGCGAGTGGCGGTCGGCGGCCCCGAAGGCTACCTAGGTTTCCTCTCGCGCCGCCGCATTCTCTTCCAGTCCCCAACCGCTCCCGCACCACCACCTCTCCTTGGCGTCACAGATTGGGGCCGTTCCGCCGCAGCTAGTCTGACGCCGGCGGCCACCTAAACTACCGCAGCTCCTCGCTTCAACGGCGAAGCCACCAGCATTTTCCCCAGGGCTCCGCCACCGTTCCCTCGCCGCGGCGATCACCTTATGCAACTCCGCCGTCGCGGCGAGTCCTGCACAGCCCGCCCCCTATAATCGCCGGGTGCTCAGACAGGGCGCTACTGCTGTGCTGCAGTGAGCATCCGACAGGTATTCGGCGCAAAGTTGATAACTCTTCTCGCTCTCGCCTGATGCGTGTGCGATTTGCTCTGATCGTGGTGTGGTGCCTAGGCATAACGTCCTTATTTTTTTGGAAACAGAATTGGAATTAAAATGTTGAAGGACAGTATCAATGAGGTGAGGATTCAGTGTGCATTTGGCTTGGTTCGCTGCAGCAAATGTACATAGTAGGGATGAACCTGTTTACCGGTTGTTTTTCTTGCCCTCCAGATGCAGCCGCATCCCAGTAACCGGCAACTTGGGTACAATCACCTGCATGTTTCTTTTCTCAGTAAAATAGTCAATTGAGTCGAATCTCACAAGTGAAAATATTGGGCAAGGATTTCTCACCTGACTAGAGCTGACATAGAGCTTGGAACCCAGCAGGCTGAAATGCAACGCCGGGCTGGAGCCTTGCCGGTTCGAGCAGGGGCCGAGAGGCAACTCACCGAGCACCGGCGCCCACATCTTGTGATGCTGTAAATCCAGGAAGTACTTCAGGTCAGCAACAGGAGGTTTATCTGTAACAATAATTTCGTCTGTCATTTTTCCTTGATACGAGAATTTTGCCCAATGCGTGTGACACGGTTGTTCTTACATCTGAGATACAGGTTGATGGCGTGAGAGAGGTAGCCAGCGCCGGCGACACCCTTGATCAGGGAGGTGATCGGCACGGCCTTGATGTTGATCAAGTCAGGCATCGCCGGCACGGTGAGGAGCCACTCCGAGTGGCTGCTCACCGTCGTGTTGCCTCCCCTCTTGGAGTATATCACCGTCACACCCTGATGAAAAAGGTTCAAGATTACTGCAACATTCCCAAATTAATCAACAAAAAGCAGAGATACCTCAGAGTTGATCACTAGATGTCTCTGTAGTTACCTCTTTGGACGATACCAGGGTGGTGATCCCTGCCTGAAGCCTCTGCTGTGCTAACTGGGCGTCGAACACATTGAACGCCTCCGGTATCTGGCACCATGTCAGTATTTCACCCGTTTCATTTTCACATCAAGTTTCAGTTTATTTAGGTTGAAAATAGTCGAGCATGTATACAATTGGCGCCGTTGATTAATTTCTACCTTAAACTTGTATTTGAACTTGCAGTGCAGGGGTGGCATTGAGCACGCCCCGGTGAAGAGCTGGTCGCCGAGCCTCTCGAGGTGCGCCTTGATCTCTGCCGGAGACAGCGGCGACGATCTGTCCTGCTTCACGTACACCACGTCCTGGCCGCCCATGCTGAGCCCAACAACCACATGCGTCCCGTACTTCTCGATGAACCTGCACCATGCCCATACGATCGATCGCGTCACATTCAGAATTCCAGACCATGTCAGTGTACTAGCGTCTTCTACAGCTTGGAATAATTCGTAGGCAGTGTCAGTGTCGTTGTCAGTTTCAGCATCTGAAAAGAACGCGTCTGCCTGATAATAATACACGCATCTATTGTCAATGCCGACATGCTTGGAGTTCAGACTAGTTCAGATTCAACAATGACGGACAAAAAGAAATAAAGAAGAAAGATACGAGTGGGCACACAGGTCTGTCTGTGCATATTCAATTAGCTGAATTGTCATCCGATTTATTCGGTCTGTTGAGAGCTAACGACGTGTTACCAGCTTGTTTCAGCTGGCCTGGGTTTCTGAATTGCTAGATACTACCTCCGTCCCATAAAGAGTGTCGCTTTTGACTTTGAGATATTATTTTTGACCTTCTGTCTTATTCAAAAAATTTATGTAGATATTAAAATAAATATGTTATAATTAAAGTATATCTATTGATAAAACTAATTATAAAAAATAAATAATATTTGCAAAAAAAAACTGAATAAGACGAACGGTCAAACACAATATTAAAAAATCAAAAGCGACACTTTTTATGGTATGGAGGGAGTAAGATTCAGTTGCTCCAGACGGCAGGAACAAGTCAAGTCCTCCAACTGCTTTCGCTTTTCAGTGCCTAGCGCAATCTGAAGGTTTCCGAAAGGTGAAAAATTCTTCATGTTTTGGCACCAAGAAGTCTACGTCGTTGCTCCGCAGGCATCTAGCACTTTCAATCCTTGTCCACTTCACCATGTGGCACAACTGTGTTCGGTGGCGCACTTGGGGGATTGTGAACGTTTCAGGACAGCAGCCCCGGCACCGCGACAGCCGCCGCCGTGGATGCATGGATCTGGAAAATCGGCTTGTGAACAGGCTTCATGTTTGGAATCTCTCACAGAGCACCAGAAGTCTCGGATCAGAAGGCTCAACTTCTTTTAGGTGTGAACTTATTATATCTGATGAAGTGTTGTTGTCTGCCTAGATCACGACCGCAGGAACGTGCCATCGCAGCAGTCAGCACAACCAATGCCAGTAATTAAAGTGGGTAAAATGTTCGCTTAATTTCCATGTACTCCCCTTTCATGCTGGAGGGACATGAACTATGCATATTATCCTCGGACCTTTGTACCCAGCTGGCCAGCTCTCCTGAGGAAAAAAGATTGTACAATGACAGAGAAGTTACCGTGCAGTTCTACGAACCTTGCAATGGCTGAGGGGTCCCAGGAGGTCGGCACATCCTTGAGGACATGGTCGGCGAGTACAAGCGGGCGGCGGTCGAGGCGGAGATCAAAGAGGGAGATGAAGTAGCCGTCCATGGCGAGGCACTTGGTGGCAGACACGTCCTGAGCCCAGGAGCCGCTGTCCAGGTCGAAGGATGCATTGAACAGCCCCGACGGGATCTTCCCCTCCACCGAGCTCCGCTGATTGAACAGCTCTGACATCTGCACACCATGCATCGAGATCCGTCACAACTTAGCTAAGCTGCATATACTGGTTAAGGAAAGTCAACTGCTCGGCTATCCATTGTCAAAGTCAAATTAGGCATTGTCCAATTCGACGTGCTATAGTTTATATGGAGATCACTAATTTATATGAATCTGTTGTCCAAAAAATGAAATAGATAATGCAAAGAAACTGGACCACATTGTCAAAATGTATATTGAACTGAGGACGCGTTGGACTCTTCTATTTTATTCCAATATTTTTGCTCTTTTTTTTGGTTGGTACTATTCCATCGAAATGCAGCACATAATTCGACACTGACAGTGCATCGAAATTAGGATGAATGTTTATTTCCCCTCTAGAATGTTGAGGACATATTGATGATTGCTTCTGTACGTAAGATCACGTATGTAGCAGAATCGCACCAGTCTAGTCAAACATCTAGTGGAACAAAAATAATATCTCGCAGTGTCTTTAGTCGTCGATCCTAATTTTTTTTCGAAGTTATTACTTGTTAATTTCGCTACTTTCTCCTACATGGATATTAACTATTTAGGCGTTTGAATTCTGGACTAAAATCTCTTCCAATTTCGTCATCTTAAAAGAAATAAATAAAATCTGGGCCGAAGACTGGAGATGGCTATAGACAATGCAAACTCAACCAGAACTAATTAAACTGCACAGTGCTTGATAAGATCCAAATAATGAACCTACAGCAATTTCCTTTATTTGTTAATCAAATATCTAATCTTCCGAGAATGTGGAGCTCTGATGGGACAAATAATCTGATGATTGCAAATATTTCATGCAGGGTGGTATATGGTAAGTATAAATTTCTAACCTTATTGAACTCGAGTGCACCGGACTTAAACCGGACGCGGTCGCCCTTGCCGCACTTTACGTCAACGGGCACGCCGCCGATCGTCCCAACACCCGGCACGGTGAGCGGCGCCGTCTCGCCGCCGTTCCTCTCGACAAGGCATCCTCCGGCATCCTTGCAGTACTTGACTCTCATGTCGCACGCCATGTCGATCCCCCGGCCGAGGCACCTTACCGCCTTCTCGGCCGCCGCCGTGGCCATCACCTTCCCTTCTCTCAGCTCTGGTCTGCTATGGGGCCATGTCTTGTTCGTCGCTTGCTTCTACTATATATATGCCCATTGCTTGCTCTGCTCCAAGTAGCGTATCTAAGAAAAGAAACCCAGAGATTGCATATGTTACCAGGGTTCTCTCTCCGATCAAACAATAATATCTTTGTTTATTTCTCTCTTTTTTTTGGTTGTTGAAATGAGTCTGGTTCTTGAGGTGTGAATCATGACTCATGAGTGAGGTGGTTTATATATGGGCAGAGAAATGGGTATGAAGAGGAGACAGGAGACTAGATGCCAGTGGGAACTGCGTTGAGGTTTTCAGAGAGGTAAATGTTGACTGAAGAGTTGGGTCTCTTGGGATGATTTTCATTTCGATTTTAACCCTTTTTTACGGTATTTCAAAAGTATCTCGGGTTCCTGACCCAACATAAACTGACAATTCGTGAATATAACAGAGTAGGCCCATTTGCTTTTAGAAACATACGTTCGCGAAACCACCAGATTACCTAATAATATCTGATGTGGACTGATTGGAGAAACCGAATTTTCTCCCAAAAGAAACACCGTCTCTCGTAATTGCAGCATGCTCGCTCGTTACGCAACAAGTGCTGCATAGCATAGGCGTATTTTGTAAACACTTGACTTGAATCTGACTTGAAGCAGAGGACATAATTTCCTCACAAACACAGGTACAAATTCGAGAGTCCCTGAACTTGACTTCAGGTCTCGAAGCTTTACCTGCTCAAGTCCAGATATCCCCTGGTTCCGTGCGGCTAATTCATGTTCACATGACAATACACGTTACAAATTTAGCTGCCACAAATCATCGAACGCTGAAAACAACTCGTGAGTTTGTTACTTGTTGTATAGTCTGAAGGCTCAATGTTCAAATCCATGTACAGATTGGATTACAGATACGATTACAAGCTATGCTGAACATTCTGCTGACTTTATTTAACAAGGTGAAACTTTCTACGAACGTGAACTCGATCAATTCACAAGTTGAAGTATGGTGGACAGGGTGGGAGTTTCAGAGATGCATCAGTTGGACACCATGCTTTCAGTCTCTTTAACGAACCCATCACCTGTCCAGTCCTTGTCTGATTGCAGGCCCTTCCTTATGGCCTTCCTCTGCTTGATCGCCTCCTTTTGCCTCTGTACCAGATCTGTGTGCGTCGTGAAGTACGGAAGTGAGGCCCTGAGATGACAAGGAAACCATGGTTAAAGCTGAAGCTCCAAATTTCATTTAACAAAAGACGAGCTTTCAGAAAAAAATACAATCGTGGCCAGTTAAAAAAACAATCCAATTTTAAAAGAGGAGCTCAGTAACAATCCACAATAAGTGGTATCGATATCCAGCATGCCGATACTTCTGAGAAGCTTCCTTGTGACAACAGAGTAAAACGAGGTCAAAGTGACAAGGGAATCATCATCGGGTATGCAGGCTTTATTCCACACCGTTCACACATATAGTAGGGCCAGGCGTGCGAAGCAGGGCATAATTAGCTATAAGACTATAAGAGGTATAATGCAATTATGACTTGGTTGTTACCAAGTCCTCATTCAATGATTAACTTCAACCTATTTGCACAATATGTATTTCTTTATTTATTCATTTGATAAGGGGCATTCTTCTCTGATAATCATGTCAACTACTTATCATGTGGCAGAAATACGGGCAAGGCAAAAATTTCTGAGTACCTTTTTTCAAACAAATAACCAGTGATATAGTAATGAACAAAATGGTTCTTAGAAGCTTTGACAGAGCTGAACTTCTGAAGGTAATTCCTTCAGATGATATTCAGCACCATATCAAAAACAACAATTAAGAATAGTGGGCCATGGAAGAGGGTTTGGGAATCTTGCCATTTTCTAGGAGCAGGGACGGAGGTTAAACTCTCTTACCATTTTGGTGGCATGCAAAACATGGAAGCATCGGAACAGTTGTGTTTTTAATGGACACAACCTAACATTTTCTCGGTGCTGCAGACAATTAGTAACGAGAGTGCACTTTGGTGCATGGCAGGCGCCTTTCAGCTGCAAGGGCTGCTCCTGCAGTCTCTAACTACAACCCTTTAGTCTTGTAGTTTGAGGTGACACGCCTAATGTGCTTGGGCGCTTTGGTGTTTGGCAGAGGGTAATACCCTCTTCCCATGTACTACTTTCTTATACTTAATGAAATGACACACTGTTCTACTGCACGCTTGAGGAAAAAAGAATAGTGGAAGTGGTTACATACCCTCGGAAATCTTCAATCGATGAAAAGTTGTGCTCTCTCATGAAATCCTGCAATTCTGTGCAAAGTTTCTTCACAAGGGGATAACCATGCATCATTACACCTGTACACACCTGTGAATTATGATGGATAACCAGTCATGGTTATGCGATTCTCAAGATATGCATAGTGATAACTGAAAATGATCTAGGAAAATCTGGAGTGACTGAACACCAACTCTGTGCAAAAGTACATACAGATGTCATAGAAAAAGATCTGTGCAGATCACCCTAGATATTAGTTATGAAAGCTAGAGTTCACCTGTACTGTATCTGCACCAAGAAGAATAAACTCCGCAGCATCATTGCCAGTCTCAACGCCACCAATGGCAGAGAGGGACTGTCCATTATCAAATTCTTCTTTCATCATCCTTGCTATCTGCATAACTTTAGCAAGCGCTATAGGATGCACTGCTCTTGCAGAATATCCTCCAGGTGTAGAGTACCTGTGGAGCATAATAGTGTTTCATATTGGTAACATTTAAGATTAAATAAAATGATCTAAAATTGACTCAGTGAGTTGAATCTAACCCCTCCACGCAAGGTTCTGGTCGCAATGTTTTGAGATTTATTCCCATTACACTCATGATTGTGTTAATAGCAGAAACTCCTTCACATCCTGACTTCAGAGCTACTCTTGCAGGCTGCACAGTGTTAAGTCAAGAAAAGAGGGGAATGAGTTCTATAAAAATGGAACACAAACAACACATTTACTCAGCAAGACACCAATATAGTATATAAAGTAACAGTGCCAGTCTGCTTTCAAATGAAGTTTGTAATCCTACAATTTTATAATCATATATTTCAGGATGGCAAAGTGGTAGAACTATGATGTTAATTTCATGTTTCATTGATTAATATGACAACAGGGTCTCAGGGTTTTCTGAAATGTACGAACTGACTGTGATATTTCAACGTAATACTGGAACATAGATATAACCCATAGATATAACATCATAGTTCTTTAAAAGCTTACCATAGCCACTACATTTATGATATTATGATTCCATTTGCAGAACATAGATATAACCCAAAATGCTAAAAATGTAACAAAAAAAGTATCTCAGGAAAGCACATTACTAGTGTTTGTAAGCTGACTTAATTTGGATATCATTCCTTAGCAGTCGACAAAGGTCGATAGAGATAGCTCTGGAGTATAGCCATAGATATATATATCAGTATATGTTCAACTAACCTGTGTAATATCTGTAATGTTAGGAGTCATCTTTGCCCAAACAGGCACGGTAGCTTTCTCATTGATCCAACCACAGACCTCTTCTAACAACCCACAGTCTTGTCCCACAGCAGCACCCATTTTTCTCTCTGGCATGCCATGTGGGCACGAGAAATTAATCTCAAGAGCATCCTAACAAAACACACAAACCCACACATCAGTTGCATTCCATTACAATCAAGTATGCACAAAATTCAACATAAGAAGAAAGTTACCACTCCAGACTCTTCAACACGTTCAATAAGCTCATGCCATGCGGCTTTGTTGTACTCCTCCATAATTGAACCAATGAGTATCCTGTCAGGATACTCTTTCTTCAACTGCTTGAACTCGTTCAGCATGGTCTCCAGAGGACGATCACTGATCAGTTCAATGTTCTGCCATCCAATGATTTTGCCCATGGCTGACCCATTTGGTTCTGCCCGAAGTTTTGCATAACGCGGAGTTACATTGATAACTTTTTCAGCATCCAAAGACACCTAAAATTCATGCCATTGGCAGAACTTAGCCACAATATCAAGAGATCCAAGGAACAGACCAGCAGTGAAAGTGATGACCACATAGGTATAATGCTAAGTGGGACCAACAGAGTTGAATTCATGTTTGAGGAGGCCCGATGCAGAGCTGAACAGCAGAGTGAAAAGTTCTACTAATACAATGTTCACATAGAAAACTGGGCCATCCTATTCCAAATAAGGATCAAACTATTATCTGAATTCTAAATAATGTGGTTCGAGACATTTCATATGGATTCACCTGAGATATTATAATCCAAAAGAGGATCAACAAATTTTCTGATTAGTTTTTTTTTTCACATTTCATAAAAAAAAGTTTGTCCAGTAAGGAACTTTTAAATCACTAGGACTTGCGATCATTCAGCTGTCTATTAGTGCGGTCAAAATGCACAAGAAGTGTTTGCTGCAGCCAGATCTCCTATCATATGAAAATATTAGTTTCTTAACCACCCAAATCCCAAATTGCTGCCAATTCTCAATTGGAGCCAGCACAATATCTGTCCTAAAACAAATGAAATTAAAGTGATAGACACATCCACGGTTCCCAGTTTCCCTCAACCATTTACATGGCCCACTACTGCCATCTGTTTGACACCAAAGAATAGCTAGCACTAGTTCTGTAGTCGTCAGCATTTCAGCATCCTCGGAATTGGGCCACACTGCTACATATTCGGGCCCAAATTGGAATTTCACTGTCAAAAGGCAATGGCGTTAACTCTTTACGCGATCGAAGTAATCCAACACCGAATTCTTCAAACACAGACCATAAATCCTTCCCACCGCACCATCACGGGGACTAATTTCGACGCGAAAATGGATGCCAACTTTGCGACGGAAGCGACCGATCAGAGCGGCTGCAAGGAGATTGAGGCGAGAGAGGGAGTGGCTCACCGTCTTGGCGATGACGCCGCCCCATCCCTCGTCGAAGGCGCGCTTCATGACCGTGTAGTTGGTGCCCGGGGGACCCGACCCGATCACGAATGGGTTGGGCATCTTGAGCCCGTTCACGCACACCGACAGGTCGGGCTCCCCGGCGGCGCCCGCGGAGGCGGTGGCGCGGACGGACGTCGCTCGGCGCCCGGGGAGCCGGCGCTGCAGCGGCGAGGCGGGCGAGGGCGAGGCGCGAAGCGTCAGCGACTCCATGGTGTGTTGGTTCTACGGGGTTCCCTTTCTTCGATAAGAATCTGAGGGAGTATCACGGATGAGGGAGAAAGGCACGGCCATTTTATAACGTTTTCACAAAAGGAACTTTATTAGGAGTACACGTCACTTACAGTTATTTAATTTTGGTTATAATCTACTGGAACACTCTATCTCTACTTTCTACGTCATCTCTTATAAAAAACTAGACTATTTAGCATTACTTTGGACCTTACAAGCAAGTGCAGGCTCTAATATCTGATTCTAGCTCAGTCCTCTCCTCTCCAATGTTTTTTCTTCTTTTCTTCTTTTTTTTGCATCTGATGTTTATACCATTAAGAGTGTGCACTTACGTGCAAAACGCATACGAGACGTCTGAATTTAAACTGTGATTTTGTAGTCACATTCACCAATCATAAAAGGTAATATGATTTGACAAGGCAAAAACGTTGTTAGCGTGCGAAGGGGAAATGATGTTAACAGTATTTGACACGCCCAACGGAAAGATTCGCCACGGTGGTGGTTATCCTCACCGGAAAGCCGCGAGCGTGACTAGAGCAATCACGATGATGGGCGGCCTAGTTGTCCTGCTGAGCTGTCGTAGCTGCGGAAAAAAAAAAACACCCGCCGCTGCCAGCGGAATCTCCGATCTGTCGGTTGTTCATGGCAGGATTTGTGTACAAGCCCTAATAGGACGTGCCAATCGTGCAGCTCAGTTTCGTTCGTAAGGAGGTCTCGAAGAAGCGTTTCGGTTCTTTCCGTATCCACATGAGCAAGATCATGCAGAACAGGGTTCACGGTTCACACGATACATGACGAACGTGCACGTGCTGAATCAGACAGATTGTCGGTGACGGTGGAGGATAAGATAGGATCGAGACAACTTCCAAAGCCCCTTGAGAGATTTGGATTGGAAAACCACCTCATGGTCCACTGAAGACCCCAATAGTATATATAGCAGTATCATAATTGAAGTGACCAAATCCGTAGAGCCGTAAGGAATAGGCTTACGCAATCCAAATGAGAATACGAGACGATTTCCAAAAGGAAAAAGGGAATGCGAGACGATGTTACGTGCACGGGCATTCACCCACCGGTCCTTACACATATAAAGATCTTTCTGGAGCATCTTCCTAGAGGTGTCTGAATAATTGTTGGTCTATCTGCCAATGAAGTGTCAGGGGTATCAGTATACAAGACACAAACGCCTAAGAAAAAAGGGCTCCTTAGCTGGAAGTACATCATGCCGGATGATCACAAACATAAATCCTTCTGTAGCTGCAAGGCCTCATAATTCCATATGAGCTCTGGCACTGCATTTCCTCACCGCACGTCCTACATACAGGTTACAACGCAAATTTCACTACTCAACTCAATTAGCCCTATTGTCAAGCTCAAAGTTCCCGGAAAGCAACACGCTGCGTAGAAGTCATGGGATCTTAGGTGCCGAGTTCCAAGCCAGTGAAGCTAGTGTATAATGCTTCAATCGCGCTTTATAACCTTTGAGATGTATGTTCGGCCAACGGCCACCGCAAGATATGACGCTGCAGTGATGCTGGCCCCGGTAAGAAGAACAATCCAATCATAAGCTGTCGATTGCACTGCATACACCCTGAGGCCAATAGTATTCCAGAAGCTTTCAGTCCATACAGGATCTGCGGCACTCATTGGATCTGATGAGTTGGCTGGAAGAACCTGCCATACATTGTCCTCAAATTTCACCCGGGTTGAATATGCAGGAACATACCTGGGAATTGATGAGTAATAACAATCAGTAAATATTTAAGGCATGATGATAATGAACTCGGTGCAGGCTAGCTGGCCAACTATCACAAACAAAGTACTATATAAGACTTCTACTTGATTCCAATTGTTTATTCAGTTGACAATGACTAGCTGCATGGAGTAACCAGTAACCATAAAAGAAGTTTACCTTGTTGTAGATATAACACATCTACCTCCACCCTCCACCTCTGCCCCTACGCATACCTCACCTTCATCATTGCATTTCCCAGTACAGGAGCTTTTATTGCCTGCTGAAGCAGAAGTTCTGTCTGCCAGGAAGTTCCATACAAACCGAGAGGTATCATCTGCATACGAAGGGAACTGTGTGCCAGAAGGATCATCCAGATAAACACCAACATAATGACTTGGGCAGGATTTGCTTGGAGCAATGAACTTTTTTACCAGGCCACAAGAAAGACCTGGAGCACAATTAAGTAGGCATCCAATAGTCTCTTCGACCAATGAAACATTCACTCTTATACTGTTCAATGCCATGAGATTGACAGGTGATTCAGCAGTAGCAAGAATGTACAGCGACCTGGCAACCAAAGCAGCCGCAGCCGCTATAGATGAGGAATTGATGTTTTCTGCAGAAAAAGAAACATCACAAGTTTAGAGATGGATTTCGAAGACATATTGTCTGTATGAATTATCAGCTTACCAGAGCTATCCAAATAGCTATGATAGAATTTATTGGAAAAGTGGGAATCAAAGTCCTCCAACACAATGCCAGAAATTGATGAATTCTGCATTGATTAGACAATAACAAACAGATCAAGACAACAATTTTCAAAGGAAAACAAATTGAGAAAATATTTTATGAATGCTAAAGACAATAAAAATGGTTCAAACAGACATCTTGGAAAATGCTTTCTCAAGCTATGATCTGCATATTGCACAACTGGCACACCACAAAAGAAAATGGCAGCAACTGATGGATATTTGGTAAACAAAATTTGTACCTTTCTGATGAATGACATTAATGAGGATGGCGGAACACCAGGATTTGATGAAGCTGCATGTTTTACTTTAACATTATCAGAACCAAGCGAGTCGCTGGCGCTTTGCAGTGCATCTAGTATTTTCTTTGAACCTGATGAGTTCTGTACAAGCAGAAGACAACTATAAATAGGAAACAATGACATCTTATAAGTATTATTTAACATCAGAATTTGAATTGTCGATCACGAATAAGAAATAAACAATAATAACTCTGGCAATCTATCCCCTCAAAAAAAAAAGACACCTGGCAATCCATTCATATACAAATATCTCCATACAACTTAACAAACATGTTGCTAAATATTTGTTATTAGAAGAAAACAAAACAGTCAAAATACCTTTTATGATGATTTAAGTGCCAAACACGTGCCAATTTAGTCAAACTTGCCTAAGGTAGGTGTGGTAAAGTGTGGCTAGCAACCAAACATCCCGTTAAGGATTGCTGACTAAATTAATTGTAGGGACGCCTATAATTGATTCTCTTCTACTACAAGAGTTCAGTATCTGTTCATATATTTATTTATTAAATAGCTTTTAGAAAATGTGGACTACCAACCAGTACAGCAAAAGGAATTTGCATGCCAGTCTGTATACTGTCAAAAAATGCGCACAGAATGAACACAATCTCCACACCAATCTTGGACCGTTACAATGTCATTGTATAAAGAAAATAGTATAGTTATTTAACATATAACAATGTACTAGCACTTAAATCATCATAAAAGGTGTATTGAAGCCAAATATTCTAATGCACACCATACAGATAAATCATTTAGGTTCTCACAGTCGCACTTTAAGTGAATCCTTACCCCTGCAGCATGTGCATAAAATGATGGATATTCCTCAATTATGCCCTTGCCAACAGAACCGATCTCCAATACCTGAAACATGTACAAATTAAGTGTGCATATAATTACGCAGGAGGGCTAGGGAATGATGTTAAGATAGTAAGTAAACTTCACAAATAAATATTCATCACAATTTGTAGCATGCAAACTCTAATGCCTACACCATAACAGAAGGTCAAAGAAGAAAACTGTCCCGAACAAAACATTCATGTGTTTGAAAATGATAATGAGTAGTTTGTTGCTGCCACTCACATGGTCAATCATTAAGCTGCTAATTCCACTGACAGAATCAGCACCTTCATCCAATTCCTGTAAGAATTTCCGGCTACCAAGATAACCCCAAGCTTCACCATTGAAAACAGCGAACACGAGCTGTACAACATATGGAAAAATGTCAAGAAACATGAAAAACAAATAACAACAAATTGAAATAAGGGTGATACACATTAATACGGCATTAGGTTTGAGGAATATGATGGGGTGATCCATCACCACATCATTCCTCACCAGCACATGATTAATTTTAAACAAGAGGGACAGTGCCATCCCACCAAAAAATATGGGATGGTATTATAATGGACCATCAATTCAGGATGGGGTGATTCGTCGAACCAGACACCCTATAAATCTACCATTCCATGCATATGACAGGTACTAAAAGCAAGAGGCTCACAATGAGTATCATAAATGAACATAAATGAAATGTAAATAGGTGGCAATGATCTGCTGGAACCTGTTGAGTAAGGCATTGTTTGGACGGATTAAATCTAATTGTTAGTCTTAGTCAGCTAACAATTAGTTGGGCGAATGTTTGGAGCCTGGACTAATTGTTAGTCTGAATTGTAGAGAAAAACCTTTTTTTATCCTGACTAAAATTAGGGGAGGTGGGAAAGGAATAGGATAATAACATGAAAACAACTTGTACAAACATCCAGTAGTCACATTTTACCTGTTTCTTAAGATTTTTTAGATCCTCAAGGTGAGAAAGAGCATCCACAGCAGTGAGCAAGGCAATCAATCCCTGTGTAATAGATTAATTACTTTTTGATGCAAACAGGTAGTACGAATACGAGACTGAAAAATCAGTAGTGACTTACAGATATGGGAGAGTCTGCCCCAAGACTACGGTCTCGAAAAAAGGATGAAGCATCCTGAGAGGCAATAGTCAAAATTATTGGCTTCTGATGCTCTGCAGATGCATTTTTTATTGGCGGTAATGAAGCCCACACACTGCCCTTCAAATACGAGGATGAGAAATATAAGTAAAACCTAAATACAAATCATGGCACTCAAGACTAAGCAGGCACATGTAGCAAAACAGCAACTAGCAAAAAACCTTAGAAGCTTAGTACATAGTGAATACAGAAACTTGCATACAAGAGATCCATCACTCACCTGTGTCCTCCTAAGGGCAGGCATGTCTGTTCTTTGAGGCAGGATGCTGAATCATGTGTTTGAGATTTAGTGGTCTGAAAGTTTGTCAATTAAATAAATCATAAAAATCCCAATTGATCGGGACATACTTCTTTCATATGGATAAAAGTGAGTTAATTAAAGATGTAACGAACATTACAAAAGAAAAATCCAAACCTGCATAACAAGATCAAATTCTGCAACATTCGGTTGATATCCATTAGTGGTCTTCTCATTCTTTTCTGCAACCTTTGAATGACAGTTATCATGTCATGATTTAAACACACAAATTTTCAAGTTCACAGGACATGGAATTAGAGTTTGACCAAATAAATTTTCAACATAATAAATTATATAGCAAAGCAGTAGGAAGACTACCTTTCGCAGAGTTAGTGTACTCTCCTCCGAGAGCAGAAACACAGGAAAGTCATATCTGTTCCACATAATACCTGATCCCTAAATTGTAAATAAAGTAACTAAGGTATATTAAAAGCATGAATGAGCTTAAGAACTGTAGAAAACAGCATACTCTCGATACCGTGGTCATTATAATGGACCCTATAACTTACAGCAGGATTCCAGTTGTGGCTGAGATTAGAGTATGGTGCAAAAGCCTCTTGAGGAAATTTTCTGTCCGGTGACAACTCTACAAAATCATAATAGTATATTCTTTTTCTTTTAGAGAAGAGGCAGAACAGGCAAATAACATGCACCAAGAAAAGAGATGCAGCTACTCACCCGCTAAGGTGTTTTTTGCACTATCTGACTCAACCAGTACACCCGCCACCTTATGGTGAAGTTCTGGATCATTAGATACCCTTGGTAATAAAATTAAGAGGTTAACAAATGATATCATTTTGAATTCATACAAATTTAATGAGTGATTCACATGCACACACCAAAATCTTACGAAACAGCACAGTTGTTTTCATTTGTACAATAAAGCAAAGGGATACGGAAACTGCTACAGTTCATGATTCAAACGCACACACCAATTTAAACAAAATAAAATTATATTTGTGATCAGTTGTACCTTAGAAAGAAATCTGACATCTGATCTAAGGGGAGAAGAACAGTAGATGGTTGAACCAAGTGGCTGCTGCTATTACTGAATCTTGCAATTGGTGCAATGATCTTTTCGCTCCCAGGATCTGAAAGCATAAAAGCGATTCCAAGCAGGTCAGCTTTCAAAAATGGCATAAATGGTACCTGTCTCAGTGTAAGCCTACAGCAACAACTAAACTGGCAAGTGGGGACTTACTTGAGCAGCCGATTTCACCAGAAAGATTCAGCAGCCGCACACAAGGGAAGCTTTCAATGTTTAAGTACATTGCCTTCACAAGGTCTGGAACTGACTCCAATGAGGCAGCATCTACTGGAAAAACGGACAGCAATCTCCAGTTTCATTACAGAAAGCATCCAGGGAAACAAGAGAGCCATAAAGGAGTCATGACAAGCCACTCTACTTGAAAATCTATCTCCCAGGTATAGCACGTCAGCACATGCAAGTGAAATGTGAGAAAACTAGAAAGCAAAAATAACTTATCCCTACTGGATTTAGCGTTGATTGCCTATCCGAACAATTCGTGGTCACTGTCTACCAACATGCTCTACAAGAATCCACCATAATTCACACTGATTTTAGTCCTACAGTAAGCAAAGCATCGGAACGCGAAGAGAGTGACCACGAATTGTATCAAAACCCCGTTTGCATAACTCAAAGCACAAATCACCAACACAGCAAGAGTTCAGAGCTAACTAGGTTTACTACTCTGCCACCAAATTCACTACAACGTCACACTGAGACCTAGTATCACCAAGCGCCACAAAATCCACCCAGAATGACTTGGCTCGCAGACCGGACGATTCAACCAAAGCAAGCGATCGTCTCTATTGGACTCGTTAGTTTCCACATAAACAACGGGAGAAGGCGATTAGTGTATTGGAGCACTAACTCACCGGCGGCGAGGGGAGCGAAGACGGCAAGTGCTACGCAGACGATGGCGGCGAGGAGACGCGCTCCGGAGCTGGCCTCCATGGCCGAGCTGGGCCGGGCGAGGAGTCGGCGATCTAGAGCCGTCGGAGATTAGAGGGGAATGGAGGAAACGGAGGTGAGGCTGGTCGTTTCGACTTTTCGACGACCGGGACCGGAAGAGAGAGGAGGAGGGACGGGCGCTTGGGCCTCATGAGGCGGGCCGCGTGCGTGCGAGGCGGGGATAGTGGGCTGTTCAGTTCTGGACAATGAGTCGGCCCAACTACTCCTGCTTTCCCATGGTTTGGATGCGCTCATCTCAACCGTCCGCCGCCTCGCCCGCCATCGGCGACGACCGCTCGCCTCGACTGCTGCCGCGCGCCGCAAGAGGCCGCCGCCCGCTCGCGCCGCCGTGCGTCAGCTCGCCTCGCCCTCGCTCAGCTCGTCGTCAAGCTTGCTCCGCCCCGCCCTCGCTCAGCTGCTCGTCGCGCGTCCAGACCAAGGGGCGGGAGCCGGTAAACTCGCCGCCGCCACCGCATTCTCGTCGGTGCCGACGAGACGCCGCTTTTGGTCCACCGTCGCGGCAGTACCCTCCGGCGAGTTGAACCAAGTCCGGCGAGAAATCCGGTCTGCATAGGGGCGTTGTTCCGACCGCTCCCCAGGCGGCGCCGCCTTCCTTCCCAGCGGCTCTGAGCGAGCGAACACGACCTGGGCGCGCTTCGGCCGACGCTGGTCCCAGCGCGGCTCACCATTAGCTCCACTGCTCTTCCGACGCACCTACGTCGATGCGCTCAGAAACAAGGTGAGTTTAGTTACCATACACCTGTGGTGGGTATTTTCTGTCTGCGTGAGCTTCTTTTGAGACTGTAGCCTTCGCAGCTCAAGCATGGAAGACAGCAACGCCCTGATTTTGCCCTGCAAGAGGAAGAACAAAGAGAAAGGGAAAGGCAAGGTAATTTTGAATGAAATTGGAGCTCATGGTTCTTCACAGTTGCACGCAATGTAACCTCTGAATTGCCAGGATGCAAAGAAACTCAAGATCAAGGAGGACCCGAAGATGAGCAAGACTAAGCTAAAGAAACTGCAGAAACTGGAGGTGCACTTGCTACGTCTTGCCAATTACCATTTTTTTTTGGTACGTTTCATTGATTACTGATGTGCTGGTTCTCGTTGCTCCCAGGAAGAAAAGAGAAAGAAGCTTCTACAAGCTGAAAGCATTGAGATTTTGCAGTATGCTACACTTAATTTATTTTGACAGGATGATGTATGTAGCAATACTTTCTTTTTATTATGGTCGTGTAAAATACTGGTCTGATGCTACAGGAAGCACAAGATCCCAGATGATGCATATTCACTGCTACATGCTTCAGGAACTATCGGTCAAGTATGTAGATCTCCATGTATCAATCCCAATTCATTTTTCTTTTTTCACCATGCGTGTTCGTTTGCTCAAAGATTCTGTACACTGCAGGCTGAGACTTTGAAAGAAAAACGAAGGCGTGCCGTGCAATTCTCCAAGGCTGGTTTGGATGTTCCTGAAGAACTCTCGCTATTCAAGAGAAATGACAACCACAAAGTTTCTGAAAATATTGTTGTCACGGAACAAGTTTGCCCAGACAAGTTTGTTGAGTCTGCAAAATGTGAAGATCATGGCATAAGTTATAAGAATAACATGATGGAAGATTCAGTGAAAGATATGGAGTGTCAACCAATGAGGGTTGCTGTAGTAAGCATACCAGAGCCAAAAACTGAAGAGCCTTGTGATGATGCTCTAGTGGTGGCAACTCAGAAGATTCAGTCATCTACTCCAAGCTGTTCTGGAGCAGAGCTGGATATGCAGGTAAATAGCCTATGGGTTCTTAGTTCATTTTTCACATGTTTGTAATATTTTGAATATTTAGAGGAATGCTAACTTTACCTATTCCTTAAGTAGTGCTATGATGAGAACCTATTGTACTTTTGGTAACAGTTAACTAATGGATTTTTAATGTTCTATTGTTTTGATAGGATAAAGAAATAGGTCAACGGAAAGCTGTTGTACATGATTGCATTAATCCTCCTATAGTTGTGCCTGTATCAAGACCACCAGAGGTCGAGGAAGCAAGGAGAGATCTCCCAATAATAATGATGGAGCAAGAAATAATGGAAGCTATATTTGAAAATTCTATAGTTATTCTGAGTGGAGAAACAGGATGCGGTAAAACTACTCAGGTTCCTCAGGTATGCTAGCTCTTGAACATGCAAAAGATAATAATTTGGTATAACTTGCTTCTGGTAATTGTTTAGAAGATGCAAGATTTTTCATAGTTCTATATTTCTTTTGTGTTCTCCAGTTCCTATATGAAGCTGGCTTTGGCACTAGCGATCGAGCTGACAGAAAAGGGAAGATTGGTATCACTCAACCACGACGTGTTGCTGTTCTTGCCACAGCTAAGAGGGTGTCATATGAATTAGGACTTAAGCTGGGAGGAGAAGTCGGTTTTCAAGTCAGACATGACAAAATGATAGGAAATAAATGCAAAATCAAGTTCATGACGGATGGTATTTTGCTGCGAGAAGTCCAGGTCACATAGCTGTCCTAATATCTTAGTTGCTTTTACTAATCTTATTATTTAAAAGACATACTTTTTTTACTGGAGTTCTTGCTGATCCTGACAATATATGCCAAAAAGGATAGTTGACAATAGAAAATACAGTTGATAATATGTTGGCAGTTCAATACTATCATTCTAGTTGATGCAAAATTTAACTTGTCTACTGGATCCTCATAAAAAAATTGTAAGGTATTGTGCTGCTGTCTAGACTAATACTCTGATCTCTCAGTGAGTTGCCCTACAACTGTATGATCACTGAATAAATTGTTTTCCATATTGCAGATTTTATACATTTAAGTGACACAAGAGATAATAATTGGCCATCATGAAATGTAGATTGGACAATTTTGTTCCTTTTAATTGAATTGTGTTAGACATATTAAAAGTCCCTGTTCATCATGGCATGATCTACTGTTCTTCTGCAGAGTGACTTTCTGTTGAAGGACTATTCAGTGATCATTTTGGATGAGGCACATGAAAGGAGTTTGAACACTGATATACTTATCGGGATGCTGTCTAGAATTATCAAGCTTCGCAAGGTTGAAACTTAAGACTTCACATTCACTTCATTTAAATGACAAGAAAAGAATACATTGCTAACTTTCATTCGCATGGCAGACTTTATATGCAGACCAGCAGGAAAAAATACGGTCAGGGTTGAATATTGACCAAAAGGATATCTTTAGTCCGTTGAAAGTGGTGCTCATGAGTGCTACTCTGCAGTTGAAGGACTTCATTTCAAATAGAAGATTGTTTGATGCGATCCCACCAGCTGTTAAGGTACCTGTTCGGCAATATCCTGTAACAGTTCACTTCTCAAAGAGGACGCATGATGATTATCTAGGACAAGCTTATAAAAAGGTTATGTCAATCCACAAGAGGCTTCCACCAGGTGGAATTCTTGTATTTGTCACTGGACAACGTGAAGTGGACTATTTATGCCAGAAATTACGAAGAGCGTCCAAGGAGCAAACAGCTAAGAAGCCTGAAAAAATTGATTATGATAGTAATGGTCAATGTCCAGAAGCAGAAGAGAAGGAAATTTTTGAAGCATATGATATTGATAGAAATAAGTCTGAGCAGCAAGATGACATGTTTTCATCATATGATGAAGATGATATGAATGCTGAACCAGATTTTAATTCTTTTGACAATGAAAATGAGAGTGAGATGGATACTGAGAGTGACGATGAAGATTCTGTCACGCTTGAAACAACTGAAGAGGATGCTCCAGTATTAGCATTTTTGAAAGATATTGGAAGCTCAGCTATGCTGAAGGCGTCATTTGGAGCTCTATCAGGAACATCAGGAGTGCAGGAAAGTGTTGAAAAATCGGGTGATGCTACAAGTGAAGAAAAGTCCGGTCTTTCAGAGACTTGTTTCAGTCAAAGGACAGAACAGAAGCCTGCTTCGCATGGTAGACTCCGTGTCCTGCCACTCTATGCAATGTTACCAGCTTCACAGCAGCTTCAAGTGTTTAAGGATATCCCTGAGGGGGAAAGATTAGTTGTGGTGGCAACAAATGTTGCAGAAACATCTTTAACAATTCCTGGCATAAAGTATGTGGTTGACACCGGGAAACAAAAGGTTAAGAATTATGACCCTGCAACTGGGATGTCAAGCTATGAAATCCTGTGGATAAGCAAGGCATCAGCATCCCAGCGTGCTGGGAGGGCTGGAAGAACAGGGCCTGGCCACTGTTACCGTCTCTACTCAGCTGCAGCATATGGTAAAAATGATTTGTTTCCTGAATTTGCTGAGCCTGAGATAAAGAAAACACCAGTCGAAGGCATTGTGCTTATGCTCAAGTTTATGGCTATAGATAAGGTAAAGAGCTTTAAAGTTACTGCCTCTGTCATATAGTTGTTTCTGATGTACTTCCCTTTTTTTGTTGTTAACATGCAACATATGATACATTTCAGGTTGCAAACTTTCCTTTCCCCACGCCTCCTGACAAGGAAAGTTTGATTGAAGCTGAGCGTTGCTTAAGGACATTGGAAGCACTTGATAGCCACGACAGTCTTACACCAATGGGAAAGGCTATGGCCCAATACCCCATGAGTCCGCGACATTCTCGTCTACTTCTGACAGTGATTAAGATTTTGAAGAGCCAGTCAGGGTTTGCTAGATCTAACTTCGTATTGGGATATGCTGCCGCTGCTGCATCAGCTTTGAGTTTTACAAATCCTTTTCTCAAGCAATTGGATGAATGTGATGCTAATGGTGAATCAAAAGAAAATAACACTGATCCAGAAGTTAATGGTCTAGAAGGAAGGAAGAGACAGAAAAAGATCAAAGCCATGGTCAAAGAGGCACGGGGAAAATTTTCCAACCCTAGCAGTGATGCTTTGACCATTGCCCATGCCCTACAGTTATTTGAGTTGTCAGAAAACCCTGTGGAATTCTGCAGAATCAATTCGTTACATCTTAAAACAATGGAAGAGATGTCGAAATTGAGAAAGCAGCTTCTCCGGTTGATATTTCATCAAAGCAAATTTTGTGAGGAATTTGCTTGGAATCTTGGGGACTCTGAGGCTGTTGAAAAGGCTTGGAGGAGTGAGCCCGGTAAAAAACCATTGCAAATGAATGAAGAGGAACTTCTAGGGCAAGGAATCTGTGCTGGGTGGGCTGATAGGGTTGCAAGGAAGGATCACACCTATTACAGGTTATCAGAAGAAGACCGAAAGGTTCGGGCTGTTCGTTATCAATCTTGCGCACTGGATGATACGATATATCTCCATCGATCATCTTCTGTTGCTCAAATTGCCCCAGAACTTGTAGTTTATTCAGAACTACTAAATACAAAGAGGTCATACATGCATGGTGTAACAGCAATAAAGCCAGGATGGCTTTTAAAGTATGCCAGTTCTCTCTGCACTTTCTCCGCGCCATTTGAAGATCCAAAACCCTACTATGACTCCCTTCATGACCAAGTATACTGTTATGTTAGACCGGTCTTTTCTCGACATAATTGGGAGCTTCCCTTGCATAGCTTACCAATTAAAGACAACAACAATCGACTCAAGGTATTTGCGTATGCTTTGCTTAATGGGGATGTCTTACCATGTATGAAGGATGTTAAGGATATGCTGGCACTGTCACCGTCTGTTATCTTGGGGCCAGGCCCGTCCAGCCAAACAAGAGTTGGAGATCTTCTTGACAAGATGCAGAAATGTCGTAAGCTACTTTGTGACAAGATGCAGAACTGTCCTAAGTTAATCGACAGCCGGGCAGCACTGAGAGATGCTTGGAACGCTGATCCGAATTTTCTCTATCCTGAGATCAAGGTGTGGTTCCAGGCAATATTTCATAGCCACTTCGGTGTAATATGGCAGAAGATGCACCAAGAGGTTCTTCTTGAGGGCCATGAGCTTTTTCCAAAACCAAAAAAGCTCAAGAAAGTTAAATGTTAGTCAAGAAGACTACAGTGCATTTGCTTAACTGAGATGGGCTTCTTAGTGGTGGGGAGTGGGGACATCTGTCAAGGGGTTACCCTTTGTCCTGTTCTTGTAGTGGAATTAGATACAAAAAATAGGAAAGAAACAATTTTGACATGATATGATATGATGCAGTATGGTTCAGATCATTCATCACAAGGTGTCAACTTAAGGATAGTTGCAGGTTACCAGTAACATTTAGTATTGTTGAGATTGTTGGCCCAGTGCATACAGTTGTTGTTGAATCTGCTTTATGCCTGTACCGGTGTTTGTACGGTCGGGCCTCAAGTGCCTCACAAATGCTTTGACCTGTGTGGTCAAGAAATCCTACGAGCTTCTAATTAATGGAAGGGGCTGAGGGTTTTTAGTCATATAAGTTTAATTAAACTGCATGCAAATTAAAGTATAACTTAGAAACGAGGTATCATTTAGAAACGAGGTATCGTTAATGATACCTAGTAAAAATGCTTGGAATCATCTGCAGAAACAAATGATAACGCAAAGTGAACAGTAGATGAAGATTTCTCAGAACGACGGAAGCATCAAAAGCACACTAATACGAAGAACAGGCTGCCGCGGGCGCAGAGCAAATCAGTACTGTTAATAACATGCAACGATACAGAGGAGGAGCACAAGCAAATGTTGGAGGAACATGAACGGCCCAGATAAAAGATTGAGCCGCCGTAAACCCGATCGGCACCATTGAGAGTCCCACCTACTTCCCCTGCTCCGCGCCATCACCTCCTCCTCCTGCTGCCCCCGCCGGTGCCGGGCGCACGCGGCTGCCGCTGCCGGAGTTGGCTGGTCCGCTGATCGGCGGTGAGGTGAAGAGGAGGAGGAAGCAGCGCAGCATGCTGTGCACGGCCCTCTTCAGCACCGCCCCTCTCTTGGGAACGTAGCGAGGGTGGACACCCGGCGGCGGCGGGGACTGCTTCTTGCCGCTGGCACCGTGGCCGCCGCCGCCGCGCGCGCCACCACTGCCGCACCGCATGGTTTTGGTTAGCTTCGGAGAGTGGCGAGCTGGAGATTGAGGTCAGGTGGGGAGCGCGAGGGAAACAGAGAAAGCGAACTATTTATATAGCACTTGCAACTGCGCCACACTGCCCCCCCCCCCCCCCCCCCCCCCCCCCCCTCTGCTCGCTTGTGTCTTGTGTGGTGGTGTACTGAACTTGTACGTCGAAGCAGCGGGGAAAGGCGGGGGAAGGAGGCGAGTACTGCGGCCAAATTGGCAATCGATGGCGACGGGCCTACGTGATCTCGGCAGGCGCCACGGTGGTGAATGCTCGAGTGAAGCAGTGAACAAGTAGTGACGAGTGTGAGTGGAAGCTTCTGTTTCTATCGCGTGCGTAAGCCGCGGACCCCACGCACGGTGACGCCTCGCGCAGGTGAAGGAAGGCGTTGGCCGATCGGGAATTCGGGGTTGGGTCGAGACGAAGGCAGGAGATTTCAGGGAAGGAAGCTGCGGCAGGGCCGGCCGGCGGCCAGGTGAAGTGGTGGCCCCCGGGACCGTGGTAAAAGCTCGCCTCCAGACCCCACGGGCCTCTCCGGGTTGCGGCGAAAGGCGCCGCTCACCTGCCGTCCACTTGAGTGACTGGAGCCCCTTTTCGCTTGATTCCTTGGCTTGCTTTCTCTAACCTGCAGATATGAGCAAAAAGTGCGACGAAGAATTTCGCCATTTTGCGTCGATCTCCTTTGCATCGTTTACAAAGGTAGTACTAGTGGCATTTGGTGATTTGCTTTGTTGCGACTTAGTAGAGAGCAACACCTGTCCATTCTCATGCCGCCATGCGAAGCAAACTACAACTGGCTCGACGCGGACGGGGTCCTGCGAAGGATGGTCCTGTCCGGTCATCTCCGACCTTTCCCACAGGCGACAGGCGAGACAGAGCATGAGCAGGAGAGGGGAATTCATGTGCCGTCTGTCAACGACAGACCAGATAAGAATGGTAAGTGAGGACAGGAATTACGAATACAATGACCAGCCGGACAACACGAGGAGGTTGGAATAAGTAAGCAAATGGAATATTAGGTCCGAAATATTAGTATTGTTATTCTTCGGTTCTTCCACATCGAGGCCCACAGCTGGTGCTGAGGTAGTGTGGACTTAAGTCAATTCTTTGGAGAAAATTTGTCGGGCGCAGATGCAATCGTGCTTCTTAATCAAACGCTGAACGCTGACTAACATGTAATTGGATCACTCCCCGCTGCAGGTATGCAGCCATGACGACTGCAGATCCGACCACCATTCTACCAACCAACCATCGCAACAACGATATGCTCTAAGCTCTTTTTCTCTTTTAGCCTGGTCATATATGACTTCTTCCACTGGCAAGTGGCGAGTCGGAGCAAAGAGTGCTGGGGCATCGCTAAGCTGTCGCTCTCCGGCGGTATAGTAATACTAGAAGACAGGCAAGGCAACGTACTGTAATAGAAACTGGAAGGTGATTCAGCCATCAGTGATTTTTCACTATGCATTGTACTGGAGTCCATCAGGAGGCAAGAGTGCCAGCCAGCTACGCAAATACTACTAGTGATGACCTGTTTCTATGTGAGAACGCGTGGCGTGGACTTTTACGTCAACTTGTGAAGAAAAAGAGCTGTCGGATTCAGATGCAACCAATGCTTCTGAGTTCTGAACCGCTCGGATGCCAGCTAATATGGCCAAAGGAGCGCTGAAAATTATGGGACCAATCTGATCTTCACCGGCTGCAGATCGGATCGATCGATCGATCAACAACCGCTGCAATCGAGTGACGCACAACTGCTCGTCCAAAAGGCTTACCTAGTCTAAAGGCTGACTCTGACTTCTGACTTTTCTCTCCATTTGTTTTCTCCTGCACCTATTGTTTTCTCCATTTGTTTTCTCCTGCAACCCATTAGTTTTCCAAAAGTCCTTGCATTGCTATTCAATTGGTAAGAGAAATGGACCCGCGCTGACCGTTTCCCCACCGCTTCATGTTGATTCAGGTTAGTAGGGATGCGATTGTGATAGACTAAGTACAGTGTGTTTCGTACCCAAATTGCATTTGATCATCCATTAAAATTAGGAAGCTGAAACCGGAGGGTTTCAGAGTTCAGCACAAGTGGTTGCCCTGTGGCCAACTAATTATACTGATGATATATACACACAGTCGGGGTCGGATAACAAAAGGATCACACGAAAACTGAGACTGACGCAACAAAGAGGGAAAATCTCAATCACCAAATGCCATAGTTAATCTACATTTGTATAGTAAGCAAGCAGCCATGGCGTCATGGCCTCATTAAGTTTCTCTGGTCCAGTCGCTGGTGGCCTCCGGTACGAAGAGGAGTCAGTCGTACGTCGTCCCCGCCGAACGCCCATCACCGCCCGGGTGTTGCCGGTGGATCAAAAAGGCACTCCTGGCCTTACCGCGCCGGCAGCGGCCGGGTCTTGGCCGGGCTGAAGCAGCAGAAGAGCGCGGCCAGCGCGTCCCTGAGCACCTGCCCTCGCTCCGGCACGTACCGCGGGTGCACGCCCGCGCCGTCCTTCTCCACGCCCAGGCAGCCCGGCATTCTCGCCCTCTTTCGTAGTACCTCCCAGAGAAGAAGCTCGGCGCTTCGAGCGTATGCGCGTGAGTAGCAGTGTGTGTCTGTCGGAATGGCGGCTGCTGCTGCTGCTGAGATTTTTTTTTTCTTTCTTTCGAGGAGAGGCTGCTGCTGCTGCTGAGCTGGTTGCGATTTGTGTTGTGCTTGGTGGGCGGGCGGGGCACTGAGCTGTATTTAAACGGCGCGCGAGCCGCGAACCAGCGACCGGGTCGTCGTGGCCGTACGGTTTTGGGCCGCGGACAGGTTGGTCGTTGGCGCCTCGGGATCGGATGGCGGGCCGGGTTGTTGGTGGCACACCGGAATTCACCCTTGGGCGTACGTGGTCGTTAAACGAGGCCGCGTTTGGAATGGTAAACTCGCGTTTGAGTGGATCAACGCTCGCACACCGGCGGCACGACGACCTCAGTTTGCTCGACACGGACAGACGCACAGGTGTTTGCCCAAGACATCGCTTGGACTAGGTGATGGATGATTCCTACCCATTTTCCACCGTGGCAGGGCAGGGCAGGGCAGGGCAGGGCAGACCAGGTGAGGCGCACCCGGGCCGTGGCGGACGAGGCGAGTCGTTAAACAAAGCCCGCGTTTGGAAAGGTAATAAAAGGCGAGATTCGATTTGATCGGGAGAGGGGTTGAGTGGATCAACGCGGCGAATCGATTCGCTCCGTCGATGCTCCGCTCCTCCTATAGGTACTACTAGCTCGATGATGATGTCATTGCTTGTTGCCACGATCGATCGATCAGTCTCTGTCGCGCGCCCGTCGTCGAGGAGTGCCACAGGTTCCATGAACCACCACCTGCTCTTCTCTTGAGACACTTCGACGAGTTACGGGGGAGGGATGTGCCCGAGAATACGTCAACCTGTGGATCCGGTACGCGGCGCTCTGCCGTGTTCAGGTGCCGCGATTCCACACCGGTTGGAATGGAACATCGGCGAGCGCTTGCCACTGGCTGATCTGATGCCTGACGGTAAATTGGAGCTGGAATTTGCTATCTGAATTCAGCACATTCAAAATACCTTAGAGATCACTGATCTAGACAGGGAAAACGGGTACGGCCGGCGTTACCAGTGCTTTCTTTTTTTTACCACACTATTGTCTGGAGACCATCTGCGGATACCAGCGTGTCACCACTCATCATCATGTACTTGCGGACAAGACTGAATGGAGCAAGGAGGCAGCTGCTAATCACGTTTTCGTGCGCAGTTTCAATTTCTCAGGTAAACAGTTGCCGCTGTTCAAATGACGCTGATTTTTTTTTTTTTTTTTTTTTGGAAACCCGCTGAATCGAAGCTGCCTCACTGTCTCAAACTGTAAGTCTGAAGAAAATAACGGTGTGGAATTCTTTAGCCCAGCCCAGCTAGGCCCAGCCGGGGTGGCACAGTAGCCCTAATCGTCTAGTAATTCCGACGCAGTCCGCACAGCACAACAGCGCCGCCGCTGCTCGCTTGCGCCGTGCGGCCGGCGAATCCGCGATGCTCTGCCTCCGGCGCTACCTCCTCTCCACCGTCCGTGTGGCCTCGCCTCTCGCTGGCCTCCACCACCAACTTCTGTACAGCACCACCACCACATCCCCCGTCCGCTTCGCCGTCGAGGAATTCCTCGTCGCCACCTGCGGCCTCACACCAGCGCAAGCCCTCAAGTCGTCCAAACGCCTTGCCCACCTCAAATCCCCCTCCGGACCTGAAGCCGTCCTCGCCTTCCTCAATGACTTCGGTATGGCCAAAGCCGATGTCGCCGCCGCAATCGCCTCGGACCACCGCATCCTCTGCTGCAGGGTTGACACCCTAAGGCGCGGCGTTGCTACGTTCCGTGAAATTGGCCTCTCCCCACCACAAATCTGCAGTCTCATCTCCCTCGTCCCTAGAATCGTTTGTAGACCAGCTCAGATCCGGCGCATTGAATTCTACCTCTCTTTCATGGGCTCCTTCGACAAGGCACACCATCATCAAGAGGAACGCCTTCATTCTCGGCAGAGACCTTGAGCGTGTGGTCAAGCCCAATATAGCTTTCCTGCGGCAGTGTGGCATGACCGAGTGTGAGATTGTCAAGGCCTTTTCACTGGCCTGGTCTCCGCTTGTCCTCACCATGTCTGATGACAGGGTGTACCGTCAGTTGGATTTCCTAAAGATGAAGGTTGGTCTAGAGCCTAACTACATAGCGCATAAGCCAGTATTGCTCGGCTTGAGCTTGACGAGGAGGCTTGTACCCCGGCATTTTGTCCTAGAGACTCTTAAGGCGAGGGGTTTGGTGAAGAAAGATATCAACTTTTACTCTGTTGCTGTATCAACTGAGAAGGCATTCATCAAGAGGTTTCTTGATCCTTACAAGGAGAGTGTTCCATGGCTTGCAGATGCTCATGCTGCAGCTTGTGCTGGCCAACTTCCTTCGTCAGTGCTGCATTGACAACCATTGTTTAACATGTTGAATCATTCTCAGTTTGGTTTGTCATGTGTCAAAAGCTCGGACACTGACAGGAGTGTTAGCGGACATATGGATGGATCTTTGGATTTGATTGATGTCTTCAACGTGGTACCATATCCTAATGTTGCCTTGTTAATTTATGGCAATGGACTAGTTATTATTAACAGTGTATGGTTGAAATGTATTAGGAATGACCTAGTTGGAACCTAAGCTCAATTCAATCCAAATTGAAAGTGCCCTTCTATATGTGTTTCTCTTCAATGCAATCATATAGTAGTCATAGTACATTCAGAAGAGGATCCATTTTGGTCATCTGGCACAGCAAAATGCCTGTGAATTCCGTGAGTTGCATGCTGGACTGTAAATTCTTTTGTACTGCTGCTTCTACTTGTCTATCAATATTGAGGAACTGTTTCAAGTGCTTCATTCCTCACTTATGGTTTGTTTAGCTTCCGGTGATAGATGATGTCTGCTGCCTGCTGGCAATTGAGCATCTAATATATCCGATCCATAATCTGCTGCATATCCAGTTTGTTGCAATTTGTGGTTTTAGAGCATCTCCAACCGGTACTCTAAATCATTCTCCATCCGACATTTTGAAGGATATGGGTCAAAAACTCTCTCCAACTGGTTCTACATCGGCCTCTTCATTACTGTGCAATCCTTCATCTTCTCCCGTCGACTCGCTACTTCTAGCGATCTGAACTCGATCGCTATCCACCAACCGTCGCCACGGCTTCAGCCTTCCGCGCCATCTCCCACCAGGTGAAACTTCCTCCGCTTCTTCCTCTCACGCTTTCCCCTTCCCTTGGTTCTCGGTGAATTTCTATTCATCGATTTTGTTGCGATTTGGCTCGGATTTCTTTGGGGATGCTGGTCCTAGGACATGTGAGTATATATTCTTGTCGTCGATTGAATTGAACACAGTTTAATTTCAGATTTTTCAATATTTCCCCATTTGCTAGGGTTCTGAAATTGGTGCTAAATTCACAATCTTTTTGGATCTATCGCTTGGAGCAGATCATGCATGATTGGGTGAGGCTACTTTTCATTTCTTGTGATTTATAGAGATAATTTGATAGAGCTTCAATGATTATTTTTGTAGTTGCCAGGCTGCTGTTTCGTGCCTCTCTTCTCTGTTGTTCGGGCGTTCAGTGCTCTGCTCTTCAATTCTTCGTGTGCAGGGTCTGAAGAAGTACAGCTATTTGCTCACGCCCGCTGCTGCTGGTGGCGTTTGAGTATGAAGAATTTCCTTTTAGCATTGATCTAGTATTTGCTTATGTGTAATCACTGTCCTATCAACATTGGTAAATAACTGCTCACTCTACTGCTGGTCTTATAAGTGTAGCTAGTAGTAATGCATGTTGCATTGTATGCTATTGTTGAACTGAAGTTGATTGCTTTTTTGTCTTGCCATTGGAACAATACCCTTTGGAAAAAGTTAGTTACAAAATATTAGTGAATGGGATATAGGGATGTTGATTTAAAGGACCGGTTGGAGTGTACTGAAGATTAAAGGATGAAAATGGGATGAAGTATCTTCTACCCATGCTTATAGTGAAGAGAAAACCGTGCATTTCTCTAGCATTCCGTTGTGACATGCATCTGGATAACAGTTTGCCGGCGTGTAGATGCAGAAAATAATGATGAGAATCCGTGGGCAGCAGCTAATCATTTTCATGACTCGTTTTATTTTCCCTTTGAAGTATAGCAATGCTGTCTGAGATAAGTTGTCCGTCCATCCAGTGTTTGATTGGTGGATAGAATGATCCAATTTCTCCCAATAAGTTAAGTATATGAAGTGTGGAGCACTCACATGGTGATGTGTGTGGTGATAAAGATGCCTTTCTTCGTCGTCGTCTATTATGTTGCAAATTAGGTGGTCTCCGTACTCATTCTACAGTCTTTTTTTTTTTAAGGCTGCGTTGTGCGTAAAAAGAAAAAAAAAGCCTCGTTTGGAAAGGTAAATGCACGATTCGGCAAAGGGTTGAGTGCTGATCGCCCCACATCCGCGGCCCGCGGTGCGGCGACGACTAGGAGACCGCAGTTGTTGTGGGTCGCGTGGCGGGCTTGCTCGGCACTCCGCTCCTCGCTGACGCTCTGGACCGGACAGTCGTTCGTTCTGTTTGTCGCCTCGCCCCGGCTGACGCCCATGCACTGTTCGACGGAATGCTCGAGGGGCGCGGGAGCAAGATGGCCTCCGCGGGCGGCGGCGACCGGCTCAGCGCCCTCCCGAACGCCGTCCTGGAGCACGTTCTCTCGTTCCTGCCCTCGGTCGACGCCGTCCGCACCTGCGTGCTCGCTCGGCGCTGGCGCGGCCTCTGGCTGTCCACGCCCAGCCTGCGGGTGGACGGCGACTCCGTCAAAGAGTGCCACAGGTTCCTGGACCACCTGCTCCTCCTGCGCGGCCACGCGCCCATCGACACCTGCGACCTCTCCTTCGATGACTTCTCCAAGAGGGATGTGCCCTACCTCAACCTGTGGATACGGTACGCGGTGATGAGCCGTGTCCGGGTGCTGCGATTCTACGCCGATTGGAGAAGACACGAGCGCTTGCCAGTGGGCGACTTGCCCCTGATCACCAACACTTTGACGAGGCTGTGACTTCATGGTGTGGATCTAAGGGAAAGAAAAACCGATTTCTCGGGTTGCCCTGTACTAGAGGAGCTAAAGCTGACAGAATGCAACCTCATGACCGCGGAGATCACATCCAACTCGCTGAAGCGTCTGAGCCTGACGGACTCTTACTTTAGCTATCTTGATTACCGGGCTCGTATTTCTACCCCAAATCTTGTTAAGTTTGAAGATAGACAATTTGGGGGGCCATTTCCCCCTGCTGGAAAGCATGCCTTCTTTAGTGACTGCATTTGTCTGGCTTGGCAGCGACAGTTTGGATTATTGTGAAAAGACCGAGTCATGGGGCTGCTCTTATCAGCATTGTGCTGGCTGTATTTGTGCAGGGAATGATACAGACGATTCTGTGCTTCTTGATGGACTGTCATCTGCTACGAGTATAGAGCTGATTATTACTGATCCAAAAGTGGTATGTGTCCAATTCCAATCTTTTCTCTCTAGGTCCTCCATGCCACTTTCTCTGTCAATTTTGCAGTATATAGATTGCTTGCACGTACTAGTTACCCCCCAAAAAAACTTTGAGTAAACACTTTTTTGGGGGTATGTAAACAATTCATGCTGATGAACTCGTGATTCAGTAGGGACTGCATAGTCTGTACCGATTTATATTTCATCTATATTTTGTTTACATCATGTCACATTGCCATTTTCCAGTTTATCTTCAGAAGGGATTTGAGATGGTGCCCTACATTTACAAAGTTAAAGACATTGGTCCTCAATAACTGGTGTGTGGGTACTGAACTCCATGGTCTAGTTTGCATTCTCCAGCACACTCCAGTTTTGCAAAAGCTCACTCTTCACCTTTGCAAGGTAGATACTGTTCAAATATACTCTTTATACATTTCAGTTAAATCTATGATGCATGCTTATTGATTTTAGCACTAATGCAGAACGCCAAACAAAAAATGCAACCTAAAGAGCGTCACAGCCGAGTCGAGCAACTTTTACCACTGAAGCACCTAAAAAAAATTGAAGTTATATGTCCAAGTGTTGATGAGAGAGTTTGCACAATTTTGGAAATCTTGAGAACATTTGGAATAGCGCATGGTCTGGTTGATGTCCAGCAGACCGATTGTCAAAATGTAAGTGAACCAGTGACACTCGTTTTTTGCTTTCACTATATCTGTAACTTTTATTAGTTTATATATTAATAAATGAGAAACAAACTATACAGAGAAAACATTAAGGGATAGGTATTTTTCATATTTCCTGAAAACATGGTGTAATGGGTTCTTATTTTACATACATTTTTGGCATTTTGTATGCTGAATAACAGTTTTTCATCACCACTATCAACAACATTGTATTGTGGATGTGTGGCCGTAAGGAAAACTAGTAGTCAAACTGTTAACATAGAAAAAAAAACGTGGCCGGTGGGGGAAGACCGCCCCCACAGTTTTTTCACTACGAGGAAGCAACCGGCTACCCTGACCACGGAAAACCCCCCGAACCCCGTTGCAGCTAGCGAGGGGATTTTATTTGTGTGTCACCCAAGGTTTGAGCCCTGGTGAGTGGCCTCCAAGCGAGAGAGCTCACCACTGAGCTTCTGCTCAGTTCGCACTGTTAACGTAGAACAATTTTCCCCTCGATTACATGGTCTGTATCATTGCTGACTTATGAATACTAAATTTATGGTGCTGCTTTTTTTCTCAAACTGAACCTCATCCACTGATAAGTGTATCAATGCATTTCAAGGCTCCTTATCAATCTGAATTTCACATTCTCTGCAAAAGTCATCCGTTTCAACTTATCTTCAATTTTTTGATACTTTTTACAGGCTTCAGTTTTGAGCAAGAGTATTGAGATTTTGGATTGCGTGCTTCAATTATCCACTGCCTCCTGTCTCTGCAGCAAGTATTTCTGCCTATGGGGCGCTCACGTAGGTTCGTGTCTACTGGAAACGCCTGCCTTACTCTGCTAGTACTGAAGATCTCACCAGAAATTGTACGGGTTATTATTATTGTACGGTGTCTGATTATTGGGCGAAAAAATAAGAAAGGCAAAGCCTTGTTTAGACTCCTTAATTCACATGGTGATGTGGGATAATATGGACATATGGTTCATAGTTTGTTTCAAGCATTAAGCTCAGTCAAACATGAAGGGAAAATGGTTTGGATTAGGTGGTTCATGTACTCGTTCCACATTTTTTCTTTATATAAACAATGGCTCACGACTTGCATGTAAATGCTAAGCAGCTGAAGTCAAGGTACTTCAACTAAACTTATGACCTGGTGTCCGTGGAATATAGAAGTATTCTTTAAATCCTGGATTCTCTAAAATTTGGAGTATAGTGATATGTTTACTACCGAAAAGTAGGATTTTGACTCAATAAACACGGGTACATGTCACCTCGTCACTCAGTCAAGTTCCCTGACCGTCTGGTACGCGTAATGCAGAATTGTATGGGGATCTTGACGTCAGACAAGGAAACACAAACGACTTGTTTACCTTTTTCAGCTTGGGTAGCTTTCAATAAGTCAAATCTCGTGCTCTGGAATTTCAAAATTCCTGATTCCATCGAAATCAACCTCTGAAGTGAATATCATGGAACGGAATGTCCCTGCAAGATGTACTTGCTTACAGCAACGGAACCATGGAGGACATTTCAATCTCGTGCTATAGAATGTAGCAAATTGTAGGAAACCAACCAAATTTGACAATTGTTGAGCTCTGGAATTCCAGAGTATTTCCACTTTTCGTTTCTGAATAGAATGAAGAACCTTTGATTTGTTTGAAATGTTAGAGGACAGACAACTTGTAAAGCTGAGAAATTTAGTGATTAGAAATTTATAGATAGGAAAGTGAAAGATTGATTATTCTTTCACTTGATCTCAGGCTTCAGAGAAAGAATATCCTGCACGCTGTACTTCATGGAGAATTTCTGAAAGTTGACCTGAACAATTTACGAACAAGAGACATTGACCAACGAAAAAGAGTGGAAGAGCACACTATCGTAACCCGTAAGAAATCTATATTTTGACCAAACAAACGAGTATGAAAATGAGCTACAGTGCATTGTGCGATCATTGACTTGCCGGGACGTAGCAATATCCCTGCAAGATGTACTTGCTTACAGCAACGGAACCGTAGAGGACATTTCAATCTCTCTTCTATGATAATACTGCAACTGTGTCATCTGAAAGGTTTTCTTAGCTCAAACCGACAGGTTTGGTGCAAAATGTCGGCAGTATGCATTTTCGGCCATGCACCATCAATTCCATCATCGAAAGCTACGTGCTTATTGACATCACACAAAAATCAAAATATTTTGTTGATAGAATCAAAGGTTTGTCGTAGCACTGCATTTGGATGTAAAGTTCCCGCTATCAGCGACTTGGCATTCGAACGCACTTGCCATGTCACCCAGGCAACGAGCACGCAACTTCCGCGCAAGAAGCGTCCCTCTAGCTCGCTCGGGCTCTATATAAACAGCCTCTTCGTACAGAGCTTGCACACTGCAAAGTTTACAGCTAGCTCAGACTGAGGTGAGGATTCTGAACAAAGGGAAGAGAGAAACAAGGAGAAGGAGAAACTTATATTAAGATCATGACCCTGATGAGAAAGCTAGTCCTGGCGGTGATCGTGGTCATCATGGTGTTCTCGCTGGCAGCGATCTCAGAAGCGCGGCCTTTGGCGGGAGAGGAATGGGCCGAAGAAGTCATTGGCAGCGAATCCTTCATGAGCTTTCTCCAGCAGCTTTATCGGCAACGGCTTAGCGGGCCAGGTCACTCCTGCTCAACTTGGAATCCAAACGGCGGATGCTGATAAGTTGTCGTTGCAGAAGCAGGTTTTACTGGAAGCTAATGCGCGAGCTGTATAGAGTTTTTTCAATGCAACCGTACGGGAGTATTGTTGTATTTGTTTTATTTTGATATTGTAATTCTTCATGCTAGTTTTTGTATGGGAGTAACTTACCTTCCACACATAATAAATTTAACCAGATAGGCATGTACATGACAACTGTAAACGAAAGCTGCACAATTATTTAAGATGATGATTTTTTTTTCGACCCATGTTGTATGAAGAGAAATCAAGACTGTGAATTGTTCCCATGACACCTTGCATTTCCATTCACATGTTTCTCTACCGTCTAAATTCTTCATATAAATCATCGTATTCAAAGAATATGTATGAGTACTTACTCATATGAATAGGAATGTGCACACCGCATATATATCTTTATGGTATCTATAAGAGATTGAGTCAGTTGATCTTAAGATTCAAGAAATCACCATAGGCATGTCACTATCCATACAAATGAAAAAAATAGTTAGCCATAAATATAACATTTGAGTGGAGTTTTGGGTCTCAAACTTAGATGGACTGGTTCCACCGTAAGGAACATAACCATCGAAACGATTGCTGACAGTGTTGCAATTTAGTAAATTTTTGCATAACTTTTTTTCATGTTTTGACTTGAGGTTATGACAAAGCAAAAAAGAAAAGAAAAGGTTATTCCAAGTGCTATAATATTGTCTCATAAAAAGGTTATTGGTAACTTTTAACAACACAAACATCCACAAATACTAATTGACAATTTTAACTTCTATCGTTCATATTGACTAACAATGAATTTATACACTTAGTTAAGTAAGATGTGTTTAGCATAGCTTATGTATCAGCTTATTAAACAACTTAAGCTATCATCGGCTATAAGCTTTATCAAACAATTTAGGAGCATAAACACTTCTTATAAGCAGCACAATCCAAAACCCCTATTTTGTACTATAAGCCAAAAGCAGAAAAATCTTGTTTTTCTAGTTTATAGACCATCTCACCTAAGATAAGTTACAAGATAAGCTATTTTGCTAAACATAAAAAAAGAACTCAATCTGCCGAGGAAAGAAGCCCCTCGACGGCATTATACTAAGGAGAAGAGCCCTCACACAGGTCGAGAAAACCCCCGAACCCTCTCCCCAACTATATATAGGGATTCAACTGGTCATTTAAGCTGTGATGCGAGTCTTTACCTATACTTTGACCAGGAAGAGCGAGAGGATTTTTTTTTCTGCATTGTGTGCAGCTACAGTACTCAGCACAGCTACAGTGCATGCACTGTGCGTGCTACAGTACTGCAGCGCTACAATAAGTCAGATAAGCTGGATAAACATTTTTAACAAATAAATCAGAGCATAAGAAAGTTTTAACATAAGCAAATTCTCTAATAAACACATCCTAAGACTCTGCTTGCAGTTGTTGTGTTGTACCATGCGTTGCACTGTGAAATCTACCTAGTTCAAGGAATATTTGCCATTTCTTGTGTGATGTGTATTGTAACATATTCTTAAAATATGCCCCTGATTAAAATAATAATTATAATAATAAACAAATAAGCATTTTCAAAATCCACGGTAATTTCAGATGAAGCCTAAACCAATAAACCGATCGAACTATTTGTCGTCGAACGTAAGCATCATCGTTATCAGATAGGTTTCCAACGCTTTAACTTGGCAGCCGGGCTGGCACCTAAGCATACAAAATTCAACATTACTAAGTATTGTATATTTATTTCAAGTTTTTCATTTTTTTGAAAAGATAAAAGAATAAGGATTATTCAATTCGGAGCCTAATGTTACATATATTTTAATTCTAAAAAAACAGATCACAAACATTCCCATGGAGCTGTGTAGGAAAGTGAAGGTTTGATTTTTCTTCACTCTGAGCTCTCTAATGCCTTGAGGAAAAAATATCTCGTATGACACTTTCTAGGAAATCTGGTGATCCTTTTGACTTGAATAAATAGGATCGAGCTTTCGACTCGGCCCCCCCCCCCCCCCCCCCCCCAAAAAAAAAGTAACAATAGTAACAATATAGTGGAAGAACATGCACACACTGTGTCGTATTCGATAAGAAAACTAAGTTTTGACAAAATACAAAACGAGTTGTCGAATAAAGATAGTACATTGCTTTAGCTAGCATTGACCAGCGGCGACGTACGCCCCATGGAATTTAAAGTCACACAAGACACAAGAGGTCTTCCAGTCTTGCTGACAGCAACACGCCGTACCATGTAGGACACTTGTATGTTGTTATTATAATGCAAAGTTGCATCCAGTTAAAAGATTTCCTGACTGCAACGATGGCAAATTAAAGTTTCCCTTAAACATAAAATGCCTGCAGTAGGCATTATATATTTCACATAGCTTAGGTTGGAGCATGCCCACTATATGAAGACTGAAGTTAATACGTCTTTAGTGGAAAAAAAAATGTACTGGTATTATGAGAAAATACTCATCAGGCTCGTATATATCACAGCATTTCGGTGTAAATTCCGCCCTATCGGTGACTTGGCGTCCTACTCCTCAAACTTATTTCAAATGCACGCGCCTGGTCGTCAGCGTAACGAGCAAGCAACTTCCGCGGGACAAATCTTCCTCTAGTTCTTCCTGCTCTCTATATAACGGGAGGTTCCTTCATACAGAGCTTAACCGGTCAAAGTCTATAGCTTGGCATTGCAGAGTTCCGTAGCCACCTGATCCTCGGAAGCAAGAGAAGCACAGAACAAGGGAAGAGAGAAAAAACGCGGAGAAAGAAGATCGCGACCATGGCAGCGAACAGAAAGTTCGTGATGATCATGCTGGTCATGGTGCTCTCGGTGGCCGCCGTCGGCGCCGCGCGGCCTTTGGCTGGCGGTGAATGGGGCGGGGAAGAAGCAGCCTCCGCCTCCGGCGGCGAGTCCGTCAACAGATTGCTCCGGCAACGACTAAGCGGGCCAGGTCACTCGTGCGCGACTTGGAACCCAAACGGCGGGTGCCGATGAGCTGAAGAAGCTAACGAATGCGGCCCACCCGTACAGTAATTTTTGTAGGTTCGTTATCTTGGGTTGTAACTGTACAGTGTACACCAGAGTTGTTTGGTTTTTTTACCCTTTTACTTCGATATATTTAGTATTTTTTTTTTTTTGGGGGGGGGGGGGGGGGGGTAAGATCCTTTGTCATAGATATCAGATCATTTCACTCACATAGAATTGAAGTGAAACATTGTACTGTATGCAGAAGATACAGCAGTGTTATTGTATGAAGAAACACGGTGATTAGTACAGTCTCCATATGCCTGCATGCTGGCGCCTTGTCAGTTTGTTTACATATTCCTTGGCATTCTCAACTCTTGTTTTGAAAGCAGCACTCGTGTTAACCTTTTTCCCAGGCTTCATCAATTTGAAGTAGAGATACGAATGAACAATATGTATCTTGGTGGGCAATCAGCCATTTGAACGATTCAACTAACACAGTAGTCCGGGCCGATCGAGACACGCGTTGTTTCTACAGAGGCTGACCACATATAATGTCCACATACAAGCCGAGTTGACGAAGACGAGTAGACGACAGAGCCGCTAGCTAATAGTACCATCGTTTGCTTCTCTCCTTCGATCTCTCTCCCTAAACGAGTTAGGATCCAACAACTCCAGATCTTGGTTTGGCAGCTGTTGACCGCACCACACGGTTCCACGCACGCCACGCTTAACGTCTACTCGTGCAGACGCGAGTGTCGGAAAGTCCACGACCAACAGAGCGTTTCCGGCATTCACAGCCTCCCTTTGTGCCCAACTCCCGTACATCGCCTCGTATATATCCTGAACACTGTTTGTACACAGAATCGTCGCAAGTAGTACCAGACCCGAACGAAATTAAAAGATGGGGCCGATGATCTCGTCGCGTAGGTTCATCGCTGTCGCGGTGGTGCCGCACGCCAGCACCCGGCGCCCGACCCGGGCGTGGACTTGGGATCTCTCCAGCTTGCCTGCCCTATGCTCCTGTGCTGCTGGCCGCGACGCGGTCGTGTGGTGTGGGTGTGTCTCACGCCCCGCGGCACAGGGCAACCCGCGAGAAAGTAACCGGTCGGTTTCCGACTGATGCGAACCATCTTTCCACTTCCCGAGACTGTAAAATTCGAACCCGGGTAGAAGCAGCGCGTGGCGAGAAATTCGAACCCGGACAGCTGATCAGTCGTAACTCATGAACTCATCATCTGTCCTTTGGTGAATGTAATGCGCACGTTTCTTTTTTAAAAATAGAAAATATAAGAGACTTGCTAATTTTCACTTAGACTGAAAGTTTTAGAGGACTTTCAATCACCGTTTTGATTTAGATCCATTGATTTTATAATTATCACATAAATAATCTTAAAAAAATCAAAACACAAAATATGATAAATGTAAATATGTAATGTGCATGTGCGTGGAATTTTCGGAGATTTCCCTCCGTTGCAGACATGCTCATTCCCCAGCTGATGTGGACTGTTGGCTGCCTAGTCTGAGCTTTGTCTGAACATCATGCTGGACCGTGGACTCGGTAGTGTGTTGTTGGGATGTCGGCCCACTGCTTTCCATGGTGCTAAGCCAGCCCACTGGACCAGGTCGGCCTCGGAAAGGCGAAGCACGACGTAGTACATGACTACATACGGAGCATGTGAGAGCATCGTGTGGCTCGTTTCCTCGCGCAGTCCATCTTTGCGACTTGTGAAAGGTTAAAAGTTTCATTTTCTGACCGACCGAGTTAGACTGTTAGCAGTAAACCTGACTAGGCTAGTTACGTACAAAACGTTTTGTCCTGGGAAGGTTTGTGGATTTCACATGCATCGCCATTTAGTCTGAAGAGCATCACCATTTTAACCTGACTAGGCTAGTTACGTACAACTACTTACCTCCGGCTGCTATAATTGTTGACAACAGCAGATTGAACTAGAAATGAACTAGCTATTGTTTGAACGACAAGAATTAAAAATACGAAGGAAGTAGTATTGGTTTCAAGCAATTAAAAATAAAACTGATTTCTTAACCTTTTCTTAAACAATAGATGTGTTAGCATTTGTTTCTAAGCAAACCGGCAGGTGCTTTGCTGCCTTTCATTAAGAGAAGGAAAAGCAGTGGAAGAGTTCCAAATTTTTACAATGAAGCAGCTTGGACGTGGCGTGCATGGAGGAAGCTAAGCTCACAGTAGCGCCCAACTCAACGGCTGCTAGGTCGGCAGCAAAACAGCGGGCGCTCGGTTTCTTAAACTTTCTGACCGCAGACTGCAGTTTTTCCTTCTCAACATCCTGGCAGACAAAAAAAACGTGGGATTAAGAAGGTAATTAGCTTGCAATCTCAATACAATGAACTATACGTGTCTTGTCACGCACAAAAAACGTTTGCAACGACGACCTTAGCATGCAGCATGCCCGGAATTTCACAAAGCTTTTAAGCTCCTATATATACCCGTCGTGCAGCTTATTAGTAGTGGTCATCTTGCAGAAAACCTCGTTAATTACATAAGCGTTGTGTTGATTACTCGGTTAGTTGGCTTCTCCGAGCCTGCAGAGATCATTGTAGCAGGAGCAGACAGCGCACAGATGGCCATTATGATGACCAAGTTCGTTTTGCCCTTGACGATGCTTGCGTTATTCATGCTGCTGGCGGCATCGGCGTCGGCGCGGCTGCTCGATGGTGATCAGTGGAGCGGCGGCGAACATCCTATGGTACAGTTTGTAAAGCACCGGTACCTGCAGCAGCTGGCAGGTGCTGGTCACTCCTGCGGGTCCTATGATGGGAACAACCCACGATGCCATCACGGCTAGTTGACACGTGAGTACGGAGTTCGTCGTAGACGAAAACATACATGCTGCGAGCAATCAGTGTAGATGTTCGAGCGTAAATAAAGTCGTACTAGCTAGTTTGGCTTGTGGTATTTCTAGCGTGTGATGACTACAATATATGTTTGTGTTTTTCCTTGAAAAGCTTATGTTTGATTTCCTCGTTTTTCAGTGTCCATGAATTATTATTGCTGAAAACAGAATAAAGTGATTGTTTCTACTAGTACCCTGTCATGTGATTGAATGGTTTGATAAATGGAAATGAGTAACTGTGAAACATGCATGGCCGTCCTTTATTCTAGTAACATACCATTGACACGCTTTCAAAAACAAAATTTTATTGTACGTACAAAGTACAATGACCAAAAGGGAGTAATATATAACATTCATATTCAAAAATGGGTTTGCTAGTTAACATTCATATTCATCTGTTCAAAATTGTTTACTAGCTCTTGCTACATTGTTTTCACATATCACGACGGCCACCCTTCCTAAAAACATTCACAACAGAAAAATATATCAATCTGCTCCAGAACTTCTCACATCTATCACAGTCCGTTGTCTTTCTAATATGAATGATTTTTGACATCTCAATGTCTAAAAAATGCAAACGTCCCAAATAAACATATGCTTCCTCTATTCTGGAATTGTTGTTGTTATGATAATAATTCTAGCTTATTTTTTAATTAGAGTTCTTGTCCTAAGGGTAATAAATATTAAAACAGATGAAGTAGTGAAGAAACAGATAATTCAGTGTTACTAGTTGTTGTTAGCCTTAGCTTCACACACATGATCAGCTAGATTGTAGGCTTTACGGTTATGCTTAACGATCCTTGTGTACTCCCTCCGTTCCAAAATTGTTATCGTCATTGATTTTTTTCGTTACCTTTGACCATTCATCTTATTCAAAATATTTATTTAAATATAAAAAGTTATAAATTATATTTAAAATATATGATATTTTTTAAAAAAAATTGAATAAGACGAATGGTCAAAGTTAGCGAAAAAAGTCAATGGCGACAACAATTTTAAAATGGAGGGAGTATGTACTTATATGTCTAAGATAAATAAAAAAAACTTGACCTGCGAGGGGTATGACGGCTCCCGGGCATTGTATTTAAGGAGAAGATTCTCTCACGCAGATCAAGAAAAACCCCGAACCCCCGTTCCCCCTAGCCATCAGCCTTGTGAGAACCTGGGTCGGGGCCACCATGAGCGTCGTTGCTTCCAGAGACGATAAATTAACCAAATGCTTTGGTGCAGGAAGAGACGAGAGAATTTTTTTAACCCAGATCACAAATTCGCTTCCACTGGGAGTCGAACCTAGGACATGGGAGGTACTACTCAGACACCTTACCAGTAAGGTAAAGACCCTTTCACCTAAGATAAATAACAAACCTGTGATTGCATATCTACATGATATCAGAATTTAGAGCCGTTGCAAATGTGATAGCAAGAAGGCTATGTCAACAAGCCTTCAGTTTGCAGATATCATATAGAGCCAAAGGGCTGCCAATCAGCTATTCAACGAGTTCAAGGTCATTTTGTACGTCTCTGATGATGCACAGCCACTCTCTAACTTTACGCACATGATCAGTTAGATTGTGGCTTTCACGCACATGTCATCATGTTTGTCGAGTGTTTTACGTTGAGCACTCGGTAAAGAGCATATTTGCCGAGTATCTAGCCCCAGGCACTCGGCAAACCAACAACACTCGATAAAGAATGGTGTTTGTCGAGAGCTTCCACCAAAACACTTGGCAAAACCAATGCAAACACTTGGCAATGATTCCGCATTCGGCAAACGTAGCACGTGAAGACCACGTGTTAACGCCCGTCACCTTTCACATGTCGGCCGTTAGATTTTGCTGAGTGTCTGATCCGTTATAGGAACTCAGCAATACTCTCTGTTTAATAAGTGTATGTTTACACATTACAAACTTGAATATTTGTCAAGAGTATTTTTATCCACTCAACTAATATCAATCTTTGTGGAGTGTCTAGCACAAGAACTCCACAAATAATTTGTTTTTTTACTCCCTTGGTCTTCAAATATTTTGTCTTCTCTACTAATACTAAGTATTCCTACATGTTAAAATCTGATATTTTTCTAGGTCTTTTTGTATTTTTAATTAATTTATTTTATTTAAATGAAGTTTTCTTGTATTAGTCTAATTTGAACTAGAAGTGAGTAGAATAATGGTATAAAATAAAATAAAAAATGATTTTCATGATATTGAGTTTATCGTGAGGTCTTAGATATGAAATAATAAAAAGTTTAAAAAAATTTGTTCCTGATACACAATCACAAATTTTTAAAAAATCTATAAATTGCAAAGCCCCCATCACTGTCAGTGTCTCCGTTGACCTGCTTTTGTTTATTGAGAGCCTCTATGACACTCCGCAAAATCTTCATCGAGTGAACGAGGAAAAACACTGTAACATTCCGTTCCTTCGAATCCGTGCCCGCTTATACCTAGTAACTTTTTAGAACTTCAAGACTATCCTCATAGATCAACACATGTCTTTTTTGCACACTTTGTCCTCACCCGTGCGCATCCGAGACAAACCTTCTGGTCGGTCACCCATCCCTAAATTGCTCCGGGTCAAGCACGCTTAACTTCGGAATTCTTTGGGGATGAGATTATGGAAAAGAAGTTGTAACTTGTTGGTATGAGTATTGTATCAATCCTATTAAGGCTTGGATCAGGATGTTACACTCTCACCTCCTTAAAAAATTGACATTCTCATCGATCAACCCCAAGCCAAGAACATCCTCTCTTGGCCATGTCCATGTGCCCAGTGACAGCGCATGTGTCATGTTGTGTGACCACTCTCTGGGCCCATACTAGCCATGCATACCATGTCTGCACAACTGCGACTTCACGTACCCGTGAAATTGTAAGGGTCGGCTCTGATACCAACTATAATGTCTCGCCCCTCCGAGATTAGGTCCACTTACACCTGTCAGCGCTGTAGAAAATATGCTAAATGCACTCTACGTCACCCGCTCCTCCGTAAAAATTAGGCGAAAACGACCCTGAAAAGGCAGTGAAGCCAAAAGAACCTCAAGGATAGCTTCACCCCGCTTCGCCGCCTTTGGTCCCAGAAAAAAAAAATCAACACAATTCGTATTTGCCCCTGATGCGAGTGTGCGTGGCAGAATGGGAGGACCGGTGGCACAGTGCCACGGGAGGCTAGGTGCGGCGACGCGAGAGGGCTGGGCGCATGACGGCGTGGTAGGACCAGGCGCGACGACGTGGCATGCCTGGGCGTGAGAGAGGTGGAGAGGAGAGAGAGCAAAAACAGACAAGGGAAGAAAAAATTATGACCGAGAAAGGAGAAAGGACCATGCCGTGATGATGGCTGGTCGTGACGTAGGCCCCAAATGTTTTATTAAAAACGTTGGTATATTTGTTGAACTCTTATTTCTTT
The DNA here is from genome assembly GCA_032690845.1 of Eleusine coracana subsp. coracana. Taxonomy (NCBI): domain Eukaryota; kingdom Viridiplantae; phylum Streptophyta; class Magnoliopsida; order Poales; family Poaceae; genus Eleusine; species Eleusine coracana. The sequence continues at coordinate 66,889,495 of CM064420.1, forward strand.
CTTTATTTTTTTATCATATGAATTCATATTAAAATGGTGAAAGCGTGTATAAAATAAAATAATATGTTTAAGGGTATTATGGACAATTAATTCTTTCATCTATTCATACAAACTAGGAGAAGGTTGTAGATGAAGTTGTTTTGCCAAATTATTTCAAACACAGACATAACCACAGTAGGGATGGCAATGGATACCCATCACCCGAAATATGATGGGTTTTTTCGCTATTAGGGTACGGGTTTAGGGCTCTTTTTCTCCCCATGGATTTGTTAATGGGTTATTTTCACTACTTATTGGTAAATGGGTATGGATACATTCTCTTATAACCCATATCCATTTACCCATGGGTCCCATGAATTGAATTAATATATGAATTTTAATTATTTTTATGATACTATGGCTATATTAAGTTTTTTATAGTAGCTATATCGTATAAAAAAACTCTTATTTAATATAAAAGTTATAAAAATATCTTTATATATACTAAATGTGAATAATATTATCAAATAAAACTTTTTTACTTTCTTATTAGTGAGTATGAGTAACCCAGTGAACATTCAGACCCATTTGAGTATGGGTATGGGGAAAATTTGAGACCCGACGTGAATATGGATGTGGATCATAAATAACTCTTTTTCATATAGAGATGGATACGATCCTCTACCCTCTAGTGAATAATGTATCCATTATCATCCCTAAGCCACAGTCACAGCCGGAGCCCTACCAAACTGAGTGGTAGTATCCGGGCTGTCATCTCGCTGCTCCTTGCTACGTCCGTTGGACCTACTCAGCCTGAGAATGATTAAGAAGCGTGCCACGCCATTGCCTCCCTGGAGAGGAAAAGAATCACGTCCAAAAAGGTTTCTCTGAGCGTGTCTAAAGACAACGCCCGCTATTAGCTCTTGTCACACCGTGGTCATTCACAGAGCGGCGTTAATGAGACAACTCACCCAAACGCTAGCGATTGATTAAGCACCGTTAACGCTCCTCACTTTTTTCTAATAAAATACTATTTTTGCTGGTTTTTACGTGCCCGTTAGAGACGCTCTCAGCTGGCCATGCAAGTTGCTGACGCCATCACAGGTTCTACTGGCTAGTGATGTTTTCACGCACAGCGAAGAACACGCCGTATTGGTCGGCAACAATGGACGGGGGTTCTGCTTTCTTGCTTTGCCTTTTGATGCAACTTTGTAAGGTTTTATTACTTCAGGCCTCAGTATTCCCTTGTAAACACACCAGTAGAGAATTCGAGCACACACGTGCTTTCCAAGAAAAAAAAAAGAAAAATGCATGAAAACTTACGCGTAATTCGTTCGTAATTAGTGACACGTGAGTAAATAATGTGAATTTTATAAAAGAGTTAATTGTAAAAACTAATCCATAAATAACTTGAAGTTTGATATTTTCATTCATTAGTCATTTTATTACAAATTTTCACCCATCTACTCAATTCTGTTACAAAATCACTTCTACTTTTACCGCACTACCACAAAAGCAGCTAGTGAGGTTAACCTCTTTTCTGGTAGTGCCGGTTAACAGTTTAACACCTGGTGCAGGTAGCTCGTGCGAGAGTAACAACGCAAACAACCTGCCATGCCACCACCCATAATGACTGATCGACTTGAACGGAAGCCACACCAACATGATGCATGGTGCACCGACGATAAAATGTAACCTACTCCGATGAGGTCTCTTGAGACTAGCAGTGAGAGAGTGCCTAACAGTGACTGAGACTTTTTTTTTTTCGTAATATGACTGACTATATGTCAGTAGGACTTGAATACTAGAAAATTTTGACCGGGCTAGTTAGTACAAAAGTTCCATGACTATAGCTGATGACCTCACAGTTGACGAAAGCTACTGAACCGAATGGACATATATAGACCTTTTTCTAACGCTTGTCCACGCTAAGGTCTAACCGTCTAAGTATGTTTCAAAATACTCCCTCAGTAAAATTAAACATTAATTTGACCAATAGAAACATTTAAATAAATTATATAAATAATATATGATGAATTTACATGCTAAATCTAATATTATTATTTTTACATTACAAGCTTAAATAAGTATTTTGTTATCATTTAAAGTTTATGTTATTTGATTTTAACCAGAACTAAAAATATTTATAAAAATAGAGTACTATAATTTCACTGTGAGTCTTCAATAAATCCGGCTTATCCACAACCACATTGGCAAGAGGGAACTTTGGAATGGGCTAGTGGCGATGACTCCCATCAACATGTTGTCCTTATAAAATTTAAAGAAGGCTAAATAAAGATAGATACTATTAGTATACTATGTAGTACTCCCTCTATTTCAAAATTGATATAGTCATTGATCTTTTTTGTTAGCTTTGATCATTCATCTTATTTAAAATATTTGTTCAAATATAAAAAGTTATATTTAAACTTTATTTAGTGATAAAATAAATCATGAGAAAATACATGATATTTTTTGAAATTTTTTAAAAAAGACAAATGGTCAAGGATAGTAAAAAAGTCAATGGCGCCCATCAGGATTATGTCCTCCTAAAAGAAAGAAGGCTAATTAAAGATAGATAATATTACTCCTACCAGGACTTCGTAGCTATGATACCTCACCAAACATACTCATTTTTTATATGGGATAAATGTCTGACCCATCAGCCACAAATATTAATAATGGTATAATTCGAAATGCATGTTTAATTTTAGAAGTATTCTTTTACTAATCATGGCAGAATTTCTAGGATCTCCGTTATTCAAGGGCCAACATCATGGATCCTTAGACCGACTGTTGAACTTTGACCCGAGGAGAAAACTCTGAATGGGCTGGTCACGTACAAACGTTTCATGACTGCTAAAGAAGCCAGCACAAGCACCTCACCAAATTAAGATATTCTTTTCGTGATGGAAATGGGTCATAAACTTTCGAAATGAAAAAGGAGGGTACTTCTCTCAAACTTTCACTTCAATTTTAATATCTACAGCTGTAAAGTGGTCCTTAGATCAGTAGGTTATCAAACGATTCATACTATTGGCATTTTCTGATGAACGCTTCTCAGAATTTTCCCCACTTCATTAGAAACGTCAAATCAATCTACAGCATTCCGCCCTGTTCGCAAAGAGAGCACAGTTTCGTTTCTGGTTATTACTATTTCTCTATTTCCCTTTGGAACAAATATGCACTTTTGCACCAGTATTGTTGTTCCGGAACGCTTATCTTCTATGCCGGTCTTGCCACTGCTCGGATTGCTCACGGCAAACACGCTGCGACCGAAAGAGAAATGGTTCAGACGAGCGAGAAGAATTCTGGCGCTTACTTTGTTTTTTGTCGCAAGCTCGTGCGTAGAACCAGGACGGAATGCCAAACGGAGCCGGCTTCAAGTCAAGTTCAATACATTCGTGAAGTTGGCAGGGAGCTAGAAACCGCGTAGACACAGATATATTTGTGTGCAATACTTGCTTGAGAATTAGTCAGATTAACCGACCAGTCACACACGTAAAACCCAGGGAATTTTCAGCGAAAGACCTGCGCTTAACATGCAGGAAGAGAACCGATATCTCCGTTAAACCGTTATAAATACAAGACGATCACGTATTCGACCGCTCATGCTCCACCGTACTAGCCAGGTTAACCTGGTATAGCTCCATCTCATCGCATTCCACAAAGAAAAAAAATCGTATAGCTCAAAGCTTCCAAGGAGGGAGGGAGGGAGAGAGAGAGAGAGAGAACGCAAGCTATGAAGTTGTGTACAATGTCGCTTATCACCTCCACATCCACGATGAGAAAAGCTACGGTGGCTATGCTCTTGCTAGTTTTAGTGGCTACGTCTACTGGCTCGGCTGCAGCAGCGCGAGTGTTGCAGGGAGGCCGCTATGGCGCAGAGCAGCTAGCCACCACCGGCGGTTCTACTAACAATGTTTTGCCGTCGTCACCGCCGATGCACAGGCGCTTGCTGTCGTTGGAGGAGTCAAAAACACATCCAAGACATTCATGTGGAGATTACGATGACAACAGTGGATGTCCTCCTCCCTAGACATGACAAGCAGTATCTGGAGATTGACAGCGTTCGCGTGAACTAAGAGGGCCGTCTACTGCATTTGCAGCTAGCGATGTAAAATATAGTATAGATGATTCAGAATCAGTCTTTACCTAATTAATCTGCATGCAACAGTTCTTTAATTTGTAGTTCGGACTCGAGCTAGCGTATGTTTGTTTATAGTTCTCGCTATAGCTAGCCCAATAGACAGAAGTTTGTATATATGGTGCTGGGTAGTATAAGGAAATTATTTCTGCAGATGTATACTTGTTTGAATAAAAAAGAGTTATATTACAGTATATGGCTCTGGCTCCGTTGAATACGAGAAAATATGAAGCGCTCCCCAACCCTTGGGTGTTACTGTGTGTTAGCACTTAGAGTACCAACTTTTTCAGATGGACCTTTAGTCCTTTATTACAAAGCACACGAAAAGGGTAGGCAACTAGGCATTAGTGTAGAAGGAGCACTAGATATGAGACACAACTTAATGGAAAAAAGAGCATATCCCCATTTTTACAGAACATTATAGGCATCAAGGGGGCATACCATGCCACCTATATATAGCTGGTACTGTGAAGTGCAACAAAAAGTTACGTAAGATGTAAATAAATAAAAAGTGAAATCAGCATATAGATAGTTACTGGTTGCAACTGTTCATGACACATATGTAACAGTTTACTATTCATGTGTTGATTTTTCTTTTTTCTTTTTGTATAAATTTTTGTTGTAGCTAAGATTTTACCGAGGCACATGTAACCCATTTTGTTGATTTTTATTCTCAAGATTAGAAGAGACTTAGCACATATATGTGTCTCATTTCGGGTGTGTGAACATTTCATGCAACAATAACATATTAACATGCATCTCGGTCCTAGCCCTAAGATAAATGGAATGTCTGTAGACAGAATGTCGAGAATTGAGCAAATTTCTTATTTGCCATTGGAAGTTATACTTTTTCCTTATTTACCATCTAAAGTATATGTTTCCAGTCTTCATTGGTATTAAAATTTTCAACCTTTCTATGCCATTTCTATTATCTATTACGTCTTTAGGATATGATTGTTGTGAGGATTCAAAGTTTTCATTTATTAATCATGATGACTATATTATCTTTTTGTTAAGTAATTATGTATGCTCGTATATCTGATAGATTTAAGTACTTATAATTAAATCAATATTACAAAATTAACGGTGTGCAACCAAATCAAGAAGAGAGGTTGAAACAACCAAATTAGGCTTCCAGACCTTTATTATTAGTTGATAGAGGAGTATAATTAAATTTGAAATGAAAATCTAAAAGTAATGAAAAATAAGAAAAATATATATTTTTGGATGGAAAATAAGAAATTTACTCTCTAAGATTTCTCCCTTCGGCGGTCCTTATTGTTTGAAAGCATGATCTTGTCAAGGATATCCCATGAAGTATATGTGGATGTCAATGTCTAACCTTCTCTCTCTCTCTCTCTCTCTCTCTCTCTCTCTCTCTGTGTGTGTGTGTGTGTGTGTGTGTGTGTGTGTGTGTGTGTGTGTGTGTCCTTCACTTTTGTAAGACTGACTATCGGTTGAACTTGAATAGAATATTTTGACCGGGTTAGTTACATAGTACAAACGTTCGTGACTTCATCAGAGGATGACCTCATAATTTGCAAAAAGTAACCAAGCTGAATATATATATGGTGTATTTGGTATTGCCTCTCATTTCTGTGACTACCATTTTACAGGTAAATTCAATAACTGAATCCCAGGGTTCTCACTAGTTGGAGGGCCAGCACCATGGGCCCTGACAAATGGGGTCCCTATCCGTTGACCGATGTGACCTGGTGAGACTTTGTCTTGAAAAAAGGGAACTCTGAATGGGCTAGTCACGTACAAACGTTTTATAACTGTCATCAGGATGTTGACCTTTCCCTCAAAAAAAAATCAGGATGTGGACCTCATAAAAAGAAGGCCTAAGATAGATTCCTGCTATGTCCTGACCAATGCAAACATGTATTAATTTTCAGATGAAAATGTCTGACCAGCCGTAACTAGTATTTCTCTCTAACGTTCTCCTTGGATGACTGTAATCACTCCAAGAAGTCCCTGCATCTGCATTAGATTCCTTCCTTTTTCTACCTTATAAGCTTACTCTAATCTCTCCAGCTGTCATGTGCTTTTTCCTTGCGAGCCCAGCATTTCCACCAGTTGAACGGCCTTTTTCTGATGGGTGAGTCGTTGATTTTGATTCATACTACTACTAGTGGCATTTTCTTATGGCAAGCTTCTCGGAAATTTCTCCTTTTGAACGCAATTAAAAGAACGTCTAATAATCAATCTACAGCATTGCACGCACTGTCCTCTCAGAAGACAATTAGCAAATCTGAAGCATCAGTACAGTTTCGTTCCCGCCTTCCATATATGTCACACAATTTCTCTTGATTGATTTTCCTAGTTCACGTTGGGTCAATACACCAGATCAGCAGTGCCAGTCTCTTGAAACTGCTCTCGTAAGTCAGTACTAGTAACTTGGTCAGATAGACTCGCTGTCACGGCCCCGGCGAAGACGTCGCGACCGAAAGCTACATAGATCACACCAACAGAAGAATTGTAAGTCAAGTCCGTAGACGAGATTGCCCGACTGACTTGTTTCGGCATAACATTCGCGACGTCGGCAGAGTTGGAAAAACGCGTAGATGTGCTTACGCATGCATGGAGGACGATCCATCCTTCTGCTCGGGCATGACGTGCATGGTGGTGCCTCTTCCCCACGGCACAGGGTTGCCGCCGCTGAACGCTGCGTCGGCTACAAACGCGACCCATCGGTCTAACGACCCTAAGGTTTTCTGACTGCAGTTCTGCCCTTCCCAAGACCAGGTACTAGTATCCAAGTATAACCGCGTGCGTGTGGAAGAGCAGCAGCTCAGTCAGTCTGTCATCAGTCTACCGCGCCATGTCGAGTCGCACACGCAAGTAATATGTAATAAAACACACTATAGCATGGAATTTTCGCAAAGCCCTTGCCGCCTATAAATACCAGTGCAGATCAATAGGCGTTCATCGTGCAGTAATAAGCTCAAGATTACATTACACAATTTACATATACAGTAACCTGTCGGCAACGGCCTAAAGCAGAGGCGGAACGAGAAGGAGTTCTTAGAGTAGTCTGCTAGGCTAGCTACTACTACTCGCAGATTGTACCAGCCTACCAGGAGAAGTTTGTGTGATGGCCATGACTAGCGAGTACGTAGTATGGCCACTGTTGATCGCGGTGCTGATGTTGCTGGCTGTGTCGGCGTCGGCGCGGCGGCTGGAAGGCGATAAACCGCAGGATGCTACGGACACCTCCTCCGGTGACCATCCTATTATCATAAAATTTCTCAAGAACCTGTACCTGCAGCAACTGACAGGTCCTGGAGCCTCATGCGGGACATATGACCAAAACAACCCAAATTGCCACAATTGAAAGGTAGACAATAAACGGTCGTAGATGGTAAGTACCACCATAGATTCGTTGTTAATTGTACCTCTCCATAATACCTACTACTATTCAATGTAATCAAGGACACAAAGTGATAGTCCATGATCATGATTGTATTTGTTTTCTTGATATGTAATTTTCAATAGTTGTAATCTTATCATACCAATATTTTGGTTAAAAAAAAGATCTGCTACATTGGCTCTTAAAATTTAGAAATTCCACGTCAAGTAAAAGCCATTACGAAAAAATAGGTAATCTGCGTAAGCTTTTGCCATCCTAGCTAGATCTTCCCTCAAGAAAAAAATGCCATCCTAAAATGGATGTGGTAAACACAAGAACACCGGTCCTTTTTTGTCACGCCAAGAGCACCATAACAGGCTTTATCATGGGCTTCGATTCTGCGAAGGCCCATTTTAGGCATCCATCGATAGCTCAAAAAGAAGCCATGAATCACTCAAGTTCAATATTTCTCTTATCTGGAATTTTATTCCAATTTTCTTTTTCAGTGCATAAAAAATGCTAATGAACTATCCTGGAAAATCTTTGAAACCTATCGCCAATCAGCACCATGCTCGTCAATTTCCAGTTCCAGGTTTACATTGCCAGCTTATATATTGATGAGAAGAAAACAGTTTACATGCGCAAGAAGCGCAAACAAAGTCCTGAACCTGAATCGGACAGAGTTCTGATTCGGTGCAGCACCAAAGACGACTCCAGACTTACAATTGGTAAACTAAGAAGAAAAACTACGAGAGTTAACATGATGTCAGGGAAAGAGTACATGCGATTTTCGTAAACTACTTGCAGTGGAAGCACAGGCCAATTAAGCAAACCCAAGCTTGAAGGTGGTGATAACTGAACTGATGAAGCAGGGTTGCCCCCGGAACCAGACTGACTTTGCGTCGTCAAGTCAACATTTTTGGGGGCGTCGTACTGCTGTACAGAGTACTGGTCATTAGAGTTTGCCATTTGCACATATCTGCGTCCGCTTCCGTCCAACTTCGAATTTTGATCTAGAACTTGATTCCATTGGATACTGTCGTCTTGCTATCTTGTTCAAGTTCCGGTTCTCCGTAAAACCGGCATCCTATAGGGCACTCATAGCTGATGCTGCATCTACATGTTCGTTACTTTCTCTTTTTTATTCGCATATCACAAAACTTTTGTTTACTCAGCAGATCACGGTCTCCAGGACCCTGTGACAAGTATACGAAGCCGTTTAATTTCTTCCCACATTATTCGGCACAACAAAATGCTGATGTGCTATCCTGCCGAATTCCAGATCCGATAATCATCATTAAGAATCACACCAAATATCGAATTTCCCCGTGATCAGTATCAACCGTTGACCTCACCCAGGACGGTCCATTGCCGGCGTCGCTGCGCAACGATCTAGCTGGTGCGGCAAAAACATCAATCAGCATCAGATCTTCGTCCATAGTGACCGGGTAAATGAAAGCGCCGAGCCGGACAATAAACGACGACAGGACGGGCCAATGCGTCTTGGTCACCAGCGAAATCTACCACAGTTTGCAGAGCAGAATAGTATGGATGTGAATGTGACCTGCAGAGACTGGGTCTCCGATCTTCGTTCAATCGACTCGAACTATCCGTGACTCCATCAATGGACGTAGCTATCTGATTCTGGTAGATGAGCTCAGTCATCAGTCCACTGTTTATTACAGGTGTTGTTGAACGGGTTGGAATAACTTTGCCGCGCGCCGTTGGAGCAAGTGAAGTGCCGGAATTTGTCCTTGTCTTCGCCGTGAGCAGTGAGCTGGGGTGCTCTGATTTCTAGTAATTGCTTACGAACTGGCGGTAATAACAACGATTATTCAGAAGACCAGTCAAGGGAGAGAACACGATGGCGACTGCTTCTGTTCCACCGGCGCCGTGACGGTTCATCCGCCCAGGTCGTACGTGAGTTTCTAGCTCATTCAGTCATTCTTCCCGTCTTTCTTTTAATCGATGAATGAATGAGTAGTACATTGGTAGGTGTCACGTACAAAGAATGGAACTCTGCTAGTCTTTCCTACACTGATATGGTTATACATGCTTCAACTAGCAAGACTTGTAATTGAATAAAAGGATACGGATCTATTGTCTTGTTAGCTGGGCAATGCAAGTCAGTCTTCGTTTTTTTTTCTTCCTTCTTTTTTATGACGGGTAAGAGTAAGTCAGTCTTCGTTACCATATCTTGCAGGATAACTGTGTGCTCCGTGAAATTTTGACGCTGAAAATTAGGGACTGAGGTGAAAGTGGCATGGAGTGACTGGCCGAGAGCGTACGTGCCAGTGTAACCCACCCACAAAGCTTGGATAATATTGCTCATGATTCACGAATCCATGATGCACGTGATGTGACGATATATCCAATACTTTTGTGACTTCTGAACTTTGTGCCCGTCAGCTTCGAGCTGGTGGAGATCCTTATAGGTTGGCACAAAGAGTTCGTGATTTCCCGCCTAATAAAAGGATAAAGCACAATAAAGGAGGTTCAAAAAAAATTGTTAAAAAGCAAAAGAGGAATCCCTTTTTAAGTGTGAATATTTGGGAGAGCCAATGGAATAGTGCACATGGATAACGTTTGTTCCTGGGATCGAAACCGGACGCGCGTGGAGCACACAGTTCTATACTACTACGTCGATGGAAGGACAGAACTCAGAAGGCCGGCGGCGATATATGTCGAAATCAAGTTGGGTTTGTGCGCCTCTTTTCTCGACCTACATGCATGAATCACGGCTTGCGCCGCAAGGTACACTAACTACTTCTCCGCTAGTCTAAAAGAAACACTGACCGAACCGAACTCCATCGACGGCGGCAACGGGCACAAGATGGTACTATAACATTACAGGTCGGCTAACTGCTCGTGTCTCTTGCCATTGTTCTTGCTTGCTGTTTCTTTTGCTTCCGTGATGTCGTCGGCCGGTCTTCAGTATTCAAATGCGGTCGGTGTGCAACTGCTTCACACCTATCTGTATGTATTGTCTGGGCGTCTGTCCTTGTTATAGAAATTTGGTGTCTCCTTCTCTGTCAGAGTCAAAAATTGTGTTCTAAGTTTTTGAATCTGAGGCGCATTGTAGACAGACCAAAGGGACATGCGTGCCATCTCTAACATACTAGAAGAGCCAAGAAGAAAAAGAAGAACCGATTGGCATAGTTTTTTTTCTTTTATCTTTTGTTCCATCTTTTTATCAAGCAGTGTATGCAGCAGCTCTGCAATAATCAAAGGCTGTATATCTTTTTTTTCTAAAAAAGAAAGAGCCAAGAAGATTCAGAACCGGCGTGCAAATTATTGTAAGAAGCTTGGGGGCACTGCAGTTGTGCAACGTTACTCTTCGGCTTTATGATCGTAGTATACAGTAGGTATCACTGTAAAATAAAATGGCCACCAACAGTAGCCAAATTGATCATTCGAAGAGGGAAGCTCCCTAATAATCCTAATTGTGTTTTATCCACAAATTAACCTGCTAGTATCTGCACACTCGGAAATCAGAAGGGTCTCTTAAGCCCCTTGAAATCCACGGTCTCGATGCACTCGCCGCCGCCTCTGGAGCCGTTGAGCAGGCGGAGCAGCTCGCTGGCCCGGTCCTTGGTGACGCCCATACACCCGACCTGCAGCAGCAGCAGCAGCTTCTGGAACGCGCCCACCTGCAGCGCCTCCTCCTCGGCCGCCTTGTTATTATTGCTGCCGCTGCCGCTGCCGCGCCGCCCCTCCCCTCCGCCTGAGGAGGAGACGCCGTCGTCGCTCTTGCACAGCCGCCACAGCGCCGACACCGCGAACTCCGTGGCCATCTCCGACACGTCACGCATCTTCTTCACGAGCACGGGAACGGCCAGCGCGTGCCCGCGCGCCGCCACGCGGCCTCCCTCCGTGAGCAGCAGGCTGTCCAGCACCGCCAGCGCCTTCTCCGTCGTGCCCTTGTCGGCGTCCACGAGCAGCTCCACGAGGAGCCGCACCATGCCGAGTGCGACGAATAATTGCGAGGCGGCGAAGTCGGAGTCGGAGGTCGTGGCGACGAGGTAGTAGGCGGTGACCAGCGCGGCCTTGGTGGCCTGCGGCGACACGGGCTTCTTCACGAGGTTGACGAGCGCGTCGTGTATGCCGCTGGTTTTGGACATCGCGTCGAGGCATTGCGCGTCGGAGGAGGAGGCGATCTCGCGGAGCACGACGCCGGCGCTGACCCGTGGGGCCACCTCGCAGGAATGGGACATGAGGATGGAGACGAGCGCGTTCAGCGACGCCGGAGAGGCAATGCGGGTCCTGGACCCTGCGTCGAGCGGGAAGAACACGACCAGCGCGGCCAGGATCTCCTCCAACGCGCCACCACCACCGGATGACGACGCGGTCAACGCGAGCTGGGAGAAGGCGGAGGCGAGCGTTTGCGCCGCGCCCGCAGAAGCCAGGCACCGTCGGTTACGCTCGCTCTCCTTCCCGAGCGCCCTGGCCTTGGCGGCCAGCCGCCGACACGTGGGTCCATCCCCGCGGTCTGCGGCGTCGACCACGGCGGCGAGGAGGTCGGCGGCGTCGGCGGGGGAGACGGGGACGCGCGGGGTGGGCACGCGCTCGACGCCCATGGCGCGGTGGGCCACGCACCAGTCCTGGATCACCCGCCGCGTGGCGTGGTTCGGGACCAGCTCCTCGGCGCGGAGGGGCCGCCCGGTGACGGGGCACGTGGCGCGCCCGCGGTCCAGCAGCCACGCCTCCACGCTGCGCCGGTCGTACGTGATCCCCGTGGGACCCGTCACCGGGTCCCGCATCAGCTCCAGCGAGATCGGGCACAAAAAGTGCCTCGGCACCGCCGGCTCTTCCCCTTCCTCCGCGTCCGCCACCGCCCGCGTCGTCGCCAGCGGCGGCGGCTGCAGCCGAGCTCCTCGCCGCGGGGCCAGCTGGATCTCCGAGACCGCCGCCGCGCGCGGGCGAGGGCGATGGCGGGTCATCGGCGTGACCATCGATTGTCCCTGCCCAAGAATGTAGACGTACGTGTCCAACAACTTGCGAGAAGCTGGTGGTCCGCGCGAGAGGGCTGCTGACGGCGGAGGACGGTGAGGTGAAAAGTGGGGGGAATATATAGGTTGCGGACCGGCAGTGTTGAACGCGGAACGTGGCCGTGCTGTGTGGGGACTGTGGAGTGGGTTTGTTTGAATGAAGGCTGGAGCGGGAGGACTGAGAAAAAAAGAAGTGCCCTCTGTGGGGACGACGACGGCGAAGGTTGTCTCGTCGGGATTGGCGATTGAATGTTGACCGTTGAACGTTTCAATTGTACACGCCACGGGCGGAGAACGGCGAAAACTGGTGTTTTCTGGCTCCGGTCTGCTTGTACTCTCCTGTTTTGGTTTTGGAGCAGGATATGCCTTTTCTATATGTTCGTTCTCTGCTCTCTTGTTCAGTCTACGGTGGGTGCGAGAGAATACAGTTGGCTTGCGTGCCGTTTCAATCATGCCATTGTCATGGTATACTAGTTTTACTGTTTTATTAGGCCTCCTTTCGAACAAACCAAAATAGAGTAATTTTATTAAAAAAATATCAGATTTTATACAACACATATGGTTTTAGGGACATTTTCTGGGGAACTTAAATATTCGCCTTAATTAACTTCTTTTGTTTTGATTGTTTTTTTTTTTTTTGAGACAACAGTTTCGATTGTGTTGAATGACCGGTTGTTTATCAATCCAACTAGAAGTTTACCTTTCAGAATCCCTAGCCGAAATAAGTAGGGGCTCTACGCCATGGAATTTCATTTACCATGCATGTGCTTTTGGAGAATTAAGGGTGTGATGTGAAATAAAACCCCCAGTCCCCACCCACTTGCAAATACTTCCGCGCTAGGACACCAAAATCTTAAATTTTGACAGTTCATCAATTGGTTTCAAATTAAATCACAAACAAGTAAGCAACTTATTAAACAACTTATGATATAACACCCTGAACCTATAAACACCTATTGTCATAAGTAACCATAAGTATTTTGATATTTTATATTAGAGAGCCAACTTAATTAAAAACTTACTTTTTCAGCTTATGGACCACCTATCTTCATACTTCTATAAGATAAGCACTTTTGCCAAAACAATTGTATTACTTATGCTTCAATAAACTAAATAAGTTGAATAAGCACTTTTAATACATAAACATAAGTATAAGCAGTTTGAAACATAATCAAACACTCTACTAAACATACCCATAATAGTTGATCACACTTTCACGACAGTGCCGGAGTCAGGATGGAGCTCACTGGGGATTATCTCCTTCTTCCTTTGGGGGAGGGTGCTGGATCCTCCATTTCATAATATTGTAGTTCTTTTAAGAAAAAACTTATGACAGAAAATAGGTGTTGAATCCACAAAGCACCAGTCTTCTAAAAACGCTGTTCCAATTTGATATTTCAGATGCTTACAGAAGTTCCAGGTTGTTGAACGCTTTCAAATCTAACCTGATTTCAGATGGCGGTTAATCTATAGACTCGCTAATGAGACACTGTTGCGGACGCTAGCAAAATTAAAGTCAAGTCGTTTATCGCATAATAGAATTGTCCGTGCCGACGACTGGCGACTTTGACGCCCGGGTCCATGCGTCGGTCGGTCGACGAGTGACAGCGGTACATCTCCTACCGGCTCCGCCGAACCACGAGGCACCCCCCGATTGCCCCCGGCCAAGTCACGAGTTACAGCTAAGCAGCTAATATGAACTGATATGATTTGCACCATAATATTCCTAGGTGTCACAGGTACGAACTGGAAGCCTGACTCAAACGTCTCGCTTGTCATCACGCAATTTCCTTAATCTTGTGTGCCATTTTTCTACAAGTTTTATTGGACTTCAGGACTTTGCTGGCTGGATCAACACGCCATGTTCTGATATATGTAATTAATCAGAGGGTTGGTTTGTAGACGCGAAATTAAATAGCCTTCGACGACTTTGATCAATGCCAAGCGCGCGCGACTCTGGCTTTGTACACTCACGAGTCACGAGTCGACTCTAATTTGTTCTGCCGTTACCTCTCTCTGCTTCTTTTTAGGCGTCCAGTGGGCTAGCAGTATATTCAACCGCATGACTGACCATGAGTGCAACGCTCCATATGGGAGTACATCTCTAGATATGAGTGACTGAGGACAAATACAAGATGCAACAGGCAGTAGCCATGTAACGTGTGCATGGCTCCATCAGTCAGCATCACGTGTCCACTACTGCGTTGGACTATTACTAGTAGATGCCAAAGTGGGTCGTTTCTTTCGGTGGGATTTTGACCGAGTGCTCGATAGCTGATCTAAAAATTCGGGTCCCATTAGAGGAAATGCTAGTTTTCTTTTTAGATCGTCTTATGAATTCAGTGAACTGTTTTTTGCGTGACATTATTCATAGGTAGGGATTAAAAATCGCGATAGTGTCGGTTTTTTTTCTATCATAAAAAAATGGTCGATTAACGAAAAAAACTGACCAAAAACCATTTTATGATAAACTGATCATCATCTGATAAAACCAGGACAGGCCATTTTCATCAAAAACCGACTGAAAACAAAGCAAACCCACCGGTTTTCAACTTGTTTTGTAACCTATGCCTATAGAAAAATTTAAGTCATAAACGAGACAGATATAGGGCCACATCTTTTGTTCATTCTTCAAACTCTATATATTCGGTTATTCGTTCCTCGCCAGAAAAGTATACCCAGATTCAGCCAACGCCACTAGTACCCAGCGGTACAGGCAAATTAACAAAGTGCGCCTTCCCTAGCCGTCATGCTACTATGCGATTTGGGTCAAAGACGCAACAACGTCATCCCTTGGTGCGTATTCTTCCAACAGTTCCTTTGGTTTGGACGGATGTACTACACCACAAGTTAGCACTGCTACGAAGCATTGTATGAGGATTCAAAGGACCATCCATGGTGGGATTAATTGGTTCCTTGTCTGCCATATTTGCATGGTGATCTTCGAAAGACTTATCCCCATCTACAGGCGATCATTACAATCTTTTACTGACGGGACACCTCGTGTGTCATTTGAGTGGAGTCCGTTACTCCGTTAGCGTCATAGCAAGAAAATCGGAAAATATGCCCAAGCCCCAAGCTATATCGTTTGAGGACGGTGGACGTTTGGGCCTGTTTAGCATGGGAACGGTGGGTTGGGCCTTCGTAGCATGGGAACAGTGAGATGGGCCTGTTTGTATAAAAAACCTTCCTGTAAAGAGGGTCCAGCCTCCAGCCCATGAACTCCAGCAATAGGCCATGTTGTTGCTCAAAAAAGAAAAAAAAAAGAGCAATAGGCGATGAAGAGTTGTAGACAGACTTCTCGCTCTTCGGCTCACTATTGTATGACGGCAGCATCGATGTAACCTGTTGGGTGCAGCGGTTTCAGCCTTCTCTGAGAGCGTAGTAGGACTGTTGGCTCTAGCGCTAGAGCAGTCAATGCATGCAGCCTTGCAGCCGACCGGGTAATCTCACGTCTCAGCTGCGGCCGCGGGTACCCGCTGCGCTGCACGACGCCATCCACAATGTCCAAGCGAATATGTTCCGTGTGCTGTAGCGATGGAAATGGATTGAATTTGATCGTCGCTGACACAATACGTACAAAGTGTATGAGAAATCATGTTGCACTCAACTACTGCTAGTATTTTTTTACTCCTCGGCTGGTACGTATACTGTGCTAGTACTTGATGTGGCACGAACGAGTACATGTGGAAAATCTTCTTTGGACAAGTACAGCGTGTGGTCACGGGCGGCAGCATGGCACCTTGCCCTGACCTGCATCACAGCTCCCTGTCCTTTGCTTCCCAGTGAGCTTAATTAAGGTCAATGCCAAAAATATTGCCGCGGTACTGATGGCCTTGCTGCTGCTGCTGCCTGCGCCGGAGTACCACGAAATGCTGCGGTTAATTTATTACGTACTACACGACAATGAATACAAAATTAGTGTACGCCGAAGTGGAATCTCTGATTATGGCAGCGCTGGAGAAGAAATGAAAAAGAAAAAGAAAATGGATACAGTAAGTATGAAGCAGAGGCATGGCTGGCTTCACATGAGAGAAAAGGCTTGTGAGTGGCAGCAGCATCGTACAGTACGTAGGTGTACTCGCCACACCCGGCTGACCTGACCTACAGCGGCAGCTAGTATAGCTCCCATGCTTTGCTGAGCGCAGACGTACAGAAATGGAGCGAGCGCTTAGCCTGAACCGGAAGGAGCTTTTTGCGCCGATGGAGAAAGGGGGCGCGTCGCCACCCTCCTCCGGGTCATGCGTTGCCATCTGCATGCGCAGGCGCGGGAGCCTTTTTTAATCATGACCCCCTCCCTGTTCTGTTGTGCTTGTGCTCATCTTTCTCTCTCTCTCTCTCTCTTTTTTTGAGGTATCTCTCTCTCTCTCTCTTGACTCACAAAAGCAGGCCCAACTGTCCAAGTCCAACAGATGGGAGAAACTGAAATCAAATGTAAGTGAAAGTGAAAGTCTTTTAGAAAGAAACAAGGGAGCTGATGGCAAAGGCCAAAGGCTGAGGGAAAAGGAGATTCTTGTAGTATGGGGGTAAATCATGTGTTGCGAGCCAGCGCGTCAGGATGCGGAATATGCAAAAACTTTTGCTTGTGATGTGAAATTATAAACCGTGGTCGTGGCAGCAGGCCGGCAGAGTGTCAGGCGGCTCAGCACACCGTTTGGTCAGAGAACGAGAGGTCAAGAAGCTGGTATCATGTCACTCGGTTTTATTTATTGTACTTTCGCATGCTTTACTTCAATTCAATGTGTCTCTTTTTTTCCTCTCAATATGCCTCATCCATCATCGATGTGCGGAACTTTCAAAGACCTGTACTGCTTTCATATTTTAGAAGTACGTCTCCAAGTATTGAAATTAGAGATAAAAAAACACCTGCCGTACGCACAGTGCATTTCTAATAGTACTATGGTCACCACCAAACAGGAGAAGGCGCATGCCCAGGGTTAGTTGCGTAATCAGTAATCAGTCATCCCTCAGGCCTCAGCAGCATGGGTTTTAAGAGTTGACGCTTGTGTCTTGTGCACAAACGCAAGCCCGGGAAAGCTTGACATCATCTGGCGTGCTGTGTTTTCAAAAGAAACACACACACCAGGCGTTGACTCGTTGAGCCATACGAATAACACCGCAGCACACGCCATACTAGTCCAGTACTGGTCTCTGAAGCAGGGTACTCTGCGCTGATGCGAGACAGCTCCGTCTCCTTGCGCTTCTGATCTTCAACAGTAGCGGGTGTGCGCGGTTAGGAGTTGTTGCGAGTTATTGCGTGCGTACACTTGTACATGACCACCTGATATATACTGAAATTCTGAATTCTGCATTCTGATCTTCTACAGTAGCGCGTAGCGGGTGTGCGTGGTCAGGAGTAGTACGTGAACTGAATTCTGCCGAAAGACGTAATAGTACGTAGAAGGAAATCCAAATTCGCGTCCGTTTGGAGGTACGGGGCGCTCTGGCGTCGCTTGCGTCCCCTTTTCTTGGGCGTGGCGCGTGTATGGATCCGTAAGAATGGCCTCGTTATTTTTCTTCCGGGACGGTGCTGTCCATATGCACGTGGTACGGGTGGCTCCCGTTTAAAACGTGGGGAGAATTTTGTTGTGGAAGCGGAATCGAGTATTTGTTCCGGTGGCAGACTGGGAGTGGATTAAAATCCTGCTCAACAGACACTTGCAGTGGCTCAAAGACTCCGTTTGGAAACTGTAACAGTGCTAAAGGTTACAGATAGTACTAGTTTCTACTCATACCTCATGCTGTAACTGACAGGGAGCCAAGGAAGAGAAGAAGCTAGTTTGATTGGTTGGTTTTCAACGGCCGGTGACATGGCGCTGCGTTGGCGGGGGCCGGGCGCAGAAACCGGGACCCGAACATCCACGGAACAGCGAGCAGCGGACCACCACTCGCAGCATTGCTATTCCAGATGCCCGGATGCTGTACTTGCGTGGAATCCTTAATCCCGGAACTAACCCTCCGTCGCATTCAATCGACCCTGTCCTCTGGCCCCCACGGCCGCAACAAAACAAAAAGCAAAGCCACCACCCACCAAGGGCATATTCGGTAATCCAGCGCGGCCGGGCACTGGGGCGCACATGGCTTTAAACGCTTCTCCTGCTCCATCCCCTTCTCTCTGTCCGTCTTCCCCACCACCGTCGCGTGTCCACGGCCGCCGCAGCGCACGATCTCCCCACTAGCCCTCCGCCGCCCTAGCTCCTCCGCCGCGCCGGAGGCCGCATAGTTAGCCAGGCATTCCCGATTAGCTAGGCCTCCACTGTTTTGGGAGGGTAGGGGGGGGGGGGGTTAATTGCTCGCTGCTTGTCCCGAGCATCGCCTGCAAAAAGGCGCGATTCCCCCGTCGCCTTTGATTAGCGGCCGCGGGCGTTGTGGATCAACAGCGGGGACGAGCAATAAAGGCAAAGCTGCCGTCGCTGCTCGGGTACCGCGGAAGGATTTATTAATGTGGCTTAGTCATTAGTGCTCGAGCGAGCTAAGCTAGGGGGTTGATTATTTTAAGGCGGCTGTCGCCGTTGGGAACTCGCGAAAGCTTCGCCTCTTTTGAGAAGCTCCAGCCCACGCTGTGCTCTCACCACCACCCGCCTCACCTGCCTGGTAGAACTAGCCTCCTGCGCCGCGCTGCTTTGTTCCTGTGGTGGAGCCTGCTGCTCGGATAGCTAGAGCGCCGCATTTGCGGGAGCACATGGTGCGCATTGGGCGGGGGAGGGAAGAGGAGGAGCTCAAGTGGAGGCAGTAGATTCGGGTGCGGGGATGGAAGGGAGGTGCTACGGGGCGCTGACGCGGAGGGGATGGAGGCGCCTGGCGGCGGCGGCGGCGTGGGTGCTGGTCGCCGTGGCGTGCTCCGCGGCCATCCACTGGCACCTGCGCTGGGAGAGCATGGACCGCGCCGAGGAGCGGCTCGTCAGCATGTGCGACGAGCGCGCCAGGATGCTGCAGGAGCAGTTCGGGACCACCGTCAACCACCTCCACGCGCTCGGCATACTCATCTCCATCTTCCACTACGAGAAGCGCCCTTCCGTCATCGATCAGGTTCGCTAAACCATTGCCTTCGCATTTCCTCTTCCTTCCCGCCGTTGTACTCGCGTTCTGCGTCAGTTGGTTCGGCGATGGCGGACCAATGATGAGATCCTACGCATGGCTCTGCTGCTTATCTCTGTTTTATTTTCAAGGAAAATAGATAAATAGTATGTTTTATTGTCTGTTGATGATGCTTACGGTTCAGTAGTTGCGGCGCTTTGTTGTAATCGGTTGGGAACAGGTGGTGTTCATCGTCTTGAAAATGTGGCATTCCTGCGTCGGTTGGGGCTTTTTTATGCGTACAACTCCACTCAAGTATTAGGTTGGTAGCGCATTGTTTGTCTCTTGGTGTTCGTTGGGCAGCCATTTGATTGCCTAATTGCCTCGCTTGTGCTGGAATGGAAGCTCACTTTCGAGAGCTGGTGGAAGTTGTGCATTGGTCTCCCCTTGTATTTTTTTTAATGATTAGATTATTGATTCTTCAAAGTGTCTTTTGTGCAATTTAAAGTTATCCTCTTCCTTTGCTTCTGTTGATTTAGTTATGGTTAGTGTGCCATGCCATGTCATTTCAGACAGTTCTTGAATCGATACTAAGAGTAGTGACTAATTTGATTCCTGGTCATTGTTGGTTTGTTCATTAAAAAAACCAGAATTGTGACAATCTCTTTATACTACTTCATTGTTTTGTGACAATGGAGAAGTATGAAAAGGAAACTGTGTATTAGTTGTGTGAGACAATAATGTTTTCCTCTTGTTTGGACGTTTTGGTTATCCTGCTTCCTTTTGATACTTCTCAATTATTATCGAGCGGAGTCTCTCTGTTGTGTATCTTATTCTGAATTCTGGGTTTGCAGGGCACCTTTGCAAAATATACAGGAAGGACGTCATTTGAGCGTCCACTTTTGAATGGGGTGGCATATGCACATCGTCTGTTCCATCACGAGAGGGAAATGTTTGAAAGGCAACAGGGATGGATGATGAACACAATGAATCAGGAGGTTGCCCCGCCCCAGGATGAATATGCCCCTGTGATTTTCTCTCAGGATACACTTTCCTATCTTGCACGCATTGACATGATGTCTGGGGAGGTATGATGACTTACTTTATGTTTCCTTTTTGTCCATTGATCTTAACTCATCGAGGTGCCTTTGATTCCTTCAACCGTCTACATAGTGAAAGTAACAATTTGTTTCCAATGTAGGAGGACCGAGAAAACATTATGCGTGCTAGGGCTACTGGCAAAGCTGTGTTAACAAACCCATTTCGGTTGCTTGGGTCCAACCACTTGGGAGTGGTTCTTACATTTGCTGTGTACCGCCCTGATTTACCAGAAGATGCATCAGTCGACGAACGTGTAAAAGCAACTATTGGGTGAGACGCTCTAACTAGTATGTTTCAAATTTTGTCACCTATAGGACCTACCCACAAGTATTTATTCTTTAGTATGGCTACAATAATAAGATTTGTTCCTACAACAGACTGGTATGATTGTGTATTATTTTGTCATGTGTGACATACAACAACTTATCTGGCAACACCCAGCTCTTATTCATTATTATGACTTCAACGTATTTAGCAACTATTGTACAAAATTTTTGTTCAGCGGCTATTGTACAAGTCTGCAAAATGGATAACATGCATGCTGTGTATTACTTGATGCTGCTAAGTCATAGGAAACGTGACCTTGCTTTAAAAGCATATGTAGTGCTTCACTAATATAATTTGTTAGAGGGCTATGCTAGTTACCGAATTTTTAGGAAATGTGACTGTAATGGGGTAGGATAATTGGGCCTTATGCTTTGCCTAGAGCTTGGAAGACATTGTAATGGGGAAGGATAACTAGGGCCTTATGCTTTGCCTAGAGCTTGGGAGACATTGGAGGATTGAGAGAATTGTTTCTTTATTGATTGGTTGGTTGATTCCAAACGACTGCCGTGCCTCTCTTTATATAGAGGTAGAGCCGGCCCTAATTCTAACTAACCTAACTTGACGGCTAAGTAAGGGCAACACTACAGTAACCGTGGCGCTACAGTAAGTTGGGCTGCTGTAGTATCACGGCCCAAAGGCCTGCCCATAACAGTGACCTTGCTTTAAAAGCATATGTAGGAAATGTGACCTTGCTTTAAAAGCATATGTAGTGCTTCTCTAATATAATTTCTTATAGGACTATCCCCCCCCCCCCCCCCCCCCCCACACACACACAACCCACCCACCCAATTTGTCTCTCTGAAACAAACATCTTGAATTAGTGTCTTCTAACAAATTCTTGTGATAATTATTTTGCGGTTGTCAAATCTTACACGACTCACCACTGACAGATATCTTGGTGGAGCCTTTGACGTTGAGACACTTGTGGAAAATTTATTGAGGAAATTTGCTGGTAATCAGGATATTGTGGTGAATGTTTATGATGTTACTAATGCTTCAGAGCCTATGGGTTTATATGGACCTCCAAGTTCGGATGATAACATAGCCATGTTGCATGTTAGCACGCTTGATTTTGGAGATCCGTTTAGAAGACATGAAATGAGGTGCAGGTTAGTAGCTTCTGTTCCTGACTCTTAGGTTTGTTTGTTGTCTTCTTTGTCTTCATCTAATTTTGGCAAATCGTGCAGTTATAGGCACAAACCTCCTATGCCATTGTCAGCCATCTCTAGTCCTTTGCTCACCTTTGTCATATGGATGCTTGTGGGTTATATCATTTGTGCTGCGTGGTCAGAGTATGACAGGGTTTCAGAACATTGTCGAAAGATGGAAGAGCTCAAGACCCAGGCAGAAGCTGCTGATGTTGCGAAATCTCGGGTTTGGCTCATAATTTAGTGCTCTATTTTACTAGACATTGTAACACATTTATCAGGGTATCATTTATGGACTATACGTTTATGTTTTTCTTTCACATGCAGTTCTTGGCGACTGTATCACATGAGATCAGAACACCTATGAATGGCTTTCTCGGTACTTATTGCTTGCTTTGATGCCTATACAATCTCCAATACCATGGCTTGGCAGTCTAAAGTTCTATCTTCTGTTGCAGGAATGCTGGATATGCTTTTGGGAACAGATCTGACTATGACTCAGAAGGATTATGCTCAGACTGCTCAGATGTGTGGCAGGGCATTGACAACACTGATAAATGACGTTCTTGATCGGGCAAAGATTGAATCAGGAAAAATTGAGCTTGAAGTGGTTCCTTTTGACCTGCGTTCTCTCATGGATGACGTTATTTCCTTGTTTTCTTCGAAATCAAGGGAGAAAAGCATTGAGGTATCTTACTCCTAATGCTCGAGTATCCAACAGTGTTTCCTGTGTCCTAGTAATCTGAATCCATATTGATTGCTTTTGATTCTAGTTTAAACTGAGCAATTAACTCTAATGCAGTTGTGCACATATTTTATTTACTGCTAATATTTACTGCTAATATTTGCCTTCTTGCTACAGCTTGCTGTGTTTGTATGTGATGACGTTCCAAAAGTAGTTCTCGGTGATCCTTGGAGGTTTCGACAGATACTAACAAATTTGGTGGGAAATGCAGTCAAAGTAAGCAACCAACTTTCGGTATCATGTCATGAAAACTTTGAATAATGTTCCTGAAAGTAATATTATTCTACCATTGACACTTTTAGAAAATGTACTGAGATATCTATTTCTTGTTCCAGTTCACAGATCGAGGTCATGTATTTGTACGGGTCTGTTTGGCTGAAGGCTCAAATGTGGAAGCTAATCACGTCCTACATGGAACCATGAATGGGAAAGACGGTAAAGTTGATTCTGCAGCTAATGGTGCCTTCAATACTCTGAGTGGGTTCGAAGCAGCAGACAGGCGTAATAGTTGGCAATGTTTTAAGCTGCTTCTCTCTGATAAGAAGTCTCTTCTGGATGAGCTTGATGATGAAAAATCTTATCATATGGATTCTGATCGTGTCAACTTGGTGATAAGCATCGAGGACACAGGCATTGGGATACCGTTCCAAGCACAGGATCGTGTGTTTACTCCTTTCATGCAAGCTGATAGTTCAACTTCTAGGACATATGGTGGTACTGGCATTGGTTTAAGCATTAGCAAGTGTCTGGCTGAACTTATGGGTGGGCAGATAAGTTTCACTAGCCGTCCTTTTGTTGGCAGTACATTCACATTCTTGGCTTCACTGAAGCGCTTAACCAAAGATATTACTGCCGATTCAAGTAGGAGCTTGTCTGAGGCACTACCGACTGCCTTTAAGGGAATGAAAGCCATTTTGATTGATGGGAGGCCTGTACGTAGTGCTGTCACAGAATATCATTTTAGGAGGTTGGGAATAATTGTACAAATTATGGACAGTGTGAGTGAGGGACTGAAAGCTTTTTCTGGACAAAATGGAGCGACCATTTCCAGGTGAGCCTTCTTTTGCTGTTGTTTTAAATTCTGAAAATAGAACTGTGCACTAAAACCAAAGATATACTATGCTATATCTTCAATCAATCCTCTTATAAAGCAGGGACCATAGTAAGAAATAAAATTACTCAAGAAATGGGCAAGATGTTAACTTTTGTAGCAAAATTTTAAGGACCATGGCTTAAATATGAATAGATATTTGTTTTGCAAGAACAACATATGGCCCTTTGAAAGCACAGATTAGATGCACTGATTGTTAAGGGAGTAGTAGTAGTTTAGATTTCCAATTGTAGAGTTCTAATCCTAGTCTAAGATTGAGTCATGCCCCCCTATATATGTACCCCGTTGGGTCTATTAACAATTCATCATATTCGTAGCACTGATAATATCTGAGTTCTTAGTTTACATCCTTTTCGTGTAGGGAAAAGGTGTCCATGCTTTTCATTGAGAGTGATGCCTGGAGGCCTGAGACAGACATTCATTTGTTGAATCGTCTACGTGAGCAAAAGAATGGTCAATCACCTGATTGTCCCAAGGTTGTACTTTTGGTCACCTCTGAAGCTGACACAGACAAATATGGATCCACAGTTGATGTTGTAATGTGTAAACCTATAAGGGCAACCACAATTGCATCATGTATTCAACAGCTGCTCAAAGTAGAGGTACCTGAGAGAAGAGAAAATCAAAATCGGCCCTCATTTCTTCGTAGCTTGCTGGTTGGGAAGAACATATTGGTTGTAGATGACAATAAAGTCAATCTCAGAGTTGCTGCAGCGGCGCTCAAGAAGTATGGTGCTAATGTTCGTTGTGTTGAAAGCGGCAAGGATGCTATCGGCCTACTTCAACCACCACATTGCTTTGATGCATGTTTTATGGATGTTCAGATGCCTGAGATGGATGGGTATGAATTCAATAACAAAACTGTTTGTCATGATTTAGAACATGCTTTATGTAGTAACTATTATTTTTAGATGATAATTCCATTAATTATTATTCATATCTATATGCATTGAGTCACGGTATCCCTGACCTCAAGGTGTCAACGATTACTTTCTGCAGGTTTGAGGCGACCAGAAGAATAAGGCAAATGGAGACAACTGCTAATGACGAAAGGAAGAACAAGTTGAACTCAAGTGATGGTTCAACAATTGTTGAGTACCATCTGCCTATTCTGGCAATGACTGCTGATGTTATCCAGGCTACCTATGAAGAGTGCATAAAATCAGGAATGGATGGATATGTGTCCAAGCCATTTGATGAGGAGCAACTATACCAAGCAGTCTCCAAATTAGTGGTGGGAACAACTGATTCGGCTGTTTGATAGTCTGATCAATGAGCGGTTCCCACATGTGACATGTGATTAGTTGAAGTGAAGCATTAGCATCCTGCTTCTGCCCTGCTGACTCTAACTCTTAGGAACACCTGACTTGACATCCACAAGATTAGATGAAATTTGACGAAAGCGCCAAGAGCTAGCTAGTGATATTCTTTCACCCACGGTAAATGCATCGCACCTGAAGTTTCGACTGTAGCCTAGGGGATTGGTAGGTAGTTTTCTCTCTTCTTCGATGTTTATAGGGTGTACTGTAGCCTAGTGTTATGTTCTCAAGAGTTCCCTGAAAACTGATGAGTGACCATCTTGTCCGGTGGTCTCCTTCACAGGTTCCACCGAATTGTTTGTATTCTTTCTTTGTGAAGGAAAACTGGACTTGCGTCATGTCATCTGTCAAATGCCAATTTTTTGGTTCTTTGCAAGTAGTATCACCTGTGTTCTTAACTTCTTCATCAATAGTTCAATACTATAGTTTACTTCTTGACTTGTTAGTTGTTAACATGATGGACAGTGTTGTATTTTTGTGCTGATACTGATGGTTGGTCCCTTGGTAACTGTATGGACCACAGCGCCTGCTCCTGGGATCCAGTCCTTGGGAGCTTGATTCAAATATGCTGTGTAAGCTGTTAGCATTATTAACTCGTATACCGTCCGTTACTACTCGAATTGTGTGTAAGCTACTCCAGCAGTGCTGTTGATACTCTGTCGAATCAGGAGCACTGTTGATGTAAGCTTCGATCATTGAAGCGAATCGACACAGTATTCAGCGTACCAACAACCCCTGATTCATTACCAGGCTGCCCAGATTTGTGATGCGAGCGTAATACATTCAGGTGAAAATGGTGTAAAAGTTTTTAATGTGAAAATTTTCGATGTCAGCCGTGCATCTATGGATGCCCACCCATTGGTACCTCTGTTGGCTAGTACTATCATTTGGAGCATTAGAAAAGAAAAACTCTTCTCAGACCGTACATCACCAAATGTGCATTTCCTATACTCGCGTGTTTCTGTCCACTGTAGCTGGGCTTGCAAAAGGAGCTCCCTTTTGGGTTGTAGTATAATGTGGTCGTGCACATCATGTCGATACCTGTCGGTGCACCAAAACCGACCAGATGCAGCGGCAATGCCACGGTGTTTAGGACAGGAGTAGCTGGCTAATCGCCGTATAAAGTCGAAGGTCAGCTGCCATTCTTTAATCTCCTGTTTCTGTTTGTCAATGGCTAGTCGGATTTTGCAAAAAATAAATCAGGTACTAGTACCGACCACATGCATGACCACAATGATTTAGCTAGGGATGTTTAGCTTGCTGACCAGGGCCAACAATCAAAGTCAACCAGCACCCTCGGTTCTCAATCAATAGATGCCTCCATGAATGGAGTTTTTGCGTGACGCCTCCAGATACTACCGACTGTCCCAACACCATGACGGAGCTGAGTTGGATTGGCGAACTCGCTGAAACACGATGATAGCAAATCTGTATCGACGCCAGAAACTACTGTACCGTTTCAAGGTGAAGCCTAGCGCCAGGACCGTTACGAAGAACATGGTGGATTCACGGGAGCCAAGAGCCGCCGAACGGTGTAGCACCGAATCTAGCTGGTCCTGCTCATCTGCAGACTGCACGCCACAAGTCAGGCATGGCGTGCCAGACTGCAGCAGGTTGCAGAACGCCAGGTGCCCAGGTCATGGTTGTAGGAGCAGCAGCGCATCGTCTCGTCGCACAAAAAAAAAAAAAAAACTGAGCAGCCAGCCTTGCCGGTCAGTTTCGTCGCGTGATCCGGCCTTTTTCCTCCACTTTGCCAGATAGAAGCCCAGTAGTAGCACTACAAGACCGAGGCGACTCAATGGCTCGAAATCCGGACCACACGCGCCGTTGGGCCTTGGTGGTCGTACGTGCCGTGTGCGCCGGAAAGCCCGTGCGGAACGGCTCCGCTGCTGCCCACACGCGGCACACTCCCGTGGCCACACGGTGGGGTCGTGGTTAGGCAGCAGCGCCCGAATCAAGCAGCTTGGAGCGTGATGTTTGGAGAATTCGAGAGTCAATGCATGGAGTCATGCTCTCTGAGGAGAAAATCTGACGAACGCCACTGGAAGCTAATGGTCGATGGTCCTCAGAATTCCTCGGCGTGGCGAGTCTGTCTCTTGTATGTTCTCGTCCATCCGCTTGCATTGGACGGCCGAGAGCCCGAGACGACGTAAGACCGAACCTCGCCACACGCCAAATAATGGCGGTTAAGTATGTTTGAACATTCGGCCGGGTTCATTCCACTGTACACATTCCTTTCAGCTTGCCTCTCCTTGGTTAACAGACATGGAGAAGAACGAGGCAGTAAAGAGTAAACGTACGTTGCCGTATTTGAAACGTAGGTACAAAGTTTGTTAATGGTTGCATCTGGACACTTTCTTCATCCATATGTGGTCCGTTGGCTATAGACCAAGAGCCTGTTTCTTTCGGTAAAAGCTGTTATGTCAATTGTGGAATAATACTAGCGCATCTCTCATCCACACATTTCACTGTTCACGTTTCCTCATGTGGCCAGGATATTTTTTTCCTCCAGAAACTCCAAACGTGACAAACGACAACGCCATCCAACCATACAACAATGGCCCGGCTGATCATCAATCCTGGTACTTCTATATTCGTTTCAGAGCACGGTATAACAGAACTGTTTCGCCAAAGCCAAACTTGAAACCAACATCGTACACACACTTTCGTTTACAGAACAGTTGGCTCTGTCCTCGTTGAGCACCAAACCACGCTTTGATCCTCCGCTAATCGCCAATGATCAGCAGCTGGACAAACTTTTGTCCTGAAACATTAAAAGAACTGACTGCAGATGAGCAGATCCATCGGGTATGGTATGAGTCTGCAAACGAAATCGCAAAATGATTAGCAGAGCTTACATGAAGATCCTAATTAATCAAGGAGGAGACGACGGCACGGCCAGCGTCACCAACTACGACGTAGAAGCCTTCTCCGATGGCCGGAAACTAAAAAAAAGGCGATGGACGTGCATCCGATGGTTGGTGTGTGGGATAGCTGCGACTACTCACCACACTACGTTATCGTGCGAACTACGCCAATATGGAAGGAAAGGGGAGCAGAGCACCATGCGATGCGAGAACCGGTGCGACGGCGACGCGGACCGGGAACGCGCATGCCTCGTCGTACACGACGCACATACGTCGCTGTTTCCTAAAATCTCCACATAAAAAGACCGAACCGGGAAGAAGTGTGTTCGAGGAGCTGGGGATGCTGGGCCTCTGTTCGTAAATGGAATAGGTCCCATTTACACTGATAATGCCATTTCCAAGGTTATCAAACAGAATATGTGTTACTCGAGCAGATAAGTTTTGCTGGAAATTATCAGGAAAACCTATATATCATAGAGAAAAGGTTCCTAATTAAAGACGTGTTCATACGTTGTGTTCTTCAGACGATACTGCCTGAGGCTTCAGACATTCAGCTTAAAAACACAGATATGCTTTCATTCTTTCAGTCTGAAAGGTGCTTTAGCTTCAGATTCAAAACAAACTGCAACCTTCTAGTGACATTTCAATTTTTCTTTTGTTTCGCAGTGCCTGATCTCCAGTTTCAAACCTATAGCAGTTCAAGTTAACTTTTCGAGAGGAAGTCAACTCGTACGAGAAACTTAGACCCTCGATTAAACATAGGCGCCGGCGTTGCTGTCTATTGGACTCTGCAATTTCTCACCATACTGCTGGTCGTCGTCTCCAGCTGGAAGCTGTTGGGATCTTACGACAGCTCTCTAAGCTGTGGTTGGATTGAATCGCAGTGGCTGGTAGGGCACAAGGGGACATGTCAACTGCATAACCAAAGCCTGCTATCTGCTCCCTCTCGCGTCCTGTCTTAGTGCCCAAGGCTTGTCTGATCTAAACCATTTGGCGCGTCGCATCGCGTTGCTGTTCGGTCGCTTTTGGACGCACGCTCAGCGTACTCCTTTATTAGATCGAACTCACCTTTCTTAACCTTGCTTTCTCCCTTGTTATTAAGGACCATCACAGTCAGGTTACCGTCGTCCGCCAGCCAACCTTTTCGTGGTGATACTGATCGGATCCCTGCATGCTACGCAACTGAAATTTCAGAGGACACTTGGTCCCGTGTTTCTTGTGTCAATGAAGTCACTGTACCCGGACCCAAACTGCCATGAAACTAGAACGATCATTCAGTTTCCAGTTCTCCTCGAAGCAATTCGATCGTCCCATTGAACTGTTCGCCTGCTGTTTTGTCCTTTTAACAAAAGAACAATTCAATTGTCAGATTCTAACACATTCTTTTAGAAAAGAGGCCACACATGGATGTGCATGCAGTGTGTCCTATGTTGAATAATTGTCATATGGCAGGAAGTGAAGCTACTAGTACTAGTTTTCTACAGAAATTCTGTACTCTTCCATAGTTCCATGGATGATGGAGGGAGCCACCATGTTATTAGACAGGCTCCACTACAGCATTCACTGGCCAATGGAGCCCACGGTGTGGGGGCGTCACCCTGGCGTCAGCGGGACATCAACCTGCCCGCGCATCTCCAGGCTGTTTGAGCGAGCTAGCGTGGTCGTCTCTGCAGCCTGCACATGGAATATCATGGATGAGGTGGGTGGCCCGGAGGCAGAGAGACAGAGACAGTTGGAACTGACATGGTGGGTCCCGTACCTGATACGTAGACCGTTGTCTTGGTCCTGCAGGCACAGCTTGCTACACTCGTACATCCGAATAATACGCTCCCCGATATATTATAAAATCGTTATCACCTTATGCTTGGATATGTACGTATCAGTCAAGCTTTTTTTCTGACTCAAGGTGTCATTATTGATGACGCGTACCATTGTTATATAGGGACCCATCACGGATCGAACAAGCGGCCACGATTTTCATGATGAAGTATATATGTGTGGTTCATGAGCAACTGGTCACATAGTTTGAAACTTGAAACAGCAGCGGGGAAATGGGAGGATATCGTGTGTGTTTCTAGTGAACGGACGGGCTAAATTAGTGTTTCGATCTTGTGAAATCGCCGTACGAATCCACGGCTTTTGAGCGAGCGGCTGTCTGCACGTACTACGGCGTCAAATTAATTATTTTTGTGCGTTTTGAAACTCTGGTCGATCTGGATAAGTCGTGCCGTCATGTATCATGTACGTATGCTACTCTTTCTACTCTCTTAAATACAGCTTGAGATACTACACACCGCGTAGTACGTTAAAAAAAAAAGATGAGAGATACATCATACAACACTGTGGAGAAGCTCTGAAAAAATCACATTGAATCACTGATGAATGAGCTAGTCGAGACAAACACATTTCGCTGAACTTTTGACAAATCGTGCGGCTCGCAACTGTCACCGACCCTACATATAGACGACCCACAGTGAATATATCTCCAAAAGAAAAGAAAAAAGAAAGGAAAAGAAGGTTCAGGAGCTCCTCATCCACGAGAATGAAGCGAAGACTTGCAGATATAAAACGTCTGAAATCTTCTGGACTTGTCAACCTCTGGGTCGTTGATAATGCCTAACCTGTACTGTTTCAGTACCCTGCTATAGTGCCATCCTATCTCCCGTTTTGACTCCGTTTTCCCCGCGAGGCGCACGAACGAAGACAAATACTTATTCCATTTGCCCCGCGCCGCCCGCATCGATTGATTGATTGATTGATCGGCATATACTGTATATATCGATCGTCAGCGGCATTGACGATGTCGCGGAAGCATCAGCAGGCGAGCGGCACGGTCAAGGCATCAGCAGGGCACCGCGAGTGGCGGCAGGACGCTACCGACGATGACGATGAGCCGTGCCGAACCAAGCCAAGAGAAAGAGAGAGATCGCGTTTCGGGTTCGGCGGGAGCAAAGGCAACAGCAGAATCGAATAAAGAAACAAAACCCACGTCGCTGCCGCCGCCGCCGCCGCTGCCTTCTTTCACAGGCGCTGATTAACGCGCTTTGAACCAATCGGCTCCGGTGTTTCCTTTCACATCGCACACGTATGGCGGCAGCATGGATGCTGTACAGGTGTGATGCATCGGTCCATTTTTTCTGTTTCGCCTCGGCCAGGCAGGCCATTAATAGGTGGAATCCACAATGAGAAGCCGGTGATCGATGTAGACGTGTGGATCAGCAGTTTAACTGCATGAAACTTTGCTAATATTAGCTAATTACAGCTTTAATGTGACGATCCTTGTTATTATTTTGGCATAACATGTTTTGTCACTCGCTCATGCTAATCTGCCAAGCGAACAAATGTCTCCAGATTATGGAGTACCAGTCTATGCGTGTTGCCAGCTTCAGTGTGCTAACCGTGTAATGTAACCATGTTACGCTACTTGACGAACTCATATTGCATTATTCAGAATGTTCTAAAGTAAATAGGATGGCCAGGTGCAGTAGTCAACATCCACACAAAATTTTAAATAAAAAAAGGTTTTGAAAAATATGAAGACAGTACCAGTTCCTCACCTGGAATAATTGTGCTGCAACAGTTACTTTTCTTACAAGCCTTCGCAACAACAGCATAGTCCTCGAAATAAGATATATATGCGAAAATGGATGGGTGAGTCAGTACGATCAAATTCGCTATCAGTACCACCAGAATTTAAAATGTGCCAATGGGTGCTATGGATCATATATAAATCCTTGGCATCTTAAATTAGAAAATCATAAACATTTAGATAATGCATGCAAATAGCTAAAGTGGATCTATATCATGTTAAACATGAGGAAAGGGAAGAGGTTTTTCTCACGAAAAGTATATGTGCATAAGAAAAAGGTGAGAACATTCATCATCAACGTTACTTCAACGAGAGGTAGTTCGTTGGTTCAATCAAGCCTCCGACGACACTGCACAAAGAAAAACAGTAAAGTTAATAAATAAATATTAGCCTAATGAACGAATAAACTGAGCAGGCACGGGAACGGAAAATTAAGACTTCGTGTTTGCAAATGTATCAACGTCATTTGCAAAAGAAACCATTAATTAGCTAGTGATTTGACCACGTACAGAAAGGGGGGTTTGATGAGGTGGTGCTTCCATTTAATTTCCTTTTCCACCTTGCTTCACGAACCAGTTAACGGAGATAGGAGGACGTCCCAACAACATGAGAGGAAAAGAAAAGACACAAACACTGAAAACGTTTGGTACAAGCAGTGTTAATCTACTAAGAGTACAGAGCATCTGCTAATAAGATACAAACAAAACAGCAAACGAGTATCAATTCGTCAATCCAAACAAGAATAAAGAGGGACGGAGACCAGAGCTGTACGCGATTAGTACTAAAGCACGGTCAAAATGTGGTTTAATTGGACGCGGAGCAATACAATTATGAAGCTACCACTAGCAAGCAGAGAGATGCGGCGAGCCAAGAAGTTTTCCAAGAGAGAAACAATTTGGTGCAGAAACAAATCACCATTTGGTCTGCCCTGGCCTACCTACCAGCCGCCTGCGTCTACCAAATGTGCGCCAACGTTGGGGGAGAGGAGAGAGAGAGAGAGAGAGAGAGAGAGAGAGTTGTACGTTCTCTGCAAAAATGGCGATCGTCCAATGGATGAGATGAATGGAGCAGCCGATGGCGAAAGCGACGGAGGAAAGTGAAGAAGGAGGCGTCCAAATCATTACAGCCGGGGGAGTCACTGTCCGTCCAGGGAAAAGATCACCATCCTTTTTTTTTTCGTGTACACGCACAAATATGGCTACTTGCTAGGTGAAAAAGATGTGAAAAATAACTCGTAGCGGCAGATAAGGAGATCGCTCTTTATCCGGTTCGTTCTCGTGGCAGGAGACCACAGAGAGCTGAAACTGATGTGATCTCTGCTCCTGATGAACTGCAGCTAAGCTAGATCGTAGTATTTTGCTGATTGATTTGATACCTGATGCCTAATGATCAGCAACGTATTATTGGCGTCTGAAAGTCGCAGCACTGCAGGCATCAAACTCGCTCGACGATTGACTAAAATGGTGGAAGTGCGTGTCGCCAACTAATCCTGCCGAAACATGCTCGTTACCGACAAAATCTGCCAGAATCATCCCTCAAATTCAAACCTGTCGCCAATACTTAAACGTAAGACCTCAACGTGTACACATCGTATAATATTCAGTTCTACATTACACTGAGTTGACAGAGGGGGAAAAAATAGTATCAGTCCCTCCGAATCATTAGTCATCCGGAGGTTGATAGCTTACCTGTGAAGAATGAATGGAAAGTTGCAGTAAAAAAACTGGTCACCGGCCAACATCTGAGGAGAGAGTTTGTTATGTGCAATATCATCGGGCGGTGACTCGGCTCCGTTTGGTCGAGTCGTACGCGTGCTTTCCCTGGCGTTGGTACGTGCGTGTGCAGCCCCCAACCGATTCACGAACCCAATAGAAACTCCTCCTCCTGCTTCTCCTCCTCTGCCCGCCCGGTCAAATTTCCTTCCTTGCGCGCGTGGCCAACCTTACCTCACCAAACCCGAACAAGTCCACCCCTCCTCCAACCCCACGGCGATCGATCGATCGCTTATAATTTTTCGCCTCCGCCGCGCCGGGCGCGCATCCTCCTCTCCTATTCCTCCTCCCCCACCGGAGCAGCAGAGTATTCTATTCTCCCGGGTCGAACCAATTCAACACGCTGCTGCTGCTGCTGTTGCTGTGTGTCGGGCGGGGTTGGAGTTGGACACCTCCCCTGCCCCGCAGATATAACCCCCGCGTCCCCGTCCTTGACACACGGCTCCCGCGCGCGAGATCATCATCCATCACGCCCAACTAAGCACACACAAGCAGAGGAGGAAGAGGAGAAGCCTTGGCCGCCGCATCGCAGCACACACACAACATCAGCACATGCGGGGGCAGCTTCCGCGCCGAGCACATGCGAAGAAGGAAGAGGCGTCACAACCAAGCGGCGTCGGGTGTCGACGACGACGCGCAATGAGCATCATCAGCGGCGGCTTATTGTCGCGCCGGGTCGGGCTGGCGTTGGTGCTCGTTCTCGCCGCCGTGGCTACTGCTCCGGCGAGCGTTCTCGCCGCCGGCGAGAGGACGACGAAGACGAAGGCGCACCACGACTACGAGGACGCGCTGCAGAAGAGCCTGCTCTACTTCGAGGCGCAGCGGTCGGGGCGGCTGCCGCACAGCCAGCGCGTCACGTGGCGCCACCACTCCGGCCTCACCGACGGCATCGAGCAAGGGGTACATATACATATATATACATGTTCCAGTTCCACACACACAACAACGCAATGGCGGCGATCACCGATTGGTTCTATCCGGGGATCGATGATTAACATGTTCGATCATCGTCAGGTGGATTTGGTGGGCGGGTACTACGACGCCGGGGACCACGTCAAGTTCGGCCTGCCCATGGCGTTCACGGTGACCATGCTGTCGTGGAGCCTGATCGAGTACGGCGAAGACGTCGCGGCGGCCGGCGAGCTCGGACACGCGCTGGAGGCAATCAAGTGGGGCACCGATTACTTCATCAAGGCGCACACCAGCCCCGACGAGCTCTGGGCTGAGGTAATCCACCTGCTGCGACCACTTCTCTCTCTCTCTCTTCTTCTTCTTCTTTTTGTTTTTGAATAAGAAACAGTACTCTTCTTCTTCTCACGCGGCCACGCGCGCAGCGCAGTGACTTGTCGTGCGAACGCTAGCTGTTTTCTCGTAACAAAGAGAGAGAGAGAGACCAATTCAATCATCACCCTGTATTTTTCCTCGCTACTTTTTCCTAACATTCCAAACACCTCATGCAATTATACTACTACTACTACTCTGGTTCCGGCTTGCCCAAAAATATACTATATTCTTTGCTGTTCTGGAAACTTGGTGAGTGAATAGAAACAAGTTCGTTAGGTGGCCCGCTCTTTGAGACTACGTACGAATATATGGTAACTTTATTTAAACTACATAATACGCGTCGCACATGGCGTGTAATGGGTTCCAGAACACTGATGGTCGATATGTCGATCTGACCAAAGTGTTTGACGATTTCAGGTGGGCGACGGCGACACGGACCACTACTGCTGGCAGCGGCCGGAGGACATGACGACGTCGCGCCAGGCGTACAAGGTCGACCGGGACCACCCTGGGTCCGACGTCGCCGGCGAGACCGCGGCGGCGATGGCCGCCGCATCCATGGTCTTCCGCAAGACCAACCCGCACTACGCCAGCCTCCTCCTGCACAACGCACTGCAGGTATATACATCATGCATCTGGACACTGTTGTGCATTGAATTTTTACCAGAATCATTTGAGGAAAAAATATGGTGGACTGGCTCGCTGTAGTACTAGTACGCGTACCGAACTTTGGACTGTTGTGTCTACCTGCAGCTGCAGAAGCTTTAGTCAACAAGATGTGCCGGCGGCCGGACACCTTCGTGGCCTGGGCAGAGAAGTGTGTTCCTTCTCGTGCCTTGTGCGGCACATGCCAACTTGTGAACACGATGACAAGTTTCTGTCGGTTCGTAGGGGATGCCATGTGGGGCCGCGGAGCCGGCGCGCAACCTAACGATAAAAAGAATGGGGAGAAAAAGGGAGGGTCTAGTACTACTACCCATCTGGTGGACGACGGGCAAAAGCGGCTCTCCATTTTCCATGATTAGGTCGCCAGTTCAATCGCATAAACTGCTTAGAAACTAAGGAATGTAGCGTCATCTCACCATGTGCTCGCTACTAATCGAACCATCCATCAGTCGTCCATGTTATGTTAACACATCTGCTAATGATGACACTACCACTTTATTTCCGTTCGGGCGTCGTCGTCAATTATTATAGTAGAACAGCGCAAAAAAAAAAAATTGAATAATCATTATATGCACGCGTTAGCTAAATCATAGTATGTTGTGTGTATCTGCTGTGTGCAGCTGTTCGAGTTCGCCGACAAGTACAGGGGCAAATACGACAGCAGCATCGCGGAGGTGAAGAGCTACTACGCGTCGGTGAGCGGGTACCACGACGAGCTCCTGTGGGCCGCCCTGTGGCTCCACCGCGCCACCGGCAAGGCGGAGTATCTCGAGTACGTCGTCGAGAACGCGCACGAATTCGGCGGCACGGGTTGGGCCATCAACGAGTTCAGCTGGGACGTCAAGTACGCCGGCGTCCAGATCCTGGCAGCAAGGGTAAGAAAAGTTGTGTAACCCGTACCGTGTCGAACACCAGAACTGATCATCATCATTCATCAGTCAGTGATTTATATACGGTCACTGATGAAGAACTAAACTGACAATACACGCCGGTTTGCAGCTTCTGCTACGAGGCGAGCACGCGGCGCACCACAAGAGCACGCTGGAGCAGTACAAGGCGAAGGCGGAGCACTACGTGTGCGCGTGCCTGGGCCGGAACACGGCGGACGACGCGAACGTGGAGCGCAGCCCGGGCGGGATGCTGTACATCCGGCAGTGGAACAACATGCAATACGTGACCAGCGCGGCGTTCCTCCTCTCCGCCTACGCCGACTACCTTGCCGAGGCCGGCGGCGGGGTGGTGGTGCACTGCGCGGGGGGCGGAGGAGGAGGCGATGATGAGGCCGAAGGAGGTGTGGTGTCGGCGGAGGAGGTGATGGCGCTGGCCCGGGCGCAGGTGGACTACGTGCTGGGGAGCAACCCGAGAGGGGTGAGCTACCTGGTCGGGTACGGCCCCAAGTACCCGAACCGGGTGCACCACCGCGCCGCCTCCATCGTGCCGTACAAGCACAGCAAGGAGTTCATCGGGTGCACGCAGGGCTTCGACCACTGGTTCGGCCGACGCAGCTCCAACCCTAACGTCCTCGTCGGCGCCATCGTCGGGGGGCCTGACCGGTGGGACAGGTTCAGGGACAACCGGGACAACTACATGCAGACGGAGGCGTGCACGTACAACACCGCGCCCATGGTCGGCATGTTCGCCAAGCTGCACCGGTTGGCTCCGGTGGCCTCGGCGGCAGATGTGTAAATAGATAGGATGTAGAGGAGGAGGGGGGGCTGTACAATTTTCCCCATTCTTTGGTTCATTCTTTTTTTTTTCTTTTGAACTTCCATTTCATTTTACTCGGGATCGAAAATGGCTGTATGTATTATACAAAAAGAAAGGAAAGGAAAGAAAAGAAAAGGAAAGGGATTGGTACATAAGAGAAGAGAAAAAGAGATGACATGTTTATTTATTCATGTTTCCTAGCTTTCAGCTGATTAAAAGCTTTTAATCAATAATTTGTTTCTTTGAGTTTTAACTTTTCTTTTATAGAATTATTTATATAATAATTATAAACCATTAGATCTAAGATCTAATGGCTTAAAGAGGTATCCTAAACTTTTAGTCAGCTAAAAATTAGCAACTCTCTTATTTATTGGTGATTCTTGTATGTACCTTCCGTCGGTGATTCTTCATTCGTGCCCGCCAGTTCAGCGTCTTCGCTAAACTGGCCCGGACCATTTTTTAATGGCAAGTTGGCGAGCGATAAGATCAGCTGAAGAATATGAAATGCAGGTAGGAACACATGCGCAGAAGGTAAAGAATGTCTCTTCACATGACAGCTACTGGATCTTTCATGATTTTTTTTTTTAAAGAGCAGCAACATGAAACAAGTGCTGGCACGCTCCGAATCCGTTTCTTCCTCCTTGTCCTCCTGCGCTATGGTGGCCAAGGTCCCCTCCTTAAACACCACCTGCGCCGCCAACTACGGCAAGGTAACCTTCTCCTTCCCGGCGCCATCGACAGGCAAGATCCCATTCCAGGTTCGCGAGGCAGGAAAGATGATCCGTTCAATACATGGTTCAACAATGTCAAAATCCTACTTCAACAACTGCAAGTATATAATTCAACCTTTTAAAAGGTCGTATTCAACAGTTTATGGGATTAATATCAACAGTTTGTAATAACAATAAGCTCAACAGGAAATGCTGTAATGCTTCAAAAAATCATTCAAAAATCTTTGTATATTGTACATATGAAATAATTGATTATACAAGATTACATCTGCATAGCATCTCACCTCGAACAAGAAAAGCTATATATGACCTCAAATAATGAATGCTCGGTGAAGTTAAAAAGAATAGAACAAAATTATACATCAACGGGTGGAAGTAATACATTGCCAGTTTGATAGGACGACTTACAGCAGAAGCATAAAAAATCAAGATCCATCGAACCGGGGCAACAAAATCCCACAGGCAATGAGCATCCACCAGATCAATACGCTAAAATGACCGTGAAGTGCCAATCACAGATAACCTATATATATTTCTAATTTTCTATAAACAGCCGAGGTTTTCTTGGTACACACTGTTCATTAATTCTTCCAGTGAGCGCTCTATCCTTTCATTCCAGATGTATGCTTTGACAAATTTTTGAGGAGCGAGAGCTGGAAAGATGAATAGTAGTGTTGATTGTTCACAGATGATGATCAATCAACACAATCAATATCTCCCACCACTCTGCGGTGGTGCCGGTGGCAACCGGTTTGGTGTGCGTCGGCTGCCCATGTTGGCATCACCATTTTCGTAACGCCGACCACGACTGTCAGCACTCCTGGATCTTGTTTCATGCTGAGAACTGGATCGGTCAACAGAGCCATTTGATGCAGAATCAAAGGCAGACTTCCAGTCCTCACTAGTGTGGCCAGGGGACTGGGGGGTACTATCTGCAAGTGAATTTAGTAAGATAGTCAGATGCTGAATTCTGCTTCTTCCAGAAAGCGAAAATAAAACGAATAACTACAAATTGGTCCATTACACAGGGAGATGTTTCTCTAACTACCTGGCTAAACTACTAGAGGATCCAAGCAAAATTGCAAGGGTGTTCACTCGACTTAGCCATTCATGAATATAGTGCATGTATTTTGCTAAATTGTTACTGGCTCATTATAGTGCAGCCCAACAAACTAAAAAAAAGAGTATTCACTCGACTTAGCCATTCATGATCTACTAGGGTTGAAGAGAAATCTGGGTCGTTCATGCATATGTCGTGGCAAGAATGGGTCACAAAATGAGTGGCCTTTCATTGCCACCAGCTAACCAGGATTACCTAGAGGCCTAGTGCGGTGGTGTCTGATCCCAACCTTCTTGATTACAAAATTAAACCCCTAACATATAGTATACAACATTCATTTCTTCCATTATGGGGTCAATCACATGCAACTCCTTATTCACCACTGCGAAAATACCTTACAAGTCATCACTATCTCGCTTAGATGCAGATCCAGACCCACAGTGTCATTGACAGGGTTGCAAAATTTTGCAGTGGCAAATAAGGAATTTTACAATAAACCAACAGTTTTAATCTAAACGACCATACAAAGATGACACTATTAAATTTTTCTCAATAGTATAACTTCCTCAAACTAAACAAGTCAGATAAGGTTTAAATGGATAGCTATTCGTTTGACTTTTTATAATTCCATTAGATGAATAGCAGCAAAGATTTCACTCCAGAGACTCCAATACAAATTAGTGCTCGAAGTTAGGTTTAAGATAGTATGACAATTTCTAAAAGATGCTTATCAGTATTGACCA
Source organism: Eleusine coracana subsp. coracana (assembly GCA_032690845.1). Lineage (NCBI taxonomy): Eukaryota > Viridiplantae > Streptophyta > Magnoliopsida > Poales > Poaceae > Eleusine > Eleusine coracana. The sequence goes on from CM064420.1 coordinate 66,929,148, forward strand.
TCAGGATACCTTTTTTTTAGCAATATATAGCAAGGGAGACCCCTGCTGTGATAGATGTTAGTAATAAAAGAACATAAAATATAGGGTAACAAAGCCAACATGGCCAAGAGCCAGCGCCTCCAAAGCAGGGGGGGGGGGGGGGGGGGGGGGGGGGGGCAACAAGAAACTGTACACCAACGAAAGGATACTTTTTTTTTGTTAGTCCAAATGGCCAGATAACAATATTAGATCACAAATCACAATTATGAAAGAAAAAAAAAAATCTACAACTGCAGAATAAAATCATATTCCCTACGAGAAGATGAAATGTAGGAGCAGATAAGTATTATATTCTGAGTATCACACAGACATTTAAAGTATATGCAGCTTACCAGCTCCAGAACTATCGTCTGAATATGAAGATGCTCTATTATCATGGATGCTAAGCTGGCGAGTAAGCTTTGACAAAAGGGATGATTGTTTTTGGTACTTTTCCCGCCTACGTTTAGCATTGTGGTCCTCTTGGAGAAGTTCTTCGATCTTTGCATTGCTTTGTGAGCTAGTGATGAGAAATGCAAATGGATTAGCAACAGATAAACTTAAAAAATACAGTGGTCAGTGGGTATAGAAAACAAAAGAATTTCATCGATGCACTTTAAAGTTTGTTCCATCTTCAAAAATTCACCATGCTGGAAAGTAAAGTGCATGAAACATAACTTGGTATTCTTTTTTGGCAAGTTGGAGTAACTAGAAAGAGTTGGTATGGTACCAGTCAATTCCTGTACAAAAATATTGTATTTTTATTTGTAACATTTCACAAAAGGAAATGTCATGAACAATAAAAGAAAAGGGAACAAACTTATGCAATTACAATTTTCAATTTTGTACCTCAGGGGAAAAAATATTTCATTCGTTGTGGTTCCATTGGTACATTCTAATTTTCCATGACTTCGAGGGGGAGACACCGAGACAATAATGGGGAACTCATACTACAAATGTATTCAGGGTACTTCATTTATTTCAGCAGAGACAAAACCAACCTTATTGAGCTATACAGCTGGTTTAGCATATCTTCCTTCGATTTCTCCACTTGGCAAAGTACGATAGCCTGGTTGAACAAAACAAAACAAACATTACACCAAAGATCAAAATGCTAAAAGAATTTATTACAGCTGCAAATATCAACCTTTGGAACATTTGCAGCCAAACTGTTCAGAACAGCCTCGACATAACCACGAACTTCTTGCGACATCCATCGAAGTTCTTCTTCAGGATCAGCAGGTTTCCGGGCCATAGTATCCTAAAGAAAAAGGAGTGATTTGGTGTCAAGACCAAAGTGGTGATTTCGTGTTGAAAATATCGACATTTACATGGTAACAGAGAAAATACATCTTAAGGTGAATTCCAGTCAAGGCATGGCAACAAACAATGCAAAAGACATCACAAGAATACAGATAATAGGACAAAAATCAAGTGTTGAGTACTACAGCAGAACTTACAAGGGACCCATCTGAATGGCTTTGCCTCATAGACCCACCCTCAGGGGTATTTGGACCCTTAACAGAACCCCCTTTGCTTAGAATAACACCTCTAATCTTCTTCACCCACTCAATCTTATCAGCCATACTCTCAGCCTTCAATATAACGGCACTATGAGCTGCAACATGAAACAAACACTTAGAGCAAAGTACAAAATAAGTAAGACCCAAGTTACAGTGTTTACGGTGTCACCTTTGAGGACAGTTTTGTAGGCAACCCTGTTGGTAATCTTAAACAGAAGACTTGGACCTTTCTCTGAACCATTTGCTTTCTTTGAGTCCTTAGAACTCTTAGAAACCTCTTCCTCCTCTATTTCTTCCAGGTTACATTCCTAAATCAGACAGCAGATTGTGTCACTAAACATATCATTTCATGCTCCCCAGAGCTGTTTACATGATGTTTGTCAGTTTACAAAAGAACCATTAATAACCATTCAAAGTGCGGATAAGAAAGTATCATTATTATATTACTTCTTTTTCAACATAGATGCAAGTGTATGCATTCTAATATTTTAACTTCAGGCACTAATAAACACAATAGTATTAAGGTCATAGAAACATTAATGTTGTTTCTCACGAAAACTATACTATAGAGAAAATTTATGTTTGCTATAAAATGGGTTATGTCAAAGTTCAAAACGCCTTTTTTTTGAAACTTGGATAGTTAAGCAGACCTCCAGGACAATTACTCCTCGAAAATGTCTCTCCTCTTGTTTCTTAGTGTATCCAAGCTGGACAGGAAAAGTGATTCACAGTAAATCTCAAATAAGAAAGACAATGAAAATCAGCAAAAGATATTCATCAAAGTTTAGCATTCAGAGTTTTATTGACCTTTCCACTCTTCTCATTCAGGACAAACCACCTTCTGCTCCATTCATTGTTTTTTGCACTTTTCTTCAAAAGGTAACCTGGTGAGAGAAGAATAAAGATGAGTAACTAAAATAAAGTGTAAAACACTAAAACAACAATAATTGGATAAGAGATCAAATGATAAGCTGGCTGGTTATTCGTTACATATGAATGCTTATATTGTACAAAAGACAAAACAGTAGAGTTCTGAATAAGTGTATGTCTCACTTAACACTTGCATGAATAAATTCACTTTAAGGGACCAGTACTGATGGTTAACAAACTTTTAAAAATCCGCGGTGGCCAAAAGCACAGCTACATGGAAATGTGCTGCCAAATATTGCCATGGGACATAATCATACCTGCAGTTATTTCACCCCCAGGCCCAGCAACCTGCAAATTTGGTCCTTCTTTGGTATCTTTATCTTGCTGATTGGATTTGTCTTTCGCTGATTTCAGGCTACCCCCAGCTTCATCGGACCCTGTTTGGGGGCTTGAAGCCTAAGATGAAAAGGAAACAAGGTTAACAGCCAAGACAGCACGATACTGATATCTGAAATCCTAGCAGTCATTACATTCAAGTACATAGTTCTTAAAGATGCAGATTAATGAATCGTGAATCTTGAGGAAAGATTGCAGACATCATACCCTATTCATCATGGATTTTTCTGCATCTTGTCCTTTCTTAGATGATCTATTTCTCACCTCATCCTCACGACGCTGCCTTTCCATCCTGCAAATATCATATGCCGAGACAAAAATGTTTACTTGATGATGCAAGTATCATGCCGAGACATAATGTTTACTTGATGAAAATGTATAGCCAGCTGATAGGTCAGAAAATCACAAACCATTTCAACCAAATTAAAATGTCAACTACAAAACATTGAAGTTGGACATGAAGTGTACAGTTCACTAGTGTGTCATTTCATTAGCAAATAATAAGTATAGTGCTCGATCCTTCAGACAACTTTTTTTTAAAACTAAACAACTAAATTACATACTGATGCTGCTCTTTAAAAAAAAATCCATGAGATTTTCTGATGGAAATAAAATTGAGGATGTACAAAAAAGACTCTATATCAATACCCTGTTTTGAATTGATTATTTGCTGAAAATAGAACAGATTGAATGAAATTGTCAAGATACTCATTAAGAGACCAACTGACCTTCTCTGCACTAGCCGGATGAAGTGTTGTGGAGGAACAAAAGCTCGCTCCATATCAACAAGTGCAACCACCATATTTTTTGCTTCACTTTTGAAAGTATCCAATGCATTAGATGCAATTGTAATGACCTTTGAGAAGGAAAGAAGGTGAATCACATATGCAAACAGTATGAAAAGGAAAGATGGTCAAAACATAGAGCAAAGTGATACCTCACGCTTAAATGGAGGGTACCTTCCTAATCCTGGTGTTGCATTTGCAGCAGCATTTACTATGTCTAACAGAACACGGTGTACCTAAGGGTTCATAGAAAAAACAATTAATAGGCATACCATTGGATACATAGACAATTAAATACTTGTGGAAGTGCTCTTATTGGAAGATCCATGCTTAGCAGGCATGGTATAAGTCATCAAAATAACTCTATTGGAATGATTTTCAACAAAAGATAATTCATGGCTGAGTAGGTAGAAACTTTTAGCTATATTTGTCATTTGTATATCAATAAAGATATGCACCTCTTCAACACACAATCGTGATGGCTCCTTCGCCATTTCAAGAACTCCTTTTATTAGCGATTTTAAACCTTTCTCAGGTGATATCAAATATGGCTGGTAGCCATCTGCTTCCAAGACAATCTACAATATGAAGATAGTTATATTCATCATAGGCCAATAGAATGAGGCACTATAATCATTTGTAGTAAGTATAGGTTTTGAATTTACTCTTTTCACATTCTTCATATCAAAATGCCTGTCCAGTGGAAGTTGTTTGATCCTATCTGGAAACTTGCCCTCAAAACTTGCAACAATTTTCCAACCAGCTCCCTTTTGAGTGGAAATATTCAAATCATGAAGTTATTTTGTTTGGCAATGATATAGATCTAAGAAAACCCTGATACTGAGCCTCATCACTAACCTCACCAGAAGCAATATGAGCAAGAAATTTATCTTCGAATTCACGGCACAGCTCCAGAGCAACTGCTCTGGTTCCTTCAGCACTTTGTACCATTTGTTCTCCTAGCTTTGCAAGTTCATCTTGCACAATCTGGGATTTACTCTGAATCCTGAAATTTAGGGCAGGGTATAGGAATTTAAACATCATATTCTTATAAAAATTAATGATACAAAGAATGGTGATTGGTACCGCTGAATAGTTCAGTGTCCAATACTCCCTCCATATTTCTTTTCTTGACATTTCAGACAAAGGATTTGCAGTACACTAGTGTAAATTATTTGCCTTAAATGTCAACAAAAGAAATATGGAGGTAGTAAAATTCAGAAGGGGATTTGAAGGTGGTATCAAGTTATCAGCTTGCATTTTTGTAAGTAAAAGCAAAAAAACATATTTATATCTCTTTTTCAGAGGGCATTCCCCTCGGCATTTGAATGCTGCATCTCTTTTTCTAGTGGGAATTCTAGACCTCAGAGCTGTGGAGGTGCCTTCAGCTTGCAGTTGAATATAAAATATGGTAGAAAAGGATGCTTAGTTATCAACTTGGATGCCATTAACCAATTACGAAGTTTCTTTAATTTGTTATATCATTTTGATTGTGATGAGGGGTTACATAGGAAAAATATCTAACTAAGAAAAACATAGCAATATCAGGATGGGACACAATGCATACCCAGTCAACAAGTTAGGCAGACGCACTTTCATTCTTTTACGTATCTGCTTAGCAATGGTATCCACAAGTGCAATTCTTCCCAGCTTACTCTGAGGAGCGCCGGTCAGGATAGATTTAAGGGTCTCAGCCTCAGCTCGCCAAGCTGTTTCCAATGAGTTATCAGACCCAGCTGATCCTGATTGAGCAGATGCAATTGCAACAGACTGCCCAATTAGAGCAACCCACTCAATCTCAGCTGCTGCTCGTGGGGCACCCTTGTTAGTCAAAATGGCCTGAACGCAAGAAACAGTTTTTGCATCTGCAGAAGCTTGATCAATTTTGCTTAAAACACCTATTGTTCTGGTACCTACAAGTGAACAAGAACAACATCAATCAAAATTTACAGGGTACAGTGCTGTTGTGGTGGATATGATCAAATTAAAAAACTGACCATCTGGATCAATATCCTTGGCTAGTCTAAGAGCTCGAGATGACGCAATATCAGCAGCTTGCATTGCTGGTATCACAACGATCAATATTGCATCATTGTGCCCAGCATACTCACTGATCTGAAATGTGAAAACAGTCACCATTATACATAATTAATAAGATGATAGAATCAAAGATATCCACAAATTTACAATCTCAGTGTGTGTCATCCACGTATGATAGATGACCAAAGACTCCTAAGTGGAAAGGAAAACACTACAGCTTTTGTGGGCACTCAATGACTCACAGTTCAAAAGCAATGATTACAGCCCTTCATAGGTTTACGTAAATTTGCTGCAGATTTTGATCGCATATGTGGGGTCAAGAAAGCTCATGGTTTTGAAGAAAACAAAACATTAGTTTTCCTATTTCTACATATCCATTGCCCGAACTTTTATCGACAGGTCCCACAGTTATTATTCTAAATACATTGCTCCTGATACTTTATTCGAATTCATGATAGTGATTAAACTTAGGGTTATTCTAGATATTTTCCGATTCCTGACTGCAATTAAGTTGAAGGGAAATGGCAAGAACTGCTCACCGTTGAATCATCTATGACTCGTTGGTCTATGCCCGGTAAATCAACCAATTTCAACGGGGGAGCTGTAAAAGACAAATAATATTTAATGCAATGTGAAATAATTCGCAAGAAAAAAAATGGAGTAAGCAGAAGCAATTAATGAGATAATAACTGCCTCATTATAGGTAGGTTAGCAATTCATATATCACTGAAAGAAACAAGGGGCAAATATTTGAGCAATTACATTAATAAAATATCATAAGATACTCGTCGATAGCGACTCTCTTCAAAATCTTACTGTTATTCTATTTCTGCCAAAAATGGAAAATACAATGCACGAGATACCAAAGTCCTACAACTGAAGGGGATTAGCAACATTGTCCAACTATACAGCTTGCTGTCGGATCAACAATGTTGCCCAACGATAACAGAGAAATGGTACAATCCGAAAACGAACCTGTACTTGTCCGCAGCTTAAGGTAAATCTCATTGCTCCGACTTCTTCCGGATCCACTGGATGCCCCCTTGCTAAGCCTGTCTTGCAACGAATGCCGGAGAGAACCTGCAGGCCACACCAACACCAAAAACAGCCACCAAACTCAGCAGACCGACCAACCACACCCATTATCAGATCCAGCTACGCGAATCGAGATCTCACTCACTTGCTGATACTTGCTGCGACTTGCTGTCGATCTGCAAGACAATGGACTTGCTGCTGAGGCCCGGTTCCCTCTGCAGGTCGACCACTATAGGCGCCCGCGTTGCCCCATTTTCCCCTGTGGGCTGCACCACAGCAACCACGACCTTAATCTCACATGTAAACGAATGCCAGCAGCAGGCGAAAATGAGCTAAGCGTTGCACACTCACCAGCACGGGGTGGCCGATGAGGCTGTTCAGCACGGCCGACTTGCCGGCACCCTGCACGGAAACGGAAACAAACCGGATCGAGTCAGATCGGGCGGCGGGCGCGGCTAGGGGGGGTCGAGCTTGCGGGGCAGGCACTTACGACGTTGCCGAGCACGATGGCGTTGAGGAAGGTGGAGGGGCGGCGCGTGGCAGTCTCGTCGGAGGGATCGTCGTCGGCCAGGAGCGAGGCGGCCTGGCGCATGGACTCGGAGAGCTCGACGAGCTCGTCAATGGCATCCATGGCCGCCGACGACGACATGGGAGCAGGGATCTCGAGGCCGGTCGGGGAGATCTCGGGGTGGTAGGCTGGGGATTGGGAGAGCGAGGAATTTGGAGCCGGGCTCGTGGAATCTGCGTGGCGAGTCGGGTGATTTTGAGAGCCGAGACGGGCCGGCCGGTGAAGGGGTAGTCGTTGCCTGCCTGCTTTTCAAGTGCGGTCCCAGCCACCGCTGTGGTGTGGTGCGGTGTGGGCGTTCGTTAGTTCGTTCGGGCACGTCGGTCGGGTGCGGTTGTCTAGATCTGCGCCGCCCCCTTTCGGTTTTGGTTTGAATTTGAAAGTGGGCTCACTTGCTACGTTCAAATTGGCCTTCATGGACTTCCACCGTTTAAGTCCATCTTCAAAAGGAATTCAAAGCCTCTTCTTCAAATAGAAACAGAGAGTCAGAGATATACAGATCACAGAAACAGTAATTGATGCAGGATTAGATGTCTAACAATTCGCTTAACAAAATAGGAACACTTGAAACCAATAAATAAAGTCAAAGGTTATTGGTAATCCTTATTGTCTTCTACTATCATTTTTTGCGAGGATCAGATCTAAGCACATAGTTATTATAGCAATATTTTTAGTGCAACAACATTGAATATAAAACAAACCAATGCAATGTTTCCTCACGAATAAGGCCATCTTTATGTTTGAATCTTTCTATCAAAAATCTCACATGATTACTTGTTTATTACGTCGATGTTACTATGATGATAAAAGGTTAACCTATTTTTCATGCAGTTTCATTAAAAAAGGATTTTTTCTCTGGTCTTGTTCTAAACTGAAGTAAAGTTGTTTGATTTTTTTAATATAATTTATGGTTTGGGGAAAAAAGTAAAAAAAAGTGAGGGTTGCTAAATGTGTTGTTTCCAAGGATGACGACTCTTGTTGCACTCAAAGAATATATTTTTGAATCATATCATCAAATAAGTTAAAATCAATTATTGAGATGAAGAGAAACCCCTTCGCAAAAAAAATGGAGATGAAGAGAAATCAAAATCAAGCGTTGGCGGCAAATCAGATCGGGGCATCCGACAACTTTACTCGCTCTGAGATTCAAGGATCGAACAAATCAGATCGGGCGCAAAAGAACTTCAACATGAACGCAGGACCGTCCCGGAAAATTCTAGGGCCCTGTGCAAAATCCTTAGCCAAGGCTGTAATATTTATATGTAATTTTGTATTATGATTAGCCACTTAAAGGACGTTCTAATTAAGATTTCTATGTTTTCTTTTATTATGATCGTTAGCAAACATATGCATCAATCAAATGATTATTGAAAGGACAATTCAAACATATCAATAACTCCTTTCTTGAGATCAAGATAAATCATCTATTAAATTTTGTTTCTTTAAATTATAAACAACAAGGAATTGTATTTCTAATCCAAATTACAAAAGACATAGCTTGTAAATTGGAATAGTAGATCTAACTTGATGTGGCTAATGGAGTGTGAATTCGTGCTGACCTGATGTCTGATGACACCGCTGATAGGCAATGGACATGTACCGCTGCCCCATTCACTAAGCGAGGGCAAGAGCTAAAGCGGCAGGTCCGACAGATACACAGTAGAACTAAGCTACGATCTAATTGTCATGTCCGAACCGTATGCAAATCTTGTTGTCATTGTACAAATGTACATGCTGATCGCTAATTAATTCCCATAAATCAGTATCTCCAATACCTCAACTAATCAGCTAAGCAGCAGATTACACAAAGGATAGTCAGCTCAGATCGGAGGCCCTTGAATTTTAGGGGCCCTGTGCCGTCGCACTGCTCGCACATGCACAGGGACGGCCCTGATGAACGGTCCCATCGGTCGGCAACTGCGAAATATTCCTACGTGCACACGTTATCAGCGGTGATCCGCAGAACGGACTCGTGGGATCGCGCATAAAAACCCGCCACGGCGCACACACCCCGCATCTTCTTGTTTTCCAATCCAAGGCGCGCCAACGGAAAAAGGCAGGCAATGGCGGCGGCGACGAACGGCCCATCGCCGGGGAGGCTGGCATCGGTGTACAGCGATGTGCAGACGAGCCGCCTCCACCACACCCTCCCGCTCCCTTCCGTCCTCTGCTCACCTTTCTCCCTCGTCGACGGGCCACCCAGCTCTGCGACCGGAAGCCCTGGTGAGGATCCGCGGGCTCCCCTTTGATCTCGTTCCAGTCCATCGTCCTTTACTCGGTTCGTTTTGCCTTATGTTTGGTTTCAATCGGACCCGCGCAGACGAGATTGCGAAGCTGTTCCCCAACCTGTTCGGTCAGCCGTCGGCGGCGCTGGTGCCGGTGAAGGAGGCGGCCGAGGTGAAGCCGCTGAAGATCGGCGTGGTGCTTTCCGGTGGGCAGGCACCCGGTGGACACAATGTGATCTGCGGTATCTTCGGTGAGGACTCTTTGATCCGCTTTTAATGTCATCAATCAGAATTGCAAGCATTAGCAGTATGAAATTGCCGCAAGCATTAGCAAGTGTGAAATCATAATTTAAACCGCCAATCTCAATGGGTGGGGGGGGGGGGAGGGGATCTAAATGTGGTTAGAGAGTAAGATCTTACGGAGATATTCTACCTTTTCCTCGCAAAGGTAATTCGGGGATCATCACTCATTAGGGCCAGGATGCAATTTTTGTTTCAACTTTCGGATCTGAAGCTAATTAATTAGTACTGTTGGCTAGGCAAGTTATCTTAACTTCTTAAGTAGGCTAAGATGATCTGATGGCTCTGTTTTCATAGATTTCTTGCAGGATCGTGCAAAGGGTAGCACAATGTATGTATTCAAGGGAGGCCCGGCAGGGTTGATGAAGTGCAAGTATGTTGAACTCAGTACAGATTTCGTCTACCCCTATAGAAACCAGGTTACGCACGCCCTTTTATACTGACCTCATTGATAAGCTTTCTCTGTGCTTGGTTGGAAATGTCATGTTTAGTTGTAGCTTGTGGATAGACTTTCGCTGTTGTCTCTTTAGTTAGCTAGCCATGCAATGCAGTGCTTTACGCTTTACGGTGCTTGGTGAAATAGCGATCTTGATCTATGATGATTGTCATCAAATTTAGTTGGAACACGAGTAAAATTAAACTATTTTGTTTTCTGTTTCCAACAGGGTGGATTTGATATGATATGCAGCGGAAGGGATAAGATTGAAACACCAGAGCAGGTACGCCTCGCTTCCAAAAGCTATGTCCAAGCTTCTTGTGCATGTGCTTGTCAAATACCTTTTTCTACGCAAAATTTGGAATTCAGGACCTAGATCACAATTAGACTCCAAAACCGTTGTCATCAAAACACAATTGTTCATTTGTGCATATCACACTAGTCATTGTGTATAAAAACCATCTTGAATTTGTGCAGTTTAAGCAAGCTGAAGATACAGCCAATAAGCTTGAGTTGGATGGGCTTGTTGTTATTGGTGGCGACGATTCAAATACCAATGCATGCCTTATTGCAGAATACTTCAGGTCGGCTGAAAAGAATGCAAATCGCTTTGTGCTCCCTTCGTAGTTCATATCTTTATTGCTGTGAGATAAGAGATGGTTGTTGCCCTTTTTTCCTTAAACTACCATGCATTGAGTTATCATCACCTTATTGTTTAGGTTACATATATTACCGTCACACAAGCAGTAATATTCCTTTTGAATTTTGTCTACTTCTTTGCAAGTAAATTTAGTAAAATGTGATCCTTGCTTAGTGAAAAGGTTATTTTTGCAGGTCCAAGAACCTGAAGACTCGTGTTATTGGGTGTCCAAAGACCATTGATGGTGATCTAAAATGCAAGGAGGTTCCAACAAGTTTTGGATTTGACACTGCTTGCAAGGTTTGTTCCAGACTCATATTACCGAGTATCAGAACTTTTATAGTCCTTTTTGTTCATCATAGAAAACTTCAAACAATCTGTATACCCTCTTACGTGAAATGGATATTTAACATGTACCATAGTGGAAGACTTGTTATATTGATGTAGAGCAAGCCATGTTATGAGAATAACATATTTATTCTGCAGATTTACTCTGAAATGATCGGAAACGTGATGACTGATGCGAGATCATCAGGAAAATACTATCACTGTAAGCTTCTGTCTTACCTATTTTGTTATAATCAATAATACGTGCATGTTGGAAAATTTCTTTTCCTAAAAGGAATCAATTACAAAAGGAGGAATAAATCAAACAAATTATTCTTTATTACCTACCTCACGAAATACCTGATAAAAAACACTAATTCATATTTATTGGTTAGTCCAAAATTTATCAATCGTATGTAGCTCACAACTTCATCAAGAAAGTATCGTTTAAATTATCACAAAGGTTACTGAAGTACAAACATATTTTGAGCTCTTTCTTTCATTGGATAACTTCCACCTCTAGTACCTAAAATAGATGTTTTGGTGACCGATTCTATTTGACCATCTTGACTATCGGCTCGATATGTTCTTGTACAGTTGTAAGGCTTATGGGACGTGCTGCTTCTCACATTACACTGGAGTGTGCATTGCAAACACACCCAAACATTGCGCTTATTGGCGAGGAGGTTATATCTACATTCTTATTGTTGCATTTCTTTAGCTAGTTTGCTATTTTAATAGGAAGCGTCTAATTTTCAATTGATTGAAAATGGAAGTTTCTTTCAATCACCGCTTTTAACATTTAGATCTAGATCCAATGGATATAAAAAGACAACTTTTTTATAATCTATAAAAAAAGGCCGTACCCAGTGCTGAGAGCTCCCGCACTGTGCGGGGTCTGGGGAAGGGTTTCAGCGGCAGGCCTTACCCCCGCCTGTGCAATGCGGGGAGACCGCGGCTCGAACCCGGGACCTGTTGGTTACAGGCGGTATGCTCTACCGCTGCACCAGGCCCGGCCTTCTTTTATAATCTATACATAACACTAATTAATACAAATAATTCTATAAATAAAAAATAACAAATAAAACAACATTTCTCTTTCTCTTCAAAATGTTGTTGATTTAAAGGAGCTTTTCAATTGATTGAAAAGAAGCATTCCCGATTTTAATATGCTGAACAAATAATGTGTACAATATTTTGGATGTAACTATCATATTTACCTTCATTCAGGTTGCTGAAAAGAAGCAAACCCTAAAAAATGTTACAGACTACATTACTGATGCCATCTGCAAGCGTTCTGAACTTGGTTACAACTACGGTGTCATCCTTATACCAGAGGGCCTTATTGATTTCATCCCAGAGGTAATCCTCACCATACATCTTTCTTCAGTGGACCTTTGTGTTTAGTTAAGTGAGACCTTCCATATGCTCAGACGTCCCTGCTCTTACCTTATCTTCTTTTTATGTGATTATTCTTTTCCGTAACTGTTGCTCCTCTTTGTTTTTTCAGGTTCAGAAACTGATTGCAGAGTTGAATGAGATTTTGGCACATGATACTGTTGATGAAGCTGGTATTTGGAAAAACAAACTTGAACCGGAATCCAAGATACTATTTGAATTCTTACCCCCAGCCATTCAGGAGCAGCTTATGCTGGAGAGAGATCCACATGGCAACGTCCAGGTGAGACAATTAAATAATCTAGCGTGTGTTTATTAACTTCACAAGCTAATCACACTCTTGTTTATATCATCTAAACTATCCTTTCATGATTTTGTCTCAGGTTGCAAAAATTGAAACCGAAAAAATGCTTATTGATATGGTCGAAACAGAACTAAAGAAAAGGAAATCTGAAGGGAAATACAAGGGCAATTTCATTGGCCAGTCACACTTCTTCGGGTGAGTGTATATATTGATGTATTTCCTTCAGTGATGAGACAACTTTATGCACCACACGGAACAAGAAACATCATCTCATACTCTTTTGCGTCAACTTCAGATACGAAGGAAGATGCGGCCTTCCAACTAATTTTGATGCTAGCTATTGCTACGCATTGGGTTATGGCGCTGGAGCACTTCTTCAGTTTGGGAAGACCGGCCTTATTTCTTCGGTATGTTAAGTTATATGTCAGAACTTTATTTTCAGTTTCTGGTTCTGTACACGTCTATGTGGCAAAAGGGTCAAATCCCTTGCGAATGAACTGTGCTGTTGAAATTATGTCACTGTTACATGTTTTCACATCACCTACTTGCCATCAAGTGCAAATTGTACTCACTCTTTCACAACATTTCTACTGTTCTTATTTGTGAACACAGGTTGGTAACCTTGCTGCCCCTGTGGCAGAATGGACTGTTGGAGGGACAGCATTGACATCATTGATGGATGTTGAGAGGAGGCATGGTAATTTTCTCGAGCCATCGGGACTTACCTTACTCAATTCTTTCCAAATTTTTTTTTGTTAACACGATTACCATGATGTTTGTCGTTACTATTGGAAAAAATTGAAAATGTCAGCCACAGTAAATCTTTTGTTACGATTTGACTGTTATATTATTTGTACTATATAAATTACTGATTACGATATGTGTTGATATTTTGATTTTGGAAACTTACTTTGTACTGCATTCAACTTTGCTTAAACAGGTAAGTTCAAGCCAGTGATCAAGAAGGCTATGGTTGAACTCGACGGTATGCAACATCTTACTTCTATGTTTAATTGTTAATAATTTACCTAAAGTACATTCTATCATACCTACGCCTCATTTGCTAATTTCCATGGCATTGGACTCAGGCGCACCATTTAAAAAGTTTGCATCTCTGCGAGATGAATGGGCTCTCAAGAACCGATACATCAGCCCAGGTATGTAACCAATGTTTGTAGGCAATGACAAATTCTGCAGTAGTAACAAGTTGCCATTGTGTAACCTTTCTCACTACACAGGCCCGATCCAGTTTATTGGCTCCGGATCAGACGCTGTCAATCACACTTTGCTTCTGGAACTTGGCGTTCAGGCATAAGCGGTCGATTGTCCTTGTTCTCTCTTCGTTTTGCTTCTGTAATTTTGGAATAGAAAGTTGAAATTTCAGGACTAGCTTAGAGTCTACATATGGTGTCGGTGACTGCAGAACAGTGAATAAACGTTCTCATAGTCCTTTTTTAGTCAATCAGCCGCCAAATGAGCATCGATGTCGATTTGCATCACAAAATATCTTGCTAATATATGTTCGGAACAAGGATGTTATAGTGATTTGATCATCACTCTTCGTATGGATGTATCTAAACCTAATGTGCCTGTATCCATATTTCCAAACTTGTAGCATCCTGACGCTCATTTCTTTTACCTGCATTTGTTCTGCTTTACTGTTAAGTTGAATCGACGCAGCTGCTGTGCTGCTAGTGTAGTGCAGTTTGCCGTGGTTTAAAAATTAAAACTCCTGATGGCGCCTTCTCTTTATTAACGTAAAACGAACTTGATTGGTGTATAACCATGTTACGTCTCCCCGGCCAATTCCGAAAACGAAATCCGAGCATTATCCCGTCTTCTCCCCGCCTCTTCCGGCCCGAAGCACCACACCTCCCGCCATGCACTGCCTCGCCCCGCACTTCTTCCTCCTCCCACTCCCCACTGCCTCGCGCCACGCGCTCCCTCAAACCCAAACCCCACCGCTTCCTCTCCTCCTGCCCTCCCGCGCGTCTCCACTCCACCTCGCTTCCGCGCGCTCGCCGTCGCGCGCCGCCGTGTCAGTCTCCGACGATGATGAGGACGAGGAGATTGACGAGGAGGAGGGTGACGACGAGGTAGGAATTCTCGACGCAGATGACGAGGATTATGATGATTACGAGGAGGGGGAGGAGGGCGATGATGAGGAGGTGGAAGATGAGAGCGGCGGTGAGGACGAGGAAGAGACGGTGACGGAGGAGGATGAGCGGGAGGATACCGCGGCGCGGAGGCGGGAGTCGGAGGAGTACAAGTCGCGGCGTGTGGCAAAGCTAGTCACCGAGGTGCGAGAGTTTGGGGAGGCCATCATCGATTACAACGAGCTCGCCGGGATCTACGACTTCCCCATCGACAAATTTCAGGTTAGTATCTGGGCCCAATGGCGCAATCCTGGTTCCATTCTGTGAAGCTTTTGGATGGTTTGGTGAGAGTTTAAATGCGTTGGGTTACTGGAATAGGTTGGAATGCAGGGTGTCGGTAGCACCGTAGCAGTGATGCAAATGCGATTCGGGATCGGTCATTTTACATCTTTGAGTGGTGGGAGTTTTGACATGTTGAGGGAATCATCTCACGTATATAATGATCTATTAGTATTCGTTGTATCATGTGCCCCATTACACCCGCAGAGGCGGGAAGTCTTTTCCATTTTAACAAAAATCTAAACATTGCAAATTTGGTACTCCTATTGTCTCAAATGTTTGTTTGTTGTGGATTATTATTTAATTTTAAAAGGTTCAAACCATGTTCCGTTCATTATTAAATACAAAATTTATCACCTACTTGACTTACTTCTGAGGGTCTTGTCTGCGAGTAGCTATCTCTGATTTTTTTGTGCATTAGTCTTATGGGCCACAGAAAGGCATCATGCCTTGACAGTATTAGCTTAGCAATGTCAAGAATTTGAAATGGTTTTGCAGTTTATCCTTACCCAGTTACTCCTCCTCACTGTCTCTCCTATCCTTTCGGAAATGTGAAAAAAGCTTCTGGAGGCTGGATGCTATTTTTTACCCTGCATTTTAATCTTTGACTATTTTGTAGAAAATTTTGAAGTCTAACCATTCAAAGCATCATCTCATGCACCACAAGATTTTGTTTTAATTGATCTTACACTGTGTTCTGTCTTATTTTAGCGCTTGGCTATTCAAGCATTTTTAAGAGGTTCATCTGTCGTAGTTTCTGCACCTACAAGCAGTGGCAAGACACTAATCGCAGAAGCTGCAGCTGTCGCAACAGTTGCGAGAGGAAGGCGTCTCTTCTACACGACACCATTGAAGGCCTTGTCAAATCAGAAGTTCCGTGACTCCCGGTAAAATGATACTTTTGAGTTTCTGCTTATTTTTGCAAGTTGACAGATGAAATTGGCAAAAATAACATCTATCCAGTGTTCCGTTTGGAAACACATATGATTTTCATACGATGTGAACCTTTCAACCACTCCTTTTTATTCACAAACTTTGAGGTTGATACTGATACTTACTCCCTCCATTTGTGTTTATTTGATGTCGGAGGGAGTAACTTATTAAACGATACTCTTAACCCCTAGTTTGACTGGAATAAAATTGATTCAATGGATAATTATTTTTTGAGACACCATTTGAGGTGAAAATTGATTGTTTACAAATATTAGCCCACTGTAGCATCTGTATGATTGATTTCCTGTTGAACTTCTGCAATGAAACTCACATCAGTTCAATCTGTCAGACTTTAAAAGTGCTAGAGAGTTTTCTTAAAAAAGTTTTGAGTAGTAGATCCATTTTTGACACATTTTATTGTTCACTATTTCAGGAATACCTTTGGTGATCATAATGTTGGTCTTCTTACAGGAGATTCTGCCATCAACAAAGATGCTCAGATCCTAATTATGACGACAGAGATTTTGCGTAATATGCTATATCAAAGGTACTCTATGAAGGATACATAGTGATCTATATGGACTGCTACGTGTATTCACTCTTTACGATAGTAGTTTTGGTTTTGCAGTCTGCCATTTTGTAGTGGCAAACATACATTGCACACAGATTACAGTAGAATGAAAATATCAATTTAAATTTGCATAGATGTGTGGTCATTCCCAAATTGTGTCTCCATAGTATCCACGGTTTCTTTTCTAGCCAGTTAACTTATTTCAGGGCGGTTTGTTTTGGATAAAGCTTTTGCATATAGGTACTTCTAGATTGCAACAGATGTTGCACGTCCTACTTCTGAGATATTCTGACATCTTCTGTTTGTACTGCAGTGTTGGTATGAAAACATCTGAAGGCAGAATGTTTCAAGTTGATGTCATTGTTCTGGATGAAGTCCACTATCTGAGTGATATCTCACGTGGCACTGTTTGGGAAGAAACTGTATGTTACTGCACTATTACTCTCATATTTTTGACGCGAAAATTACTCTCATATTCATCATATGTTATGTGTGTCCATGTTGGTCATTTGACTTAGTTGCTTTCATCATCTCCTTAGGTTATATATTGTCCAAAGGAAGTCCAGCTTATATGCTTGTCTGCTACTGTTGCAAATCCTGATGAGTTAGCTGGCTGGATAAGTCAGGTAATTTCACTTTCATCATTTATTTTATTTATAGTGATGCTTATGCAACAATGTAAATATAGTTTTGTTTCATAAATTTCATATTGTTAGTCTAGGAAGAATATATTTTAAGTGGCTGAGTGTACCCGGAGGATGTGCACATGCTCCTACATGCACAGCTGTTTAAAGTTTCCACATGTAATGGTTTTCATTTCCAGCATCTCGACTATTTTCTGAAACCATTTGTATTTCTATTTCTTTGTAGATTCATGGTAAGACAGAGCTGGTAACATCCAATAAGCGTCCGGTTCCACTTACTTGGCACTTCTCAAAGAAATTTGCGCTACTACCCCTTCTTGATGGAAAGGGAAAGAAAATGAATAGGTTTTTTCTTGATACCATATATGTCAACCTATTTTAAAAGATAGAGACTGTGGTTTTGATGCCCTGAGTTCATGCGCTCCCATTGGCATAAATTTTTTCTGCTTTTTTTTTCCAAACATAAAGTTCATGCCCTTTTTCCCACCTCTTCTCTTCTTTTCCTTGTCTAGTTTTATTTCCTCTCTTTTCTCTCTTTTTTGTTTTTTTATTACTCTTTTCCCACCTCTCTTCTTCTTTGCCTTCTTTCTCACGTTTGTTTGTTTTGCTCTTGTGCTTGGGTTCTTCGGGGTTTCATCTCTAGCATCAAACACCTTTGCGACGTACTCGTCGGCCAGATCATCGGGGAGTTAGTACTTGAACGACGGTGAGTCCGACTCCTTGCGTTGCATCTCCACAAGCCTTTGCGACTTGGGCTGGTCCTCAATGTCGTAGAACTTGTTTATCTCGGATTTTTGAGTCTCGGGGTCCATGGTCATTAACGTATTCCAGCCGAGTTGGATGTTCTTTTCCTGTTTGTAGTCGCCGTCGATTCTGCCTGGCTTCGGCTCCTTACGATGGTGGTTCCATCGGGCGGGATTCTTCCCTAAAGAGCTCTAATAACAAGAATTGGAATGCGCGGATTCTAGATGTCTGGCTTGAACCTTGGTAATCGACGGGATGGGCTCTGGAGGACACACAACTTTGACGGTGAATTTCCGTTCGTCTGCCAGTTGGCCTTCGCCGGTGGCGTGGCAGGCGCGTGTACGGCGTTGTTGGGCATTGTTTCTGAAGCATGAGCCTTCTCTTTCTCCCCTTCCTCGCCTGCTACGTCCTCATCGATCATCTCCAATGGTACGATCAATCTACGATGCGACGTTGTGTTAGCGGCCTTCGGCTTGCTACGAGGCTTGACCCGCACTCGAATGGTCATGAGTATATCTAAGTGCGTGTTTGTCTCCGTCGATGGGCGGCTCCTTTTCCCCGTGCTGCCGTTGACCGCCTCTGAAGCCATCGGGTTGTCAAGGGACCGCATGGTCCGATTGAGTTCTCCTAGAAAGGCAGAGTCGGCGGGCTCCTGCTCGTGCTTCCACAAGAACGAATGATGTAGCAGCACAAGTTTGTTGCTATGGCCGTGCTCTTGCCGGCCGGTGGACGCGATTAATGGAGACGGGTGCTCGCGGTTACCGCCGTCATACAACTCTCCCATGACAAGTTCTCTTTTAGTAGTTCGTGTCCTTTTGCTCTGCTTTGGATTTATCTTTGGGCTGTTGGGCACAAGCCTCGTGGTGGAGAACACAAATCAAGCTCGAACTCGAACCAGGCCAGTCAGCAAGACGAGTCTCGCAGGGAGTCCGCACGCGAGTTATATTCGTAGTCCGGCTTGCACAGGACTCTCAGCTTCCTGTCCCGTTAGAGCAAGTCCGACGCCACGAGACAATTCCTTGTTTTATAGTAGACAAAATGCACCAGACAAGACCCATAACCTCGTGTCTCCATTGAATGCATGCTAGCTGACAAAAGCTGATGTGGAAAGAAAAGGCTGGTTGGTGCTTCAGGTTACAACCATCGCTACGCTACGCAGCCCAAGGTTGTGAGAGGTATGGCGGCCGGGTAAAAGAGATAGGCAGTAACCTCAACTTGCTTGGGATTAAAGGCTTAGTTGTTGTTGTATAAAAATGTGTATACAGCCATACATGTCTATCAAGCGCGTCAATGGTAGTTAGAAGCACTCACTTGTGCATATAAAAGTTACATGTTGCATTACAGTACAACAGTGACTATGTCCAGACTGAAGTTCATGAAAGGAAGAAATAGTTAAACCATCTTTTTTATTCTACATCCATACAGGAAACTGCGGATGTCTCACTTTCAAAACTTATCATCTGCAAAGAGTGAGTTCTACTATGTGAAAGGAAAGAGAAAGCTTAGAACAAACAGAAACGAGCAAGGCACTAGAAGCCCTTTGGACATATCAAAACAGGTTCAATTGTCAAAGCATGAGCTCAGCAATATGCGTCGCTCCCAAGTATGTATTAGAAGCCCTTTTAAACTTCAGTGACTTGGATTCTCACATAATAGATTTAAATTGTTATTTGCTCATGAGGTTGAATATGTGACATGACAAGTCTATTTCTTCATTGCAGGTTCCACTAATATGTGACACTCTATCACAACTTTGGGAAAATGACATGCTCCCAGCTATTTGGTTTATTTTTAGTAGAAGAGGATGTGATGCAGCTGTTGAATATCTTGAGGATTGCAGACTTTTGCATGACTTTGAGGCTAGTGAAGTTGAACTGGAGCTCAGGAGATTCAAGATGCAATATCCTGATGCTGTCCGTGAAAGTGCTGTGAAAGGACTCTTGCGAGGAGTTGCTGCCCATCATGCCGGTTGTTTGCCCCTGTGGAAATCATTCATCGAGGAATTATTTCAGCGTGGCCTTGTTAAAGTAGTCTTTGCGACAGAAACCCTTGCAGCTGGGATTAACATGCCTGCTAGGACGGCTATTATTTCTTCTCTCAGCAAAAGAATCGATGCCGGACGGCAGCTATTAACCCCAAATGAACTATTCCAGATGGCAGGTCGTGCTGGAAGGAGAGGGATTGATACAGTTGGGCATGCTGTTCTTGTTCAGACTCCATATGAGGGGCCTGAAGAATGTTGTGACATTATTTTTGCCGGTCTTGAACCACTCGTGTCACAATTTACTGCCTCATATGGCATGGTTTTAAACCTCCTTGCTGTATGTATTTTATTCTGTATTTATGCACATGTTTTTTTTTCTTTTACCACCTTTACCTAATCAATTGAAATGTGTTGTTCAGGGTTCAAAAGTTACTCACAATCAGAAAGAATCTGATGATATTAAGGTCAAGCGTTCTGGAAGGACTTTAGAAGAAGCTCGAAAACTAGTTGAACAAAGCTTTGGGAACTATGTTGGAAGCAACGTAATGGTTGCTGCTAAAGAAGAGCTTGAAAGAATAGAGCAAGAAATAAAGCACCTCTCTTCAGAAATTACAGATGAATCTATTGACCGAAAGTGCAGGGAAGAATTATCAGAGGAAGATTATTCTGAGATTTCCGTTCTTCAGAAGAGACTAAAGGTAAAATTCATTGATATATAATAGTTGATAAGACGCCAATCTGTTTGTTGTATCTGGCTTGGTCAACAATGCTCATGAATATTTATGCACAACATTTCAGTTCTATGTTGCCCTTAATGTATATACTTCTTTTAAAACAAGTGCACCTTAAACTGTAGATTCTTGTATTTGTATCATTTTTTTAAATAGCCTAGGGGGAAATAAATAATAATACCTGGGGTGAAGTAGTTATCTTTATAGTACAAAGGATAATGTCATTCAAATTTGAGCCTAAGAGGATCATAACCTGGATGGTCGAGAATCCTTTGCTGGGGGTGCATAATACCCATTGTTTCGGTTAGGATTTCAAGTTTGAACTTTTTTTTCTAGGAATTTCAAGTTTGGGCTTTGATAGCAAATTCCCCTGCATTTTACCTTAAATATTTGTGGGGTTGTCACTTCTCTCGATGCACTTGTATAGCATAGCATCTCCATTTCTGTTCTTTTCTTTGTTAGTAGCTTCTGACCTGTTTCAGATCATATAAAGTTTCAGTTCTATTTGGACTATGTGGTCTTACCAATCTTGTTTCTCCTTTTATAAAGGCAATTTTGTTGTTGGTGTGCTCTGTGTTCTTTTTACACTGGCTAGTTCAAATTAAAAAGAACACAGGGAGTACACCAAAGTAGGGGCTTCCCCTACTGTATTCCCCTCAAACAATTAGAGTTAAACCCCAACTAATGTCAGGAGTTAATCGGATGAAAAGCACATTTAAGCGAAAATACTTCTTTTTTATTCGACTACCCTATTCTTCAGGAAGAGAAGCAGATCAGAAATGAACTGAAAAGAAAGATGGAACTGGAGCGAATGGCTGCTTGGAAAAATCGGTTGGAAGAATTTGAAAGTGGCCATCTTCCTTTCATGTGTTTGCAGTATAAAGACAAGGATTCAATTCAACATACGATCCCTGCCGTATTTATTGGAAACCTCAACTCATTTGCTGATAAAAAAAATGCAAACATGGTGAGTGAATGTTTAAGGCAAATATATTTGTATATTTTTTTTTGTGCGAGCTTTGCAGAATGTAAAGGTTGAATGTTCTTATTGCAGGTGGAAGATGGTTCACTTGGAATTGGAAAGGAGACATTTGATAGCGGAGAACAAAATTATTACCCATCTTACTACGTGGCTTTAAGTTCAGATAATTCATGGTATCTATTCACAGAAAAATGGATAAAAACTGTGTACAAGACAGGTTTACCTGCGGTCCCTTCTGTCGAAGGTGGCCCACTCCCGAGGGAAACCCTGAAGCAGCTCCTTTTGCGTGAAGAAATGATGTGGGACAAAGTTGCAAAGTCAGAGTATGGATCATTGTTAAGCATGGATGGGTCTCTAGACACATGGTCTTGGAGTCTCAATGTTCCCGTGCTAAATAGCCTTTCAGAAGATGATGAGGTTAACACTTATTCCTGGACTCTTCTGTTAGACTGGTTGACTTATGTGTATTAGTATGGAAAATACAAAAGGATTTTATCATCTTGTTTCATAACTACTTAAGTAGCTAGTCTCTGATATCAGTAGTCCCTCTTAAAACTTTCAGGCATTCTAGGAGGCAGTTTTTTACATTATTAGTTCCCTAGAAAATCTTTCGTGCTTCCAGATGTCATCATTTGGTTGTCCACAGAATAATATTTGATTTCTGTGTTCATCTTGACTCAATTCCTTTTCACTTTGTATATTTTGCCTGATGCTGTCTGCATTAACAATGAGTCAAGTTACGAAATACTCCCTTCGTTCCAAAATTGTTGTTGCCATTGACTTTTTTTGCTACCTTTGACCATTTGTCTTATTCAAAAAAATTTAAAAAATATAATATATTTTCTCATGATTTGTTTTATCACTAGATAAAATTTAAATATAACTTATAACTTTTCATATTTGAACAAATATTTTGAATAAGACGAATAGTCAAAGGTAACAAAAAAAGTCAATGACGACAACAATTTTGGAACGGAGGGAGTACCTTTCTCCAACTTACATTCCTTTGTAGTTCAACTAGTTTCTATTACAACTTACTTTGATTAACCTTCACAGGTAGAAAGGTTCTCTCAGGAACATCAAGATGCGGTAGAATGTTACAAGCAACAGAGGAGGAAGGTTTCACAGTTGAAGAAAACAATCAAGGGTACAAAGGGCTTCAAAGAATTTCAAAAGATACTCGACATGAGAAACTTCACAAAAGAAAAGATTGAGCGCTTGGAAGCTAGATCCCGTCGTTTAACTAGACGGTTGAAACAAATTGAACCAACTGGCTGGAAGGAATTCCTCCAGGTTACCACTCATCTTTTTACAATTTCATAACTATTCCAAGTATCTTACTATGAAATCAACGCGATAGTATTCACTGTTTGGTCTTTGGTGTTCCAATAGTTCTCTTTTTTTTTCAAAAAAAAAAAACACTGACCAATCTAGGGAGAACTAGATGACATTTCAAGTATGAAGTAAGCACCCAAATTCACGTCAAAGAGGACTGGAACTTCTGTGGTCTAGACGTACATCCACACGCTAAACCCTCAACAAACTTATCTATCCAGCGGGACATGTTTTGAGGAATATCTTTTACGCAAATCAATTTACTTAGTTTTCTGATCTTCTGTCTACTTTTAGGCAATATTATAAGTTTTTTCCTCCATAGTTTGCTATTCTTTCCTTGTCCCAAACAAGGTTTACATAACCAAACTGACCGGTAAAACCGGTCGGGACCGGTTAGCCACGGTTTTGTTAATACTGGTCCCAAATCATGTATTTTAGCCCTCTACTTGGTGGTGCCTTGCCCACTTGCACCCTGGTGACAAAAAAGGACCTGATAAAATTTGATGGAACTTTTCAACCATGCCTCTAAGGCATAAAACATCTAGTATAAATCTTATGTTCATTTTATTAGATTTAACCTATTTAGAGGTATCTGATACAAGCACTAATTATAGTTTTTATGAATGTCTACCAGATTAGCAAAGTCATACAAGAGGCTAGAGCACTTGATATGAATACTCAGATAATCTATCCTTTGGGTGAGACGGCAGCAGCTATACGTGGGGAAAATGAGCTATGGCTTGCTATGGTTCTTAGGAACAAGGTCCTTTTGGGTCTAAAGCCGTCTCAGTTGGCAGCAGTTTGTGGAAGTTTAGTGTCGGAAGGGATCAAACTTCGTCCTTGGAAAAATAGCAGGTACAAACATGTGCAGTATATTATGTTTTTTCATTTTTTAGAAGTTGCAATATATATTCAATTGTTTTAGCATCCTGTATATATCATGTTGAGATCTGCATTCATGAGTTTCTTATCCTTTTATTACCATTACCACCCAAGCTGCAAACGCACTTGCATTTGATAAAAACAGATCGATGGAACAGGAAACTGCCTATCTGAGATCCATAACAACAGTTGTGATATTCCCTAGTCTAATGCAAAATATAAGTTGTTTAGGACAGCAACAGGGCCTTCAAGATGAATCTTTGATTAGAAGTTTCTCTGAATGTATGATATCAAAGTAAAAAGACCATATATTATGGGACCAATTTTCATGATTGATGTAATCAATCTTAAATTACCATTCTAAGTAACATTTTACATGTTGATGGTCAAAATTACAAAAAATTGATTGACATGAATCCTAAAATGATTTATGTTTTGGTTTGGAAGGAGTACTTCACTAGCAAAGTTAATAACCACTCTTAGCGTCCTGTATTCTTTTTTTTGTTGTCGCTGGCTAGCTCAATTTTGAGCTAACCAACGACAACAAAATCAGAATGGAGGGAGTATGCATTAACATGTTTTGGTAAATTGTTTAATCTCTTTTTGAGAGATGTTCAGATGACTTTTCAACTTTTTGCAGTTATGTATATGAGCCTTCTTCTGTTGTTACTGGTGTTATAAGCTATTTAGAAGAGCAGAGAAACTCCCTCATTGATCTCCAGGAGAGACATGGTGTGAAGGTCTGGCATATTAGGGTCTTGTTTTGTTCGATCAATTGTTGTCCTTGTTACTGATTCTCTCTCTCTCTCTCGTTTACTGCACTTATTTGTTTGTTCCTTTTCATATAGATACCCTGTGAAATAGACACCCAGTTTGCTGGAATGGTTGAAGCATGGGCTTCAGGGTTGACTTGGAGAGAAATAATGATGGACTCTGCAATGGATGATGGAGATTTAGCCCGTCTGCTCAGGCGCACGATAGATCTACTAGCTCAGGTATATTATCAAGCCTACAGATTCAGTATAACTGTTTTCATGCGTATCTTCTATTTTTAGAGTGATATTATGTTATCACTACCATTTACACTACGTGATAAGTGTGGTTTGTGTTCCAGATTCCAAAATTACCAGACATTGATCCGGTTCTCCAAAAGAACGCACAAATTGCTTGCAGTGTCATGGACCGAGTACCCATTAGCGAGCTTGCCGGCTAAATGCCTGATACCTGTAAGTACTGCTGACGCAGGGTTTGACCGGCTGCTTATTTTATATTTATTATATAGGTAGCCGATTCATTAATGTAGCATGACATGATTAGCAGTAGCTAATAAAGATGTCATTTTCCAAGTGACCCTTGGTATATTCACATCAAATTTTGTCAATTTTTTTCTCAAACACACAGAAAAGCTGCGTATCATTTCTTAGTAGAATTCTATTTTGTGCTATTTTTCCCAATATAGTGAAAATAGATAAAAGAACCAATGCAAATATTGCTTTATGTACAAGTCTGCAGCTAACCTATACCTCCACTTCACAACAACCAATTCAATACAATGCAAAACAATCATAATTTACAACCTCCCATATATTCTATCTATTCCTCATCGCTACTTGAATCAGACTCTGCATTATCCTTCATGAAGTGAGCAGGCAAGTTTGGAAACCTTGGCATGACCCTCTTCCTTCTGCTATCTGCCTCTTCCGGTGGTTTCTGAGCTGGCGCCGCTTGACCATCGGTTGCCTCCTTTGTCTCTGCAGCTGCTGGGGCAACAGGAGCTGTAGGAGGGAGAGCTGTAGTTGGTTGTGATGACGAGGGTGGTGGTTTCTTCTGCTGCAATTTCCTCTTGATGTCCACACATGCTTGATCAACCATTCCCAGGAAGTCCCTCACTACGATGAACAGCTGAAGAGGATGCGCCTTCTTGTCCTTGGTGGCACCGGCATGGTAATACTCGGTTGTGCGTTGGACCAGATCAAGTACTTTATCCTGCTCTCCTCTTAGTGCACTGAGCTCCTGTTCTGCAGCTTTCACAAATCCTCGCAACCCTCTAGCAAATCCATCATCGCCACAGGTCTCTAGTAGCCTCTTGATGTCCACGAGTCGGCTGCCTAGGATTGCACACTCGCTGACAACGGAGTCATAGTCCACCACTGCAGCCTTCTTCACGTTGGCAAACTCAGAGCTGAGGCCTCCAACGATTGGCAGTCCTAGGTTCATGTATTCATTCTGCCTCTCCTCCCTTGCAGAAGAACTGCCGCCCTCGTGGCCAGACTTCGTGAGGCTGCCAGAGCGGCGGAGGCTGCCAGAGTGGCGGAGGCTGTAGTTGCGGTTAATGGCAAGCCGCTTTCCCTCTGAACGCACAACCTCCTCAACAACGAAGTGCAGCAGCGTGGTGGTCCCGTCAGTGCTCTTCACGTCGGAGAGCTTGCGCAGCGCCGTAAGGTTGAAGGCTTGAGCGTTGCCCCGTGCTGTTCCGGCATTCATCCTGTTTCCTGCCTTGAGCACAGCTTCCAGAAGTTTGAAGAACAGCCCCTTTGTCCTCAGCTCCTGACTTGCCATTTCCAAGGTTCGGAGTGACTGCTTGAGCTGCGCAACCTCGGCGCTGTAGTTTACCTTGAAGAGCAATGCATTGACGCGTGCAAATGGGCTGGGCACATCAAGGAGGAGCCGCAGAAGGAAGGCTTCTGCCGGGGCAAGCCTGTCAGGATTCCCAGAGAACTTCAGGATGGTGGACTCCTCTTCCTTGGAGATGCTGAGCCGAGACAGCTTCTCGAGAACCTCAGTGCTGAGCTCCGTGTGACCGTCACGAAGGGCATCGATGATTTCGTCCCGCCCCACAGTGAGGGACTTCAAGATGATGGAGATGTTGTGCGACTTGCGAGGTTCAAGCAAAAATATTTGTTCAGGTGTGTTTGAGCGTCCGAGGCCGGCCGAGGATTCACCGGAGGAGTCCTTGGAGTCTTCAGATTTCGGCTTGCGGTTTGCAGCCCCAGTGCCGAACAGTGCCTCGATAGTGCCTTCATCCAAGCTGGAAAACATTTATAAAAAAATAACTTAGAATTGTGTGGTTCAGATCGAACAGAGAAAAGGAATCACTTGTTCACACACTAACCAACATTTTTGTCAATCCTAGTGAATATTACAGTAAATAATTATGCAATGGGAATCAGACAAATGATTGTGCAGTGGCGCAAGCGGACAGGGAAAAATCGGTGCCCATCTTGACCAAGTTCAAGATGTCCCACGTCCCACAAACTCTTTTTCAAGTTTCCATCATTGCTTTATTACGGGGCTAAAGTATCTCCGTCATCATCATGATTTATATACATATATGTACTATTAACACTCGTTCATTTTGTAATCCAAGGAAACAATTTTGTCAATGATACATGGAAGCATTTATATCGATGGCACAAATCTAATCCCGACTTTAAAATTATAATACTTTTCTATAAAGTGGTTGATTCTGTCTAAGGTGAGGAAACTAAAATTCCTGCCTATTCAAAGAAAAGCACGCTACACCAACTCGTATAACTCGTTCCCCGAAATCCGTTATACCTATTCTACTAGTAATTTCTTAATCACCAAGCTCATGGTAGACAGGGAACGCGCTTCGGATGAAAAAGCAAATCGCCGCCATCTGTCTTTGTCGCAGCTTGTGTGTAAAGTACTCCGAACTCCAGATACTAGTTGAACAAACGCGCACAAAAAGGCATCATGATTTGGGCATCCTATTGAGGATCCTCAGTCCACCGAAAAAGCGGCAATGCATGGTCTGTGATCCCATCGAGGAATCAGGAACGTATTCCTACTGAAATACACTGCGACAAAACAACCTTCATTTTTACTTCCTACACTAATCTTTACCCCGCCTTTGCATATCCTGAGATGGTCCATTTTCATGGCAAACTAATAGCACGAAATGTAGTTACAAAATTTGAGTTTACGTTTTCAGAATTGGCAGTGGCTAATTGATTAGTATGGTCCCTGCTTTCACGGTTGTACTGTTCATGGTGTATCTGTCCCATTCCAATGGTTTCAGTACTCTGTTCCTAGTTGCATGCAAATGGAATGCAAAGAGCCGATAGGACACTGATCGTAGTGCTATGCTGAATGTCAATGGGAATGAGAATTTCAGGAGGGACTTACTTGAATGAGCCGGCGGTGATCTTGTCCCACACCATGGAATGGTCCGTGGACTGCACATTGACCTTGTCCCAATGCAGCGGCTTCAGCTTCGCCTGCTGCTCCGCGGCTCCGGAAGGCATGCCCGGCGCCGTCGGCGGCCTCGCGCCTCCCTTTGGAGGCGGCGGTGGCGGCCCTCCTTTCTTCCCTCCTGGTGGCGGCGGAGGTGGCGGGGACTTCCCTTTTGGCAGCGGCGGTGGAGGCGGGCCACCCCTGGGCGGCGGCGGCGCGGGTGGGCCCTTCGGTGGCGGCGGCGGAGGTGGACCAGCCTTGGGCGGTGGCGGAGGGGGTGACGACGCGGCTGCTGGTTTTGGAGGCGGTGGTGGAGGCGGCGCCGATGAGGCAGCGGCGATGAACGGATTAGTTTGCGGGCTCGCTCTCCCCGGCGGCGGCGGCAGCGACGGCGACGCACTCGGTGGCACCGCGGCGGAGGAGGCGGGCGCCGGAGACGGCCGCGGCACGGCGCTGACGGCGACCGGCGGACGCGCGTCGACGGAGAAGGAGGAGCTGCTGGAGCTGGCGCTGGGCGGGCGCGGCGACTCGTCGAACACGGCGGAGGCGGAGTCGAGCGAGCCCCTCGGGATCAGCGGCTCCTGATCTATCCTGCTCTTCCTGGACCGCCGCGGCGGGGACGGCGACGACGACTCCTGCGGCTCGGGCCACCGCTCCGCGCGCTGCTGCTGCTGCTGCCGCGGAGGCGGCGGCTGCGGCGGGCGCCAGCTCCCCGTAGGCTTCCTCCCTCCCCTGCCGGCGCCGTCCTTCTCGAACTCGCGCCAGTATATCGCGTCCAGCCCGTTCTCGTCCACCATGCCGATGCCGTCGGTTCCCCTTGGCGGCCGCTTCGGGGACCGCTTCTCGGGCAAGGCGCCTTCCTGCGGCAGCCCGTTTGGATACCCATTCCCGCCCCCACCGGCCGTTGTCAGGTCCTTCTTCTTCGCGTGGCGGAGGAAGACGAAGAAGGCGAGCCCCGAGACCGCGAAGCTGCTGAGCGCCGTGCTCACGACGGCCACGGCGATGTCGCTGCGCTTCACGGACGACGACGACGACGACGACGGGAGGGAGCCCGGGGAGCCGGGCGGGGACGTGGCGGGGGACGCGGCGGGGGGCGTGATCGTCGGCGGCGGCGGGGTGGGGAAGGCGGGCGTGCGCGTGGGCGGGAACCGCGTCTGGATGTTGCGCTGCTGCTGCTGCGCGGCGGCGAGCGGGGCGAGGGCGAGGGCGGCGGCGAGGAGGAGGAGGGGGACGAGGCGCGGAGCCATCGCCGTGCGGCCGTGGTGGAGGCGGGGTGGGGGGATGGAAATGTTTTAGCGGAGGAAGGAGGACGAGGCTGGGATTGACTTCGCTCTGCCGGCGGCTGCGTTATTGTTTGGTTGGGTAACTTGGGTTGCGTGCGGCGTGTGTTGACCTGGTCGGGTCGGGTGAGGTGTGGTGGGTTTTCTTTACTCGGTCCAGCCGCGCCGGACGAGACGACACGAGCAGGAGACGGACGCTGGGCTGCTGGCAAATGCAAGTTCGTCGTGGGCTCGTGGCTGCTTCGAGAATCGAGAAACGGAAGACGACGCGTAACGCGTTGCCAGAGCTGAAGGAAAAGGAACGGAGGAAGAAGGCGGAAACCGCGCAGGCGCCGCCGCCGCCGCGTGCCGTGCCGCTGCATGCGGTCCGCGTCTGTCTGGTCAGTTCTTTGTTGTGCTGCTGGGACGCGGGGTTGACGCGTCGGAGGTGCCGTCCCAGCCGTCCGATCCAGATCGGGCGGGTCAGAAGAGGCACCGGTTTGACGGGAATCGTTGGCTCGCTGGAAAAGCGTCGGGTTCAAATTCAAGTGGAGAACGGAAACTACGCCGGGCGGGTCACCACTCACCACAGACCACCGCGGTGGAAGACGCGCCGAACAACAGCGACAGCCCACACCAGTCCTCCGCTCCGCTCCCAAAAGTGGCGCCTGCTCAGTGCTGGAGCACCTGCATTTTCTGTGATAAACCTCTAATGTGGATTTGGTTCGGGCGCACATGCCTGATAGATGGATGGACGTCCGGGGCGGGCGGGAGTTCCCAACTAGTCCCGTGCTTTTGCGCTAGCTCTGGATTCGGCTGGCAGCCATCGGTGAGCTGGTAGCGCCGGCCACGGACACAACGCGCCAAAACGCATGAAGCGAAGCGAAAGCTGCAGCCAGTAGCAACTACAGTAACGTTAACTTCATTGCTGTAAATTTGAACCATCGGTTACCAGATAAGCATCACTTGCTGAGCGTTTTTAGGAGTGTCACGCCGAAAAGCTGGCTGTCGCTCTCGCTCTCGCGGCGGACCGAGCCGCGCCCGCGCGCGTGCGTACGATCCCGGCGTGATCGTCAGTCGTCACGGGACTTGCATTTTTGTCGATGCGATGACGCCAACTTTAAAGACTGCTTTGAAACAAGACTGTTTTCTGTTTCATCGGATTACATCACGTTGCTAGTAGTACTAGCATAGAAAAAGAAACGGATTTTCTTTTTCGAAAGATCAAAGAAAGAAAAAAAAAACTCAAGCTCGAGCTCGATCGATCATGATCAAGACTTGTTCGTTCGCTTCCTTCGACAGTCTACGAAACAGTCTTTCCTGTAGTCGAAACTGGTTCACGTAACTGATGGTTTGCTTCTTCATCAAGTACTAAATCTCACATGTTATACTGCAATTAAAACCGGTTGGTGTCCCTGTCTCTGCTTCGGTAGGGCAAGGTTTCGCAGGCATGTTGGCTTAATTCTAGTTCCGCGTCAGACTACTGAAGTCTTTAATTTGATGGTTCCCTCTTATACTAACGACCGAATGTTAATTTGATGGTTCCCTCTGACTATCTCAGTTGATATTATACAGATAATATAGCGGGGCATTGTATATTTATACTTTGTCCAATATCATAATACATAAGTGGAGATCTTCTTTATATACAAAACCATCAGTTTCAAATGATAAGCGTTGACATAAATAAAAATATGAATACTGCATTAGTGTTTCTGCCTGACTATTCATGATGCCAGCCTTTTCATGTTTATTTTACAATTGTCGTTTATTTGTCACTACAAAATAAAGAAACATAGACTTTAGTTTAGGCCCAGAATTAATTATTATCTAACCTATAATAAAATATCATCATTATATGGTGAATACTCAAAATAACATGAGAGTATGAGAAATCAACATTTGTTTTTTTCACTAACAGAAAAATAGTTACCCAAATTCATGTTTGAGAGGACTTGAACCTGAGTGGTTGAAGGCACCGTACCCACCACCCGAAGTTTGTGACGAGATCCAACACAAGAGGAACCAGATAGTTCTTTTTTTCTTCAAGAGGAATAAAGTAACACCTAACTTTGGTTTGAAGAGGATTCAAATATTAGTGTTAAGAGGTGTGATAAGAATCGTTCCTTGTATTCTCTCCGATTTTCTTATTCGATGGAAACATAAGTTCTGCATCTTTTTTATTTGTTTTGTACACCTTGACTATATTTTGTTCTGTGTACTTCATCACGACATTCACTTTATGAGAACGTTATACTTCGATTGTGACAGAGTACCTAATAATAACCTGACCACTCATACAAGTCGAATAGCGACTCGAGCAAACAGTACTTCCTTCTATCAACAAACAAAATGGGTAAACAATGCTTCCCAACGTTCGAATTTTATGGTCCTGAGCTTTCATCCCTCCCAATAGCTGGTGCTAGTGATTTTTGTCTAATTTTCATGTTGACCTGGACTAAACTCATGGAACTTTAGCAAATGCTTGTGATCCTACGCTTTAACGTGATCGTCGCCAAACGGTGCTTGGTTGTCCACATCAGGACATTCTTTGTTATATATAGTTGACCCTGTCAATCTTTTCAAGGCTTTCTCACATCTTTTCACGTTAGGTGATTAATCATTAATAATTTGTGACTGGGACAGCTATCGCCTATCGCTGGAGCCTTTTAATTCCACAACCACCTGCATAGAAAGTTGATGAGGATTATAAAGTAGTCTGAAAGCACGCTTCTGCGTAGAGTAGTCTGAAAGTTGATTATCAGAGGATAAAAACTTCTAAAAAAAATCCTTGGCGCCGCTTTGCAACATGAATACAGTAACAAGCAGAAAATAGCACGAGCTGCATTATCTCAGCCTCCAGGTTGCCAGTCCTCAATACTTGTATGTGGCACCGGTAAACACTATCAGTTCTTTGCTCTGATCATACAGAGAGAGATTCAGAAGAGCCGTAACCGCATGTTCTTGGGTTTTGACTTTTGAGGTCCTTCGACGACAGAAGTTCCACTAAAGCCGGAATAGCACTAGACTCCGGTAAAGTATACTGTTGTCTGTGCTCTTCTTGGCCAAAATCTTATTTCATCTGCAGCAGATGTCCATTCATCCAACGAGCTGCTAGACAGATTGTGAAAGTGCCATGTTGTTCGATCCCCATGTACTCGCACAACTGCAGTATTAAACTTCTATAAGCACATAATTAGGGTCAGGATAAGATTCTGGAGCTTCTGTTCAGTTTTTGGGCTGGTCGGATTTCCAGTCAATCCGACCAGCCTGCATTGTGCACAACAATTTCATAGCGCAGAACAAGTAAACTAAATGATTTTCAGCTGATGAAACATTATACACAACAATTTCATAGTGCAGAACAGGTAACTAAATGATTTTCAGCTGATGAAACATTATATACAACAATTAAAATGAGAAATTTCATAGTGCAGAACAGGTAAACGGTGATGCATTGAAACCTCAGCTGTCCTGTTGAAACAGTGACAGGATCTCTCATCAGCTCGAGAGATACTGGGCAGCAGAGGTAGTGAGTAGTGACAGAGTCAGGCTTCTTCATTTTCTCAGATTAGCGTTTTCTTTTTCATCACTGGATTGACTATCAACATTAGAAGGTTTAGGAGAATCATAAGTTCAATATTTTGAAGTTCTTATTATCTCGGTTGTTATTTTTTGGTATGTCAGACTTTGATAATAAGAACAAAGTAGTCCCGCATTTTGCAACTCAAGATATCTTTACTGAATTTGTTCATTTGTGATGGCTCTTGTTGGTCCTAATGCTGAGATTACTGAGATTGTGGTTCAGCATTATCAATTTAATCTAAGATATCATGAACTTCCCTAAAAATGTTTACATAAATGGCTCCCTTCTTTTCCATTTCGCTTTTAAGCTGACACTTGCAGTAAGCCAACCTACAAGATTTCATAAAAAAAATCAAATAGGCATGATAAATAAAAGAACAAAGGAGTTATTTTCCGAAATAAATCACTCGAATTTTTATCTAATATCTGAAAACAAAGGAGTATGCAGCAAGTTCGCTAGAGTAGCCACAGCCATGAGGGGTTAGCGAAAAGATTTGGTTCCTTCGGCTAAACCGATTTTGGTGGCGCCAAGTACAACGGAGACGAAGAATCGCGCTTTTCCAGCGTCAGACGCGGGAGAAGTCGACTCCTTCTGACAAGAACACAGATATGGTGCTAGGGTTTGAAGATGGAGGCGTGTATGCGCAGGATGGGAGCGGCGGCGGGCGGAAGAACGAGCGATAAGCGCAGTCACTAAAAGGAGGGCTTATATGTAAATTACAGGGGCTGTTTGCAAAATACCGGATCATGACTATTAATCGCGATCCAATATTTTATAAAAACCCCCCGATTTGGATCACGATTAATAGTCACGATCCAAAATAGAGAGTATTTGTAAAATAGCCAAGCCGGCGAGAGGGCGGTCGCAGAGGCGTGGCGCCACCGACGACATTGCGGCCGACGAGGCTGTATTGCCACGGGAGACCCCCATGATTCAATTGAGCCAACGTATGGTAGAATCAAAGCAAGGGGCATAGCAAGCAGAATGAAGAGCAGGATCAAATGTTGGACGAAATCCCAGTAAAGAGAAAACGCACCGATCACCAAGAACGCGATTGGATGGCTGCATGCGGCTCAGCCTGGCTGCCCGCATGCAGTCTCCTGCTGTTTGGTTGGCTGCACCAGGTCTGTGGCCTGTCTCAACGCGTGTAAAAGCGACGTCTGGGCCTGGTTTGGCAGAAACAAAAATAAGTTTCGTTTCTGGCGGGTCTGGCTTACGGCGTGCAACCGATTAGTTGTTTAATGACATTGTTAACAAATAATTAGTATAATCTAATTAATATTAATATATTTAAAAATAAATTAAATCTTTATATAATATAATAATAATAATAATATAAAATTAAACTTAAATAAATATTATTTTAATATTTATTTTTATTTTATAATTTATATAACAGATACTTATACAACCAACCAAACAATATCTCCTCTCTGATTGAGTAAGTAGATACGATCAATCAAACAAAATAACTTACATTTACTCAGCCTGTCTGCTATGAGCATACGAGCCAGGCTCCCTAGAGAAGCCAACCAATCGTGTCCCAAGCAATGCAGGTTGCGCAGAACGCTCCATCTGCTCGCACGATTCCGCCCCTCTCCTGATTCGACGCCCCGGCCGCCGCCGGCGACGACGAACCTCCTAGCTGCATCGACTGCCCTCACCAGTTCGCGCAGCCACGCCGCGGCATTCTCCTCCTCGGGTGCCGCGGCCCACCTCGGCGACAGCAGTCCCGCATTCCGCGCGAGGCACGAGGCACGGAGCGGCTCCGGCGGCGCTCACCGCGACGATCTCCCCGCCGTCTCCGCCAATCGAGCAATTCGGCCGCCTCGGCACGCCGGCGACAGTTGATTCAGTGTGTGGGCTTATGATTTGTCGTATCGTATCTATTCGGCCCGTAATCATTGAGCAGTGGATCCTCTCGAATCCGTCTACTTGATGTCTTGATTGCTCCATCAACGAATGGGCCTTGTCTCAAAAAAAATCAACGAATGGGCCACGTTTCTCACACGTCGTTGCTGGATCAGCTATAGGAAAGGGAAATAAATGGGCCATTTTGTTCACGGCATGAGCTTTCCTGGGACAATCAGACAAAGCCCAGTCCTCTAGAAAAAGGCAAAGCCCAGGGGCTGCCATCTCTACCGGCAGTATTGAAGCCATCATCATGGTGCAAAAACATGGATTTAGCTAACAGATGGATTTGTTGAAATTGATCAGACAAATTTGCTTCCCTCTCTTGTAACTCGTTTTGCCTTTCTAACTAAGCAGGATGGCGGTTTTCCCTGCTTGCTACAGGTAAATGACGCATTACGGTTCTTGAAGGATGACCTGACTGTTTGTCTTCTGGAGGATGCCTTTTCTTCCCATTTCGGTTTCACCCTCCGTGCAAACATCGATTCGTTACTGATGCAATATTGCTACCTATCTAAGCCTTCATTCCACGA
The DNA here is from genome assembly GCA_032690845.1 of Eleusine coracana subsp. coracana. NCBI lineage: Eukaryota > Viridiplantae > Streptophyta > Magnoliopsida > Poales > Poaceae > Eleusine > Eleusine coracana. Next base: position 66,964,737 of record CM064420.1, read on the forward strand.
AGTGTCCAGATTGATCTGCGCTGCCAGGACCAGTCGTGGAACGTGAGGCTTGCATCAGTGTCGATTCCACAAACTTAGGAGCCAAGCAAGGGTGCCCCGGCCTCCACACCAAGTATCCGATGCCTTGGAGTGGACTACTGGAACTGTACTTTGCTCGCCCTGTGCCATCTAGTCGTTATCCGCTCTGTGATTTTCACGTTCGTCTGCTTGATCTAGGTAGCAGCGTTGTTGAGCCGCCACCAATTATTTCACATCTCAACGCACTACGAAGACTGAACTTTTCTTACAAGCACAAGCAATGCCATTTCACTTTTATGTTTCTTTTTTCATGCTGCTGAACTTGGCGATTGCTGATTCGTTCCATCTCTTCCTGATCCCTAGATTTTCTCAAGAAATTAAAATGAGGTGTCACACCCAGGCAGATATTACCTCACCAAATCCGAGCTGTATCATTCATTGAAAACTGGAGACTAGTTTTCTGCACTACCTTTCTTCATTAGAACAGGCCTTTTGGTGCACCGAATGCAAGCAAAGGACTGCCGGCTGTACTACTTCTACTTAACCGGCCTGGCCTCTGATATTCCTTCCGCGGGAGCAAGCTACCTGCGCGCATTTAGGTGACCTACCGAGCTGTAAGATTCCTGTGTTCGTTGCTTAACCGAACCTGCTAATAATCAATGGCTCACAGCACAAGTGACGCACATAAATCATTGCGACATATTCCAAAGCTATTACACTTGGCTGCATTTAGGCCCACTCTTTGTTCTTGTGCTATTTAGTTATTGACAACCAGAAGTCGTTGAGAGCTGTTACCAAATATAATGCCTTATGGATGAAAGCTCAGGAGCAAGCTTCCACTACCGCACCTAGGCCCGTATCGGATGCAAGAACTGTTGGTGGTTCCTGCGAAGTTTGAACCGTTTTTTGAGAAAATCTTCTGATGTTCTCGCGTTCCACATGCTAACCTCATGTTAACAAGTGTAGAACTAGCTGAACGTTCTGATGTCAATATCGCTGATGCGTGCCTTTACGGTGTTCTTAACTTGATGTCGCCATTAGAATAATGATGACGCGAGCTTTGATGGCCACGGCTGCGCAATGGCTCGCGGTGGTTGGTCTTTAGTAGTAGGTGCCTGAGTTTGTTATGCTCCGATTACTAACTCTGAAGCGCTGTACTCCACTTTTAAGCAAAGAAATATAGCAAGCCAGTACTACTTGTTTTTCTCCTATAATTTGGCGCCATTTGCTGTTGCCATCCCCCATCCCCCTGCACGATCGGATCAGCCTCTAACCACGCCCTGCAACCTAATCACTTTTCTGTTTGGCACAAGTGTTCCGCTCTTAACAAACGAACACCAAAGGCCATCATCTATTGACCCGTTTCCAGCATTGGTCCTCGCATCGTCTCGTGAACCTGAAAGAGCTCGCGCCGGTTGGCTGTCTCATCGTGCGAGAACTGCCACTCCGAAACTTCCAACGTGTTCAGTGTTCTTCTCCCGCTGACATGGACCCTGAAATCGGTGGCCGGCCGGGCGGCCGACACTGTGGCGGCACCAACCTGACCTGCCAAATAGTGGTGGCAGAAACCGGTAGCTTCCAGGAGGGAAGGTGGCCTGGTTGCCGGCGGTGCATGAACCACAACGATCTTCTGAAGATCACGAGTCGATGGAAAAGATCGTTGGGCAGTGGCTATCATTGGCGTGGCACTGGCCTAAAAACAACTCGTGTTCGTGTTGGGCTTGGCATACGGGGTATGAACCATGTGAAAGGAATTGAATACTGTGGCGTAGGGTGGTTGATGACCATTGGGTGCAGTTCATCACACTCATCACAATTCACAAGGATGGGATTGAGAAATGTGAATGAATGGGGCCTAGGAGGAATACAGACAATCATTAGTTGCACTTGCCTTGCGTTCCTGGTTCTCCAGCTGGTCATTGGCCGCCTCCAGCCTGGTGGCCGCAAGTGTGGCCTTTCCACCCTTGCCACGCAATTTGGGAGCAGATACCGTGCCTACAGGCCGTCTGATTGCAAACTAACGGTTTCAGTTACTTCAAACACGTTATCAAACTGAGTTCTTCCTCAATCCCCATGCTACCTTGATAAGATAGAAAAACAATTTCAGTTTTCAAATCCTAGATACTATCTCGGTTATCGTTCTGTAAAGATGTCCAGCTGCAAAAGTATACTACAGCTTCTTCAAAAGTAATCGTCAGAAATGTCACTGAATATGGGAGATGCCTGTTCTTTATTTCTATACAGTTATATTTCAGTCTCATCGATCATCACAGGTATAATTGAGATGTTGTTGCCGCTACAAATTCAGAAAACGGACTTAAGCACTCTGATCCGATGTTTATGCCAGGTTTGAACTTTGAAATGAATTATCTTCCTGCTGCATTCCAGCTTTCAAGATTCGTACGTCTGGGAGTATTTTAAACAGAGGTCATCTGGCTCACTGGTTTTGTGGAGATTTAGGTGGCGTTAGTTGGAACATTAGCAGTATTAACACTGTATTATTTATTAGTCCGTTGAGAAGTCCCCATCTTACGCTTCCGCTCTCTGATTTAAAAAGGTTCGTCTTAAACAACAACAATATTATTGTTTCTTTCCTTTGCAGCTTGTATTTGAAATCCATCTGTAAAGATCCTCACATAGTCTAATGCTCTTGACCCCAAATGCTCCTTCCTGCTAATGTGTAACAGGGAAGAAACACAAATGACTACAGCTCAGATGTTAGACGAAACAAGTCATCGCCACTTAGGAGCGATAGTAACTTCGAGAACACATGAAACAACCATTTGAAACTCGACAACAAACAGATGACCAATGAAGATGGCTTGCTATTGGAGAAGAGAATGAAGAAGACAAAAGAAGCTAATTCCTGGTAATATCAGAAGTACAAATCAGTTGCATGTTAAGCCAATCAGGATGAATAAAGTGAAACGGACAAGAACAGAATTTGATCAGGCCATTATCGCACATAATAAGCATAGCAGAAACAGCAAGATATTGTTCATCCTAGTAGCCTAGATGAACCAAGTGGCAGAGAAAATAGCAATAGCTGGAAATTAGGCTAGTCTCTGAACTGAAATGAACCGACTCTCAAACAGAACAGGCACAAGAGTAGGATTCACTCTCACTGAATCAATTCAATTGATATTATACGAGTGTACTGAAGAGACATGTAAATGAAACAATTCTAAACTAATAGACAAAAATGAAAACCTTTATCCTATCCAAGAATTGTACACCACCAATCAAGTAACTCCATCCCCTGATCATCACGACCTCCAAATCACAGCCTAAAGAATCAATCTGAATCGTATCATAAATAAACAAGAATCCAGCCCCTCTATTCACTGTCTCCGTCTTCCTCTTGCTGCCACAGCAATGTGCCGCCCCTCCCCTCACTGTTCTGTACAGCCGAAGGCGGCAGGCTTGCTGTGGCAGCTGTGGTGGCAGTGGCAATGCATTGCAAGGCAATTCCATCACCGGCGAAGAACCACCACATCCCCAAATGAAGAATTATTGTATATGCCATCAGTTTCTACCAGGAAAACACTGCTGCAGGAATTGCCGACGATGACAATGCAGACCGAGACGGCGCTGATGCTGAATCGTTCTCGCCAATGTAGAGGTCGTAGGACTTCCAGGTGTGGTCAAGCGGGCAAGGCCGGCCGGCATCGAGGCGGTCCCATGGCTTTCCCTTCCCTGACCAGTGCATCAAGCTGACAGGACCCTTGTGGAGGGGGCGGCAGCTGCCGAGCACGTTGTCACCGCCTAATCCGTGCTGATTCCACCTGTGGTCAACTGCCTCCACCTCGCCGGCGAAGACAAGCAAGAACGGGGGCAGTGACCCCAGCTCGTAGATTCTCTTTTCCTTCTGCATCTCCATCCACAGCTCGATGCGGCGGCGGTAGTTGCCGAGGCGCCATCTCCGGAGGTCGATAACCATAACGCCAGTGTTGAAGTAGCAGGGAGCGCGTCGGCGGCCGTTGAAGACGCGGTCGCCGAGTTCAGGGTCGGACCAGAAGGCCTCCGTGAAGTACCGCGAGAAGTTGGCGTGGCAGTACTCGGGCGCAGCCACCACCGCCGCGGCGGGCAGGCGCGTCTCCCACAGCCGCCGCACGTCGTCGACGGCGAGCACGTCGGAGTCGAGGTAAATCGTCCTCGGCACGCAGCGCGGGAGCAGGTCGGCGAGGAAGTTGCGGGCGTAGTTGAGCGGCGCCTCGAGCGCGGCGCGCACGGAGGCGGAGATGAGGCCCGCGACCGCGTCGGCGCGGAAGGGGTAGATCTCGAACCGCAGCGAGGGGAAGGAGGCGGCCACGGCGGCCCTGAGCTCGGCTACCGGCGGCGCGGAGCCGCCCTCCGCGGCGACGAAGTGGAAGAAGAGCGACTCCGGGCAGGAGGCGTGCTTGAGCAGCGAGTAGATGGCCGCCATGGACCCCCGGAGGTAGTGCGCGTCGAGCGTCATGGAGATGTGGACCAGGCTCGGGTCGCACACCCCCGCGCCGGCCACGCGGGCGGGGCACCCGTCCCCGTTCCTGTATTCCGGCGCCTCGGCGAACCTCGGCAAGCCCGCCGCCGCCGCCGCCGACCTAGATGCGGCGACCAGGAAGAACGCCGCCGCCGCCAGGACCAGCGCGGCCCTCACCGCGGCGGAGGCGCCCATCGACGCCGCCGGCGAGGGCTTCGCCTTGGTCCCCCGAGATGCCCTCGGTGAGGAGGGAGGGAAGGAGGAGGAGGGGTCCGGGTTGGGATGTGTGTGGCTTCGTTCCGGGAAGTGGTCGGCGTCGTTGGTGGGTGGCGCTCGCTGGCTGGCTGGCTGGCTCGATCGATCGATCCCTCAGCTGAGTCGTTCGTTATATCGGGGACATTTATATGTGGCGTTACCAAAAAAAGACCGCGTGGGAGGTGGGGCCCACGTGCGCTGCAGGTTGCGCTGGCTGGCTTTTTCCTTCGCTTCGCTTTGCTTGCCTACGCGTTAATCCGCTTCGCGAGCTGGGAAGATCCGGGTCCCGGGTTAATTACGGCGTGGTTAGCCACCAGGGGGGGGGGGGGGGGGGGGGGGCACCTTGTTTAATTAGGGCAAACTAATAAATGAGCCGGGATTAGCAGCAGGCGGCCAGATTGCTGTGCGCGTGTGTATACGGTGACGCGTGCGTATGCCGCGCTGCTGGATTACGGGTTCCACGTAATACGTCTTTCCAGTGTTTCCGAGTTTGTTATTTTCTCTACTAGCTAGGGTTTATTATAGTATCGTCAATCGTCATGGCCAGGGGTTAAGTTAGCTGCAGGCGGCGGCACCCGTAACATGTATTGGCAAATTGCCATGTGGATCACTGGATGGCGATCGATGTAGCTACGTGTTTGGATCCATCTGATAAAGAAGCAGTTTCACATTGGATGGCTGATGCGAAATACTAGTATAGTAGACTGCACGCGTACAATTTGATTTGCTCCGCTTGTTCGGCTAACGGAAATAATGGAGAGTCGCCGGAGGAGTGTTTCTGGACTTTGTTTTTCAAGCATTGCATTCAAACTAGATCGATCCATGTCTCATGTTCAGATCCACTGATCCAAAGTGTGTATATATTGAATGAAGTTGTGTGTTTCAAAAAAAAATCGGTGTTACTCTAATAAAATTAGAAGTATTCATCAAAATTGATAATATTTCACGATTTTTTTTCAGAGATTTTATAGATGTTTTCTCAGTTTCAGACAACTTTACTTTTGTGTGTATCTTTATTGGCATATAAACATATTTTAGTGACATTTTTCTTTTTAATAAGTGATGACTGATAAGTGAATAACTCGTGATTTCACCGATGGGTAGCAAGGTTTATTCCGCGGAGCCGGTGCATCCGAGCTCCAGAGACTGCTCACGCTGCCGGTCCCAACAAACAGTGACGGCTTTAGCTGTGTACAGGTGGGCTCTGGGGCTGACCCATACGTGTCACCATGTGCTCGGCTCCACCACCGTGTTACGTTCCTCTTTGGGCAGCGAATCAAACGTGCATATTTTTTCTCGAAGAAAAGGGTGAATCAAACTTGGATACGGACTAATGATCCATCCATCAGACTCCGGGGATTTGTTGCGACGAGAATAGTAAATTGCCGGTGGAGGAGGCTGATCGACGGTTCATTTCCAGAAAAGGGTTTCCTCGTTGGAGAGTCGTGCGTTCGTAGCCAAATTTGCTGGTCCTCGAAACTGAAGGACCATGCGACACCGCACACATGCAGAGAATTCGAGAACTCGGAGATGGTTCCTCGCTGTTGAGGTCTCCCATCCTATGCGGGATATGTTATTTGAATTTTCGTCCAAGAAAAGCGCGAATGGCAAATAAATTACTTCTAGCAGCTTGCGATCTCCGTAAACTGTACGCCAGCAGCGCCGTAAAAAGTCGATGTTTTGTCCAAAGCCACTCCATTGTTCATACATCCATCGTCAAATCTTACAGTCTTCCTGAGGTCATTTGAAATTCTACATTACTCCATCGAGATTGACATTGTCATGGCCTGTATGGAACAAAAGGTTTTCGTGACACGCATCGTAATTTCACACCGCTCAAAACTCTTTTCTGCGCTCCAGAGGCAAAGCGTCGGTTGAAACGACAACGTCAGAGAATTCAGACGGCAAAACGTGGTCTTCTCTCCTCGTTGCTGTTGCTGTTCCTGTACACACACACACACCTTGCAAGTTTGCGACGCCGACAAGTTTGCACGTTTTCGATGCGGGTTGGTGAGGAATGGTCAGCTACTTAGATGGCACATGGCTCTAATTTGTCTGCATTTGTTTAAGACAAAAGGATGCTTCATGCTGCCTCTACGTCCTCTACTTTCTGAATATTCTATGCTTGTGGTGGCATTTTTCACGATACAAAATGTCATACAGGAGTACACGTTCACCGTAAAAAAGAGAGCTTTGACGGTCTTTGGGAAATCACAAATAGATCTGATGAGAATAATCTCAAATTAAGATTCTTTGGTTCATAATACTGACAGCTCAACATACTGTATTGTAATTTGTACTATTTTTTTTTTATGAAACTTGTAATTGTACTATTACGGGTTAGTGCCGAGCATGGCAACTTGCCCTGCTTTTCAACGCAGCAAGTGCTGCTAAGTTGCCGGGTAATCTACGTCTAGTTAGCAAGTCGTTTTCACAAAAAGGTATATACACGTACGTTGGTAAAATTGGAAGCATCTTGTCACTCTGGAAATTGTCACTGTCACGAGCTTACCGTGTGCCTCTTCCAGTCAGTAATCGTGTTGCTTGCTTTAGACACGACTCGGACAACGGACAAACTAATGACGATACCATTGTTACTTTTAATCCATTTGCTTTGCTACGTTCTTTACTTGTACGATCTGCCATGTCTCTCTGTCCTGAAATGGGAAAGCTAAAGATCCTTCCCGCCGTGCACTCTATGTGAGTAGCGATAAAAGTCATGCGGCCAAATGAACAGTGAACGTCGTCGTCAGTGTTTGATTGCTTTGCGTCTGCTCGTCCGTGATTTCGATTGATTAATACGGTTTCCAATAATTGGTACTAATTTTTGATTGAGTAGTACAAGAAGTATGTTCACAGTATTCCTTAACAAACATTTCGATTATGTTCCTTTCAGGAATTCAATTTCCTGGTGCGTAAAATAAACGCTTTGTCCCCCATAAGAAAAAACGAATTTCCGATACTATTCTGCAACACTCGTCAATCAAGTCAAGGTATAAAGTTGTCACACGCGATCTGGATGGTCACCATCACAAAGGCAAGAACCAGTCAGTCACCCATTGATTAATCTCGTCGGTCTTCCACACCACCGCATCATTAGACATCAGTTTATTACTGAATCAACGTGCAAGACCAGTTTACTGAATCAAACATGCAAAACGAAACGTAATAATAATAGTACCAGTTAAACTCCGTACTAATCAATCGACGTCTCTGTCTCATCGATCCCGTTAAACTCCGTACTAATCAATCGACGTCTCTGTCTCATCGATCCCGTTTTTCAGTTGCAATTTGCCACTCCAAAAGCGATGCGCGGAAACTCTGGACACTGGACAGCCTGGATGCTAGCTTTCGAGACGTCGATTTCGTCATGAACACAAGGCAAACAGTAAAAATGCCCTTTTATGAATATGAGATGGGTCGCTGCCCTCATTAACGGCCGATAGTCTAAGGCTTAACGAGAAAGCAAGAGAAATTTAGCAGAAACCGGAATAAAGCATATCCTTGTGAATGAATAGAAGCGTACCGGGGCACGCAACAAGCGAGCCGCTACGCGAAACTCTTTTTTTTTTTTTTTTTTGAACTCGGGCTACGCGAAACTTGGTCGTCAAGAACACGGTGAAACCTTGGAAAACTTCTGTTTTCCCTGTCAAAAAACGGGACGCACTGCTTCCAGACCTCAGGCAGTGTGACGGCGTCTGCAGCAAACAATTCAACACGTACTTATGTGTTCACACGGATGAAACGAAGCAGCGCCCAGAAGCAGACTGAAGAGAACGAAGCCAAATCAAAAGCAGAGCAGCTTAGCAGCTACGTACTGTATTCCCCGAAACAGGACGGTTTCTCTGTTCTGTGTGGCCACATTACTTGACGGACGCCCTGTTTTAGAAGACGCCGTCACACAAGCATTGCGTTCTGTTCTGTCGATCAGCTGCTGATCACCCCACGCGTGTCATGATCACGGCGTCTGTCTCCAGATTTAGTTGACGAGCCGATCCGTTCCGCTGAGAGCAAGTGTGTGCCGAGATGATTGGGCGGCGAAGGTTCTTCTCGTGTTTCCTTCCATCCCCTGGACCAGAAAACGATCGCGCCGCGCCATCTAGGACTAGGAGGAACAGGGAGGCATTCCTGACCCGTGCAAGCTATTGACTGACCGCTTCCAATTATGGAGCGCGTGCAAGAGGACGACAACCAAAAGTAGTATACCGGAGGAGGTCCTCGTGCATGCGTGTGCGCGTGGTGCATTGTCGCGTCACCGAAATTTTTCGAGGGGGAAAATTAAAATGCGTACGGACTACAGGTTCACGACAAAAGCTGTGGCTGCGGAAGGACGAGGGCGGCAAATGGAGACCTTTTCTCTCTCTCTCTCTCTCTCTCTGTGTGTGTGTGTATTTGGTTGATCACGTATCAGATTCGTTTGGTGGCGTCCAAGTCTAACCTCGGGTTGAGAAGGCCTTAGAATATGCTACTACTACTATCCCAAAGCTTCGATGCGGCTTCTTTTGCACCGACACCGCTCGTTAAACGTGATTGGTAGTCGTGGCGGACTGGTAGGCACGAGTGGCCTCCACAAGTAGTCTAGTACGCGGTCAGGCGGGCACGTACAGGCGATGATCCACGTACGTGAGCGCCACGAACCACTTTTCCGTTCCCCCTTCGCTTTTTTGCGGGGGCGCGTCTCGTCAAGCTGTCCCGACCGCGACGTGTGATGACGCTTGTTTTGGCGCCCCCGTTATAATTCATGAATGGTTTCGATACCGAGTACCGTGGTTCCCGTGACAAGTTTGAAGGGGTCGTGTGAGTCACTTATTGCGCTCATCAGTACGCGTCGACGAATACGACGACCTTGGAACGGAGCTTATTGGAAAATGAATTTGATCGGGGATCGATCGGTAACGTTTTTCTAACAACGCGCAAGCTGCACGGGGTGCAACGCCTACTTTAGGCGTGTGCGCGGAGCCACTGATGGCTTGTGTTTCGTTGCTGCATGTACTCTGTATGTGCTCCGCAACTTGCGTGAAGGTCTGGGTCTCTTACCGATTTGTAGCAACATTTGCGTCCTGCCTGCATGTGTCCGTCCCCATGATGTGCATCCCGTTCCCGTGCCGATTGGGATTGGTCTCCATCTCGGGTCGGGGCAGCAACACTACCCATTCTGCAGGTCCGGTGGTTCCATGCTTCAGATTCAACCCACCGCCCACCGGTGAACGGCATGGGAACACGCGAGCGCATAGGACAAAGTAGCGCTGGGCCTCCAGACCACACCACCTGTTACGTGGCCCAAACAAGCATCTCTGGGCCTGCAGATGCCCGATCCAACGTCTCAGATTGTGATTTTTTCTTTCTCATAATCAGCGGACAGCTGTTATGAACACAGACTTGCAGCGCTATTTCTTCATCATAAACAGGAAATTTACACCATCTTGATCAGACGATAATACGGTGCTAGGCCAAACTGCTAGTATATGCAACGCGATACATCATAATCCTACTAAGTGCACGACACGTCTAATAAAAAAATGTTCAAAATTACGATCTGATCTGATCATCAACTAGATGAGTTCAATGGTAGTAAATATCATTCCCAGCGACCACTTTTTTTTTTTTTCGGAGGAGCCCATCGATCAAAATTAGCGTACACAGCAAACGAAGAGAGACAGCAGGCAAGCAAATATGTTCCCACCTACGTGTTTTTCTTCCCAATCATGACCAATTATACGGGCCAAATCAAGCTTCAATAAGAAGCCACCCAGCAGTTGTTCAATTGAATTGCAGAAACGGGAAAAAGAAGCAAAACAAATAACAAGCTGATCCTCCTGACAACGCATCTCTATACAGGTTCATGTTGCAAAGAAAACTTCCAGCAATGTCCGAGGCCGCCTTCACCAAATACTTATTTCTCCTTGTTATCATATTAGGAATGACCATCTTGTTTGCCATTCTAAGGAAGGGTAGCTCTCATCTCCTTCCTGTCGGGTCCAAATGACTGCAAAGTCAAAACGAGTCAAGTCAGATTCCTATTGCCACATCTCCGTGGACAAATGCTGTGGTTGAAGTATATGCTAATAAAATCTACAGCTGAAACCACATACACTCTTTCAAGCTCCTGTGAGTCTCTAGTCAAAACTTTCAGAGAAATACTTTCAAACAAAACATTTCAAATCACAGATGCTCTTATATGAGAATCAGAACAGACACATAATGGAAAGTCAACTCCTCAATGGCATATAAACATACCAACGGGTTTCATAAATTGAGTAAAAAAAGGAGACCAGATGAAATAGATTTACAGAATTTCTTCACGTACGGCTTGGTCTTCAGACTACAGTGTACGACTAGTGCAAAACATGTTCATGCATCAGCCGATCAGCGTGCGTCTTACACTGGTCGTAAGGCTGGGTTGCATGACCCACTTATGTGTATAGCATTACTCATAGATTTAACACCAACATACCTCGACACCATAGCCCTTCTTGTAAACATTAGTGAAGAGCTCAGAAGTATCAGGCATAGAAATTTCCTGCAAATATTGAAAGTTGCAGATGTAAGCACAAGTACATAAAAGCCAAAAAGACTATGAGCACATCTAATCTAAATGGCACCTTCGCTTTAGCAATGGCAGCATCGACGTCCTTCCTAATTTCTTTCTCCATATCCTGAGAAGTAACAAGGGTATCAGGAATTAGAATATATACCAAACTGAATGACATTTCAATATGTGAAGAAGTTAGTACCTTGAGCTCAGCAGCAGTTGCTAGGTCATGAGCATAGATCAACTTTCTAACTCTCTCGATGGGATCACGCTCCTGATGGTGTTGCAACACAATTAATTGAAACAAATACACACAAAGAGCGACTTAACTGCCAAATTTAAAGTACTGAAAACATCCTTACCTGTCTCACACCTGAAATCTCATCCCTGGTGCGGTAAGTGCTTCCAGGATCCGACATAGAGTGGCCATGGTACCTGTATGTGTCCATCTCAAGAACCTATATACATACACACTGGAGAAAATTAGTAATCATCATCCAGAACATATCTTGAAACAACAATAAGCATATAAATGATATCCATAAGTTATTATCAACAGTACTCTAGTATATGTAGTTCCACCAAATAAACCTTGGTGACAGTATAAGACCACAACATCAAAATGACTGAGTGTAACATAACACACTGGGCAATAACACAACAACCTCTAATTTGGCATCTCATTTAATTCTCATATTTTATAAAAAGGTGGCTGCCAGTTACTGTTACTGACAAAAAACCATGTAGGGATTAATCACAAAATACGAAGTGTCAGAAACTTAGGTGAACTTCATCCAATACTCCAGACCCTCGCATCATGTAGGGGTGTTACGCTTTCTCAGCATAAAAAGAAAGTGCAGCTTCATGGAGGAAAATTCTAGTCTAGTCCATTGGTTCATCATGTAAAAGTAAGAAGGAAATATAAAGCAAGAAACACCAGTACAGCCAAGCCCAACTACCAGCCCCTGAGGGATAACATTAATTCTCCAACATGGTAAGCATATTCCAAATGACAAAAGGTAACAAACGTTCACAAGTACTCACAATTGGCCCATTCGCAACAGCATGATCTTTTGCGAATTTGCATGCTTGCTTCACAGCAAGAACATCCATTCCATCAACCTACAGAGTACGGAACAATGTCAGCAGAAAACAATAAGCAACATCAACATGGAACCCAACCTTCCCCTCAAAACAAGCCCTGAAGCTGGACATAACATGTGGGAGAAGTAGGAAGCATATGCCAACATTCTTATAATTTAAAATCAAACAGCCTCAGACGAAATCCATTAAAAAACTTACATGAAAACAGCAATAACTCAGATAAAATTGAAATTGATGGTAGGTAGTTAGAGTGAATGATTAATAAATCTAGTTATGTCTGTAAATGCGTGAACAGTTTAGCATGAAGTCATGAACAAATGTGATCACATCCCTCTATCACCAGGCAGGGAATCTACAGGGTATAAACCTCCATATAAAAGTTACTTAGCAATTGAATCAAACAACATAGAAATCAAATTTATCATAGCAGTCAAAACTTTCATGAAATCAATGTCACCTTCAATCCAGGCACATAATCGCCACGCTTGTAATAGGCAGGGCTCTTCGCCGCACGCCATTCAGCTGTCCCCATTCCATCTATACAACAGAAACCAAATCCCGAGCGTGTAGCGTCAGATGAACAATAGATATCAAGATGCAACCCCCTTTACCAAAAGTGACGCAGAAACTCACAATGGTTGTTTTCGCAGACCAGTATAGCAGGCAACTTCCAAAGGGCCGAAATGTTTAGCGCCTCAAAGAGCTGCCCCTGGTTAGCAGCACCGTCACCATAGAGAGCGAAAGTGCAGGTGTCCTCCTTCTTGTACTTCTGCGCGAATGCAAGTCCGCATCCGAGGGGAACCTGCGCGCCGACGATACCGTGCCCGCCGTAGAAGTTGGCGTCCTTCTTGTAAAAATGCATGGATCCGCCCTTCCCGCGGGAGCACCCGCCCTCGCGGCCCATGAGCTCGGCGAAGGCGGAGACGAGGTCCCCTCCGCGGGCGAGGTAGGTGCAGTGGTCACGGTAGGCGGTGATGATGGAATCGGATCGCGTGATGGCGGCCTCCATGCCGACGGCGACGGCCTCCTGGCCGTCGTAGAGGTGGCAGAACCCGCGGATGAGCTTGGCCTTGTACAGGGAATCGGCGGCGATCTCCATACGGCGCATCAAGGACATGTCGCGGAAGAAGGTCATGAGCTCGGCGGGGGTGGTGGTGACGTCGCGGGAGGGCGGGTCGACGAGGTGAGCGGTGAAGGGGATGGATGTCTCGATGGTGAGCGTCGCCGTGGAGTCGGAGATCGGGCGCGCCGCCATGAAGGCCGTGGCCGGAGCCCGCGCGGCGGGGAGGCGGCGTAGGAGGGCGGCCGCGGCCATGGCGACGACTCGCTAGGGTTTCGGAGGAGATGGGAAGGAAGGGGAGGAAGAGGTCGGAATCAGATGAGAAGATTTTTATTCGCGGAGTTGTTGCATTCTTAAGAGAAGTTGGTTGGTGATTTGCTTGGCCTACCGCGGTTGGGCTTGGCGGGCTGGCGGCGCAGATTGCTCTCTCCGTGCGGGGCGCGAGCGTGATGCTGTAAGCGGAGCTAGTTTGACCAATAGTATAGATTTGCTATATGGTTAATTATAATACTAAATAAATAGACGACAAATGACGACAGGATTTTGATTGATGTACGAGCGCATCTGATATCAATTCATTTTAATCTTTTTTCCTGTGGTGGTCTCTGCTGAGTTGAACTTGTTTAAAAACATCTGCCTAGCTGGCATAATTCTGATTGGAGCCAGACATATATACTTTCTTGGCAGATTAATAAACTTACAAAAGTCTCTACAAGTGGATTAAAAAGTTCTATTGTCACCAAAATCTAAATTTAACTTAGGGCCAGACCACTTCAATATGATACTACCAACTGCAATGCAATAGCATTAATTATACTAATGATATTGTACAGAAATCAAGAGAATCGCTCAGTTAGTTGGGATGATATCCTTAATCAAAGCAAGAATTGTGATAGTTAGTGGATATTTGTTGTAGTCGATGATATTAGGAATATTAGGAGGCAGGCAAAGCAAAGCCAAAATAGCCAACTGAATTTCTTAATTCAAAAGAACCCATGCAATAGCGGAGGGCCAATCACACGGAATAATGTCTCGATCAACCATCCTTCTCATGCATTATTCTGCGTTGAATGGGCCATGGAATCTGAGCGCATGATAGCGACAGAACTATATAAGCTTTGGTCAAATCCATGTTTGCAATCAAATTGCACGCACACAGGCCAGGTCTGGGAGATCATTAGCAGCTGGTCGCACAATATTGTACAAGTTCCGGAGATGGACACAGGCTCCATACAAGATTGGTGGAATAAGAACGTTGAGCGGGTGCCAAAGGACAAAAAGAGACTAAAAGCGGCAGTGATGATCTACACCGCGTGGCACATATGGAACGAGCGCAACCGAAGAATATTCACAAGCACGGCCCTCCAGCCACCGGACGTTGCAAGAATGATTAGAAAAGACATGTCGCTGAGAGCCAGAGCTTGCGGGCATCCGTGGCTGCATTTTCAACAAATTGAGCAGGAGCAATCACTGATTATCATGTAATAAATAAAGATGTAACTTGTACTAAAACTTCTTTTTCTATCTTAATGAAAAGGCAGCGCTCCTGCCCCTTTTTCAAAAAAAAAATGTTTGCAATCAAATTGCACGCACACAAAATAAAACTTTTTGAATCGTTTGGTTACCTCTACAGTAGGTTTCAGGTATGAGGTGCACAAAGGTTTCAAGTACATTTACAGTCTTTATACAAGTAACATCTGAATACAACGCAGGCATGACCTGAACTGTGTGTTGGTTTGGTTGTATCTGAATTCTAAATTGGGCTCATACATATTGAATCCCAAAATTTGAACCAGAGTTTATTTCAATGCTCCTGAATCTAACTTCCAACTTGAATTCAGTCGAACCTGTAAAAAACAAAAGGGCAAATACAAGATATTGTACTATGTTCTCAACTGTTCCATCGGTGACTGGTGACAGAATGTCAAGAAGCTATAGAAACAATTAAAATAACTACAACATAAGAATGAACAGTACAAGTTACACCTTACAGGACAGAAATGAGATGTGATTTGCTCTCTCTGGACTGAAATTATAGCCTAAAGATACCCTGCATTGAGTAAATACAATGAACCCTAGGCAATGTCATGTCATTATTTTCAACTGCTTTTGACAAATTGTACAGTCAATTCTCAAGCATGCACTAAAACAGGGCCCAAGCATATGATTAGCCTACAAAAATTGGTTAATACTAGCAGCCTGACCCAAGTGCTGCCTCACAATGTTGCTGCCCTGAGCCAAATCAGAATACCAAGACTTCCATGCTTCAACGTAATGAGCAAAAATATCACCAAGGGCTGCATTCATAAAAATATGGGCAGAAATTAGTCTAATATATAACAAAGCATCCTAACAACTACTTCGGTACAGCTTCAGAAGTTCATACAATGTAATACTCCTAGCATTTTTTCTTTTTGTATATGCTCCCACTATTGCGGCTCTTGTTGGGTTGCCTTTCTAGCCTACACAAACTTGCTAGAGAAAAAGGCCATCATTGTTGTGCTAACAAATGGCCATACTGAACTACTTGTAAGTGTTCCCTACAATGCTTGAGAAGATCAATATCCTTATACTCTTAACTTTTGCTGAAAACCAGATCACCGTATTGTTATTGTATTACAGGTGTGTTGCACAGCTCACGTCATGCTTGAAAGTTAAACATGATGATATTATTTAGTAGAAACAAGATACAGAGATATTATTTTGAGCCTATTTGATGCCATTACTAGGTTTCAGTATGGAGTCTGTGATGCCAATTTATTTTTCAGCATGATGGACATGCTTTATACTTATATTCCCAGCCTAAATCATGAACCAGACAGGTACAGGATGACACAAACTTCCTTTTCCTGCCTGAAATGAATTATCTTAAGAAGCATATATTCTAATTTAGACTAAGGAATCAAAGAAAGAGTTAAAAAGTGTTGAACACACCTTGGTTCTGGTACCGTGGCCGAAATGAAGCAGAAAGGCTCTCCCAGTCCTCAGATCTCTCCCTTTGTCCTGATTTATTAGCGCTGTCAAGCACCTGTTTCCTAGCACCAGCAGGGTGGAAAGGTCCATAGACAAAACCACTCCTGCTACCCTGCCCAAGCCGACTCTGTACAGATAATTTGCAGCTATTCAAGATGTCACTGCCACTATGTACCAATTTTGGTTTCTTCTGGATTGTCGAGTCCAGATTGCTTCTATTCATGTCGGTGTTAGTGAGATCAGTCCCAAATGTTCTTTTGTTTGTAACAGTCTTCGCGGATGGCGGTAGTACAACTGTGGCACCAGTTTCTGTTTTGGGTTTCCCCGCCTCAGACAACCAACGGAATGCAGGCTTTTTTGTGTTCGCCTGATGTACCTGAAAGCCACAGTTCAATAGCGGGTGATAAGAAAAGGCTGCTATATTGTACTGTAGTTCATTAAAATTGAAAGCAACAACTCATGGAGTTGGGTTGCAATTCTACCATCAGGGAGCATTTGAGAGCCTACCTTCTCAATTAGATTCAAAGAAGACAGCACATTGGCAATGTCATATAGTCTCCGAACTTTAGCTGAATTACCAAAACAAATCAAGATTAGATTATGATTGATTTATCCTGATTTGATTGAGACTAGTACAGTTGCACGATAAGTGAAAAACTGAAAATGCATCTACTAACTTCTCATATTGGTCTCCTCGTGGCCTTCTCCAAGGAGCAGCTTTGAAGCTTCATCAAGTGAGATCGTGTCAACCTAATCCCAGTATATATTTTTGCATCAATAACTGATCATGCATGAATCTTTAGTCAGAACTACAGAAGAGAAGAGTTGCGCACCTCCATGGTGAGGAAAAGCTTCACGAAATTCTGTGTGAGCAACCCAAGTGATTTCTCCTTCCTATGATCTGAAATGTGATATAACTAAAATTCTGAGCCTGACAAACATAACGTAACACAAACATATTAAACCAAAATGAACGGAACAGCGATGTACCAGATCTGAGCCGGCATTGTGGTGCACTAGGTTTATCAGAAGGATTGTCCACAGTCTGACTCAGTTTCTCACTGTCGGTATCACCATCTGGATCACCCAACTTATCATCGTCTTCATCATCAGACACCTTCAAGGCAATAGAAGAAGAATTACGTCAGTTAGGAACTACAATCTGCATATCAAAACTATATATATATATATATATATATATATATATATATGTTCGAACTTTAAAGGAAGAGAAAGGTATAAGAGATCCTACATTAGCCGCAGGTGGGTGGTCCATTTGCGAAGGAGCAAGGCCAGACTTCTCTCTTAACGCCCTGTCCTAAAAACACCAAGAGGAACGAAATCACAACTTGGACGGATGAAGCCCACAGTTCTTGGTCGAACCATAACGCAAGGGAGTGACGCAAACCTTGAGTTCCCGCAATGCCATCGGGATTCCGTCAAAGCCTATCCAGGTGTAGCGATTCTTGGCCTTCCTGAGGAGGATCTTCGTGGTAGGGGATTCCAAACAGAATTCAGAACCCAGCAAATATAATATATGGCGAACAAGAAAGAAAGAATTCCGTCCAAGAAAGGCAAAAAGAACTAACCCCGATGCTCTCGAGCACGTTGACGATGTCGTAGATCCGGCGTCTCTCCACGCCGAGGCTCCGGGCCGCCTCGTCCAGCCCGATAGGGTCCACGTTCTCGTGGTTGTACAAAGCCACAAAGCTGAAGAAAATTCACAAAGAATTCGGTAAAAAGAGCAAAGAACAATCAGAAACTCCAAATCCCCCACAAGCGGGGGGCGAGGCTGGGAGAAGCTTTACTTGGAGCAGAGGAGGCCGAGCGACTTCTGCTTGCGGCTGTACGTGTGGTGGCGGGACTTGGGGCCCCCGCCCCCCGCGAGCGTCTCCCGCGGCCGCTCCTGCTGCGACAAGGCGGACTCCATCGCCGCCGCGGCCGCCGCTGCAGCTGCTGCCTGGGCAACGGAAGAAGAGGCGGCGGCCATCGCCGGCGTCGTCGCCATCGACTCGCGCGAGGATTCCGCAGGCAGGATATGCGTTGGCGAGGAACGAGAGCGGAGGAGGGAATTCTTGTAGGGGGCGTGGTCCGGTGATGGTGGGTGGTGTTTATAGATGGTCAGATCTGTGCGGGAGGAAGGAGAAGGCGCGGGCGGCCCCGGCCGTCGAAGCGAATCTGGAGGGCTCGATTTGGCGCCGCGGCGGCGGACTGGCCTGCCCGCCTTTCAAATTTTTCTCCCCGTGCGGCTCGCGTGGGGTGGGATCGGCTCGGGGTCAGGCATGCCGCATGCTCGGGGTGGCTCGCTCGCCGGCAGGGTGTTTTTTTTTTGTTTTTTTTTTTTGATACGGAAGCCGGCAGGGTGTTTGGAAGCGTGAGTGATGAGGGGGTTTGAAATTTGAGCGGCAGACGCGCGCGGCTTGTTTAGAGCCGAGGAGCGGAGCGGAGCGGAGCGGAGCGGAGCGGGGGCACGTGCGCGGAAGCCGTCGGATTTGGGCGTTTTCCGTTGCGCCCGCGGCGATGTCTGATGTGATCGCGCGCCGGGTCTCGAGGGGATCTGTGTGCCTATAGAACGGCACGTGCAAGAGGGTCGATGGCGCGGAGGGATGCGGCAGGCGCGCC
This sequence comes from Eleusine coracana subsp. coracana, assembly GCA_032690845.1. Classification (NCBI taxonomy): domain Eukaryota; kingdom Viridiplantae; phylum Streptophyta; class Magnoliopsida; order Poales; family Poaceae; genus Eleusine; species Eleusine coracana. The sequence goes on from CM064420.1 coordinate 66,983,763, forward strand.
ACTTGTGTCCGTCACAGTTGGTGGTTTGGCGTCGGTTGCCCGCGCTGCGAAATCACGGAGTTCACTGTCGTGGCGCGTGACTGCGTGAGTTGCCGGGGGAATGAGGGGCGCCTCCTTCAGAAATCGCCGAAACGAACTTGTGACACTGCCGTTGTTAGATTGTTTCTAATGGTTGCTTCTAACCTATCTTTTAGAATTATTTATTATAAAAAAAAGCAGCAGCTAACTCTCCCTTAAAAGACAGTCTCTAAAAAAATAAGAGACTTAAATATAGATCCTACTACTCTTTAATTCTCTGCAAAAGTTAGTTGTTACTTCTTAGTTAACTCTACTATTAGAGAAGCTCTTAAGCGTTCTGACGCCTTGCTACTGACTGCCAACCACGATCGCATTAACGCATAGAAGGATCCAATCCAGCTGCAGACACGTTTGCCAGAAATAGCAATGATCGGTTGTGGTTGTGAACCAGCCTCGGCAGTGATGGGTTTGCAATTTGAGCGGCAGACGCGCACGGCTTATTTAGCCGAGGAGAGGAGCCAAGGCACGTGAGCGGAATCCGGCTCGTGGTCGTCGTAGTTTTCCATTGCGACAGGCGTGACACTTGTGTCTGCGACGGTTCGTGAATTGGCATCGTTCGCCTGTGTCTCGAAACCACGGAGTTGTGTGCTCCCAGGCCGTCAATGGCTGCACTCCCCACAGAGTGTCTGGTCATTTTGGGTGGGCGACTCCCCCAGTCGACCCAGAGTTGGATCCGAACCTCGGATGTGCTACCACTGATTTCTTCGTTTCTCACATATCTACTAGCTTGCTCCCACTCCGTCCTTTGGTTTGGGAGATCGTGTTTCCTTACGCTGGGTCTGTCCTACAAGGCCTAGGCTTGGTCATGGCGAATCCTCGAGGTGACGGGGGAATGGGATGGGTGCGCGGGGGGGGGGGGGGGGGGGGGGAGTGGAAGAAGGAGGCAGCGGAGGCGGAGAAGCTTCCCCAAGCGATGGGAAAACTATTCTCGAGTAAACCAAGCTCCATGGATGGTATGGTGAGGATTTGGGGGAGGATTTGGTGTCCGACGTAATGCATTAGGTGCAAGGAACTGGGAAACAATTTGTTCTTGTAAATCTTCCTCCAAACAGGGGGGAAAAGGCGAGCGATAGTTGATGGTCCTTGGGATTTTGATGATGATTTGGTGATTGTGATGGATTTTGACAGGAACAAAAGGTTGAATGACCTCGAGTTCCTCCATGCCCCAGTGTGGGTTCGAGTTTTTGATCTCCCGTTAGGGATGATGAACTCGGATACAAGTATGTTGATTGGTAATAGAGTGGTGAAGACAATTAAAGTGGATATCGAGATAGATGGATTTGCAGTGGAGAGTTTCCTTGGACTCAAAGTATGAATTGATATCAGGAAACCGTTGATGCGTGACATAGTGATAGAGGAGGAGGATGGGGGAGGTTGTATTTGGTGTCCTTTTCAGTATGAATTTCTACCAAATTTCTGTTATGGTTGTGGTCGGCTGGGGCATGTGGAGAAGGAGTGTGATGAGAAAGTGACGGAGGATCTGAGGGAGAAGCAGTATGGGGTGCTGCTGCGTGCCTCTTCGCCAAGACGACAGGGGTTGATGAACTCGCGTAGACGGTGGTTGAGAGGAGGTAGCTTTGGTGGCAGCAAACAAGGGAGTGGAGAAAGCTGGAGAATAAACCCTGGTCTGGACAAGGATAGAACACTTGTTGCATCCTGGAGAAGCTCCTCACATATCGATCCCGAGCTGAGGGATGATGGCACAAGCCCGGTGAAGAATAAGTGGGTGGGAGGGGGGGGTTGTTGTGGCTGGATGTTGACACTTCTTAACATCACATCAAGAATATCACTATTTCTGGTACAACGCCAGAAATGATTGTTGGCATTTATTATGCTTTAAGAATAAAATAAATTAATCCGCAAGTACACGAAACATCATTGTAGCATTTCACCCGGGAGTATTCCAAGGTATCGTATTTATTATTCTCAGGGAAGCAAGGCGTAAGATTATCTTGGTTTAACAAAGATATAACTATAAGAGTTTTACCAACTGACCAAAGACAGGGGTAAGGATGTTCAATAATAAAAATAGGGGTAGCAACACAGGAGAAATCCACACTAAGATAAATAAAGAGATCGGTTAAGCTAGCCGGGAGGACAACGAGTCTAAGTCTAAGATTCCTAAAAATATATCTTTCTAATATATACCAAACTCAAGCATCAAATCCTAGTTACTCGGGACGAGTACTTACACAAATTTCTTGGTACAACCTCAAGTCTTTCACTTGTTAACTCACTTCAGGGTACGAAAATATTCCACTAATATAGGTCGGTAACTAACCGTTGTACTAGTGATACGCTATCGCTAGACAATCCTACTTGAGACTTTTCGAACGTGGTGGATTACTAAAGGGACAAAGAGGGCTATCAACACCTGCTGCCTACAACACAGTCCGTGGTGACGAATGCAAATCCAACTAGTGTTAACTTAGGCATCGCGCGTACGCCTTCACTAGATATTCTTCCGTTGGCCAAGCGGAAGAATAGTTGGAAAATAATTAAGTCTAAGTTCGGAAAGAACTAAATTAAATCCTAGCCAGGAAACCCATGAACTACGTAACATAGTTTCTTCCTAATAATTGTAACTTAAGAAAAATGACTAAGTTAAGATAAATACTTGACAAGATATGAAAAAAATAATATTTATATTGATAAAAGATAAGTCTTACATAAAGAGAAACGATACAAGAGACCTCATACCAAGACTCCAAGACAATTCCGGAATACCGAGCGATGCTCTCGACTAGACTCTAACTTCCGACTAACTAACCTACTCTACTAAGTAGCACAGGTAGTGGGAAATGAACTTCTTGATGTGTTTCTTGCTTTCCTCCTCTTTCTCTGTCGAATCACCCCTCTTTTTATAGGTGGAGATGGTCCAGGGGTATTTATAGGTGGAGGGACGGTTGACCGAAGTCGGTGCGCCGAGCGGTGGGCCGTGCCGGGCGGCAGCCTAGGCCGGCGCGGCCGTAGGATCGTGTTGGTTCGCGATCGACTTCTTTTGGTTAACCTGGATCTTGTCTCGATGTTTATTTAGGATTGATTAACTGAATGTTTCTATATAATATTGACACAAGTGGACTCATATAGTATTGATTAAATATTTCCATTCCATTTTCCTTATTTCCTAGTTTATTTAATATGCTTTTGCTACCAAATATAGTATAAATGTGAACCTGAATCAATTTTCATTGCATCAGGTTTTGGAATTGATAAAAAAAGCTAAGGTGTCACACTAATCGAACTTCCACATTTCCCATACCTCAAGTGCATGACAAGGTAGGCCTATCTGCTATTGTGTTTGTCCTGTAACATTAGTACTGGGTTGTAATGGGACTTTATCAACCTTGTATTGTCCTTGATTCTGGGAAGTGGGGTGTGTTAGCTCAGTTTTTCACTGAACAGCAACAGGGTGTATTGCCCTTGAATCAAAGTATATACTATATTTATCATCCGTTTATAGTACTTTGTAAAACATGGAAACCTGAAAGCTGATCTGTTGTGCTCCATGTCATGTCAGTATGATTTGAATTTCTTTATTAATTTGTTTGTCGTGGATAATTGATATAACTGGCATGAGTAGCCATTACAAGCTTCTCGAAATGGTTACCGAGCAAGGAAGAATATTCAGTCCGAATGCGTTGCACCTTCATTGTGACTATTCAGGATTTCATCCAGTGCTTGGAGATGGAGACTGTTTCTACAGGAGCTTCATATTTTCTTATCTTGTATGTGTCCCCCCCCCCCCCTCTTTCTTTAGCTTAGAGCGCACGTTTAAGGTCTAACTCCCTATTTTATGTCATTGTAAAACAGGTGCAAGTTCTTGATAGGTAGGACACAGACGAGGAACATAGTCTCCTTGCTGCTGTTAAAGAAGTGGTTATGCTACATACAAGCCTTGGATGGAATTCCTTCAAGTTTTCATAAAGATGCAAGGTACCTCTCTATTCCTCCACACTTCACATTTCTGTGTTATATCAGTGGATCACCAGAAGTAGATTAGAGGGGATTCTTCTCTATCTATGAGTGATCTCGGGTAGTTCTGGAGAGGGAGTGAGAGATGCATTGTACGAACTGGCATACCTTTGCGTCCAATCCGCTTCACTGATTTTGTTGGTGAAGATGTGCGCACGGGCAGCAACGGTTGATGTAGAGGTGGTGTGCACGGCGAGGTCGTAGTGGCGGTTGGTGGCTCCATCCCGTCGCTGATAGCGCCGCCCTGTAGATCGGCTTAGGGTTGGAGGTGGGGTGTTACTGCAGCGACGACGAACCTCATGGTCCATGAAAACGTGATCTCCACCTCCTCTTATAGGCGCTGCACGATAGGGGCCCACTAGCCCATTGGGCTGGACACCTCTGATCAAGGCGTGGTTCAAAGGCCCAATGGACCGTTTGGCCCTTTGGTGGAGATCAACCTAACATTCTCCCTCTTGATTTCGTTTTTCATGCTTTTAACTTTATACCTTAAAATAAATCTTTTTAAAGTACTTGTTCTATCATAATTTTGTATGTAGAGCATGTTTCGTCGTCACGGTTAGTCACCAATAGAATCAACAGCTATAACACACTTCTTTGTTCTGAAACAGATCATTTAACCTTGGGTCTCTTATTGTCCAAAAAATATAGACTGTACCACAGAACCCATGTCGATTGTGTGTTCTCTGAGCACACTGGGTGGTAAGCCTTTAATGAGCAAATCTGCTAATACTTGTTCATTCCTTTTATGCTCCAAATATTTCAACATAATTCCGGACATTCTCCTCAATAACATATAACTTGTGTCAATGTGTTTGGCACCACACTTGACTCGTTGTCACAGGAGTGAAATACTTAATGATTATTATTGTTATTAACCATTATCAATTCCAGGTAAAGGTTTCCTTAACCATTTTACCTGTCCCTCAGCCTCATATCATGTTAAGTCACATCTTTTCATCACATTGATGATAATTCTTTGTTAATTTGTATCTTCTTATCACAATGATGATAATTCTTTTATCTTTTGAAGTTTTTCTACACAAAAACTCCAAGTGTGAAAGTTAGCGACAATTATGGATTTTGCTACATATTTCACGCGTTCTATCTCATGCTCACAACTTTATGAGAACACTTGTACACATCTATCTTTGTACTCACAACCTTTTGAGAGTACTTATTTCTTTTAGCATGAGACTGATATCTTTAACTCCATTCCAGTGATCTATATCTAGATTGGACATTGCCAAAGCAACTCCGATACATAAAACTGCATTAGGGTAATATCAAGCTTCTAACAACTGAAGCATATGGTACCATATTCATTTGATCCTTTTTATATTGTCTTTTGGAACATAAAAGTTTCCAAAATTATTACCCTTGACAATAAGAAAAGACGTATCTTTTCTTGTATGCATACTTTAGAGACTTCTCAACATGCATATGTAATTTCTAATACCCCTTCTCTTTATCTCGGTGAATCTCGTCTCATATAACCAGAGACATTCAATCAAGAACATTCTTTTGAACTTTAAGGACAAGAGCTTCTACTTCTTCTGCATTGGATTGACATCACCAATAGCAAGTAGGATGTCATTCACATGATTAGGAAATGAGTTTTCCATTCTATATCTTTTACATAAATGCAATTGTCCTCTTACTCTTTAAGAAAACCCAAAAATTCTCATTAATCTATGAACCTTTAAACATCTCTCTAGAAACTTGTCTTCAATCCATAAATGAATTTCTATTAACGACGTCTAAAGTTTCTTTTCTTTTCATAGCAAAATCTTTGGTTGTGCCATGTAAATACATTTTCCTTGGATCCTCACTAAGGAGAATCGTCTTTGCATTTATCTGATATAGCTCAAGATCATGATGTGTCGCTAATGCTATTATAACTCTGAAAAAAATATTACATGAGACATGAGAAAATCTCTCATAGTAACATTATTTCTTTTTTTTTTGTCTAAAGCCTTTTACCATATATTCCTTCTAGAGTTAGATTTAATCTTATAGACCCATTACGGCCTACTATTTTGACTCAATTAGGATCTGTGTTCCCTTTGGAGTCATATTTGATATTGTAGACTCACGATAGTCTACTATTTTGACTCCATTAAGGATATCTTCTAAATCCTAAACATTGTCAGGATTAATCAATTATATTTTATCTTTGCCATTCGAACATGTGAATGCTCATCATGGTCTTATCAACTCCGGTGAGATCACCCGTCTTATTCTTTGCTATGGGCTCTCTTTTATTGCGTATAGGCAATTAATTCTATAATCTATGTATAAACAGAAATTTACTGTTCTTAAATCATTAATATGGATACATAGTCCTACTTCTCTTCAAGTCTTACTCCCCCAGATTATCTATCTCCTTCAAAGATGGCGTATCTATGAACTCTTTAATCTATACGGGTTTTCGTTGTTATCACTTTTCTTCTTTATGGCACTTTAAGCACCATCTTAATATTCCTTCATTAAAAAACAGGAATATATTTATTTCTTTACTTTAGGGGTATCACTTTAGATGCACAATATGCATCACGTATCATATTTATAGGAGAGTTTCATAATTCTTCCTCCCCCTCGAAATGTGGTAAGAATCTTTCTGTCACAATTTCGAAAACATTCGAAACTCTTGTAAATTGAGGAAACTTTAATTGTCTACTTCACTCACCTGATTATATCATGTGAATTAAAGTTATCTATGAACTCTTATTGGAGTACTTCTTCCTCATTCCATTTTAAAAACTCAACGGAGTTCTTTTATTATTAATACTTCTACAAGTCGTACTTGCACATCATTCTTATCTTTTGGTTCGTCTTCTCTTTTGACTCATTATGTGCTTAATGACTATCGCACATAAAGTGCACGGTCAATACTTGAAAAACATAAGAACTACTCCATACTTTTCTCTGAGAGTGAGATACATTAAAAGCATATGAGTCAACATATCTTTCTCCCACCAAGCAGGATAAATCTTTTCTCAAATTTCTCCCGTTATACGGGATTTTCTTGACACAAAACATTATGCTATCTTTTCCCCGCCATGCGGGTATTTTCCCAGACTTTGCCCTTTAACGGGTATAATCATAATCATCTCTTTCCCATCATGCGGTTAATTCCCTTGAAGGGACATGAATACTTGTATTGGCTCATATTCAATCATCAAATTCAGAAATAAATCCGAATATTCTGTGACACATACATGCTTAATCTAACGTTGGTGAAATTAAACATGTATATGCCTTGTTATATCATAATCATTAAAATGATTATAAAAACTTGTTCATAGAGAGTATATGAAAAATAATTTCTCAGAACTCTCAATGATACATCTGTTTCTTGAATTAATATCCAAGAATTCTTTTTTTTTGAAGCCATTCTTTAGAGGGAAAAAACCTTCCTTACTCTATGATCTTTTCATGGTTATCTTTCGAGTCACAAGTACCCAATCTTTTACTTTCACTAGTGAAAGCATTAAAACCTCTTAGTCTGAGAAAAAATAAGCAATAATCGATAATAATGAGCATAAAATTAACCATACAATGGTTAGATCAATGATATGTACATTAAACTTCTAATACTTTATCTTGTATTCTAAATCACCGTTGGGCAGAAATAGAATAAACATCATCTTTATACATAAATTCTAAATCACCGTTGGGCAGAAGAAGAATAAATACATATAACTCATAAATAAAGTAATGACATATCTATTAAACAACTTTGCTATGAAAGCAATATTATCATCAACTTTATTACAGCGGAAACATGAAGAACTTCCTCTAGTTAAAGAGCATCACTTGATCTTTTATCTATTCTCTAAAAATTGATCACTATGATACAAAATTTAATAGAGATTTATAAACATTTAATCATAAAACTTATAAAATTATAATAATATTATCATCAACGTTGGTCAGAAAATAGCAATACTATAATTATATTTAAGTACATATCTTCCTCCTCTAATAAAATTTTCTCCAATTTAATTAGAGGATTAAATATTTCTTTGCAGCGAAAACTTTTTCTTTTTATTTTAGAAGCAATCAAACTTCTAATCTTTTATGCACAGAGATTTTAAAATAATTTCTATGTCTTTATTTCATTTCCAAACAATTTATCTCATTGGTTCAAAATTGTAAGGAAATTCTACTCTTTAATCTTTTGACAAAGTTCATTGTCATAACTCATTTTTCTGGCCTTCAATTAAATTCTCCAATTCAATCAAAGTTTAAACAAAATTGTAGCGGAAATATGTCATAAATCATGTGTGAACTGTAGCAAAATTCTTGTATTTTACTCTCTGTAAAATTTATCTCATTGGTTAAAAAAATTACAGAGGTAAAAGTCATCAAAATTGATTCATTTCTATTCAAATGACCATCAAAACCAGTCAAAACATAATAATAAAATGCTACTGTTTTGGCGCATGAATTAAAACTTTTGGCCCAGACCACGAACGTGGCCCACGGCCCTCTTCGCGCGCAAGCACGCGTACGGAGCCCAGCATGACTCAGCGCGGCTCGGCCTGCTCTTGCGGTGCGCGTCTGGGCTCGTGGCCTGGCAGCCGACGACCGATCTGCCAAACCAGTCGAGCACGACCCCGCTAGGCCTGGCCTATCCTGTGGCCTCTTGGCCCAACATGCCGACACGGCCTAGTGCAGCCTCGCGTGCGGCCTCTTGGCCCAGCGTGCCCGCACGACCCAGCTCAGCCTCATGCTCCCGGCCTCTCCTGGCCATCCATCCGAGACGGACAGCTGCCCGCGCACTTCGCTCGATCAAAACCGAGCTCCGATCGTTTCCCCTGAAACCCTAGCCATTGGCTCCTCTTCTCTTCCCCGCCTCTCTCTCTCGCCGTAGCGGCGGCAGTGGCGGTGGCCGGTGTCCATCAGCGGCGGTGGAGAGAGGCGCCGCCGGCACGAGGCCCTTCTCCTCCTTCTCTCCTTTTCCTCTCCAGTCTAGAGCATGCGAGATCCGAGTGGGTGGGAACTGAGAAGGAGATGGCAGCGCCGCTGCCGGTCCCCTCGCCAACGTGCGTGCTCGCCCTAGGCAGAGCATGCTGCCGTCAAGCGGACTGGGCGTAGGTGCCCTTTGCCCGTGTGCGCCGACGATGATGTGGTGGCTTAGACCCTTCTTTGCCGTACAACATCTAGGCGACGGGCGACGGTGATGGTGGCAGTGAGATAAGCCCCTTGGACCTCCCCTTCCGTCGTACTCTTTTCTTTTCTGTTCTTCCTCACCTTCGCTCGTGGCGTCTGGAGAAGGTGGCCATGCCACAGAGGTGATGACATTGCCCGCGTCCGTACGCCGAGACGCATTATCGAGTGGCGGCGGCTCAGGTTCTTTCTTCCCGTGCGGTGATGAGAGCGCCAGCGGTGATGGAGGCGGGTGCACGAGGTCAATCCATCTCCATCCCTTTCTTTTCCCTAGGGTTAGGGTTTGCAATTTCATGTTCTTTTGATCCGATTCGAAATCGAATCTCTCTATTCCTTTTCGATTCGTGATCGAATGTCTGTTTCTCTTTGGATTCTAGTGAATCCTCTGTGTCCCAACTTCGATCTACTCTCTAGACCATGCTCTTGATACCAATGTTATATCAGTGAATCACTAGGAGTAGATCAGAGGGGATTCTTCTCTATCTATGAGTGATCTCGGATAGTTCTGGAGAGGGAGTGAGAGAGGCATTGTATGAACTAGCATTCCTTTGCATCCAATCCGCTTCACTGGTTCTGTTGGTGAAGATCTGCGCATGGGCAGCGACGATTGATGCAGAGGTGGTGTGCATGGTGTGGTCGTAGCGACAGCTGTTGGCTCCATCCCGTCGCTGATAGCGCCGCCCTCTAGATCGGCTTAGGGTTGGAGGTGGGGTGTTACTGTAGCGGCGATGAACCTCGTGGTCCATGAAAATGTAGTCCCCACCTCCTCTTATAGACGCTGCATGACAGGGGCTCACCAGCCCACTGGGTTGGACGCCTCCGATCAAGGCGCGGTTCAAAGGCCCAATGGGCCGTTGGGCCCATCGGTGAAGATCAACCTAACATTCTGAGCTAGCATTGCTGAAAGGATGATTATATTGCACCTCAAGCTAGATATGGCATCTTATTTTCCTTATTTCTATCAATTGCAGGATATGCACTACTGTTTAGTAGTGGCATACTGACACATGGCCTTGACATAAACTCAAACTAAATGTACTGTAAATTTAAGAAGAGTAAATTGCACAAAACTACAACTATTTGTATCATTGTTGCAGAAAACTATAACTTTCGATTCCTATTTCACAAAACTACAACTACTTTGACCTCGAGTTACGAAAAACTACAATTTCAACAAATTCTGTTCTAGAGTGATCATGGATCCCACCTGTCAGTCTAATAGTGTCATTCCATTTACCACGTCAGACGTCATGTTGTCGTGATGATGTGAAAGATATCAGAACAGACCTTTGGTGTACTTTTCTATGTCGTGATAAGCGTTAACATCATGAGCATCAAGTGGAAAAGAGATACCAATAGATGTGATCACCAACACAGTGTTGCTCCATGTGCGTGCTGGCCGAACGGGGGGCACGCCAATGTTTTTATGGGTGCTATTGGGTGAGGAGACAAAGGGCGAGTATTGTAATTTGTTAGGCCCGGCCGACGTCCCATCCCGTCAAATCTCCATTATGATCACAAACACCGCTCTCATGATGACGTGACGTCTGACGTGGGAAATGGAATGCCACTATTAGGCTAACATGTGGGACCCACGATCACTTTATAACGAAATTTGTTAAAGTTATAGTTTTTTGCAACTTAAGATCAAAGTAGTTGTAGTTTTATGAAATAGGAATCAAAAGTTATAATTTTCTGTAATAATGGTACAAATAGTTGTAGTTTTATGCAATTCACTCATTTTAGAATCAAAGTGTTGTAAAAAAATGCATCTTAAGATTATTTTACTGAGCTAAATTTTTTATTATCTTATTGGGGGAAAAAGAGACAAGGAGGGTGGGGGTGGGGCCTAGCACACTATTGTACTGCTTTGTGTGGTCATCTGATCCCGAATCACAAATGTTTTTTTTTCCTTTTATGCTACTTAGCAGATATTTTCTTTCTTAGCTACTGATTTAAGCTTTTCAGATGAGTGTTTGTTGTGGTCATATTTGTTCATACCTTGTGTGCATACGTGCTAGGCCATGGGGTCGGCTTCAAGTGCGATGCAGCGGGAGCGGCGGGCTAACAGCGTTTAGCGGCAGCCACGGAGCCGAGCTCCGGTGCAGTGGCGAAGATGAGTGGCTGCTACAGGCCGAAGCAAAACACAGGAGTAGAGGGACCTGGAGTAGAGCATGGTGTTTTTGTTTCGCAACGGAATCGAGGAAGACAATAGAGAGGAGAAGGGCTTCATTGAAAACTATGCGATTCAACACTTCTAGAAGGACCTAGAGGCAAAGGTTGGATAGGGGCAATCCGATGGTCGGTGTTCTCTACTGGCAAGATTGAACGGTGAAAAATAAGGTTGCTGATCTGGTGTGACTATTTTACGAGAAAACACACACGTTTTAATATATTAAGATTCTGTCTTGAACAATTTGATATCAAAGACCCCAAGGTTCCGATTATGTGAAGCTATTAGTGTTAGGGTTATAATTGATGATCGAAATTTACAAGCTTCCATAAATTCAACCCTAACGGCCCAACCATAAATTGCCCCTTAAGATAAATTCAACCCTAACGGCTTAATCTCTTACATTTTGATCTGCCCTTACATTGCTTTGATGATCAGATTACTTGGATTTGTTTATACCCTAGTATTGTCCTGTTGCTGCAATTACAAACTTACATCTCTTTGTGCGAATTTTTAAGAAATTGTGAGACAGGGATTTTGTCATTCACCTTTTAAGCTAATCGATGTTTCTTATTTATCAGTAAAGAAAACACTCTGAATATGATGCACCTATCAAGTTGTTGGTGAAGCATTTCAATGCAATGGCAGAATCACCTGATGGACAACTTATAGTGGTGTTACAGGTATAAAGTTCTTCCGTTATTAACTGTTGATTACTCCTGTAGTATGATTCAACTAGTCATTTACTGTTGTGACTGTCACTGTCTGGTATATTTTTTCGACTTCTAACTTGTAGTGTGTTGTATTGTACCCTTGCAGGTGCTTGTGGCTGACATTAGTATCGGCTATGAAGATATTGTTAATAGGTTCTCTTTCTGTGGTTACCAGCAATTTTCATTAGCAATTCCCCTCACAGATGTATTATCCACTCCAAATGAAATATATGACTTATTCTTTTTAGAAGATAAATATAGAGTTTGACGAGTACGGATAGCCTTACTTACCGTCTACTCGTACATAAACAATAAAATACTACTAGTAAAAAATGCATGCAAGCGAGCATGGTATCAGGAATCACGGTCGAGGAGTGGGCTTAGAACTGTATCGGTGTACCCTCTTCAGGGAACCGAACAGAGCAGAGCAATGGTCTGCATGACAAGATTAAAAAATATGGGCGTCGAAGCGTTAGCTTTAGCATTGTCAAGATTTCCCCTCAAAGCCACACATGAAATTTAAACTCTAAAGTACTCTCTCCAGTTCAAAACTAAGGTCGTTTATGACCATGTTTATCATACCAAGGAGTAATTAATCTAGATTAATTTTTCATGTTTGTCCATATTAAATGCGGGTTGGTCCCCTGGTTGTATGTCGCATAGCAGTTTTGGGCTGCATGCGCGCCTATTTTTTTCCCAGGCTGCATGCGCACCTGTTTTTCCCCGCTGACTACATGCACGTCCGCAGAAGCATGAGTTCACTGTTTCTTTGCCTACACGCACGCACTTTTTTTCCTTCCGCGCCTCTGGAGTCCAGCAGCGCAACCTGTGGCTATAAAAACTCAGCACCCGACAGCTCTTGGTGTGCTCTACCCGACGACATCTCAACAAGAACTACAACATGGTGTTGTTTGATCTCAACTTGGAGCCTCCACATGAAGATGAAGATGGTACTTTTTCTTTGTCACTTGTCGTATGCCTACACATCTCAGTGTTTATTGTTTCTCATTTTACTCCCTCTCTTTTCTTTGTTATTTTATTTTCTCTCTACTTTGCATAGAGTTCAATGCTAACGTGGAGGCACCACAAGAACATCTCGACTTGAACCTACCATTAGACGAATTTGGGGTAGTAAACTTCAACTTTGATGGGAACATTGGGGATGAGTTTTGAACATTCCATACAACTATGAAATTTTCTCTACCCTCAATGATTTTGATAGTGTAATATCCATGTTTGTAGGTGGATTTGATCTGAACTTTGAACCACAAAACAATGATGTTGTGATGGACCTAACTGAGGAATCTGCACAAGGTTTTGTTCTAGGGCATTCTAGTTTATTTATTTTTTAAAACTTGTGTTATGTAGAATGTCATGCCCACATGTTTTCATTTCATACTATTAGGTGCTACTAGAAGGAAAGATGCTACTGATGAAGTTAGGAAACATGTTTATCAAACTCTATTGGCTAGAAATAACAATGGGAAGTTAGGGAAAAGGGTCACACGAGAGGTTGCATCTCAATTTGTTTTGCATCTTCGTATTGTTCAAAAGAAATGACAGAGAGGGAAAGTGCAACTTTCTCAAGGTGCTTTGGTAAATGTTAATAGTAGAAAGAAAGGGAATAGTGGCCGTAAGGCAATTCCTATTGATTTGGAGCCTTTATGCAACATTCCCCTCAATAAAAAAATGACTTTAGATGATGTTAGTCAACGTCTAAATGTTAGTAGATAAAAAATGATTTGGTACATGCGTAAAAGCCTCCTTAGGCGTCATTCAAACAACATCAAACCATACCTAACTGAAGCAAATAAGAAGACTAGACTGCAATGGTGTGTTGACATGATTGATCCAGATAGCCCACCTAATGCTCCACAATTCAAAGATTTATTTGATCATGTATTTATCGATGAGAAGTGGGTTTTCTGTTCCTAAAAATATGCAAAGTATTACTTGCTACCTGAGGAAGATGATCCACATAGTTCTAGCAAAAGGAAGAATTACATTCCACGCCTGATGTTCTTGGTTGTGTCAACTCGACCATTGTTTCATAATGGAGTGTGTGTATTTGATGGAAAAATTGGATGCTTTCCTCTTGTGACTTATGAAGGAGCTAAGAGAAGTAGTGTGAATCGGCAAGCCGAAACCTGAGAAGTGAAACCAATTGCTCACATCACAAGATATGTGATTAGGGAATTCATGATTCAAAAGGTGTTGCCGGCTATTAAAGCAAAATGGCCAAGAGGAAAAATTCACAAGTCAATCTACATTGTTCAAGACAATGCACCCTCACATTTAGAGGTCAATGGTCCTCTGTTTTGTGAAGCTACTAAGCAAGGTGAATTTGATATTAGACTAATTTGTCAACCACCAAATTCTCTGGACTTCAATATATTGGATTTGGGATTCTTTCGAGCAATACAAGCCATTCAATATAAAAAAGCAACAAAAACAGTTCAAAATCTAGTTCCAGTGGTGCAAGAGGTAAATTGTACTCATTCATGCAAATAAATTCTACTACAATCATGCATACTCATTCTAATATTTTTTCATAATTGAAACAGACTTTTAATGAGTACTGTCCATAAAAGGCTAATAGAATTTTACTCTCATTGCATCTGGTTGTGAAGGAAGCTATGAAGGTTGCTGGAACAAATAGATATAGCATTCCTCACATAAACAAAAAAAGACTAGAGACCCTAGATAAGCTTCCATTGCAAATTGCTTGTGAGACATCCATAGTTTCTTGATGCAAAGGCACTTCTTTCTGCAGCAAATAATTAGTAGAAGTAGATTAGAAAAAAAGCAAGGAATTGAGGTACGATCTATTTTTTCCATCACATGTGAAAAAGAATAAACCAATCAAACGCGGTTAAAATAACGTGTGAGATAGCAAAAATACTGTGAGAACCAAGCAAACATGGGAGAAGCCAGAGATTGGGACTTTGAAGGTCAATTGCGATGCTTCCTTTTGCAAAAGTTTAAATTGTGGTGGATGGGGATTCATAATCCATGAAGCTGATGGTGACATGGTTGCGGCAGCCAGAGGTAAAATGAACTATGTTTTTGATTCATTCCATGCCGAGGTGATAGCTTGTCTGAAAGGGATCAATAAAATTGTGCTGGAGACTGATGCTCTTATGGTGAAGGAAGCAATTGAAAATTACTCATATGACTCAAGTTTATGCAGTGGCCTTATTATCGAACTGAGGAACTTACTTCAATTAGATTTCTTTGAATCATCAGTGTCACAGAAACCGAGAGAATGTAACAAGTAGCACCCGCACTGGCTGCACTTGGAGGTGTTTGCCCAATTAGTGCTGATCCAATGTTAGAAAGCCTATCGAACTGTATTCAGGAACTGGTTGCAAGCGATTCTGCTGCGTCTGTCAATTAATGAAAGTTTCCTTCCATTCAAAAAAAAAATAACGTGTGAGCGTGCGCGCGAAACAAGCCTACTCCAACCGAACTCGAGCCCATATGTCATTTTGTCTCAAAAAACGAGCCTACTCAAGCCGAACTCGAGCCCCTATGTAGGCACTGTTGGAGCTTAGCTCGAGCTCAACTGTGGACTCGTTTTAACATATGAAATAGTGTTTAGAGCATCTTCAACAGCTTAGATATAATGTTAGCTAAATTTAGAGTTTTTTCTCCTTTGTAAAAATAGAAAACATTTTAAAACCATAGGATAAACCAACAGACTAGCTAAATCTCTATTCTTTATTTTCAAAACCCACCACGTCAGCATGGTTTTTTTTTTCGAGACATTATGCCTGTGCCATTGGTTATTGCCGCCGCATAATCCTCCGTCCCTCGTCCCTGCATCTGTGATCAAAAGCTGGGTGCATGTGCATGTCGCTGAGTGTGCCTCTGCGTGCACATCACTGGGTGCCCAAGGCCTTTTTGGCTTGCTGTAGTTTGGCTCTGTGTTCCATGCGCAACTGTGAGCTGTTTGATCAGTTAATCTCGTGTGGGGTGTGAAGCAGTACTACAGTAGCATAGACATCGAAAGTGCTGGTCCTATGGATTGAAAAACCAACGAAAACTCGTCGGTTTTCACGGTTTGTGACCAAACCGATCCGGTCCAGTTTCAGTAGACGATCAGTTTTCGGTCGAATTATTTTTTAAATTTTGAAAATTTGAAAAACTTTGTAATTTTGAAAACCAGTAAAACCGAGCGATAAACCGAGAAACCGGGCGATAAACCGGAGAAATCGAGCGGTTTTTTGAAAGAAGAAATTTTCTCAATAAACCGAGCGGTAAACCGAGTGATAAACCAGAGAAACCGATCGGTAAACCGGAGAAACCGACCGGTTGACTCTAAAATTTCATTCAAATTTGGGTTTTGATATTTGATCGGTTTATCAAGCGGTTTTTCCGGTTTTCGCGAAAATCATAAAACCGGTGTGATCCGATTTCTACAGTTCAATCGGTTTTTTAAACCCTGGCTGGTCCTGCCATTTCCTCCCGTTCACATACGGGAAAGGAGAGCAGTGCGCGCAGGGTGCAGGACGTTTCGGGAAAGGAAAGCAGCGCACAAAAAAGGAAGCACGTGTGGACGAGGTGAGGTATGGCGAGCGCTACGGGCTCGGCAAAAAAGACGCGTGGGGAAGGGTAGATAGCGAGCAGCGATTTTTAGAGAATCGGATAACCAGTCTATTGGATTGATTTTTTCTTGTTATTTATTTAAATTTGACTAGCAGTTTTAATTTATAGAGTCTGTTGAAGATGCTCTTACGTTGTTTGCTCTGGAATCTACAATCTCACTCCTCCCCCCCCCCACCCCACCCCACGCCCTCATGTCAACCCAATTCCTCCCCAGGGTTTTAATAACCGGTGAAAACCGGCTGGTTATCCCCGTTAACCGGATAACCGGTCGCGGTCAGTTACGCTAGCCGACTGGTTAACCCAGAAAAACCGAACCTAGTTACTGTAGCAAATGATTAACCGTTTGGTTTCTCCGGTTAACCAGTCCGTTTTTGACTAAACCGAGCCGGCCGGCTCATCCGCTTATTTCAACCCTGTTCCTCCCGCGGTAGGTTAGCGACGCCGACGCGATTTCGTCCCAGCGCGCCTTTTGGTTTCAAATACAGATTCAGAGAGGGCGGGTAAATCCTATATTCCCACCTCTTTCCGGCTCTCCTCATCGAGTCCAATTCGAAATAAATCCCTCATATAGAAGCCGGGACAGGAGAGGAACAGAGCGCGGAGACACAGATCTGGATCGACCTTGAATTTCCGAGGTGATCCGCATCATCACTGGGGTTGCTGCAGTTGAACCTCGTGTCCATGAAGCAACATCGTCGTCGTCACCAGATCCGGTCCCGCAGTAAGCTGCCCCTTATCATTTCACCCTCTCTGTTCTGACATCGACATGTCTTGAGCGCCGCTAAATTGCTTTTGTCTTTAATCCATCGCGCATGTTTTTTTTTGAGGATTTATTGCGCTTGATTTTACTGCATGTATGGGATTTTTTTTCCCGCTGCATCTGCAGCCTGTTTATAATCCGCTGTTCTTCCTTTTTCTCCTGGAAAAGAATCTTCATACTGATTAACTTTGATTGAACTGTTTAGGCTAGGCGTAAAGTTTGGTCTGAAGCAAGCACGCTACGAACTATTTATTTGATTAGATTGATCGCAAGCGGGCTATACGTCGTTTATTTTTAGTGTATAATCATGCTTTGGATATCAAGATTGGATCTTTTATCTGTTCGGTTAGCTTTGGTCCTGAAATCAGCTCCTTTTTGTTATCTCATGGTGTTTCCTTCCTAAAAAAGAGATCTTTTTTTGGGGGGGGGGGGGGGGGGGGGACTGCAAAGGTAGAAGGGAATCTAATGCTTATAAATTTGGGGCGTAACAGTAAGAATAATCATATATGCGGCCTATTGAACGCTTTCGTTTGAATTTTAATTAAATTAGCTTGCTGTTTTCATTCTTGTGCCGCAGAATTTTATTTACTGCTCACAGCTTCTCTTGTCTTTATTATCTGTTGATGCCTCTGTAACATAGCCGTGTACCATGTGTGGCAGAAGGATCCATTGCTTCAAGGGCTAACTCAGGATGCTCGCCGTGTCAACAGGCTGAAACTTCTCTGGATGGTCAAATAAACAGACATCCAGGATCAAGTCTTCCAGAGGTACAGACTAAACTCTGTTGATGGAAAATAATTATGTTGCTTGTAGAATATCACTATGATTATTTGAACAACTGAAACTGGTGAAGATTTGCCTCCTACAGAAACTGTCCTATCTTAGATCCCCTGGTCTCTTATTTAGTTGGTTTTCAAGAGCTATCTATTGCCAAAAATTTTGTTTGTTGTGATCTAGCAGTATTATCCTGCCCCTTATGAACCGCACGAACCCTCATACTGTGAAACTAGTCCCTAGCCACTTCTACATCTAGCACAAGCCGAACTGCTTGGTTTCAGACCAAACTTTTAGAAAGATACCTTCTTACACCATTATATATGAAGTGTACCTCAAATCATTTAAGTAATCATATTTCTTAGGCTTCAGTCAACTCAAAGCTTTCACTTGATGGTGAGTTCTTTTGTAGGATTATATCTGTATAATAATTGTAAACCATTGTTTTAGATTTGACGATTCAGAGAATTGATTGAAAGAAACACCAACTTTCAGTCAGCTGAAAATTAGCAAGCGCCTTTAAGTATTATGTGGCTGTTGTTGATACTGTCCCTAGTCTAATTCATATGACTTTTATATTTGTGATTGTAATGATTAGTTATATGTTTTCTCAACATTTTCTGATTAACTATGATATTTGTTCATATTTGGGCCTAATTTATGCTTTCCTAAACTCAATTGTTTGCCTATACCATCATAAAATTTATTTTGAAACACTTTCCACAACTACTTTTTTTTCCCCAAATTTAGACCTGGATGGTGATGGTATTTGCAATGCATTGTCTGGTCTTCTGTCATATATATGTGAAAGCTATCGGATTCTAGGTCACCAGCTTTTCGGCTATTTAGACCCCCCCCCCCCCCCCCTCTAAAAAAAAAGAATCAGAAAGGAAAAGCTTCCCCATGTGTTTGTGGTGTGTGTGTGTGTGTTTTGTTGGGTGCCAGTGGGGGTCCAGGCCAGGTTTGGAATCTGTGTACCATGTTCAACATACTTGCCGCAGTTACATCCAGATGGAGTGTCAATCAACCTCTTTAGTTTACTTGGGTAGAATGTTCCCTTTGTTATTTTCCAATACATGTCCAAATCGAGTAGCCAATGACTCTACTATTCCAACTTTGAAAATTCTCCTGTGCTTGTGTGTAGGACATCTGGTGTCAAATACATTCCCTAGTGCCAATGCGTGATGCTGCCATAGTTGCATGCGTTTCTCGTGCCTTTGCACAGTCCTGGAGATACCATTCCAACCTTGTCTTCGACGAGGAAACATTGGGCATCAGTATAAACAAATGCAGAAAGGATGAAAAGATGAAAGAGTTCACCAGCAAAGTTGACTGCATTCTGAAGAAACACTCAGGCATTGGTGTCAAGACACTCAAGTTTCAGGTTGATGTAGTTTACAGTATGAAGGACTGTTGTCATCTTTATCATCTTGACAGTTGGCTTTACAGTGCTGTTAAGCCAGGGATTGAAGAACTAAACCTTACTTTGTCTTCAATTAATGAAATGTACAATTTCCCATGGTCCCTTTTATCTGGTGAGACTGGAGATTCTCTTTGGGATCTTGTCCTTGTTTCATGTCACTTCCGTCCCACAAAACTCATTTGCTTAAAAAGCTTGAAAAGATTACGTCTTCATAAGGTGGATATTTTGGAGGATGAGCTAGAGTGTCTGCTTTCGAATTCCTTTTCTTTGGAGCAGATGAAACTTGGGTATTGCAATAAGATAGTTTGCCTGAAGATACCTTGCCTACAGAGGCTGAGTTCCCTTGAGGTGTTCACTTGCCACAGTCTGCAGATAATAGAGAGCAAAGCTTCCCAACCTGTCCAGTTTCAGCTTTGCAGGTGACCTTCATGTACGATTCTCACTTGGAGAAAAACCTCCAATCAAGAAATTATTTTTATCCAGCAATGCTGCTGCCTTTTATGCTCGTACTGAACTTCCATCCAGCATTCCAAATCTTGAAGATCTTAGCATATCTTCTCGCACTGAGGTATGCCACTCTTAAACTTTAAGTAACTATAAACCAGTTATATTCTTGTTCTGATGTTACAAACGGTCACATGTTCAAATATAATTTATTCTTGGATGTTTTGGCAGGTAGTTGATACACCAATGGTGAATAGCAAATTTCTCCACCTCAAACTCTTGAATATTGTTGTTGGTGGACATGCCTATGATTTTTTGTCTCTGGTTTCCTTTTTTGATGCTTCTCCTTCCCTAGAGACTTTCAGATTGACTGTAAGTCACTGCCTGTCCTGCAGTTATATACTGTAGTAACTAAGTGGAATTGGTAATTCAAGTTTGACTTTTCATCTTTAGGTACTCCTAGCACATGAAGAGCGCATCTCCATTTTTGTAGACCCCTTGGATCTGAGGACGATACCAGAACACCCTCATGACAAGCTGAAGCATGTGGAGATCATCAATTTCTCTTCTGCCAAGAGTTTGATTGAGTTAACATGTCATATTCTTCAGTCCACAAGGTCACTTGAGCGCCTTACATTGGACACCACTCAGGGTTTTGCAAGTTGCTCTATTAGCAAATCTGGCAAATGCGTGATGATGCCCAAGGGTGCACTCGTTGAAGCCCACAGAGCACTCTTGGCTGTCGAAACTTACATCAAGCCAAATGTCCCCCCCCCACTGTTGAGTTAAATGCTGTGGAACCTTGCAGCCGGTGCCATGCTGAGCTTTAGATGATAACTTACTGTAAAATACTGTATTGGTTTGTTACATTATCAGAACTATCAGTTATTTAGTCTTGTGTTCCCTAGTCATGCTTTCGCTTATCTGAAGATATGTATTATATTAAATATTATATATAATAATTGTGAGTTATTGGAATTGTGGGAAGAATTGTGGGAACGGCTTTGGTGTTGGCTTTTTTGCGCTTTGTTTCTGTCCGAGTTGCTGAGCGCGCTGAATTATTAATGACGGGTCAAAGATACCACAAGTGCAACTTGTGCCGATTATGTATTCCGATTCCATGCTTGTATGTCAGCAAACATTAAGGGTCCGTTTGGAAGGGTTTATATCCAGCTTATTGCTTTGGCTTATCACACTGTAGCAACAGTAAATACGTTATAGTGGTAAGTTATTTTTTGCATAAGTCAATAAGCTGCTATTCTCTAGCTTTTTCAGCATGTGTTACTGTTGCTACAGTATTAACATTATAGCAACAGTGGCATAAGCTGCTGCGCAGTAAGCCCTTCCAAATAGTCCCTAAGTAAACCTGGATATTGTATGTCAGCAAGTAGTACAATTATAGTGAGTTCTTGCCCGCACGCACGGAGTACAGGCAGCTACAGATTTGGGGATTGGCAGGGCTATCGTAGAGACTGATGCTGTGCTGGTATGTCAGGCGTGCTCTTTATCATCATTTGATTTTCTCCACAGATTTACACAACTGTCAGCTGCGTGAGTGTGTGGAGGGGGACGATCCACTGTTGGAAGCTATACCAGCTTGTATTCAGAAATTGGTAGCCAACGATCTGACACCAGTTCGGTAATGAAATGCATATTCCACTCAGAATAAAAAAAACTGTTATGAATGGATGATTTTGTTTTATTTAGAGTAAATGACATAGCAAGTACAACAACTTGTACGGTAGGTGCAAGTAGGTCACACTTCTTACAAAATGGTCAAATAGGTCACATATTATGTTTAAGTGGTGCGTTTTAGTCAAAAGTGCATTATGTGGCTCATCCACGTCAACATGGCACCGCTTTGCAAAAACACCCCTTAATCCCTCATCTACTTCTTACGTAACCATGGATGACTGCTCAATAATAATATGTGTGGAACAGAATCGAATACCGTCTACATGGCGGCGGCAGCGCGAGATCTATGGTGGTTGCCGCAGATGACACCTGTTCGTCGAGCTCCAGGGGCACCTCCTCCTTCCTACCGTGAGTGCATATGTATAGATAGGATTGACGATGGCATCTGTTTTCCCTAACGCTAATTATAGTTCTCATTAATTAATTAAACTAGCCGCACATACTTGTGCATGCCATTAGATTTGTTCCCTGGTTTTTTATTGATCAACTGATTTGGATTAATTTCTTTAGAAATTGATTTGGTTATATCGCTAGAGGTCTCAACAACGTGCAATGATCTTTCCTATCCTTTCTGGGCGATATCATGACGTAAATTTAATGTGATCATTTTGCAGGCTCCAATGATGACGAGTTCAGTATTGAGATGCATCACGGAGGGTTTCTATGTGGAGATGAAAGCAACCGGAATATGTTGAAGATAAAGTGGATTGGTATGACCATTGTGAGTCAGATTCTTGGTCTCTTTTATGGATTTATGATTTCACTAAAGAGCTTGGTCATATAAAAACGGAGAAAACAAAGTTTTACTGGTTACTGCCTGAAAAAGAAATCACCAACGGTCTAAGAAGACTCAAGTGCGATGCTGATACTAATAGTATGGTTTCTTTGGTTCCTCGGTTCAAGAATTTAGTTGTTTACGTCGATCACCAGGACATGATAGATGGGATTAACTGGGATGAGTTGATAATTTCCCCTATTGATCATTTACCAGTTCAGATAGGCCCAAAACAAACTTTACCCAATGAGAATAGAGCTGATGAGGACAACATTGATGCCGGAACAACATCTAATCCTACTACACTATCAGTTATTGATGCTGATGACGACATAGATGATGACCCAAATTTCATGGATAGTGACAATGAGATTGACAAAGGCGATGATGACCTGTATAAGAAATTTGTAGACACAAATGTGCAAGATGAGGTTGCTGCTAGCAAAGGAAAGAGTGTTGTGTTTGCAGATGAGGGGTTAGATGATGCATCCTTTGAAGGAGAAGGGCTTGATTTACCGGATTCTTCAGAAGATGAGGACAATATTAAGTTTAAATTTAAAAACTTTCAGCCTCTGGATATGGAATCACCTGAGTTTAGTGTTGGCTTGTTGTTTGGGTCTGTCCAAGAAGTGAGAAAGGCAATATCCCAATACAGTATCAAGAATAGGGTTGCCATAAAAACTCTAAGAAACAACAAGACAAGGATTGAAGCTATTTGTGCTGAAGGGTGCCCATGGCGCTTGACTGTCAGTGAGGATAGTAGAGCTAAATGCTTCATGGTCAAGAAATATGTGAACAAACACACATGTAGTAGGGAGTGGGTGCTAAAGGCTGTGACAGCTAAATATCTAGCAGAAAGGTTCATTGAAGAATTCATAGCAGATGACAAGATGACATTACAGAATTTTGCTAAGAAGCTGCAAAAGGACCTGAACATTACCCCATCAAGGCACAAGTTAAGTAGAGCAAGAAGAATTGCAATGAAAGCTATATATGGGGACGAAATTGCACAATATAGCAAACTATGGGACTATGGCCAAGAATTGAGACGGTCTAACCCAGGTAACTTATTCTTCTTAAACCTAGAATGTGGCCGCTTCCACACATTGTATGTTTTGTTGGATGCTTGCAAGAGAGGTTTCTTAAGTGGATGCAGTCCCTTGATATGTTTTGATGGTTGCCACATCAAGACAAAGTTTGGAGGCCATATCCTGAATGTTGTTGGCATAGACCCTAATGATTGTATATATCCAATAGCCATGGCAGTAGTTGAGGTGGAGAGCAAAGTTAGTTGGAAATGGTTTCTTAGTACTCTTAAACAAGATCTTCGGATTGACAACACATCTGCATGGACTGTGATGACTGATAGGCAAAAGGTAGCTACGACACTCTTATTTATGTTCTATCTCATTGTAATATCTAATTAAATTTCTTGAGTACAGGGTCTTATACCTGCTATTAGAGATGAATTCCCTGACTCGGAACATAGGTTCTGCGTTAGACACCTGTATCAAAATTTTCAAGTGTTGTTCAAGGGGGAAACATTGAAGAAACAGTTGTGGGCTATAGCACGATCAACCACTATGCCTGAGTGGAATGACAACATGGAGAAAATGAAATCACTCAACCATGATGCATATACATACATAGAAGCGATCCCCCCTAATCAATGGTGCAAAGCATTTTTTAGTGAGTTCCCCAAGTGTGACATTTTATTAAACAACAATTCTGAGGTCTTTAACAAGTAAGCATTATATTGTTATAAGTTTCATCAATGTTTGAGATTTGCTGCAATGATTATTTTATTTTGACCTGATTAAATTTTCAAATTCCAGATATATTCTTGATGCCAGGGAGCTGCCCATTTTGTTGATGCTACAAAGGATAAAAAATCAGATGATGAGTAGAATATATACAAAACAAAAGGAGTGTGAGGAATGGTCTGGAAACATATGTCCAAAGATAAAGATAAAGGTCGAGAAAAAATCAGAGTCAGCCAATACTTGTTATGCTTTGCCTGCAGGGATGGGAGTGTTCCAAGTGACAGACAAAAACCTACAGTACATTGTTGATATACAGAAAATGCGTTGTGACTGCAAGAGATGGCAACTCACAGGAATTCCATGTAGCCATGCTATCTCATGCCTAAGACATGAAAGGATCAAGCCAGAAGAAAAGGTTTCGTTCTGCTATACCATCCAATCATACAAGAAAGTATACAAATCCAACATCATGCCTGTGAGAGACCAAATTCACTGGGAGAAGATGAATGGAGTTGAAGTAGAACCACCTTTATATGAAAAGAAGGTGGGTAGGCCCAAAAAGACACGGAGGAAACAACCACAAGAACTAGAGGATGGTACTAAGATTTCAGGTCATGGAGTGAAAATCCGTTGCAGCTACTATAGAGGAGAAAACCACAATAAGAAGGGATGTCAGAAGAGGAAAGCAGACCAAAATTATGAGAAAGAACCAGTAAGGAGGAAGGTCATGTCTCCTGTTGAAGAAGAGGTGAATTGAATACAATTATCATGCACATATGATTTTTGTATGATCAATTTTTCATGTTTTTTTTTCTGACATCCAAAATATAGGAAACACATCTTCCGTTCAACCTTCCAGCAAGCTTTGGCCAACAAAGCACCTCTACTGTTGCTCAGGTGGAGTTGCGTACTACTGTTGCATAGAAGATCTGTTTTTTTCTTTCCTTTCCTGCTTATATTGATCTACTATTTTACATTATTGATCCACCATATTTTAGGATATGCAGCCCCTTCACTGTGACCAGCAAAGTACTTCTGTCATGCAGATATTTTTGAGTGAGGTGTCAAATAACTGAAGATTGGATTATTTTTTTCTTCGATGTCTCTATTTCTCATAGCCTTGTAACAATCACATTTTTTCAGGCCGCCTCAAGCAGCCACGTTCGAGCTGGAGTACCACCATCAGAGCTACCAGAATGTGCTTTTATAACCACACTCAGAAGAGATGGCGTGCAGCTTCCTTTGACTACAGCAACAAGGGAGGGTAGAGCAACAACAAGGAAGAAGAAGGCAGCACCTAAAAGGAAAACTGCTGTAAGGAAATAGCAGCTTTTATTTTAGCAATAAAACAGATGAAGAGATAGACTTTATTTGTGCAACACTAGGATGTATGTACGTTTAGACATACACATGTGATTCCTTCTCTTTTTTTCTCTTATATTCCAAGAGATAATGCTCACGATTGTACACACAATTGAATCCAATATGATCGTGGAAGGAGGGATCAACATCATTTATATGTGGTCATTACGGTGGGATCACGAGCATACATTGAGTTGATTCCTCACAGCTCCTAAGCAACAGAAAATTCAATCTCGTGTGTACAGAATGTTTTTGCAAAGAGCTGACGTTGATTCATCAAAGAAAAGGGCATTTTTGCAAAGCGGTGACCATGTTGGAGCTGACATGGCTGAGCCACACAATGCATTTTAGACTAAAACACACCACTTAAATATAATATGTGACCTATTTGAGCATTTTACAATAAGTGTGACCTACTTGCACCCACCGCACAAGTTGTTGTACTTGCTATGTCATTTACTCTTTTATTTATGCAAAAGTAGGGTATTCTTTGATCGAGGAAGAAGATAACCGGGGGTGGGTGGTAGGCTGGACCTTAATGGCTGACGAATTGTATATACTCCCTTCCATATCTAAAATACAATTTGTTTTAAACATTATTTAGCATATCAAGATATAATTAATTAAGAGATATATTTTCCTGTATAGTCTTATTAAAAAAATTTGGGTTCATATTAGACAAAACTTCTTTCGCATCCTACTGGTTAGTCTACTGTGTTTAACTCTAGAGGGTGGGAGTTTGATTCCCCATGGTCACTCTTTTTGCACGACAATTTATGGCTGGCAGGGGTAAACAGTCGATAATGGTCAAAACGAATTGTTTTGTGAATAATTAGTTAGAAGGTTAAAACGAATTGTATTTTAGATATGGAGGAAGTACATAATAATAATTAAATACAAAAGGTTTGGGATGAATACAGCGACGCAGAATGAAGGGAAATTATTTTTGAGATAGTAAATTTGAATATTTTATTGGAAAGCCTTCTGGTTGATAAAGACAAAAAAACAATTTCACGGAACCTTGTGTAGTTGCTAGTTTTCTTATTGTAGTTCAGATATTGTTTTTCTTGGATTGATAGTTATTTAAGCTCAATGACATAGCTTGCAGTGTTGATCGTACTTTATGAGCCCCATCGAAGAATAATGAAGAACAGCGTTTATTTGTTTCTGATTGAGACTGACTCACGTCTATTTGGCAACTTCTTTGAGAAAACGCAGGAGAGCTCAATAATGCCGGAAGAGCAGTTAGCCACGGAGAAGCCGTGCAGGGGTTGCAGGACAAGATCAAGATAGTCGCAATCGATTTGGCACATAGATCTCCATGGTATAAAATACTAACTAGTAGTTTTAATAAATTACTGTCTAGTAGTTTTATCTAATGGTATAGGTTTTATAAACTAAAATAGTAACTACGTACAAGTAGTTTCTCAATTGGAGGGTAATATTGAAAAAATAAAAGTTGTAGATTTATAGTAATTAGTTTTTTATAAAAAAATACATTAATAATCTAATTAATAACTAATATTTTATATTTTTTTAAGATGAACTAACGTTTTAATGATTTGGTAGATTTAATATTTTATTGTGAAAATAAATATAAAATTATTAATTAAAAATGCAATTACCAAATTACCCTCAAACTATTGGCTAGTAGTTTTTTAAAATTACTTGTCAGTATTTTGGATAGTAAAACTTCTTGTATTTTTATATATTATGTTTGTGTAGGACGGTGTTATTACCATGAGGGTGTTCGGTTCAAATTCTGTAACGCAAACGCAATAGTATTCGGATTACACTGGTATTACCGAGGGAATGGGTTAATACAGATTTTGTTTGGTTCAATATCTGTAACGAAATGAAAACAGTCGTACACGTTAGCCGGTAAGGTATTCTTTCTTGGCTCGTAGAAAAAGAAGAAACACATAGAAGAGGGTGGCATATTACTGCAGATCGATGCCATGGCCAGCACCATCTACGCATTGACCAGCGCTGTGGTGACTCACCATTGCCATCCTCCTTAGTTGACACCATGAAAGAAGCGGAATGCCTCCAGACCATGGCGGCGCTTGCAACGACGGCGGCGGCAACGCCGGCGCCGGCGGCAAGGATCAGCAGCGCGATGTAGAAGGAAGTGCAGGAGCTTCAGGGCAGAGAGGTAAAGGATCGATCGAATCGCGATGGGGAATGGATGAGGCGGCGGGAGGTAGGAAGCCGACACCGTGAGATGGAAGGAAGGCCGAAGCAATGGGAATCGATCTGATTTCGATGGGGGAGACCTGTATCGATTTTGTATAGAGCCGTATCCGAATACGGTTGTACTTGATTACAGTTGGAGTCAAACAAACAAAATCTAACGCAATCAAATGACTCCGTAATTGTACTGCATTACATTTACCTGAACCAAACACCACCCATGTTCCTCACCATTTACAGTTATGACTTAAGCACAACAACCAGGTGAAGGGAGAGAGCTTGGATTTGATTAAGTACATTGACAGCAATTTCGAAGGCCCATTGTTGCTTCCTGATGTAAGACAGATACTCGATCACCATCAATGCAATGTAGGCGAAGGTGCTGTGATTCTCAGGTTGTTGAGCTAACCTCTAAAATTCTTGAAATTCGGGAAATCACAGGATGCTGCAAAGAAGCAGTTTGCCAAGGAGTTGCTTGCATATACTACACTGATGAGTTCAACAAAGCATGTCTCCAGGGAAGATGTATCCAAGGAAACTGGTTAGAGAACCCCGCTTGCATGATTTACTATTTGAAGATGCTATATTTTTTTTGTCATATGCTAACTTTCTCAGGCTGTGATGCATTGTCTTTCCATCAGTTGTTGGCTGTTGCTCTGGATAAAATAGAAGCTGCCCTAGGAAAGTTCAGTGATGGTCCGTTCTTGCTTGACCAGTTCAGTTTGGTATGTCACTGGAGTGAGGGCATCATCTTTCTTGAACTGCATTTCAATTCTGTTGAGAAAGATTTTTTATTCATATTTTGCTGTGCCATGAGGTTTTTACGTGATGCTTAATTTCCTTCCAGGTTGACTTGCGTATGTGCCATTTATTGAAAGGTTCCAGATTTTCTTTTCCAACATAAAGAACTATGATATCACAGCGGGCCGTCCCAACCTTCAGCAGTTCATTGAGGTAGTTTAGAATGATGCTAATTTTTTTGCACACTTCGTAAGCTAGACACCAATCAGTTTCCTTGACGTGAAGAGAATTTTAACTTCAAATTGTTATATTGCAGGAAGTCAACAAGATCAACGCATATACAGAAACTAAACAGGATCCACAGTTCGTGCTTGAACACACAAAGAAGCGGCTTGGGGTAAGATATGCCCTAAATATTTTTCCTTTGACTATTTGGTCTGCCAATTTCAAATGCTTTGACACACGTTTTAACATCCAGATTGCCTCAAGTTAGCAACCAATAAAACTCTTGCAAGGGGGCTACCAGCATAGCAGTTCAGGAGTGTGCTTGCTTGTTATGTACTCTATTTCAAATAAAATATAGCCTTTTATAGGTCTTGCTTCTAGAAAAATAAAGTAGTTATGCTGAGAACATAGTTGCCTCTTCAGCAATATTGCTGTACGTGAGTGGGGATGTCACAACGAAGTGCAGTGAGTTGTGTTGAATGTTGATGAGTTCAATGGATAAGTATTCCTCCCTGTACATCAATACTCGCCTTGTTTCTTGACATCTTGTAGTCAATTTTAGTTATACAAAAATGTAATATCTCAGATACTGTCGATGAGAATTTGCTGCAGAAATTAGTTGAATGATGTACAACATCGTTCCCTGAGCTCTGGAAACATTTTTATATCTTGTAGAGTTCATGAAGTGTTCAGTAATCAGTCTATCCTAACTTGTTTGGGACTGCTGTTACTTTGTTAGTGTTCAGTAATTGCCTCGAACCTGCGAACTTGAACAGCATGTGTTGCTTATATTGTGACACGACGCATTAAAGGCATGGCTCCAGGCATCACTACGCTCTCCTTTTGCCCTTATTCGTCACTGCTGACGCTTGGGCTCAAATTTTTCCCGTTTACCAGCTTACCTTATAAGACAGAGCTCCAAGGCTTTTCCCATGTGAAACATTTCTCTGTATCCCGAAATTGGCAGCATCAGCGGCTAGCAGGTTCATTTTGTTTCTTAATCTGTTGCGATTATCATATAAAATGATCGGATATAGTGCATCCGCGCTATAGCAGGTTCATCGTGCATCAGCGGCTAGCAGGCTCATCGTGTTTCTTAATCTGTGAAAACAGCTCTGCAATGGACGCTCTTTCTCCTACGTTGACATCTTCAGCTGAGCAGCCACGTCTACATGATGGCACAATTTGTTCTGACATTTCATAGTAGTATCCATTTTTTAGACTGACTGGTGGATATCTGGAAACAACAGATTGTACATGGTATATATTTGGCCGTATGCGCAACGGGCATGGGTCACAAGGAATTAAAGGTACAGACTGTCTTCTCAAGCTCCTTTCTACCTTTGGAGATCAGTGCGCGTCAATCATTGCTCGGTTGAAAGTATCGGAATATCCCAACAGCTCTTCTGCAATCCTTTGCCTTTCAGGATTCTATGTTCATCAAATAATAGGTTATCAATGTAGGAAGAGCATTGTTTAATTTGTCATGTGACGAAATGGAGTTCAGACGAACTTATATCAGAGCTCAATTTAGGGCCCTCGAAGTGGTTGTCCATATACTCGATCAAATCCAAACTCTCTCCTATGATTTTATTGTCGTGCTCTAATGATGCACCTGGTGAGAGAAATCATGAGTCATAAGGTTAACAAAGATCTCAAATTTTACCGCAAAGCACTTATGTTTGAGTTTGAGCCACACCATATTTCTGAGATAGACCGTCTTGTACCATGCCGGTTTATCGGACGTGTCCATAGGTACTAACTTGATCTTCTCCTGCAAACCCTGGTGCCCAATGTGTTCAAGATCCAAAAAGTACAGATTGAGTATCTCTGTACAACATGTCGGTATAACAATTAATTCATACACCAAACTTCTTTTTTGTGAGAGCAAGCAGCAGTTGAGGGTCCTGCTTCGTCTGCGTGTATGCATTAATCATGTTCATCCCTTCCTGTAATGCATTGTTGGTGTCAGAATGGATCATAAAGTTCTTAAATGCAGAAAATATCATGTGATGTACCTCAATAAATCTCCGTATATTAACTCTCCCTTTGGTGATGTCATAATTTTTTATCTCAGTGAGAAATATTTCAAATCCATCGATGAATGGCACATAAGCATTGTCCACCTATCCCAAAACGAAACGTCATTAGTGTTTGATTAGCTATTAACAGCCAGACTGATTGAAAACATAGTAGCTTTCAAATTACAAGACTTAGTTTGCCAAGGAAGAAAGGGCCATCATCAAATTTTGAAAGGGAGCTGTCTATTTTGTCCAGAGCATCAACTGTTAATGATCATAAATGCTCTAGACGTCAGGAATCGGTATGCATTTCATAATTACAAAAGCAATCTAGAAAACTAAAAGGCTATCTACATTCTTACCAGCTTCAGCAGTCACACCCACTACGTTTTGTAGCTGATGAACGGTGATAGCTGCCTCTAAAGCTTAGTACATCAAATATCGCTGGTTTATTAGTGATATAGGTCTTTTCGAGGCAGGATTTTACTTTGAAAATTCTCAGTAACCATTAGTATTAAGGAAATAGAGGGTCAAAACAAATTTGGAGTTTAGAACAAATTGCTGACACGCGGGATGCTAATCTCTACAATATAGGTGTCGTCCATCCTGTTATTCTGCCACTTATACGTAGATAAAAGAAAAAAAAAACAGACATACATAAGAAAAAGAAAAAGAAAAGAAAAAGAATCTGATTCAGATTTTCTGCCCCCGCGCTCGCAGACGGTTATTCCGCTGCCTAGATTTTTCCGAGTCCTTTTTGTAAGGAAAAAAAAACAATGTACATAAGGAAAAGAAAAGAAAAAGGAAAGGAAAGGAAAAAAAGAAAGAAAAAGAAAAAGAATCTGATCTGGATTTTCCATCGCCGTGCGCCCGCAGAAGGTTATTGTCCTGCCCAGATTTTTCAGTCTTTTCTGAAGTCTAAAAGGTTAGCCTGTCTTTTGTGTTGCTTCGTGTTGTCTTTGGTGACGTCTTGGCTGATGACACGTATGCACCCTCCATAGCTGATCACTTGCACGCACCCACGAAACATGAGCCTGATTTGCCTTGCCAACCATCCTCCACACGGCCTGAGGCCCTTCTATCTTTCCGATTCAGCGACAAAGCTCAAGTCGTGTTCAAAATGCCTGTTTCTATCTTTTCCCGTTCCATATTCCCAGATTGAGACAAAATGGCCGGTGTCATTGCTCCCCTCTTCGATCAATCCGTAGCTAGCAGTACAACACCAACAAACCATATATGCCTCTCCGTTCATGCTGCCAAAAATCTCGGACTCGTGGGTAAATTATGCAGAACCACCTGGAACTCGTGCGTCTGCCTACCTCTTGCGAAGCGATCAAGCTGATTGTTTTCGTGCCCTAGCTCGTGCCACTGTCGCGCGCTGTCTTTTTGAAGCTTCACCAGGTCCCATTACCAGTGTGCTTTGCTTTTTTTTTTATTTAAGCTCCCCCACCAATATGCATATTGTAGTGTGATCTCGTGGCGCCATTCTTTGGTATTAATTGACATCTCCATCATGGTCGTGGGGCGGTAAGTTGGGATCACCGTCTGTCTCTCTGGTGCGTTGTCTAGGCTGGGTGTCAACGGAGCGATGTAGCAGTGCCAGCTGATTCGAGTTGCTCTGATGCTGCTTTTTCACTGAGACTAAAGACTCTATTTAGCTTTCTTCATGTATAGGATACAAACCACCAAATCTCAATCTAGGGTCCGTTTGGGATGGAGGAAAGCCACAAGAAAAAAAATAAAGAAATGAGTTCCTTCACTCATAATATATTTTCTGGTTCCTGTGTTTTGTAAAAGAAAGCGTTCCTTTCCTCTGGAATGGAGAGGCTTATTCCTTCATCCCAAACGCAGCCCTATAAGCTATCATCCTTACAGCGGACGGAATTGCGATGTAACCGAGCTGCAGCGTGACCCTAGCAGACAACCACCACCTTCATGAGTTCATTGTTTGCGAACTAGTAGGCTAGACAACATCGAGCAGTTGAGGGAGGTAGACGACCTTATGTATGAGGAAGGACTGGGGCCTCAGTTATACGTGCTTTTGTGTACTGCTTCGACGGGAATCTGGACCTCAGTTGTTCAGTCAGGTAAATTGATCTGGCTTTTCTTTCTTTCTTTTTAAGGACTTGATCTGATTCTATGATGTGAAATATTGGAACTGTTCAATCAGGTGATCGGTTTGCTACGATCTTAAGCCGGGTCAATGCTCACAACTTATAACCTGTAACACTAGGAATAGGATCGAAACAATTGGCCAGCTCAAGGAAAAGTGGGTGGTATCAGGTATTTGCTTTGCATTACCTAAACTTTCAAGTCATTGATCCATGCAATAGTATATGTACATACGTATGTATCGAACTTTAAAAATTAATCTTTGAAAAAGTTCTGAACATAATTCACAGTGACATTATCTCTATTTCAAAGGTGTCCCATTCCTTAATAATTTGTGAATGAAGTCAAAGTGAGTATATTCAGCCATATAAGTCATTCACGCAAGAATGATTTACATGTTTTCTTTCTTATTAGAAATCACTAAACAAAATTGTCATTGTTTCACGGCTACAAATTGGGGACAACGTAAGCATATTGGTGATCTCCATGGTGGTTTGAAGTTTGACCAAATCTCATATTTTTTTTAGTCTGCAGTGACTTGTGAGAGGTTAACAATCAAGCAATCTTTATTTGGGTCAAACGTTGGGTTTACAATTATTTTTGACGGCTTATTTTGCAAGCATGTAACTATATCAGTTCATCTTAACCTACAATTCTTTGTCTAGCCTTTCTGTCCCGTATTTTCACACTTAACAACATTGAGTTGGCAATTGACATCCAATTTCAATTCTCATGTTAGATTATTCTATGAATGACGCTTTTTTGTTTGATCATCCTATAATTTTATGATCTGTATGATGTTTTATTAAATAAAAAAATATATTATCTGATGATATATATGAGCCTTATAATTCAAAGCATTTTTTAAAAACAGTTACAATCGCAGGAGTATTTTGCTAGTTTATTGTATTTTCTGAATGGACAATATGACCGAACAGTGCATATGTGGAGACAAGCAGACACCAGTGGGCACGAATCGCGGGCTGCTGCTTTGGAACACCACCACCATACTTCTCCTGAGGCTATCTCCAACGGTGAAAACTCAAATCGAAGACCCAAACTACTAAATAGGTCATCGTGAGATTCAAAATAGGTGAGTAAAAAACCGACATCTCCAACGGACGCCCGAGATTGGGTCTCCATCCGCCATTGCCTCCGCCGGAGAAGGACGAGGACGACGAGGCTGACAGGACGGAGTCGCAGATGCAGCAGCGCGCGCGCACGGGGCGGGGCGCCGGACCCACGGACGCGGGAGCGGTGGGGTGCACCGGAGCGACGGCACGCGGAGCAGGTGGCGACGTCGCCTAACCTGCGGATGTGGGGACAACAGTGTGCGCCGGAGCCGCAGATGCGGCTCGCGAGCTCAGGTGGGCGGAGCTAGGCAAGTAACAGCTAGTTGGGGCGGCTACGGGCAGAGCGACGAGGATGGAGGGCGAGGGGACGCTGGATCGGATCAGAGGTGGAGAAGGTCCACGCTGGGCAGAACCGAACTCCACGATTTCATGCGCACTTGCCCGATCACCGACGCTGTTCATCTTGTTGGACGCACGACATGTCGGCACCGTAGCTAGAGGAGTTGTGCGGCGGCGATAAGGCCAGACCTGGATAAGGCGGTGCGGTGGCCAGACAGGGAGCCACTGCAATGCAGATGTGCTGTATCATGGTGAAATAGCTCACTGTGATCACCATCTGAACGTTTTTTTTAAGGGAAATCACCATCTGAGCGTTGATGGTCCAGACGACGCACGTATAGGCGGTCGCACCAAGGGCCGCGAGGTCCATCACCTCTCCGCTTTTGCGGAACACGCCTGGTGCTGCAGCGCCGCGATACTGAAGGAAGAAGTAGAAGATGATCACATCCATCCTAGGATCCTTGACCATCGGAACACAGCAGGTTCTGAGGACCCTCCTGGTACAACATCGGGGACTGCATTGCCACCAGCAGTAAGAATTATGTCTCGAGCTAGCCATTCACTACATTGGTCACATTTCCATGTCCCAGTGCAAAACTAGTTCAGACGATACGAAGAGTAGCTTATTAGGTACCTTGAGGCAGAACCGAGCCGACACAACTTGGTCAAAGACTCCCATAACAATCACAGGAAGCGACGTAGAAATCTTGGCCTGAAAATGATGCGTACGCCTCGTCATACAGGAACAGAGTCACACCGAACGTGATATTTTTGTACAAGAAGTAGCATATCTGTGGATTTGGAAAGTACACAAAAGAGGTCAAAATTTCAGATGCTCTTGTTCAGCTTCGCAAGGAGGATCAAGTGCTGACAGTACTGAAAAGTTGAAATACTTGGAGCTGTATATAACAATAAAGTACCATTGAGGAGATCCTGCTATAGCTCCAAAATACCTATGAACAAGCAGCAGACACTCGAGAAAAGCGGAACTGGGCAATGGAAACATCGCAAGCGATGTTTCAACCTCAGCCCGAGACGTATAGGACTAGGACCAGGGGGCGCCGCGCCGAACGAGCCGCCGATCAGGCGACACGCCGGCACCACATGGGCTCGCCTCCACCTTCAGCTGCACCACCCGCACGCTCTGCTTCACCGGTCCGGTCCCTCTTCCCTCTTGCGTGTCATCGTGATACTGATACCGCACGCGCCACGCGGTGAGTTCTCAAAAAAAAAAAAAAAAAAAAGGCATGGGCCACACTCGGTGCGTGGCGTGGCGCGCCGGCTCGGCCATGCCGCCAGTTCATAACTACGCGCCCACGGCGGCCGCTGCCTTCCCCGCCACGAGCGCACCCTGCCCCTTGCCCCCTTGCTCCTCAACAACACGCCTGTCAGTTTCCTGTCCGAGTACTCCTGAACCGGATCCTCTGAATTAACGAGGACGGCGTAGTGACTCCAACACAGATAGCTCCCCATTTTTCTTCTCCCAGCACGCCAATGCAGTTGTCCATCTTCTTCAGGTCCTCCTCGCATACCAGCTTCCATCTTCTCAATGTTCATCGAAACTTGGAAACGAAGCGCGTAAACACCACACGGCTGCAGTAAATGGCTGAAACATCGTGCTTTTCTGTTCGTAATACGCCACCACCGCCCAGCATACTCAAAACCAGATCCAATTTGTACACCAGGGATTTCCCTCGCCACTTTTCAAATAACCCTGTACACGCAACATACAGAGAATGATTCGTATGCCAAATGTCAAAAACAGATTGAGCACCTGCTTGCCAAGTTTCTTGCATCACTTGGATTAGGCTAGCGCGCCTCTTCTGTTGTTCAGTCATTCAAGGTACTAATACACAGTGTGACAAGGAGCTGATACCACGGCTCCGTGCAGATCATCGCCCGCAAGCTATCGAAGAGTTACGGCGGGATCGTGAGCGACCGCTGCACCCCGTTCCTCAACAAGCTGATCCGCGACATCCGCAAGCTCCTGGCAGGCCGGCGGGACCACACCTGGTTTGCGCACCGGCTCCACGACCACGCCTTCCGTGTGCACTGCGTTAGACACAACTTCATAACTCCCATCCCGTGAGTCGACAGTCGAAGGCAAATCCATCGTACCAATACATCACAGGGCAGTTAGTATAGTTTTACATTACATATTGCTGTTAATGGTAGTTTTGGAGCAGTACAGTCCGGTTAGTAGTAGATTGGTTGTCATGGTAGTTTTGCAGGCTTCGTGAGATGCATGCTTCTGCGAACGTTAGTTTTGTGAGCTTCTTCAGGATGCATAGATTCGCGAATCCAATCATATAAAGCATTCCTTTGTAAGCCATTATATGTGATACGGAGTTAAATACAATCGATGCAAACAGTATATTTGCAGTTATGTTTTGTGGAATCACTGTCTCTGATAATGCTGCTTAATTATGATTTTCGTTTCTTGTGATTTTTTAATTTGAGTTGCGAGGCGTTGCCTGTGATCTGTGAATTTAATGGCGTATTTCTGCCCCGACCGGTGGAGCCCACTTAAAAGAATTTTGAACCGACAGGTGGAGCCCACCGCTTAAAAAATTGTCACCGCCGACAGGTGGAGCCCGCCAGCTCTTGCACGTCCCGTCGTCTCTCCCCCCAACCCTCCCCCGTGTAGCCTCTTCCTCCGCCTCCAACCGCGGCGCCGCCACGGCCAGCGCCTGTCCGCGAAACAGACGGGCATGAAGTTCCCGGAGCACCGTGATGTCGTACGGGAGGAGGAGGTGGGAGGGAACAAGCGACCACGGGACGGGGTGGATGTCAGAAGCTTAGGTTGGGGGACACCACGACGAGAGGAAGCCTCCGGATCTGCTGCCCCCAACTATTCCGGCGACCTCTGCACCGACGGGTCCTGGGCAGCGCGGCGAGCGGAGGAGGGGGACCGGGTGGAGGCAGGCCGCTGGCAACGCGGCTGCTCCCGCTATGGCTGCCACTGGCGGCAGCCGTCCTCGACCGTGCCTGCCTCCGATGAAGGGGAGCAGGCGCATGTACGGCGGCCCGTTCCCTCCTCCCTTAGGAAGGGAGTGGTGGAAAGATCTGGTTCGTAGCCTCACTCAGAATCTCGTTGCCTGTAATGTTTATCTATGATAATTGTGAAATCCAATGTATAGTAACTATGCCTGCTTTGATTTCTGTTGGTATTATAAATTGATATTTATCAAATGTGTGACTTGTTGCATACTTTAATGTGACGATGTTTCTGTTTTTATGCAATCTAATTTGATACTGTTCTATCCATTTCAGCGCTCTTAACTGTCAGCGATGATGAATTCTAGGAAAGAGTTTCACCTGTTGAGTTTGGAACATTACCAGCACTTCAGGATGCAGTCACTGCAGTTGGCTATCCAATTGGAGGAGATACCATATCTGTGACAAGCGGAGTGGTCTCTAGGATAGAAATACTTTCATATGTTCATGGTTCCACAGAAATGCTTGTCTTGCAGGTACCTTTTTCATTCCAAAAGACCATCGCCCCTTCAAATAATATTTTTTAGAAAGATGTTCTACATGATCTTAAACTTTCAAGAAATCATGATGTGTATACTTACCAACTTATCTGATACCAGTCGTCTTATTTATAGATAGATGCGGCTATTAATTCAGGAAATTCAGGTGGCCCAGATTTTAATGATAGGGGTAAATGTGTCGGTATAGCTTTTCAACCTCTCAAACATTAAGATGCAGAAAATATAGGCTATGTTATACCCACCCCTGTTATTAAGCACTTCATTCAAGACTACAAGAAATCTGGTGAATACACTAGTAACTTGCTCTTTCCCTGATGTTTGGAAGATACATTTTGTTCTACAGCATGATTACTCATTTGTGTTTACTTGTTGTCTCAAGCATAACGTGCACTGTTTTGTTCTTATATTGTGAACCATTAAGCTAGTTTACATTGTTACTGGATTATATGGAACTGTATACTCTATAGTTCAATATATCAACGGGTGTCTTTCAGTTTTTTTTATTGATGTTTTATGTTTGATTGCTGTGGACTTCATCA
Source organism: Eleusine coracana subsp. coracana (assembly GCA_032690845.1). NCBI lineage: Eukaryota > Viridiplantae > Streptophyta > Magnoliopsida > Poales > Poaceae > Eleusine > Eleusine coracana. Next base: position 67,022,221 of record CM064420.1, read on the forward strand.
AGAACCACAAAGTTAGAGTCATTGGTCAAATACGGAATCCCTAGAAGTTTTGCTGAAACTAGTTCAACTGCATGATCCCTCATTTGAATTCACTATTTTTTTCAAGCACCATGGTATGATTGATCTATTTACCTATGCAATTCAAATTATTTTGTGACGTTTTCCATTTTTTTCCATGAAAGAATCATGCTCTTATTAAATATGACCCTTGGTTCTGTTGTGTTCATGTATAGTTAGGTTCAGCTAAGTTAGTCTTCTCCCTATAAACATGTTAATTTGTTATACTGCCATTCGTGAATCACTGCTGGTGTATATTCCTTTGATCATTGCGGATGCTAGCTATGTTGTTTTAACTCTTTTCCTACTGATACGGTCTTTGTTAATAATTTGGTATACTTTGTTTTTAGAAGGCTATATAGGTTATAAGAATATTTGTTGTCTGGATTCATACTAAAGTAGTTTTCATTTCTAACAACCAGTGAAATATTTTGAATTCACTTCTAAGAGAGGTATACATGGGACCATGATACGGAAAGCAAACAGAGTATTTTTATATAGCGAAGAAAATAACAGGATAGCCTACCCCAACTTGCTTGGGATAAAAAGGCTTTGTTGTTGTTGTTGTTGTTGTTGTTGAAGAAAATAACAGGAACCCCCACAATAGATCAGTTGTTTTGTTTTGCTCTGCTGTCTAGCCTCTGTATGAGGTAGGTATGTTCAGATGAATATGTCGCTGGTCCTGCAGTGTCATTCAAATTTGAATTTCTTTGTTTTTTGTCCAAAGATCAAAAGAAATACCAAATTTCTTTGCCACAGACTGCTGACACAGCTTACACACAGTTCCTTTTGCATATTGGAATTGCTCAGGTGCAAGAAGAATGGAGCTACATGTTTGATGAGAAAGATGATGAGCACCTTCAGGTAACCTGGGATTGGTTTTTAAGGGTTTATTAGGTTTTTAGATGCTGCATTTAGCAGTCTTAGCTTATTTTCTTCCACTGCATGGGAACATAGCATTTTGATTGTCACATTATTTGTAAAAGAATCTGCTACCATTTCCATGCTAGACTGCTCATTTTTGCTTTAAGGAAAATACATGCTCACCACTTGGTATTCTTTTGCTGCCATATTTTACGTTACTAATATGATCCACCTAAGCAATTGCTTCTTTTATATTGCTTAATATTGTTGTATTGATGGGAAGCAGCGGGCACGTAGCTGCACGGTTCTTTTCCCAGATGTCTCATTGTCTTTGGCATAAGAGTGAACAAGGCAAAAACTTCATTTAGCAAATTGGGCCAGTGTTTGTATGCTTGAAAACTTTAGGGGTTTGGGGATCCCTGACCTGAGAACTCTAAACCTTTGTTTGTTAGGGTCCTGGATAAAAAGATATGATAGAGATGAAGGGAAACTCTGGAAACAAGTGGTGGATTTTAAGTACAAAACCAAACACCCTAATATCCTTGCTTGTAATGATAGAGATAGCTCTAACTTCTGGAATGGAGTGATGTGGGCGGTTAAAGCAGCCAAAATGGGATATAGGTGGAAAGTAGGAAATGGTACTAAAGTAAGGTTCTGGGAAGATGCGTGGGTCAGTTCTTCCAGTCTTGCCATTCAGTATTGGGAAATTTACACCATAATTAATGAAAAGACTGCAACTAAAGCAGATCTGTGGGATGGTGCAAACCTCAAATGTAGCTTTAGAAGATGTGTGGATTTAAGGTTATTGAATATGTGGGAAGAAATTGTTCATATAGCCTCGACTTTAGAACTAGATAGCTCTGATGATAGTTTAATTTGACAGTTTAACTCAACTGGTATCTATTCTTCCCATTCACTTTATAGAATTCTGAACTTTAGGGGTGTGCAACCTGTTTTTATCCCTGCTGTTTGGAAGTTACACGTCCCACCTAGAATTCATTTCTTTTTATGGCTTCTTGCTAAGAACAAATTTTTGACCAGAGACAATGTAGAAAAGAGGAAATCTTTAGAGTCTAATTGGTGCTTATTCTGTACCGAAAAAGGAACAGTTTTACACTTGTTTTTTAAGTGTGTGGTAGTCACATTTCTGGGAAGGTGTTTCAGAAATCTTGGGAACTTTAATTCCTGCTAATTTTGAGGCTGTGGCTTCAAAATGGCTTTGTGATAAAAGATGGCTAGTAACTAATATGTTCACGTCTGCTGTTCTTTGGGCTATTTGGAAAGTAAGAAACATCTTATGTTTTCAGAGTGGAAACTGGAGGGGAGCAGTACAGGTGTGGACGATGGCAGCGGCCATGATTAGAAACTGGAGCATTCTTTGCCCAGTCAAGAATCTCCTGGAGTTGAACTTAGCAATGAAAAGACTCCAGGATCTCTATACCAGACCAGCAAGACTGGAGATGTGATCAAAGGAGGGGTCCTGGCAAAATGCGAACACATCCAAGACCTCTACAACAGGAACTTCACCGAAGAATCTTGGGAGGATCTCAATAATATCTACCTGCGACTGGGATAAAACGCAGATGATGACCTCCGAGGATGGGGAGACAAGACAGACCAGCCCTGAAGTTCAACAAAACTGGTGGCCAGGGGTGAGCTGGTGGAAGAAGGTAGAAGCCGCTTAGTAATAGTAGTTCCTGTTTCTTGTGTTTTGCCAGCAGTTGTGTTGTGTTCCTTTGAGTTGTAACAATGGCACTTAAACGGTTATGCCGATACTTTTAAGTAAGGAAGGCGGGGGCATGAGCCCTTTAACTCTAAAAAAATGGTTGTTTATTTATGGTTATGCTGCTTGCTATCATGCTTACCCATTGCTTTTCATTCTTCATTCAAATTTGTCTGCCGAGAGGGCATGGTGTACGTTGTGCTTAATGTTCTTTGCGCAACTGTTCGAAGTTGAACTAGATAGCAATCATTGTGCACGATCGTGTCATTTGGAGCATTTACCCAAAATTTTGGATTCTTATTTGTGTTCAAAATTATGGGTAACTGCTTAGAATAAAACCACTTATGAATTTCTGGACATAAATTAAATTGTATGCATATTTTTGCTGACTTAAAAAATGTTAGCAACTGCTGTCAAACCATTTCATGACTTTCTTTTGTAACAATATTGGTTTATATCTTGCTCTGTCCTCTCTCAGGATTCCACAAACTGGATAAACTGGTGGTGTTTCTACAAAAGATAACGTGATGTCCGATGGGTAAACTGGTGGCACTGGCGTCCGATGGATTGAGGCATCCACGCATCACAAATCCACGGCAGGTCCGCACAGCGTTGGTATGCAACCCGGCTGCATCAATTTTATTTTTCCGAAGGAAGTTGATCCTTTCCTGTTCCATACCCATATTCCTCCACCATTCCCGGGCCTGCTTGCACTTGAAGAACAAGTGGCTACAGTCTTCGTCAAATCTCCCGCACATCGGACATTGAGTGTCTCACTTTCCTCCTTTTTAGATTAACTCTTACCGGTAGGCTGTTATGTATCAGTCGCCAGACGAACATCGGCACTGTGTGGCACTTTCAACTGCCATATCCTATACCACGGGAAATCAAACTCTGCTGTGCCTCCGCCGTTTGATGAACCAGCATCTCCGGTCTCCGCCGAAGTCCCTGTCTCGATTCTGAACCGCCACTTCGTATGCAGATTTAACCGAGAAAATTCATTTCGAGTTACGGTGCCAGGCTATCGAATCCGGTCCCTGTCCACCAATGGGGATTGTTAGAATCGCTTCGGCGTCATCTTGCCAAAAGGTGTCTCGCACCAGTTGCTCGTCCTCGGTGTGTTGGGTTTCCTGGTCACTCCTTTTGCGATCCAAGGATCGGACCGAATTTGGATTTGCGAGCCGTTGCCGACCCGCCATATGATGCCATCCTTCATACGTGCGTGTGCCTCCGCCTACACGCCTTCTCTCTCAAGTCTTCATCTTTGATTGGGAAAAAGGGCGCGGACTGGACGGCCTCTGGAGGAAAAACCAAAGACCTCACGTTTCTGTTTTCCGAGGAGAAAAAAAAAAGGCTACCACGTAGTACAATTGATTGGGAATCGAATGCGATTTTTTCTAAAACAATCAAATACTCATCGCAAAAAAAGAATAAAATAGTCAAACGCGATTAAAATAGTGTGTGAGCCCTACTCCAGCCGAACTCGAGCACCTACGTACGCTCTGGTGGAGCTCAGCTCAGCTCCAGCTTGGCTCGTTTAGACAGATGAAATACTTTAGCAGTGGCCGGTTGTGAACCAGCCTCGGCACGTTTACCTCCACGAGAGTTGCACCCACAAGGAAACCAGCGGACCAGAGATCTGATCCATTTGTGTTATGGGCCGATCCATGCATCTCCGTTCATTATTGGGCTGATAACCGGGCCAGATTTTCCAACTGCACAGTAGCCACTTTGTTTTTTTTGTTTTTTTAAGGGTTCACAGAATGACAGTGGCCACTTTGCTTAGTAGTCAGAGGAGAGTGCATGAGCTTCACCGGTTCGTCAGACGATTCAAGCACAATTGCGCCAATGAACTGAAATACGGTAATGTATCCTTAATGCTGACAACCACAGGAAATTGAGGTGTTAGAGCAACTTCCATAACCATATTTTGTGGCTGAAGTACAAAGTTATCACACTGATGAAATACCACCGTGTCAGCCGCCAACAATCGGCACATACTGAAAAAAGGTGAAGAAGCTCACAAATACAGACGCGCTTTAGATCCAGAAAATATTTACAAGACGCATCCATAGTGCCATACATAATACATGTGAGCACGCTCTACGCTAACTAATTCTCAAGTAGTATGATGGGACAAAACACATCGATCGATCTCATTCCCAGCATTCTCCTGGGTATTGTTGCTTCAGCCTCAGGTGAGCCTATATTATGATAAAGAAGACGATCGAGCCGAAGATTCAAGAAGCTAGTGCAGCTTTAGAGTTTAGCCTAGTACCCAGTCGTTATGCTTTGGAGTAACTCCCATAGAACTCCAGAATTCTTGCTGACGACAGCACCGATGAGGATGAAAAGGTTCCAAAAGCCACATAAAAAGGCTGCAGTTGATGAACTTCTAGCTACATCCATGCTCATAAGCAACACGAGTAGTTCACACTTCAAACAGAATCTCTTCTTCCTGCTTAACCCATCCTGAAGCAATTAAAAAGGAGAGAGAATTAGTTGTAGAAGTAGTTGAGCAGAACACAATTATGTAAGGCATTTTTTTTTCAGAAAAAGAAAAATAACTAGGTGTTGGTGCCAAATGATAGGAAAGCTCTACCTAGCCCAAAGAAAAGAAAGATTCATCCAGATGCATTGCATATATATAGTCTCGAAATGTCATAACTTTAAAATCATTTCGATACATTAGGTATGAAAAGTGCTACTTTCATGTTGCATTGTCATTGTCAGCTTCAAACTTCACTAATTTATATTAGGAATATATGATTGGCACAACTACTTATATCTGCTGCAACAACTGAACTATAAAGAGGTTGATTATTAGAGCTTTAATTAACAGAGAAGAGATAATTACCTTGACTTTTGTAAAGGTGTATCCTTTCTCCTGCCTTCTTGGGTAACAACTGTTTTCCCTACAGATGATAGGCTTGGCTCGGCTAATGGATTGGTGGTGACAAATCCACCCTGAAGTCCGAACTTCTGTCTTTCCCATTTGTAAGAAGTCCTGCTCGCATCTGAGCTGTTTGCTGCATCAGACACAGAAAACCTGGAGGAATACCTGCCACCATCACGCCTTCTCCAGAATTTAGGACTCAGAATGCAGCAGGTATTTACAGAAGGTTCCCTGTTTGACATCCTCCCTGAAGAAAAGGCCAAGTCACGAGAGATCTCGTCCAATGCCATCTCCAGTCCATGCACCCTTGTCTCCAAAGAATTCATGCCATTTTCAGACTTCCCCATAAATTTCTGATAAACAAGACCGAAATTTCAGACATGCTACCAGAAGAAGAAAAGGGTAACAAAAGCTCATTTCATGAGTCAATGTTCATAATTCCAAAGCGGCTAATGACTCAATGCCTTACGACAAAATGTCAATTGCCATGTGGCAAATGCAGGCATCAGCAGGATAACAATATGCCTTCATAACACTCAAATCAGTGTATGGTGACATTTGCCCATGCCATGTTATGTGGGAAACCTGGACAGCAACGTGACATGCTGCAATATGTATGTCTCAACTTGCAATAATGATGTTAACCCTACAAGCTACTGATGCAGAAAAGTCAATGCAGAACGTTCATCAGTATTTTTCAGTAGCAGTTCTTTTCAGCATTGTGCATCTACATCAAGACCGAAATTTTCCCTCTTATTGCAACTAAACATCCAGCACATATAGAGTTTTCAGAATGATTTAACTTGCATGAAGACCATTTCCTCTGGTACAAAAGGCAAGTAATCAAGGGAAACTTTCTTATCAAACTATTTTCACTGACTAATAGCCCTGAGTATTACTTTTCTAAATATGAAGTTTCCACCTATTATGAAAAGAATGGCTACAGGCCCTATAAGCTGTACAATGTAAAATCAATATCCAACGCAAGGAAGAAAAGTTACCTGGAGAAGATCTAGTAAACTGCTTTGTTGCTTTTCAATCTGAAGCAACTGGGACCTTATCTCTGACAAACTCTCATCTTTCTGAGCTGACTGAAACCTCTGTGATCCACCATCAACTTCTGAAATCTCCTCCAAACTACCACCATCCTCATACGGAACGACTCGTGACCTGGTTTTCAGTCCGGCATCGCTGCCCTGGAAGAGTGTCCTCCTTGCTTCCAGTCTCTCTCTCACATTGCCTCCTTTTAGAAGTTTCTCCTCTGTCACCATTTTGATAGGGGTAGCATCTGGAGCAACAGCAACGTCAACCTTGTAGTCACAATTCTTGGCTCGGCCCACTTTGCAGTGTGAAGAAGGTGAGAGCTTCTTGTTCCTCATGGATGAAGGGCTATTTGTTTTGGTGACCCTGGGTGACATATCAGTCGGAGGCGATCTGGTCACTGGTAATCTCCCCCTCTTTGTTGCCGGTGGAGCTGAGTTTGAGCCTAAAGAAGCAGCTGGATGTCGCCCATCACTTGCACTCCCTGTGTAATTACAATAATATTATTTGTCAACAATAAATAAAAATATAATGATGCCGCACGTCCCAACTAGTCAAAATTTTATTGGTGGGAAAATATACTAAAGTCTGCTCAACCGAAACAGCTCCTTTTTATGTGGGTTTTTACAGCTTGCAACACATGAGTTTCTGCGATTCTTTATTTCTTGCAGCGTACAAACAAAATTTACCAGATCTGTACAAGCAAAACTAGTATAGCACCTAAAAATATGAAGGGAATGGTCCTCACCTGTAAAAGAAGATCTTCGTTGTGACTGCGACGGTGCTGGCGCCGCAGAGGAGCATTCGTCCTCTTCAACATCTGGGATCTCCTTCCATACCTCGATCATCCTGTTCATGGACTCTCGCACAACCTTGACCTGCATTGACGAAATTGGATATTGATAATCTCAGCAATCACATTGAGATCCAAAAAAAACTGAAGATGTCATGACCAAGATCCGCACCAAATTGATTAATTGAAGCCTAACCTTGTCAAATCTTCTGGCCTCAAACAAAGTTATGCAAGAGGATTTGTAGGTCGCGAGAAGATCCGTGTGTTCCAAGGCCAATGCGGCAAGCGCCTCCGCCGCGGCTTTCCTTGCTGCCCAGTCGTCACTAGAGATTGCATCGCGGAGGCACGGGATGGAGGCGGTTACTTCGGTAGCGCCGGCCATGGCCGCGGAGGCGCCGATTAGGGTGATAAGCGCGGGCTTGGCCTTGAAGGCATTGCTGCGGAGGAGCTTGAGGAGGCGCGGCTGGAGCTTGTGGAGGTAGGAGGCGAGGTCGGCGGTGAGGGCGGTCGCCTCGACGGCGGCGGCCGTGGCGAGCGCGGCGGCGAGCTGCGCGCACTGGTCCTGCTCGTGCAGGAGCGCGTCGGTGAGGGGCCGGAGCGCGGCGGACGCGGAGGCCGAGGCGGCCGCCGCCGCGCGGGCGGCGTCGACGAGCGCGGCGCGGACGGAGGAGTCCTGGTCCCGGACGCGGCGGAGCGCGGCGGCAAGGATGCGCGGGACGAGCGGGGCGACGGCGTCGCGCGGGTGGGAGGCGGCGAGGAGCGCGAGAGCCCGGAGGGAGTGGCGGCGGAGCGGGGTCTTGTCGGTGGGGCGCGCGTCCGACACCGCGGAGACGAAGGCCGGGAGCTCGTCCCGGTCCAGCGCGCGCGCGATGGACTCGAGCTCGGCGGCCGCCATGGCCTCGGTGTCGCGGTCGGCGAGCTTGAGGAGGCAGCGGTTCACGCGCTGCTTCAGCGGCTCACGCCGCGGAGCGGTGCCCATGGCTGGCGCGGCGCGCGGGGGGAGCCACGAGCGTGTGCCGCTTTGGTGTGGTGTGGCGCGGCAAGTTTTATTGGCGTGCGCGGGGAAGGAGTCAGTAGAAAGCAGCGGCGGGTAGTGCCATGGAAGCTAGCAACTGCGACGATATATCTCGATCGTCAAATAGGTGCCGGGTTGAGGACTTGAGGGTAGGCAGCAGCTCTGCTAGTACTACGCTTTCTTCTTCTTTTTTTTTTTTTTTACTTTTCTTTTTCACTCACTCTCTTTTGCTTTATCTGATATGGATGGAAGAGCTCAACAGCAGCTTTGTAAGCTAATTTAGTCGATAATCAAAGTCGGTAAACTACCAGCTGATACGCGTCCGGGCAATATTTATGAATTGACTTATTTTAGGAGGTATTAATTGATACCCGTGGGTAATATTGTGTTCCTACCCTAGTTTGCCTCCTAATTATGGTTTTATTCTTTTTTTCAACGTTGTGATTTTAGTTCTGGTTTTTAGAATGAAACTAGAAGTTACCCTTGTATTTGGGATTTTACTTCTGATATGTTTAAAAATTAGGAATAAAAACATAATTATAAGTATAACTTCTAGTTTTATTTTAAAAAACTAGAGATAAAATCACAAAGTTAAAAAGAATGGATAAAATCTCAATTGGAACGTAAAACAGAGATGGAAACGTAAATGCCCCTTTATGAATTGGCGTGCACAAAGTATACCTGTGATGTCTGCAGTTGATAACAACAGACGCCATGATTACCATGATGAGGTCTGTTTACAAGAAACTCGACTGACAACTCTTGAATTCTAGGTGCAGAAATGACACCTGTTGTCTGCACTCTGCAGATCATACGAGGAACAGTAGCACCTCGTATTACTGTTTTCTTTCGAGACACAAGTAATTGTTCGCATACACACTATCAGTGGAGTCCTACTAGGTTTGAGAGGATAAAAAAAGGCAGGAAATAGTAACACCTTGGTTATCCAAATTGAAAACCTAATTCTTCCGTAAAAAAGGAATTCCAACTCATGCAGCGTTGTATTGGGGGCATTAATCGAACAACATACTTCCGTCTAATGATGTGGCTCGGCGGAGCCAGAGGGTTCATGACGCGACAATCCATTTAGTTAGAAAGAAAACGAACGAGGAGCAGAAGGTGCCAACCAGCTTATGATGATTGATCCGGACGTCGCAGGTCTAGACGCATTTGCGGAGTTGGTTTTTTGTTTCCACCGGGCTAACCCCCGGATGCGCGGCGGCGACGAAAACGCATTATACAAACGAGTTGATTTTGTCCGTTACTTTGTTACGTGTAGAAACCTACAGGATGCCCCCATAAAAAGGTAAGATATCAGGCCTGAAATAGTAATGGTCCATTTATATCTCGGAGCCCACAAACACACTCCAGAAATGGCGACAAAATCGAGTGGTGGAATCAGAAGGCGCTATGTGGAGTGACAATTCGAGGAGAAGCGGGGAGCTAGTGGCCACCCCACCTTGTTGGTCCTAATGCTTCACGTACTTCGTATTTTAGTACTAAATAAATTGTGCGTGTCAGACACTAATAAAACAACGAAATGTTTGTCTATAATTAGGATAGCTTAAAAAATCATTTCCTGGAGTATCTCTTGTTGTAGTAGAACATTGCTCTTACCGTGTGTGTGTGTGTGTGTTTCTCCTGACCCCGATACCGTTGGTATATGGACCCCGTATACGTGCTGGCAAAGAACGGGACCAGCTGGCGCCTTCGCTGTCCGGTCAGTATTCCACGGAACTCTCAGTGCTGGTGTATTGTGCAGTACATGCTGCACCAACCAACCTATATCACGACCCTTCTTCCTTTAACAATGAACACATAAATGCCATGCTACAATCAGAAGTACGTAATTCGTGGTGGTGTTGGTCATGCACGCAATGAAACGCACGCAGTAACCGACCGAGCGAGCGGAGGGACGGACGGACGGCTGCTCTCGCCCGCAGCTACAGCTACCTTGGCGAGCGTAGGCCTGCCCGGGCAGCAACCGGAAGCTCACGGCGCAGCATCGCGGTGGGGGAAAAGGCTTCCGTTTCAGCCGGGCAGAGAGAGAGAGAGAGAGAGAGAGAGAGAGAGAGAGAGAGAGAGAGAGAGAGAGAGAGAGAGAGAGAGAGAGAGAGAGAGAGCAAAGCTGGAGCTGCTGGGTGCCAACTTTGGCTTTGCGCAAAGCTGGAGCTGGGCCTTCTTCAAAGCCGGGTGGGTAAAGGGAGAGGAAACAGCACGGATTTGTGTACGTTCTAGTATACCACTCACTAATGTGGCAACAAAAGCTATACGAAATCGTCTTTTAACAAAAGCTATAGAAAACTGTAGTGAATATATACTGTGCATGTGAGGCTTCAGAGATCTTGTGAAGCTGAAAAAGGTTATTGTCGTACGTCTCATGAAGCTTCTATCTGATCTATCTGAGCGGCACGCCGAGTGACAGCAGCTCGTTTGACCTCCAGTCCTCCACGAGGAGAATATCTAGTGTGATCGTCGCCCGTACGAAACAACGCGCAGTCAAGCAAAGAGCTGACAAAATATTCCTTGCCGGTGGAAGTGGTACACCACATGCGGAGATGATTGAGCCGCGGATAACTGCTTGTAGTACGAAATTTGTTCGGGATTACATCCTCCATTATTTCACATGGCCATGTATGTATATATAGTTCGGTACAGCCTGTAGGAGAGCGAAGGCGCGCGCGTGACTGTCAGATTCGTGGCATTCAACGCTTTGGAATACGTATATGTCTACGACCTGAGTATAATTTGTTCAGAACCGCAAACATTGTTACTACTACAAGTTTACTACAGCCCCTGTGGTTGAACAGCAGCGCAAAGGCTCATCAGACACGTTTTCATAACGAGACTAGTTCAGTACTCTGGTACGCAGCATTACCACCGTTCACTCATTTTCTTCACAGCTGTAGGCATGTACCCACCCTTTATTAGAGGAGATCAGGAGAAAGCTAATACAAGCATAATTGTGGGTCCTAATCAGCATATGGCCGTATCTATCACGTGTTCAGTTTCAGTCAAAATCGTGGGCTCTGTAGCCAATTGCTCGCAGCACAGGTGACAGGATAGAGAACGCCTTCCGGTTACATTTTTTCGTCCTTTACGAATAAGTTTTACAAATGGACTGTGGTTTCAATAATATTATTAGTATAACTTTAGTGAGAAATAAAACGGAGGGAGGCCTCTCAGGACCTTTGAAAGTTTCCACCAATATTATTGTGTCATATGTTCGTGTGCCCAGTCTGCTTCTAGCACTCAGGATTTCGAATACAACACCATAAAGAGGGAATGAAAATTTCAATAAAGTCTTTCATGTTTTTACTTAGTGCACCACCTAAAAATACTCAGAACGCGCTCCAACACACTCCGAAATGGTCATTTCACAGTTAATAGACCATTGCAAGTCTTTTGGTCCTGATCAGATTATTTTTTTTAACTCAACTCATCAAATTATAAAACCACTAAACCAGGGTCATGAATGTACCTTATATTAGGTTCTAACCACCTGCATAACTATTATTAGTAGTTAAATGAGTGTTACTCATAAAAATTAAAAGTCGGTCTACATAAAGAAAATAAAGTGCATTAGACATCACGTGAGAGTACCGAAGAAAGAATGACAGTTTCTATATGCCGGTGTTTCTATGCTTGCTACCTGCAGCTTTGTTTCGGTCATGTAGTACTACTGCTGGGGAGAGGACAACAAATAACTCTTGCAATATTTTATTTTAAAATGAAAAATGTTTATATATAATACAAACACAAACGTACGCGCAAACGAATGACTTAGAAATACACGTGAATTAATTCAATTGTTAAACTGTTGCGTATGCGTGTGCTTTCAAAACACGAACTCAACTGCTCAGGACCAAAGAAAAGGTGCGTGCCTGAGACTGAGCGAGAGTGACTGGCTCTGACTGCGGACGCTTTGTTTGGTGACACTCCCTGTCTCTCACTGTGACGGAGCCGGAGTCCCAGTCCGGTGCCATGTGGCTTTGATGGTCGTGGTGCCCCTGGCATGGAACACCATGCCAATGCCATGTCGCAGGGGAACGGGCGCCATTCGTTCAGTCAGAGAGGAGGAAGGAGAAAGGCAGCGTTAGGTTAGCTGACGCCCAATGATCTTCGACTCCACATGCGCCGCGGCACAATCATAGGTGCCTGCTTCCCTGCCATCACGCCGGCCATGTGCTCACTTTCTTGGACCCGGCAAAAAAAATCCCTAGTGATCATCGCCACACCACTGGTCAATTAGGACACTGTGACACGTTCTTTGCTGTGAATTTCAAGAAATCTCAGTAGTACAACTCGAGACATTTCGTCGAATTTTTCTACACAAGGCAAGCAGGTTGGTGATGTTGGTGCATAAATAAATTCGTTTTGTCCATCTTCGCATGCACCTTGAAAGTATCCGTAATGCCTGGTGGACCACCGGACCTTTGGAAACATTCACTCATCGGCGTCCGTGATCCTGTAAGCACCTGTCCTCAGATTTTTTTTTTAGCTTGTAAATTACTAATCGAGAATTAAAGTAGCTCTGTGATTCATCACAGGTGTCGCACACGAAAAAGAAACAGAGATGTTGATGATTGTGAATTATTGAGATTTGGAGCTGTCCTGCGTCGTAACAACACCTGCTAGTCGACACGCTTAGGAGCAAAGCAATGATCTGTCGGTCACAGATGTTACGGCCTGAGGAGATATAGGACACTGTCTTCGCGCCATATTTTCTTCTCGTCACCGTAGTATTCAAGGTTCAGCAATCCCACCATATTTCCATGAGGCGTAGGGTAGAGTGCAGAATGCACACGTTGACGTGTGCACATTCCTAATACTCACGGCGGCCTTCTCTGAACCGACGCTACCAGGTTGACACGGAGGCTGAAAGTATTGAACAAACAGTCGCTCTCGTGAAGTTAGTGAGTGACCATTACACCATACTGTTGATTAGGTGTGCGGAGTTGCTGAAGAGAGCGATGGTTACAGAGAAACATGCCTAAATCGCGTAATTAACGAGGAACATCGTTAATTCCATCTTAGGACGGGCACCGATATGATCTCACTTTCGAGCTTAGGTGAGCTACTAATCTGAGGTAAAAGAGGTGAAGTCCTTGGCGCACTAGGTGGTAGGTTGGTGTTCGTGCCCCCCCCCCCCCCCCCACCTAATATGTGTACGAAGAGATTTTGGACATGATAATAATAGCTAATCTGGCATTATTTAGCTAACGCGAAGAAAGATGAGGGATCCCTACCAGAAAGGCTCACAAGTCCCTTTTTCTTCAGCGCTCCGGGAACTCTACCTCTACCTGAGGATAGAGGAGTCAGTGCTGAGTAAACGTGCAAGCTTTGCTTGTCATTGACTCCACGGGCTAGCAGTACACCTTTTTCACTCTTTACTGCATCAGCCTGTGACAGACAGCTTAACCAATTTGTATTATGTCGTTCTGCCACATACTAGTACAACTGAAAACATTTAATTAGTCCGGCTGGAGTGATAGTCTTACACAAGTAGTTGTGTCGCTTATGCTTTAGATAGATTCTGTGTTACTAAACCACTTGTCAGTCGTCATATGCGCATCAGCATAGTACGTGGTTGTTTGTTCGACGAAACGGTAACGTAAAGACTCCGTATTTACCATGGTAGCTAAAATCATTTTGTCTGAAGATGAAGACAGAACCTAACGGGTGTCTGGGTTAAAAATGATCTACCAGTATTTATTATTGTTTGTTGTTATGAGTACGTATCAAGAATCTTAGGAAAACATGGCCATTTTAAGCTCGACCTTTTTACGGGCAGGCAGGTCTGCCTGGCCACCGATCTGGAACCAGACATTATTCCTCATGTACGCTGGTAAATTCGCATTAAACGCGCTCAGGTATCAGGAGCGCGCAGTTAATGTACACCACGACGACGCTCCTTTGTCCTTTCACCAGGCCATGGCAACGGCGTGACGGATTTGAAGAAGTAAGGATCGCTGTCACGAGCCGCGACCACTTTGTCGCGAGCGGTCACCGATGAACGACGACGCGAGATTAATGGCGAGTCCACACACCACTCTACGGTACGAGTAGCCGAAGCACAGGACACGGCCGAAGATCGCCACGTATCTGGCGCGGCACGGATGCTCAAACGAACGAAGGAACCAACCCCACGGCCTCGATCGATCTCCCGGCGGATGAGCCGTTTCTTTCGCGACGCGGAGGCCACCATTCGGGCGCCGGTGGATGTACGCGTCGTTGGATTCTGTCCTCCTTGCTTGATCATCTGTTGTGAAGGCCGTCCGGTACCGGTTCGTGCGGACAAAACCGTCGCCGTCGCTCGTCATGGCACGTAGCAAAACCATTGTCGTCTGTTCCGGCCGGGCAAATAAACCGATGGCGTTTCTCTGCAAGTAGCTAGGCGGGGTGGTAAACCCTCCTCGTGCAGTGCACACAACATTGCCGTTTGAAGACACCGGCCGGGGTACTGGAGGATTGCTACCGCGCGCGGTTGTCCGAGGCAAGTGGTGGATGATACTGCTTGTTGATTGGGAAGAGAATTATGTACGTGTTGTGGCCGGTGCATCATGAATGCAGGTTCATTCTGATTGCATGTCGGTTACCTAATGTGCTGTTAAAGTCGGTGTTTGGTAGCCGATTGCTTTCCGGCGACCGGGTGTGTGTGGGGGCGCTGCGTCGCGTTGCTGTGCCTTGTGGTCTCGTGGTCGTGGCGTACCCGTACGTATAGGATCGTCGGGTCCGTTGAAATACATGTCTTCTGTCTTGTATATACAGGAAGCAAACAAATTCCGTATAGGGATCCAAAGTCGTTCGCAAGAGTCGACTGAGGCAGCGCCACATGGGATTATTATTTGCAAATAAATAGGTCGTTCAGAATTCAGAAGTCTAGAGCACCATCTGTTTATGATACTGAATCATAGATCAATGATACAGGAAGCAAAGCATGAAGTAATGGGACTTGCTAATTTTCAGTTGCCTGAAAGTTTGGGTAATTTTCAATCACCGCTTTGAGCCATTCAATCTAGATACAAGGACTTATAATTATTATACAAATAATCCTACAAAAGAAAAATTAAAAGACAAAAAAATAAACCAGTGATTGAAAGCTTTCAGTCACTTAAAAGCTAAAAAACATGTGAAGTAATACATTGTGGCATCTCCATCTAGCCAAAAGTTCCACAGGACGCATCATACTACTATCCGCATTCCAAGCATCAGATAGCTGCCCAACCAGTATAGTTTCTGCCGATTCTTCACTCAAGAGTTGACATCACAAATATGCATGCTATCCTTGCAACCCTGAAAACTTTAGTAATATAAGGATAAAATATTGGGAAAACATATTCATCAGCTAGCAAGAGTTTTGGAAGAATTTTCACATGCTTTGATCTAAAATTTTGGAGATGGCTTGGGCTGCTGGGAGCCCGTGGTGGCCTGGGCTTGAATGTGGAACAACCACATACTACTATATATAGCCCATTTGCTGACCACCTAGCGCTGTAGCGCATGCTATTCCAATCCAATCAGTGCAAATCAAATGAATATACAATCGTCCTCAAGATAATTAGTGGTACCAACTATAGCTAGGAACAAACTGAAAGGTGCAATGAGGTTACCTTGTTCTCCATCTCCGCGTCCTTCTCCATCGCCTGCTTCCTAATAAGCATCGCCTGCTCCCTAATCTTTCGCTCAATCCTTCGGTCTCTGGGACTCATCGGGCGCCGCTTCCCACTGCCACAACAGATCTCTTCTGGTTTCCGATCTGCAAAACAGTTGGGACGAAGCGGTCGTGGATACGATTCAATAACTTTCACTGTTTTTTTTTGAAGATCTCAAATCGCATGGCCTTCTCGTTCTCGTCCTTGTATTTCCGCCAACCATCTTCATCCACTCCTCGAACCTCGCCTCCATGTCCTGCGTCTTGATGGTCTCTCCTGCAACCTCCTGGGTGGCCTTCGTGTCGGTCACCACGTTGATGCTGACCGAGCTGTTGACAGGCACCTCCTCCGTATCCTTGTCTGTCACATCGCTGGCTGCAGGTTATAGTGGTGATTCATGATTATGTTTTGCATGGAAGGAAACGAACAGAAAATATAAAGCCAAACTCATACGTACATGAGTCATCCGTATGTTTCTTGAAAACCGCGGCATCACCTCTAACTTCAAGATTCCTCTATTGCTGGATGAGAAAAAATGATCCGCGAGTGAAGAACAGAATTTCGATCTGAGCAGAGACTCACGCTAGTGTGGAACGCGCGCGCTGGACGGCCAGCCAGCGACACGGAGCTCGCATGGGAGACAATGGTTGACGAGCACACCGCCGGCGCGCGTGGAGAGAGCCTCCTGGTGAGGAGATTACCGAGGGCCTGTAACGACATGGCCTGAGATCGCTGCTTCGAATTTCTTCACTCATCAGTCTCGACCGCCGCCGCCTCGATTTAACCCTTCGCATACAAGGGTTCCTATCGGTAGAATGACAAGACTCAAGTTGTTGGCCCAGCACGTAAGACAGGCCAGCCCATTTTAACCTCCTCCCTTTTGTTAATACCAAATTATCGTATCAGCTAGAAACATAAAATCAATCAATTGCTTCAATCTTTTTCCAAAGTAAATGGTGTGTTTGCTGCGCCACGTAGCATGCTTCAATCTTTTTTCAATGTAAATGGTGCTTCAATATTTCAAAGGTTCTACAGCACTCATCATATCACCCTCTGCATTGCAAGCATCAAATAGTTGCCCAGACAGCAATAATTTCTACTAAATTCTCGTTCACAAGGTGCCTTCACAAATGTGCCTACTATCCCTGGAAACCTGAACTTTAGTAAGGAGAAACTATACTCTAAAAGCATATTAATCAGCTACAAATTTTTTTTTGAGCATTCGCGTGCATCTAAACGGCTGCAGCATCACATGCTCTGATCTCAAAATTTAGTGACACGTGTTTTTGAGCATTGGCATGCGTCCAACAAAAGAAAAAGTGAGCGACCCTACATACACCTTAACTACATTTTGCCACTATCTACGGTATGGGACACTAAATATTTGAAGATATGTAGATTCCTCAAGCTAACTTCAGAGCAGTGGACCTGGATGTCCGCCGTGTTCTATCTGGCAAAGACTTCCTGCGCTGATCAGCACAACAAACGTACTCGTCTATTGGAGGAAGGCTTGGCTCCCCTTTCTCATTTTTTGGAACTTGTCCCCTTATTAGCTATACAAAATAAAACATCAACTAAGTGAAACAATAATCATAAAAAGGCGGATTAGAATATTCTGCAAGCCAGTTTACAAACCTTTGACGCCCAATGCCTTTCTGCTTGTTGACAAACATCCCTGATATCTCTCCCTGACATCCTGCATCATTCAGAAGTAGTCAAAATTCACAAACTACAGATGTGTATAGGACAGTTGTCTGAAATGACATTTGACCAGAACAAGTAACTATCCAGATTCAGAAAACAGAAGATTCTTGTTAACCATGTGGTAGTGTGTTCTTTCATAGTAAAATATGGCAACATATAAAAGATCAAAACCTTCCATCTTGCTACCTGAGCCAGTAATCACAGGTGGGCGAGACCTCTCTAGTTCATGCCCATAATATCTTAGCATTTGCAAAAGGAACAGAACGTACTATAAATGTCCATGGTTAAAATATCGAAGAACGCAGATAATGAGAAATGTAAGAGCAGAGAGCCATATAATTACAAGAAATGAGCAAAGCATCTTATCATCTGAATTGGACATGCAAGTCGTACTAAATTCCAATTTCCTTTGATAATTAATTTGATATTTCATAGTAACACATAATTCAGCAGCTTACTCCAATCAGATAAATTTCATAACCTGATCTACAGGGATTTGAGTTCAAGAGATTAAGCTAAAAATCTGAATCCTGGGCTCCATACTGCTCCAGCGCAAACCAGAAATAGCTAGAATACTTCCAACAACAAAAAGGTTTAGAATGAATTCTAATTGAAGGTTGAATCAGTAACGGGCATACTATCTATCTACTATTACCATTAAATATACATAAAGTATCTGTATAACTGTAACCAACCATCAAGATTTATGTGCTCAATTTAACTAGTCTAGGCTTGAACAGAACTGGTAACATAAACATAGCAGAACCCATGCTGAAAAAATCGGAGTACTTACTCGTCAGTGGCCAATGAAAACTGAATCAATTCAGATTTACTCAAGTGCTTGGCATACTGGGCAGCTATTTTAACACGGGTTTTCAGATCCGGCAAGCCAAAACATATTATTGAATCAAAACGGCTGCAAATGAGCAACAGAATGAGTATTATTTAGTTAGTTTGTATGTATAGACCATAGAATTAAGCTGAACAGATCTAAGTTGGACAAAAGCTACAAGGTTATGTAGCGTTCAATATTGAACTATAGTTTTGCTAGTTATTAAGATGTTATGCTTCGCACAAAATGAAGATAGAAATATTTTTTGTGAGAAAACTCAAGCAAGTAGCGGGGGCAAAATCAATAGAGATTTCTCGCAGGAATAGAAAACTACACCTGATGAGAGCAGGATCAAGATCTTCTTTTCTATTTGTAGCAGCAATAACCACCACACGCTTATCCTGCTCAAATCCATCAATCTTCGCAGAAGAAATTTCTTTAGTATCGTATAAAGATGTACCATATAGAACCAATGCCAATAATAAAGTCAATGATACAAAAAAAAAGGCAGGTCTCGCATGGAACACTTGAGAATAGATAAGGTTCGGCTTGGAAAAACCATGCATTAACAAGTATCAGATATAGTTGATAATGTTACATATATTCGCGTGCAAGTCACACAAGGATGCTCAGGTGGCTTCTGGTATCCTACAGATGGATAAGAATTTAGCGACGAAGAGGAAGAAAAATCTCCCAAAATGGCTTGGCAGGTAGGTGGTAATACACAAAGTGACTTCTGGAGATAACTGACAGTGGCTCTGACTTTATGGGTTTCTTGTATTTCTTATCTACATGAGGTGGTAAAAATTACACAAGGCCCTTAAAGAAAAACAAACAAAGACCCTACCTGTCGCAGAATTACTGATAAGATCCTTCGTGTGGCTTCATGCATTTCACTATCTCGAGCACTGGCAAAGGAATCTACCTATATACATACATTCAAGTAAGTAAAGATGAAATATGAACACCACAATATAACAAGAAACTTGCATTACTGTGAATTACACAATAAAGGAGGATAATTGGTCCTAAATATTTTTCAACTCACAAGCTTATGATCATATATATAGATCTGACCAGACCAGTTAATTGTGTTAGTTTTGCAAGCTATTAAACAGGACAACAGTATAGCTCTGAAGGTGCAATTCAACATACTACAATTCATATCAAGAAAGTAAAATATCATCTAAAAGCAAGAAGTGCAGGAAAATAGAACATGTAACGCTTTCTTAGAAAACATATAGAAGAGTAAAGACCACAGTCTACAAAAAAGTTCCACACCAATAGCAGCAAGCTCAACAAAAGGTATGACACAAATGTGGCTTGATTATTCTTATAAAATTTTACTCCAAAAAAGATAAGTATGCATACCTCATCTAGGAAGATAATACCTCCATCAGGAAGATCATTTGCAAGCGAGAAAACAGATCCTAACAGGCGCTCACTTTCACCATAGTATTTTGACATAACAACTTCAAGTGGCACATAGAGTAGTGGAACTCCCTAGCACAAGAAAATAACAAATAACCAACTTAATGCTACTAAAAAGGTGACTGAGCATACTCCATAAACTTGCAGGAAAGGAATCAAATGTTAATTTGGTCAAATAACCTAGAGATAGGAACAGAATCTATTCGACTTCTTACTTGTGGACAATCCCTAAAATCCAATACTTACTGCTTGTTTGGCAATAACTCGAGCTGAAGATGTCTTGCCGGTCCCTAAAATGATGAGGCAACAATAATAAATATTAAGTGCATGATCGCAATCAAGCTACTGTGGGTCCTAACAATATAGAATAAAAAAAATCCACAAGAAAAAAAAATGTTTTCCGTATAATGAGTACAAGTCCTACTCACTGACTCACCAGGTGGGCCTTCAAACAGAACAGCTCGAGGTCGATTTGTCTCAAATTTGCAACGTGTACCACGAGCAATGTCATCATACACTTCAGGGCTCTGTAAAGCTAACAGTATGGTATCTTCTATTTCCCTATAAATAAAAGGAGAAACATGTCATGCCTATATAAAGATTTATATAAGGAGTACACAAACCAGATGGCCTAATAAAACTAGCACACACAAGTCTCAACAGGCATCAGCGAAACTGTGCCTCGATAAACATATAGATAAATTTAACTGGATAGTATACTTTCCTATTCTGAAAAATGTCCCACATTTTTTTCCAAATGCTCTTGAGTATTCACATTTAAGGCTACTTTAATTGTCTGTTATTACCTTATTAAGCAGCTTATATAATGTTTCTTTGAAGAAGAAGAAGAAGAAGAAGAAGAAAAGAGAAAATGGTAGCACTTACCTTTTCTGAGGTTCATATCCCGCAAGGTTCTCCCAGATCATGGTGCCATCCATTGGAACACTAGATGTTTCATCAAACCCATAGACTTTGACTCCCATAGCCTCTAAATCAGATATAGTTTTGTCCATAGAGGGTATAGGCTTAGATCTCTGACCATTTCCTTTTCTTTGTGTGTACTTATTTTCCTTTCCTGATGAACTCTTCACATCTTTTTCTCCAGCTATTTTTAAAGCACTGATCACAGCTTCAAGTTCTTTCAAAGTAAAAGTCCCAGGCTTGATGAACTCGACTTCCTAAACAGTAACCGGAATGGCATCAAATACGATATAACAGAAAAAGAGCAGGATTAATGATAATTAAAAGTTCTTCAAATAAAGTTTAGAAAATCACATACAGAATACTCCGAAACAATAAGTGGCTCAAATATCAAAACACAGAGACCATCTTCATTGTGATCTCCTACACTAGTCTTCTTCAGAGGTTTCAGTGTGAGTTGACGTGCAGCTGCACTGAAACAAAAACAGTTGATTGCATGAATATGACTATCAGAGACACTGATAGGAGGAGAGGAGGTGCAGGGGTTTGGATTGGGATGGATGGAATATGGTTCCATCAACATAGCCATGACTTTTATCTATGAACAAACTTCAACTTTTACAATGATGTTATGCCAGTATAAATAAAAAGAAATCATGATGCAGAGATGTGATATATAGAAGCAGAAACCAGTATACATAGCACAGGTGTCCTGTGTCCACAAGAGCTACATTCAGATAAGAGCTAAAACTATACTCTTGAGTGAGTTGTGCTTCCCAACAACAACAACAACAACAACAACAAAGCCTTTTTATCCCAAGCAAGTTGGGGTAGGCTAGAGATGAAACCCATGGGAACCCAAAAAAGAAGAGAATCACGGTTCCGGCACGTCTATTGCTAGTCTCCAAGCACTCCTATCCATAGCTAGCTCCTTAGGGATATCCCACGCCTTCAGGTCTCTCTTAACCGACTCGTCCCAAGTCAAGTTAGGTCGGCCTCTACCTCTCTTAACATTAGCATCTCTCTTTAGAACCCCACTACATACCGGCGCCTCCGGAGGTCTCCGTTGGACATGTCCGAACCATCTCAACCGATGTTGAACCAATTTCTCCTCGATAGGTGCCACTCCTATCCTGTCCCGGATATCTTCATTCCGTATTCGGTCTCTTCTTGTATGCCCGCAAAACCAACGCAACATACGCATCTCTGCTACACTTAGTTGTTGAACATGTCGTCTTTTCGTAGGCCAGCACTCAGCACCGTATAACATCGCCAGACGAATTGCCGTCCTATAGAATTTACCTTTTAGCTTTTGTGGCACCCTCTTGTCGCATAAGACGCCGGATGCTTGACGCCATTTCAACCAGCCGGCTGAAATTCTATGCCTAACATCTTCATCGATGTCACCGTCCTTTTGCAACATCGATCCTAAATAACGAAATGTATCCTTCTTGGCCACCAATTGTCCATTAAGGCTAACGTCTCCATCCTCATGTCTAGTCACGCTAAACTCGCACATCATATACTCGGTCTTGGCCCTACTAAGTCTGAAACCCTTGCACTCTAATGTGTGCCTCCACAGCTCCAACTTCCTATTAACCCCATCCCTACTCTCGTCAACTAACACCACATCATCAGCAAAGAGCATACACCAAGGGACATCACTCTGTATTTCTCGTGTGACCTCGTCCATCACTAAAGCAAATAAATAAGGGCTCAATGCTGATCCTTGGTGTAGTCCTATTTTAATCGGAAAGTCATTGGTATCGCCATCACATGTCCGAACACACGTCCTCGCGTCCCTGTACATATCCTTGATGAGGGTAATATACTTAGTTGGGACTTTGTGCTTCTCCAAGGCCCACCACATGACACTTCTTGGCACTTTGTCATATGCCTTCTCGAGGTCAATAAAGACCATGTGTAAGTCCTTCTTTTGCTCCCGATATCTCTCCATCAATTGTCGCATTAAGAAAATCGCCTCCATGGTTGATCTTCCAGGCATGAACCCAAACTGGTTTTGCGTCACACTTGTCACTCTTCTTAGACGATGCTCGATGATTCTCTCCCAGAGCTTCATCGTATGGCTCATCAACTTAATCCCACGATAGTTAGTACAACTTTGAACATCTCCCTTGTTCTTGAAGATCGGTACTACTATACTCCTCCTCCATTCTTCCGGCATCTTGTTTGACCGAAAGATGAGGTTAAAAAGCTTAGTTAACCATACTATGGCTCTGGCACCTAAGCATCTCCATACTTCGATGGGGATACCATCAGGGCCCATCGCTTTACCACTCTTCATCCTCTTCAAAGCTTCCTCTATCTCTGTCTCCTGAATTCTTCTCACAAAGCGTCTGTTGTTATCATCAAATGAGTCATCCAACTCAAGTATAGGACCTTCCTCCTCTCCGTTAAACAACTTATCAAAGTACTCTCGCCATCTGTCCTTGATCTCCTCATCTCTCACCAGGAGTCGGTCTACCCCATCCTTGATACATTTGATTTGGTTGATGTCCCTCGTCTTCCGCTCACGGATCCTAGCCATCCGATAGATGTCCTTCTCTCCTTCCTTCGTGCCTAGTCGCTGATAAAGGTTATCATATGCCTGACCCTTTGCTACACTCACTGCTCGTTTTGCAGCCCTCTTGGCTATTTTATAGCCTTCTATGTTGGTTGCACTCTTGTCAAGATGTAGGCGTTTGAAACACTCCTTCTTCTCCTTGATAGCCCTTTGCACCTTATCATTCCACCACCAGGTGTCTTTTGCTTCTTGTTTGCCTCCTCTACTCACGCCAAACACTTCTGAAGCTACCTTCCGAACACATGTTGCCATTTTTAGCCACATGTCATCTGGTCCTTCTCCTTCCTCCCAGGGTCCCTCTCCTAGCATCCTCTCCTTAAAAGTTTGCGCCAGCTCCCCTCTAAACTTCCACCACTTCGTTCTCGCGGTTTTGGTACGTTTGTCCCTGTATACCCGTACCCGAAAACGAAAATCCGCCATCACAAGCTTATGTTGAGTGACGACACACTCCCCAGGTATCACCCTACAGTCCAAGCAAGCACGCCTGTCCTCCCTCCTGGCAAGGATAAAGTCGATTTGGCTCGAGTGTTGTGCACTTCTAAAGGTCACTAGATGGGATTCCCTCTTCCTAAATATGGTATTCGCTACCAACAAGTCATAAGCTAGCGCCCAATTAAGTATATCCACCCCCTCCTGATTCCTACTACCATACCCGAACCCCCCATGGACCCGCTCGAACCCTACATTAGACGTCCCCACATGGCCGTTAAGGTCTCCTCCTATGAAAAGCTTCTCACTGATAGGTATGCCACTAACCATGCTATCTAAATCTTCCCAAAACTGATTCTTGATGCTCTCATTAAGACCTACCTGAGGGGCATATGCACTGATCACATTTAAAGCCGAATCTCCAACTATCAGCCGAACAAGGATAATCCGGTCCCCGTGCCTCCTAACATCTACGACTCCATCCTTAAGGCTCCTGTCGATCAAGATGCCTACACCATTTCTACCCGATGTTGTACCCGTGTACCAAAGCTTATAGCCCGTATTCTCCACCTCCTTCGCCTTCTGGCCCTTCCATTTAGTCTCTTGAACGCATAGGATATTTACACGCCTCCTAGTTGCCACATCGACTAGCTCTCGTAACTTGCCTGTTAGGGACCCTACGTTCCAACTCCCTAGACGAATCCTAGTTGGCTCGGCTAACTTTCTGAGTTGTGCTTCCCATGAATAGGAAATACTAGCAACTGCAAAAGATATGTATGATTAACTAAAAACGCAGTCAACTTCCTTTGCTTACCTGTCCCAAGCACGCACTAGCACCTCAGAACCACCGCTAAGTTGTTCTGCCTCTTGTCCAATATGTGTCACAAGATCAACAATGAGGTGGGATATATTACATGTCGAAGGCATTTTGAATTTAACAACCACCTGATGGGAGAAAAGACCAACAATAGAAAATATATCTTAATCAAATGATGATTACACATTGTTTTCACTAAAAGTAACATAAGTTATGCTTCTAACAGGACATGGTACTAAGATTGCCGTGACAAATTCACAAAACCTAGTATCAGTTATGCTGTATTAGCAACTGTGCATATTTCTTCTACTTCTGAAAACTTCATTCTTCATAGTACCCTTGTATGGACTCATACTCTGGTCAACTAGTTTTAACTAACAAATAATTCATCACTCAACTAAATTATTACACTTATTTCCAAATTTACAGCACAATCATGGCAGATCCTGTTCCAGAGAATAAACCCTAGTTTTAATATGCATTTACAAATGCAAGTGGTTTACTCAAAATTATGAAAACAGGCACGCAATTGGGAAGATAAATCATATTGTGGCTACAAAATTTGGTACAACCTTTTGGCCCCTCACTGCAACATCAAATTGTGGGTATGACCCACGCTGCATCCCTTTCTCTTTGATGAGCTCCATTATCCTCTTCCTCTCCTTGCGAGCCAAATCCTCCCCCTCCGTGGCATCAGCTTTCGCCTCTTTGCCGACCACCCCCGCGCCCTGGAAAGACCAAAGTCAAGCTCGAGTCATCCCAATATCGCTCAAAACGTGACAGTTGAATGTTCAAACATAGGCAAAGCCCAATCAAGCCAAACCTGCTCATTGGCGTCAGCGTAGGCCACCGGCAGCGACCCGAGAGCGGCGGCAGCGCCAATAGCGAGGTAGGCGGCGGTGGAGTAGGAGGAGGACGAGGTCGATTCCCCCCGCGCCGAAGCGAGCGGCGCGGCATTGAGAAACCCTAGGCGTGATCCTAGCTCAACCGAAGAGGAGGTGGTGACAGGAGGCTTTTGAAGAGCAGGGAGAGGTCCGGAGGCGGAGGAGTAAGGCGCGGATGCGGCTTGCAGTGGGCGGATGAGCCGCAGCAGCGGGAGGCGGCGGCGTAGAAGCATCGTGGACATGCCGGGCTCGCCAACCGGGAGGAACGGCTCCTGGTCACGGGGTGCAGGGCTCCGAGTCCGTCGGTAGCCAGCAGCAGCAGGTTCGCGAGAATCGAGGGGGGAAGAAGAGACGCTGCCGGAGTCCGGAGTGTTCGCGGCGGGGGGCTTCTGCTTCCTGCAGTTGGGCTTTCCCCCCGCCCACGAAAGAACAAAGAGATGAGTTATACGCCTTCGTGTGACGCTTATGTCTAGTTTCGTAAGCGCCATGGACAAGACTTGCTGCTAGGCCGGGTCGAAATTGTCTGGGCCGCGGGACTTGGGCTAGGCTGTTGTTTGGAGTTAACACGCTAGAAATAAATGAACGAACACTCTTGAGTTTTCAGTTTGTCACCAACGCCGCACCCAAGTATTCCAACCTGTTCCCCTCAAAAAAGAAAAAAAAGGTATTCCAACCTGTAGTTAAAAAGAAAATATTCCAGCCTTGTATTGTTTATTCATGAGTGACTTTTGTGTATAACTGCCCCAGTAATAAACTTAATCTGCACGGTGCTCCCTCTACATTACATGATTCAGCTCGTATCTCTACTTGTCTATGTAAAAGAATCACAAGCTCTTCAGTAGCTATAGGTACCACCAGCTAGTTATGATCGCCATTTGGAAAGCAAGCAAAGATGATGGACGCGCGGAGCATCTCAAGAAGAGACCAGCTGCTTGAAGTTGATGGGCGTGGCGAATCCCGTGGCCACCGGGGCGTAGAAGATGGCCGCGGCGCCCTTCCTTGACGTGGCCTGCGTGCCGTGCACCGCGTCCCAGAAGAGGTGGTCGTTCCGGTTGCCGCAGTAGGTGGCGTTGGGCGTGCACCCGGTCTGCGCGTTGAGCCTTCCGCCGCCGCAGCACGCGCTGGCCACGTCCCTGAACCCTGCGGCCGCCGGGTGCGCCGTGAAGTAGGACACCACGTTGTACGAGCTGCCGACGGAGTACCTCAGCCCGGGCAGCTTATTCCCGTTCCCGGAGCCGGAGGAGGAGGAGGACGACGTGAGGTTGGCAAGCAGCGACCTGAGCGCGTTGTTGAACCCGCGGGCGAGGGCGTTGGCGCTCTCGACGCACTTGTGCTCGCCGTCCGGTGAGGTGACCCGGATCGCCGGCACGCACCCGATGGGCGCCACGTCGACGATCCCGAGCCGCCGCGCGCCGAGGCTGTAGAGCGTTGCGATGTGGCGCGTGTAGTTGGACAGCATGTCCGCGTACAGGGACGGCACCTCGCTCGCTGTGCGGTTCTGCGACAGGAACGCGAACAGGTCGTTGCCGCCGTCGCTGATTAAGAAGAGGGACTTGGACAGGAGCTCGTCCGCGGCGCCGCTGTTGATGGCCAGCATCTTCGACCTGGTGGCGGCGAAGTACTCGATTTGCTTCGTCAATGTGATGCTGTTCCCCTGTTTTTTTTAAGTAGTAGTAGAACGGTGAGAACACGTACGGTGATGGGTAGGGATGATCAGTGATCGTCAAAATTCCTACTGTAGACGTGTTTCACTCAGCCCTCCAAATTAAAGTGAGTTCGTCTCTGCTTAATTACCGTGGTGTCGAGGATGCCGGATCCGCCGGACGCATAGTTGGCGCCGCGGAAGCCTCTGAAGATCTGACTGCTCATTCTTGGCGTCAGCGACAGGTAAGCCGGCGGGCTGCGCTTGAAACCCACCAGTTTCGCTGCATTTCAGTTATTTGCACATGTTAATTCCGTGCATGAACAAAAAACAGTGATAAATAAATAAAACGCTTGAATTGTGCACTGACCAACAAAGTCCGCGACATTGTATCCGTTGCTGAACCTTCCCGTCGGCCTCGAATGCGGGAAGTCGATGCCGTAGGGAAGCTGCAGCGCGGAGTTCCCAGGCAGGTACTGGTTGTTCCCCACATCCACCGTAGAGTCGCCGAACACGTACACCGCCGGGACCAAGTGCACCTCCTGTCCCCTAGCCGAGGCCGCCGCCGGCGAGGCGAGCAGGCCGGTACAGAAAACAAGTGCCACCAGTATCATGATCAGAGCCTTATAATTATAACTGCCAATAATGCTGACCCTAATCATGGCGCCCTGCAGCTATATTTATGAGCATCTAGCTTCTATCTAATCATATGATTCGATCTCTCTGTGTCTGTATATTCAAGCGGGATTTGCCACTGTGGATGTCAGGTAGCTACAACTATATATCTCTCCAACTTCAAGGCGATTTGCTGCAAGGGGATGAATTGCAGCACAAGGTAGTTGGTGAGTTGCAGCGAATATGTGCTTGGAATGAGTTCGGGGCAAACTGCCTGTGGCTGCGGCAAAAGGCCAGGCTCCATTGCTTTCATATATAGGAAGCAACACTACGCACGCATGATGCCATGGGTTATGGGCCTTCATGCCTTGACCATCAAGCGATCGATCCGTTACATAAAAACTAACCACAACCATATGCATCATCTATCTGATCTCTTATATTTTGCATCATCCCTTCCATCGTCTCTCCACAGGATTTTTGTTACGGTCTCTCAGAAAGTTCAGTTTTGTATATGAACATGGATGGGATTGAAATTTTTGTCACTTGATGGAGATGTTTCTCGTCAACCACTCCCACTCGGTAAGTGGCGATTGCAACACTTGCATAAACTAAAGGCCATGAGCGTTTGTCCCCGACGGAAGAAGAGAACCAATAGTTTAGTGATAACCACATGCGCGCGCATTTCCGCATGCTGGCAAGCAGATGCCGCCGTTCCACTGCGATCTCACAGCAAGTTCTACAGTAGTACGAATCCAAGACGACGCGCCGATCCCGAACGTCTGACTTCGATCTGAACGCAGACCGATTGCTTTTCAGATTTCTCATCGATCAACTGATTACAGCGGGGTTCATCCGAGAAGATTCTCAAACAGGCGCATTGACTGTGGAAAAAACCGGTATAAATCGTCCCCTATATATACATGCACGGATGAGACGAACAGAAATAAGTGGACGATAAAGGCGCACGCAAATTGTGTAAGCGGATAACTGGTGGAACGGAACGGAATCGATGCAATGATAGCGTAGAGCCATCAATCGATGCAACTGATTACTTTCAGTCTAAGATCGCTAGGGCTAAAATGGAAGAGTCGAGGCAACAAGAGAGAGAGAGAGCATGTGTATGACCCATACGCTGCCCTCAGTGTGGTCAGTGCTCTCTCTTTCTGCAACAACCAGCGCAGGAGGCCAGAAAAAAGCCTATCCAACTTTTTTTTTTCTGTTAAAATTAAGTGCCCGAGTGGCCGCGCTGCATGATATGTTGATCTGTTCCGTAGGATTCAATCGAAAGATGATGATTGGGTTGGTTGGCCGCGACGTTATGCATTATGCTCACTACGCACAAAAGTTCGCGGCGGACCGGTTTGCATTGCACCTGGCGAGCACTGACGGCCGGCCGCACTCGTACTGTCGTTCGTGCAATCGTGCTCCACGTCCACGCGCGTGTCGACGTGTCGTCGTCCCCTCCACTCTCCAGCTTCCCCGGGAGGTGGTACCTCGTTCTGTTCCTTCCAATCTCGATTTGCTCTTTTCGTAAAGATATATGGACCTTGAACCGTACGTACACGGTCACTGGAGCCGTGTGTGCCGGGCGAGCGGAGCACTACGGCGAACCAGGAGGGACAGCGGCGAGGAGTGTCGCGCGGATCAGCGGCGCCGGCGTCAGCCTTCCACCTCGTTTTCTGGCCATGGCCAGCTTGAAATGCTAGATTTCGGCCTCGTCACGCGCCAGCCACGGCCACGGGCGTGTTTGCAAGGATGCTGAAAATTCAGCCCAACACCGCTGAGCCGCAAGCCCGCAACGCATGAGATCCGTCGCGTCGGCCCGCCCCGTTCCAGGTCCAACACCGCTTCATCCCGCCGGTAACAGCATAGCACGTGCCCTGCCCCCTCGAACGCGCATCGCTTGCCACCTTGTCGGGTTCCGGAGACCACCTCTCATCATCGTTTTTCCCTGTAAACTAATAGCGATATCGAACACCGCAAACCATGTCATTACACATCCCAACAGGTAGGCACAGCCGGCGGCCGCCTGGCGCGGCCTCGCATGCACGCCGGGCTACGTGCCGGGATGCTTCAGCGCCACGTCGCAGGAGGGCATCGACCGACCTTGATCAGTTCTCGGCCCCGGGCGGGACCACCTTTACGCCTCTCGGGCCGGCTTCCGCGTTCTTAAAGCGCAGAAGACGGCGCGGCTATCGATCAGAACAGACGCCCACGCCACGTCCCTATCGGATTGCTTCGACCTCCAGCATTGGATCTGTGCTTTCTTGAGGTCAGCCGTCAGCGAGTTGAGAGCGAGGGATTCAGTCAGTCTTCGTCAGCGGAGATGAAGAGGCTTCAGCTGCTTGCTCATGGGCGGTTCGCTTACGCCGCCGTCGGGAGCTTGGCGAGCAGGGCCTGTGCCCTGCCTGCGCTTTGCAACAGTGCGGCTCCAAGGGTGAGTTCAGTAGTTCACCGAACAAGATCTTTCGAAAAAAAGTAGTTCACCGATCATCGCTTTTTCTCATCATGTTGTACGCCTGCCTTTTCTGAATCTCCTTGAAAATGCCAAGTACGAGCTGCCTTTCTGAACCTCATTCGTTCTCCAACATGACGATATCATTCTAGATGTCATCAGAACCAAGTTCAAGCGTAGTTGCAAGTTTTTCAAAGTGGCATTTTTGTTACCTTTTTCTTGCACATGTCATCATTGCTGAAATAAAGTTCAGGATGGAATTCTTCTCCCCCCCAAAAAAAATCACCGTAACAGTGAATAATCTGTAGGTTATACCATGTAAGATCGATGTACAAATGTTCGAGACAGGTTAATTTTAGATCTAAAGAACAAATGTACAAATGATGCAAAAAAAAAAGGTTCTCTTGGTACTTATATTGTGTTTATGATCTCACTTATTCATGTGATATCGCCAGTATTATTCGGCTGAGAAACACGATGATGACACACACACGGTGAGTGAGATCGGGGACAAGGCAAGATCAACAGCGGAAGAATTCCTGAGGGTGGCCAAGGAGAAGACCGACGATGTCACCGAGAGCGCCAAGGAAACCTTGCACGAGACCAAGGAAGCGGTGGCCGGGGAGTCTCAAGAAGACAAGGAGACGTTCAAAAGGAGGGTTGAGGAGGGGAGGTACGACCATCGGAAATAATGCGTTTCACTTAACTGCTGTATGCAGCCATGGCTTGTTATAGTTTCAAACCCTGTAGTTTATCATGGTATGTCTTATGTGTTTCATACTTCCCCTTTTAATAAGGTGACCTTTAGTTCTACACATGTTATCTTCTGTAGAATGAATAAGATTCGCTTTTGTAGCTTAATAATCTTTGGAATGTTTGGTCCACTGAAAACTTTTCTCACTGTCACTTGCTAACTGAACTTGTGTGTATGGAGAACTTTATCGCGAATCTACTAGTGGTTATGTGTGGAAGGATAAATAATAGATACACCTCGGGTTTTTTTTTTCTCGTTGGGTTAGTACACTGTGCATCGTGATCATTTGTGGTGACGGCTTAAAATTAATTTGATCTGGATTCATAGTGATCGCCATGTTCTGTATACTGGATCCTGTGATATGTTCTTTCCGACAGCAAGCCATCATTATTTGGGTAATCATGCCACCATTGCCATTTTCATATGTAGTGTTTCCTGAAGAGGAATGACAACGTCTGATACAAAATAAACTTCCCAAAACAATGGGCAGAATGCCGATACTACTCTGTCTCCATATCTGAAGATTGAAGTTACAAACTGCCATCAACCTAGTCAATTCAGAAAAAAGAACCCTCAATGCTCATGCAGGTGGTCATTCAACTTCAGCTTATCAGGCTACACGGAGCCATGTCGTCAGTACAGCGGTTACCGAGTTGCTCTGCTACAGAGGATAGTGGTTTCTCTTTGACATGCTGTCTCTGAACTCTGCACCATGTTTCAGTTCTCCAGCTGTCCAGTTCATGTGTAAATCATTCGGTGTAACTATGTAGCATTACATACAAATTCACAACTTGAAATTCCACTATTATATTGATTTATTATACACTTAAATTTCATGAAACAAATCTGTTGATTTAGTGCACATGTATTCTCGGGAAGGAAAAAGAAAAAGAGACAGCACATGTATGAAATTCTGAAGAAGCCGAGTAAAGGCATTCCTGAGAGATCACTGTTTGTCATGGATTAGCAGTTACAGAAATCTGCAACACTGAACAGGTGAACAAGTCTTGATTCTCATTATCGTTATGCTTTTTTATATGTTTGTTACGCAAGCACTGTAATGGCATGGAGGCACCTCAGAGAGAAGCGCAAACCTTACCGTCGGCTTGTGTGTGTACTGTACACTGCCCAATAAACTAGCAGCATGAACCTCCTGAACATCCAAGAAATTGCTTTGGATTAACAGAAACGGCTAAAATTGCGTCGTTTCCTAGGTGCTGGCGCTGATGCAGATGCCGTAGTTGTCGTCGCTGCCGCTGTCAACATTCAACATTTCAACGCCCCCGGACGGGGGTGACCTGATCGGGCGGAGGAAACCTTTCTCTGGATTGACGTTCGGTCATCAATATGCAGAGACAGCGGAAATTGTAAGAGAACTTTGCACGAACGGAAAGTTCATGAGATCAGCCGTGGGATACAAAAAACAAGAATCAATCAACATTGAAGATCGAAAAAAATAATCTACAGGAAGTGCGATCTAAAACCAATCATCTACAGGAAGTGCAAAATCTAAATCCAATAGGACGACTGTGCACACATATGAATAACGAACAACACCAACTGCCTAATAACCAAACAAAACATCCGTCAGAAACAGAGCCTAGTACCCAACGATCCCCGACCCCTCCTGCTTCTTGCCGCCGCCGCCGTTCTTCTTCTTGTACTTGTCCTTGATCCACTGGAACCCGCTGGCCGTGCCCTCCTTCACCTTCCTCAGCCCGGTGGCCGCGGCCGCCTTGGTCTTCTCCACGCCGCCCTGCTTCTTGCCGGCGCCGCTGTCCTGCCGCCCGCGAGCGCGGGGGCTTGGGTCGCTGCCGTAGTCCCACTGGTCCGCCCACGACGTGCCGAACGAGTTGCTCCGCTCCATTGATCTGAATGTTGATGACGAGCGACGATGGCCTCAAGATTTCAATATACCGACCGTGTGTTTGCTTTCTTGCAGTTATAAGGAAGTCCCGTGGGCAAAGAAGATGGTGGTGGCTTTTATAGGAACTCGATTCTTGGCCAACTAATCCACGACCAAGAATTCGACGTGTGGAACGGAAGGTGGACGGGCAGCGAGTTCTTCGAGTCCGGAACTCTGGATATGTCCGGAACGCGGTGGTTGGTTGGTTGTTCTTGTTCGCGCGGTGCGGCTGCATGCCAGTTTTGACCGGTCTCCTCTCAGTCTCAGGGCTTGGAAGCTTCTTCACCCTTGGCGAGGCCGACTGGTGGGCTCACTAAAAGCAATGGCCCACATGTCTGTAATTTCTTGGCAGAAGCCGTGGTCAGCGTCAGCCCAACAATGATGTCCGAATCAAAATGGTTTGCACAAGTAAGAGATGTTCTAGTTCCTCAAAAAAAAAAAGTAAGAGATGTTCTAATGATCATTCTACGCGGGAACGGGTCGTCGGAGTCTAATTTGACTCGTTAAATAGAGGCTGGCTTGATTCCGCAGCTTCTTGCGAGTCTTGGACACGAGCAGTGATGGATAAACAGGTGCGACAAAAGCAATGCGTGACAGGTTCATCGACAAACTACGTATGAGCTTACGTGGAGTCCATGGCGGCATATGGACCGTAATAATGTAGTGTATTCTGAGTATGATCAGTTCAAACGATATCTAATTACGTGTTCTGTGAACTTCGATGCAAGTCTCGGAGATTTGGTTAATCCATTTCAGGACGACATGGACTACTTGCACAGAAACCTTCTGAGGACTCCCTCGGGCCTCGGCGAATAAATCGGACAGGCGCCGTGCATTCCACGTGCCCATTATGCTCTTGCCTAGCGACGTTTTTTTTTTCTCACAATCATGTTGAAGAACACAGATGTGATAGATAGTGCATGAAAGAGTTGTGGGATGTTTGAATTTTTGGACAACCATGAATTATGACACAATCATCATTTTTAAGCTATGTTACACATATATACACTCAAAAAGTGAAGAATAAGAAAGGGTATATGGTGTATATTTATTTTCCAGCCCATATAAATTTTGGTTTAGAAAACTTTAACAATATTTGCTCCAGTATTTTTTTCTTGTTTTGGTGTCATCTACATGATTTTAAACGCCCATATTTAGAATTCTAGCTCCACCAGCTGAACCCTTTTACCATGTGACGAACTGATGATATACTTTCCTTGGCAAAATTTAGTTTTGATATATCCAGGAGACTCAAAGTCAAGTGGACCAGATGTTATCATCCTTTCTGAAAACAAAACAGATGTGTCAAGGCAGGGCATGAAGCCGGATTAGTGTTTGGCATCTTAGTATAGTAAGTATAATTTGTAACAGATTAGATGGTGTCGTCTTGAAAATGGTTACCATGGTAGTACGTAGCAGTTAGCACCAGTATGGTTCCACGTGTCCACGACTAGCAATACCTTCATCAAGGTATCAGAAAAGAGAGTAGGCCGTTCACACGCAAACAAATAATGTAAAGCATAGTAATCTCTATAATCTATACTATCGTCATATATTCTGTAATAATAGTCATATATAGTCTGTACACAAATAATCTATCCAAGAATCAATCAACTAACTAATCAAACAAGAGGAAGAAATCGAAACGACGAGAAGGACGTGACGGCACGGCAGCGGGAAAAAAAAAAAGAAATGAGGACTAGACTACAGCACGAGGCGGAGCAGGCCAACTGCTACAACGGTCCCAGCAACGACTCCACTCATCGGCCGGCGGGACAATGCGGCCGCGCCGCCGTCCATCTCCCTGCTGCTCGTCGACGGCGTGGTCGGCGGCGTGACGCCCTTGAAATCGGGGTTGCTCCCGTAGAGGCTCTGAATCCCCTCCACGTCGTCGGATGCCAGCTCCACCTTCTTCGTCCCGGTCCTGATGGTCGGGTACATGATGGCGTCGGGCACGGAGGAGTGGCCGAGCCCGAGGAGGTGTCCGATCTCGTGCACGGCGACGGACTCGAGGTCCACCGCCACGGGCGAGGACGAGCTCGACACGTCGCCGTCCGCGACCCACGCCTCGGCCGCGTCGAGGTGGAACCGGCCGTCCGTGGGCGAGAAGGCGTGGGCCAGCGTGCCGAGCGGCCCGTCGAAGGGCTCGCCGTCGCCGTGGGCCCCCGCGTGGAACCCGATGGTGATGTCGGCGTCGGCCCCGGACGCCGCCTCCGTGAACCGCAGGTTCGTGGCCGCGGCCCACCGCGCGAAGGCCCGCGCGAAGATGCCGCTCAGCGTGGCCCGCGGGATGGACGTCTCCGCCGTGTCGGCCAGCGCGTAGGTGAGGTCGCGCCGGGACGGCGGCCACATGGGCCCGCCCGGGAAGTAGGTGTACAGGTGCCTGCCGTGCTGGCCCGCCGCCGTCATGGTGGAGGTCCCGTTGATGACGTCGGCCACGCCGCAGCGCGGTGCCATCATCTGGGAGACGGTGGCCGGGTCCAGCTCGCCCGTCGCGTTGAGCCCGAAGTGACGCTGGTACGTGGCGATGGCGGATTCCAGGGCCTCGTCGAACGCGTCGCTGAACGGGGACGACGATGGAGGCGGAGGGAGGTAGCCGAAGCGGGAGAGGTAGGCCTTGAGCTTCGCCATGCCTTCCCGTTCCTCGCCCTTGTGGCAACCCGAGAGGTTCTGGAACGCGGCCCACGGGTTCGGGAACGGGATAGGCGGCGCTTTTGCCGGCAAGCCGGACGGGAAGGCCGACGCCGGCGAGACTGCCGCCAATAGCACCATCGTCGCCGCAAGAGTCTGATAGCCCATTGTCGGGGAAGTCATCAGCAAACAGAGGAACTGGAACTCCTCTGGTTTGAGTTGAAATGGTACTCTGCGGGATCGGGAGCCGCCACGTAAGCTTTAAGGCATGCTACGAATGAAGGCGGCCAAGAGCAGCGTGCCTGGTCAAGCCAACGCGGAGTCGGCTGAGGAAGGAAGCGACAACAGGGCCCGGCGGGACGACGTCGCCGATTTTTCCCGTGTGGTTTGGTGAGTCCCTTTTGGTCAAGATGAAGACTTCGAGAGCTTATGTGGCCCGGTGTTTGTTGCCTGTTGCCGTCAAGCTCCGTCTGCTATCTACGTGACGGGACGGGTTCAGAGTTGAAAATATGCCTTTTGCCTTTGATCATTCACAGCCAACGACGAAGCTTCTATCTCATTGTTTATCGGTGAGCTGCACGCGCAAGGTGATGGATAAGCCACTGGTCACAACTAACAAGGGTAGGAAACTATGACAGACGGCATCATTTCTTATTGCAACCGCAACCAAAAGCAACCAAAGGACAAGAGGCAATAGAACAGGCGTCTCTGAATCAACAACCGCCAGTCAGAAGATACAATTACAACTTCTGACTGTTCGAGTCTCCGTCTCTACAACAAATGTTCCCTCTTGCTAGCCAGGACAGGCGCTAGTTTCGATCCTTTTTGTGCCACGTCACAGAGCAAGGAGCTGAAGAAAACTGTGCAAATGGGAACGCCGGGCGGTCGATCCTTAAGTTGGAAAAATCCCGAACTTTCTGGAGAACTACAATTACAACTCCTGATCATGACGCAGCTGCTGAGCACCATGTACTTTCCTCTATTCTTCTGTACCTGCTCTATGAAAGACATCTCATCAGTGGTGCTGCTTTTCAATGCGAGCTACATATATCGGCTTTGAACCAATAGGTCTCCTATGTGCTTCAGACTTTCAGCTGTTGTAGAATGTATGAGAGCCGTTCATCTTTCATATTTGGATGGTTTTCTGGAATTGATGGTCGTAGAAGATCCCTCTTTACCTAGGTCGCCTTCATCCAGCTATGATAAAAAGTCCGAAGTTTGAAATTCTCAGTTTCAGACAGACTTAATCCAGACTTCGGACTTTGCTCTGAACTATGAATATACACTGCAACAAATGATAAAAGTTCGCAATGACATACAGGTCTTTTGGGCCAGATAATGTTTCTCACCACAAAGTGATCTTGTTTCGGCCTAATATTTGCATTATGGGCTTCTTTTTTCAGGCCTCCATCTCGATTGCCGAGGCCCACTTTTCTCACTTTGGCGAGACCGTGAGTCCGTGACCGTACACCCGTCAGCTATCAGACGTTATTCGACGGTTCTTGAGAAGCTCCCTTGCGCGCTGCCGATTTATAAGAATACATGCTCGTCTCTAACTTCTATCGAAATTACAAATGCTAAGGACAAATTCTTGATCTAGTGCGTGGTCTGACTTATCGTCTAGAATCTCTTAGCTACGCTACAACCGAAATGACATTTCGGGGCGTCAAGAAAGAGCCGCTACTAGTTTTGCAAACCGTTTTTCTAGAACTGAATTAACATTAGGCACACAGCACGAAACAAAAGTTTTCCTTACGTTGCTCCTTATCAACTCAAGTGTCTCACAAGTCACAATGCGTATAGGCCATATAGAGAGATTTCATGTTCAAGCTTAGGATATGTGGCCGGTGTCCCTTTTTTTTTATGAAAAGTGGCCGGTGTCCCTATTCCCTAGTTAGCCTGTCCTACTCTATAGCTTGTCTATATTAACTAGATATAATCGCAGTTACGGCGACAAGCTGCTTGTCATGTACTCTTACTAAACTTTCCGCTTGTCTCTGTTCATGCCCCTCAAGTTGCATATGGCTTCTGACGCATTGGCCATTGGTCAGCAAGGGAACACCGAGCACGAGTCCGGCCGTGGGCGTTGCTGTTTGATAAGATTGCAAGATGCCTGACTGAATAACAGTTATACACCCACCACCGGCCGGTCTAAAGAACATACATATAGCCTTATGAAAACATGTGATTCCAAATCCGAATTGTTGTTGTCGAGTTCAGTCACAGACAGCATCTGATGGCCAATGCCTCTCCATAAAGAAACAGCAACAGTACGTATACGGTAATATTGCATTATTGCTTGTTGCACTCGGAACAAAAATCTCAACACGACAATTATTTGGGTACGGTGAGAATGACATGGAAATTGGACGACAATTTGGGAACAGTTTTGAAGATATGAATGTTATGTTAGGTGTGAGACAAGTTGTCCTGGCGGTCCTGTTGATACCCACAGTAGTGTTTTCAATCTTTCATTCGACGGATAGTGGTACAGTTGCATATCACAATCGAGAAAACTACTTTAGTACCGCACAATACTCTGTTCTTAAGACAGCAGCAGGCCGGGCCCCGGCAACGGTCTAACTTGAAGAAGGAATCGAGTTTTCAGGAGTCAATTTATCAGTTTTCATGTACACAGTGCAAGAGAATAATATTGCAGTTGTTTTGGGGTCCTAAAGTAACACGCATGATGCGCGTGATGAGAAGCACATGGCCTGGAATCCTGGATAAGGTGGCAACAATGAGATGAAGTCATGGAAAGGCCAAGGTATCATTGCAAGATCAGCTTTGTGTAGAAGAGAATGCATACATGCTTGCTGGAAAGTGGGCGAAAAGGGTAATCCCCTAGGGCTCCAAAAATGGTAGGGCAAAATGCTGGTGTTAGGTTACATCCATGGATACGCGCACGCGGCACGCAGCGGTCATTGCTGTTGGGCCAATTCGACCATCTTGTCGCTTCGATAACGGCATGGATACATGTTTTTGGTATTTTTACATGAATGTTCTAGCTTATCACTCCTTCTACGTCTCCGCCTGTGTATCCAGTGAAGCTCGAAAAGCTAGGGTGAATCAGGAAAAAATATGATTTCACCTTTTGACCGTTAGTAGGTAGATAAGTTCTCGTTTTCTGACACAGACACTCCACCAAAAGCTAGCTAGAGATCTTCTCGTAATAATCCGGAGCTCTCTCGTCTCGTCTGTCGCTTGCCCTCTCATTAAAAACGAGATAAGTTGTTGGCATTAGGATTTGGTCGCAGTACGTGATGCGTGACGGGGTTATTGCATAAAACCAAAGCAAGTGGCAAGTGTGAGGATAAAAAAGGAGACGATGCGCGGCTAATTTTCTAAACCGGAATCACTACACGTAGAAGGAAACAAATTAAGCCGCTAGTAGCTAGGGCATTAGCTCCTGCCCGCCGTCCTGAACTCTTGTGATTTCAGTCAGCCGGTCATCATCTTGCCGTGTCTCGTTGCAGGATATCCTTTTTGGCATGTTTGTGGGTCGTCGTCGGTTGTATGAATCCACCATCCGATCCCTGGATGGTGCAGTGGTGCGCAAAGAAGAAATATAGAAAGGCAGAGCCAACGACATGATCGAGCCCGCGGACGCAATAATGCTTTCTCAGGCCGCGTCGCTCTGGTCGCAACCCAGCCTCCCTTCCCTGCCGTCGCTAGGCGCCCGTGACGCCAACGTAAGCCCTGCCCTCCACCAATGCGTCGCCACGATTATCAGAGGCCACTCATCGTCTTCCTCCTACGTCTCCGCCCTCGCCGTCGACGGTGACTCGCTGTACATCGCCTCCTCCGACGGCAGCAT
This sequence comes from Eleusine coracana subsp. coracana, assembly GCA_032690845.1. Lineage (NCBI taxonomy): Eukaryota > Viridiplantae > Streptophyta > Magnoliopsida > Poales > Poaceae > Eleusine > Eleusine coracana. The sequence goes on from CM064420.1 coordinate 67,061,690, forward strand.
CATGGTGTGGTCACTCTCACTGGAAGAAACGATGAGCAGAAGAAGGCAGGAACATCATCATCAGGAAGCAGACGATTCTGAAAGCTGTGAAGTTGTCGCGACGAGCATCAGCCCCGTGAAGTGTCTCCTCGCCACGGGCAACGGCACCGTGCTCAGCTCCCACCAGGACGGCAAGATCAGAGCCTGGCGGAACAAGGAGGAGGAGGAGGACGGTGGATCCCACCACCAGCGGCGGCGGCGGCGCCTGGTCCTGCGTGCGGTGCTCCCGACGGCGTGCGACCGGCTGCGCACGTGCCTGGTCCCGTGGAGCTACGTGGAGGTGCGTCGGCACCGGCATCGCACGTGGGTGCACCACGTGGACGCGGTGGCGGCGCTGGCCGTGTCGCCCGACGGCGCGCTGCTCTACTCGGCGTCGTGGGACCGGAGCCTCAAGGTGTGGGGCCTCCCGGGCTTCCGGTGCCTGCAGTCCGTCCCCGCCGCCCACGACGACGCCATCAACGCGCTCGTCGCGGCCCCCGACGGCCACGTGTACACGGGCTCCGCCGACCGGAGGATCCGGGCGTGGCGGCGCCGCCCGGACCCGGACCAGCGGCTCGTGCTCGTCGTCACCATGGAGCGGCACAGGTCGGCGGTCAACGCGCTCGCGATCGGAGGACGCGACGGGAGGGTGCTCTACTCCGGCGCGTGCGACCGGTCGGTGGTGGTGTGGGAGCGCGGCGGCGCCGACGATGGGGGCGTGATGGAAGCCACGGGCACGTTGAGAGGCCACGCGAAGGCGATACTGTGCTTGGCGGCGGCCGGAGACGTGGTGTGCAGCGGGTCGGCGGACAGGACGGTCAGGGTGTGGAGGCGGGGTCAGCAGGGAGCGGAGAACGTTTCGTCGTCGTCGTCGTCAGCTGCTGGTGGGTACACTTGCCTCGCGGTCTTGGAAGGGCATGGCGCGGCGGTGAAGAGCTTGGCGTTGGTGCGATCAGGCGGCAGTAGTGTGGAGGGGGAGAGCTCGTCGGGGGGCGGCGGCGAAGAAGGTGGTGGTTCTGTGCTTGTTTGCAGCGGCGCGTTGGATGGCGAGGTGAAGATCTGGAGCGTGCTTGTCCCCTGCTTGTTTCAAAAGCCGAACGTTTGCTTTGCTTGGTGCCGTATAATGATCGTTACATACAACACGGGCGGCTTAACGAACACTCTGAAATCGAGTAGCAGTTTCGATCATGGCTGCTCAATCTAATGGACAACAAAATCAGTAACAAACGAAGCTCGACCGGTCGTCAGCTGGGTAGGGGGGCTTGTTGCATTTCGGGCCTGTGAAACTCTCCATTAGAGACTGCCCCAGCCCATTCGTTTTGCCAACAAATAATTGGGCCTACTCGGGCCGGTCAGTCTCGACGCAAAAAAGTGGACGCAGCTAATGGCTTGTGAACTCTCCAAACTGTTTGGATTGTAACATTCCGGGAGTCAATACAATCTTTACTTTTCTTCTAAAAAAAATATGAACGTTTGTATTATCTGTCAAACTTTAGCACTACTGTGGCTTAGCGCAAAATTCTTGCAGAGTTAATATGTTTTGTGCGTTGAATCTAACTCCGGAACGGCAGTTTTCTAGTTATGTGAAATGTAAAGCTCATCCTGGACGTTTGTATTCTTGCTCATTTCACATGTCTGATCCTATAGGGTCATCCTGCAGAGACTCCTTGTGAGAAACGTAGATCTGGTTGCAGTCTATCCATAATCCGTAGTCCCCACAACGTCTTGGTACAACGCGATCTGTTCATGCACGTGAACCCATTTCTCATCATCATGTACCAAAAAGAAGAAGAATAGTTAATTTCTGTCTTGAAGGAAATCGAAAAACTTCACTCTGCGGCGGTGTGAGCTACTAATCCAGAAAGGCTTTTAATCGCTGCGTGGTTTGCAGTTCCGCTCTGTTTCACGGTTTCGCCATGTGCTCTTTCAGCAGGGATAGTAGAGGCGCCTCACGAGTCACAAGAGTAGCAGCTGATACTTTTTTCTTTTTTGAACCTAGTAGCAGCTCATACTGATGAGCCAGAAATACTTTGGTCTGTGGTGTTTGATCTCTTCATGCTGCCACTGCCAACCACCACCTGAGCTGCGCAAACTCTTTGGTGTGTTTCTTTTATCCCATTTGCCTAGAAGGGAGATTCTAGTATCTTCCTAGCTGTTGACAACACTGCAGTCATATGCTACTCAATCATTCATGATTTGTTGTTGTGCAGTCCATTTTGGTCGTAACCCGACAATTCTACAGCCAAGCAATGGTCCCCTGAATCCACTACGGAGTTTAGCAACTTCTGCAGATCTCGGAGAGTTGATTGGACAACCTTATCTTTCGGAATTTGGACTTGACCCGTGAAAAGTTGTATGTTTGCATTGTTTTAGTGCTAACATTTGCCGTCTTAAGTCTGAACACTTGAAGTCCTTCCGGAGTTATCCAACCTTTATAAGACATCTTTGCTTGTGATGTTGAGCATGGTATCATTGAAAGAGCTTGCAACTCAATTCCAAATGCTTTAGTCTTACAAAAACGTGACTCTTGATTGGTTTCTCCAATCCCTTGATCGTCTCCTTCTCCGTATAGGGGATAGCTCTACTGCTCTACTGAAGGTACGTCTTTTAAATGTGAACTACAAAGGTAAACTAGGAGTTTAGTATTTTGGAACGTGCTTGTTCTTCATTTTGGTTATTAGGACAGACGGAATACCATCTCGATGTTCTATAGCAAATGTCACGATTAAAAACAATAAATTTCACCTACTATCTTTTGTTAAAGTCATTGATAGAAAATTGGAGGGATCGGATGATGTAAATACAAACTTAAAAAGGTAACAACAAAAGTTAATCAACCGTTCTTTGTTTTTTCTCTCAAATAATGAACCGTCCCTTTTTATCATGATATATAATGTGGTGAAAATAGTCAAACGAGTTTCATCACATATACTTTCTTATAATAATAACACAAAGTATAAAGTGCAAAGCAGACATGCAGAGTCCATCAGACATGAGCGAAAGGCTGGTCACTCGTTGTGGGCCACAACCTGTCAGCTAATGACCATCCACTCATTTGAGTAGTTTAACGGTTAAAACTCGAGGGCGGCAAGACGGCGACACGGTACCCCGTCCCTGTGCTCGAGCGGAGCACCGCACCGCCGCCCTCCCACGGCAACGAGATCAGATGTATCACTGCCCCCTGGAGCCCACATGTCGGCAGCTAAAATTAATTCGTTTTTGTCTCTCCCTTCGGTCGCGTCTCCCTCCCTTCTCGTGTTCCCCACCCATTTCGTCGGCCTCGCCCTGCTTCTCCTCGAGCCTTTTCTCCTCTTCGTCACCCCGAATTCGAAGGCGCCGCGGATTGAGCTCGCCCGCCGGCCACCCCAACGGCGAGGTCCTAGCGGCCGCTGCCCCGCCGTTGAACGGGGCTCAGCCCGTCGCCCGCCGGCTGCGGCGGGTGGGCGTGACCCGAGCTCCCCGCCGCCACTGTAAGATCTGAACCCCGTATAGGTTTTTGGCGGTCTGGAGTGGCGGATTTTTGGAGGTGCTGCGGCGGCGGAGGCTACCATGGCTGGTCCCAAGTTCGGGTCGTTCAAAGCAGAGAAGGGGGAGTCGGCGGCGGCTGCCGGCGCGGTGACGCAGAGGAGGGACCCGTACGAGGTGCTCGGGGTGGGGCGAAATGCTACGGAGCAGGAGATCAAGAGTGCCTTCCGTCGCATGGCTCTCAAGTAAGTAATGCTCTTGGATTCGGACATTTAGCGTGCTTCGCAGGAGTGAATGACTAAATGGGCGAAATGTTGCGTGTAACTTGTGTCGAATCGTTTGTATTTGTTTATTTGATATAGTGCTCGTAGTACGAGTGCACCGTTTTACGTTGCTTATTTTGAATAAACACCCCTCCTTTTCTACAACGCCGAGAAAAAGCTACATTCTCTTATAACATCCTGCAGGTACCATCCAGATAAGAATGCTGACGACCCTGTTGCCTCAGAGAAGTTCCAAGAAGCTACATTCTCTTATAACATCCTGTCAGATCCGGATAAGAGGCGCCAGTATGATTCATCAGGATTCGAGGTGATTAGTGGCGTGATTTGATTCAAGTAGTTTGAGCTTATTGGTTCTCTCATGTTACTATAGTGAGTGCTTCTGCTACTGTGTCAGGCCATTGAAGCAGATAGTCAGGAACTGGAGCTGGACCTATCAAGTCTGAATACTGTAAATACAGTGTTTGCGGCTCTGTTTAGGTAGCTTGTTGATGGTATAAACTGCATTTTTCAATATTTGTTGCCTAGTTATGTGATAATAATATGTTGTGCAGCAAGCTTGGTGTACCAATCAAGACCACTGTCTCAGCAACAGTTTTAGAGGAGGCATTGAATGCGTCAGTAGAGATTTCTCAGCTTGAGCTAAGCAAATCTGTTTGTAGAAAGGTTGGTAACTTTGTCACTTCTTCTCCTTTCATTTCCCTCTGACCAAGAGTAATACTTCATATTTCTACGCATGTTGGCAGGTCGAAAAGCAGTCAGCTCACTTTTATTCTGTGGACATAACGGACAAAGAAGCCAAAATGGGCTTAGTGTGTAGAGTTCATTCAACTGCTAAAAGTAAATTTAAGGTTAGTTGTCAACTTCCATGTAGCCACGTATGCAACGGCCCCATTACATTAGCTATTGCCGTTCAGTTGTAAATTTAACATCCTGGGTCCTGCATATAGACTATTTCCTTGTTACTCAGAGAATTGACTATGTACCCACTCATTACATCAGTCAGCTGATAAACATTGCGTTCTCAGTTGTAATTTTTCATAAGTAGACTTTTATTTTCATTTACAGAATAATCTATTCACTGTTTTTCCAAAAAAAAAATGGTATTATGTGCGTGAACGGATGATGGTGCATTCTATCCGGATCTATGAAAATTTACAGAATCATTTATTCACTAAACATTCATTGTCATTAAGTTTTGGTGATCGATATATGATAAGGAGAATCTCTTCAGTAATTGATGTTTTAGCACAGCATAGAATATTTGAATATGTCAAGTACTTGATAGTTGAAATTTATAGTGTACTAATTGCACTATGGAAAGTTTCCCCACATGCCTAGCCCAACTTGCTTGGGATTAAAGGCTTTGTTGTTGCAAAGTTTCCTTACGCATATTCGCTTCAACTAAGGCATACTTTTCTTTTCTCTTTTTAGTTACTGTATTTTGAGCCTGAGGAAAATGGTGGATTGAGCCTTGCTTTACAGGTATGTCTGTTTTTGCAGTCAGCTTATCAAATTCTAGTTGCAAATGAAAAAGAAAGTTATATTTATCTCTTCTATCTAAATATTATTTTTCTAAAAAGTTTCACTCTTGACTTATTCAAATATTGCCTTATGGGTTCAATGTTGTATTGAATGACATCATATGTTTCACTCTTGACATGTTCATCAGCATCATGTATTGTTTGTCCTATGATTTTACTAAGGGTCTCAACCCGCACATCTCCCTGAATAGTTTCCAAGGGGAGAAACTACGTGTGCTTTAACTGTTCATGTTAAACTAACTTCAAGTAAATTTAAAAATCCTATGAGTATATTAACATGGGTTGTAGAAAACTACATCTTCAGAAGCTATTTGCCAAAACCGATAGGTGACATCTACTTTGGCATATTGTAGTTAATAACTAATTTCTGAAAATATGCAACGTCTGAACAAAATATCTAATGTGTGACAATCTTCATTCTGTTCAACAAAAATGGGTTCCTTTAACCATGTTATTATGGAGCATGATTCCAGCTAACCTATGGCAGCCTTCTGCAGGAAGACAGTGCAAAGACTGGAAAATTTACTACCGCAGGAATGTTTTTTCTTGGCTTTCCTGTGTATAGGTTTGAACAAAATTGTTCGGTGAGTATTCAGTTTTTTGACTCTCATTATGTTCCTTCTGGGGTTCTCTCAATCTCTTACCAGCACCAATTACTTCCAGGCTGCTGCTGCAAAGGATCCTGATAGTGCATTCTTTAAAAGATTGGATGGTTTTCAACCATGTGAAGTGAATGAGTTGAAAGGAGGAACACATTATTTTGCTGTTTATGGTAAACTATTTACTATTGCATAAAATTCAGCTGTCCAGCGCAATATACAGTCCTCACTTCTTTGCCTTCTTTACTGTGTTTTGTTTTGCTCTTGTGCTTGGGTTCTTCAGAGTTTCATCTGTAGCGTACCCCAACTTGCTTGGGATTAAAGGCTTAGTGTTTTTTGTTCTTGTTGTTGTTGTTGTTGTTGTTGTTGTGTTAGGTGATAATTTCTTCAAAAGTGCGAGCTATACAATAGAAGTTGTATGTGCTGAACCCTTTTCCGCTGAGAAAGAGAGGCTACGAACTGTGGAGTCGAAGATACTAGCAAAACGCTCTGAACTATCGAAATTTGAGTCAGAGTATAGGGAGGTATGCCCTCACCTTATAAATATTTTTTTTTTGCAGGTTCTTAATTTGCATGTACAATGTTAGTTTCCAACACAGCATTTTAAGAATTAAAATTGGCAGGTTTTAGCAAAGTTCACTGAGATGACTAGCAGATATGCTCAAGAAATGGAAATGGTATGTGCATTAATGTAGAATATCATCTGTGCTTGCTTCTCACTGTGGCTTAAACCTCTATTGTTTCTCTCCGTAGATTGATGAGCTTTTAAAGGAAAGGAATGCAATTCATGCATCCTATACCAATAACTCCACTATGCAGCGGAGTTCCAGTAGCAACAAAGGGAAATCATCCTCCAAAGGGTCCAAAAGTGATGATGAGCAAAGTGTAAAGAAGGAAAAGAAATCGAAGAGCCAGCCCATGGAAGGACCCCGAAGCGACGACGAGGGTCCCAAGAGTAAAAAGGAAAAGAAACCTAAAGATCGGCTTCGGAAGAAGAAGTGGTTCAATATTCCTTTGAAAGTGGATAAAAGAAGGCCCTGCTGAGAAAATTGTAATGTATGTGTTATTTTTGTTCTAAAGATATCACTTCCAAATATCGACCTTCTCATTTCTGTTGATTTCAATCTCGGGGAACAGAAAAGGGACTATTTGATTGCGGAAAGGATGCCGACTTTCCTTGTATCTTTCCTTCCCGTGAGTGTACCATTTTGTTTCCTGAAAAGTCAGGAACCTCGTCAGTTTTGGAAATGGTGTAAAGAAATGTACCAAGTAGTTTTGTGGATCCGTAATGGTAGTGTTTGTGTTGTAATCTGAGGTTAGACGGTTACTGGTGGATGTACACAGGAGGTATTGGTAGTGTGTAATGTTGTAAACGGTGGTCAGAATCCAATTAAGATTCTTTTTAGAGTTCTCCAATTAAGATTCTTTCAGTTCGTTTGATGATTTATGTGATCGCATTGATGTCCAGCGTAATTGCAAACCTCTGTTCTGAACTTGTGATTCTTCACGCTCTCTCAGAGAAAGGCAAAATCTTACCAGCCTGTGACAGGGACACAATGGCTCAAACAACGTACAATAATATCAGAAGGCGTGCTGTTTAGCTAAAAGTAGCAAAGAGCAGAATAAGGAGGGACACGTACGTGTGTGACCTCCGCAAACATTTCCCCGCCATTCCATCCCTTCCGTTGGCTCTCCTCCAAGAAGAGCCACTCCATCTCGTGGTCGCATTTCTTGGACCTGTGGATCCTTACACGCGCGCCTCGACGCCAGGAAGGAGCAAAGGAACGAGCATTACTCGTCGTGAGCCATCATGCGCCTCTCCCTCCTCCTCCTCGTGGTGGTGGCGGCCGCCCTCATCATCAGCTGGGCCGGCGCGGCGTCGCCTCCCGCGGGAGGGAAACAGCCGCTGACGCCGGACTTTTACAAGCAGACGTGCCCGCGCGCGGAGCGGATCATCGCGGAGGTGATCCAGTCGAAGCAGATGGAGAACCCGACGACGGCCGCCGGCGTGCTCCGCGTCTTCTTCCACGACTGCTTCGTGGGCGGGTGCGACGCCTCCGTGCTGATCGCGTCCAACCAGTTCGCCAAGTCCGAGCACGACGCGGAGATCAACCTCTCCCTCCCCGGCGACGCCTTCGACGCCGTGGTCCGCGCCAAGCTCGCCCTGGAGATGGAGTGCCCCGGCGTGGTCTCCTGCGCCGACATCCTCTCGCTGGCCTCGGGCGTGCTGGTCACGCTGACGGGCGGGCCCCGCTACCCGGTCCCGCTGGGCCGCCGTGACTCGCTCTCCTCCTCGCCGGCGGCCGCCGACGCGGAGCTCCCGCACTCCAACTTCACGGTGGACCGCCTCATCCAGATGTTCGGGGCCAAAGGGTTCAGCGTGCAGGAGCTGGTGGCGCTGTCGGGGGCCCACACGCTGGGCTTCTCCCATTGCAAGGAGTTCGCGGACCGGATCTTCAATTACCGCGACAAGAAGGACGGCAAGCCGGAGCCGTTCGACCCGACCATGAACCCGTCCTTCGCGAGGGGGCTGCAGGGCGCCTGCAAGGACTACCTCAAGGACCCCACCATCGCCGCATTCAACGACATCATGACCCCAGGCAAGTTCGACAACATGTACTTCATCAACCTGGAGCGCGGCCTCGGGTTGCTCGACACCGACGAGGAGCTGTGGACGGACCCGCGGACCAAGCCTTTGGTGCAGCTCTACGCATCCAACTCCACCAAGTTCTTCGACGACTTCGGCCGCGCAATGGAGAAGCTCAGCTTGCTCGGCGTCAAGACCGGCGCAGAGGGAGAGATCAGGAGGCGCTGCGACACCTACAACCACGGGCCCAATATGCCCACCAACTGATTCATCGACTTCCCAGTCCCAGCTCTGTGTGTGTGTGTGTGTGTGTGTGTGTGTGTGATATAGCACGATGCTGATAACGCTTTGCGCCGGTGTTAACATCCGCACGAGATTTAAATTTTAATGCGGCGTTATGTTTACTGTTCGATCGCGTAACTTATTAATCCTAGTAGTCTGTATGCTTTCAAGAAAAAAAAATTGATTTCGCTTCGTCCATGCTAACCAATGAATCATATATACTGTATGTGTTCTCACGCGTTGACCATGCATCACGTTGCTGCATTGCTTTGTCGTGACGGAGTTCGGCCAAAGGCCACGGGCCACGGAAGCATGTCAGCGCGCTTCTGATTGGTTGGTTCCGCTGCCGTGCACGTCATAGGTCCACTCAAGCAGCTACACACATGGCCTGCTGTTTATTCCAATGTGCACATAGCCTTTTGCACACTACTTTCTGCTGAAAACAAGCACCCATCAAAGTACTAATAACATACTTTGATGGACATGCTTATGACACTATCTATCTCAAAAATAAACTAACCAATGTCACATATATAGAAAAAAACGTGTTCAACCTAGGAGGAATTAGGTGACATTTGTAATTAAAAAGAAATAGACACCCAAATTCGCATCAAAAGGACTTGAACCTGGGTGGTCAGCGCGTGTACACCCACACTCTTAACCAATTGAGCTAGGCTTAGTTCCTTAACCAATGCCATATATCAAAAATACTTTCCAATGACACCTCTATATTTGTTGGTTGGTCCAGAGATTGATAGACAATACTTGTGCATTACTTTGGCTTAGTTTCCATTGCTAAGGGCGTGCAAAAAAAAGTATAAAAAAGGTTTGAATTATTTTAATAGTGCTATCATGTCTTATCATTATTTGCAATCTATTGTTTTTTATGAAAAATATTGGAATATACATCTATACATGGAAATTATGGGCATGTATCATACGTTTGTTATGAACTGAGTGTATGGTGTGATCTTTATAAGCCGGCCACGCATTTAACCATTTTTGCAAGCATATTTCACAGCATTAGTAGCTTTTTAGGTACAATATCTGGGGCCTTGTACCAAAATTCTGGACTATCCACCCAGACGGCTCGATCGGAACCGGTCTGGCGGACCGGGTGGCATCGTCATCCCGTTGTCTCACCCCACCGCGCGAAGCTCCCATGCGATCGCCTCGGCCGCCCGGCCACCCAGCGTCGGCGAGGCTCGTCGTCGTCGCGCTTCTCCTTGCGGCCCTCACTGGCGGCGCTGCCGCGGGCGCCGTCAGAAGCGACGGGTACGGGCGCGCAAGGAAGCTGCACATGAAAAACAAGGTCCTAGATATGTGAGTACTAAGCCTAAGCGCCCGTGAGCCTTCTACCTTTCCATCTTTCGGGTTCAGCTGGGAACTATTAAGACATTCGATTTTGTTGTGGGTGGTGTAGGCAGTGCCTGCGTGATATTGTGATTTGTGAACTAAGTGGCTCTTTTGTATGCTCTGTTTCGCATAAACTCACGAGTTCTAAGCTAAAGCAGTAAATTCAATAGAAAAGATACACACTTTGTTCATTGTATTGCGATAAATTCCCACATTACTAAATGCTGTTCGGTGATTCTGAGGGGAGAACTGAGGGTTGCTATGATGGAGATTGGAGATGGCAGCAAAATGTTTGTGCCCAAGTGCTTACTGAAATCTGCGAGACCTTCATCTTTGGTGAAAACTGATGTTTCTTGCTGTTTTATTCTTTCATTGACACATGTTGTCAATGAATCACAAATATTAGCAAGTCAGAGTATTGTCCCTGATGGTCTGATCTTCTAACAAGAATATTTTTCTTTTCAGATCAATTTAGTGATCTAAATCAGTACCACTAGAGCATCACATGTGTCCACTAAAGAGGTCAAGGTAGCGTACTCGCTATATGTTAAGGAACCTATCCGGCTTATTATCGCTGGTGGTGGTTTGGAGACTAATAGTAACCCACTTAGGTGGAGTGGCTACTTGCTGGCTAGTACTAAATACTATTTAGAACACTTGGACAATTATTTATAGCTTGTTTGTTATTTTGTTGAAATATGTTCTGGTACTTATGTACTTCGATTCTCTTCAGGTTTTACCATGCTTATGATAACTACATGGCTTATGCATTCCCGGTACGTTTGTCAACTATCTTAAAATCATTGAACAAAGTTTAGTTCCATTTCTCATGGAATGGTATAAGCTGATGTGGTCTCCTGATACTTTTCAGCATGATGAACTGAAGCCACTTACTAGAAGTTTCACCGACTCTCTTAGTGAACTTGGGAATCTAAATGTATTAAAGTACTGACAACTTACAGGTTTCTGTTGATATTATAGAAGTATTAGTATACAAGAACTCAATGATCCTCTCTGTTACTCTCTCTTGCAGCTTGAACACTTGCCACAGGATTATAATGGATCAGCATTAACACTGGTCGAGTCATTATCAAGGTACAATATTTGAAGCTGTTTCTCTGTTCCTTTTTCCTAATGTACCCTGAACACTTTCTTGTCATTTATACGGTATTGTTATTTGTTTCTGAATATGTATCATTGTACACTTGAAAGGACACTTTTATTCGTAAGATTGATAGGTAATGCCTCTTTGTTTTGGCTCATGCAGTCTTGTTGTCTTAGGTAACCTCAAAGAGTTTGAGAGAGGAGTTCTCTGGCTTTCAGAGAATCTTACATTTGATGTTGACGCTCGCATTAATCTTTTTGAGGTAATGCTATCTGATAATTGTTACAATTCCAATGTAACAAAATATCCACACTAAAAAGAATTACTTCCTTTTGTGCTCATTTTATTTTCTTATTATGCAGTGTAACATAAGACTTCTGGGGGGTCTTATTTCTGCTCATCTTCTTGCAAAAGACTACATCAGCCAGCTCAAGGATGGGCTATATCATGACCAGTTACTGCATCTTGCTGTAAATTTGGGCAATCGGTTTTTACCAGCATTTGAAACGCCTACTGGGCTGCCATATGCATGGATCAATCTCAAGGTTGGTCTATAAATCTTTGTTTTTCCTCATTGCTTTATGCTTCCTTTGCAACCTTATCATGTCTGAGAAAAAGTTAATATAAAAAGTTGAATTTTGACTATGATAAATTAGTGTTCTATTCTTTGTTGTATGGCCACATGATAAAACCTCATTGGATTGTGTGTGCAAGACCATTGGTACATTCAGCAGATCAAATGAAGAAGGAACATCTGTAAAGAGTTGCTACATTTATCTGAAAACAGACTATAGTGTTATTCACCTTTTTCTCAAATACGCTGGAGAGCTGTGTATCATTGTATTACAGGGAAGAAAAAACAGTCCATACACGGACCCTTCTACTGAACCATAAGTGAATTTCCCATCCTTCCCCATCAGCTGTAGCTTTTGGGTGAACTGGTTGATGCATAGTAGGTCAATATGGTATTAGAGCTAGAGGTTTTGAGTTCAAGTCCTGGTGACCGCATTTTCTGCTACGCCGCTCCTATTTTCACGTTTGCGTCCTGAGGGAGCTGTACGTGAGGGGAAGTATTGAACCATAAGTGAATTGCCCACCCTTTCCCATCCACTTAGAGTTTTGGGTGGAACTGGTCGATGCATAGTAGCTTAACGCCTTCAAGCTGGGACCAAGGCAAGGGGGTCATATTCCTACACAAAAGGGACTAACTAATAAACACATTAGAGAGACGCCCTTTTTCTTTTTTTTTTTTTTTGAGGGGATCTGCATTCCTTTATTAATCAGATATAGAGTTACAGACGCCAATAGGCGGGCTCATTTTTTCTCGAAAAATGTAGGAGAGCTCACATCTTCTTTATATTTAAGAGAGAAGAAAAGGATCCTCATACAACAAATTTCACTTCACAGCTGAGGGGAATTTGGCTTGCTGAATTACATGAATACCAATAAAAAACATAGGAATAGGCGGGCTCATAAGCCACACATGCCTCCCTGCCGATGGACTCTCCAATGGAACTCCTCGCAAGTCTGTGGGCACCTAAATATCAATTGCGACTTTCATGAACAAAATGAACTGAGGCTAAAGCCTCTCTCCTAGCCTTTGTCGCACACACAATGTGGCCATAAGCTCCCATGCCCGCTCCATTTATCTGCCTGATCACTTGCTATTCTGAATCTCTGCAGAGCTAGATCGCTAGCTAGAGACAGCACTTCCCGGCACACGATAGCTTCTTTTCTTTCTGGATCAGTCATCCCACCGCAATTTGCTTATTCTTTGATATCGCAGCATCGACATTAATCTTTGCATAGCCTGCAGGTGGTGGGATCCATCTTCTGTCCTGTTTCCTCCCTAAAACTGCTGCATTCGCCTTCGGTCACGCCAGCTCCAGGTTTGCCATATACCTGTCTATGAAGCAATGTGTTGATAGCCACGCCCAGAAATCATCCTGCCATTGAGTGCACAGGACAATGTTGGTAATCACCTCCTGATCCATCGGTGTAAAGAACTCAAGTGCTTGCATATTCCACGAACGAGTCCCCTGATCAATCGTTTCACACACCTTTTGTGGGCAGTTTTCCTCGTTGATGCAACATTTGGGCCAGAGCATCTCGGAGAGACGACCTAGCAACAACTCATGCTTAGGTTTGCCATAGCAACCAACCCAGACCCAAATCCTTGAGCCCACGAGCCTCGGCAAAGATCCAGAGCTGTGCTTCTTGCTTCCAGTTATTCAACACCACCTGGACAGAAGGTGCGGTGCCCTTGAACACCCCAGCATTTCTGTGCTTCCACAATGACCAGGGGCCAAGGATTATCAGCGTGTCAAACCCTTCCTGTTTGCTTTAGCCACATGTATGCTAGCTCTTCTCCACCATTGTGCAAAGTTCTCCTTGTCATTGTCTGGAGCAAGACGCTGCAGATCGAAGGAAGATAGAAGATTGCACCAGAATTCCCTCGCGAAGACACACCCGACCAGCATGTGTTGAACTGTCTCGTCTTGATCACATAGCATGCATTGAGCTGGGTGAGGGAGCCCATCATTTCCAAAGCCGGCGCCATGGTTCAGAAGGAACCAATCCATAGAAGCTGTAGTATTATTCACAGTGTTAAGATTCTTCATTAAAACTTATGTGGAATTTCTACTCCAATAAATTTAGGGAAGGGCTTATGTTTGTTTTTCAAAAAAAAAAAAATATTAGATGAAACAATACTTTTGTTTTCCCTGCAGTATGGAGTGATGGAGAATGAGACAACTGAAACAAGCACATCAGGGTGTGGTGAGTACCAGACTAATCTTTTTACATGTTCCTGGACATGCATGATTCTGTTTGATAATCTGGATTTTATTAAACAACCTACACGTTTACAGGCTCTCTTATCCTTGAAATGGGTGCATTGTCACGTCTGTCGGGTGATTCTAGATATGAAGCTGCAGCTCTTCGTGCTCTTCGCAAGTTATGGAGCATGAGAAGTTCACTGAATCTTGTAGGCACAACGCTGGATGTATTAACTGGCAAGTGGATTGAATATTCATCAGGCATTGGTGCTGGTAATACTATCTTATTTAGTGTGTGCTTAATAGTAATAGCCTTGTGTGAGACTGTTTTTTTTTTTTTTTGGTTGTGTCTGCGCTGTCACACGATTTGTTGTCATTATTCAGAAATGTTAGTTCTGAATATCTTATGGCATTTTGTCTAACCAGACACCAATGACTTCTATATCATGATTGCAGGAGTGGATTCATTTTTTGAGTATTTGATTAAAGCATATATACTTTTTGGAAGCGACGAGTATTGGGATATGTTTCATTCAGCTTATCTTGCTGTTCAAAAATATTTACGACATGGCCCGTGGTAAGCCATTACTTCATGGCAACTACACCCGATTTTACCTTTCTCTGTAGTATGCATGTTTTGAGCAATTATGATAAGTGACCTGACAGGTATCACGAAGCTGACATGAGGACTGGCGAAGCAACATACTGGCAACTAACTAGTCTTCAGGCCTTTTGGCCTGGTCTTCAGGTTTGCTGAACCTTAACTCCATATATTGGATGAGGTCATACCATAATAAGAAATGCTCATTTGTTTGGTGTTTGCATATTGCTGTTATCATGAACAGACACTTCTTGGAGATGTTGCTGCTGCAAATCTGTCGCATCGTGAATTTTACAATGTATGGCAAAGATTTGGTGTACTACCTGAAAGGTATTGTCGATCTCTTCTTAATTTAAAACTGAGTGCTGTCAATTTTTGAAGAGGCATGTGGTAGATGCTAAACCATTGGACAAAAGTTGTTTCTAGATTTGCACTCAGTTGCATTGGTGCATATTGCATTTTGCAGATATCTTTTGGACTATGGAATGTTGCATCCTACAGAGAAGTACTACCCTTTGCGTCCTGAATTTGCTGAGTCAACATTTTATCTTTATCAAGCTACTAAAGGTGCGCTCGACAATGATTCTGCAAAAGTATATATACATTTGCTTTGGATTTTACAATTATCCACAGGCTATCTCATATACCTTTATTTCTTCTTTTTAATTCATCTATTTTTGTTATTCTAGAAACAGTGTTTTTCAATAGAAATTTCACTTGTAACACATTTCATTTTTGTATCTATTCCCTGATTGCTCAAACTCTATTTTTCGGATAGATCCTTGGTACCTAGAAGTAGGTGAAGCTATTGTGGGATCACTCAATTACTACACAAAAGTGGATGGAGGATTTGCTAGCATCAGAGATGTTTCAACAATGAAACTTGAAGACCATCAACACAGCTTCTTTCTTTCAGAAACGTAAGAGGTTCATCTTTCTCTTGTTCCTGTGAGGATTAGTTGGCAAAATTGTCCATGTAGATCGATCACTTAAATCACTTTTAACATGACAACTTCAGGTGCAAGTATCTTTTCCTTCTGTATGATGATTCATTTTTGAAGAACCAAAATTATATATTTACAACAGAAGGTCACCCTCTTCTAATAAGAAGCACCTGGCATGAGAAATTTCCTGCGACGCACGTACCCAACAATTGGACTATCGTCAAGGTGCCATTTATTCTTTCTAGCTAATTATTAGTATTGCTATTCAGGAATATTGCCCTTGTTTGTGACAAGAACATCTCTGCAGGATGACAACTTTCGTGTTAGTGCATTATCATCTCAAGTTTGTCCGGAAACAATTTTCCAAAAAAATGTTGCCTCCCAATGGGAGAGTGCTTGCCATGTACCAGATGTATACCCTAGCCACAGATGCAGTACTGATGATGATTGCGGTATAGAATCAGTAACATGCAGGAATAGAACCTGCAGTATGGCTGGTTATTGTGGTTTGTGGCTGGTAGTTTATTAGAACAAGATATACTGTTTTGACAGTCACTTCAATGGAGGATGAAAATGAATTCTCAGTTATTATTGAACTACCGCGTCTGATATGAACATTCTTTTTGTAGCCTTCTCGGTGCTGCTGCGCTTGTCTGTATTCTTACACAGCTGAAGGCCTCAATTTCTGTTTCTATGACTTGATTCGAGGCTTTTTTTCAGGTTTTATACGGTGGGTTTTCTGCTGTGGACGTCATTCTTTTTTTTTGAAAGCTGTGCTTCACTGGGGAACCAGTACACTAGAGTAATACCCGCGATAGGAAAACCTACGGGTTACCGCTTACTGGTGGTGCCATAGGATCGTGTTCAAAGAACATTTCTGGAATTAACGTTATTACAGTCTGAAAAGAGCACCGACTTATATGGGAATAGTAAATGACTAATTGAAATAAGCATTTTAATTTTAGTGAAACCATTAGGCTCATCTAGCGGCAGATGCAAAATAGGCACATATAATAATAATGATGTTAATTCGGCCAAAAGGATTTAGCAGCACGATTTGGCATCCATGATATGCGCACGAATGGAAGAACCTCCACGGCCAGCAGTACCTCTCTGCAAAAATAAAAAACGAAAGCAAGAAGCTTAGTCAACATGAATGATGACCAAATCAACATGAATGATGACCAAACCATACCCTTTGTGGAGATTGCTGGCCACGACCCCTGGCAGTCTGTTGTGTACGCATTCTAGCGAGTGTTACCACGACAGCCTGAACGTGTCCACTCTTCCCCTCAAACACGCAGGAGGCAGTTCCAAGGTCAAATTGATATGGTAACCATGAGAAATAATGGCCATCAAGCTTAATATAGTATTGAATCCTATGACCATCCAAAATAAACAATTATTCTCAGATCTGAACCTTTCCAATTTTATTATTTCAGATGATGGAATTATTATACACTCGTGGTATATTGTACGTAGTAATCTGATAGCCTCTGTACAAGCAGCCAGGGCCAGGCAGGTTGTTAGGCATCGTCAGCGCCTAAACAGCGTCAGTTTTGATGGCCGGCCACTGTCCCATATTGTTTGTTGGTTTCCGTGTCGAAAGTTTGACGCATTATGTAGAAAATACGTGCAACATTTGTATCTCCAAATAAATTTATTAAAAAACTATTCAAATATCTATCTAATGGTATTAATTTTGTACCAAAAATATTAATGTATTTTATAATATGTAGTCAAAGTTTTATCTCAAAAACAACAATCTGCAGATTCGATCCGCGCCAGGAACGGCAGACCGCGCGGCAGCGGAGGCCGCCGGCAGGCGGACGAGGATCTCCCACAGGATCAGCTTTTCTGGGAGGACGAGGGCCGCGACGCGTGCCTGTCTTGCTCTTGCAGTTTGCGTCATGGCCCCGCGCAATCTCCCGTTGAGGAGGGACGCTACCGCCGGGCAAGCGGACAGGCGGCGGATCTAGGTTCCGCGCAGAGAGAACCGTGGTCGCCGACTCGCCGTCGCTGAAGCCTGAAGGGTGACTGCTCGCATTCAGATTTGGACCTCTTTGCTGAAGAGCTCGAGTCATATTTGGCCCGGAACCCCTTGGGCCTTGCTGGACTTCGCAAGCTTATTTTTGCTAAACAAGCCGAGCAGCTCCGTCCGTGCATAGTACGCATTCATTACGTGCATCAGTGTTACAACAAATTATGCTAAAAAGATCCAATGCTACCACAAACAATCACATCAGACTGATTATACGAAATTAATAATAGTCTGCCATGGTGCACACAAGACCAGTGATCCAATGTGAGAAAACAGAGCATTCCCCATGAAGAAACATAGCATCTTCAGTCTGGCCGCACAGCATATTTTCGTTTTTGTTGGAGGCTGTGCTTTTTTTTTTTACTTCCAAGAGATTTCAATTAAAAACCTCTTAAATCCTGCTTTTAAGGAGTAATTTTTTACATAATAATTGGAGATGCTCTTACGGTCTGAAAAGAGAACCAACTTATAGATGACTTATTGAAATAAGCATTGTATTCAAATAAGCATTGTAATTTGAGTGAAACCAGTAGGCTCGTCTGGCGACAGATGCAAATTAGGCACATATAATAATAACAATGTCAATTCGGCCAGAAGGATTTAGCAGTACGATTTGGCATCCATCATATGAGCACGAATGGAAGAACCTTAGTGGACAAAAAATATCTGGTCTCTAGTAGCAACGGTCAACTACAACCCTAGGTCTGACTACGCCCCCCACGACCCCGTGAACCTTCGTGGACAAAAATATCTGGTCTCGAGTAGCAACGATATTCTACCTCACTAGGTCTGACCACGCCCCCCACGACCCCGTGGTCCACGGCCAGCAGCACCTCTCTGCAAAAATAAAAAACGAAAGCAAGAAGCTTAGTCAACATGAATGATGACCAAATCAACATGAATGATGACCAAACCATACCCTTTGTGGAGATTGCTGGCCACGACCCCTGGCAGTCTGTTGTGTACGCATTCTAGCTTGCCTGTTTAACATGGCTCTCTGTTGTAAGTTGATAGTTGTAGTAGTCGAACGACTTTCAGCACCATCAGCTACAGTAGTAGTACTCCGCTGTTCAGATGATCCACCAGTTTGGGCTTGGTTAGGGGAAGGCTCACGTCCCCCAGTTGCCGTGCTGGTATTCTGCTGTTCCGATGATGCACCAGTTTGGGCTAGATTAGGGGAAGGTTCACGTACAGGGGATGCATCTGTGGTTCGGCTTGGTGAGGCATCTGCCCCTCCTGTTGGTGCTATTGGGCTCTGGTCTGATTCCACTGCAGCACGTTCAGTAGCGGTGTCACTTTCCCCAATATCTGACATATCAAGCTCATTCTTTTCTGTTGGCTCTCCTGGAGATGCCACGCTGAAAACATTACCAGCTTGTTCGCCAATATCAGATGGTTCTCTTTGAGCTTCTTCCAAGGCAGTAATTTCTAGAGGTTGTTCAGGTTCCTCTGGCAACTCTCCCTCCTCCATCTCATCGTCAACATCCGTTGCTGTAGTAAGCTGAGCCTCATCCTTCAAATCATCGATTTTCTGGTTCTCATCATATAATTGCACTGCTGACTCTGACTTCACCAGTGCATCTTCCACAGGAGTTGCGTTATTATCAATGCCTACATCCGTATCCTGGCCTCTGGTGTGCATTGATGCATCCACATGTGCATCCATATCATCCTTATCACCTATATCATCTTCCCTTGCGGCCTCAGTCTCTTCGATTGCCACAGAAGCCTGATCAGTATCCATCTGTTCTGAGGGCTGTTGTCCCTCCTGGTCATCAGTCGAAGGTGGCACTACAGCATCTCCAATAGGTGGTTGGTCATTTTTTAGTTCACTAGTCTCCTGTGAAGATTCTTCCTCCTTGGGCCTCTTTAATGGAGGATTGGCTTCATTAGCCTCACCTGATGAGGTATTGTCTATCATCTGTGACGACGAGATAAGACGTTTACGACTTGAAGGCTGTAACACGGCACCAGAAATTCCGCGTTGTAATGATGAACCAGTTTTGTCCAGACCAACCATGGAACCTTCAACAGTTGATGCATCCGTATCAGCCTGTGGTTCTTCAGTTCGTTCAAGAGTAGGTCGAACAAGTCTTCGCGGTCCTGGTCTACGTACTTCTGCACTTGGTTTCGGCAAAGTAGAAACTGCTCTCTCTTCAGTTAGTTTAGCTTTAGCTGCCCTTTGTGGTGTATCTACCATTTGTTCTGCAATGATAGATATAATGAGCTCCCCCGTTGACCACAAGAGAGTATGAGGGAAAATACTGGTTTAAGAGCATGCATTGTTAACAAAATGCATCAATAATAACAAATGAAATTTACTTAAGAGCTCATCATCAGTTCATCACTATTAATAAACAAAATACTGTTGAGCTCATTGTCACTAGTAAGATGCTGATATGAGTTAATTGTCGTCAATAGAGAGGATGATGCCAATGATAAAAAATGGATATTGAAGCACCTGAAGTTGTCGCAGGTGCGCTCACAGTGGCAGTTTCAACACCTGGGGTCTGTGTTGCTGCACCATCATTGAACTGGGACTCTTCCACAACTTTAGCAGAGCGGAAGTATGCAAGGAAATTCTTTTCCAGTGTAGAGAAAGGCGGCACTTGTGATGATATTCCAGGACAATGCTGCACAGTGCCACCAAATTTGAATTATGATACAAAGATATTTAAATGTTTGACCTTTGTTGAAGGACATCAGATCTACTTTGCAAAACAGGAAAAAGATGCAAAATATGCCAGAAACCATGGCACCAAAAAGCAATGGAAGAAATGGAAGACAAAAGTTGAAATATACCTCAATAAGTTCTTTCACAGCCTGTTTATGCTTCTCTATAGACTCTTCTACTTCTTGCTTCCCCTGTAACCAGGGTTGGCAACCAGTACTTTGATCAGAGGGGACCAAGCATAAGAAGGAAGCCATTATAGTAATTTAAATTTGAAAATACATGACATTCTGGACTAACATGTGGTCTCCATCGTGCAACTGAGACTGTTTATCAATAGATATTAAGTTTATAAGACCAGTCAAAATAGTTCATAAATCAATTTTCAGTGCACGTTTTCTAGGAATTGATGGAGCACATAAACAAGAACATAATAATTGTATAAGACTACATGCAGTATATCTAGCAACAAATCTCTGGATGTCAAACAAATCAGACTAAATACATTATTGATTCACTAATATGCTAAAAAATGAACAAGAACCCATACAGAAAGACTACAAATCCAGGGAATGTGCTCCCCCCCTCCTCCTAAAATAATAATACCAATAGTAATCCGAGGAATGTACCTCTTTTGCAGTGTTAACAGCAGTGGTAAATATTTTCTCAGCCCTTCTGCGTGCCGCTTTTTCTTTCTTGTTATCATCTCGCTCCTTCTCCAGGGTTTTTTCTAGTGTCTGTCAACATAGGTTTTATAGGGAAAAAGAAAGCATTGGAACTATGTAACAAGCTCAAAGAAGCTTTTATGCATCACATAAGCATATCTTGCTCACCTGTATCCTGAAATCCTTTTCCTTTATAGCTTGCTCTAGTTGAGTTTCTGAAGTTGTCTTCTGACCTGTTAAAGAATATCATGTTTGAACTTTGAAATGATAGTAGCTTAAAAACGAGTTCCCTCCATTAAAAGAACTAAGATACATATGCAACAAGACTCGGGAAATACTTGATTTAAAATCCTCCATCTGCTTCAAAAGGTTCTGATTTTCTTTGATGGCCTCATCCTTTTCCTTCATCAAGGTGTCATGCTTTCTCTGGAGCATTTGAATGGAGAAAGATAAAACATGAGTTTAAATTAAATAAAAAATAAGCATCCATTTCACAACTGAAAATTGGGAAAAAAAAATTCTAACCTTCAAGGAGAAATGAACCTTCTTTAGCCTGTCGATTTCAGATTTAAGGGAAGCCTACAAAAGTTAATGGATAATTATTACTACTGGAAATAAATCAATAAGGTTGGTGTTGTGAGTTTTAATAATTCTGACCTCAACATCATGCAACTTCTTTTCCCTAGAATCCAATTCGGACTGACATCTGGCTAGATCCTCCTCCAATTTTTTTATGATTACTTCTTTCTCGGAAATAAGGTTTTTTGCACTTTCAAGCTCAACTGATTTCTCTCTTAAGGTTGACTGTTTCAGACAAACAATTATGCACGAAATAAATAATAATGAACCAAAAACATCAGAACTTAACACAAACATGCTTGTCAAATACTGAAACCAACAATAACCTTGGTCAGAAATCAATCTTCAATTTCAACAACATTACATTGAACAGTGAACCAAAAAGCAAAGCACACAACCCCCATATATGTTACTCCCTCCATTTTTCATTTGTTGTTTAGAACTAGAATTCTAGTTCAAAAAAAAACCTGAGTTGTTCTAACGATAACAATTTGCAAACGGAGGTATACTGTAACAAATGAACAAAGTAATAAAAAAAGTGCCACAAAATAATAGAGAGAACTACACAAAAATTACAGACATCAAGCTGTTTGCGCAATACCCCCTCCGGTCGTATATTGTTGTCGTCAGTCAGTTCATTTTTGAACTGGCCGGCGACAACAAAAAAAGATCGGAGGAGTAGACTGAATTTAGATCATAGAAAAAGAAAATAATGTTACAAAACATAATATTTAAAGTTAAAAATAGATAAAAATAAATAACTAACTTTGATATTTTGAAGTTCTTCCTTCATGGACTCATAAGCATTCATATCAATGCCTTTGCTATTTTCAACCATCTGCAGAAAACATTAATATTGAAAGCAAAAGTGAAAATGAGAAGAATGTAACAACAAAAATAAAGTATTTTAGTCCCAAGCAAGTTGGGGTAGGCTACAGATGAAATCTACAAGACCCAACCAAAAAAGACAAGCAAAGTGCCGTGCGTTGCTACGGGCTAAAAAAGTAGAATTTGGCAACACGTCATGGGTATCGCGTTAGCGTGTTACAGGGCTTTGAACAGGAAGAATAAAACTCAAACCAACTACACGGTTTCATCCTTCAATTTTGTACCATTTTTCTAATATGTTTTCATTGGTTTGCACTGATTCTCTACTTCTAAATTTAATTTAATAGGAAAAGAAAAAAATAGGCCAAAAGTAAAAAGGATTAATAAAAGAAGGGGGCGGTTATCGCACGACACCACTGTCCGCGCTCCACTATCCCACGACGCCGAGAATCGTCGCTTTTGCTCACCGATACGTTCCTCCTCATTGCCGAGCACCACCCCCGCCCCAGCGCGCCGCCTCCCCTATGTGATGTTGCCACCCGCTGCACTGCCCCCCCCCCCCCCCCCGCACCGCAACCACCTACAGCGGCTCCGTGCCCCCCACCTTGCCACCGCCGTCACCGAATCGGAGTAGGAGTCAATTGTTTCCAAACTGCCTTTGTCTAGAATCGGAGTAGGAATCGATTTTTTTTTCCTAACAATTCCCTATACATGTTGAATAAGAGTAGGAGACCTGGGTGAACGGTTGATGGCATAAACGTTTTCACCTGAATTCATAAGTTGTAGAGATACTACAAACCAATAGAATGAAGAATTTGATAAGGCTATTCATATGGAAAATGTATTACTCCCTCCGTCCCATTTTATTTGGCACTTTGGAGTCCGGCACTCCAGCACGGGAATTAAGGATAAGTGTAAAAGGTAGGTGCATAGAAAACGAGAAGGAAAGAGATAGAGATAGAGGTGTATTGGGAAGAGAGAAAGCTACATCAGGAAGTGAGAATGCCAATTATTTTGGGAAAACTGAAGAGGACTAATTTGAAGGGTCTGAATGCTGACTATTTTGTATGGCATGGTCTCCAGTCTCTAGTGCACCTTCAGAACTTGATCATTCAATTTTATCATGAACAGATTAACACATAAAAAAATTGAACAAACACAACAAACTGACACCAAGACATCTAAGCTTGTTTCATGGAATAACTAATTATTTAATAATAAGCAAGAGATATACCATAACATATTGCCATCATAGTTTTAGGAAACATGCAAAACATACCTCAGAAATCCTTTGGTTGAGATTTGCTATTTCTGTCTTCTGTGTCTCTAATTCCTTTTGGCACATTTCAGCATGTACTTGCTTCTCCAGTAGAAGGTTATGCAACCTTTCAGACTCCAATTTAGCCTTTTGAGCTTCATCACGGAATTTCTGCAGCCACAAAAATATTATTGAAGTTATTCCAGATGTTATTAGCCATTAAAGGAATATTGCTCAGAAGAATTCGGCCATATATTACCTGGCATTCTTCAAAATTGTGTTTATTCTCCTCTCTTAGCTGTATGTTGCTTTCACGAAGCAAATTAATTTCTCTCACCTGAGGGCAACAATTTCAAAGAGAACAAAAGTAAGATACACAAAAGGAGAAGATTAAAAATAACTATAAATAAGGTATGGAGAATGGCAGAAGATGTGAATTATCAAGATCCAACCGACAGCAAATCAAACCTGGAGCTGCAGTGACTTGAACTCGTCATCTTTGAACATTAATGTTCTTGCACTATCTGACTGACTGCGCAATAAGTCCTGTGCCTCTTTAGCAGACTTCACTGCACTCTCCAGCTATATAAACATGACAAACATAGCAACTTAAAAAAAATGAAGCGCTGCCACAAGTTTCTAGAACAATCTATACAAGTTCCATCTAATACAGCCCCATCTAAACCAAATGTAACTGCCATGGATAAGAATTTAGTTTAGAAAACACAGGTTGATTCAAGTTAGACAAATAGATTACAGAGTATTCCATCGCTTCCAGAATGTGCCAAAAACATGCACTTCTCTCAGGAGTTGATTTAAGATCAAGGATTGCAAGTATCATAACAACATAAACAGAAGCCAAAGTTATAATTAATTAATTATGTTATGGAAATAAGGATGGCGTTATGGGCCTTGGGCCTATTGGATGGTGCAGGCTGTGCAGCAGTTTAAGTGCAGATTAGAATCATTAGTCGGTTTTTAGTTTGCTTAACTGTCAAGTTAGTTGTTGAGTTAGAGATAAGGATCATTAGAGATGGCTTAGCCACGTGAATCAGTTTAGGCAAGCAAGAAAAACAGAAAAGCTTGACAGATAATTCAAACTAGAAAAGTTGGACAGAGAATTTGAAGTGTTCAACAAGGCACATAGCATAAGGAACATAAGCAAGAATAAGCTACTCCAGTTAATTAGCACTACTCATTGTCCATATGACGTATTAAAAGTTAAGAGTGTGTTCGAAACAAGTACAAATGCATGACTGGTGCAAGCACAACATACTTCTATCTGAAGCCGTGACTTTTCCTGTTTAAGCAGTGATATCTCCGTTTCTGCCTGAAAGAGTCATCAACAGGCTGAATAACCAAATGATGTAAAATAAAAAGGAAAAAACAGAAAATCGCATCCTTACTATTTCTTTTGATCTGCGCAGGTAGCTTATGACACTATGTAGATCACCTTCTGCATTTGAGTCAGTTCGTTGTGAAGAAAGCCCAGCAATACTTCGTTCTTTCTCAGCTAGTCGAATGTGCAAAGCTTCCAATTGATTGTGTAGAATTCTATTCTGCACTAGTTGCAAAAAAAAAAAATTAAAAAAAGGAAAGTATGCAAAGAATAGCACTAAGATATTTTCACTGAGATGCCACGAATACATTTCAAGTTATGGCTAGAAACATGCACTTGTCCAAGACTATAACTGTATCTAATTACTAATTAGCATATTTTTTTTAAAAAAATGTCAAATAGCAGCACCCCTTTGATATTGGCACATTAAGAGTTTCAACAACAACAACAAAGCCATAATCCCATCCAAGTTGGGGTAGGCTAGAGATGAAACCCCAAAGAATCAAAGCACAAGGACAGACAAACAAAAGACAAAAGGGAAGAAGGAAAAGAAGAAAAGAGGTAGGAAAAGGACAATACAAAACTAGACAGAAAAAAAGGGAAAAGAAAAGAAACCAAAATCAAGGTTCTGGCACGTGAATTGCGCTTTCACTCTCTCCTATACATGGCCTAGAGATATGCCAGTAACTTGTTCGAAATATATGTCTACTGACCTAGAGATAACCATTCGTCTGCTACACAGTTTGCACATAGGTCTGCTTTCAAATAACAGGTGTCTAATTACATGTCCAGAAATACTTTTGACTTGGTTCCTAAAAAAATATAGCAGAAATTATATTCACCTTCAGAACTGACATTCAATATTGTTTTAGTATGTTTCTAATATAAATTTAAAATACCATTTTATCCATCGCATGCCATACCTAGCAACAATATAATAGTGCACCAGGCTGACAAGCACAATTCGTCGCTCTATTACTACCTCCAACAGCCATATAATATAATACAACAACAACTAAGCCTTTAATCCCATGGAAGTTGGGGTAGGCTAGAGATGAAACCCCAAAGAACCCAAGCACAAGAGCAAAACAAACAAAAACAAAAAACAAGGCAAAGAAGAAGACGGGTGGGAAAAGAGCAAATAAAAAAAAGAATAGAGAAAGGAGAGGAGGTGTAAAAAAGGCGATATAAAACTAAACAAACAAAGCCTCGCTTCATAGACTCCTCCCAAGTCAAGTTTGGTCTTCCTCTGCTTCTCTTCACATTATCTAGTCGTCTTATTACCGCGCTCCGCACTCTTCCGGTCTCCGTTGGATATGTCCAAACCATTTTTACCATCTCAAATGATGTTGCACAACGCACAAGCTTCTCCTCAATTGGTGCTACCCCTAATCTCTCCCGTTTGTCATTGTTTCGGACCTGATCTCTTGTTGTGTGACCACAAATCCATCATACCATACGCATCACTGCTACACTTAGCCATAATATAATCACTAAATCAAAATAAATATGTGTTGTAAGTTCTATATGCGCATTCAAAGTGCACTTCAAACATCTATTAGTTCCACCCATTGTGCAGTTAACTATCGCTGCAGTAAGTTTTTTTTTTTTTTTGAGGAATATACAGGAAGGGAAACCCCTGCTGTGGTAGTAATATATTAATAAAAAGGAACGAAAGGAAAAGTTTAGTTACAAGCAAAGCGAAGAGAGCTATACAACGGTCAGAAAGCTGACCCATACTGATCTAGAGATGAGAAAAAAAAGGGGTCGCTGCAGTAAGTTATCCAATCAATCAACTCCGGTATTTCCAACAAAGGAACTAAACATGTATCAGCTCTAGGCAGTAAATGTTGCACAGGGCAATATAGACATAAGCTTAGATAACCTGATCATTTAGCTCATTATACTTCCGTATGGTCTCATCCTTTTCTTTCAATATTCCTATCTTTTCTTGCTCTCCAAATGTTCTCAGAGCATCCTGAAAGGTTGCAGTGTAATCAACAAGAATTAGAAAACTTGAGAAAGCACGTTAAAGGTGTACCTTAAGCATTCATAAAGGAAAGCAAAAAAATCCAATAGAAGAAACTAATGACTAAACTAAACAGCTATGTAACTGCCTTTCTCAACTTAATTGCCTTCCTCAGCTGTTTTGCACCACTTTCTCTTGGCATAGAATATCAAATGGTGCGACGCCATAGTTACACAATTATAGCTAGAGATTGGTCAAATAAGCAAAATATAATGTGCAGGGTTATGTAAAAATTCAAGTAAAAAAAAGATGGCCCTCAGGGCATTCAAGCTTGCTATACAACTACGACAATACTTTTAAGACTTGGTCATATAATCCATAGAGATGATCAACTATTCGGTTATCCAACTACTGTACAATAATATGATCAAGTATTCAGTTATCCAACTACTGTACAAGAATTAAATGTTTCTTCATATGATACGATAATATTTTTAAGACTTGGTCATATAATCCATAGAGATGATCAAGTATTTGGTTATCCAACTACTAAATGTTTCTTTATATGACTAATATGTATTTATACTGTAACATATTGCCCAGAACTAGGAAACAACATTTTTTAGAATTTATAACTGGCCTCCTGATACCAATATGCTCATGCAAAAAAGCCTAGGCCAGTGAGCACTGGTATGTAAATCATGAGAAACTTCAAGAGGAAATCAGTTTCTCATCAGCATGTTTCCATGCCAAATCAGAAATCTCGTTTCCATGAGGTGTATATGACAGGTAGCTGTGTTATGTGTGAGTGCAACACCACAATGCTGGGGGGTGAAACTAATGGCTAGTGATAGGAATACTTGCTTAAGTCAAATAAAAGAGGAAACATAATATAGATTATCAAACATTTCAGCCAAAAAATTTAAATTTCAGTGTGACAGTGGCAGTGCTATTTACATTTTCAGCCCTCTGCGCATCTGTAGTCTGACGAAGGATAGAGATTTCTTGCTGCAATGCAGACAGCTGCTTAGAAGTATTTGTCAGCTCCTGTATTGTCTCAGATTGCAGAATAACCTACAGAAGATATATCAATAATTTATACAGAGTATAAAACAGTGACCACTTATAGCAGAATAAAATTAATATGAATCCTTACACCTCAGTTGTGAATCACATTAAACGCATAAATACCAACCATACATATTTAATCTGCCTTATTACAAGCTCGTACAAGACTTTGTGCAGTATTTGACAGAAAAATCAACAATTTGCCAGACAAGAACCCTTATTATGTAACTGCATAGAAAGGTTTAGCAGCTTAAAATGAATAATTAAGTGATAAAACTGAAACAATTATGCACCCCATGATTAAGCCAGGATCCAGCACCATAAGACCCCCACCACCATGAAGCACCAAGAAAACATGTGGTCCCCTGCTACCCATCCCCCCAAAAAATATATGTGGTGCCCTCCACAAAACATAAAGCACCTAGAAAAGGTGCATTATCA
The DNA here is from genome assembly GCA_032690845.1 of Eleusine coracana subsp. coracana. Lineage (NCBI taxonomy): Eukaryota > Viridiplantae > Streptophyta > Magnoliopsida > Poales > Poaceae > Eleusine > Eleusine coracana. The sequence continues at coordinate 67,090,108 of CM064420.1, forward strand.
GAAGATACCTGGCGTTCATAGTTGTCTTGAGCGGCTCTCCAACGCTTATTCTGCTCATCAAGAACACTCTTTGAGGAAGCCAATTGAATATTCAAACTTTCTATATCAGATCTGTTACAAGTAAAGCAATTAAAAAAATAATGTCAATCAATTGTAGAAGAACACTGATGAAAATATTCCATGACTTTTAGAGTACCAAATGCTTACACTTTCTGAGAAATTTCATTTCTTAAAACCGAAATTTCGTTCATGAGTGAAGTTATTTGCTTTTCTTTAGATTCAAGGACACCGGCAGCTTCTTCACACTTGATCACATAGCTCTCCTCTGTTTCAGATAACTTATTCTGCAATTTAGCAATCTCATCTTCCATCGCTTTCTTGCCAACCTCCGACTACAATGATACAGAAGTTCAAGTGCATGTAACGATAGGGTACAGAACCTTCATTAGAAGATATAAATAAATTTGTTACCTCGGCTTTGTAGTCCTGATGAGCAGATTCCAATTGCTTCAGTGCAACTTCATTTGAGTGCGCAATTTCTTTGTACTACACAAGATTTATGATGCATATTCAGAAGACTAAGCAAATAAATGGTAATATAAATAACCAACTTTCAGATCACAGGAGAAGAGGAGCGGAGGGTAGAGGAGGCACCTGAACCATATAGTTCTTATTTGCTTGTGCTTCCTCTTTGTATTTTTCCAACTCCTCTTTCAACTGGAATAGCTCATCATTTTCCTACAAGTGACAGAAAAGTTCAGCACTTATGAACAGGTGATTACAAAAGGATTTGCATGAAAGAGCATCTAACACAGCAAGGTAAGAGACGCATAACTTTTTTGTGAAAAGAAAAGATTCAGAGATGCTCAAGAAGAAAGAACAAGAAGACAATAAACACAGAATCTTTTTTAGATCAGTGTTTTTTGCAGTTATCCTGAAGTAGATATGAACATTTACATAGTTGCATAGTCTTTAAAGGGATTTACAGTAGGGGAAACACCTACAGTGTCTTAGGTGCATAGTTATTGGCATAATAAAGCAGCAAATCTAACTCACCTCAGTTGTGGCAGAGGTGTCATGACCACCATCCCTTAGAATGACCTAATAAAGCAATACATAACAGTATTACATGACAGGGAACTCCCAGAAAAAGTAATGTTCGATTAAAAGCCATATTATGACAAACTGCTATTACATTTTCAACTCTTTTGTTTGAAAAATTCAAACAGGAATATATCATAACACAGAAAATTAAACATGGTCCTTACATTATTAGTGTACCATTAAGACACTACTCACAAGCCTATATGAATCGGAGCAGCATATTGTTGCATACCATTTGTCATGTGCTTCTTTTACAGGATACATGCTTTAACATCTTCACAAAGCCATAGGCAAGCACTACAGAACTATCGTTTTATAGTCTGGTGTGCTTTATATATCATAATAAGTTCACAAAGGTGGAAACTGATGAAGACAATTTGGTCTCAAAATGAAAATATATAACAATTTTTTATATTATAATAGCTTGCAAAATCATGGCCTCAGATTGATATTATTTACCTTTCTTGACTTCAGCTTTGCCTCCAAAACTGAGCATCTCGCCTGTATAGAAATTTGAAATTAAATTTATCATCAAAATACGACATACGATGCCCTCAAGATCTCGGTACAACAAGAAAACTTTAACACACCTCTGCAACTGCAGCCCTTGATTCCGCATCAGAAGCAGCTTTACATGAGTTCTGTAGCTCCTTTCTCATGTCCTCCACCTGCTTCATGCAGCTGTCAAATGCATTTTTCTTATCAAGCATCAGAACACGAACATGGTCACGTTGCTCTTGAAGCTCCTTTTTAAGTTCAGCCCAATCTCTCTGTAAAAACAATGCAGACTATGAATAAGCGGAAAAGGTACAAGTGCACAAATATAGAAAGGGAGAATAACAAGAAAACTCGAGATCAGCTCTGAGTTGCTAAAACAAAGATAGAACACAAGAACCGTGGACATTTTTTTAGCACTGAAAACTACAACAACAACAACAACAACAAAGCCTTTTATCCCAAGCAAGTTGGGGTAGGCTAGAGATGAAACCCATGGGAACCCAAAAAAGAAGAGACAAATGAACAAAAGCCAAAAGAAAGAGAAGGAAAAAAAAAAGACAAAAACAAAAGGAACAAAAGCCAAAGGAAAGAAGAAACGAGTAAGCAAGAAGGAAGGAAAAAAAAGATCACGGTTCCGGCACATCTACTGCTAGTCTCCAAGCGCTCCTATCCATAGCTAGCTCCTTAGGGATATCCCACGCCTTCAGGTCTCTCTTAACCGACTCGTCCCAAGTCAAGTTAGGTCGGCCTCTACCTCTCTTAACATTAGCATCTCTCTTTAGAACCCCTCTCTTTAGCACTGAAAACTAGAGCTATAATATTATTGATTTCATGGAGGAGACTTACTTCTAGTCTCTTAATGTTCTCCTCATGGCTTCTCCTTTCAACAGACCTTGCATTCTGAAATATCCAGGTTAGAGGCACAAAACTTCAAGTATTTACATGAAGCATCTTAATGCTGCATACCTCTTGGATCTCCTTTGTTGTATGCATTGTATCAATTGTAGCCTGTTACGTAAGATATCTCAGTGTCAAACAGCAGGATAGAATCAGTGGCCTTTATTCCTCAAAAAAAAAAAAAAAGACTACATAGCATTCCAAAACGTGGGAATGAGAAAAGACCTGCAAACGATGAACTCTCTCGGTCAAATCATGGACTTCATCTGACGCTCGTTTCTCTGACTTTACAAAAATATCTTTTTCATGCTTCAAAATAGACACCTGAAAGATTGGAAAGTTGTTTAAGGATTTAGGCTAGTTAAATCATTAGGTGGTTGCACTAATAACTATAACTATACCACATACAGTTTTTTAATTAAAAAATATAAATATACCTCCATTGACAGCTTTCTTGAGTTCTCTTCTAAAGCTTGCTTAGAATCTGAATCTTCACGGAGTCTTCTTTCGTAATCAGTTATTAAATGCATCAATTCCACATTTCTCAGTGAGACAGAATTAGCTTCTTTCCTCTGTTTGTACAAGAGTATGACTAAATAAGGATGTGCATATAACAGAATAGTTACGGATTATCAATAGACTAAGGAAGAAAGAATTCTGAAATGTGTGAAGAACACAATTTAAAGATAATAAAAATAAGACACAAAAGGAACCTGATGCTCAAGCTCTGCTGCATATCCATTAAGCCTATCACGCGCAAACTCAGCTTCAAGGATTGCCTTATCACGCTCAGACCGCAGAGACACAAGCTCAGTCCTGAATTGATGGTGAAGTATAAGTAGGTACTCAAAAGAAAAGGGAAAGAGTATCATATGGTCAATAATGTAGGCCATTTTCAACTAAACAACAACAACAAAGCCTTTTAGTACTAAGCAAGTTCGAGGTAGGCAGGCCATTTTCAACTAAACAAAATCAAAAATGGCAGATACGACTTAACATATATGAGGTATACTGGAAGTTTCTTCAACATAATATCAGGAGAGTCTCCCATTATCAAAGGTAACGAAGAAGCTTGAATCCCCTCAAAAAAAAAAACGAAGAAGCTTGAAGTGCAGAGCTCCCACAACATTATAAAACAGAAAATCTTCTAATTAGAAGAAAAATGTATGTCTCACAAGCTGTAAGCCAAATTTCCAAAAGGAAGTCAAGGAACAAAACATGTCACCCATACTGGTGCCACCTATCCCCCAATAAGATGAGAACTGATCTAAACAGCCCTGAACCCAAGTGGTGCCAACTGGCCGAGAGGCAGCAGCCACAAGGGCATGATAGGAAGGGACTGGGAACTAGATTGATATTCTTCTAGATTGGTTAGCATAGCACACAATGCGGCTGCCTTTGTATCTCTTTCACGTATACCTTAATTCTACACTATTTTATTGGCCAATGACTGATATTATCTAACTATGGCACATAGCAACCAGGAGGATGCCGTGCAGCAGATTAGGCCCAAGTGGCTGGCTGGCTGGCTGGCTTTACCCCCTGTATGTACACATGCACACCTGCAGGTCATACCTAAGCTTTACTAATTTTTTTTACCGACTGCAATCCGCTTTGTAAAATGAAAAAAAAAAGAAATAGAAAATTCTGTAAGGTATTAGGTACAGCAATTACAGTTAAGGCAGCAAAAATTGCTCAAAAAAATAATGCAGCAAAAGAAAAGGAGACAACCTCAACTTAGTCAGCTCTTCGTCAAGGCCTTTGGCTCGCTCAGAGACTCTCTCATAAGCTTTCTTTGACACCTCCTATAAAGAGGCCAAAAAAAATACAAGATGGGTTGTAACAAAATTACAACATACTATAAGCTCTATGGAATGTTCTAATCAATCAGGAAATTACCTGTGATCCTTCAAACAGAACCATCAGGTCCGTTCTGCCACTGTCTACAATATTTTTAAAAAAAATGCCAATAGGTTAGCTTTAGAACAACAATATAAAAAAATCCATGACAGTAGACACCACTATAAGATGTTGTAAACTTCATACAAGTATAATTAAGAAAGTCATAATACAAACCATGAGAATTATTTGGTACTGACTCCACATTTGAACGATTCTTCTGCTGTTCCTCGCAAAGCTTCCTATACATAGCAACCTACGGGAAAGGAGTTATCTTAGGATTCAAATGGTGCTGATCCAAATTGAATGTAGTTATTCACAAGGATTTGCAATATCTAGGAAAGAAGCAAATAGACATACAGATCGATGAAGAGATTCAATCATTATTGCTTGTTCTTCAGATTTCTTCATCACTTTTTCGACTCTGGATGCAGCATCATCCACAATTTTCTTCAATTCGATTTGGAAACTCTCCTAAATAAAAAAAATAAAAAAGTTATATATCGGATGATACACTTAAAATCAGAACAAGAAACTTGTTATATATGAGTGTAAAAGTCAAATTTTGTCAAGTATAAAAACAGATACATCACATATTTACCCTGAGTTCCATGTCCTTTTTATCGAGATCAGCAGAGAGCAAATGAACTTGATTTCGAAGTTGAACATTTTGCTGAACTAACTCGTTAATATCTTTAAATGTCATCTGTCAAACACAACCACATAAGTACACAATATAGCAATATGATACAAATTAACAGCTGTATGAATGGCCCCAAGAGTAGCATTAAAGTACGAAACTTACAGAGTCCTTGAGATTGTTTTCTGCATTGGAAAGACCATTGGCTAAACTTGCAGAAAGAGCACCAGGACCTACATTTGGAAGACTAGAACCACAACGAAGCTGTATATCTTGACACTCTTTTAGAAGAACAGCAACCTATAATTAAATAGAAAGTACAGCATAGAATCAAAACCAGGATATGCTTCGTCATTTTTTACTACAAAACCATGTGTACCAAATACATCTCACTGTGCATATGCACTTTTTTATTGATTGGAGTCAATCATTTGGTGCAACTTCAGCACAAGTGTAAGGATAACCACATCATAAAAAAAGATATGTGGGCACCCAGAACATGAAGTTACTCTAAACAAACAGAACAAAATGGTCAAATTGAAATACTCACTTCTTTCTGCAGGTCATTTATTTCCTTCTGTGCAACATTATGATCCCGTTCCCTCCTTTTCAGCTCTGACTGGAAAATACATCGACATTAAAACCTTATTTTATAAAACTTATCACGATACAATTCCTTCCTACCTTCAAATTCCTGATGGTACTTTCAAAATTATCATGTTCAAGCAATGCTTGCTGCAATTTCTGGTCCATTAGAGCATAGGCCTCAACCATCCTCTCATGTTCAGCTGAAATGAGAAAAATAAGTACATACAAATAAGCCTGAAACTGAATCACAAATAAGCACTATTGCAGTGCTTCTATATGCTAAGAGTAATGATATTTCACTTGTGTGGCATTTCCAGATTCTTTCATATATTCACTAAAGGTTTACCTCGTTCATCTAGGATAAGTTTGGCCTTCTCTTCAATTTCATGCAACACCTGATGTACAAAGAATGTCAACTTGTAAACAATGATCTCGAAATAAAAAAAATGAAGGAAACACAGCATAGCACGAATAAAGACAAGGATTGGTTGTCTGTCTGTGAAAAAAAATATTAAAAATGGAAATTCTCGGATTTCTTCTTTAGCACAGCACATGATGTTAATAGTTGAAAAAAATATCAAGGAAACAAATGCGAACAACTTCAAAAATAAGATTCAAAATAGAAATGATGACTTTTTTTCTGTTGCAAGAAATAGTTATATTAAAGAAGTGGTAGACATGTTTATGTTTCATGAACATTGCACATACCACCAGGACTGATAAAATGAAAGAGGGTTGAAATGTAAATTAAATTAAAGCACCCACTATGCAAGGCTGTATCCACGAATAACTGGCACAGTTCATTATCCCAGGCAGCCATGTAGGCGCCATGGCCTAGTGGGTTCTACTGTAGTACTGTAGCACAGTTCGATCGGGGGCAAACCATCCAGGCCCACTTGTCCACTATGGATCAGTGAAGCTGACCTTTAGAGCTACACATGACTATAATAGAGCTAATGATTGTTTCAAATTACTTTGCAGTTCTAGATACAGCAGCCATAACTAAAACCATAATAGAGCAAAACAAAGTATATACTATGGAAAGTGTCCAAATTCAAAGAAAGAAACAAGCATGATATTCACCCTTTCCAGAACAGCTTCTGCATGTCTTCTTCCCTGCCTCTCATGACGTAAAGCATCAGTGGCTTCTTGGTATTTCTCATAAATCTTGGCAAGCTGACAATGCAATAAAAATTTTCAGTATCTTAGGTGAGAAAAACTATAAGCAATCAAGACTATAAAAGAGATAGGACATACACTCCAACCATCACGAAGAAGCGAAGCAGCTAATGCAGTTCCAGAAACACCACTAGGTACTTTTGGAATAATTGTTAGGTCACTCTGATCCATTGTGCCAGAAATGGGCCTGTAAAATCTGAACAAGAATGAGGTATAACAAATGAGAAACTAGAAGCAAGTATAATCATTTAGATTCACTCAAATTTGGGTCAACTTTCCTTTTTCCAATTGTTATATTCACTAAGTCCCCCTGTCCTTATATGACATTTTAGAAAGCGTCAATTCAATTTTGTCTAATCCTGACATTTATAATATATTAAGAAAACACCATATTTCAATGGGGCGTGTGGAAATGTATCAATATCATGAGAACATTTTTTTTTGTATTTGTTGGGCTCCAACTTCCAACATCTGAAGTTCACATAAAAAGATTGGGTACTATAATGGATGTTTTTTTCCTGCTTTCTTCACTTCTTCAGCCTTCACATCAACCACTACAAAAATCATAATGAAAAGCACACCTAGAGGCATATTCACTATACTATATATTCCACTTCTCCTAAAAGATCATCTTAAAAGGGCAAAAACACAATTGCAACATACAAACAACTATAATTAAGTAATTATGCCAGCAATCTAAGTGTTCCCTTTTCATATCTCAATTTTTACAGCTACCACCAGTCCACCATCAAACAATGTTGCAGCAAACTCAGACTGTGACAGTCCTAAACTGTCACCAGCAACTGAAAAATATCCCCACAGAGGGCACAGCCTATAACATGAAAAAAGTAAGCCAGGCAGCAGTGTTGCAGGTGTGATGTGGGTTGAGCATGGAAGAGGAATAGCAGAGAGCAGCGACAGAAATGAAGGCCCATAGGCAACTTCACCAAAGTGGGCTAACATGCTAGAAAGACAAAAGTTTTAATCATTATGAAATAAATATGCATTAGCTAGTAATTTTGACAATGTTTCTCACAGTTTCGCGGTGGTGGTATAACATATTTATGACCAGCATTCCGAAAAGAGTTGCTGCATTCTCATTACACAATTTAGTATGTTACATTGTTTAAACATTTCATTAAAAAAACAGGTATAGAAAATACATGAAGTTAAGTGGTTCTGCAAAAAAAATCAGTATCAGATTTATTCTAGATATCAAGAAACAAAATAGACAAGAACCGATATGGCCATGTACATCCATGTGCAAACAGTATTGTGTTTTAAATATCATAGTTATTCTGGATTTCCAGAAAAGCATTGCACCATGATGGGGTTTTCAATTAGATAGAGTGACAGACAGAAGATAACAGCATCAGACATAAATAAAGGATAATAAATCTAATTTTCAATTTTCAAAAATCAGTCGCACTGCTCTAAAATCCAATCATCAGACAAAAAAAGGACAACAGGTTTTATAAACCATTGGTTCTTACATTGCTGAATCTATTAAATCAGCAGAGTCCGGTGCAACGCTGCTTAATGGAACAAGGCTCAATTCACTGGACTTTCTTGTATTCTCCAGATCAAGTTCACATTTTTCAAGTTTCTGCTTTAAGTTGTCAGCTTCCTGCAGTAAAATCACATCACATAATGGAGTGAGGAACACTCACACCTTGGTCAGGAGACCAAATTAGATCTACTAAGCATGACCAATATCTTGTAGAAATTCTTGACCAAAAAAAGGCCTGTACATACCTTTTCAAGGTCTATCCTAGACAATGTCTCCTTCTCAAGCTTTTCCTTGTATTCATCTTCCACTTGGGTCAGATGTGTCTAGTTTGTAGGAGAAAGAGAAACTGAGCAAGAGTATTTACTGACAGAACCAAGGAAACAGCACAAAAAGAGTTGTAATAGCTATATAAAAATGCAAAGGCTAACCTCCAGTGCTTTAATAACACCCTCAAGCTCCCCAGCCTTTTTGGACCATTCCTCAGAACTTTCTTTGTGAAGTTCGGCAAGTTTCATGACCTAAGTACCAAAAGCAACAGTAAATATCATCTCACTCGAAAACAAAAAGTGTGATAGACAGTATATTCGTAAAGAACATTACATCAGACCCACAAGATATGCAACAATAAAGGACAGTAAACTACTCAATGTATGCACACAAAAGGGAAAGGTCATCTCACTGCATCAGCAATCCATGATGAGTCATAATTAAGAATTAAGAAATATGGTCAACTACAAACAATCAAAAGTCTAACCCAAAAAATAGCGGGTATAGATCACCAAAGGGGTACAAAAATGTAAGGCAACAGAACTTGTTTCTCTGAGAAAAAAGGCATGGGATGGAACTTTACTGGTTAACACTTAAGTTCTGTTAAAGCACAGTTGATACACAACGCCGGGGCAAGAATAAATGGTATGAGAGAGAGAACATTACCGTTGAGAGCTCAGCACCAAGACGTTGTTCATTAGCAGCTGCAGCATCCTTTGTTGAGCACAACTCCTTCAGGTCATCAAAATATGGAACAAGATTAGCTACCAAACAGTGATTACACATTCATCTGTTTGAAATATTACCTTTTCCATGTAGGACACCCTTTGCTCCAGTTCAGATATCCGCTCTTTGCTTCGCCTCAAGGAACTAGAGGATTCAGACAACTCTCTTTCAAGCTGAACATAAAATTCACAATGATGTTTTTAGATCATATCTATCACGTCATGAATAAATTCACAAATACCCCACCTCTGCAATCTTTTTTTTTTTACCTGAACACAGTAGGAGAAACTCCCACTGTAGAATTTTATTGCAAAAGAGTGTAAAGAAAAAACAGAATAAGGCCTTGGACAAAGAAAGGAAAAAACTGTACAAGGTGCTGATCAGGGCACCGGGTTAGAAAACGAGCTCATACACGATAGAATGTTATCCCTGGTTACAGGATTTGTTCTATGGAGTTGCAAATTGACCTCATCCACGATAGAATGTTACCTCTGCAATCTTTGCCGACATCCTAGCCTCCTCGTCCATATTTGCTTTCTTTGAGTTAGCTAATTCAACAATTTTTGCATTCAGTTGTTCTGCGATCATTAGATTATGCTTTTCCAGCAGCTGCTTTTCCTGATAAGCCAAAAAAAAAATTCAGAACCAATAGTGAATCCATGCTGATAAATGGGTAACCTTAGGCAGCTGTAAATAGCCAAAGAGTATATGAACTGCAGTATATGCCCTAACGCCAAACATTTCCGTCAAATGGAGTATGACTTTACTAAGAAAATGGCATCTCATTATTAATCTCTGTTATGTTCATACCTCGGTAATACGGTTACATGTCGCCTCGCAGTGGGCTAGTTTAGCTACAGCTTCTTGTATCCTAGCCTCTTTAGCAGCAGACGTGTCTGCCAAATTTACCTGAGATAAACAGGTGAATCCGAGTTCTGCATTAGCATGCATTGACAACATAAAACATATGACCCTTACCAAAAAAGTAGAGCTACCTCTAACAATATAGGCATGTCCACAATCCAAATAATATGAAGTCTTCACTTAAGAAAGGTGCAATAATACAATATTTGAAAACATTAACCATGCAATAATATATGAGATCGTCCCAACAGTCCCATATAAATTACTCGGAGAAAGAGAAAGAAACAGTAGCAACACATAAGTTGGGCTTGGTTAGTCAACATGCACTCCAAAAGGTATATCATATGTTACAATCTTAAACCACCTTAGGGCAGACACTGGTTTATGAATTATAAAACTATGAACTAATTTGTTGAGTCCATTAATCCAATGTCTAAAAAAAGGTCACCTGTCAGAGCAACATCTTTCCACTATCTCCGAGGCATTTCTTCAAGGAGTATTTACCCTATTTTTCTACTTTCTATTCCCTGTGTTTCTTTGGTACAAAAAGTATAGGATGTACTCCCCCAGTTTCATTTAAATGACATTAGCTAGTTCAATTTTTATGTAACTAATGTCATGTAAAGAAATCAGAGGGAATAGCTAGCCCTTATTGCAACATATTGATTTGGCTTAATAGCATCACAACATACACGAGAGAATAAAAAATGTTTACATGATCCTATAACCTAAATTCGCAATGCATTTGGCCTCAAAATGGACTGGTTACTGTAAATTACAAAAGTAAGTGAGGAACTCACAATCTTATCATAGTAGCTCTGGATGACGCCATCCTTCTCTTTAATCTCGATATCCCTCTGCTCAATCAACTCCAGGGACTGACGTTTGGACTTGTGCAGCTCCGATATTTCCACTTTCAGCCTCTCAACCTCTCCGTCCTTTGCAATCTACAACGCCAGTAGTATCAAGTGATAAGTGCACCGAATTCAAGCAAACAAAACGATCAGGAGACTGAAAACCTAGTAGAGTTCTGAGTTTTCGTACCGCTTGGATGCGAAGCTGGTGTATCTCCGTCTGGGAGGAGGCAAGCTCGGCGGCACGGCGCTCGGAGGCGGCAGAGAGCTCGGCAACCTCGGCCTGGGAACGCTCGAACTCGGCGGAGAGTGAGGCGTAGCGTTGCTCGAGGAGGGCGCAGGTCTGTTCGGCCGCGATCGCGGCGGCGTCGGCCTCGGCGCGTACGGTGTCCACCTGGCGCCGGAGCTCGCGGATGGCCGCGTCGGCCCGCTCGGCGACGGCGGCCGTGTCGCCGCCGAGGAGCCGGAGCTCCTCGTCCGACATGAACAGCGGCATCGCTGCGGGACGGGAACGCCGGGCCCTAGCCCGCCCGGGATCGCAGGATGGCTCAGGATGGTCCTAGGGTTTGGCGACCGCCGTGGGGAGGAGTAGCGGTGGTGACGGAAGGGCGGAAGCGGAGGGAGTCGAATGGAACGGGAGTGGAGACGGGCGAGACGCGAAGCAGCGTGAGCTGATGCGGCAATATTTAGGTCCGGAAGCGTCTGTGGATTGTGGTCGTGGAACATGGAGTCGTGGGCCTCGCTCGGTCCTCTGCCTCCTCCAACCTCCATACAGCAAGGACCCAGATCAACGTGGGCTGGAAAAAGTCCGGTTGACATTGAGTTAGACTGGATGAGTTGATTGGGCTTCAATCCGATTTTTCTTCTTCCTTTACGAAACCAAATCTGTATGAGAAAATTCCCTTTATGGCCTTAAAAAAGATGACTCTTTCTTTTATGACTCTTCTGAAATTGAATTTTCCTATGAGGCTTAAAAATCATTTTTTTCCTTCCTTCTATAGTCTTTTCGTTAGATTTAGGATTTAACGGTGTTAAGTATAGTGTAAAAAGATCATTTTACCCCTGAAATGAAATGAATTTATTAAATGGTTTTTTAGGGTAAAATGATAAAACAGTCTTTTTACATTGGACTTAAAACGGTTAAATCCTAAATATGACAGAAAGGCCATAGAAAAAAGGGAAAATTAGTTTTGGTCCTTATAGTGAAATTTGATTTTTTTTTTAAGGGTCATAGAAGGAAGGGTCATCTTTTTTGAGGCTATAGAAGGAATTTTCTCAATCTGTATAGCAAAAAAAAAAACTCGACCTGTCCGATAAGAAGCCACCCCGACGACATTATCTAAGGAGAAGAGCCTTCTCGCACAGACCAAGAAAATTCCCAAACCCCCTCCCCAACTATACACACGGACTCAACTGACCATGTAAGCTATGGAACGAGTCTTTACCTAGTGCTTTGATTTAAGGAGAACAAGGAAATTTTTTTCGCAACCGGTGTGAAACCGGGGGTCGAACCCCCGATCGGTGGGCAGCCACTTAGGCGCCTTCACCACCAGGCCGGAGGGCTGTTCACAATCTGTATAGCAAGATACCGGAGTACTCTTCTTCTCAAAAAAAAAAAACATAACAAGATACTATGTGGCTGTTGTATAGAAGAAAAAGAAAAAGGGCAAGACACTCCATAATGTTAATGGAGATGTGGTCGTGTACTATGTTCATGTGTGGACGCCTTTCAGTTAAGATCAAACTGTAACATGGAGTATCTTGTTGCATGGATTCTTATAGAAGCCCTTTCCAAGATACTGTTTTTACGTATAAATAGACAAATAGTAAAACTTTCGGTGGAATGGGTTAGCACTAGTCTATGTAAAGACTGAAACATTTTGCTATTGGGCACCGAGGATCTTCAGTCTTGAAGCATCAACGGCAGCGTCAGGCTTGGTTCAGAGCAACGGTGAATGATGTGAGTTGAGACTATCGCTGCAGTTTGTTCCTGATGTTCGAGCCGCAGTCACAAAAGTGCACGTGCCGAACCAGCTTTCTCGCGCCAAATGATTCCTGAACAAGATCAGTAAAGAGAGATTATATGAGTGTTAACATCACGCAACATGCCTGAACAAGATCAGTAAAGAGAGATTATAATCACTTTACTGAGGGTGTATTCGTTTCCACCCCTCTGATTTAGATCTGTCATATCAAATATTGTGATACTAATTAGGAATATTAAATATAGATTACTGATAAAATCTAGTCCATAACTCTTCTTCTGAATGACGAGACAAATCTATTAAAACTAATTATGTCATGATTAGATAGTGTGATGCTACAGTAAACATCTCTTAATGATGATTTAATTAAGCTTAATAAATTTGTCATGATGCGCATTCAACTCTATAATTAGTTTTATATTTAATATATATTTAATAATCATATATAATATTTTAATAATTAATATGACCTTACTAAAATTTAAACCCAAAGAAACGAACACACCCGAATTCTACTCTCGTTCCTTTACTGAATTCTGCTGTCGCTCCTTTCCGTTCCATGCGAAATGCCCGCAGGAATACCTCGGTAAATGGACTGCTCTCGAGTCAAACAGAGGAGCCAATATGCAGCGAGGCGTATCTTTTTCGACCAACGAGAGTTGGACTGAACGCATAGTGGCACCAAAAGCTGGCATCACATGAACATTACAGTGAATCACATCATATGAACATCTTCTTTTTCTATCACAATGACGTGGTATACTTTATTCTGACTGTTCGCAAGCGGACATGGAAGATGCCTGCGGCAGTTCGCAAGCAGAAGCACTAACAAGTTGGATACTTCCACTCCGTTGGTAGACGGCGAGCAAGGCACTGAACTCAACTTGGAGGCTGGAGATGGCTGCATACCTAGTTCAACAAGTGGTAGTAGCTAGGAGACAGGGCCGATTCCTTATTGATTATGGCGAGCCTGCGGTTAGCATAGTAGCCTGGCAACACTAACAAGTGGCCATTAACCTGCAGCGGAACAGTCAGCTTCTGCGTTGGCCGTTGTTTCGATCGGCGGTAAATTGCGGACAAGTGTTTTACAAGTATACCAAACCCAGCTCAAGTAGTTTTGTACTATGTGTTTCGAAACCCTTGCCGTTTGTCGTGTTCTGTATCATCAGCAACAAGTTTAAAGAAATGTACTTGCCGCGTCTGGCATCGCCGACGCGAATACGCATGATGAACTTCCAACCGTGTTTAGGTTCCGATGATTCCACCAACAGCAGTGGCATCATTGGCACTGAGCTATGATTTGCTCATCATTTGGCATCAAGGACAGCATACATTCGAAAGAAACAAATCAATTTCTTCAAAGCTACGCGCTTGATTCCCAATTGCAAGAGAGTACCAAGTACATACCACTTTTTTGTTTTAAATCTAAAGCTAGTTGTTCACATTTAAGGTGCAAACGTATGGACAAAGCAAAGCAGTCTGTCTCACTAACAGACGCCGGCTGACGAAGGAAGGCCTGAAAATTTACACGGATTCAGGCTACTACCACTTGACAAATCACAAGCAGTCATGCATGTCATCCCAAGGTGTGAAACTTGAACTCACGGCGTGCAAATGCAGCAACTCCTGTGAGCTAAGTAATTGAGGCCAGGTGGAGGCCGAAAATACAGGTTCACCAGTGAAAGATTACGCCCCCTACGATTGTGTATGTGTGACTAGGCATGAAGCATCATCTTGATCAGCTCCCGGCTTCGTCGATGCTTTGCAGCGAGGGCCGCCATTGCCGGTGCCGCGCACTGGAGCTCCGGCTGCTGTTGTCCTGGCGCGCCAACTGCAATCAGATGAGAGAAATCAGGAGACGGAACCTTTGCATGTTGCCATGTGATTAAAAAAAATAATCTACTATCCCTTAATCTATCGTTGTACTTCCTTGTGGACGCACCAGTTAGTTAATTGCATATTGTCCTTTTGCTTCAGGAAAACTAAAATTTTCTTCTGTGCATGTTACCTGGAATGTGGTTCTTTGCAGCCAAGAAAAAAATCCTGCAGCTAATAAACTGGTCGAACAGAAATTTCTTGGACAGTTGCAAAAATCGGCAAGATGAGATGCAAAAACTGGCAAGATGAGACGTGGAGGACGCATGCTAGTCACGAGGACAGGAACATCCAATCCAACTACTCGTAGCGAAGCCATTAAAAGGCGTGTGGATCATGGCGACACCGTGCATGCGGTGCATCGCAAAAGCTGTTGGATTGAAGACGGTGGGGGGCAAGTCTGATCCGAGTAAATAGTACCTGATCGAGACTGGCATCCAGGGCGTCTTCGTCGTCGCTGTCCTCGGCCCTCGGCTTGCTCTGCTTCGACTCCGGCACCTGCTGCTGCTGCTTCTGCGCCTTCCGCAGCTTCTCCTCCTTCCTCGCCTGCATCGCCTTGGTGACCTCTGCAATTTGACGCACGACAACTATGAAGAAGATTCGGCGAGAGAGAGAGAGAGACGAAGGAAGCAAAGGATTCGCGTAGAGTAGTACAGTACCGTGCGTGGTGATGAGGCGGTACGCGTGTCCCAGGAGGAGCGTCTCCTTGGGCTTGAGCAGCTTGACCCGCGTGAGGCGCACGGTTCGGCGCTCCCCAGCCGCGGCGTCGTGTCGCTCCTCGGCGACCCGGAGCGTGACGAGCGCGACGTAGTGGCCCGGGTTGGCGCGCATCACGTCGGCGGCGCTGGTGGACCAGTACAGCCGCTCCACGCGCCCGCCCGGGTGCTGGACCACCACCGTCGCAGCCTCCGCCGCCTGGCAGTTGCCCATGCTCTCCCAGTCTCTCTCTCTCTCTCTCTGCTCCGTCGCAGCCTTGCCAAGAGCAGGTGGCGGCGCCGCGCGCGAAGCTGGAGGGACGAGAGCAGGGTTCTAACGGTGGGTGGGTGGGGGGGGGGGGGGCGAGGCTCAAGCGCGGAGGTGGTATATATGCCGATCGACGAGCTGTAGTGTGTGCCACGTAGGTACGCCGCGTGCTCTGATGCTCGTGGCGCGCGGCTTTGGCGTTCGTGTTCGTGTTCGTGCCCGGGCGCACGGGAGTCCGGGATGAGCAACGCTGTGATAGTTGATTATACTTCGCTGCCTTTTCTCCACCGGCGCGCCGCACGTGAACGGACGGTAGAACGTACGTGTTCAGGAGTTGGTTTGTACTCGTCGAACGGGAGCTTCGCACCGCCGTGACCACAGCGACAGAAAGAGAAAAACCGCCCATGCACATCAATTGGTCGTTTTCGCGGGAGCGGCGTGCGGACCAGGGTGATGGTCGAATCCACCGTCGCGTCAACTCCCTGCTGCGTACGCTTGTCCTCCACTGGCCGGCCTTTCTCATGTGTACTACCCCGGCAGCCTATAGCAGCTGATCGATAATCCATGGATAGCATTACGTCAACACAGGCACTACTAGTAGCTACCAGCCTGCCGACGTACGTGTCCAACGATTTATTACAAAACTTCTCTGTCTGTACTGTACTATGTGCTTCAACGTATTTCATCTTTCATGCGCATTCCAACCCTCCAGACAGCAAAATCTTGTCCGCATTCTATAATTTCTTTTGGAGGATCGTGGACTGGTATCGCCCTTGAGTATTTCTCAAGTCCTTGTCACCCTCCGTAGGTGAATATTAACAAATAATTCCACCACGTCTGGGTCGATCCACCTACTGGTCCAGGTCAACCTATTTGATGATGGCCCTACACCTCGATCCCTACACCTCGATCGCCAAGCCAGCCGTGCATCGGTTCGTATTTTCATAGAGAGCACCAAAGTTTGTTTGGGACTGTTGTTCATGCCAATGGGGATGGAGCGAATCTTCTGCCATTATTTTGCGTATCTGTGCCATGGACACGGAGACGCTCCAGAACAAAAGTCGCTACCCTGTGCCTGCCACCATCTATCTCAAACGAAGAGGGTACAATTAGCATCGACACATACAGCTGATAGTATGTGCTATCTGCCTCAAAATGGAATCCGCTACTTCCCCACGGGCCCACTGATCGAGCTAGCTGTGCCTCATCATCACAAGGATCATTTGCACAAGAATTAGTCGAGCAGAATAATAAAGAGGAAAAGGCTTTGCCATAATTCAAATTGTGTGCAACTAGAATATACTAAGAACTAACACCTCAAACATCAAACAGTGTACTGACAGTATCGCAAGGGAAAATACAAGATATCTTTGCAGTTGCTATTTATTAGTACAAAATGCCAACCCTTAAAAACGAGCAAGCGGCGCATATCATGGCTCATTATTGTTGCTTCAATCAGTATTATACTACGATGACTTTCACATTGATTTGTTCAACGCACTGCTTGTTCCCTGGTAATAGAAATCGTGGAGTTATAAAACCGGGACGACCATTCTGCTGCTTGCCTTCCAACCAGCAGCTTCCTGAAAGCAAGCCAGTGTCAAAATTGTGCCAAAAACATACTAGTACTAAGAAAAAAGCTGTCTGTATATAGAAAAACTATATGCCAAACATACCTCACTTGGATTGAAAAATAAAATCCTGTAGTAGGTTAGGCAGCACTCGTGTAACATATATAAATCCTGTAGTAGGTTTTGCCCAAAATCGATTGGGACTTGCAGAATCGTGTCTCCTCGCTGATAGGACAAGTTGGCGATGACAACGAGTACGTGTGTGTGGTTCACGCATTTATGCTGACGAGGCAGTTGGGTCTAGCTTTCGTCGTTGCAGGATTTCCGCGCTAGCTAGCATTTCAGGATATAATCTCCTCTCGTTATAGATGGCGATCGGGGTTTCCTGGTCAACAATGGCAACACAATTGTCATATTGCTGGTACACTGATATGATCAGTTAATAAGCATCTGCATCAGACCGTGCGTGATGTCAAGATCATGGTCACGTAATCCTACAGGGATATGGCAATGCCGCATTGATGAGACCATGTGCATCGGGCGCGGCTGCCTTGCACGAGTTGGCGTCTCGCGCGCGTAACCCCCGATCCAGAGGCCTCTATCCATGCATGCCATTTCTACTGACCCAAGTGACCATCGTGAACGTATTGCTGACGACGGGGCAGCGGCTAACTGGGTCAATGCAAACACGGGAAAGTCTTTGGTGCAATAGACATGTGCAGCGTTTGTGATGCCGATGCGTGAGGTGAGGTGAGATCAATATCGTAATAGTACTGTATGTACTCGATTTTGACATAATGCACTATGTGAAAGCTGTGGTTTGCCGTGTGTCCATTGCATACGATAAAAACCAAAAAACTTGCATATCCTTCTATCGGGCACACGACAAACACCATCTTTGTCGTGTGTCCGAAACAAAACACACGACAAAGTTTTAGACACACGATAAAGATTGATTTTCTCGTAGTGATGCTTTGATCGAAGTATTTGTACGTTTAAGCTGTTGTACCCTAACCCTAAACCCTAAAATCCTAAAACCCCTGCTAGCTCTTACCGGTACATATATTTCTCGCGTCGAACAAGAAAGGACCAAAGTATTTCTGTTGCCTCGCATGAGAACATTTCGTGCTAATAACCTCTTGTGCTGTTACTACAAGTCCAGCGTTGCGCAAAGTGGCAAGTACAGTGGTGGTTGTATAGTTGGCCATGCAAATGCCATGCGATTATTCCATGCTTGGGATGGCCCAACTGAAACAGGCCCACTGGAACCGCTTTCCCCCCAAATAATGCTCTAGCTTACCATGCACACAGCACATACCTGACCGATCGATTATCAAATCCTTCAGGGACCACGCGTCCACGCCAATAATGCGATTTTGCGTACGCAGGAATTTCAGTGTGCAAATATGCGAGACACGATAACTTATTAATCCTACCTGCCTGTATCATCGATGGACGATGTCGCCTTTTTCTGCTTGATGTTCTGTGCCAGTGTGCGCCATACCCGTGCCCGTACAGTAAAGTTTTGGCAGCATCTCGTGGCATTCTTTGTCAGGCCTCAAGATCATGAGGACATCACCTAGTTGTCGATCGGTGGACGGAAGCAATGATCATCCTGCGGTGGTCCTCGATTTCAAATGAGCATCCCATGCTAGCTCTCAATTCCGGCCGTTTTGTTCGTTGCTTCTCTTTTTGGTTTAATAATCTCTCAAATAAAGCTGTCTACCTAGGTTCAAACTCGAAATTGTTCACGACTCACTTTCCGTTTCATGCTTATTTGCAAATTAAGAGCACAGTCTTCCTCTTAATGAAACATACGCCAAGGCGTGTTCTTTAAATTAAAAAAAAACAAATTAAGAGCACAGTTATACGTTGAGCATTTGAATTGCTACAATGAAAACCTTGTGTTGAGGTGAGTGATGTACTGAACTCCACCCACCATGCACAGATACAGAAGAGAGAGACGACGACTTTCTGATAATTGTGATGAATCCCCTTATCGAGACGAGTATATGCCACAAAGATTTGGCACCACCAGCTTCCAGCTACACCAACATGTCGTTTATATACAATACCAGTCCCACATGATTTCACATGGGAAATATACCATTCTATATTTTTATACAGACATACACATATTATATATCAACTCAGCGATTCCAACAGGCAAAGCCATACAACAATTGTGAGAAATACCCATAACGAACACATTTCCATGGATCGAAGGATCTCATCAAGAGCCCTTCTTGCAACAGTCCACTTCTTGGCAGCACATGGCGTAAGGGGAATACTTTTTACATAAACAGAATCGCTAGCGCCGGCCTTCAACGACCGGAGAATGTTGAGAATCTAATATTGTACTATAACTAAGTGTCGTTTGTGATGATATAAGCAATCATCCATCAGCACATGTAAACAGTAGTCACGGACTCACGGGTGGCGGGTGCAATAGCAAGGTACGAATATATACGACGTTTATAAGCAACAGAAGTTTTTTTTTTGATGAAATAATAAGCAACATAAGTTGGCAGCAAAAAGCCAAACCTACTCAGATTTGCCTATATTTGGACTTAAATTGATGGAACTAATTTCCCCCTACCAAGAACAAAGAGATCTCGGTGATTTCACCGCGCCTTTTAGTCCTTCTTCTCCTCGCTGTCCTTTCCTTTTTCGAGGTACTCCTCGATAGGAATAGGAACTATGAACTCCATGTCGACGTAGCCTTTGGTCTCGTATTCTTGGCGGACTGACGCCTGGTACTGCCGCTGCCACTCCCGGGACAACCCCATAACCTTCGCCACAGAGTCGCGAAGCTCCTTCAGTTCAGGATCTTGATGCGTCGGACTCCCGGGTATCTCTCTCGGAACGTAGTCGCTGACATCCATAGCCAAAGCGTCGTCGATCTCCCACTGCTCTAGTTTATACACCACCTTCTTCATCTTGCTCGCCGCGAGGTCGTTCAGGATCACGCGAGGCAAGCCGATGGTTGGCGCGGCTACCACCTTCCTGCCCTCCTCCTCGACTCCGCTGGCCGAGGCGTTCATCGATGGATCAGAACTAGTGATCATAAGCTTGCCGCGTTCTTGATGATCTTCCACTCGTTCTGATGATAATACGAACACAGGAGACCGTCTGTCGACCGGTATATATAGAAGGAACTGGATGTTGTTTTCCCGTGTTCACCAATCCGACTCGGTCTGTCTGTTCCCTTATTTTCTCGCACGGGGCCGGTAGTTGCAAGCGAGGTGTACAATGCAATGCGCACAACCCGGTGCCACAGACTGGAGAAGATGCTAACAAAGCGGCACGTTACTTGCAGTGTTCAAAAGAAAACTCAGAGTAGAGTGTCGATCCATGAGCCGTAGTAAAAAGATCTCGAGTCTTGATTTCGACTCGAATAACTTACATGGAACAATTGCTAATATGAGACACGTACTTGGTTTCACTATTTCAAGACCTACGTTCCACTCAAATCCAAAAGAAAAAAAAAGAAGAAGAATCACAATCCACGGAGAACTCACAGCAGGGGTTTTGAATGCCTACAAGAGTTCCAAAGTTAACATCACATTGTTATGCTATGCAGAAATCTACAATCAGAAAAATAGTTTGATTCCTTCCACATCAGCACTAGTGCGGTACAAAGAGACTGTAAGTAGTGCTAGACTGGATATCCACAATGGCATCGTCAATCCATTAACATTCTCAACGGGATTGACTATAAAGAGTATGAAATATGAACTAAACATGCCATTGCCATCCTCGGATGCAACCAAAATTTCCTACTTTCGACCCAGTACAGTATAAAATATACAACAGTAATCTAGCATAAAGACCATTGCAGAGCGCCATCAGAACCGTTTGTTTGTTCCATAGGATTTCCATCTTTTAAGGGCATAATACAGCATATACCAAGAAACTCAGAACGATGGTCTGCCACTGCTAGAGAACAGGAATAGAGGTTCGGGGTAACACTTTGTATCTTGCTTAATCACAGTACTCAAACCGATGGGAAGAACTTGTTCAGGTTGAATGGCAGGGAATAGAACTCCTCACTTCTCGTGTCAGTCCTGTATGACCGGAATTTATCCCACCAATGGTACCCACGGTCTTTTTTGACACAACTTTCATGCCTGTGAAGAGTGTTGTCCAGCAGATATGCAACAAGGCCGGCAACAAATGCCTTTGAAGAGAAAAGCACATTTACAATGTCGTTGAACTGTAAGAAATGAAACAAATGATTAGTACTGCTCCACATAAGATATCTAAAAGATGATTGTTTTACATACCCATCTTGAACGTGTGTGCACAGGACCAAACCCAGCAACAGATGTGTACTCATTGAAGTATTGAGGAACTGAAAGGCCCATAAAAACTGAAAACCCCAGAATGAATTTAGTCCTGAAGCTGTTCAGATTACAGAATTGAAGGAAGCCAAGACCAGCCGAACCTGTTGACAAATTACAAGAGTTCATCACAAATACACATTTATCTGATTTGTCAACAATTATAGTTTAAAACAAATTAAGACTCATAAGCAGTCAAAAGGTTTCAACCCACCAGCATAAGCAAAGAAGATACAGTATAGGGCTGCAAAGATGGGTGCAGGTATTGCTGCAAAAACAGCTCCAAATTTGCCTGGATAGTCAAAATAACTCATGGTCAATACATTTGTGAAGTGATCAGAGCTAGCAAAATTGTAATGAGGATGGTAAGTTAATTCATTGAACACCAATTTGCAGTTAAAAATAACAATAAAGTACTGAAAGCATGAGTGTGTTAATTACTGAACAGAGAGGCTTGATACACGTGTAGAACAAGAAAGAAGTAATAGAACTTCATAACATGTCATCAGTTTTGTGTAATTTAATTGCCCTTTTAAGCAGTTGAGTCTAGTAGTACTAATACTTTGTCTTTAACATTTACAGCTCTGTAATCTGTAAGTATAGTCTTAACATATCAGAGATTCACAATTGTATCAACTATTATATTCGTCTCAAGATACACTCACACCTTCTGCTGCTCAAAATGAAGGGTAGGAGGCACACACGAGCATGCATATTGGCAAACTCAAGGCTATACCCTATAGTTATAATGAATCATAATAGACATCTACACAAACACTACAGCATTTATTGCAATAACAATGGTTCCGATAAAAGCATTTGAAGAAATATTTAAGCAGGGTCAGTAATTTGCTTTTTATCTGCATGAGTAGATGCTCAATTTATGAGATTTTGTTTGCCATTCAGTTTCTTCTGAAAACTGCTTGACATACCTACTACAGAGGCTTGGCCCTGTACCTCATAGGATTTTCAACTTCCACTTATAATTTCGAAAGGAACACCAAACACAATTAATCTAACATAGGCACCACTAACGATCTTAATTCCAGAGGAGTTTCCAGATGCCATATCGGATCATTACATCAGTAAACAATAGTCTCGTGGAATGAAAAGGGAAGGTCCTTATCCAAGGACAACTATTCTAGCAGGTTTATGGGACAAATGATACCAAACTGATTTGAGATTTCAATTATATACTTTGATTGATCAAAGAACAACCTTACCTAAATTTAATACCCCATTGATCTGATAAACAACAAATACTAGTTTCACAGCAAGCAATCTTACCCAAAATTGAGAAAAATATCATGAAACCAGCTGATATCTGCACCACTCTTCGGCTACCAACACGTGTCAAAGCCAGTAAGCCAGCATTTTCACTGCAGATAAGGCAAAAGTTGTTGCGCCAAAATTGGATTAGATGTATCATGTATTTCATGAAAGAGAATAGTATATCAGAAAAAATGCATTCCGTAGAACTGTGCTGTCTAATGCTTACACTGATACAGAGGATCCATTTCCAGTGCCAAATAGTCCGTCCAGGAGAATACCAATGCCCTAAAGCATAAACAATGCTCCAAGTGAGCTGAGTTCAAACTTGCAGTTGTGCACTAAAGTTCAAGCAGGCGGAGGATTAGCATGAAAGGAGGCACGAACCTGCCAGCCAATACCACGGCTAAGTACAGAGGGTGGGATAGGTGTTGCACTGGCATACCTAGAAACAGCAATGAAAGCCCCAGTAGACTGCAAATACAGGAGATAGATAGTAAGTTCATTCTTACATCACTATACAATCTCACATATTGCAATGAAGTACTCAAATAATAGTGCATACCTCCACAAGAGCTACAAATGATGCAGCCATCATTGCAAAAGCTTCACCAGCGTCAAAAGTTGGAGCGCCCCATTGAAAAGGATATGGTACTCTTATCCTGTCATTTTTAGTTGTGAAAAGGGTCAGAATAGATCACATATTCGCATGTTTTAAAGCAAAGGCAATTACAAACAAACAGTTGTCTTTAGAACAGTAGAGAATACCAGGGTGCGCCTCCAATCAATCCAGAACGGTCAGTTCGGCAGTGAAACTGGGTCTTTGGTGGTGCATTTCTGTATGCTCCTCCAACAGTGAGAAGATATGCATATAGCCACACTATTGGGATAGTGAAGAGAACAGCAAATCGGTCGAAGATAGACTTCATCATGTGAACAGTGTGTGGGAGGTACTGCAAAAGGTGGAACAGAAGGGAAGGAAGGCAGTTAGAGGTCACAGAAAAGTGCCATGCAGCAAAGTTGGGGGTAAGAACCACATGCATAGAAATTCAAGCGTACCATTGCAAAGATCACTAGTAGAATGAGTTCAGGGAGACCAATCTCAACACACTTGGCAACCTGGGTATTCATATTTCAAGCATAAACCATATCCTTGAAGAATTTGTGAGTAGAATACAATTGCTAAAACTTACCGAGGGAAAGCCTAGCTCATAAAGTCCAAAGCCAACTAGAGCCACCAAAGGAGCCGCTGATAGTGGACTCAGGTACCTGAAATTAAACCAGAACATAACATATAAAAGTTCAGGCGAGAGACAGATTGATAATGTAATACACATTGTTTCTGCAACAGTTTTTCTTGCTGGACTACCTCTTGAACACCATACCTGGCAACATTACGCCAAAGGCCACTGAAGCCAACAATAATCTGTAGGGCCGAAGCAACAATCAGAGCACCCTGTGTTCCACGCATGATGCGAAGAAATTTCTACACAATAACAGGAAAATCATCAGATCTATTTATAAAAGTAAGATCAGAAAGCAATCAGATATAGCACTTTGAACATACAGTGTGTGGGTTTGGCTCATTGGCATAACGTCCAGCAAGTACAATGGAGATGGTGGGCACAACAAAGGTGTATGAGCCACCAATCACTGCAGGCAACCTGGTACCAAAGAAGCTCTGAAGGAGGGTGTTGATCCCTGCCACGAACAGCAGTGTCTGGATTACCACTGCTTTGTCCTCCTAAAATAGAAGTGACATTAGCATTTGATTGAAAGCTTAAGATAAAAGCAACCAGAATCAGTATAGTTGAAATCTCACATTGTTTCCTCCCATCTGTGGAACTAATGCAGTCGGAATGATCACAGTTGTACCAAGCATGACCAGATAATGCTGGAACCCAAGAAGAATGGCCTCGGCTGCATCACATACAATCCAGTATGTGCTATAAGAGTTCGAGCAAAATGTAGATACTGTATACACAATCTGAATGGCACAGAACACAAGCATGTTTCTAGGTGCAACACCGTCAACTATGTAAAAAAAAAAAGATGATGCAAGATAGAGAGCCAATAGGTCACACAGTTCAGTGAAGATGCTGAACAAATAATACTATTTATTCATCCTTTTTTCCAATCAAGTGATCGAAGCTTGCAATATTTATTCTCCTTTACCATCGTACCTTCCAAGTTTTACTTTTGGCCCACATGGATCATGTGAACTTTTTTTTTTAAAAAAAATGTTGGTGTCTTCCATCTCCTTTGGTCATGGAGCAAACCCAAGCCGGGAGCCCGGGACGAGAAGGTAAAAACGAGCGCACATCATATACAATTTATTTAATGAGATATATTCCAGCGCATGCCATAATGGCAACAGCGGGGTTTTACAGGATACAGCTGAAGGGAGCGTAACATCGCCAACTAACATCACACCATCAAAACATGTCCGTTAGCATACTATATATGCCAATGTATCAGATCATTCAAAACGTAGAAAGTTCCAGTTCAATAATGCAAAGAGTCAATGCAATTCAAAGCGACAGCGATGTTTCCATATGGAAGTCATGCTTGGAGCTAGCTAGTAACCACCACCACAACAGAGATCAAATACCAATGCAATGATGTACTGCGTTTTACTCACGGACTAGGCATAGATTAACCATGATATACTAAACCAAAAAGTCATGAAGCATGTGACCAAGACAGGAAAGAGTCAACGCTGGAGTTAATTAACACCGAAGTTACCCAACAGAAGTAGTACAGAACAGTACCAGATTTCCTGAATATTCCATCAACATAACTGAGAAGTCTCAATCCTACGGATATATTATGCTAGGAATCAATTGAAGGTGACAGCGAAATGAGGATAAACGGATTCGGGATTAGTGTGCAACTTGAGCATGAAGATTTGAGGTACTTCGAGAATCCGTTTGGTGAATATACGGCCACTAGTAGCACCAACACGAGTCAAAGCGGTGCAGGATCACAACCAGCATCCCATTAATAAACAAAGCTAAAGAAGCGGAACG
This sequence comes from Eleusine coracana subsp. coracana, assembly GCA_032690845.1. NCBI lineage: Eukaryota > Viridiplantae > Streptophyta > Magnoliopsida > Poales > Poaceae > Eleusine > Eleusine coracana. Next base: position 67,116,169 of record CM064420.1, read on the forward strand.
GAAAGGCAAGCCGCTTTTTAGAAGTATCTGAGCTTAAGACAAGGAAAGCTCAGGCAGATCTGGCAAGTAGTACACCGGAAAACACACACACTCGTCGCGAGTCGACGAGCCCTGCAGGAGTAAACACTACGCCCGCGCCGACGCAACTGAGCCTTGCTTGAGAAGGACGCGAGGAACTGCGATGTTCGTCGCAGCAGCGCATCGCTTTCGCAACCAACCAACTAACCAACCAACCTACGGGGACCAAACCGAACCCCCCTGAAATTTTGCATAACAACGACGTGAAGAATGAAGGCAGCAGCGGAATGCGAGAAACTACACGCGTGTCGGGAGGACTCGGCCGGAGCCGGAGAGGAGGAAGCGGGAGGGAGGAGACTCACGCCACGGAGGAGGGCTGGTGATGCAGTAGGAGACACCCGGAAGCTGGTCCTTGACGGGGTGCGGCGTCAGGTCGTCCTGCTTCGCCCCGCCACCGCCGCCTCCACCCCCACCGCCCGCCATCTCGCGGTGCCTCCCAGATCACTCCTCTTCCTCTCGCCCCCCAAGCCGCAATGCGGATGCGAAGCGAGAGAGAGAGAGAGAGAGAGAGAGAGAGAGAGAGAGAGAGAGAGAGAGAAGGAGCGGCGGTGTCGTGGTGCGCGAGTGGCTGGTGAGTGCGCGCTGGCGGTAGCAGTAGAGTATGGCACTGGATCAGAGGAGGAGGACTAGTAGGAAGGGATGAGTTGTGGAGGGGAAGCAAGCCGACGACGCGGTCAAAAAAGAGAAAAAGGCAGCGCCCGAGCCCGAGCGCTGCTGCTGCTGCCGCCGTGCGCAGTGTGGGACGACGGTACACAGCGGGAGGGCGCGGTTGTTTTGTTTTGTGCGCGTCGTCCCTTCGTTGGTTTCCGCTTTGGCTTTGCTTCTCTCTCTCTTTCTTTCTGTGGGAGTGGGACAGTTCACGCCCGCACGGCTCCAAAACCGCATTAGCGGGTGTTGTTTTGCGTGTGTGCGTGAGCGAGCCGTGCGAATCTCGCCTGCTGCAAAGCCCTCCTTCCGGTGGGGCACCGACCTCTCTGCCGTCTGCCTACTCGCCACCGCACCGCGCTGCCGCCGCTCATCTCAATTCTCAACGGCATGGCAGCATCTGGATGTAGTTTCTGAAGATTTTTGGGCGAGTTCGTGACGAAGCCGGCAGTTTCGCAACCGCTAGATTTGGCCGCGATTTTGAGGGAGGGGGGCTCTCTTGCCGGCTTCCGTGGATTTGGGTTTGGCCCGTTTTCCGCGCGTGTTACTGTGCGTTTTGGGTTCTGGAGCGTCGGGAACGTGGCTGGCGATGGATTGTGAGTGAAGAAAGAGGCTTCACTTCATCACTGGCCGAGCTGCTGTACTGGTTGGGATAGCGTAGTACAGTGGGCGTGGCATTTCTTTGCTTTTCCTTTGGGTGGGGAACGGGGAGAGGGGGTGAAAGTGAAACTGGCGAAGGGAGGGTTGTTTCTCGCTTTTCCGTTGTCTTGTTCCGAGGGAGGATGGGGTGAAAAGAGCAGGCAAGGATGCTTTTGACCTGTACGCAAAGTTGTCGCCCGTACTATTCCTTATCATTGTGCTCCTCTCCCTTCGTTTTGCTCGTACAGCGTCCTGACCTCTTTTTTTTTTCTTCTGCTGGTCTTACCACCATCTCGGTGAGGGTGATTAGTCAAGGGGATGGATGAGCTTTTGCTCTGCTTGCACATCAACGGCCATCACTCGGACACCCGGTGATACTGTTATTGCCGCACCTCTTGCTTACGCTAAGATACTTGCTCATAATGATCAAGTGATCCGCTATTAGACTTCGGATAATTTACTATAGGGCCTTTCTAGAAGCGCACCTGCAAGTGGTTACTTGTGGTGGTACTTGCATGATAAGCATTAAATTAGAAAAGGCGCTCGTGGTCATGGAGATCTCGAGTTCTCGGCCACGAGGAAATGCATGTTGCCTCTGGGGATTGCTTATTTCATTCAGGCGATGAATCAGGCAGGTGGCATGTGGGGCTAGCAGGGAAGCTCTCGAGTAAGCTCGTACTCCATGTGGGAGTGCAAGGGACGCAAACCGGATTACCGGAGCACAAGTCAAATGTGACGACAGTGCAAGCGCCTGGAATTTCCAGTTCCAGGAATGAAGTAAATGCACGTCTCGCTCATGCTAAAGAATAAATTATGAATTGGAAGTGGTAGCCCACTGGATTTTTATTAGTCACGGGATCGGACAAAATGTGCAAAGAGACAAAACCTGACACATCTTACATCTACTACAGCCCGTTCCCGTTCGACGTGATCCTCACCCTAATAAAAGTCGATAAACACTTCAGCACACTACATGCAGACAAAACACCGGACTAAAAGCAGTGGCAGTGGATTCCTCTAAAAAAAGATCACTATTTGCGGAGTAGCAATTTCGCATGTCTTTACATAAGTCTGTTATAACCAAACATCGATGTTCACAGGCCGTCCGACACGTGAACAATCATGTCCGAGGCTGGAGGCTCGCCGCATACAATGTGTGTTTACGTGATCAACATTCCTTCTAAGCGCAAGTTAAATGATTCTTGTAGCACCTTTGCAAGGAAATAATGGGGCCTCACATCACAGAGCAAATCTATCATCCTGCCTCGGTCTATTCCACACCCGGGAGGTTTAGAACAAAATCAGGACCCTGACTTTATGGATCAAAACTTAGTAGCTTGTGTGGTTATTTTGTTATTCATCCTTACTGTTGTTGTGTACAATTTTGATCTGGTTTGAATCATATCCTGCCAACAAATATTTTTGGAAAGATGAGAATTGAACTTAAGTGGAAATGATAGAATGAAAAATGCATAGTTTGAGAGAAGGTCTGATTTCATTCAAATCATGCCTGGTGCTAATCCATTTTAGGAGCCATTCCCCGACTCTCAAACAAGATCTAACGGAGCACAAAGCATAAAAAACATGCGACTTGAACTTCTGTAATTCTACATGCTCCGTAATCGCAAAACCGTTATCCCCTCGCCGAAACGCAAGGAGCTACAACAACAATCAATCAGATCGGACGCTAAAACAGATGATAATGTAACTCTTTTATAAACAAAAATGAGCGTGCCTACAGTTTGTAACTGGGAGCTAAATGATTACCCTGACACAAAAAAATGCCAGCAAAGCAGAACTAGAAGTCCGTAGTGGATGAACGTCAACAGTGGCCCTCCTTTTCGTAGTTACTATACCCCTTCTTTCAACACCATCAATTTACTAGCCGCTCAATTAACTGAAGAACAGTACGTTGTGTCATAGTCCATTCAAATGGGCCAATACATCTATTCAAGAGTACATAACTACAACAAGGATCTTTGCTGGGAAACAACATGTCACAAAAATTCAATTGGTGAAAATAAGCAAAGGGGGAGGTACATGCTGATGTTTGATGGATGAAAAAGGAGTTAACATAAAATTAGTCAAGCCAAGTCAAGAGAACTGGCCAGGTACACACGCATCTAATTTTTTTCCTCTGTAGTCAAGCTCAAGTTAAGAGAATTGGCCAGGTACACGCGCTTGTAATCTTTTCCTCTCAAAGTCAACCTGCCAGAAAAAAAAACACAACACAGTACACAACAATTAGTCTTTTATCCAGGTTTGCAAAACTATAAATACCTGCAAGAGTTAGTTATTACCACTTTCTTAACCCGTTCATTTGCAGCAGATGTTCCTCCGCTGACATTTTCAGGCAGGTATGGACTGCGTACACGAACCTCCTTCATTACAACAATGTCAGTCTTGTCCCACTGAACTGGAAGCCTGATGAGATGGAACCATATATTGTGTTACTATCACTTATCACTATATTAGAACAGGAGGAAAATAAAACTTTCCTTGTATATTCACATGTGGCCATGAGGGCAACTAACTGTTACAGAAAAGCAAAGTACAATTATAGCATATCCAAGAGAGATAATATAATATGCTCTACTATTGTGGCAAATTTTATGTCGGTAAATGAAATTGTTGTGCATAAATTACACCAAGGCATGCCAACAAAAAAAGTATTTCACTGCAAACTGACCTAAGGAGGGCACATCAAGTGAAAACAATTGCCACGAGAAATGTGCTGCAATCTCCCTAACATATAAAACTTGACATTTCATGACCTACATAAACAGCATGCCTTGCTACAATCGATTATGTAACGAAGGAATAACTTGATTGATCCTGATCCTGATACAGTGATCCTAGAGTAGACTCATTCTGAGAAACTTCCAAATTTATGAAGTTATTTCTGATCAAAACTGTCTTGAGTACACTCATGGAGTAGGTATCAACGGAAATTCGGAAGTTATTATAACATTCATTATCAGTTTTGTACCTATTTTACTGCAACAAACATAAACAAAAAATAAAGAAGACAAGCAGATAAAAATATAGACCAAATTATGATGTCACATAATATTCAGATGTAGAATGACCTCATTAGGCAGATAAGTAAACTTACGTCTTGGAGAGTGCATCAAATATACTTTGAGCCTCTGGGGTGACACCAACACCAATTCTCTCGGCTTCCATCTCTGCTTGCCTGCACATTATCAAACATGCTGTGAAAACAAGGTTTGTGCAAAGTCGATGATGTGAAAGCTCGTTCTCTGTACAGATAATAAAATGAAGTTAATGCAGAATCTGTGTTCTTGAAATCGATGGAACATATCACCATAAAATTAAGAGTTGTCATTCGGAGTGCCAGACAGCTCAAGGCTAATGGAAAGAAACGAGCCAAAGACTTCAGGAATAAGCAAAATGAACATTTCATAGCTACTTGAAGCACAGCAGAATCACAATGATAGCTTGGCCAAGGTCCATTATTAACCTCCTGAGAAACTTCTACAAGTAACACTACTGACCAGAGAAACTAAAACATCCCTGCAGGTTGTACTTTCACTTGTTCACAATGACTTCCTAAATCAAGCAGCCTAACATCAGATATCAAGTCTAACACCAATATATCATCCATCAGAGTTCATAATGAATGGAAATTGCAACAGATAAAACTCAAACCCAAAATCTCTTCACAAAATCAAGCATACTTTATAGCTCATATCAATAACTGAAGATATACCCGCCAAAAATACTCAAATTATCGAATCGAGATTGTATGGGCCATGGAGAACAAACATACCAAGGTCCAGGATAAGACAAGCATAGCAGCTACTTTGTATGCAAGCCTGTAATTCCAAAGGCCACTTCTGGTCATTAGAATAAAGGCCCCCGGCTCCCTGCTACGCTTGTATCTTTGTCAGATGTCACAAAGATGCTGACCTTCAGTCATGCCAGTTGCCTCATAGAGATAGGCAGATTGCTCAATTGTGGGTTTTGTATTCTCTCCCCCTCCCCTTTTTAACCCTCAACAAATGACATATAACATCTTTCTCATGTAAGAACCTTTTATGGGGAAAAGGTGGGAATGCTCCTCCCACCTGTGAATTCCTCACAAAACTCAAAAGAAGTCCTTGCAGGTGCAATTGTTACAAGCATCAAATGGTCATCTCTATGTTACAAATATTGTATGCACCAGCCACCACGCTAGGTCAAGATACAGTTTGGTCAGATTATAAAACTCCACTTGTTTTAGTTTTGATAAAGGCATTACAGCCCTGAACAGATCATGAGAGGAACACTCTGAAGCCTATGGCACATCTGAACACAACCTTTTCTCATGATGATGTAACACTAACCTACGAAATTCCGATACGCGGCAAAGCTCGCCATACCCGTATCAGATATGGAGGGATACATCGATACGGCGTGATACGGCTGATACGTGTATCAATCAAGTATCGCGAAAATATAATTTGAAAATAAACAAATTAACTGCCAATACTCTGTTCGATACCTGGCGATACGTGTGGCAATACGTTTGGGCTGTATAGAAGCTCGATTTGAAGCCCAACTCGATCTGGCCGCTGTGAGTGGCCGCCGCTAGCATGCAGGCATATCAGGAGCCAAGCAAAGATACGTACCGCACTCTATTTCGTTGCTGATTGTTTTGCTGGCTTGCTGCTACAGTTTAGTATTAAGTCTTTTTTTTTTCTTTCTTTGGTTTTTGTACAATACGATATGGCTAGTGAATCCTCTCAGGCTGCTAGTGACTAAGCTGCTGCTAGTGATGCCGGTACTACAATCACATGATCCTTGGGAGATATTCTAGAGAGGACAGCCAAGAACCTTGATATGTTTGGTAATAGTTAAAGAAATTAAAATATATTTTTTTATATATTTGCCGTGTCGGCATATCTTGATTTTCAGGCACTTGCCGTATCGTATCGCCATATCCGTATCGCCGTGTCGGAAAAACGTAGACACTAACACCTCAATCAGTGGAAACATACAAACAATCTGAACTAGTCCATTATAGCACAAGACCTTGTTTATAGCCCCCTTATTTTCAGTAAGTATTGGTTTTCTTCACCGTTAAAACTCTGTGTGAACACTATTATTGCTTCTGCTTCTGTAAAGTGTCATTCGGAAATGGAAAAAAACCCCACTATGCTGGTTTCATTTAAACATTTACTATCACTTATACCAACTAAAAAGGACAGGTTCACCTGCAAAGGTCCTTCAATAATTATCAGTCTAGGTCACAAGGAAACTGATTCTTGATGGCAATGTTTTCCTTTGACAATTACTCAAGCTGGTATTGCTGGAAACAAAATGGCAATTGTACTTGCATCCCCTACTTTATGATCCACTCATTATGGCAACTCAATCACAAGTAATCAAAACTAGCATTTCGTAAGCCAAAATAAACAGTGGTGATTCACGCACCTGAGTGCGGCCTCCTCCCGGGCATGGATAGCGGCGAGGTCGAGCACGCAGCCAGCAGGATCGAGCGGGTCTTCACCCGTGCTGACGACAGAGAACTCCTTGATGTAGTTCGCCTTGAGCACCCTCACGTTCCGCCGTTCCCCTCTGCCAGCCTTCCCCACGCCCTCCTGTGATCTACTCCGTCATGGAAACAAAACAACCACTCGCAAGCATACGAGCAGCGGGATACACAAAGTAAAGAGCATGGAGATTGGGGGAAGAGAGAGAGGGGCGGGAGCGATTTGAGAAGGATATGGATGACGAGTAGGTTGGAGGGGCGGTCGAAGGAGACGATCTGGCCCTCAAACTCCTCCCCAAGGGTGGTCTTCGCTGAGATCACGACGCCGATCGCGAACTCCTCGCCGCCGGCCTCCATGTCGCCGCCGCTCGGTGGTGGATGGAATGGAAGGCGGAGGAGGGGGAAAGGGGCTTTTGGGAATTCGGGGAGAACCCTGCGGACCGCGGTGCTGTCGAGACGTCCGTGCCAGTAAAATACCATTGATCCGGTGGGCAAAACAGCTCAGGACCCGCCTAGTCATCATGCGGTCGGGCCTGCTTGTGCAATCTGCGCCCTCGTACCCCAGGCCGTTTAGCGGCCCAGTATAACGCGTGGAAAGATGGGTCCTCGCTCGGCCCGTGCTGCACATTTCCACAGCGAGACAGCAACGCCAGGCTCTGATCTAAAAAAAAAAAAAAGAAGAAGAAGAAGAGCAACGCCAGGCTCGGCGGCGAATTATCGTGGCGGCTCGGCGGCCGTTGCCTTGGCCCTCACCCCGCCGTCCACGGCGACTCGCCATCGTGCAATACAACAGCGCACCACGACCGCTCACCCAAACTGCCATCCACCACCCCTCTTTAACGCGGGCCCACAGTTCCGTAGGATCAGGACGTCAGTGGCACATCAGCGGGCGCGGGTAGCGATGTCCCGAACGCACATACCTTTCGGACCACTTGTCAAATCCCTCCACGAGCGTCCACATCAGCGCGCGAGGAAATCACTGGAGGCACCACCCACCTGCCCACTGAGAGTCAACACTGGCCCACCGGCAGTGACCTCATCCGGGCGGGAGCCGACCGCGGGTTAGCACTGACCCTCGGCGGAGCAGCGCGAGCCCGCACGAAGGCTTCGATGAACGCGAAATGACGGGAATGCCCTCGCTTTCCTCTCCCGAGGACGCCCGCATCGCTTCCCCTTCCCCAATCTCGCTCGTCGTCTCTGCCGTGCTCCATATAACCATCTCTCTCCTCTCAATCCCCTTCTCTCTCTTCCCAAATCTCCAATTTTTTCTTCTCTTCTCGTTCGCCCCACCTCAGATCGAGACCAAACCCCACGCCGAGCCCCCCTCTCTGACCCGACCCCCGAATCCCCAAATTTTCCAATCGAATCCCCCCGCCGTTTGACTCGATTCGGCTGAATTCGAGCTCCGATCTGCGGCTTCCGGGAGAGGTGTTCTGCCCGAATCGGCGAATTCGGGCGGTCCGGAGGTGTATGGAAGAAAGCCCCTCGGATCCAGGGTTCCGGACCTAGGGTTACCGTCGGTGGATTCAGCGGCGTCGGTGGCCGCGATCTGGTGATGGTGCGGCGCGGCGCCGGGACTCGGCGAGGAGGGATCGGTGGCAGGGAAGATGCAAGGCTATGCATGGGCGGCGCGAAGGCGGTGGTGAGGGGTGCGGCAAGAGGCGGCTTCTCGTTCGGCACATGTGGCCAGCAACTCGCGTAGAGGCAGCTCCACCACCGGCACAGGGACCAGCTTCTCCTCCTTCCAGCTCTTCTGTTCATCCGCACTCGGCAACCTCTTATCCACCTGCGCCGACGACTCCACCAGCACCGTCGCAGAAGCAGGGGCGCCTCGATTCTCGTCGCCCGGTTTCACCAGATTCCTTCGTAAAGGTGCCTCCTTCAGTGGGAATCACTTGGGAATTTGCTAAGTCTGACCAATCTTATACTAATTTCAGCGTGCTTGTGTTTCTTTTCGGCTATGCCAGCTTACTAATATTAGATCACTTGGTATGGTTGGGAGATTGGAGATGCTAGTTGAAAACATGCCAAGAGTTTTTTTTTTTCTGCGTTGAGTGTTGATGCCTATATATTGACATCGAAATAGCAGAATGGAGTTATCAAATCCAAGGCGCTTTAGACATGTCATCTTGGTGATTTTGGTGCACCATGTGTCATATTTGTCCATAGCCGTACAAGCGATACCCTTTTTTTATGTTACTTGTGGAACATATTTTGCCTTCTAGTTAGAGAAATGGTACGATACGGTTCAAGGAAATGTGCCAGTGGGCAAGCAGCATCCACTGAGCTTTTCTAAGATGCGACAAAGTTATGCATTCATCCCTGATTTCTGAAGCAGTTTGTATTGTTGGACAGCATACAGGATATAGGTGGCAGATCTTTTTTGTCGTACATTATTCAATGTTTGTTTGCTTTCGCTGAAATAATGGTCAGAAGGCGGCAGTGAACTGTGAAATATATTTTGAACTGGAAAATTGAGTGAGAAATTGAAATAATCATTTGTCCGCTCTGAATTCAGAATAATTCAATTCGTTCACCATCTTGTTTTAGCGCAAGAAGAGTTTTCAATGGTGCATATCTGAGTTATATGCCTGTTCATTATGTTCAGGATAATTGTATAGAGTTGAGTTAAATACTTATAGTTGGTAAGCAGCGTTGTTGCCTTTTGAGTTGTAACGGCCTTTTTTAACGTACTTGCTGCAAAAAACATGAAAAATATACAAATTTCTTTTTTGTGCTTTTGTAATTCTGCAATTAAGGAAGCTTCAAGTTAGTTTTGTCGTGATGCTTGGCCCTGCTTCTTTTGAGCTGTAACTATTGCTGTACCATAAAAACAAAATTTTCCTTAAAAGTAACTAATTGTTTGTTTATTTCCAGGACGGACGTGAAATCCGAGTTGGCGATTGTGCACTTTTTCAGGCAAATGATGCCCCTCCTTTTGTTGGTTTGATACGTTGGATTGAGAAAAAAGAAGAAGGATATCCCAAGTTACGTGTAAGTTGGCTTTATAGGCCTGCGGACGTTAAGCTCAACAAGGGCATACAGCTTAACGCCGCACCGAACGAGATATTCTATTCTTTTCACCAGGACGAAACATCCTCCATTTCACTGCTGCATCCTTGTAAGGTTGCCTTTTTGCGTAAAGGTGTTGAGCTGCCAGCTGGATTTTCATCCTTTGTATGTCGTCGCGTGTACGACATTGACAACAAGCGTTTGTGGTGGCTTACTGATAAGGATTATATTAGTGTAAGTTCTCTACTTACCATTTTCTTTTCATTTGTTATATCGGCTTCCTAATTTGTGTGATTTAAAACCAGGAACGACAGGAAGAAGTAAATCAGCTTCTACACAGAAGGCTAGAAATGCATGCTGCAGTGCAGTCAGGTGGTCGTTCACCAAAGCGACTCAATGGTGCATCAGTTGCCCAGCAAAAGTCCAGTTCAGATGGCACCCAAAACTGTGGTCCATCAAAAGGAAAGAAGAGGGACAGGGCTGAGCAAGGAAATGATCAAGCTAAACGAGACCGCGATCGAACTGTTAAGGTTGATGAAAGTGAGTCTGGAAGTCTGAAGGTGGAGAATATGAAATCTGAAATTGCAAAGATTACAGAAAAAGGTGGTCTTCCTCATGCTGAAGCTGTTGAGAAGCTTGTTCATCTAATGCAACTTGATCGAACTGAACGGAAGATAGACTTTGCTGGCCGGGTAATGCTTGCAGATATTATTGCAGCCACAGAAAGTCCTGATTGCCTTGTCAGGTTTGTGCAATTAAGGGGTCTTCCTGTATTGGATGATTGGCTTCAAGAGGTTCACAAAGGGAAGTCTGGTGAGGGTAGTAGTCCTAAAGAAACTGATAAGCCTATTGAGGAATTTATATTTGCTCTGCTCCGTGCACTGGCCAAGTTACCTATAAATCTCAATGCGTTGCAAAGTTGTAGCATTGGAAAATCTGTCAACCATCTGCGCAGCCATAAAAATTTGGAGATCCAGAAGAAGGCTAAATGTCTTGTCGAGAACTGGAAGAAGCGTGTTGATGCTGAAATGAAGTCAAATGATGTAAAAGCAGCAGTGTCAGGCCAACCGGCACCTTGGCCAGGGAAAGCAGGTTTTTCAGAAATTTCTAATGCTGGAAATAAACGAAGTGGCTCAAGTGAGTCTAGTATGAAAAACCAACTGTCTCAGATGTCTTCATCAAAAGCTTTGACTGCAAAATCTGGTGCTGGTGATGCTGTTGTGAAGTCAACTCCTGCAGTATCTGGTTCGTCTAAATCACAACATATGCAACCAGCAAACGTTACAAGCAACTCAAAGGACCAACCCTGCAAATCGACCGGAGGAATCGAGTTGCCTACTGTGAAAGAGGAGAGAAGCAGCAGTTCTAGCCAGTCACTGAACAATAGTCAGTCATGTTCTAGTGACCATGCCAAAACAGTTGGTTCTTCTTGGAAGGAGGACGCGAGAAGTTCTACGGCTGCTTCTGGCAATGCTAGTAAATCTTCCGGAGGCTCCTCACGTGGCCATCGAAGAGGAAACAATGGGCGCCTTGGTTCTGGAATCCAGAAGGAAAGTATCACTGGGTCATTGGATCGATCATCTTTACCAGAAAAGTCTGCACAATCTGGAATGGTGTGCGAGAAAGGAGGTGATACACCATCAGATCATGCCAATGGCCATAGATTGATTGTTCGGTTTCCAAATCCAGGTCGTAGCCCAGCTAGAAGTGCAAGTGGGGGCTCACTTGAGGACCCATCTGTTACTGGTAGTAGAGTTTCATCTCCTGTGCTTGCCGATAAACATGAACATACTGATCGCAGGGTGAAAATGAAGACGGACCATCCTCGTCCTCATTTAGCATCAGAGGCTAATGCTGAGTCGTGGCATAGCAATGATATTAAGGGAGCCACAGGTTCTGATGAAGGTGATAAATCTCCATGTGCTACTTTGGAGGATGACCGTAGCAGGACAGCTGAAGAAGCTGGCAAAGATATATGTGCATCCCGAGTTGCAAGCTCATCGCATGTGAATGAGAAAGGTGCTTGCTCAAGTGAAACCAGGGCAAAAAACTCTTTCAACCCAATGAGTGCATTGATTGAAATAAAGTATTCTGAGGCTGGTCCTTCGTTGCAAGTTGGAGATGACACTGCGATGAATCTTCTTGCTAGTGTGGCTGGGGAGATATCTAAATCTGAATTAGTTTCCCCATCTGCCTCACCAAGCAATGTGCCAGCAACTGAAGAGGGTTCTGAACGTGAGAACATCAAGAAGTTAAAGGTAGAAGGCATTGTGGACCCATCTCAGCAGCCAGGGACATCAGCTGAGGTTGATAAGGTCATCACTGGGAAGGAGAAAAGCGATGCTTGTTTGGTTGCAAAGGAGGAACAACACCAGGTGGCTACTGGGCCATCTCCTACATCTAAAGCATTTGAGTCTCCAGCACCAACTGTGAAATATGAGGAGGAACAGACAAACAAATGCTCTTCTCTTCCTGCTTCAGCTGATTCACAAGGTGGTAGTAAACATCAAAACTCAGATGCAAACAAGTCAACTGATGTTATGGTTAATATGAAGCCTAATGTGAATTCTTCTGCAGGTGAACATAAGAATGCTTGTACTGCCTATGAAAAAGTTGAAGACGGCTGTTCAAGCAGTCCAAATGCTGCCTTAGATGGCAAATGCAGTGCCATGGTGACAAATAAAATGTCAGAATCGGTCGGTGCTGAGGAATCTTCACTATCTGCTGCTAAACAGTCCCAAGGTTTGAAACCACCTGACCAAAATCAGCTTGTGGGTGTACCTGATCACAAAGAAGTCATTGATAGATGTGGTGAAAGCACTGGTAATTTTGATTCGAAGTCTTCTGTTCCATTAGCGGCTACTGAGGCAAAAAAGGCTGATGGCTTGGGGATTGGTAGCATGGTGCTGAAAGAGGAAGAGAAGAAGGAACAGTGTTCTTCCACTTCAGCTGATATCACCAAATCAATTGCATCACCAGCACCACAACTTGGTGTGGTGAAGGGGACAAACAAGACTAAAGAATCAAAAGACAGTTCTAGTGAGTCAAGTAGTCATGTAAATCCTCGTGGCACTGCATCTCTGGAAACTGGACATACTGCAAGACACAGTTCAGATAAATCCAGCAGCGATGATGGTGGAAAAGAAGACCTTGTCTCCTCAAATGAGGGTTCTTCTTTTTCTGCTAAAGGCAAGTCAAGTACTGGAGCCAAGCTTGATTTTGACTTAAATGAAGGAATACCTGGAGACGAGGGGCATCAGTCTGAGCCAGCTAGCTCTCCTTTGATATCTTCTTCAGTTCACTTGCCTACTATTTCTCCATTCGTATCGCCTATTTCAAGTGGGCTGCCTGCTCCAATAACGGTTGCTGCTCCAGCTAAAGGACCTTTTGTTCCTCCTGAGAACCTGCTTAGAGTGAGGTCTGAGACTGGGTGGAAAGGTTCAGCAGCTACAAGTGCATTCCGTCCTGCAGAGCCAAGGAAAGCATTGGAAATGCCTGTTGCAGCATCTGACACATCGGTATCTGGTGTGGCAAAGAAGCAGTCTCGCCCAGCACTTGACATTGATTTGAATATTGCAGATGACCAAGCTCTTGAGGAAGATGTTCCACAGAGTTCTGCGCAGACAACTGGTTCTGAATCTGGAAACACTAGAAGTCGCGATGGGCCTGTAGGCATGGAGCTTGACTTGAATATAACTGCCGAAGTTGCAGAGAATGGCCAAGTCTTATCTATGTTTCCAGCAAGACCGTTGCCTGGAATTTTCTCTAACTCTGATAGAAATAGCTCGATGGACTTTGATCTCAATAATGGACCAAACCTGGATGAAGCTGGCACGGAACCTGCACCAAGGAGCACAACTAAGAATTCCAGCAGTATACCATTCCTACCTCAAGTTGCTGGCATTAGAATGAATAATGCTGACATGGGTAACATATCGCCATGGTTTCCTTCTGGGACCCATGGTGCTCCTGTAGCTATACAATCTTTTTTGCCTGCTAGAGGAGAGCAGCCTTACCCAATTGATGCAGCACCTGGAACCCAGAGGATTATCACATCTGCAGCAGACAGTGGGCAATTTGGAAATGATTCTTCCAGAACAACTGTTATTTCGACATCACCAGCTATGGTGTTTCATCCTCCATATCAATATACTGGGTTCCCTTTCACACCCAATGTTCACCTTCAAGCGCCGGGGTTTTCTATAGGATCAACCCCTTTTGTGAATTCTGCACCTGCAGGAGTTCCATTTTTTCCGACCATTACTCCATCATTGGTTGGGCCAACAGGTGTATTACCTGGCCAGCATGCAAGGCAATATGCAATAAACCTTCCTGAAGGTAGCAGTGGTGGTGTACATGACAGCAGTCGGAAATGGGGAAGGCAAGGTCTTGATCTCAACTCGGGACCTGGAGTCATCGAAGTAGAAGGAAAGGATGAACGGATGCCTTTGCCAGTTAGGCAAAATTTGTTAACACCTCCACATGCACTTGTGGAGGATCAATCTAGAAGTTACCAAATGCCAGGTGTAGGAATAAAGCGGAAGGAGCCAGAAGGCAGTTGGGATGCCGAAAGATCACAATACAAGCAATTATCATGGCAGTGATAGCTCCTTAGGAGATCACTTTTGGCAGCGACTGGAGTGTCCAGTGAGCTTGTATGTATTTTATTCTGTTTTTTTTTTAAAGACTGGCCACCTTACTTGTTCTTTTGTAGTGTAATTACAGAATGATGCTTTTTCTTTGCAGAGTCCCAACTGTTTCTGGAACTCGGGCTGTTTATTGCGCCCTTGCTGGAATATACAACATCCATCCGTGCGATGTTCATTGTGATGGGAAACAGAACTTTGTTGTAATTGCTGTGCTTTTGTTTGCAGAGTCCCCCAAATGCTCCTGGAACTATGTTGTGGTTGCTGTGAACGTTCATCATATCCCATGCTTTCTTTGAATTTTTTTTCCTTGGCATCGGCAGTTGCTCTGCTAGGTTTTGTCAGCTGTCAGCATGCTTGTAATTTTCTGAGGTTCTAGGCATGCTTCTAATTGGCTCAGCAGGGTATGGCTTTGGTGATGCAAATGGTAGTGTTCCTGACCCTCTTCAACATCTGAAGCCGCTGTAATTAGGTTCACTTGGCTTGTGATAAGTCTCTTACTGTCACCTTGTTGAGCACACCTTGTACTTGAACATAAAAAGGATTAGATGTATCAGTTGAACATGTAACAGAATCACCTTGTACTTCACTTCTCTCCCCGCCTCTCTTTCCGCGCCCCCTTTTTATTCCCCTTCCTTCAGCCGTTCGCGGCCCGGCGGGTTCTGGCTCCGCGAACCCGGCCGGCCGTTCTTGTCCCCGTCACGCGGCGCCCTCGCTTTCTTGCTTCCTTTCCTTTCTTTCACCTCCATCGCGTCCCTTTCCTCAGCTGCCTGCCGGTCTCGTGACGTTTTGGATTCGTTTCACGTCGCCTCGCCTGCTTTCCCACGTTAATGCAAACTTTGTTGATGTAACAAGGGCAAAGCAATTATTGGACCTGCTAACCAACATCAGGATTCAGGGGGCACTCCTGAATCCTCGACTCGATTGGTAGTAGCCATTTCGGGCAGGGACGAAACCGCGCTCCATGTCTCGTTGTTCCTGCCTGCTGGCTTAAAGTGGGAGTATGTTGTGGATTGGAAGCAGTTGTGTTGGGCCCTTCCTCAATCTTTTTTTATCTATCTTTCTATCTATCTATCTATCTACTTAAGGTTAGAAAGTGAGGTTTTGTTGTGTTGGTGCCGGACTGCCGGTCACTACGTTTTGGTGGGCAAGGGAAATCCCCACTTATATTACTGACACGTAGTAGTACTAGTACTGATGTGAGATGGAGCCAAGGTAACGTGGCAAGCATGGACCTGTTCGGACCAGAAAGAACTATGCTTTCAAGTTCCGACGTGTGTGGCGGGCGAGAAGAATATCGCTGTGCCGGAGTAGTATTTTTCCTGCTTAATCTGTGGGGTACATGCAACTGTGCAGAAACTTTTTGACTCGCTGCGAGGCGAGCTGACAAGTGACTGCTAGTACTGAACAAATGATTATCCGTCCGACAACACGAAACCCACGATTTGGAATCAGTCAGTAGTACTGTAGTGCTTAACTGCCCCTGTCTCACGCGCGTGTAACTTGAGATCGGAAGGAAGGTTGGTGGCAGACAAGGATGGGATGGATAGCCACGCCACCAAACGCCGAGCAGAAACTCCGTTGCACAGAAGATCGCTTAGGGCGAGCCGAGACAGCTGGACAGCACCCACCCACCCGGGCACGAAGCGTGCAACAAATCGGGTGGGATCCACTGCGGGTGCGGTTCGACACATGCCGAGGGAGGGAGATCTACTTCCCTGCCCTAGTGGGGGAATAATGTTGGTCCCCTTCCGCGTAAGTTGCATAAAATAATAAAAACGGAAACGGGGTTGCGAAAGGGGGAGGCGAGAGCGGAGGAGGAAAACACTGAAAAGAGAGAGCAAGAGGAGGGAGGTCGCCTTCCTAGGACCCGGGGCCCGTTGGGCACATGATTGCCTCACCCTGCTTTCTTTCTTTCTTTCTCGCAGGAGGACACAGGAGACGACTCGGCTGGTGGCTGCCGTTGTTTTATGGTACTGTGTGGCTCGTCCGCGTGCGTGTGTGGCTGTGGATGAAGGAGACGAAATGCGCGTGCGGAGGTTAAACTGGTAATTGTACTCAGCTCGGTAACAACTGGTACTGGGCCTCGTCTTGGCCAGCCAACGAGTGAGACCAGGGTGCAACAAAGTTAACAGGCCGTTGCGCGACTTGGGCGGGGCCGAGAATTCTGCGTTGGGCCGGGGCGTGAGGGAGCTTGGGAAATGGCGTCCTCCGTCCGGTGAGGTGATGGATCGCTCCGTCTCCGTGGGGCTGACTCGGCTGGTAACGACAGTGGCGTTAGGAACCGGGGATGGGTTTATTCGCCGTGGGTCGCGCTCATGCTAGTCACGCGTCTGCCACGGCGGCACCGGCACGGCAAGCTCGATCGATCAAGGAAGGTCCGGTTGCCGGTTGGTTCGTTGGCCCGTACGAACGCGAGTCTGCGTCGATCGCAGCAACTTGCCATTGACCCAGTCAGTCCCTTGACAGTTTTGACATGAGATTCAATTGCATCGACACATCCAAGTCAGGCGATGTATGTGGGTCCAGATCGATCATTTGGTAGCTTTTCACCTTTACGTGCGATTCAACAGGCGAGCCGAGTACTGCTTCAGTCGGGGGTTCCAGTCTCGTTTCTCGCACAAAGATCTGGGCCGGCTTTCATTGCCAACGCGCCAGCCATCCTAAACGCTCTGAGGCCCTCAACTTGGATTCTACATCGCGTTAGTTGCATTCGAGCTACTGGGCCACAGATTATGGACGCAGCGGCGTCGCGTACTTGACTCGTGCCATATATGCACTACACAGGCCACAAGGTAGGTGTATGTGGTTGCAGCCGTGGATTTGTACTATAGCGAGGCTGTGAATTAGGGAGTGTCTAATTTTCAACCGACTGAAAATTAAGGTTTCTTTCAATCAATATTTTTGACCTAGGATTTAAATATAAATATAAATATATATATATATATATATATATATATATTTGACCCTTAGATCTAGATCCAATGGAAAGAACAACTTTTTCCTAATCTATATATAACACTAATTATAATACATATAATTTTACAAATAAAAAAAAAAAATCCATGCCGCGCCACAACCCATCGACTGAACGGATGCCTCTTTTCAACCGGTTAAAAAGGAGCATTCCCGTGTGAATTAACATGGTGTCGACACATTGTACTGGCACGGGACACGGGATGACATATAAACCGGATGCCCAGAAGTTGCAATAGATGAAAACTTAAGTGCACAAAGATACAACCAAACGGCAAGAAGCATGGTAGCAGAGGGGAAACAATCTCCTGAATGCCTATGCCTTTCCAGCTAGACGCTTGAACACTCAGCTTCAAAATCTCCCTGCAAATTCTTTACCAATAATACTGCCCAAGACAAAAGTAAAAGCTCACTCAACATAATGTTGCTACGGATTGATTCTACCATGTAGTCATGGAATAAGCTAGCAGGCAACACGATGCCATCAGATTCACATAAGCTGTGACTTTCACTTGACAGAACAAAACCTCACTGTCACTTTGGCCTCTGTCCAACTCCCTAACTCACAGATCTAACCACATGAGCAGCGCGCAACGCATAAGCAGACTAGTCTCAATGATCTACCCCTAGTGATTAATAACCAAAGATGGAAGTATACACATGTGCAACAAGCACATTAAGATTTTTCAAGCTTCGCATGCAAACTTGTGCGACCTCACGGCATATTGGTTCATGTGACGACTCTTCAGCCATTCAGGATTTGAAGCATAGCATTTTTCTTCCACCGAAGACGTTCCTGCAGTTGTAGCTCAGTAAGTTGGAGTTTCAAAAGTTACATAGTAAAACGGCTAGGAATTTAGCATGTTTTATCACATACTGTAATGAAAATTTGTGCCAATTTAGATACAAAAGAAATTTTTCTAGTAGCAACATTTAAGCATGGTAAAGCGCTGGAGGCCCCAACCAAGAAATTCCATAATAGTATGCAGTAGCTCTCAAACACTACAAAAGGAGCTCGCATTACTGAGAGTGACTCAGTTTCAGCAATCAGCACTAGTCCAAGTATACTACTAAGTGGCATCGCATAAGAGTGCATGTGTCAGCATATCTAACAAGAAAGGCAGGAATCCACTGATTCTCAACATTTAAAATTTCAAGATCTCATTATTATAACAGAATTGCACAAGTCATTTTACACACAACTAAAAGAAATGAAAAGCAAGACAGGTTCATGAACGTCATTGCAAAGTAAATATATTAAGACCATGCAATTTAGGTCTATTAAGTAAACAAATACCTACTCAATGCTAATTTTGTGATTTAGTGAAGTTTCTAAGGTAAAGGATCTTGGGATCATGTCAAGAATTCTAGGAACAAAAATAGGCTTTATAACCTAGTATGTAAAAAATAGGAATAGAAATGAAGTCTATATTTCAGCAGGGCCTACAGTTTTGTATAAAAGGAATAGTCATATTTACTTACATCATAGAACATCCTCGTCGTGACTTCTTTTTCTTCTTTTCCCTGAGTTTAGTTGGAGGCTGAATTACAACCTTGATGGCAGCATCAAACACAGCTTTGACATTCTACATGTTAGTGGAACATTCCAAAGTAAGCCAATTGTCCATGTGCAGTAACATGCCACATACATCACAAAGAAAGCCATAATTACTAGAGCGAGTGGACTCGATAATCCCTTACAGCAAATATACCTGCTGTGTCTTTGAGCTGCACTCAATGTAGTACATTGCACCAATTTGTCTTCGAAGTTCCTCCCCCTGCAAGGTGAAAAAATAAAGGTCAAAAAGAATTCCAGAAGCCATAATTCCATCATTTCTAACAGACACGAGAGATATACCTGTGCTGTGGTTACAGGTACTAACCCAGGATGGTCCATTAAGTAGTGCTTGTCTTCACGAAGATCTATAAGTAACATCAAAATTTGCAGATATTCAAGTCAACTATCTCACAATGAAGTATAAGTATGATCGAAGTAAGATTACACTAAACCGACTAGATAGATGCTTTAAGGTATGTCTTCCCAACAGTAATTGGATCATTAAAGGGAATAAAAACAGTGAAAAACAGCTAAGTCGCAGATGGATTATAATTAGACCTTTTAACTTTGCTACTCCCTCTGTTCAGAATTAGATGTCGTTTTGGAGTTGGGCACGGGAAATAAGGAGAAGTAAAAAGGTGGGTGCACTGAAAACGAAAAGGAGAGAGATAGAGATAGAGATGTAGTGAGAAGAGAGAATATTGTATTGGGAAGAGAGAAAGGTGCATTGGGAAGTGAGAATGATATGTAATTGTAGAAAAGTTGGAAACCTTAAAATGACATGTAAATATGAACGGAGGGAGTACATTACAAGTTCGTATTCAACCGTACCAAAGTTTCTACTTACTACGTATAAATACAGCATTTCATGCATTTCAGAAGATAACATAAAGCTTCCCACATTTACTAAGTTGAACAAATAAAAATTACAATCAGTTTCTTGTTAACATATGGTCACCAACTAGGCAACTACACAAAATGGCAATACCTCTTTTCACCACAAAATACAACTTTGCAAGTATCACTATCAGCAGAGTCAAATAAAATTAATCCCAACAGTAGAGAGAAAAGGAGATACTAACAACTTAACAGGATTGAATTCCCAATCGGACTACCAAAACCTATGCCCAACCAGTAAGTGGAATAAAGTCAAATCAATATGTTCTAGTTGTCTGTCAATACACTCACCCAATTTTGTGCCAACCAACACAATGGGTATTCCTGGTGCATAATGCTGAAGCTCTGGTATCCACTGCAGAGAAAAGAGAAAAAAAACAAAAATTTCAAATCTGTAGGAAATTCCAAACAAACATGAACTGTAAGAACCAGTGTCCAGAAACCAAGAGCCCAAGGTCGTGCATTTCAGCACCTTCTTCATGATATTCTCATAGCTAGCTCGGCTAACAAGGGAGAAGGCAAGCACAAAGACATCAGCACCACGGTAGCTTAGAGGCCTCAGTCGGTTGTAATCTTCCTGCCCTGCAAAGAATGTGATCTTGTAAGCTTCACGATTTGAAAAACTAAAGCAAGCAAACAAAGAACTCGCGTTACCCGCAGTATCCCAGAGGCCCAAATTCACCGTGGTGCCATCAACAACTACGTTTGCGCTGAAATTGTCGAACACCGTAGGTATGTAGTCCTGCGCATCACAAATTCGACGAATCAACAAGTAATCCGAAATTCTCTTAGAGGCTAACAAAATGATTAACAGGAGAGAATCTAAAAGATAAAGTGAGAGCGCTATTGCACATCAGTCTTCAAGAAACAAAATCATCAAATATACTGAAAATCAGAGCCTGAAACGAAAATTCCTAACTTCACAAGAAATCAGACAGGTTTACGTCTTTCGTATAAGATCCTAAGCGAGAGAAAGATGCGCTCACAGTGGGGAACTTGTTGCTGGTGTAGCAGATGAGCATGCAGGTCTTGCCCACGGCTCCGTCCCCGACCGTGACGCACTTGATGAACCGGGAGGCGCTGGACGCCATGGCCGCGCGCCCCTCCCCGATTCCTCCGAGGCAACTGAAGGGGAGAAGCGGAAGAGGAGGGAGGGTGCGAGGAGACGGCAGGGAGGGAAGGGACGGAGTGTGTTGGCTTGTTGGTGGTGTTTGGTGCGTGACTTCTTGGAGAAGAGAGTGAAGAGGGTCACATGCTTCTCACCTCACTGCCTGTGCCTAGAGAAGCGGCCTTCCGTTCTCTCGCTCTTCATTTTTATCTCGCTGTCCCGTTGGTGTATTGTTTATGCACTACTATTGATACAGCAAGCAGCTCCTGGGAGAAGAAACAATTTCAACTTTAGGGCCTATACTAGTACTAATTTTGCAGCGAGCAAGCACGGTTATTATCAACCAAGGCCGTTTTTGTGATGTTTGAGCGGTTCTATTCACATTTGAACAATAATGTGTTTTGTGAGGTGATACTTTTATCGTATGAGAATTTTGGCACGACCATCCAAAGAACTTACGGACATATTTGGCTTTTTACACTCCAAAACAATGGCTTGTATTTATTGTATGATTTTTTTGCGACAGTGTTGTAAATCTTCTCTTTACAACCTAGGATTAGGGAAGCCGCAGCCTAGGATTAGGAAATTTACAATTACTGTTTGATATTGTTGGAAATGGTAACAATTTTGCTGCCAAAAAAAAATCTATAACATTGTATTAAACTCGGGTGTGCATCCTTGAATTTAAATCTCATGGCGTGTAAAACAATATCTAAAGCTCAAAGCGGTGTATTTTGTACACAAAATTGGTTAATTTCTGCAATATATTCCTCGGACAGGCGCCATATCTATCACTAAGAAATGTGTTGTGCAAGATTTTTCAATTAATTAACATGCATTTATATCACTAAGAAATAAATAGTTGTCTTAAATATGGGCATATATATCATATCTTGGTAGATTACTTGGAACAATCTTTCTCTAAGAAGGCACAACGGATGCTTCCATTACCAGGATCCGAAAATAAATTAACATCAATTGAATCTTAATACTACTCCAACTAGTGCCAAGGAGCGAAGGAGCCCAGAATAGCTTTGTGCAAATCTGTACTCGTTTCACCAAATGGAGGGTGCAAGTATCTCTTTGTAGATATTGGGATGGTGGGTGTTAATATAGAAATAAATGTTGCTGCCGCGGCAGCCGCCTCTATCAACTTTCAACTAATGTTTGCATTTAAAAGCAAAAGTTGAACTGATCCACTAGAAGCTCTACTCCGTTTGGTGATGCCTTGTACCCCTTGTTTGTTCTTTTCTTAAAGAATTTTTGTAATGGGTTTTCTTAAAGAATTAGTTGTGTAGAAAGTAGATTTTGTCGAGAGTGCTATGTTTTGTAATTCAAGTAAAGAAGCTCGTACCCTCGTTGCTTGTACAACCATAAAGAAATAGAGCTTTGTTATAGTGGAAAAGGGAAAACCAACTATTTAATCTTCTGCTAGTTTCAGCCACCACCTTTTATCAACAAGTATGTTTGTTCGTTGTGGACTTGAAATTAAACGTTGCAATTTTGGCGATTCCAGTGTTGTCGTGTTCTGCACGCTTAGAGATAGAATCCGTGGATTTGCACCAAATATTGACCGCGAATTTATTATTCGGCCCATCAACTTTAAGTAGATTCACACGGCGTCTTCACAGTTCCGGCTCACCATGCATATCCACAGATGTCTGCTCCACAAACGATTTGCGATTCCCGCGCTCTTATCTTCTTTGCCTTTTGGTTGTTTGCCAAGCCGTTGTACACACCATGATTACGTTCTCTTGTTCACCAAATCATTTGTAAATGAAGCCTTCATAATTACAGGGGCCGCACTATAGTACTAGAGAAAAGCCGTTGATAAATCATGACGTTTTGTTCTTTCCCTTCGTTTCCAACGCATCTCCCCAGCTCGGAAAAAGGGAAGGACCGATTTTCTCTTCAGGTCACGGCATGACAAAAGCATTCACACTAATTTACAAAGTCAAATCATGACAAAGTTATCTAGAGATTTACAAGGTCAAATCATGACAAAAGCCTCTCAAGTTACTGGCTTGGCACGAGACGATTGCGTGTCACTTACGATGAGCACAGATTAATTAACAGTGTTACAGAATAATCAGGTGTGGACAAGCACAGCCACATCGCCAAGAAATTGAAATGCCAAATGACGACAGAGCGATGTGATAGTCTGTATGTAGTGCTCCATTTACCTTTTGCTGATACATTCACTGAACAAGTTAAGCAGCATGTTTTTCTTAGGGAGCAAATCCAAAAGATTTTCCATAGTATAATGGCATGCTTGTGCGTGTAAAGCATCTTTTCAGCCTAACAAAGCTAAAAATTACTTCATGTTGGTGTTGCACGGAGACAAAGCATCAAACAACACAGTGCCTCAAATGATGGGAACATGGGGGGGGGGGGGGGGGGCTTCGATTTCGCTAATGGCGTACTACACTGTCACAGTGCACGCTCTCTTGATCGTTCCTCGCCCTCGCCTTGATTAAGACGAACGTAAAGGTTTGGCTTTATTTGATCTCCTTGCCAGGTGGTGCCCTTTGCAGATGGGCAGTCGACAGTGCTTGATATTTTTATGGGTTCGTGTATCCCCAAAACGCCACGACGCTAATCAATCCTACGTGTAGATTCTTACCGATTTAAGTAAGCACGAGCATGCTGCCGAACCGTCCTATTGTCCGACCATTCTACTTGTCGAACAGTCACATTGTAACCACGGCAAGAATGCAAGATTCAGAACAAGGTACTAGTATATATATATGCTTTACTACAAGGAAACAAGAGTACTTTTTGTTGTGAGAAAAGAACAAAGATCTGTAATATGAACAAGATACACCAGCTGATTTGCCGCACTTTCTCTTGATTCCAGTTCACAATCTTTAGCGGGTGTGTAGCATCATTGGAACAGCTCAGACGCAATCATCACGCTTCGTAAGCTGGCTCAAGTGGGGTACACATACTTCTGTGTTTCTTCTCTCGGAAGCAGAGCGGTAGATCGGTAGAGTACCAGCATCATACTACTAGAGTCTAGAGTGCAGTGCAGACACAGAGGCGGGTCAGCATCCTGCTGGCCCAAGATTAGTTATGGAGTTGGGTGTAAGGCTTACTGTACATGGCAAGCATGAGCCACTGAACAATCAAAAGCACCTACCTGTCCACCGCCTTTGGTTGGCAGCATACATGTAACCCGGCCGAAGCCTTGCGGGTTCAGACGTACGGTACATCAGTGCCATCGTGCAGAGGACTGCCAGGCTCGGGCTTGCGCGCCGGGTGCAACCGTGCACGGCGAGAGGCCGAGGCCGCACGGCACACCGGCATCATGTCACCCAACCGTGCTCGCCGCGCTGTCCCGCCCGAGCGGAGAGGGAATGTTACGACTGGTTCGCCGGCTCGTCGTTCGCTGCTTGTGCCGTCGTCGCGGCCTGGCTACCGCGCGCGAACGTTCGGGTCGGGTCGCGCACGGTGGCAGCTTCCCGTCGTCTGATGCCCCCGGCCATGTGACGTTTGTTTCGTTCCTCCTCTTCCCCTTTGTCTGCTCCACGACCGCGTGGTATGGTGTGCTAGCTGCTCCTTCTTCAGACTTCAGTGGACGATCCATCTGGTGGCGGTATACCACTGTTGGAGCTACATGTCATCAATTACTCGACGAGGCGCCATGTTCTTTGGTCCTCGCGTTGCAGTAGGACGTGCTGGTCGAGCCTTGGGACACACTGTAGCGATTGTACTGTAGTGTCTGTCGTTGCCACCGCAGCGCCGAGGGGTCGCTGCTTGTGATTGAATTATCAACCCGTGATGGCATTGGTCTGAGAGGGTACCTAACCTACGACGTGTGTTCGTCTTTATGTCTGATGAGAACGGAGGGAGCCAAGGCCGTACGCGCTGCCTTCGCATGTGAGCGTTATCAAGGCGAATGGCTACCACAGATGTATAAAACTCGGATTCAATTTTGCTTTCTTCGGAGGTGCCGTGCGGTAGCAGTAGTCAATTGAATCATACGGTTTGACAGGTGACAATTTACAGCCGGTGGTGGTACATCGCTTTTCGTCTCATATGTAGTAGTAGTACAACAAATTAGACTTTGATCGATCCACATCCTTCGTTTCATTTTTTTTTTTCTTCCTTCGTGACCAAACTGCCAAACTGAAGCTTTCAGCAAGCATAACGCCGAAGGGAAGGGAAAGCAAAATAAACGTAGGATCTGCCTTTCACCACTAACGAATACGGGCCATGCCAAAAGCAGCAATTGGAAGGTGCCATGGACGGTCCTTTCCTCATCGCTTGAGCTGAAACCCCAGCTCCTCTAGCGCATACCAATCGAGAGACAACTACGGCTTGACCGAGACAAGACCAACGTATCGAAGCAAACAAAAAGGAATGGTGCATACGCTTTCAATATTTCTAGTACGATCTCGCCGGAAACGCAAAAGCACGCTCAACTTTGCTGTTGTAAGTGATCAAGTATGATTTCTCGTTCTCATTACTATAATGTAAATGTAATGTAATCAAATCATGGAACGGAACACTGTTTCTTACTAACTACTATCGTTTTCATGATGACTCTCTGCTGGCAACAACTTCAAGCTTATGGTTATGGTGATGTGACGCTCCCCCAGCCCCCAGGTAGGAGCTAAGGCGCGCGCGCGCCAGGTCCTTGGGTGTTAAAGGCCTCTTTTATCCACAGAACGGGTTTCTCACAGACTACTCTTGACAACCAATTCAACCAAAAACGTGGCCCGGCCCAAGCTGGGGCACCTCATACCCAAGGCTGCATCGTACTATATTCCCATTAGTCCATTATTAGGTCTTCAGGTCATCCGACATTGCAGAAGGTATACAGTGCGTTGTCAGAATGTCCTGAGTGGCAGCCTTTGCAGTTTCCGTCTCGAGGACAACAATCTGTCAAATCAAATAATATATTATTAGTTCAGACAACTGCACTCGGAAAGGATCGCGATTGCAGTTTCAGAACAATTTCTGTCATGTGATGTGATAGCTCACTATTTGATTCAATCATAACTACTACCCTTGAGTAATCATAATAATCAAGAATAGTACTAGTATATGTATAATTTGAGGGAAAACTGTCCTAGCTCATATTGAGGGTGACATTAGAAGTGCTGCTTATAAAAGGAAATAACAGATGAAGAACTAAAATGAATCATAGATACCTGGTCATACTCGAGATCAAACTTCAAAAATTCATCCTTGCAATTTTCCACCATGGTCACTAAGTTCTTCAAGTTTTTTACAGGCTGCCCATTGAAAGCAAGAACCTGCCGACAATGTCATAATAATGAGTTTCAGTCACCACAATAGAAGACAAAAGGCATGATGTTGGGACAATTTTCTTTGCTCAAAATGAAAAGAATGATGTCTTATCATCATGGATTAAAGCCAGAGGGAGTAGCTTCAAGCCTTCAACATACTCCCTCTGAATGAAAACATGTGTTGACTGAACTGGAAGCAATTCAACCTAGTAGCTCATATATTTCAATAGGAGGGAGTAATACATCTGTGCAGGGAATTGCAAATGAAAAAAAGTGCTGATAACCACAGAAAAGAACCTTTTCATTACCTGTGTATTAACAATATCTTCATAGCCGATATTTATGTCAGCCACAAGCACCTGCAAGGGTACAGTACAACACACTACAATTTAAAAGAAGATACCAGACAGTCACAGCGATAAATGACTAGCAGAATCATATTACAGGAGTAATCAATAGTTAACAACGGAAGAACTTTATACCTGTGACACCACCACAAGTTGCTCGTCAGGTGATTCTGCCATTGAATGCAAATGCTTCACCAACAACTTGACAGGTGCATCATATTCATAGTCTTTTCCATACTGATAAATAAGAAACATTGGTTAGCTTAAAAGATGAATGACAAAATCTCCGTCTCACATTTTCTTAAGGATACGCGCAAAGAGAAAATGTAAGTTTGTAGTTGCAGCAACAGGACAATACTAGGGTATAAACAAAGTCCGAGTGATCTGATCATCAAAGCAACATACGAACAGATCTGAATGTAAGAGATTGGGCAGTTAAGGTTGAATTTATCTTAAATGGGGCAATTTATGGAAGCTTGCAAAATTTCGATCACCAATTATAACCCTAACACTAACAGCTTCACAGAATCGGAATCTTGGGGGACAACTTTGTCATCAAATTGTTTAAGACAGAATATAAATTTAAATAAGAACATGTAGTGTAGAAGACAAATAGTACTGGCTCCCTAGTGTATCAGATTATCAGGGTTGCAACACATCATATTAACAGTAACAAAAGCAAAATTGGCAAAGAAGATATGTGAACACCTCAGATCGAAGATATGGAACAGAGACAGCAGCAAAAACAAAGCCAGCAACTATGTAATATGATGGTGGCCTGCCCTTCACATGAGCTGCAATGAGTCGTTTGTGGGTTGCTAGCCTAATTTTAAATTCATGGACTTTTGAATTCCGCAAGACTTTAACAAGAGCTTTCTCGCCAGTATATTTCTGAGAAACAAGGTAACTGAAGCCAATGCGCTCACCATGCCTGAAAGGAACTGTTAAAAAAAAGACTTTAGCAAACAATTGTCAACAGAATAACGAGCCAAACAATGAAGTTAATCTTCAGCTACACAGGGTCAACCACGACATGAAACAATGTGTTTTAGATTTGCTTGACTCTATCTCAACATTCAGCAAGTTTTTCCTACTTCACTTCTGCCTTTGTTCTGCTGCTACTTTGTAGTCTTTTCCTTTTTCTACAACTGTAAGTACCAACCTTTTTCATTTCCTTGGTAAAAGAACAGTATAGGGCTCCCTTATTGTAATTAAATTAAAAAAAAACTAGTATGACTACTTCGATTCGCATGTAATGTGTAGAGCTAGCAACTAGTATCAACAGTACCAAACAAGCCAGCTAAAGGTATGACACGATGATGATTAGTTGCACTTATGCATAACAAAATATAGTTCATTATTAAATGCTAACAGCTCGGTTGCCAAAAGAATTGAATCGATTTTCTTTAACAATGAAGTTATATGACTAACCTGTTCCATCATTAGTGATGTCAACACCATCAAAGCTAAGAATAATATCGGATGGCTGTAGGCATCCAGATTCAGGAGCAGTAGGCTCCACCCTCCTAACACGAACGCCCTTTTGATCTGGTTTCATCCCCATTGCCTTGCGGAGATCAGGGTTTTCCATTTTCTGCCATTCTATACCGAGTATAGGGAAGCCTAAAACAATACCGAAAAAAAAAGATGATGGAATACTGTCATGGTAAATGTTGAAGATCCGAGAGATAGAAGATCATGGTAAATAATCTTGTCACTTAAATCAAAAGATCACCATGGACAACAGATGAATGAATCAGGAAAGTGATCAGTGGTACAGCCTACAGATCCTCAGATAGCAAAAATCAGCAGTAGAAGTGAGACAATTGGTTGATTTTCTATTGGACTGACTACTCTTGTGATTCTTGATTAAGTCCATGCATAAACATCAGATAGTAGGACATAAATCATAGGAATGGTGAACAAGCCTCACATGAAACACAATGATAAATAATACTACTTGTGAGATCATAAAAAGTGACATCTATACCATTGTATATTTTCATCGAGTTCAGATGCCAAAATCATCCAACAAGTTCTAGTAAACTAGCTCAATGGTTCAAAATAAGAAAACATGATGACCATGATGCTTGAAAAAATTAGTAAATTCAAATGAGGGATAATGCCATTGAACTAGTTTCAATAAAATTACTAGGGATTCCCTATTTGACACTGGCTGTACTTTTGTGATTCTTGATTAAGTCCACAGCAATCAACATAAACATCAAGCAAAAAACTAGAAGACAACCGTTGATATACTGAACTATAGTTTACATGTCCATACAATCCAATAATTATGTAAACTAGCTTAATGGTTCAAAATATAAGAACAAAAAAGTGCATGTTATGCTTGAGACAACATGTAAACGCAAATGAGTACTCATGTTATAAAGAACTGAATGTATCTTTCATACAATAGGGAAAGAGCAAGCTACCTGTGTATTCACCAGATTTCTCATAGTCTCGAATGAAGTGCTTAATAACAGGGGTGGGTATAACATAGCCTATATTTTCTGCATCTTCATGTTTGAGAGATTGAAAAGCTATACCGACACATTTACCCCTATCATTAAAAGCTGGTCCACCTGAATTCCCTGAATTAATAGCCGCATCTATCTATAAATAAAACATGAATCTTATCAGATATGTTGGTAAGTATATGCATCATGATTTCTTGAAAGTTTAAGATCATGTAGAACAACTTTCTAAAAATATTTATTTGAAGGGACGCGAGGACGTGTGTTCGGACATGTGATGGCGATACCAATGACTTTCCGATTAAAATAGGACTACACCAAGGATCAGCATTGAGCCCTTATTTATTTGCTTTAGTGATGGACGAGGTCACACGAGAAATACAGAGTGATGTCCCTTGGTGTATGCTCTTTGCTGATGATGTGGTGTTAGTTGACGAGAGTAGGGATGGGGTTAATAGGAAGTTGGAGCTGTGGAGGCACACATTAGAGTGCAAGGGTTTCAGACTTAGTAGGGCCAAGACCGAGTATATGATGTGCGAGTTTAGCGTGACTAGACATGAGGATGGAGACGTTAGCCTTAATGGACAATTGGTGGACAAGAAGGATACATTTCATTATTTAGGATCGATGTTGCAAAAGGACGGTGACATCGATGAAGATGTTAGGCATAGAATTTCAGCCGGCTGGTTGAAATGGCGTCAAGCATCCGGCGTCTTATGCGACAAGAGGGTGCCACAAAAGCTAAAAGGTAAATTCTATAGGACGGCAATTCGTCCGGCGATGTTATACGGTGCTGAGTGCTGGCCTACGAAAAGACGACATGTTCAACAACTAAGTGTAGCAGAGATGCATATGTTGCGTTGGTTTTGCGGGCATACAAGAAGAGACCGAATACGGAATGAAGATATCCGGGACAGGATAGGAGTGGCACCTATCGAGGAGAAATTGGTTCAACATCGGTTGAGATGGTTCGGACATGTCCAACGGAGACCTCCGGAGGCGCCGGTATGTAGTGGGGTTCTAAAGAGAGATGCTAATGTTAAGAGAGGTAGAGGCCGACCTAACTTGACTTGGGACGAGTCGGTTAAGAGAGACCTGAAGGCGTGGGATATCCCTAAGGAGCTAGCTATGGATAGGAGTGCTTGGAGACTAGCAATAGACGTGCCGGAACCGTGATTCTCTTCTTTTTTGGGTTCCCATGGGTTTCATCTCTAGCCTACCCCAACTTGCTTGGGATAAAAAGGCTTTGTTGTTGTTGTTGTTGTATTTATTTGAAGGGACGATGATATTGGGATGAAAGAGGTACCTGCAAGCCAAGAAGTTCTGTGGAACCATGAACGTATGAAAGTATTTCTATCCTAGAGACCACTCCACTTGTCACAGAAATGGTATCTCCTCCAATTGGATAGCCAACTACGGTGACTGCATCCTGAAGTGCGGGTAATGTTCCAAACTCAACAGGTGAAACTCCTTCCCAGAATTCATCATCGCTGACAGTTAAGAGAGCTGAAATGGATAGAACAGTATCAAATTAGATTGCATAAAAACAGAAACATCGTCACATTAAAGTATGCAACAAGTCGCACATTTGATAAATAGCATAATCTATAATATCTACAGAAATCAAAGCAGGCATAGTTACTATGCATTTGATTCCACAAAAATCACAGATAAGCATTACAGGTATAGTCATGGAAATGGAAAGATAGAGCATACGCACCAATGTCGCACTCTGTGCCGATGGCCAGGACAGTGGCAAGGTACTTGGTGTCCGACCCACGCTTCTTAAGCTTAACCTGCGTGTAGTGCTCAACCGAGTGAGCATTGGTGAGAACACGGCGGCCCCCAATGATAAACCCACTGCTGCTGGAACTGTATTGCCTCTTGCGCTGCCACGGCAACGAAAAATTGGGCTCCGTATGTACGCAGAACACCTTCACCACCGCGTCCATGCACGGCACCACCCGCACCACCTCCTCCCAGCTCGCAGGTACCGCTTCCACCACCGCCATCGCGTCGCCTCCATTAACAACGGGCTTCAGCTCCCCGCGGCGTGGCGGAGACACAGGGCGAGACGCATCCGCGTCGGCGGGGGCTTCGTGGCGGCGCGACTTGCGACTGCGACGGCCGCCGACGGCGGGGACGGGGTCGGAGGCGGGGGGCGGCGAGGGGGAGGAGCGGTTGGGCGAGGCCGGAGACTCCTTGGGCTTACGGTCGCGCTTGCGCTTGCTGCGCTTGGTGGCGGAGGAGGGGTCCTCCATGGAGGCGGGCTAGGGTTTCACGGCGGCGGGAGAGGGCCGAAGCGAGGAAGAGGAAGGAATACGAACTGGTTCGAGCCTGAGATGAATCCGGCGCGCTGCGCCGGTCGATTAGTGGGTTACGCTTTCGTTACGGATTTACGTGAAGTTCAGCTAATATTTCAATCATGGTACAAGTATGAATTACAGTACAATAATACGCCTTCGCTTTTCAATTTGTGCACTGCAGTCCTCTCTTTCTCTTGTGCATTTTATTTTGCATATGTAAGACTGGTAGACTAGTATTGACTATTGAGTTTGTTTAGATTGTTCTGTTTCGGTATTCGTCGATTGAACACGGAAAAACTTTGTGACAAGCGCGCGCGTACGAGTGTCTCTTAGCATACTGTAAGTGACATTGTACAGGTAATGAGCATCTCTTTTTGTCATTAGTCTACCAGCTTTATGATCGTAACTAGAATTTGCATCATTCATTCATGCTTCCGTTTCATGAAAACTTTTCGTATATGAATATGATGCATTGATGCTCTATTCTCAAACATTTTGCATCTCTAAAAGAGAGAAGACGTCTTACTGAATTTCTGTTTCTAACCCAACCAAGAAAATGTAGTGACGGTACTATTGCTTTGTCATTGTTGCCTGAAGCACTGAACACATAGCTCACCTGCTATGCTGTGTATTGCTGCTAAGGCATGACTGATATGAACTCCAACTGATCATTCCTCAGTTCACAAGGACGAATAATTGATTTAACCAGACTCCGGAAATGAACATCTCTAAGTCATTGGTAGATGCGCATGGCAGCATTCCATATATGTCTGCCTCTGTTTATATGGATAGGACGCTCCAGAACTGTGGTGCTTTGAAGCTTGCACGTCGGAGATCAAACTTGTTAGGCTGAATCTTCTGCTTCCTGAGAGTGACTTGTGCAGTTGTGCATGACGATACAGCAGGTCTTATTTTCTAGATGTTAATGTGGAGATAGAGAATGATGCAGTATTGGACCAGGTAATAATGATCATATTGACAACAATGTTTCAAATTCATGGTCGTTGCTTCAAAAACAAAATTATCACACAGTGAGACACAACATTTCCAAATTAACCACTGGTGACCGCCCGCAATGAAATATAACAACACACGAGCATCAGATGCTAATTGCAGGTTAAATATTAGTCCCACCGTTTCAGCTGGAAACTGATTCATTCCATTTTGACCATTGGTATACACTATACAGGAAAGGCATCGTGTCGTGGCAGAAACTATTGATTTTTTTTTGTTCGTTATCCGATCCTCTTGAACTCTGCTAGGCATATCCTGTCCGTTCTTATAATCTTATCCCTACTACCAGGCTTACATGGATTCACATGCGAAAGAAATGTTATTCTTATCAAGTATATATTCCCTCTATTCCAAAATTGTTATCATTATTAATTTTTTTTATTACCTTTCATTATTTATCTTATTAAAAAAATTAAAAATATAATATATTTTTTACAATTTGTTTTATTACTAGACAAAATTAAAATATAATTTATAACTTTTCATATTTAATAAATATTTTGAATAAGACAAATGGTAAAACATAACGAAAAAAATCAATGATGACAACAAATTCGAAATGGAGTTAGTATTCCTCAAATACACATTCTCTACGTATGGGAAGATCGTTATCTCTAATACATATTAATTTTGGTATGGTCTTTTATTTTTTATGGTATCCACTTTTGGTGGTTTTTCTAGTCTAAAAAACTACTTATAAATTATTATAGTCTCACCTAAAGCACTCATCATAAGATAGGAGTTCTCACTTCGTACGTAAAGTACTCATCATAGGATTGGTGTCCTTACATTAACATAGCAATTGGTCTCTTTTCTTTTTCTCTCTCACGTAAGCTTATCAACTAGCCTATTTTCTTAACCACGCATTGAAACAAATATTATCAAAGAGCTCCAGTTTTCCTTCACGTTCCTAGCGATTTGCTCGCCTAGCTTGCTATGGGTCACCGTTTGCAATGCGTTCAAGACTGCAAGCTTTGATTTTGATCATCATAGTGAGTTGTCAGTTCTGACCTAAACATCCGGTTAGTCGTCGTATTATATCCAAGATTGCATGGCCTTTAAAACAGTAGTAGATATAATACGCTGATAAAAATTATATAGACTATATTATGCTATGTAAACAAGATAAAATATATATTCGAGTAATCCTGTGTCTGAAATAGTATAATACGCTGATAAAAATTATATAGACTATATCTTGTTCTGAAATAGTATATCAGCACAATATATATTCGAGTAATCCTGTGTCTTTCTCTCTCCATCCTCATTTTGAATCTCGTCTTCTCTCTCCTCTTCCTCATCTCCTCTCCTCTCGTCTGCTTGAGCTCTAACCCGTGTCGTCCGCTCGAGCTCCAGGATCTCCACAGGCAGTAGCAGATCTGGACAGAGGAGCACATCAGGAAAGCTTGGGGGCGCTCATCCTCGGCACTGTTTCTTGATGGGGATGATGATACCGTCATATTGGAGGCGCTGCTACATACAGATGAAGTCGATACATTCATGGTGGCCAGTCAGACACAGACTGATGTGTGTCACTACTTGAAGGCCACTGTTGTGTTCCCGATGAACTCTATCCACATCACCTTGCACAGGTGACGGTTCTTATCTTTTCCTCTAGCTGGCCGTCTACAACACCTTGCACACGCTCTATCCACCTGCACAAGGTCCAGATCTGTGTGCACAAGCTCTATCACGAATTTTTTATTTATCTTATTTTTAGAGCTATTTTTGGGTGAATTTTTAATCTCTATTTTGGTAGCGTTTGGACTTAGATTTTCTTGGTGATTCAGGTGCTAGGACATGTGAGAACATTTATGTGTTATGAAATAAATCAGTTTTCTCAATAGCATAGTTTAATTTCAGGTTTCTTATTTTTTCTCATTCTTTAGAGTTATGCGATTATTCTGAAATTGGTGTTAAATACTCAATCTTTCTTGGGGCTTTTGGTTGGAATGGATTCCTTATGATGGAGTGAGCATGCTGTTAAAATTGTGTGATTTTTAGAGCTGTTCTGATGGGTCTTATGATTTTTCAGTGAAGAAGGAACTAGCATATCGTTCTGACGGGTTAGAGCTCAAGCAAATGAGAGGAGAGGAGAGGAGAGGAGGAAGAGGAGAGAGAAGACGAGATTCAAAATGAGGATGGAGAGAGAGAAAGACACATGATTACTCGAATATTATTATGCTGATATACTACTTCAGAGCGAGATATACTACCGCGGAATAAAATATACTATCGCGGACTGAGTTGGTTGGATTACACCAACCGACCAGCGCTCTGAATATTATATATATATATATTGTAATTTTAAAGCCTATTAGAATGCACGGGTATATTGCTAGTTAAAATATAAAACCAAATAGTTATTTGTGAAACAACAAACATATGAAGCCGGTTTAGTTGGTAAAGACTATGTTATACTACAACCCGCATTATCAAACCTTTGCCAAAACTCTGTTTATTATACTCACGTCTCGCCAAACACCATTTGCATGGATATGGTGATCCTGTGAGACTGTGACCCCGTCGCGTATAAAACGGACATTTGCACTTGCAGTGTCACCTTCAATTCAAGCCCCACCTAGCCATATGGATTACTTATTCATTGGCTCGTAACAAGATCACCGACGTGTCCGACACCATAGCATCTAGTATCTTAGAATAATGAAACATTTGTTCTTATCTCCGTATTTTCCTATGAAAGCAGTAGCCTAGATATTTGATATCACACTTTCATTTTTCTGTATCATTCAGCGCAATCGGCAAGGTTCAAGAAAAGCGGTGCATGCCACTTCACATATGCAGAGAACGTTTCGGTATGCAAACATAGAAAAAAGTGAGTATGTCCACATACCCTCTAGTATGACTATATATTTAATTTAGAAACTTTAAGTATGAAGTGATACTCTTCAGATTGTGAGATATACACGTGAAAGTAGCTACTCCTGAGAGTAGAAAAAATGCAATATATATATATATATATATATATATATATATATTGTAATTTTAAAGTCCGTTGGAATGCACAGGTATATTGCTAGTCAAAATATAAAACCAAATAGTTATTTGTGGAACGGCAAACATATGAAGCCGGTTTAGTTGGTAAAGACTATGTTATACTACGACCTGTATTATCAAACCTTTGCCAAAACTCTGTTTATTATACTCACGTCTCGCCAAACACCATTTGCATGGATATGGTGATCCTGTGAGACTGTGACCCCTATCGCGTATAAAACGGACATTTGCACTTGCAGTGTCACCTTCAATTCAAGCCCCACCTAGCCATATGGATTACTTATTCATTGGCTCGTAACAAGATCACCGACGTGTCCGACACCATAGCATCTAGTAACTTGGAATAATGAAACATTTGTTCTTATCTCCATATTTTCCTATGGAAGCAGTAGCCTACATATTTGATATAACGCTTTCATTTTTCTGTATCATTCAGCGTAATCGACAAGGTTCAAGAAAAGCGGTGCATGCCACTTCACATATGCAGAGAACGTTTCGGTATGCAAACATAGATATCTTTGAGATGTAAGAATAGAATTGAGGGTTGCGCTGTCTACTGCTCAAGATCGTACGTGTTACCTAGCTGCAATATTATGTGAAGACAGAGAAGTAGTTTCTTAAAAGCTATCGATCCTATTCATAATATCACATATTCATGTGAAAGGTCATATACCCTAGTGGTTATAAGAGCCTCAGTAGCATCTCAGGTCCTATGTTCGACTTCCCGTACGAGCGAATTTATTAGGATTTAATGACTTTGTACTTTCAGTGGTAGACGATACTCCCGTTGATAACGAGGTGTCAATGGTGACTTTGTCAATCTCGAGGATTTGCCGGCTCAGTTTTCGAGGATGTTCAAAGAGGTAGGATTTACGTACCTATTCATAGGGGTGAGTATGCATGCGTTGTAAGTGTCTGGGTTATATTGTGTAATCTTAAAAAAAAAAATCACATATCGCGGGCTGAATATGGGTGGGAGCCATTAGTCACATGATCATTTTGTATCCTTCCCTCTACTTCATTGCATGCATGGCACGGTGACAATGGTTAGCTGATTGGCTGCATGCAAATGCTAGCTTTGCTCCAGTTGGGACAATCTGTCTACTGATTGTCATTTTGACTGCAAATGTTAGCTAGCTTTGCTTCAGATTCTTTTATTGTGTTTCGACCATTCTCTGCTTATGGGGTAAAACATATATGTAGAAGTGAAACTGTGAAAGAAACTACTGAACATGGTGACAGATTACATCTGGCCATTTGCTAACAGTTCCGCCCGTACACAGCTGCGAGACACACTGCCATTTTGGTCTGACCAAAGCATAGCAGATACGGATGATTGGCTCCTATCCAACAACTGGCGATCCAGATGTACGTAAATTAATTCTGAAAATGGTTCAAGAAAAATGTACAACACTCCAAAACATGCTCCTTTTCATAATTTTCATACAAAAAGTTCTCTACTAGAACTTTGTATCAAACTCTCGAGCTATTTTTTTTTTTCAGAAGCAATCAGAGAGGCCAGTTAATCCACATCCATTCCCCACCCTTGATGGTGTTCTTCAGTTGTTCATATTTTTCACTCTATCGTCGACACTCTCGGTCAAGTAGTCTTCAGACCACTGCAGGGTTTTAGGCATAAAAGTTCCCAACAATTGCAATACTGGGAAGACTGCACGTCTGAACCAAATCCACACCCATATTTCGCTGTCTTTCTCGATGTTACTGTACTTGTTCAGAAAAAGGTTCTCATATATGAGCCTCCTGCTGAGCTCTTCGTCAGGAATGCTGCATTTCATGTTCTATAGGGAGGGAATGGAAACATTGAGAAGACCAGGAAGTGCATATACAGTGCCATATGATCTTGGCTACTAGTATCCATCGCCATCTCTTAAGCCCATACCTTACCACCCCATTTCACTCTCACAGCATCTACGTTCCGTATTCATGTCCATGGATGACAGACAAGGGATAAGGTGTAGCAAGAAACAGGAAAAGAAATATGCATGTCATCTTCTGTTTGGCACGATATATGGGAGGATTGCTGGTACACTTCTCTCCACCGAAACCTTTCTTTCTCAATCTTTAAAAGTTATATAAACAATTCTCTGGAAAAAGGATGTTATCTAACCTTAGATCTTTTTAAAACTATACTATATGTTTTGAAGAGTAATTTTTTTGGACTAGCCTTTCAGATTTTTTTTTTTTACTATTATCGCCTGAGGTAACAAGAAAGTGGAACCAGTAACTTACCATCAGTCATGCATATCATCAACAAGCAAGTAGGACAGGAGAAATTATTAAGGTGGACTAGTGCCCATCCTTGTCGATGATGACCAATGTCTGGCCATGCTTTTGGGGGTTCCTAGGCAAGCCAACGAGAGGTACAGCCTTGCTGATCATTAGCTCTTTGCAGGATGCGCCCCATTTGCCATCAATTCCAGATCGAGATGAGCTCAAATCTGCAACAAAGTATCATGCATGCAATGATGGAAGCTTAAGACTCGTAGATAGGCTTCTGCTGTGATTGACCGATGGATTGGATGCATTCGTAGTGCACTTGTGGGGTCAAAACTAAAGTTCAGGTTTTAATAAGATATGGCCATGTTTTTTTTATAGCTGTAACTCTTTATCTAATTATATTTATTTTATTACTAGCAAAATACCCTTACGTTGCTACGAGTTTAAAAAAATAAAACACTCTTTATAATTTAAACATAAATTATTTTTATAATATAACTGTTGACATTTTTTACATAAAAGAGCATATTTATATTATTGTTGGTGCTTCTTAGTGTATCATTTTATATGTCATAAGTAACGATTTTTCTATCATTTTTCACCATATTTTTATTATAAATATTTTTTTATCTCTAATATTAATGATTTTCACTTGTAGTATCATTTGAGTGCTATGTTATAAAATTAAGTGAAATGATATTAAAAAAATTCTTAAAAATGAGTAGTACCGATATGAAGCCCAATTCACCATGTAAAGAGGGATTCTCATAAGCTCATGATGCCTACAAGACACTACTGGATCTCTATAAAGCCCAACATGCAAGATCAAGGTCATGACCCAATACCTAAAGATTTCTAGAAGCTTTATCCGATAGGAAAAATCAATTCACGCAGAATAGAAATAACACTATATTGTGATGCAATTTTAGACTTGAAAACATGCTCTAATGAGAAAAGTTAAACATAAAAGTTGTAGATATCGTCGATACTTTTTCGAAACATATGTAGATCATAATTATTTGGATTTTGGAGGTAGGGGATATGAGCCCCGCATAGAGACCTACGCAAAGGAGTCTGAATTAGAACAAATATTTTTGCATCATAAAGTTGGAACCCAAAATGATAGAATCTTGACTTATATTGAATATCAAAGTTGTAGAACTTTTCGAGGGCTATGCGATAGAGTCCAAATTTGCCTCATTTGAGCTCCGGACGAGAAATTTATGATTTTTTTAGTTCGGTGCTTGATATAGAAAGTACAAAACAGATTTGAATTCAATCTTTAACTTTGTGGGTTTGTATTCGGACCAACACTAAAACACGGGGTAGACGGTCTCACCTAAATTAATAAGGTGTATAGACTAACATTTAAGTTGATGAATAGGTTGGTTAGGGTCTAAAAGGACATCTTTCTTTCACTCCCTGCATAATTTGCACGCAAATGCATACATATACTGCAGATCATTTGGTTCAAACAACAATATTATTGGGAGAGAGTAGTGGTCCAATTTTTCAGAACGAGAGAGAGCGGCAGCAGCAGAAAATTTCCCCATTCCCTGCTCAAGGATGCAGAGCAGTGGAGCACCTCTTGCATCTTTATTGCCCTTGAGGGCCACAAAGACACATTGGCGCCGCAGTGACGTCACGTGGGGGTCAAGAATGTGAATTATCAGTTCCGGAATGAGTGCAAAAATTTTCCCGACCGATTGAGAAGAGATGTAGGGCCTCTGCCTGTGCACAATCCCATGTTATTCTGTGGTGGTATGATGCTGTTCCAGAGCCATTCGATTCTATCCAAGTGTCCCGTGTGTTCTGGATCCATCATTTTGACCTCTGTTTTACGAAAGCAAGGTGACTCCACAGCACGCGTGCAGAGAAGCATATGCCACTGTAAACTGGTCATGAGGAACAACTCTAAATGGACCTCTATCTCTGTAAAATTCAGGAAGACTATGAAAGACATTCTCCAATATGTTCATATGAATGGTGAAGATCTCTTAATCCTGTTTTGGAGGCAGACGCTTAGCCAGTGATGGACTTGGTCCATGTCTAACAGGTTGTGAGAAGAGAGAAAGAGAAGCAATGTGCTCGTACGGTTGCCCCTCCAGAGAGAGAGAGAGAGAGAGAGAGAGAGAGAGAGAACACTATTACCTGTATAAATCTAGGCAAATGTGGTTGCTCCCCTGGTGGTAGACTAGCCTCGAGATCAAAAGTGGAGTCTACGGGCAAGAAAAGGAAACCTACTTCCACAGCCATCGTCTAGCTTCTATGAATCTCTCTATATTCTAACAGCCCCCCCAGCTAGCTCAGAATCAGCATGCAGTGTCTAATGATCACCTATAAGTGAATAAAGCCACACCGCTCGTGCAAGTGCACAACTCAAACCGGGTTGAGCCTCACTAGTTCCCGCGGCCATAACCTTCTGCTCGTGTTTCTGCTTGAAGCTGTTGCAATGGAGGAGCAGCTTAACCCGCTGGCCGTGACGCACCTGCTGCAGCACACGCTTCGCAGCCTCTGCACCCAAGAAGACTCCCCGTGGGTCTACGCCGTCTTCTGGCGGATCCTCCCCAGAAACTACCCGCCCCCCAAGTGAGCCATTGTTCACTTCGGTTTGCACTCACCTTGTTATTAGTTTGATAGAGAAAGAGCAAGCTTCATTTTCTATGTTTATTTGTTTTCATCATGATACCGAGGCAGCATCTTGTTTGGGTTGGTGATTTGTTTAGCTTTTCTTCAGATGGGATCTCCAGGGTGGCATGTATGACAGGACCAGAGGGAACAGGAGGAACTGGTACGGTCAAAGACAGGTTTTTTCCTCCTTGCTTTCATATGAATTTTGTGCTTGTTCGTATGTGATTCCTGGGGTGCAAATTTTCGTGCAGGATCCTGGCGTGGGAAGATGGATTCTGCAATTTCGCAGCATCTGCTGGTGACCACGACACGGAATGCGCAACAGCTGCTGGGCAGGAGGAGTTGAAGGGCCTTCAGCCTGAGCTCTTCTTCAAGATGTCCCATGACATCTACAACTACGGTGAAGGGTAAGTAAATTAAAACACTAGTTATCTTGACTGATAATTATTAATCAGACACGACGGGCATATATAGTATGCCATTAATCGTCAAACTTACCGCGTTGCAGGCTGATAGGGAAAGTGGCAGCCGACCACAGTCACAAGTGGGTGTTCCAGGAGGCCCAGCAGGAGCACGAGATGAACCTTATCGCTTCTTGGAGCAGCACTGCCGATTCCGTAAGCATCTCATTAACCACCCAATTAGCATGGCAATCAGTACTCACTCCCATTGCTTGACTACATGACTTCCGATGACAACCTGCACTTGGACAACTCAATCGGACACACTTAGGAATTAATCACGTTTCTGTCTCTGCGGTTTCTCTTCGTTGCAGCATCCAAGGACATGGGAGGCTCAGTTCAAAAGTGGCATTAAGGTACGTAGATAAAATTGTAAGAGCCGCTTGAAGTGAAAAGCTTGGCATGCCGAAGCTAACAGTCGCATCTCTTTTTATATATATGCAGACCATTGCTCTGATCGGCGTCAGAGAAGGCGTTGTGCAACTCGGCTCCATGAAGAAGGTAAAATTTCGTAACTCCGTTCATTCTCCCTGGTGACACTGCATTCTGGCATCGTTTTTTTTTTAATCTTCCGCTGCATGATGATGGCCGGACAACAAAACGCTCAAGCTAATACAAAGCTAATACTAACATGGATGGGCCACACTTGCATTGGTGCACGAACGCAGGTGGCGGAGGACTTGAGCTACGTGGTGACGCTGCGCCGGAAGTTCGGTTACCTGGAGAGCATCCCGGGCGTGCTTCTGCCGCACCCATCGTCGGCCGCGTTCCCGGCCGTCGTCGGGGGTGGCCCTCCAGCACCGGACGTCGCCTGTGGCTGGCCGCCGGGCCCCATGCCGCACATGGAGTTCTACGACCCTTATTATGCCCAGCCCACGCCGCCGCCGGCGGCCCAGATGCACGTCGTGCCGTCGATGAGCAGCCTGGAGGCGCTCCTGTCAAAACTGCCATCGGTCGGGCCCACAGCGGCCAAGGAGGAGCTCGACGCCGCCGAACGCCATGGCATGGATGACGTGGCCGCCGCGTGTACCGGCAATGACACAGGCGCCGCTACTAGTGATGCCGCCGTGTCGTTCTACGTCGACGCCGCCAAACCCGGCGAGGGCTTCTAGTAGTCAGTCTCTGTCTCCGTCTCGAGTCTTTCGTGCATGCATGCGCTGCAGAGGATCAGCAAGTAGCTGTACGTAGGCGTCAATATATCGGTCAATGGTAGTAGCTGCAACGTCGTCTTCTAGCTTAGAACGCGCCGCATTCTATGACTGATTGTCACTCCTCGTTACTAGTACCATTATCGCGTGGCCGGAACCAATAATGTGCTTGCTGTTCAATTCGTTCTGTCTTCTGTGTGCTCGATCGATCGGAGCAGTCAGTCGTACTGTGTGCGTGCCGCGACGTACGCACGTACGCTGACCGGACAATCCGTTTGAAGACCGACAGGTGTACGTTCAGTTCAGACAGAGTGGTCGCTGTGTGTACTGTGTGGCATGGCAGCATCAGTCAAACAATGCATTGCGAATCGCCTCCTATGAATTGCCCCAATCAATTCGATTTGCCCCCCTCTCCGATCAACCGAACCTGATGACCCGCCGTATGATGCGCATCCAGCTGCAAACTGTTGTGCAGTGAATCCAGTCCATCAGTGTAATTTAGGGATACAAGTTTTACATTTTGTGGATCCGTGAGTCCGTCTAAAATTTTCTAAAATAAATTAAAATTTTTTCTATTTTTATCAAACTAGTACAACAAATAAATTAGAACCTTAACTAGTGTACTCTATTGGATACCCACCTGCATACCTAGTGTAATCCAACTGAAAAGATCACGTTCTTCGCTGGCATCTTTTTCTTACCTGCCTGCCTTGTCCTCCATGCCACTGTGTTGCAGCGACACACAAAGACTCGGTCTGGGACGGAACAGCGTCGTGGCGAGAGGACAGTAAAAGCAGAGTTCGATTCAAAAAAAAAAAGAGAGAGAGAGTTGATGAGCCCTGCCTGCCTGACGCGGCGGTACGGCTCGCGCGATTCAACTGGTGACGAGATCAATCGGGGACGCACAGTTGTTTCGGTTCCAGACGGCGGCTCCGCATTATTGGCCACCACCTCTCCTAGTCCGCCGGCGGCGCGGCGATCCATCCTTGAGAAAGCGTGGCACCCGCGCCCGTGCATGATGAAGTAATGGATCGAACCCAGGTCCCAGACCCAACCACAGATTCGTCCTACGCTTGCGTATCGCAGTCGACCGGTGGTTAACGCACTCGGCCGGCGTATGATTCCAACGGATGAAAGCGATCGAAAACGATTAGAAAAAGACTCAATTATTTTTGTTTTTATAATTTTTTTAGAAGTAAAATCGATAACGGTATTAACGGAAATGAATATGATATTGGTATTTTAGTAAAGTCAGAAATAATATTATTACAATTAAAATGAACGGTATCAATCGGAAATCAATATTAATAATCGGAAACATGAAACGTGAAGTGTGACACTGATAAAACAGGAAAATTAGATGTGTCATACTTGCGGCTCGATGACGACACATGAACTACGATAAATTAGCTGTAGCATATTGATTATTGAATAATTGTATATACATGTTTGAAAAATTATATTTACAAAAAATAGAAAGTAGACAAATATTATGTTAAGAAATTTATGATTTTTTTAGGCTAGAAGAATCACTTGTATTTTAGAAAGATTTGCTATAATCAAAATACTGAATCGGTAATTACCTACATTAGTCTATGGTAATTTCCATGTTAAAATAGAAACTTACGGAAACGATCAGAAGACTATGAAATTATTTTCATTACCACTTTCACGAATTACTATTATTTTTGTTTCCACTTCTTCAGAATATCATT
The DNA here is from genome assembly GCA_032690845.1 of Eleusine coracana subsp. coracana. Lineage (NCBI taxonomy): Eukaryota > Viridiplantae > Streptophyta > Magnoliopsida > Poales > Poaceae > Eleusine > Eleusine coracana. The sequence continues at coordinate 67,159,835 of CM064420.1, forward strand.
TTTTATATTACGGTCGATAAAATACAAAAACGAACATCGATAAATCGATAATTACCACTTTTACTTTCATTCATAATAATTCCGTTGCTTTTGTTCAGATGCGCCGACGACTGACGCTTGCGGCCAACACCACACACAGGTCTCTCTCCTGGTACACGAACATGTGACTAACGGCTGCGGCTTCCCTGTGCCCAAGCCGTGTGCCCAACTGTGTGCCACGTTCACGTGGAGGACATCCGTCGTCCATGTGTGTTCGGCATACAAATAGGCATACGCTATGGGTACAGAGAAGACACCGTGGGCATACAAAAGCCGCAATCATGTGTAACAACGTCTCGATCCTGTTTATGTCTTTGATCGCATAAGACGCCCGCTCACGACATGAGATGACGACGTTTACTGCTCTCGGCTACAATCATGGGCCGAGTTCAATCGACACGTACGCCAAGCCGACAACAGGCCTCTCTCCACGAGTGTGCGACCCAACCAATCGACGCTGTAGCCCGCTCCCGGCTACAGACCAATTGTTCGGTTCAATCGATACTGCAAGCTGGCAACAGACCCTTAGGGCATGTACAATGTGGTGATGTCAGCCGTCTGGGATAGAATCCAGCTAGGATTTTGTCCGAGTTGGAGGTGAGAGAGACATGAATGAGAATGGACCCGTCGAGTGCATTCTCGACGATCTAATTCCAAAAATTTCGGCCTATATAGACGGTATTTGTTCCATTGTAGATGCCGTTGATAACATCACCTTATTTTGCCGGCCAATGCGATTCGCTGCTTTAATATTCTTCTCTCTTACTATAGTTCTAGATCGCTATTTCTCAACATCCCTGTTTCTCCCTCCATCGTCCATCTCTATCATAAACAAAGATGCTTCGTCGATTGCTACTGGTGTCTGGTGATGCACATCTGTGCTTGTTCACCACTGGTGGATGCACTGCCGGCTGCCGAGCTCGCCGCAGGCATCACAAGCCTCCAACAATTGAAGCCTACGATCATACCATCCCGCCCTCAGCGCTGTAGTTTGAAAGGCCAGCGCAGTATGTGCTGCTTTGTTGCCTAGCCCCAGCAGGAGTTCAAGACAATGCAAACGTAAGTCCTATTAATTATACTTTCTTTGTTTCATGTGTTGTAATATAAAAGTCCAATTCGATAGTATGTTTCAACATGGTCACATAGCCGTAGCAGAGCAAAATATAACACAAAGTTTAAACTAACTTTTTGATCAGCATTTTTCTCGGATGCATGCAAAATTAAAAAGGAGTAGAATCTTTAAATAGTCAGCATATAGACAATCATTATATTGCTTAATTTTTGTGTTGTCTAAGAAATGATATGAATATGTTTTTCAGACAACTGTTGTCTGTACCACTGTACATACCCTTATCTAGTAAATCTTCCAGTCGATAAACGTGATCGAACTGAAAACATTTACGTTCTTCACTGACATCCTTTTTTTTACTTGCCTGCCTTGTCGTGCATATGCCACTGTGTTGCAGCGACACACAGGGATCGGTCTGGGACTGAACAGTGTCATGGCGAGAGTTCATTTTTTTAAAAGAAAACAGAGTTGATAAGGAACGACTCCGCATTATTGGCCACCACCTCTCCTAGTCCTAGTCCGCCGGCGGCGCGGCGATCCATCCTTGAGAAAGTAGTGGATCGAACCCAGACCCAAACCACAGACTCGTCCCGCGCTTGCCTATCGCAGTCGATCTTTTGACAACTTAGCGCGTTTAACTCGAATATATAACTACTAGCAAAATATCTATGTGTGGTCTTTGTTAAAAAAATTTATGGTTAAATTTTTTTTTATAATTATAAAAATTTTTTAATTAATCAATTTTTTAACCTGAGTATTTGCTCTATTTTTATTTTACTTTATCTTTAAATATTCATTATAATAATTTTAAAGTAAGTTATTATTGGAATTTTTTTTATCAGTTTCCATTTAAAATATGATGTAAACTTTATAGATGATTAATTATTGTTAGTATGAAATATTAAATTAAAATCAGAGTCTAATTTAATAAAGAATTAGAAAATATATAAAAAAAGCTATTGGTGAATCATTATAGGATACGAACTAAATATGATAATGTTACAAATACATCTGGACACAAAAAAATGTCTAGACGACCTCACCTTAATTAATATATTATAGAGATAATATATATACATATACACTAATATAATACTAACAAAATACCATGCATTGTTTCGGGTCTTTGTTAAAAAATTTTATGGTTAGAATGTTTTTTGTAACTGTAAAAGATTTTTAATTAATTAATATTTTGGTTTGAGTATTTGCTCTATTTTTATTTTGTTTTTACCTTTTTAGGTTTTTAAAAAAATATTCATTATAATAATTTTGAAGTAAGTTATTATTAGAATTCTTGTTATTAATTTCCATCCAAAATATGATATTAAAATAATAGTTGATTAATTATTGTTAATATGAAATATCAAATTAAAATCAAAGTTCAATACAACAAAGTATTAAAAAATAGTTTCAAAATGACTCAAACTAATTGATGAATCATTATAGAATACAAACTAAATATAATAACATTACGAACACATCTAGACACCAAAAGATGATCTAGACGACCTCACCTCAATTAATAAGTATACACTTACGTCCAGCAAAAATATGCTAATAATAACTCACAATAATGCACGGTATAAGCCGAATGTACTGTATAGTAGTATTTAATAATACAGACCAAGCTCAACAGGCCTATCGCAGTGGATCTTTGACAACTTAGCGCGTTTAACTCGAATATATAACGATAATATATATACACTAATATAATATTACATCCAGCAAAAATACGCTAATAATAATAACTCACAATAATGCACGGTATAAGCCGAATGTACTGTATAGTAGTATTTAATAATACAGACCAAGCTCAACATGGCATCGGCTGCAAGGCCCCAGAGCCTTCAACTCGACTGTGGGGGGGACATTCGGCTTGATGTACGTTTGGACAGCCAAGAGTGCCCTATGGGCTTCAGCCAGTGCATCCTTGCGCATCGGCAAGCATTTGCCAGACTCGCTAGCAGAACATCTGGGAAAACCTAGAGTGGTGTCCAATGTAAGGCGCTCCAGCGACCTTGCGGACAGAAGAATATGGCATGTAAACTCAATCAGGTTCTTGGCAGAAGAGAAATTGATGATCTCCACATGCTTGAGCTTGTCATGATGATGTCCTGGCACCATCGTCAGATCCAAGTGATCTCCAAAAATGGAGACGTGCCCTCCATGGACAGGCATTACCTAAAGATGAAAAGCCAAACTCGAGTTAACAATTCCACTTAGTTACTGTATCTTTGCAGTACAGGCAGTGACTTACATTCAATGTGAAAGTCTCCAAGGAAGGAGAAGAATCAAAAAATGAAACCAGAGAAAGAAGATCGTAGGCATGTCCACCAACAATAATATTCAAGACTTTAAGGTGGAGAAATTTGCTATTCACAATTGGTGTATTGACTACCTGCCAAAAGATGCAAGAATAATTATATTTCAACGTATGACTCCTTGTAACATCATAACATATGTACAACTGGTCTATAGTCAGTGTAGGAGAGTGCATACCTCACAAGAACATATGCTAAGAGCTTCAAGATTTGGCATGCTGAATGGAAACTCAGTGCGAGCATAAAAGGCAGCTCCATCACAGGATAAAAATAATTTCTTAATTGGTAGCATTCTTCCGAGTGAGGGTAGTACATGGAGGTCGCCTGCAAACCTGAAATTGGATATGTTTGGGGCTTTGCTCTCTATGACTTGAACAAAGCTGCAAGCAAACACTTCAAGGGAGCTCAGCCGCTGTAGGCAAGGTATCTTCAGGCAAACTATGTTATTGCAATGTCTAAGTTCCAACTGCTCCAAAGAAAAGGAGTTGGAAAGCACAAACTCTAGCTCATCCTCCAAAATATCCACCTTTGCAAGACTTAACCTTGTCAAGCTTTTTAAGCAAAGAAGTTCTGTGGGATGGAAGTGGCAAGAGGCAAGAACAAGATGCAGAAGCGAGTCCCCGGTCCCACCATATAAAAGTGAGCATGGGAAATTATACTTTGCATTTCTTCCTGAGAGAGTAAGGTCTAGTTCTTCAATCCCTGGCTTAACAGCACTGTGAAGCCAACTGTCAAGATGATAAAGATGACAACAGTCCTTCACACTGTGAATATCACCAACCTTAAACCTGAGAGTCTTGACACCAATGCCTGAGTGTCTTTTCAGAATGCAATCAACTTTGCTGGTGAACTCTCTCATCTTTGTATCCTCTCTGCATGAGTTTATATCGATGGCCAATGTTTTCTCGCTGAAGACAAGGTTGGGATGGTATCTCCAGAAATGCGCAAAGGCACGAGACACACATGCAAGTCTGGCAGCATCACGCATTGGTAGTTGGAATGTATCTGACGCCAGATGTCCTACACGCACAAGCCAGGAGAACTTTCAAAGTAGGAATAAAGTCATTGCTACTCCATTTGGACAAGTACAATGTTAAGTTTCTACTACTACCCAAGTAAACTAGAGATGCCAATGGTGAACATGTTACATGGAATCCAAACCTGGCCTTAGACCCCCACACACCTCCACAAACACAACGGGAAGCTTTTTTCTTTTTTTTTTTTGGGGGGGGGGGGGGGGGGGGGGGGGATCTAAATAGCTAGACAGCTGGTGAATTAGAATCCAGTAGCTTTCATTGATGTAATGCCAGATATATGACAGACCACAAGATGCATTGCAGGTATTATCATTAATCCAGACAGGAAACATTCTGTTAAATAATGTTTTCTATTTGAGAAAAACAACATATTTTTTGTGAGACCAGCTTGGAAAGGTTATTGATGGCAAGGGAGATTTGAACCTTAACAATATCATAATTAATCTAGAGTGTGTTGAGAAAACAACATTGTAGGAGTCACACGAGAGGATACTGCACGAGATGGGAGATGATGCACTTAGAGTATGTGCTAGATCTTAATCTTCAAATCATTCAAGTAGTTTGAATCATATTGTTACCATACATTAATAATTAGAGTAGGGACAGCAGTAAGAGCAGCCACGTGATCTACTTAAATGATCAGAGGTACCCTTTATATATAATGTTCTATAAGCAGGAATGTAAAAGTTAGGTCTGAACACAAGCGGTTTGGCTTGTGCTAGGTGTAGAAGTGGCTAGGACTAGCAAGTGTTACACTGAGGGTTCTTGCAGTCATAAGCGGCAGGATCAAAAACTCCTGGACCAAAACAATCAAAAGAAAAGCACAGGCAAGAACCAGCTCTTGAAAACCAACTAAACAAAAGACCATGAATCTCAAATATAAATAGGACAAAGTTTCTGTGGGAGAGGTAAATCTGCAACAGTTGGAACAGTACTATATATGCCTCTAGGTCTAATTAAAGTGATTCAAACAATCGTTATGATATTTAACAAGCAACGTAAGTATTTTCCATAAAGTTTAGTATATACCTCCGGAAGGTTTGGCCCTGGATCAGACTGCCCTGGATGTCTGTTTATTTGACCATCCAGAGATGCTTCAGCTTGCTGAAAGGGTAAGCACCCTGATTTAGCCCTTGAAGCAATGGTTTCTTCTGCAACACATGGTGCATGGCTATGTTACACAGGCGTCAAATGAATAAAACAGGAAGGTTTGAGCAGTAAACCAAAACTTATGGCACGAGAAAAGTTTAGAACAACAACAGCTTTCAATTTAATTCAAACAAAAGGGGTTCGGTAGGTTTCATACGATTATTATTACTATTTAATCCGATTTTTTTTTCTTTTAGATTTCATCCCCCATTTTCTTTTTCGTCCACCAACAACCTTATCCATTGGCTTTCCTTGTACCTCTGCATCCAATCAAATAAACATTGTCTAGCCTACTCGAGACCAATCTTATGTGCATAGCCTAGCCAGTTCAATCAAAGTTAATCAGCATATAAAGAAGAACGAATTATAAACATGCAGTATATGCGGCGGGGGAAAATTAGTTTTTTTTTGCAACACATGCAGTAAAACATCGTGAGCAATGATTCCTCCAAACGCTAAAGCAGTTTTAGCAGCGCTATATACATGTCAATATATCAGAACAGAGCGGGTGAGATGATAGGGAGCTGCTTACCGCAGTAGTGGATCTGGTGGCAACGACGACGGTGTTTCATGTATACAAGGTTTAATTCCAGTAGCCCCATGATACGACGATGCGGATGACCTAGATCCAATCTGTTCTTCCGCGCTCTGCTCCTCTCCTGTTCTTGTCCCTGCCTCTGTATATATGAGGATTTATTTGGAAAATACCCAACAGGCGAGAAGGAAAGGGATAGGATTTGGAATACCCCGCCCGCCCTCTCCGAATTTGTATATTAAACCAAAACAAAGAAGGCCCGCGCTGGGACGAAATCGCATCGGTGCCGCCAACCGACGCTAAGCTAGCGCTGGACGGGGAGGACCGGGATTAAATAACCGACCCGACCGGTATCACCGCTTGGGACCGGTTCAACGGTTCGTGAGGCAGGACGGGCCGGTCCGATAAAGCACAAGCTAGAACAAAAAAAATGAGGCAGGACGGTTCAACGGTTCGTGAGGCAGGACGATCGATCTTCGTCGCAGCATTCCCATTTCATCTCAACAACGAGAAGAACAAAAAAAATGAGAGTACCGTTTCCTGTGCTCTAAAGTTTAGCACTGTCATATAAAAAAAATCATGTTTGTATATGAATATTTTTATCAATCTAATGACAAAATCTTTTTGACAGATGAGTATTGATTTTTAAGATGAATCTTAATTAATACTTTCTTCGTTTTAAAATTATTATTATTATTGACTTTTTTTATGATCTTTGATCATATCTTTTATTCAAAATATTTATTCACATATCAAAAGTTATGTCGTATTTCTAATAAAATAAATTATAAAAAAATATATCATATTTTTTAATTTTTTTTAAATAAGACGAATGGTTAAAGGTAGTGAAAAAAAGTCAATGATGATAATAATTTTAAAATAGATATCTGCTAATTATGGGTTAATTATTTTTATTAGATCCGTCTCATGAATTAGTTTTGTATACTTTTAAATGGTAATTTTTTTTGTTGATATAATAGCTCTAAAGTTTAGTTTAGATCTCAGAAAATAAACACGCACTCTTGATCAAATCAGCAGTATCCATCGCAATCTGCTGGACAAAAATCATTTCAGAACATTGGACAAAATTTAGGTGCCGTGGAACAAATTGGTCCTGTCTGTTTGAGAAACAAAAAAGTTCGGCCCCGTCGTGGGTCAAGTCCAGATACTGCGCCGTTCGTGAGGCAGGGCCCGGTCGAATAAACAAACGCACACCAATCCAAATCGCAATCTATGCCAGTCAACAGCCAGGCCCGGTCCGATAATGAAAAGCACAGAGAGGAAAATCCGACGGTCAATTGAACTAGTATTCGACGGTGGAAGTTAGCAGCGGCGCGGATCGGTGACGTGTCACGAAGCCGCGGATCGATGAGGTGGCGGAGCAGTAGCCCGCGTGTGCTTCGATCCGACGGCCACGGCGATTCGTATCGGGCGGCGGAGAGTCGGATCGACGACGTGGTAGACGCGGATCGGTGGCGTGGCGTTGAATTTTCCCCGCAGCCTCGTTTTTGTGGGTACCAAAAATTGAAATGCGCGCTGTCTCCTTTCGAAAATTTTGGAATTACCGCGCCCCTCCCGCTTGCCTCCCGCATATAAAACCAAGCCGGATTGGGAGTCACATCCCACATTCCAATTCCGAAACATCTCAAACCCCACCTGCGAGGAGAGCGGAGGGACACCTCAAGATCACCGAAGCCGAGGGGCCCAGAAGACGGAAGACGATGGCGGTCGTCTCCTACGTCCACGCCGCCGCCGACATCGACATCCTGAACGGGCTCGACGAGCTCGCCGTCCACACCGTCCGCGTCACCAGCGCCGACTCCATCTTGTTGTCTCGCATGATGTACCGCAGGCTGGAGAACCTCTACGCCAACCGCCAGTTCGTGTGCCCCGACCTCGCCCGCCTTGGCCCCGTCGCCGCGCTCGGCGCCGAGCTAGGCCGCGTGGAGGACCTCTTCAAAGAGCTACGCGACGACATCCTCGACTCCGAGAACTTCCTGCTCTTGAAGAACTCGGCGTTCATCCTGCGTCAGCTGGCCAAGTCCGTCGGTCCTCCGGCCCTTCAGCCTGTCAACAGCTTCGCCAACCTCGTTCTGCGCTGCATCCGTCGCGTCCAGACCGGCCGTAAGAATCTCTTCTGGTTCGAGGATGTCATCCCCACCCTGAAGGCGTCTCTCCTCCAGCTTGAGTCCGGTTTCGGGGTTCCTTTTGCGGATGTCCAGTAGAGTTGTCTGTCTGAATTGGGGCAACTGAGACTTGTTCGATGAAGGAATACGCATTCAACAGGCAAATAAACGTAGAGAGGCCACTATTCTTGTAGTAAAGCCCAACAGACGATAATAGGTGCATACATGTTCGAGTAGCCGGAGCCCATATGGGTTTTCGTTGCTCCGTTCCGCGTTATCTGCACTGCACGTTCACTTTCTGAGGTTGTGTTCCTTTTCTGGGATCTACTAGTACTGTCACATCAATTTGTTAAACTTAAATAAATACGATGATTATATATAAACTAATTATACGGTTCGATGCTAATTTGTAAGACTTCTATGTTTTTTTGCAGGGTGGATTCTATAGAGAAGTTTCATGAAAAGTTACCTTCATTACGTGCTGAGCTTAAAGATGACTGTAAGCTTTCCTTTTCAGTTTAACTTGACTGCTGCTAGTCTAGCATATGTGTTCTCAGTGCTCAACGTGTTAACAATTGGATGCAATATGCTACACTAGCAGTTTTCTCAGCTAGTTAAACCAATGATGTGAATGGTTTCATATGCCTTTCACTTACCTGCTCAATTTTCCCTCATCCAGAGAAGTTTCATGAAATCTACAACTTTGCATTCGCCTGGGCAAGGGAAAAGGTACATCATTTGTTGTGAACATATGCACATAAAATTTCTGAAATTTTCTTTTAATAGTATTTACTGATGTTACATTTTTGACATATGCTAGAGACTGCTATTGGTATGTGGAAGTTGCTCTTTGCTGAAAGGAACTGGCCTCTCATTGATCACTGGTGCCAATTTCTACAGGTGACACTTTAGATATCAGCTAAAAAACGTAAGCAGTCTGCTAGAGATTTTTTTTTTTTTTTTGTATACGTAGACTGTAAGCAGTCTGCTTTTGTTGTTTCAATTATTTGTTTTCAGGTAAGGCATAATAAAGCAATTTCCAGAGATACATGGTCGCAGCTCCTGGAATTTGTGAAGGTAACTCACCCCCACACCTAAACGTTAGCTGGCATAGCTGGCACTGTAGAACACATGGATTATGTTACTTGTCTTGATTACCCAACTGTAGAAGCTGATATGGTGTTATTGTCATCGGTACTTTCATCAGTTTTTTATGCATTTGTGACCAAGCGTCTGTACCCTCATGTTTGACTGGTTTTATATTTTTTTTTCTTCAGACAATTGTTCCTCAGCTAACCAACTATGATGCGGAAGGTGCTTGGTCCTATCTAATTGACGAGTTTGTGGATCATCTGAAGGAGAATGGAGCTGTTCAGCTTAGGAAGTGACATAACAGGGCTAGTTGTTTTAGATGTGATTGGGCTGTAGGGACAGAATTCAACACCATCTTTGTAAAACTTGATGGTTGGATGATTGTATTCATTTAACCATGCACCGTAAGCTGCTAAAAGCATGTGCAGAGGCATCACGTAGGCTCTGTGGAGTCAAACATGTGGATGTGCTGCCAAGCCTTAGCGAAGTCCGGAATGAAATCGGAAACCTGGTTACTGCCCTTGTTCTTCAGTCTTCTGATCTTCTCTCGTTACTTTGCGGCTTTGCCTGCTATCTTGGCTTTCAGGCAATTACATGTGGTTATTTGACTGGACAACTGTGGACATTTCCTGGTCATCTGAATGTTAGTAAAATAAATAGGAGTATCATGTTTTCAGCTTCAAATTCAGAAGCTGATGTGCAACCAGTGGGTATTCATAAACTGCCAGTGTCGTATCAGTCTGCCAGTGTCTATTGCGAAGTATAACAATCAGTGAACAGAGAGTAGAGATTGCCGAACTCATCACTTAAACGACAACTGTTAGAATTGTAACGGGGATGCATTTTGCATCATTTACAAGATTGACATAAACATAACTTAAAAAATAACTTTGTTCGGCTCATCGTTACACAAAATGTTGTATTCCATTCGAAGCGGTCCCACCATAGACTGCGTAACAGCATCATGAAGAACGCGTCATCGCTTCGTCTTACAGGAATCTCATGAGTTCTGAAGCCGAGCTGTCCCTCCGAAGGACGCCGAGGCAGCATCCCCCCCAATTGTCAGAAGAATTCATCAAATCGCAGAGCCTGTCAGCAATCGGATCATGGGAACTGATTCTCCTTGGTAGTGGCGTTCTTTCTCAATTGAGATGGTGGCGGCCTCATGGCAGCGGTGCCGGTGCCCCCCTTGTTGATGCTGCTCATGGATTCTTCTGGCTTGGCAGCGTTGCGGTCACTGAGGGGAGGAGGGTTGGTCTCGGCAGCCGCCGAGGACATGGCTCTTGGCAGCCTGAGAGGGATGTCTCCTCGATCTGGGGCAGCTTCAGTGCTTTCTGGAGCTGAGGGCTGGAGAGGGTCTGACGGGATGAGCTGAACTGTTGCCCTGCGCCAGTTCTTCCTTCGCTTCGTCTTTGCCTCTGCATTTTGCGTTACCTAAGAGACAACAAAAGGCAGAGTGAGCCAATGGCATATGCACGTAACCAGATAATTCTTCAGCCACAGTGGGGATGTTAATCGCATAAAACAGAGAGTTGCTGTGAACAATTAGCTACCACTCCGCTGTTCCATCCAGTGATAACAAGCCACAACAGATAGCAGTACTTACAGGAGTATTGCCGATGTTGGCCAGTGGTTTTCTTGGTTTCTCAGAAAAAGCGTTCTCTAGAAGCATGACTCCCTGATTCACAATATCAGTATTATCTGAAGAAGAACCCCTATTGGAACATTTGGAGCTCTTGCACCCACATGCTTCACCACATTGTGCACCTGAGCCCCTGCATTCGCATTTGCTGGTTTTGCATGATGAACCTTTTGAACAGGAGCAGCCATGACAAGTAAGATCTTTTGACGAAGTAGGCTTTGCATCCAGACGTGGTTCTGAATTTTCTGTTATACTTTGACGACCCAAATTAGGATTTGAATGGCTGGATACTGTTCGACGGCGTCTTCTGATTTTCCTGACTGATTGTTCCCAGTCTGAATCAGATTCCTCATTCATGCCTTCTTTCCTCGTTGATTGCACCCAGTCTGAATCAGATTCCTCATTTAAATCTTCTAACTCTTCTGTGTGTTCAGAGTCTGATATATCCATATCATCTGACCAATTAATGTTGTTCTTACTGCAAACAAACTGGGAAGTTCGAGCATCCTACATGTAGGAGGGATGATCAAGCACAATTAACAAAAAAAAAACAGTGAAGTGTATGAGGTAGTTATGAATTTCATCAAATGTGCTCTAAATGAACTTAAAGACAGATAAATACCTTGTGCAATGCATAAGTCTGACCATCATCTGAAATGCCAGTACCATTCTTTGAACCATTAATAGGTTTCTTCATATTATTTAATGCAGTAAAAAGCTGTCAATTAGTAGAAAATGTTAGTATAGAAGACTGGAGAACTTAAATTGAGTCTACTAAAATACATCATAAAATTTCCAATGATGAATCAAATGTGAACAGCACAATTTCTGAAACTATCTTTACCTGCATATTTTGGTTATTTAGATCTTTGATGTGGATTTCTAATTGCCTGTTTCTGCTACTAAGCACCACCACCTTTTCCTTCAGTTCAGTAATGACAAGTTCTTTTTCATTACACATCACCTCTTTATCCTGTAGCTGACACCTACAAGTACAGAGAATAAGCAGATTTAGGAAACCAGTAATGACTGGTTCTTTTTCATTTCAGAGCAATGTATTGAAGGAAGCAAAGTACCTTGCATTTGATGCCAACTGATAAAGGTAGTTCATAACGTTCTTTGCCTCTGGTAGTGAGCGGACATGATACCATCTACCTTTACCATTGAATGTGCGCTCCCGTTCCTCTGCTTCAGACAGTTGAGAGGCCATAGACACCATGGCACTAGATGACGAGGCCAACATGTTCTCTAGTGCTGATATCCTAGAACTTCTCGCACTAGGAGACATAGCTTGGGGATAATCACTATAGAGATAACAACCATTAAGGAAAAATTCAGAGAAACTGCAACGGAATTATTGAATCAGTAAAGCACAAATCATCAAACCTTAGCTTGTGCTTTGATTCTTCCTTTAGCCTCTCTATTTCTTTGGATAGTGCATGTCTCCTGTTTTAATAAGAAAAATCTAAGTTACACAAGTGCAGTTGCACAAATTTAATACAGAATACACCTACAGTACTCAACCAACAGATCCATCATTTCCAATTACTGGCCATATATTACACCACTCACATGCAGCAAGTAATGGAATCAGGTACAAGTAATAAGTTCATAGAATTGTGTATTATCATCTGAATTAGTGCGAACTATGCCAATAACCGACTTTCTGATGATCCTATGACGTACAAATTTGCATGGATAATTATAATCATTTTATCTATTTCATCAGCCAAAATGCACCATAAAAAAGAAACCAAGCCCTTACTCGTCCTTTTGTCGCTCATAATGTGAACGTAATTCATATGCCCTTGCAGTAACTTCAAGTTCATCATCAATAGCTCGCATTAGGGCCTAGTAGTATTACAAAAGAAAAAACAGACTGAGATAGTACACTAGCAAAATACAGTGAATAAGCAATTGTGATTGCTAACTAAAAGGGTTCATATATTTTCGAGGGCACACCTGCAGCCCAGAGCCACTTGCACCTCCTGAAAAAAAACGAAATTCAGTCAAAAGGTAGTAAAACATTCATAAATGACTTAGCACCAATCAAACGGTAACAGATGTGAAATCATTTCATTTGCTGAAGTTTCGTACCATATGTTTCGCGAGTAGACTTCTTTGCTTCAAGCAGCTCTTTCAATCTTTTCGAAGCTGCTGTAGCTTCTTCTGTTTTACGCTGTAAAACCTATAATATCAAGCAGAATAGTGTAAGTTACAACCATGCTATTAAAACATGGTAGAGAAATAGAAAACAAACAAAGATAGAAAGTGACCATTTTTTGCCTCTGATTTAAGGCCAAAAGTTTGTGCATTTCATATTCTTGTCGTCTTCCTTCCTTCTTCAGCTAATTATTGGAAACAAAACATCATCATAGCAAGTCTTTCCAGAAAGGAATTTATAAAAGACTTAATGGACAACCTGTACAAAAAATTACCTGAAGTACTTCCTTTTCACGAGCGGCCTTCCAAGATCTAAATTGTTCAGATTCTTGCTTGATCTTTTGTTGAAGTTGAACCTTCTGAGACTTTATGCGATGAATCTCTTCTTGTAATCGTTTAGCTGCATCATCACTTTTTTGTTTTTGCCTTAACTGCTGCTGTTGAGCTTCCTGCTTTTTCTTGAGCTCAGATACCTGCAAAATGATATGTACAATTAGTAAATGAAGAAGAAGAAGAAGACAAAGATCATTCTGTCTTCACAAACCTGAGATTCAAGCGCATTCAACTTCTGAAGATAAGTTTCTTTTAGCTTTTGTGCATTCTCATCCGTAGATGACGATACATTGGTTAAAGCATGACGAAGATTCTCTATTTCTTTCTGTAAAGATGAAGGGTGTTACTGTTGTGTCATCAAGCGGTAAAAAGAAAAGGTATAAAATCAGCAAATTAAGCAAGAGAAACCTGAAGAGATTTTTTCTCTTGCTCCAGCTCAAGTAACTTCTTCTCATAATGTTGTTTTAGAACAGATGTGTCGCTCTTGGCAAACTGTTTCATTTCTGCCTGTTGGAACATGAAAAAGACATATGATTATACTGTTCAAGGTAAACCAAGAAACAAGATGGTATGCTTTATTACGGTTGAAGTAAAATAGAGCTTCAAAGCTAGTGGTAGAAGGGACTCAACCAAGATTCACACAGGAAATCAGTACCTCTTTTTGTTGAAGTCGTTTATCTAGTTCCTGCAGCTCCTTATCAAGTTTGTCTTGCATTGATGAATGTTCTCTCTCCTTTTCCTCCTCATCAATTTCGCCTATAGATAGTGGAATTGTTGAACAGTAAGTTATAGTGTGTGGCAGGAATATATTCAGCAGTGATACAGAAAAAATAATGTTCAGTTACAACATCGTTTTCCTGATAGAAAATGAAAAGAGTGTTTGTATTAGCACAAAAAATGTTCCCTAACAAAGTTACAATTTCAGAAACTAAAACACAAGCTGCAGTTACCAATTATCAAGTAAAAAAAGACCAAGAATATGCAAATAATTCAAGCTCCAATGTGCTGGTAGCAGTTCTCGAAAGAGAACTCAGGATCCCAAGCATTAGATGGTTCACATAATCACATGCATGGTTTTACTTGAGATCTATGAGGTTATACGCTAAAGCATTTCCTTTAAGAAAGTAAGAAGGTTAACTACTAAAACAAGGTGCTAGCTGTAGTAAATGCTTTGCAGAAATGGTATGAATGTGTTTGAGTGGCTTACTTGAGGCATCAGGTGTTCCTACTTCACAGCCAGAACCCAAGTCATTTAGAAAAATGTCATTTTCCATGACGAGCTGATCATGTGTATCATTTCTGCAAGCCGTGAACTTTTGCCGCATTAGCTCACCCTCTAACTGCTGGATCCTCAATATGTAGCTCTTCATAAGGTCCACATCCTGATAAAAAATAAAAAAAAAATAACAGGAAATAACAAAAACAGAAGTTGTAGTAGGACAATGTAACAATGCATGGAATTTCTAAAATTCACTCACTTTGTTGTTCCCATCACTCTCAATGTCATTCCATGACTTTCCATTCCGTGCAGATTCAAGCTTTAGCTTCAGCTTATCCATTTCCAGCTGTGTGAATGTATAATGAATATATTTTTATGTTTTGACATGTTAACAATAATATTTGTATATAAACAAGCTAGCTAGCTACATAAACAAAAAATACCTGGGCATCACGTGCTCGTTCTGCAAGCTGTTCACAGTGCAGTTCTCTTTCCTTCAGCTCATGGTTGAGCTCAGAATTCTTTATTTCAAGCAAAGTGACTTTTTTTTGCAGGAGCTGAAAGACACGTGAAATAATATTAGGTGGTAACAAACCCGGCTAACTGGACCAGTTAATAGAGACAAATCAACCTGAAGTTCTTCTAGGGCTGCACTTCCGCTGCGGGAGAACATAAGTTCGGTCTGCAACTGCTCCACCTGGCTCCTCAACTTTTGCATCTCTTCTTTAGCTGGGTCACGGTTTACCACAGCTTTATTTTGAATGTTGCGTGCGCGATTGGCATATTTGAGTGTATTTATGGTTTCCTCGGCATTTGAATCAGCTGGACTTATGCAAGCTGCAGGGGAAGAAATAACAAGGTCAATTGATACAAGCCGCCACTGTTAGGATATATGCCTGGTAGAGGTTACTTACCAATCATGACAGTTTTACTGTTTCCTCCTAGAGAATCCTGCGAAAGTGATTGAAACGCTTAGCCATGGCTCATTGCAAATGTGACTAGGAAGGGCAATTGATGTAACGGAATCATCTACTAAAGTTCCTAGGTTGACTATACATTGTAACATAAATAAATAAAATGATACCAAAACATTACATAACTAAATAACTACCTGTAGTAGACGGGTTAACTTGCTGTCTCTGTATGGGACAAACGCCCCCTCTTTCCTCTTCTTTTCATCACCTAACGCACTTATCACATTGCCAAGAGCTAGAAGGCCTTTATTTATATGAATACCTGTATGGATAAAAATGGAGGGAAAACATGAAATCAGTTGCCCCATTATTTTTTGCATACAACCTGTATAGATGTTGGAAATGCTTTCATTACCTTCTTTAAGCCTTAGCCCATCAGCTCCTGTGCGTTTAGCCCTTTCAGAACCAGCAAGGTCAACAAGATGAAACTTTGATGATAAAACATCATAGTCACTGCTAGATGTCCTCTTTTGCTCAATACATATTGTGAAGATGGCATGAGAGCGACTACAAATGAAAAGCCACCATTCACATAAATCAGAATAACTCACATGTCCACATTATAAAGCGCAGAAAACGAAGGAGAAAGTAGAAAAGCAGAACAGAGATGTAAGCTGAATTTTAAATCTGGTCATCACAGAATTTATACTGGTATTTAGAATTCCAGAATAGTGTACCTTGACTGTCTATTCATGTTTGTACTTGCTGTTGCACGTGACGAGGACCCACGAGCCAAACATGATGCCATTTCTTCTTTTGACTTTACCTCAGTCTCTGTGACACCAGCAAGGGTTATCCCACCATTTGCAGTCTCTCGAATTTGAATTGGCACTCTGGCAGGTACTGATGATTTGGCAACACACCCTAAATCAGGCCTTGGAACACCATTATTTGCATCTAGCAAATCAAAGACCTCCTCCTTGAATATCTAAAATCCATAGAAACAAACTACAAAATGAAAAGGAGCGAACAGCTTGCTGTTACAAATCAGAAAGAGACAAATGCAGATTATATTACCTCAATGAAAGATACCCTGATTAAAAACTCTGTGCCATCATTTGTGGCAACAAGTTTTCTGAATATTGTCTCCATAACTTGAGGAATAATCCCTCCACAGTTGCTTTCACCAGTATAATCGGTACCCATAGTATAAGTCTTGCCGGAACCCGTCTAGAGTAGTAAAAAATGCAGGAAGTTACAGTACAATCATCTAAACAGTCAGGATATCAAAACACTATTAGTCTCTTCATACAAAAGAAAATTGCACCTGGCCATATGCTAGGACAGTAGCGTTGTATCCATTGAATAGAGAGTCAATCAGCGGATGCACACATTGCTCGAATATCAATGACGACGAAGGGCCCGTACTGCCATATACGTGATCAAAGGTGAAGACGTGGGGCCCGATTTGAACCTACAAGAGCACAGAAAATCATTGTCCGAATGTACTAGCTATTTTCACAAAAAGTATATCTCACAAAGTGGCTATTGAGCATCCTATTTTCAGCACTCTAATTGAATAAGCATATTGGAAATCGAAGCATAACCACAAAATCAGCAAGCTAGTAATCCTGAGCATATATCACACTATTAATTTTGGGACCCTAATAGCCCTTGCTGAACCAGAAATCACAAACTTTAATCCAGAATTATTTCGCGTCAACTTCAGATCACAGAGGAATTATGTTTTCTCATACATCCAGATCGTATCCATAGCGCACTAGCCCCCAAACCAGTTCATACCTGAGGCTCCCCGGGCGTGACAGTCACGCAGTCCGTGCAACCGTCTCGGAGCTCCTCTGTGATGAGCGGCCGGATGTTGACGGCCACCTTGACGCTGTCCTTCTGCTGGTTGCCCGCGGCCTCCAAGGCCTCCATCGCAACCCTAACACGAATGCCCAGAGAGGTTAGACCGGGGCAAGAAAATTCCCCTAAAATCGCACTCCAAAACGAGAAAAAAAAAAGTTCACCTCAAACCGGCGGATCTGCCCGGATCGGCTGCGCCCCGCGACTAACGGCGACGAGCCGCGCTTCGGATTGGGGATTAGGGACGCGGAAAGCTTTGCTAGGGTTCGAGATTGATCGCCCTCTCGAGGAGAGAGGGGAAGAAGAGAGAGAGAGATGGGCGGAATGGCGAACGGGTGAGAGCGAGAAGCGCCCGCTCGAGGGATTTCGAAAAATTAGGGCGTAGCGTGACCTACGGCGTCACATACCGTTCAGATGGACCGTGTCCATGGACCCGTTTGCAAGTGAAGGCCCCACGAACCTGGTCTATGTGGCACGGTGTAGAACTGGCCGTGGATCTGAAAACCCCTTGATTGTCCGCCGTTGCGTGGTTGTCTGGTTTAGGGGCTGGTTCTTGCACCTGGTTTATGGGTGTATAAGAGAGAGTGGGTCCCAGATGCTCAGACAGTTCGTTCCATCTGGATGCGATTTCGAATTCGAACGATAGGAAATGACGACTCTGCCCAAAGGAAACGGCTCGTTGTGTTTGACGTGGCATGTGGGAAAGGGCATCTCAAGCATAGATCGGGTTTGGTAATTTTCAAGTTTTTGTGACTCAAGTAGGCCTGCCGAGCTACATAGCTAGTATTTGGATATTCAACAGTAGATACAAAAAGGTACAATTCTTGAACGCGATCAACCTGAAGGTTATTGAACTCGAACTTGACTAACTCCTGATTGGTCCGAGTTCAAGTTCAGTCTCGATCTGAAAAGAAACGTTATTCAAGCGTGATTAGGCCTGTCAAGGAGATAAGCTAGCTTGATTAGGCCTACTGTCATCGGGTGTTTTTGTTTGGTTTGTCCGGGCTGATGATTGATTTTTTTTTTTTATATTTGCATGGGCACAAAATGACTGCGGATATAAACTGTCTATTACTCGGCCATGTATCACCTTAGGGAGCTCGCTTTACATTTACTCACCAAAATCGATCCTTCGGAAGAAAAACATTTGCTCTCAAAGCAATGTTAGTAATAGTAGGAGAAAACGAGCAGATATAATGGTCTACATTATAGGTAGATCCATGTCAAACATAGTTCATAGTAACTAATTTTAGAATTAAAATGATAAAAGTAGAGTCATTGAAATAAAACTCAAGTGGATATATTTATAAATATAAAAGAGAACTACAAGAAATTTCACACATCTAACAAAAAGTTATGATTTTTGAGCTGAAATTCATAAAACTACAACTATTTACATCGTTTATAACACAAAACTATGACTTTTAGAAGTGGACCCACCTTTGAATGACACCACATTCCTATTTTTGTCACTCTCTCAAACTATGTGACTGGCATGTGGGTCATATCAAGGTCACAAATTCGTGTTTTAAAGGGTGTCAATAATTATAGGTTTCTGAAGTCTTTTAAAGTCGCAAGTTTCTATCATATGGGTGCAAATACTTCTAGGTTTCTAAAATTTATCTAATATAAAACTCACAAAGTCATGGTATAAAGATATACTCACAAAGTATGAGAATAGATGGACTTTTCCTATGAATTTCAAGACAACTAAGTAAAGTGTCCGCAGCAAATGCACCTGCATTAGTAAATAGCTAAGTCAGATTATAAGTAACTTGTAGCTATCTAATATAAACTCACAAAGTCGTTTTCAGAATGGCACAAGGTCGTTTTCTTAATTAAGGCGTCCATCGCTAGTTTAAAGTAACAAAATCGAACAATTTTGCTTTTTTTTAAGAGACAAAAGAGCGGCTATTCATTAATTAGAGGTTACAACCTAAGAGTTACATGCACTAGAAATACAGAGGCATGAAGCCTTCACAAAGATCAGAACAATAAAAGAACATCCTTAGCTTGATCGGCACCTTGCACTTGAGGTCGCAAATTGTTTTATTGCTCTGTGTCTTGGGTAGCTATTTTATAGGAGTTTGTTTGTCCTACCATCTTAACAGTTACCTGCATGAACGATAGTTTAGAGTTGTCAAATATGGGTCTGTTTATTTCATTCCATATCTGCCACCAGAAAGAGAACATGATGCCCAACAATTTCCTTTGCTCCTTCTTCGGCTTGCGCCGGTCCATGGGAGTTGTAATTCGGACAATCATCCAAGAGGTTTAATCGATGAGCCCCCTGTTCCAATGTTGTCTCCGTAAAATTACATTGCTTAGAAGGTGTGTAGTTGTTTCTTGCTCGTAGTAGCAAAGAGGACATTTGGGCTCATGAGGACAATTTTTCTTTGCTATATGTATGCCGTGGGAGCTCTATCATGCATAGCTAGCCATGCGAAGAAACAACACTTAGGTTCTGCATGTGTCGACCATATTGTCGGAGCAGAGAAAGGGAAAAAGGTTCCCCTAAACTATATGTCATAAGCCGATTTTGTCGAGTAGCATCCATTAGAAGTCCACTTCCACCTTATATTGTCAGGTTGTTCATTCAATGTTTTTTCGCTCAACGCTATGCACAGAAGGACCAGCTTATCTAGCTCTTATGGTGTTGTGATTTGTCTTAGGCTTCTCATCCCAGTGAAGCCGTGCAATTCTTTATGCATCTTTCTAAATTTACATCTGGTGAAGCGGTATAAATTGGGAGCGAGCTGCTTTGGTGACACACCATTGATCCAATTAACTTCTCGGAAAGGAGTCCTTTTTGCCATTTCTAATTGTGATATCTGTTAAAGCGAAAAAATAGTTGTGGTGGCTAGTCCATCGGATGTGAAGGGTGTCCACTTGTGATCTCGATCCCTGGTGCCACACTAATTATAGAAACATGTCAACTTTATTGTTTAATAGGTCTTTTCTTAATACAATATTTAGTGGAAAATCTCTCACACTAAATTGATTTTTAACAAAACTAGGAAGGTTGGCCGCGCAAATTGCGCGGCTAGGATATATATTAAAAATAAGTATACAAAATATTTTAGCTTTTGACTAAATGTTTTTGATGTTTTAAATTTTCTTAACTTAGTAATAGAGCTATTTTTTAAGATTATTGATTCTCTCATTTATCTAAATTCGTGCCTCATTTTGAAATCAAAGTTTTAGAATTTGGTTGTCAGATATGTATGTAATATATCTGATTTTTTTGTGATTCTAGATTTATTATAACTTAGCATCTCATATTTCTTTTTGTCTTGATCGGATCGGACACATCTTATTTGATTGTATTCTGACCATGTCATATTTTAGGTCATTTCTATTTATACTATATCTATCCCTCTAACACAATTTTCAGGGCTTATTGCCACCTTAATTAACTTTCTATAATCCTATAATATTCCTTCTTTGTCTCGAGTGTAATAAATTCTAAGATATAATGACGTAATAGAGAGTTGTGCTCTTAGCCATCAGGTTAAGTCCTTACATATAGGCATCTTTGATCTCAATCTCAACTACAATTAGAACCCACACTTTGAACAACTTGCTTTAATTTGCAGGGCTAGCTTCTTATATTTATATTAGGTTTAACTATATCAATATTATTTTCTTTATAGTAATTCAATATATTAAAACACCTTTAAACCTTCATAATAATGTATTTTAAAGATTCATAGTCATAAGTTAATTCAATATAATTTGTGTTTCAAACATATATAACTTCAAGTATTATGAAATCTATACAAAATATATATTCTACTTTATTTTTTTTGATGAATATTTTCCTGATAGCTAGTAAGACCGAGTGAAGTCCAACGGTGGCAGGATCCTTATATGTCATCAATCCTCATATGTTGTGTTGTCACCAGTGACAATAACATCGGTACACTTGCATCATCGTAGGAAAAAGTAATTAGTACCAAGTACCACACTTTAGTCAGGTAACATCAATATTAATTTAATTTTAAAAATTAGACATATCTATGTTGTGGCTGCTTTCTCCGCCGTCTTGTTAACCTTACTAACTTAATGACAGCCATATAGCACATATATAATTTAAGGTATAATCAATAATGATTATTTGTGACGGATGACTTATCCGCCATAAAGGTTGCATATAGTTCGTTGTTGAAAATCACTTTGTAGTATATCACATTTGATTTTTGTCAGCTTTGCCCCTGGTTGTCAATACATCTAACGACTCCTTTGCTAATAAAGTCAGAATGTCCAACTTCTATCCTCACTGATTTTTAAAATTTAAACATGCCTATTATGTGATAAGGATAGAAAGTAACACTCATGTATCTTTACAATAGAAATATTCTTAGGATTAAATATAATTACCAATCTCTTACAGTTTTCCACTGTGTGCTATTATAATGATGTTTTCTTATATGGAAATCGGACTCACTTTCTTAAAATAATAGATGATACATTTTATAGTAATTTCAAATAACTATAGACCGTTCATTCGAATAGATCTCGATGATCTCTTGTACCGTAGGGTGTAA
The DNA here is from genome assembly GCA_032690845.1 of Eleusine coracana subsp. coracana. Classification (NCBI taxonomy): domain Eukaryota; kingdom Viridiplantae; phylum Streptophyta; class Magnoliopsida; order Poales; family Poaceae; genus Eleusine; species Eleusine coracana. Next base: position 67,181,887 of record CM064420.1, read on the forward strand.
TACATATATTATTATTATTACTACTACTACTACTAATATTACTACTACTTGAAATTAAACTAAAATTTGTGGATCTCCTAGTTATGTTATAGCTAGGTACAAAGAAATTGATTGTTGCAATTGTTGAATGTACATGATATTAGGCAAAACTTGTATATGTGACGTGCGTGGTTGAAAATGCAATGTTCAGAAAATAAAGACACATATACATGGTTAAAATATATGTAGGTATATCGTTGAAAATCTAGCCAGATATATTGCGCTTATTGTTAAAAAATAAACAGTTATTACACATGCAACAAAAAATTGATACATACCTTTGTTTTAACACTCAATTTGCCAACGACAATATGTAATATTTTGTTCTGAATCTAACATGACACTATCATTCTTTAGACTTAAGAATTTTTCTTAGTTTCTTGTAAATAATTGGATCTACCACGACTATTTAGATGGACACGCAACAGAACTGGCTTTTGAGGAGCAAAATAGGACTGAGTAAATCAGAATATCCAAAAAGATATGTAAAATGAATAGAAAAAATTACACCCGTGAAGGACCGAATTTTGGGAAAGAAAAATAGGATATAAAGTAAATCAAATATATAATTTCATTTATTATTTATTTATTTTCTTAAAAAGCAACCGATAAAGTTTACTTGTGATGATATACACTCATGTGCATCAGATCTGGCCTAGGACTACTATAAAATAATTTTTAAAGATATCGATTATATTTGTTTTGACTTTTTCTTAATTTGGATCATCCACAAATAAAATTGTGTCTTAAAAAAAAGAAAACTAAATTGATAATAAGAAAATTAGCATGGGAGGTGGGAGATCGGGTGGGTGAGGCGTGGGGGGATTGATTTTTTTTTCTTTTTTTATTAATCCGAATTCATTAATTTATTAACTAATTTATCTGTTTGTCAATTGGAGTTAGATATGAACTCTTTTTTAGTTTCATCTGTACCGTTAAATCTTCATAAAATCCAATGATCTACCTCTTCTCTTTTTTAAATTAACGTGGTAATTTTGTGCTTTTAAGAGCGAACGTGATGACTTCTTTTTCTCTTTAAATAAAAAATTGATAATAAGAAAATCAACATGGGAGGTGGGAGATCAGGTGGGTGAGGCGTGGGGGGATTGAATTTTTTTTCTTTTTTTATTAATCCAAATTCATTAATTTATTAACTAATTTATCTGTTTGTCAATTGGAGTTAGATATGAATTCTTTTTTAGTTTCATCTGTACCGTTAAATCTTCATAAAATCCAACGATCTACCTCTTCTTTTTTTTTAGATTAATATGGTAATTTTGTGCTTCTAAGAGCGAACATGGTGACTTCTTTTTCTCTTCAAATAAGAAGATAATATCATCTGTACCGTTAAATCTTCATAAAATCCAACGATCTGCCTCTTCTGTTTTTTAGATTAATATGGTAATTTTGTGCTTTTAAGAGCGAATGTGATGACTTCTTTTTCTCTTCAAATAAAAAGATAATAGAAGATCTGAGTATACTGGTGGTTAGGTTGTTGATTTTATTCCTTCATGCCTTTTCGCCATATCAGCTGGTGTATTTTCGTAGTTTAGTCGAATCTATACCACAACTTCGGTCAGCTTGTTAGGTTCTTTGTGAATCTGTTAAACTTTCACAAGTCTCCACCTGCTTGCATGTCTGAGTTCCAGGACGCGCCCCGTCATGATCGCGTCGCGTGATGAATGGCCACGGCATTTACATCTGCAGCACAGCGAGGCCCCTGGCGCCTTTCACATTGTTGCGACACATCGGCCAAAACTCGCTCACATGCCACGGGCTCCGCCGGCTGGCCCCCTTCCGAGCTGTTGAGCAGTGCCAGGGAGGTCCGGAGTCAGATTGAGTGAGTGACACTGCTCAACACTGTCACACGACATTGTTAGTTATTGCTCTGAACTTGCTGTTCTTTTGTGTCTGATGAAACATTTGAACTGCAGCGCCAAACTGCCATGGATCCGGTCAGAGCAAGTCAAATCTTCGACAGGTTGGATGTCTTCCAGCTCAACTGTTGTCTCTTCTGCAAGGGAAAATTAAACTGATATATTATACTAATTCGGTTCTCGCCGAACTCAAAGTATACGCAAGGAATTTACAAAGCAAAGCAGAATCCGGCGAAGTTGCGTGTCCTCGGAAAGGGAGATCCGGCGGAGTTGTAAACGCCGGGGGCGAGCGGGGCCCGGCCGTCGCTGCTGCCACCTTTCGCGTGGCGTGGCATCGAAGGCCGCGATCCACCGAAGTCAAACGGGGGAGCTGCACGTCTGCCGCGCCGTGCCACCGCCCCAACCTACAGCGGCTACGGGGTCCGTGTTCCGCATGGTCACCGAGACTTGTGAAAGTTAAGCGGCCGAAAGCGACGCGCACCCGCCCGGTGCCCCGGTCCCGGCTCCTCCTCCCTCCCAACCAAGGAAACCAGGCGAAAAGCCACATGCGCTCTTCCCATCGCCGCCGCCTCCTTCGCCGCCGCCGCTCCTCCTTCTGACCTTCTCTTCCCCTGTTCGCCTCCGTCGCCACCATTCCTACGGGCCACTGCCAGCTGAGAGGAGCAGCTCGCCACGGTCAGAATTCTCCTCTACTTACCCCGCTGCTGATCCGGGCTCCACCCGGAAGTGCCCACGCATTTTGGTCCCTAGTGCTTGGAGCCTTCTCGGTTGCACCAAATTTGGCCTTTTTAGGTGGGGGGAGCTCGCATCTTTTCAGCTACAGATTTGAGTTCACTGGTTTATTGGTTCGGTTCCTGCCAATAAATGAGCCCAAGATTCCATGCCGGCTTGTAAAATCACGGTTGATCCGTCCTCCCATCTGATCAGATGAGTAGTGGGTGTCTCCTCCCAACCCGAGATTGCAGGAGATGGTTGCAACTGTAGTTTCTTCCCAATCTTCCTTCACACCCCTTTCCCCATACTCGTCTTCCTCGCCCAGCATCCACGCCGTCATCAGGGACTCCCCGCCTTACAGCACCCAGTCCCCACCGCAGGTTCAGGCAGCTAGTGGCGGCGGCGGTGGAGGCAATGGGAGAATCAGCCCGGCGGTGTTGTTCATCATAGTGATTCTTGCGGTCATCTTCTTCATCTCCGGCCTGCTCCACCTCCTTGTCAGGCTACTGATGAAGAAGCAGCACCACCGCGGAGCCTCCAGGGGGGATTCTGCCGCGTCGCCGCACCGGCCAGGCGCGCGTGACCCGGCAATGGATCGGCAGCTGCAGCAGCTGTTCCATCTACATGATTCTGGTCTAGACCAGGCCTTCATTGATGCGCTGCCGGTGTTTGCATACCGTGAGATTATTGGCGGCAGCAAGGAGCCATTCGACTGTGCGGTGTGCTTGTGTGAGTTTGATGGGGAGGACAGGCTCAGGTTGTTGCCGGTCTGCAGGCACGCCTTCCATCTGCAGTGTATAGATACGTGGCTGCTGTCCAATTCGACATGCCCGCTTTGTCGTGGTACGCTCTTTGTTCCAGGTATGACAATAGATAACCTCATGTTTGATTTTGATGAGAGATTGGAGGAGGAGCCGCTGCCGGAGGAGTGTGAGGAAGGATTCCAAATTTCCAGGCAGAAGCCCTCAGATGAGGAGCAGCCAGCGGGCGAGAAGAGGGTGTTTCCAGTAAGGCTTGGGAAGTTCAAAAATGTTGGAAATCAGGGTACCATTAGTGGTGGTGTTGGCAATGGTAATGGCAATGCAGCTGGTATAGTGAGTAGAGAAGCAGGGGAGAGTAGCAGTAGCAGCTTGGATGCAAGGAGATGTTTCTCTATGGGCACTTATCAGTATGTTCTTGGGGATTCTGAACTTCGAGTCGCTCTCCAGCCAGGTCGCAGTGCAAATGGTGCTAGCAGCAGATTTAGAGGAAGGACTGGTGGCTTAAGCTCTATCAATGCGGAAATTATGGAGGGCAAGAGGATTTCTGCGAGGAACAAAGGAGAGAGCTTCTCTGTCTCGAAGATTTGGCAATGGTCTCATGTGAAAGGCAAGCTTCCTGCTGTTTCAGACAATTGCTCAGACACTGGGAACCTACCATGGATGAAAAGAAATGTCGCCGGAGAATGGAGATAGGTCAATTATTTGATTTTGTCTATAGTTTTTTTTGTTGGTTTTCTTGCCTTGTATTGGCTGCTAAATTGTTTAACTATAGCTATTTTCATCTGATTTAGCATGTCTCAGCTCTTATCAAAATGATCATTCTTCATAGATGGATAAATTTTGACAGCCTAACTATATTGCTCTTGATTGCTTGTAATTGTTCATGACTCTGTAGTTTGTATTCTCATTTAGTGGTATCCAGAAAATTCGACTCAGAACTCTAATCTCAATTACTTCTAAACATCTATTCAGTCTATCATTGCTTTTGGTTCAACAATTTTCTGACCATGTTAACCTTTAGTGTGATATGATATGGATTGGCAGATATATGCCTAAATCACTGCAGTTGTTACTTCTTCGGTAGTACCCTTCAAGGTTTTATAAGAGAGCAGGTTCCTTACTTCCTTTAAGACTTATATATTACATATTTTACATCAAGATTACAATCCTCAAAGATAAACCCCTGAGATTCTGATCAGTACAAGCGTGTAATTCATGTCCTTTCGTGTGTTTCTGCAAGTACTAGGACATATTTGATGGGTTAGTCGGCAAAGTTTTCGCATACAGTAGAAGTTTCTCTTTACCTTGTTTCATGGTTCGGAAAGACAAAATTATGATGATATGGCAGTAAATATGCATAGACAAGGTGATTATTATTTACTTCTTGGTTGTCATATATAAATGATAATTTCAGCTCTAGCATGGGAATTAAGGCATGAAGCAACTCTATATGATAGTAAGCAATACTACTTTTCCCAGACTATCTTTATAAAGTACTATTGTGGCCTTATGAGAGCTTATTATGATATAGTTGAATAGAAGCAATATGAAGTTCTATGTTCTCATTGTTTAAAATATGCATTGTGAGGATGGCTCTTTTAGCTTGCTTTAGTTTCTAAATTAGGATTGATGAAATTATTCTATACTTTATTCAGTTTATTGACTTTCTTTTGCTTTTATTCCGTTATTGTCCTGTGGCATACAGTAATAAGTAGCATGAATGATACAAGGTAGGTGCAGGACTTCACATTATTCTGGTAGCAGTCTGGTTCCATTCCTTTTACCACTGACATCATGTCCAAATTGTTCACATCTCTTTTGCTTTATCACCTTTAAGCATCCGTGTCTTGACTTCCAGAACAACCTTTTGGATCTTATTATCCATCTTTAAGTAATATTATATTACTCTTGTAGAAAAACATTGTCTTTGTTACTGTAGAAAGAGGCACATGATGCTTTTCTTCATTCCTGCACATTCTGAGAACCTTCATGTGGAAGTTACAGAGATATAATTTCAAATAATCCTTTTCCATTTCACTGGAACATGCAGGTACTCAGGTACTACGGTAGTACAGTGTTGAAGATTGCAATTGTTTTGCCCGTCACTCTGAATTTTGAAAACCGTCGGGATGTTGCAACCGCTGAACGGTGTTTTATTGTTTCCCCCTTTTGTCACTAACCAAGTAACAATTGGTCTGATTAGCCTGTCAAAGTTAGTGAATCACACCAGGTGGCGGTGACTAGGTTCTGGGGTGGATAGAAGGTTTGTGATTGTACAATATTAGTATTCTGATGCTGGAATAACGCCGGTAGGTGGTAGAAGGTTGGTAGCGGTATGGATGGCCATATTATGGTATTCACATCTTTTGCCAATTTTGTCATAAAGAAAAGGAAGAAGTGCTAGACATCACACAACTGCACTGACCATACTGACTAAACAACACGGGTTACTGATAAGATCCCCAGCATATTGCTTCTGTAATCTGTGCTAGTTAAGTCATTGGTTTGCAAATGATTAGCGTCCCACCAGATACTACTACTATACAGCTACTGCCATCATTAGATAGATGCTGATCCGGCAGCATTATTGTTGACATCATTGTTTCGGTTGCTGCAATTTGGTCAGTATCAGATACTGTGATACAGCTATGGTTCCTTGGACAGCCAGGTCTGGGCCAATTCTCGCAGACGTTCCTTATTCTTCAGAGTTTCAGTGACCCTATCCGTTTCTCATATTCAAGACCCCACTATCATTGCATCTCATCAGTGTGATGTTTTGTTCGAAGCTGGAATGGAGAGCCAGTTTCTTTTGAAGTGCTAAGCTTCCAACAAACTGCTTCCTGACACTTTATTTTTTACTAAATTGAATCCTGGTGAGTGTGTTTTTCTATTGTATCCTCTCATGATGCAATGAATCAATATTAAGTAACCCTCAAAATTTAGTACCACGAATGATTGATATGGACAGAGCATGGCATGGAAAAAACAAAAAGCATAGGTCATGAAGGAGAGTGGGGTATGCACGTCATGCACACTCAAACCATGATTATGTTATTTCCCATTTTATTTTTTTGCTTTAATGGATTCCGATTTGTCTACTCACAAATCTACCGGCTCATTATATGGTGGGATAGGATTGGCTGTCAAGGCTTTACTCGCTGGCAATCCAACGAACAATGGATTGAGACATGAAGAGTGAACGATAATAGTTGTTGCTACCTATACCCACCAAGCTGTGTCCGCTATGATTTTCAGAAAAAGCATGTTGGCCGGACAGGGACAGTTATGTCCTAACATCAACGGAGCCTGTCCGGGATTCTCGTCCGTGATACTCTCATATGATCTCCGTGATTGTACGCGGTAATGGAGGAGCCAAAGCTACAGCAGGCAGTCCAATATTGCCGTCATGACAGCGATTGAACATCCACACGGATAGCAAAGAGAGATTTATGAACTTTTGACCGGTATTGGAAGATTTCATCAAATGTGTTGAGCAGGTGGAGACGGGGAATACCGTGAACGTGCGGTACGAAACTGCGGGTCATCGTGGGTCACTTGTTTACTTGTAGGACCAGGAATCCGACGCGCGCGGCCGCCGCAATCGGCTGGAGCCGCCCGCCGCTCTCCTCTAGAACGCCTCCATGCGAGGTTTTCCTATCCGTGCGTCGCAATCAGTCACAGCTGGAACACGGCAAGCTGTTGCCATTGCAATCCGAATTCTTTTTTACTTACTTAATTATTCTTGCTGATTATGCAAGTTTCCAGCCCAACTCGGCAACTCGCGACTCGAAGTTGTCCCAAGGAAAAAAAAAATGCTAAAGAACGCGAGCGTGATGCAATTTCGTTCATCAAAAGCTCATAATCTTTTCATTTCAATCGGGACAAAACTGGGGAGGATGAAACGGATTCATTACAGAAGCAAGTACAGTGACAACAATGAATATAGCAATCTCTTTTTTACAGGTGTCGAACCAATCAACGGAGTAGAGGAAAATGTAGCAGTCTCGCTCACCACGGTTCGCCCCCGGAATCGAATCCATTGAATTGATTGAGGATGAAAAGGACGTCGCCTTTCCGCCGCGCTTTGACCGCCCTCCAACCTTTCCTCCAATCCGATGAATGTGAACGCGGACGGTCAAGCCCGGGCGGCGCCGTCGTGGGCCGTCGCCGGCGGCGGGTTGAATAGCGGCGGCGCGTCGCGGCCGCCGAGGTCCATGGACGACTTGGCTGAGTGCGGCGGGGCGACGAATCGGGCGGAGAAGTCGCGGTAGCCCGAGTAGTCGCCCTCGGGGGTGGCGCCGTGGCCCTCGTCGAAGTTGAGCGCGTAGCTGAGCGCGTCGTAGTTGAGCTTGCGGCCGCCGAAGTGGTGGTGGTGCGGCCGCGGCGGGCCGTTGCGGCCGAACCGCCGGATGAAGGTCTTCCACTTGGGGCCGACCACCAGCTCCGACCACTCCCGCACCTTGAGCACCGCGTCCACCGCGCGCTGCCACCAGCTGTCATCCTCTCCCCCTCCTCCACCTCCTCCTCCTCCTCCTCCCGCGGCGGCGCCGCCCATCCGCTGGTGGGAGGAGGACGAGGCCGGCCAGGGGAAGCAGCAGCAGCGGCGGCCCCGGCGCGCGAAGAAAGCCGCCTCCGCCTCGTCCATGCCCGCGGCCGACGCGCCGCCGTGGTGGTCGGTGTCCATCATCATCGCAAAGGGCGGAGAGCCCGGGAGGGTTGGTTCGGGGGAAATTGGAGCGGTTTGGGGATGGGGGCTGCTTTGGTTTTGGGCTGTGGTGTGGCGTGTGCGGGTTTTATCGGGTGGCGGTTTCGACGGCCGCTATAGGAGAGTCAACGGGTGCCGCGGCTCGCCGCTGACGTGGGCCGCGATCCGCGGGCCCGGAGCGGAAGCCTCGCAACGTTCACAAACCCTCCTGCGATTACTTTTCTTCTCTAGAACAAAGACTTTTTCTTAGTGTTATTAACGGTCCGAACAGCCATGCATCGCGCGCGTAAATCATGGTTAAGAAAACTCATGCAGTAATCATGAGAGTGCAGTTCTTGTCAGAGAAATGATAATCAGCGTCACGTCATATTATTCCTGGTGATGGAGTGACACCATGACGTGCAGTGCAGTTGCCCGTGCAACGGATTGGAAGGCCAGCGTGGGCACAGGGCGGCGCCGGAGCTGGCAGTTAACAAGAGAGCAGTTGTTAGCTCGACGTGCCATTTGGGCGGCGGCGCCAACCGGAAGGAGAGTTCGCAGCTAGCTACACGACGCCTGGCGCCGACGTTTGCACGCAACATTATTGTACCAAGACCTGCTGTGCGTGACCGTGCGATACGGTGGCACGCTGGCTTGTTTATTGTTTTTTTAGTGTAATTAGCATGATTATTAGCTGCCACCTGACAAAAATACAACAGGCCGTTGGTTCTAGCTTGCGTGATTTACCATAGCTGTGTTGTCTTCATATTAAAAAAATAATTCGTTTTAAATATTATTTGTGATATCAAAAGTCACTAATTAGAAGGTAATTTTCTCTATATACTCTTATTAAATATACTGTTGGGTCCAACTATTTCATAATAATGGTGTGAGTGTGTGAGTGGCTAGCTCGAGGGCTTGAATTTAATTTCCTACATCTACAAAAGTTGTTTTTATTTCTCTTTTACACGAGAAATTAATAGCGCAGGGGTATACCAATCCCTAAGTATGAAAAAATTTTCTAAAACGAAATGATTTATGAACAACTAGCAATAAGATCAAAATAAACTATTTTTCTAATATGAAGTAAGTGGTTGTATGATATTTAGGGCCTGTTTGTTTCCAGTCTGATTATATAATCTTGAATTATAATAGTAGATTATATAATATATATTATATAATCTAGATTTTATAATCTAGATTATATAATATATATTATATAATCTAGATTATATAATTTATATAGGGATGTTTGTTTATCTAGATTATTAATTTTAGAGGTAAGAAGACAATAATGCCCAAGGCTCTCATCCGTCTGCGCTATAGTCATTGCCGGCCACCGTCGGGACACGCCCGTCGATCCCGAGCCCAGCGCTCATGTCGCACTATGCAGCCCGAGGCCAAGGTGAGCCACACCCGTCCGGCATCCAGCCATGCTCGCCAAGCCTGGAGCCCGAGCTCCTGTCGAGCCCGTGCGCCATCCAACCACGCCCGTCGAGCTTGGAGCTTGAGCTCCCGCCACACCTGCTAGCCCGGTGGATCTCTGTCGCGATGCTCTCCGTCGCCCACCAGGCCGAGCGTCGCGGCTGACCCCCCGGCTCTAGTCGCTCCGCCAAGGCCCATGCTCCTGTCCTGCTCATCAATCCAGAGCCCGCCGCGTGCGGGGCTCTCGCTGTGCACGCCGAGCACGGGGATCTCGCTGCGCCCGCTCAGGGCTCCCTTCTCTTCTACTGCGCCCAGTGCCGGATCTGTGCTTGTGCTTGCCGGAATTGGGGCTAGGTTTGGAGATGAGGAAGAGGAGGAGGCAAGGAGGAAGAAGAACCAGCAGCCGCATAGAGGGAGGCAGGGTGTCGTGTGTACGGGTGCGGTGATGAGTGGAACAAATTATTTTCTTTTACCGATGACAATTACGGTTAATTATATTTAACTTAACCATGGGTAGTGGGTCTTTTGGCAAAATAATCTGAAATAAGCTCATGTTGAGGAGATTATAAGTTTATCATAATCTGGTCTTTAAGATCATATAATCTGTCAAATAATCTATTCTGTTTATTTGTTATCTGAATTATTTGAACCATATTGTATAATTTAAGTGGATTATAATCTAAAACAAACAGACCTTTAATTGACTTTTTCTTCCTTGGCAAAGAATCTGTTTTTTTCTATAGATAAATAATTGGCAAGGAAACAGACTTGTGTTGAGCAGGTGAGGAAGGATGCAATCTGTTTCCGCGGGGTAGGAGAGAATTGGTGGAGTCGCGGCAACTCACTCCGTGTGGGAACGTCGCTGCATCGGCGGTTGCTTTTAAGCAAAGTCGTCTGGGAAATGGCTTGGAAGGCGATGATGGTGATTTCCAACAGCGTGGATATATACGAGTAGCTATGGCACGCGCATATTCCTCATGCACGCGCAACGCAAGTACGTCCTCCTTTTGCGTTTTGCCTGTGTACTTTTCTTCCCAGCAGGCATGATCTTCCTGACTTTTTTGCGTGTATTAAGATCCTATTTGTTTTAGCTTATAATCTATTAGATTAATTAATCTAGTTTAATTAATCTAGTAAGAAAACAAATAGGGTAGATTAAAAGATCAAATTAATTAATTTAGAAGGCAAATTATTATAATCCAATAATCTCCTCAATAAGTGCTTATTTTGAATTATTTCGGTAAAAGACTCTTACAACTCATATCATGGGCTATTTCTTTTCCTACAACTACTTGATCCAGCTTAAATAATCTAAAAAAAACACCATATTCAGATTAATTAATTTAGTTAAAATAATCCAGATTAAATAATTTAGTGCTATAATCTAGATTAATTAATCTGGTGAGAAAATAAACAAGCCCTAATTAAAAAGTACTCCAAAATAGTTTGACTCCAGTTGCCAGGACGTGCTCTATCTGACTATCTCGATTAGGTAGTCGCGGCCTGCTCAACTCAAAAGCCCTTGCCAAAACATTTCCCTAAAGAGGCCTTTGCTCAGCCCGTATGCGTCACATAGCCCACGTTGCAACGGATTGGCTAGCCCACGCGGGACCTGGACGCAAAGCGTCGCGTGCTGCCTCATGTATATTCACGGGACCCGGACGCAAACCCAACAATCAGCGGCGATTGCAGCCCACAATCTGCGCTAGAACTTGCTAAAATGTCATGGCCTGCTGTGGCCGTGGTACTGAGTGCAAAGGCTAAGCGCTCCATCTGTTGGGCTATGGCCTTGCCAATTGCCATGGCCATGTTCCGTTGCACTTGTGTGTGTAATAGCTGGGCATTGATTTCCTGTTGCCTTTGTTCCAGCTGGGCACTCTGAGTGCCGGGGCATGATTACTTGATCCTCCTGGTCGGCTTCGAAGATTTGCCAACAACGCACCGCTGTTTCTGCTATTCACAGATAGTACCACTGTTTGCAGCAAAAAGCCGGATCCCCTGACGTGGAATTCATCAGCGGTACTGCTTACAGATCGTGCTTGTATACGCACGAAATGGCAGAATGTCTCCGGCACAGCTTCAGCTACAGACTGAAGGCAGGCATGATTGCGCTCAGCGGATGAATCGCTATGATGCTGATGCAGACCTAACCGCCTAACTAATGCAGAGAAGTTCGCGTTTTGGAGGAATTTGGCATAACGCTCACTCACTTGGGGAGATCATGTTAGAGCTCTCGCTGTAGCAACATGTATTTATTCAGAATTCCTCTTCTTAAACCGCCAGAGTTGAAAACAAAAAGGTTGCACCGAGAATTCAATTAGCCTTGTTGTTTATACTTTATAATGGATGGAAATATGGGGAGTGTTCTTAATAGAGTTTCAGGTATCCGGCCTACACTTGAGACGGTACAGTAATCAGAAATAATCCATCGAATTTGGTCGCTCCTCTTGCCATTAATCATTGTCCGAACAGTGATCACATGATTGTAAGTAGTAATATATTTCTCTGCTCTTGTCACATCGGTGCTATGTCGTCATTGTTGCTTTGATTTACAAGACTAACTGCACAGTGTAAAAGATAAGGCTGAATATTGCGCGAACACAGTAGTGCTGCATGAACGTAACTGATACAGTAGCAGTGTACTTCCTCTGTTTTAAAAGTTATTAATTTTTTTATTATCTTTAATCATTCATCTTATTTAAAAGATTTCGAAAAATATCATATATTTTTTTATGATTAGTTTTATTACTCGATAAACCTAAAATATAATCAATAATTTTATATATTTGAGATAATTTTTTGAATAAGACGAATGGTCAAAGTTTATGAAAAAAATCAATGACAACGACAATTTTAAAATGGAGGAAGTATGTTTCAGGATAGATTATCATATCCATGCACGAACCAGTACGTTGATGTGTCACTGTTTCCCTAATCCACAGTTACAATGCTCCGTTCTGGGCTACTGTTCGTAGGATCCCACTTATTAGCACAGTGAGACCCCACCTCGGCCAGTTGTGAATGTCTGTAGGTGAAGTTGGAATCTACTGCTGTGAAAAAGAACATCCGAAGCTGTGACAATGAATCATTTGCTGTCGTAACCAATTCTCATCTTGTTTTTATATAAAAAAAATGCGAATAGATGATCGATCCAAATTCCATACAATCGGCCGGAATAGTCAGCTTGCTAGTTTCAGTGTGTTATGACATTTCCGGAAGCTGAACTTTGGCTCTAGGTTCCATTCGGATGGTCTTCGCTGAAATTGGTCCCTCGGAAGAGATGCATTAACGCAATACACGTAATTTGCTTGTCAAGTGGAGGGTCCACCTATTTGTTGCGGTTTCTTTTCAGCCATTTTCTTTTTCGCGCGACGTCCACACTTACAGCAAATGGTTCCTCGGAAAGTTGCACTTGGCACCGAAGATCAAGTAATGATTGACGTGAAAAATCCACTCGTCCCTCTCCATCCTTCCGGCAAATGCACCTGCCTTTAACTAGCACCTTTTTTGCGTTTGAAAGCTTAATTGGGATAACTGTCAAGTCCATATGAAACGTCTCTACTTTGCGTTTAACACCAGCTGACATTTACATCTACCTGAAAGTTATTAAAGCATGACGTGTAAGCAGTTATGCTGCCTTTCATCTCCTGCCCACAAATGCTCCCGACAAAAAGGGTTCTTGTGCGTTGATTGAACCTTAAAATACCCGGTTAGTTTGTTCTTTATCTCTGATGACATGTGCTGATTACACATAACAAATAGTATTAAAGTACTAGGATTAAGATATCTCGATTGGCGGCCATGGTTAGTCGCCACCTGTTCTCGCACTCGTCAGAGACAGCAAACATAATTTACGTCCCTTCAATAATCATATTTGGTTATTGCGGTCGATCGATGTGCCGCTGCATTAGTTTACAGACTGTCCTTTGCTTGATTCGTACGTATGAGGAGAGTATCTGTTGTTATCAGCGTGTACATCCATCTTGTTGAGGCATCATATAAGAATACAGATTAGTGGGCGTGCCTCCATCGTGGAGAACACTGAAACCCACCGGAGCACTATCCTCCTCTTCCTGTCCAGACACAGGCACTACCTATGGGTTTGTCTTGTAGTAACTGCACAAGCACAGGACGCGTATTTCATTCCGCCACTTGTGAAATTTTCTCTGATGCTCCTTCCGCCTGACGTGAGGCTCTGTTAACCATAGACGCAGTGCAGATACTTATTGGCGGCTGCTTTATTTGGATGTTACAGGATCATGATTCGGATGGATTTATTATTACAGAGGCTGGACGGAGTTATGACTGGAATTGATACAAGATTTACTATTGGTTGTTGAAGGTTAGCTGTCACGGTGTGGCTGGAACTGGTTGTTCCTGGAAGCTGTTTGCTTGTCTGTCCCCGCAGCCGCATGATTATTGTTGAAGATGTTAACGGTCCCTCTCTGCGATCAAGTCATTAACACGGAGTCGTCATTTAAGTCCGCATGCAGGCCCTCAACCCATATGGAGTACTACGTAGATATCAGGACCCGTGGACAGCGCGCTCGATTCAGATCACTGATCAGACGAAGGTACCGTGTTTGTTACTGCCTCAGCAGCAGCAATTCACTTGATCAAATTATAAGACGGGTAGTAATAAATCGACTCGGCGCCGTACGTGCGGTGGTGCCTGGCTAGGGATGGGCGCATGCAACGGTGTTCTCAGGTTCAGACGGCGGCGAGAAGCATGCATGGTCCCCCCCTGGCTGTGCTCGCTTGGTGGCTTCGCGACGCGGCACCTCCCGTGGCGGTACGCCTGAGAGCTCGGCACTCGCTGTCGCGCGCATTTATAACTAAGGGCACGGACCACTTCCGGAAGCTCTCATCAAGCGTCTTCTTCTCCACGCGCTCCGCCGCGGCTTGCGATTGGGCTGGCCGATGGAGACGACTCAGTGGCACTGGTCATCATCCACCCATCCCTAGTCCCCTACCATCCTTGCATGGACGTGCGTGAGTTCCTCTCCAATTCGACGATAGCTTAATCTGAACGGGAGGATAATGAAACGTCAGGCAGTTCGTATTACGGATTTCTCTCCCGCTAGCCGCTGATGAAGTGTGTGGTTGCAGCCACGGGCCAGCAGCCAGCTCGGCTCGGTTGCTGCACACGGTTGCGCCATCAGTGGCCCGTCACGCGAGCGGGGGCCACGGGTCGTTAATGCTGGGGGAGCAAGTAGCGGCGACAAAGGATGGCATTGGGAAGCGACGGATGCTGTTCCTGGATACGGAGATGGAGATACTGACGCAAGAGTTCTTGTAGTGTACTACTAGTAGAAACAGACTTTGTGTGATGTGTGGGCTGGCTGTTTTCTCCTCCTTTCAGTTTCAGTGTTGTTTTCGGTGTTTTCTTCAGGTCATGTGCGACCGATCGACTCATTGTCACAGGTGCAAAACCACTGGTAATTAAGAGTGATTGAAAAGACCATGTGGAAACTTGGAAAACAGACCCGCCACTCAACCGCATCTGGTTAAATACGATGAAAGCGTTCTTTACATCAAGCAGTTGATGCACTACAGTATCATGGTTATTACATCACCAAGGAGGCAAGGACAAATGGTGCGATGGCTGGCCCCTGGTGAGTATCGTGAGTGCATGGTGAATCAGCGGCTTCTTCATTCGTTGGCTGAAAAGCAGCGATCGTAGGCAGGCAAAAATCCATCTGGCCCCCAGCTGCTGCCCGCCACCCACCAGTGTCCGGTAGGCCGACGGCCGGGAAGCTCCGGTCCCAGGCCTTGGTGTCTTGCCGCGGGCCCAGCGTCGGAGCCGTGTAGCTAGTACGTATCCCAGTCGAGGCTGCCAGCAAGCACGTCCATGTCCATGTCGCAACCGGCGTTGTCTCGCTTGCTGCCTTTTCTTCTTCGGATCAGCTTGTGCCACCATGTCCAATTGATACAGTAGTTAAGAGATAGGCACTCCCGTTACATACAACTGGCTCGCCGGTGTCGTGCACGACCGGGGACCGGCGGATAGATGCTGGCCGGCGCGACCGCGAGATGGGCGCGGAACAGTCAGACTCCCTCTCGAGCCCCATGTGAAAAAAAAAAAGGATCTTGTAATGAGACATGGGTTAAGCGACATAACAGGGTGGTGATTGAACTGTACGAATGTTGGATCATGCGACTGATGAGTCAGCATATAATCAAGGGACGAGGGGAGGAATAAAACGTCAAGCATGTGTAGACGATGGTTGACACTGGTGGTCACAGAACCCCAACTGCTGATTTTTACCTTCCTCCTCTCGGCGGACTTGGGATCATAATTACCCGAGCGAGTGAGAAAGAAGTTTTCGTGGTCAATGACGTCGCGTTCGCCGTGTCCACGGGATCGCATTCCCGCCTTGGTCCCACCAGATGACTAGATGAGCATGTAGTAAAATGTACACGGGCTGGTCGTCCACAGTCCGCGTCCGGTCACTGGTCGTCCACAGTTGCGCCTGCCGGCCCCGTGGAAACTGACACGAGCAAGCAAACGGGCACGGCAGCATGGCACGGCGTGCGCCCGCCCGCGACCGACCGCGACGTGTCACACTGCGCGTCTTTCGCGTCCATCGTCGTGTCAAGGTGGGAGGCGCCAGAAGCCGCGGGTTATCGTTCAACACGCTACACTCTTCTGCTGTCACCGGAGATCAGATGCCGGGTCGAGCCGGACCGGCTACCTAGCTAGCATTAGCTAGGCCATCACCAGCACCGTGTTTCGGATAGATAGATCAGTGGCGAGCACGGCCTGGGACCGGAAGCGGATCCGTCCCGTCGTGTTCGACGCGTCCGCGCGCTACGGGTGCGTGGCGCC
This sequence comes from Eleusine coracana subsp. coracana, assembly GCA_032690845.1. Classification (NCBI taxonomy): domain Eukaryota; kingdom Viridiplantae; phylum Streptophyta; class Magnoliopsida; order Poales; family Poaceae; genus Eleusine; species Eleusine coracana. The sequence goes on from CM064420.1 coordinate 67,198,216, forward strand.
ACCCGGCCAGGCAGTGACGGACCGAGGGGCGGGGCGGCCCCGTCGTGTGCCAGCGAGGGACGTGGCCCTTTCTTCCTTTTGCGGAAAGGATGAGCACCGGTGGCGAGGCGAGCCAAATAAAGGCTAAGCAGACATGGATCAAATCAAATGCATGTGCGGGCGAGCGACAGAGCCCGGCGCCGGGAGAGCAAAAGCCTCGTGCCAACTGAACCCGCGGTGGCCATCGTACGAGCTGGCTGCTCCTTCGTGTGCTCCCCGGCACGGCACCTTGGCGCGCGACGAATTTCGACGGGACACGCCGTTGCCCGTCCGGTACCCGAATCCCCCACATGCCGGTGACCCTTGCTTCGACCCTTTCGTCTTTCCCGCGGGGTCGCTTTTTCTCTTTTGCCATCGATCGTTGTGGCCATGATGAGTCCACTCACGGTCACGGGCTCCCCATCGCCACTTGTTCCTCCTCCCAGGCACACACCATCATGACTTCCGCTGACAGCGTAGCTCCTCGTCCTTTTCCCCGGCCGACTCACTGCCGAGCAAGCCTCCGACTGCCGATCCATAATATGCCGCTTTTGCACGAGAGTACGCTTTGTCCGATCACGGTTCACGCTTTGTCCGAGACTGCAGATCGGATGATCCTGTAACGAGAAACATGTTCTCCTTTCGGTTCCACGACCATATGGTAGGTTGTTTTCGTCGCAATATAATGTCGGACCGGTCCAGTGACAGAAGCTCGTTTTTTTCGGATTAGGAAGTAAACGGTGCGACAATGCCGAGTCGACCAAGCCGATTATTAGGTTCAACAAAAGATTGGAGATGATCATTATTGGCAGCAAGCACGGTTGCATGCAATGCGGCGAGCGGGTCGCTACCAACTTTTCGAGCAGGAACCAAGCATCTTCCCAAACCAGTGCACCAGGAAGGGTTTCTTGTTGTCGCCTCATGGGCAGGGTTTACAATATCGAATGACCCGGTGATCCCGGTCGAGACCGGGACGTATTCACTACATATTCCATTCATTACATATTCTAAATATGCATAATATTCACAATATGATAATAATAATTAATAGCTATAAATAGAAATAATTTCAACAATGTTAACCTTCAAAACAAAATTCGGATTTTAGGAGATGGGGGAGAGGGGATTCGCTGGATTGCTAAGGGTCGGGATCCCGCCCGTGCCAGGCGGCTTCCCGCCAATGCCGACCGGGATCCCGCCAATCCCGACCGGAATCTCGAGTGCCCACCGTCGCCCAGGCACGCGGCAACGCCCGTCCCGGAGCTCCCGGTCGGTTCCCACCAATCCCGGTCGGGATCCCGAGCTCGGGGGCCGGGACGCCCACTCGCGGCGGCGCCTTGCCGGCGATAACGGCCGGAGAAGGGAGAGGTGGCGTGGAGGTGCTGTTGCAGGGGGAGGGATTACGCCTGCGGCTGTGGAAGGGGGGGGGTCGCGAATGGGGAGAGGGTTGGAGTGGATAAGGGTTTTTTTTTCCTTTTTTTCTATTTCTTATTCACCTTCCTATCTCAAATTTGATTATTTTTATGATTTGATTTCACCATAAATCTTTATTTTTTATCTAGTTTTTTTATATTTTTTTTACAAATTCTTTCAAATATTAAAAAATTTAAATTTCAAACAACCGGAATCCCAATTTTTCGATAAACCCGGCCTGGACCGGGATCCCCGAATTCCGTGAAAACCGGCCGGGATCGGGTCGGGATTGTGAACCATGCTCATGGGTCCCGGTCTCCACGAGACCATGACTCACCAAAAGTTAAGATGATTTGTCCCCGCTATTTTTCCTTCTTGCTTCTGAATTATGATGGTCTACTAGTGTCGTGTTTCACTATTTCTACTAATGAGTTTAAGGTGCATTATTGGGAGTTGTTGGAGGATATAGTTTTTTTTTTTACTCCTAATAGATTTATAGCTAGATTTTGTTCCATGTGTCTTTGGATGTTGCTCCTATGAAATGCGTGACAGCATTTTACTCGTAGCAAAAACGTGCGATTATTTTTCCTACTGCAAGAATGACAATTGGCGCACCAATTTTTGTGCATCAAACTCAGGTTTGGCCGGTGTGACGGCGCCTATCGCTCGACCATGGCCAGACTCTCGCGCATGCTTCTGGGGCACAGATATGCCCATGGGAGATATACATAAGCCCACCAGCCAAATAAAAAGAAATAAGCCTGGTATGGTTTTTATATAATATTTTTTTCTTATTTATAATTCAACAGTTCGGATTTTCTTTTATCTATTATCTCTCAAGAGGTAATACATTCATTACAACGGAGAAAAAATTATCCATCACGCAAAATAAGCAATAACTTGGTAATAAATAAAGCAATTATTTATATGAAGTCGCATCACGGCATCAATACATATTATTCCATCATCTCTGTACCGACGAGGTTAGAGCATTTCCAGTGATACTTCTCAAATTTAACCTCCTATTCTCTATTTTGGGAACTGGGTCCCATTTTTCACCTATCAATTTTTTTCTTCAACTCCAGCAGTACTGCTCATTCTTGAGCTCTCATTTTCATCTGACCCGCGGGACCCGCTTGTCAGTGTGTAATCTAGAAACAAAGCTCGAATCTCCCAATCTCCCTACCCGCTTCGACGCTCAGCAGTGGTGGCCACCGCCGGCGATTGGAGACCCCCCGCGTCGCCGCCCGCCATCGCCCCCGTTGGTCACGACCCCTCGTCGCCCACTGCCCTCCCTCCGTCGAATCTTGGAGGCGACGCATGTCGGAGGCGCTCGCGCAGGAGCACGACGGCGCGCCGCCGAAGCCCGCATCGCTGCTCGGCCCGCTGAAGCCTGCACCGCAACCATGCCTCGATCTGGCTTGCCCTGGGGCCCGCCCGCCGCCGTCCCCTTGTGGCTTGGCTCAGTGCTCCGCTCTCGAAGCCGTCGCCCCCCCCCCCCCCCCTTCTCCGAGCCCACCTGGCGCAGCCGCCCCGCCCATCGAGACGCCGCCTACACCCGCCGAGGCTGGACCTTGCGCGGTGGAAGAAGAGGCGGCGGCGAGCCTCGGCCACGCTCGAGAGCGGCGCCGGGGTTGCGTCGACGAGAGGATAGGTGGGCCCCACGTTGGCGGCGGCAGTGGGCGGCTGCGACCTGGCCGGCGGCGGTGGGAGGCTCGGACCTGGCCGGGGGCCATGGAGACGAGAGTGGAGAGAGGAGGCGTCGGTTGTGGTGAGGAGAGAGAGAGGAGAGGAGAAAAAAAATGTGGACTCTACTATTTGAGAGAGATTCAAAAGGTGTGAGCCTGTTGGAGGATTTGAGAGGGGTAGTAAAATAAGAGAACAAGTAATCAATATAAAATTGAAATTTTGAATTAAACTCTCAAAAAATAAAATGAGAGCTCTGTTGGAGATGCTCAGCTAGGGCATTTCGCCAGGCACTGGTTCTTCGTCTCGCAGCACTGCAAGGGTGGTACTTTAATAACCTCGCAGCAGTGGTATTCTATCCATCCACGGCCTACGACGTTACATCTCTTTGCGGTGCAAAATACGAGGTCGCAAGCCTTTCTCTCATGGGCATCTACAACGTCATTTAATGAACCATCTATATAGTGCCATGTCAACTAATTTGATCTACGTGTACTGTAATTAACGAAGAAAGAGAAAGTTGCTATCCTCTCGCGAGACGACGGCATGGGCTCATGCTCCCAGATGGAACGACGACTTCATCCACCGTTGTACGAGCGAGCATCGTCGCCACCGGATCGAGTGAGAAACCATCGAGCTGGTTCTTGCGTTTACGCCTCCCACCAACAAAAAGCATGTCGACTGTCCGCCATATGCTACACCGCCCGCCATGCCTCTTGCCGTCGGCTCCACTGCACCCGCCCTGCGCTCGCGACGTGCCTCCCGCTAGACACAAGCAGCACCGGTCCTCGAACAGCAGGCCCATGTGGCCAAGGTTGGCCAGATGCGCCATGCCACATTGCAAGACCAACCTTCATTCCAGATGGGGAGACAATATTGATTGCATTTTTCTGATTTGGCCTTTGCAATGACACTTTGCATAAAAATTTCTTTTCCAAGATTGTCTTCGGAAGCTGGTCCCTTAGGCAAGGAAGAAGGATATAAAAAAACTATATTTCAGTCCTAAGGACCAAATTCTATTGTTTTTAAAAGTATTTTTGCAATTTAAGTCTACGAGTAATAACAAAATCACTCTTCTAGTAAGCAAACAATAGAATAGTCCACAAAGATCAAATATATATTTGATCATCATAATTTATGTGCTTATTTATGAGTTAAGTAGTATATAGACAGTCTAATAGATAGTGCATTGTGTAAATAGTTTATTTGACTGTCTGTTTACAAGATTCAAGACACTTGTAGACAGCTGTTGTCAGACCATTGGAGATGCCCTTAGCACTTAGCACTTGTGATGTTAAGGCGGCTTGGAATCATCCTGGTCAGCTGCGGACGACCTGCGGCGAAAGAAAATTATATTCATCAGCACATAACATAGAGATGTCATAAGCATACCAACTACTAGATACTTCGCTGTAAACTTACATTCTGCGGTCACCGCAAATAACACAAGAAGAAAGAACAAGCCCATGATGTATACCGTGCCCTGGCCGCACCTAACTCTCGTATTGAACGTCCGGAGATCCTCCATTGTTTTGCAACCTGATTATTCGAACTTTCGTTATACACGGCAACGAAATGAGGAGAACGGGCCCTTTTATAAGGATGTAAACGCGGCTAACCAGGGGACACCTACATATGGAATGATATCAAGTGCGGTTGAGCAAGATAAAAATATACTTGGCAACCTATATGGAACGATATCAAGTACATGGAAATATATATGCAAAGATAATTTACGTTTCTTATTTTTGCCAAGAAGATTATTGCCTTCATGCGTTAGCGATGTGACTGTAGTTAACAAACCTGTCGAAACTCTAAACACGGTTCTTACTGTTGTTCACACTGGATCATGCTTTCTTTTGACCGTTTTCAGCTGTCCGTCTCACTCTTTTGACTGAACATGTTGGACCATGATTTGAATCCTTATCTGAAGTAGCTTTTGGTAGGATATACTAATCCAGAAGACTGAAATCATATAGTAGCAATTAGCAAGCACGCGCTGAAAAAGTGAGACTACTAAGGCCCTATTTGGATCCCTTAGTTGATTAAATTTTCAGTTAAAATTTAGTCAACTGAACTTTAGGAGCTACATATTTAGATCCATAGCTAAAATCTTTGACTAAATAAAAATAGACATGTCTACCCTTTATTAACTAACCGAAAAGTGGATATATATATGGGTTGAAGGAAAATATCATATGTAAGGAGGGATAATTTTGACTTTAATTGTTTTTCTCAATTTTAGGAGATTTTAGGAGAATTGGAGTGACTAGAGAACTAAAGTTTAAGAGGTGAGTTAGGAGATTTTAAAATCTAGTCCACCATTCTCTTTATGAAAGGGATTACCTATTTCTCACCTAAATAGTATATGATGGAATAGATGAACTGCTACAACACCATCACTTATAACTTAAAAAATAAATTGAATAGATCTCTTTTAACCTCTTTAGTTGATAAAATTAATGGGAAAATATTGAAGTTGCTTAAAAAAAAAAGCTGAACCAAAGAGGAAATTGGGCGTCAGATTAGGACGAGAAGAGGAAAGAGCCGGGGAGCACAAAGACCCAACAAGGCACTTAATGCGACAGCAACCTAGCGGGCCCTGTCTGTCGCTGGATATGCTCCACCGGTCCACATCAAATCCCACATTAGCGCATAATGCCCTGCACCGAACGTGACCCCACATGACTTTCTATGGTTTTCTATCCGAGCGAGCATAACTAAATCAATAGGGACTGTTCGTGAAAGAGGATCCATTCCATCGTAAATTAAACAAAAAAAAGTTAAAAAGAATCGACCTGTTACTAACGACCCAAATCACCAATCACTTGTGTCCCGTGAGAAATTGCAGGTGTAGCATAAAAATCGTTAATTTTTTAGGTGTCCACGCTTGAACATCCTCCCTTAAATGATTCTCCACGGGCCGCGCCATTGAATTGTCCTTTCCATATCATTTGCAGCGAAAAACAAGTAAAACTCATTCTGCCCTAAAAATGAACATCCTCCCTTAAATGATTCTCCACGGGCCGCGCCATTGAATTGTCCTTTTCCATATCATTTGCAGCGAAAAACAAGTAAAACTCATTCTGCCCTAAAAAGAAAATGGAATCTCTATGATTACCTGCGGACTGACCGATTTATCAGAGCCATACGTATGCGATGCAATACAAGTCGATCAGATACTAATTGTCCACACACACACACACACACACACACACACATGTACTGCACCCGACAAGACAAGTGCTAGCAAATCATCAGCCACCAGTTATCCATTTGGTGGCCTTGAATGATCAAACGAAACGCAGCGAAAACGGTAGGAAATGCAACGAAGCAGACTAATATAGAACATGAGGAGCTTTAGGCATGCACAATCTTGTTTGGAGATCGAATCCATTTGAACAATTAGAGCTCCTAGAAAACTAGTAGCAGTGGCAGATCAAGCCAGGAAACCGAAGGGATGAACAAAGCAAGGTCGACCGTACCACTTGTCAGAATGGCGTGCACCTTACAATGGTCAGTGGCTCATGGCAGCCAAATAAAATTCCCAAAATAACCTCTCGAAAACCGAACCATTCCGGTGACCTGAACTGGATCTCCTGTTCCCTTCAAGCCTTGTACTTGTACACCTGCTTTTGGTGCCTTTTGCCTCACCATAGTTGTCCTAGTTAGCTAGTAGTACCGTCTTGTCCACCTCCACACTCTCTCTCCTCCCAACTCCCATGCCTAATTCTAGAAAAAAAAAAAACAAGCCACTCATTGCAGGCGCCGAGCAGTGTCGTCGCCGTTCTATCTCCTCTTCCCTGAACTTTTTTACAGCATGCATTTCCAATGGTACTGACACAGGTCTTTACAGCCCGAGCAAGATGTAGTAGACGAGGGTGATCGGCAGCGCGATGAGCATGCCAAAAATGACTCTGCAAGCAGGGAGCAGAAAAAGGGGTTAATCCAAGAACATGGTGGTGGCAACATGTGTCAGGACTTGGGGGAATCTTTGAACAGATCGTGGTGGTGTTTTTGTCCGTGCTGGTGTCGTTGGTGCAGGTGATTCCGACATGGGACTTACGCGGTGCTGAGAATGTCAGGGTGCACGTTGTACTCCTTTGCGAAGACGAAGGGGACAATGCCCTGCGGCAGGGCTGCCTGCTCGTCCGTCATTTAACAAAGCGGAAACCAATGGTTAGCTTTTGTGCTGTCTAGTAGTAAAAGGAAGAGGCGAGCACGAGGGGGTGGAGAAAGAAAGTAGTAAAAAGGAAAGAGGAGAGCGCACACACACACACAACGATACGGCAAAAGCCTTTTTCGCAGTGTGTGCGTGTATCCATCCATCCATGCTTTGGTTTCTTTTCGGCCCTTGCAAAGTACCTGAACGATGGCGACGTGCAGGAGCGTGCCGCGGAGGCCCACGGCGAAGGACGCCGCCGTCATGACGGCCGGACCCGCCAGGAAGCGCACGGCCATGGCGTAGGTCGCCACCTTGTTCCCGCACGCGATGATCCGCGGCTGCAGCGCCATGAACAGCCCTGCACGCGCGTCGGGGCGGAACACGAGTTAGTATATTTCACTGTTGGATGGATGGAAACGAACGGAAACAAACCCAGGTGGGAAGTGAAGGTACCGACCGAGACTGAACATGGCCATTCCGAGCCCAGCGTCCGACAGGATGGAGATGGATTTCAGGACGATGTCCGGCATCTGGAAGTTCCACCTGCAGGAGCAATAGCAACGCCATCAATCAAACAAGTGCTTCAATCAGGAACATGTTGTTGTGGTTTGGACTTTGGAGTAGGGTCGACCTGAAGCAGACGAGCGACCAGATGAGGCCGATGAGGCTGGAGTAGGTGTTGGGGTTGCGGATCAGCTTGCGCCACACCATGATGAGGATGAGCCGGGTCATGACGCTCGTCGGCGGCATCGCCGTCGGACCCGCCGCCATCGCCGGGTTCACGGGCTCGCCGTTGGCCCCCGCCACCGCGGCCTTCTCGTCCCCGGCCTCCGCGTCCCGGTCCATGGCTCCTCCCCTGTTCCCGAAGCTGAACTCGTCGCGCTCCACGTAGTCGTCCTTGGCTCCGTCCACTGCAACAAATAAAGAACAAATTATCCCAGGAAACACTCACTCCCCAATGCAAGGACTAAAACGGGAGATTAATTTGCTGCTTACGCTTGCGGGGGGACTTATTGGTTGCCGCGGCGGCGGCGTCGTAGTCCGGCGCGCCTCCGGCGAACACGTCGGACACGGGCGACGCGCTGGAGCTCCACACGAACATGTGGAGGTCCTCGCCTTTATTAGTGGCCTGCCCGTTGGTGGCACTACCCGACTTCTTCGCGCCGCCCTTGGCCACCGCCGGGTACTTATTATTGGCCTGCTTGTCGTCCTCGTAGTTGGACGGCCTCGGCGTGGCCCCGGTCCGCACCCCGAACGCGTCCGCCGCGCCGAAGTTTGAGCTCCGTCCCACCATGGAGTAGAAGTCGCTGTGGTTGAAGCTGGAGCCCCTCGGCGTCGGGTTCCGCGACGACTGCAGCGAGTAGATCTCCGCGTTGGTGAGGTTGGACGGTCGCGGCGTGGCGCCGGAGAACCCCATGCTCCGGCGCGAGTACACGTCGGAGCGCGACGCGTTGGACCGGCGCACGGTGACGTGGATCCTCCCGTCCTCCTTCACCTCCGCCTCCGTCTCGATGGCGTCGCGCCGCCCGTCCAGCGACACCACGTCAGGGTCCACCACGATGGACGCGATGGCGCCCGCCGTGTCGGGAAACTGCTCCGTGATGAGCATCCGCGCGCCGCGGTACTCGAACATGAACAGCATCAGCGTGTACCAGATGATGCACTGCAGCACCACGATCTGGACCATGAGCGAGCCCGAGAAGTCGCCGTACATGCCCTTGAGAAGAGGGATCCCCATCACCAGCGTGTTGGGGAGGGTGGACAGGGAGAAGAGCGTGATGGTCCACTCCAGGCTGCCGCGACGGCTCAGGTGGCTCCACGCCGTCAGCATGGCCAGGACCATCAGCTTCTGCAGCGTGTCGGCCGCGATGAAACGCAGGTTCATCGTGTAGATGTTGTTGGTGGAGATGAAGTGGAAGGAGAGCAGCGGCACGGCGAAGAGCGCCACGAAACGGTTGATCCCGGAGCACTGGTCCGGCGTGAAGATGCGCCACCACCGGACCGAACCGTACGCGAGGATCATCGCCACGTACAACGGCACCACGGCCGTCATCACGTGGTAGAAGTCCGCACCAGTAATCATCTTGCCGCCTCCTCTTCTTCTTCTTCAAGCTCTCCCTTCCTTTCTCACACCTTCCAACAAGCTCAGCTTCAGCTCAACCTGAACCACCCCCTTCTTGGCTTCTTCACAGCTCAGCTGAGCTTGTGAATTCGCTCAACTAGCTACTAGTGAAGTGAACTGATGAGGAGGGAGGGAAAAAAGAGGAGGAGGGGGTGCGGCGGGCGCAGTGGTGGGTGTGCGTGGGCGAGTGTTTTATTTAGGCGAGGTGGCAACGACGCCCAACCTTTATTTTGGACCATCCCTTGTTTGCTTGCTTGCTTTACCATCTAAGCTGTGAGCGGCGAGTTTGGTGGAGCAGACGATTAAACGGTAGCCGCCGTAGCCAATGGGAGGATCGGACGGCACGGCAGTATGCTTTGCTTGCGCCGAGCCATTGTTTATACATACTGTAGAGTATAATCTACGCTGGCGCACCGCTGCTACCTCCGATCGATCAGAATCAGATGTGCACGCTGCACGTACACCGCGACATCAAGGGCGGGACAAAAGATTCAGGGCTTGGTCGGCTCGCCTGATAATGTATTGTACTACTACCCCATGCTGTTGCTGTGTGGTTTTAAATACTAGCTAGATGCATGTGTACATAAATTATACTACTCCCGTACGGTATACATCTACACATGCCCCCGTACGTGTGCTCAGAGAGCGTGACGGCGATCTAGTAGTATACGCTGAGATCAAGAGGAATTTAAGCTGAAATGAACGAATTGACAATCTCATCATCAGCTGATGTTTTGTTAGCCACTGATTTAGAATCGGTTGCTTTCTTGCTAGAATTGTCTTGTCCCTTGTTCATGGATCGTGAAACACTGCATCGCGCATTTATATATTCTCGTTGATTACTACTACATAAACGAAGGGAATGAATGGTTTTCGTTTGGGGAATAGCTACTGTGCTCTCAGCGGAAGCCAAACAACTGGACATGCATGTTGGGTGGCCGAATGTTGGGAGGTTACTGACGTGTCCGCCCCTCGTCCGTCGCCTTCTGCCGAATCTCGACTTATCCGTAACGGAATCCGGAAAAGGGCCAACCAGATTTTACTACAAATATGGTTGAATTAGATTGAGTGAGAATCTGCGGTACGTAGGGGGTGGGTAGGCTAGCTGAGTGTATAGCAGTGAATATTCCTGAAACAGCAGCTCGCCGGTCAGTATCACGATCCGACCATATCTTTCTTTCTCCTCCTCGCGATGCCCCAGAGTACAGATACACAGTAGCGGCAAAACTGAAGTCAAAAGGAATGCAAAATGCTGCTGAAAGCTTTGCTTGGGCTTGAGCAGCAGCTATTTCGATGTCCAATTGCACAAAACAAAAAAAAAAATCTGAGTTAATGATAATTTTAGCTGATCCAAAAAGATCCTACTAGCAACTAGTGGTATATTACATAATTTTATCATCGGAATGTCTGATACCCACACATGCCGACCTGCCGTTCCAAGCTTTGCAAATACAAATTCTTTTCTGCACCGCGATCAAACCACCACTGGGGAAAGAAAACACAAGTCCAAAGCGACAAATTGCCACAAACTTACTCCATTTGCGCGTCGGAATCCGCGCGTCGAAACTGCGAGCATGGTTTACGAGTAGTTTAACAGCAGCAGTAGTACTGTTGATCGTAAAAAGTGGCAGGGGACATCTGGATGGGGAGTAGCGTTTTAAAAAACGGCGAGGAGAACGAAAGTTTCTGCTGGTTTGGCAGGCTTGTTATTTCCTTCCCGCGCATGCATCATCTCGCCATGATCGCCGACTGTACTAGCACAGCAAGCACCAAAATAAAGTGATCATTTCATTCCTTCCCTTTTTTTTTTCCTTCTCTTCACTGGATTTCCGTAACCGAAGCGTAAATAACTTCCTTTCTAGCCATTGATTGATTCTAGTTACAAAGGCTAGAGAACATACTGTACTGTAGTAGAGAATTTGTTCATTTTTGTCCGGCTTTGACCGCTTGGTCCAACCAAACACGAAAGTTGTTGGCCCTGTCCAACACATGCGTGCATAGCTCACTTGTTACGTGGCTCGTCACTGGTCCAGTCACCATTGGTTTATCAAATGCGCGGTGTGTAACTCCTAATCCTTGGAGTTAATAGCGCATCCACATGGCCCCTCTTGCTGGTTAACGGTAACAGGAGAGAAAAAGACGAGAAGCAATGGCAAAGTGTGCTCCTAAACAGATCCACAAAAGCTGCTGCCGTGTCAGGTCTTTGCGTAGACGGTGTCTATTAAAATCGCGTGAGAGAATAACTTTGGACAAGTTCCATGGACACATATGGCCCGCAAAAGATATGTATTTAAGCGTGCATCTTATCAGCTCCAAGTACCATCTCACCGGTTGTAACCTCTACTTACTCATCAGGTAATTAAAAGCCTGGCTCGTACTACGCAAACGCTGTAAAGCATCCTAGGAGTAGCCTTTGCATGCTGCTCCCATATGAGAGCCACTACGCTATAATAATAATCGCGTTAAATAAAAAAAATGTGTGTGTGAGAGAGAAAAGGAGGCAAAGTTTCGGAGAAAAAGCCTGCCTCTTTTCTTATCTTATTATTAGGCCAAGATCAAGAAATAATTAGCAGTACTAGTTAGTTTTGATTCCAAATGTTCTGTTGATCTCTTCCACGCTGGGAGTGGGACCGTCCCTTCCTTAGTCCAAGGATAAAAATACGCGCTTGTGCGAAAAGCAATACCACCAGAAAGAAGGCCTTTGGAACTGGGATAGGCTGCAACCAGTAGTGTTGCTAGGCTTGTGGCACATCGCCACTGACTGATCCTTGAAACGGGGGATTTGGCTCCTGAGGCAGGGGAAATCCGTCCCAGATTAGCTCGCGCCCTCGCCTGTTTCCCGGAACAAAATACTACTGGCTCTTAGTTGTACTATTTGTTTGAACAAAATGACTTGCTTAGGAAACAAATAAAAAATAATTCATGGGGACCTGAGCTTGGATCCTCTATTTAGGCGATGCATGCAGTCAGTGACAGGGACGGCAAAGCCGTGGCCTGCGTTCCCATCCTCTGGTGTCCGCATCGGCCGTCCTGTAGAAGATCCGAGCGGTGTGTGTGGAGCCGTAATGCTAGGCCGTAGACAAGTTAGTAGGCCATGGATAGCGTAGCAGTAGCACGAGGGAAGGACGGGCAGAAGTGTGATCGGGTCAACCGCCCCTATTCCTTGCTGGCACGCCGCGCCGGGGAGGTCGATCCACGGCATGGGCAATGGGCTCCCGGCGCGCTGGCGATTGGGAGAGGAGATGATCCCGTGCAACTTGCACAGGCTCTTCTTCTGCTCGAAACGACGCACCGTTCCCACACGCCGGGTCGCGCTGGAGCGGTGGCGGTGTAGCTGGACCAGGACCACCCGGCGGGCGCGAGGCCCAGCCCGCTGCGACGAGCCCATCGTCGGGTAGGGAGGGTGGGCGCGACCCAAGAAAACAACGCGCTGGTCCATCCATGGCAGCACGGCGCACGCTTTTGATTTGAGCACAAAAACAATCGAGTTCGTCGATGCAGCAGGGTGGCTCGATCGGCGCCACCGTAACCCCCCTTCTCGCCCGGGCAGTCCCGATAAATGAACGAACGAGATCAGTGGTGGGTTACTCTACTGTACCACGCGTCGACCTGTTCATCTCATCTATCAATGCGATGTCTGTGGTTCCCGACGGCACTCCCACGTGCTCCGGCGGACCGCATCCGTTCGTTCCTGCTCTCTCTCGTTCGGTTTGATCGACGGAACGGAACGGGGTTAGGGTTATAGACCGGTCAAAAACCTCGTTTCGGTTCGTTCGCTAACCCGGGGACCAGTACTACTTGCTGCGTCTTCACAACAATAAAGCTGTGTTGTTCGATGATGCTGCCGACTCTGCAGGTTTGCGGTTCTCTGAACTCAACCTCCCGGGACTTGCGATTCGGCCTGGCCCCGAGCATGCACCGCGCGCGACGCAGGCAGTGGTGGCGTGCTTCTGAAGCCGCGCACGGCACAGTGCCAGTGCGGCGGACTGTGCACCAGTAGTACAGGCCGTCCTCGATCGACGCCGCTGTTGCGGACCTTACAGTTTGTGTCCCTCACAACTCTTCTCGCGCATAGAGGAGAGGATGGTCCTTCCTGACGGAAGAAAGGAAAGGCGAATCGAACCGGAAAACAGAGCAGATGATTGCTTGGCCTAAGATTATGATCATCGCGCGTACCACGTGTTCATAAAACCGAAGCATCTTTTCAGGACCAGGCACAAGGGCTCGATCTCTCAATCGTCCTTGCATATCATTGTTGCCCGCTTTTCCAGCCGGCGTGCCCGCCGACACCGTGTTCTTCTCGATTGAAGCGTGACGGTTTTGGATGCCAGGGTCACAGTGTTCTCACAGACCAATGCGCAGCATAATACTGTACTACGTTGCTGCGCATGATGGCGTGTGCATTGCGTACTGTATGATGGAAGACAGGATTGCAGAATTCGCGCCAACATTCCTCCGGTACACGCGTCGAGCAGGCAGACCAGGAATTCTGCTGGTGCTGCAACGAGCCACGCACATATAGCCTCAGGAACACAAACATACTGTAGTAGCAAGATGAACATGATATTTTTGTGCGAAGGTGCGACGCGACAACACGCATTTGTGCTACTACTGTCGTATGACTGAAAAGCCAAAACCATACTGTTGTGACACATTCGGATGAGTGTAAAAATGCATCCGTTTAACATATGGTAAAAGCTATATCTAGCTCAACATGCAAAGTGTTGTGAAAGAAAGATATAAAGATCCATTTAAACCATATACTGTTATGACCCCCAGTGTTAAACATATGGTAACAGTTATATCTTGCTTAACATGCAAACTGTAACATCCATTTAACATATGGTAAAAAAAAGATATAAACAATACTGTTATGACTCCAGTGTTAAACAATGGTACTAACGTTTCGCAAAAAAAAAAAAAACAATGGTACTAACAGTCTAGCAAATCGAATCGGACAATTATGGTATAGCACACTTTGAACCTAGCTGTGTTGTGAGCCTTCATATGAAGGAAGATGCATGTTAATGGACGTGGCCTAGAACGCGAAGGCCTGGACGACAGGCCGATCCCACCGTCCGGGTTGAATAATGTGGCCCAGAACGGTAAGCCCATGGAGGAGATTCATCCGCGTTCCATTTCAAACCGAGACGGCCTCGTTACTTACAGGTTAGTTCGAACCGAGGCGGCCTGTTTCCAAGCCCACGGAGATGAAGCAGAGTAGCCCAGCCGCAAGTTGAGATTGCCAGCGTGTGGTTCCCACCAACTAGCTCACCTTCCGCCGACTTGCACGATGTACGATGGATATCCTTTCACATGTATTGTGGGCCCCAAAACAGCAATGGAGATCGAGAGCCCCACATGGCAGCGAACGCACGTTCTGCGGGCGGGGCTCGGAACCTGTGGGTGGTAATGCATGTTGATAAATGCGCGTTGTCCACTACTGCCGGGAGTGCTTGGCAAGTGGCCCGCCAGGTCAGCTTGTCAGTGGGAGCAGGATAAAGTTGCGACCAAGGTCCCACGCAGTCGTGTGCTGGTCTGAATGGTGGGCGGGGCCCACGGAGTGGCGGTCCTGCTCACCCCGACGTTTGCTCGTACGACGGCCGCCGCCATGACTAGGCCGGCGGTCCAGGTCCTTGCTCCGGACCCACGTGCCAGTGGGTTGTTGGCTGACGCAGGCGCGCTCGTGTTGTGTGAAAGGTGATCCGCGTCCACGCGACGAGCCAGGCGGTGGTCTCCGTTCGTTCTCCCGACCACGCGGCCCGCATGTCATAGAGAAACCGCGCTTTCGTTCTCCCGATCACTTTCTGTTCGGCGGAGCAAAACAGATTTCTCACCGCCGAGGCAAAGCTTATTCTCTATGACATGCGGGCCGCGTAAATCATGACCCCACAAGTCACTCTTATAAACACGAAATCCTGGAGGATATCCCAGAGCAACCAAACGAAACCCCTGGGTCGTGCCTATCCCGTGGTCCACGAGACATGCGCACGCCTTTCCTAATTAATTACGCACACTGCAGCTGATGGAATTGCGTAGCTAACCGAGCCCCATTTGGTAATTAACCGCGAACCCCCGCTTCATTCTCTTTCCGGTAAAACCTGCGGGGTTCTTTTCGCTCAATTCTCCCGGGGTCGAGTCATCGCCGATGTTGACGGAGACGGAGGAGTGGCGAAGCCAAGAGAGTAGTAGGCTACTAGTCTACTGGTCGCTTGCGATTAGCGATAACCAGTAAACTAATGCCGTTTCGGCCACAGGAGGACGAGTCAATTGCTGCGTAAAGTCACGGCCCCTCCGTCTCAGCGTCAGTGGCCATGTCGGATCCACCCACCCACCACCAGCGCCAGTAGCTGCGGCCGAGCCGATAGACGGTGACCTGGGTTTCGGCGGCGGTGGCGGCGGCGGCGGGATGAAGAACTTCCTCAAGAAGCTACACATCGGCGAGGGTTCCGGCGACGGAGGCTCGTCGCCTCCCCCGCCGCCCTCCCGCAAAGGCGGAAGCGGTGGCGGTGGTGTTCATCATCAGCATCATCCGCACCAGGAGCAGCGGCAGCAGCCGTCGCCCGTTTCGAGCTGGCTCGATAACGTCCCGACGCGACCTCCGCCTCCGATTCCAGTGGAAGCTGAGCGGCCGACGTCGGTTTCGTCGGTTGGGGCTGGGGCAGAGGATAGGAGCTCCAGGCAGCAATCAGCGCCGGTCGAGCGGCGGCGATCGCAGGAGCAAGAGAGGAGGCGGTCGCAGGAGGATGAGATGGAGAGGGATCGGAGGCGGTCGCAGGCGGAGGATGAGGTGGAGGAGCGGGTCATACGGGAGTCGTCAGAGGCGGAGGAGAGGAAGCGGGAGAGGGAAAAGGAGGAGGACGAGCTTGAGGCGTACCAGCTGCAATTGGTGCTCGAGATGAGCGCGAGGGACAATCCGGAGGAGATGGAGATCGAGGTCGCCAAGCAGATCAGTCTGGGGTTCTGCCCGCCACAGCGCTCGCCCGCGGAGGTCCTCACGGTCCGATACTGGGTCAGTGTGCCAATACAGCCCCTTTCCTTTCAATTTCATCTTCCGCTAACAGTATTCCTACTGCAATTTTGAACTGCGTCCTCTACAGTATCGCTTCATTTTGCTTCTGCTTAGGGTTACACATTTTCTCAATTCAATTGCTTAGGATGTATTGTCAACTGCGCAACTTCTCTTTGCTACGGGGTGCTCCCTAGTGTAGAGTCCAGTACAAACTGTATGCATTTCTCTCAATAATAATATGATGAGCTTACAAAAATCACTGCTGAATGAACTATGATCTGCATTTCATGTTCATCCAGACCAATAACAATCAAAAGCTAGCAGCTATCAAATAACACCTCTGCTCAATTTTTTTATTTATCAAATACTCCAATAAGCAGAGCTCATTGCCTGTGTAGTTTCTGAGTGTACCACTAGGACCCTACAGATTGGTGATATGGGCTCTTTCCAGCTAACTAGTTCGTCCAGGTTGGCCTTTTCCATTAATTGTTATTTTGTTCAACAGTGTGCCATTATTGTGTTATTGGTATGTAAAAGAACTTACCATTGTGACAATAGCGCATTTAATATCACTGATCAAGACTAATCAGTGAACCTTTAAGTACTGATTATACTGTTCTTAATATTCTTGCTGACTCTGACACTTCTGAAAACCTGACCCATGAGATCTGTGCTACTCTTTTACTTTTACCATTTTCTGACATGTCTCATATAGTCATATGATATTTTTATTCGTGCTTGACAGAATTTCAACGCCCTCAGCTATGATGACAAAATTTCGGATGGCTTTTATGATCTCTATTTCATTGGGAATGGGCCAGCATCGGTATCTATGCCCGCTCTTGTTGAACTGCGAGCTGAACCATTTTCACATCAAGTCAAATGGGAAGCTGTATTAGTCCACAGAGGTGAAGATCCTGAGCTCATGAAACTTGAGCAGAAGGCCTTAATCATGGCTCTTGAACTTCGGTCTAGAACTTCAGAGTCTGTTAGTGAAGCTTTGGTTCAGAAACTTGCTAGTCTAGTTGCTAGCCACATGGGTGGACTGGTATTTGATCCTGAGAGCATGTCAGCGAAATATCAAAGTATGGTTAGCTCGTTAAGAACTAGAATTGGAAGTGTGGTTGTGCCCCTTGGTCAACTAAAAGTTGGCCTAGCTCGTCATCGTGCACTGCTATTTAAGGTCAGTAAACAGTGGTTTAATTACTCATAGAGTTAAGCCGAGCTTGCACAGCATGGCTGTTTTCCTTGTATTTTCTTTTTATTTCCTTTTGTACAGCTAACGCACTAACATTTTTCTTCTTTTAATAAAAGCACAGTAGGTGAAATCCCTCCTGTTTCCAATAAAACAGAAAACAGCGACTTAATTGAATATGTTTAAGCTGATATAGCTTACCTATGAGTCTGTTTCTAGCTTAGATTCTAAACTTTATCCGCACACGGAATTTTTGAAAGTTCAAGATAGAACGGCATCTTCTATATTGTGTCATAAATTATCCCCACGTCAAATTGAATGACATCTACATTTACATTTTTGTTGTCATGTTCTGATACAAAACACGAAGAGCTTCATTTCTTTTGTTGTTGGATAAAAAAACCATTGTTACCAACAGTTGCGATTTTTTTTTAAAAAAAAAGCGGTCATCCAATAGTGGGCTGACAAATGATTCTGTTCATGCTTGCATCCAGGTTTTGGCCGATGGCATAGATGTACCTTGCCGGCTCCTCAAAGGAAGGCAGTGTACTGGATCAGATGATGGAGCTTTGAATATTGTGAAATTTAAAGATGGAAGGTATTGCAGAATTTAAATATCCAGCAGAAATGTAAAATTTTAGGATGGACCAACATAGTCTTATCATGTTACACATGAAAATTTGGCTTCTGGCTCCAGCAATTGGCACTCAGAATTGAAATAAGAAATAGATACACATTTTCACTATGTAGCAGTCGTGAATATCACTTTATAACCATCTACAAATTTTGCAGAGAGTTCATTGTTGATCTTGTGGCTGATCCTGGCATGCTTATTCCTTCGGAAGTAGCTGTTCCGTCACAACTTGAAGAGAATTTTGTCTCTGATTTTGATAACTTCAGCAAAGATGATACCGCTGATCAGTTTGGATCTTCTCTTAACGGAGTGTCAAGTTTAGCATGTGGTTCTTTTGAGTACGAGTTACTTGATGGAAGATCCACATCAATCAATGTTGGTTCTTCTGATACTAATGGAGCTACAACCAGTCAGACAAGCAATCAACAAAATATCCTATCAAGTTCATTCGAGAAACTATCAGTTAATACATGTACTAGTGAAAATAGACCTGTCATGAAGGAGCCTGCAAATACAGACTGCATTATGGCTGCAAGGAATAAAGAAAAATCAATTGCAGCATACGATTCCTCATCAACTTCACCTTCTACATCAGAGGTTGGCAGTACTCCTGCTGTTCGTAGGATGAAAGTGAAGGACATTTCAGAATATATGATTAATGCTGCCAAGGAAAACCCGCAACTAGCTCAGAAGATCCATGAAGTTTTACTCGAAAATGGTGTTGTGGCTCCACCTGACCTGTTTTCGGAAGATTCAATGGAAGAGCCAAAGGACCTAATTGTGTGCGACACTACTCTGTTTGAAAGCAAGGATGAAATGAAAAGGACAATGAATGAGCTTGGGTGTAGGGAATATGCAGATCGTGGTCATGGTCCATTATTACCTCATCATCCTGGACATGAAGTCCAACCAAAAATTGTTCCTCCCCGGACACCATCGATTTACCATCCCCATGATATCCGAGATGAACTCCAACCAAAAGTTGTTCCTCCCTTTATTTCTCACTATGAGCCTTCCGCGCCTCCTCAGGACGCTCCAACACCAGTTACAAAGCAGCTACCTGTTACGGCTGCCGCTGTTGCAACTGCTGCTGTGGTGGCTTCATCTATGGTTGTTGCTGCTGCTAAATCTAACAGTGATATGAGCTTTGATGTACCTGTTGCGGCTGCAGCTACCGTCACTGCAGCCGCAGTTGTAGCAACAACTGCGGCTGTCAGCAAGCAGTATGAACACTCAGAACCTGGTAATCAGGTGTTTAGTTTACCAAGTCCTTCTGAAGGAAATGAATCAATTCAGAAAGGCAGAGACGACTTTTGGGACAAACAACACATTGAGTTTGACCATGGCCAGGATAATACTCTGGATCAAGAAGTTCCTCAGGAAGCTGAAAGAACGTCAGACAAATCAAGCGGTACAGAAAGTGCAAAATCTGAGATTGCTCTGGAAGAAATTGCAGAATTTGAAATGCAGTGGGAAGAAATTGCTATTGGTGAAAGGATTGGCCTTGGTACAGTTGATTAGTACTTATGCAAATGATGGATTTCTTAATCATGTTACAACTTAGTGATTGCCACAAATGATTTTTCTCTTTCAGGATCATTTGGAGAAGTTTATAGAGGGGAATGGCATGGAACCGTAAGTCTTTCAGTTGAATAAATTTGAAAAGTTACACATGTATCACCTGAATTGGTGAATGCTGAATTAGTAGTGGAAGAATACAGTAGCAAAGTGGACTATTTTGCTACATGAAGAGACTAAGGATCTGAAGGATCATTAACCTGGTTAACACATATCAAACCAGATTACTGAAACAGTAGCTCTATAATTTTCAAAATTTTGAACAATTAGCGATGAGTAAAATTAACTAACAGAAGCAATGAAAACCACTATAAAAGTTTCGTGCATTTTCTCCTCAATTCATGTCTTGGAAGCTTTAGTCTTTTGCCAAAAAGAAAGTGTGGAACCTCTTTCACTCAGTTGCTTAAGTTTATCTGGAACTTCACCAAACTTCTGATTTCTTTAATCAGATGTTTTAGCATTTGAAAGAAAGAGAAAAAAATCTTTAAGGAACGTGGCTCATATCAACCAATTCTAATCGATTGCATCTTGTTGCATTCCTGCCATTATTTAGCGATGTATTTCATGGGGCTTTATGGGATAACAGATAATGTTGTTTGTAGGAAGTTGCAGTCAAGAAGTTTTTGCAACAAGATATTTCAAGTGATGCTCTGGAAGAGTTTAGAACTGAGGTATACTTGTCTTCGTTATTCAAATGACATAAATATTCCGACATACAAACATTCTGGCTTCATTCCTTTTCTGTTCGAGCGAACATCTGAATGCAGACACGCAAATCTGCATATCTGTACCCCCGTGCGTCCATATTACATATGTGCTTACTAATGTTCTCCATGAAGTAAATATAATTTGTAAGGTATAATACTTCCATTTGCAAAACGATGGCATCAAGACAAGGATATTAGTTTAGTTATTTTGTGAATGGAAGTAGTAGATACTATTGGATGGGCAATATTTCTCAGATGGTTATTTCAACTACTGATTATTGTTATTTAAATCTTTTAGCAGCATCCCTGACAATCGTTTCTTCATCTGAGAATCAGTTTCTTTCGTGTGGGTTATTGGTTCTTCAAGTTCTTTTGTATAAGCTGTCCACACCTCCTTGTAATGCATCATTTGACGTGTAGGTGCGAATTATGAAGAGGTTGCGCCATCCTAATGTTGTTCTCTTCATGGGTGCTATCACTCGTGTACCTCATCTTTCCATTGTCACGGAATTTCTTCCGAGGTAATATTCTGAAGTGCTAGCTGGAAATTCCCTTTAGAAACTGTCCATTATGTTTATGATGAGCAATTTGTTGAGGCACACAATGTGCCTTAAATAAAATATGTGAAAAACAATTGGAATACAAAGAGTAATAGCGTTCAACATATCAACGACATGCTTGTATCTATGTATGATATACATATCATATTTCCTAGCTTTCAATCAGCTGAAAGCTTTCAGTTAATGGTTTGTTATTTTGTATTTTAAATTTTCTTTTGTAGGATTATCTGTATATTAATTATAAACCACTGGATCTAGATCTAATGGCTCAAGGAGGTGATTGAAAGTCAGCTGAAAATTAGCAAGTCCCTATACATATTTCTGTCAGCTTAGTCCACATGTGGTCACTCATATAGCTCCTTTTATGTTTCATTTGCAAACTATAAATGCAGACATGCAGTTTGAAATACTTTGGTTTAGTGACTTACATGTACTATTGGTAATGCAGAGGTAGTTTGTTCCGATTGATCCATCGACCCAACAACCAGTTGGATGAAAGGAAGCGCTTACGAATGGCACTTGATGTGGTAGGACTAATGTATAATTTTTAACATATCTGTTTGATGTTAATTGCTGACATACATAATATATGGAGTGGCAGTCAAGAACATCTATCAAATGTTTGTTTTCTGAACTTTTAATTTTCTCTAGGCTCGTGGTATGAATTATTTGCATAATTGCACACCAGTTATAGTGCATCGAGATCTGAAATCCCCAAATCTACTGGTGGATAAGAATTGGGTTGTGAAGGTAATACATTAAATTCCTTTATGGAAATGACATTCCTGTATTTATTCCATTGGAGGCTACATAACTTTTTTCTGTTAGGTCTGCGATTTTGGTTTGTCGAGAATGAAGAACAATACTTTCTTGTCATCGAGATCAACTGCTGGAACAGTAAGCTCGCATCATTTCAACAACTTATGTATTACCTTTTGTGTGAGCAATGCTTTGCAGCCATCTGAAAAATAAAACCTCCAAACATGCTTAACACATTTGAAGCTGATACTGGTTTAAACTAGTCTGCCTGTTACAACTGGATGGCACCTGTACAATTTAATTCTATCTTTTTCATTCCTTTTGTAACAGTACAAAAACTCTTCCTTCTTTATGGTCAGATTTGTTTGTACCGTTCGGAGTTCTTGAGCTGTGTAAATTACCATCCCCATCTGTTGTGAAAAATAATAAACTCTTCAGTTCACAAATGTGTGAGCAGCAAGCATGTGGTTTATTTGTTGGTTCAGTTCCAATATATTTAATATTTACATATAACTCAAATACTCAATAGTATTGATATATAGTTAATATTAGTATCAATTGCATCAGGTATCAATTAACTTACTCCATTGTGCTTCTTGCATATGGAAAAGGAATGAAATATTTGAAGGTATAGTTTTAGTTATCTTAGTATGGAAAGAAGAATCTTGATGTCAGGTTTGAATGAACAGAGGTGGTCAAAACTACATCTTGGATTTATATTTCTGCATAAATGAACCTTCTGTGTGGTCTTGTATAGTTGTGTGTTGTTTTCATTTCTTGTGATGAAACCACTGTCTTATATCTTAATAATCTTTTCAACAAGAAGGTGAAGCAAATGATAGTGCCTAAGAATGACATGCTTTGTTAGTTGAGACTAAACGACCTGTAAACCTGATTTATAGACCTCTATAAAGTATAGACCGTGTGCGCGATCCTCCTCAGCCTTTAGCCCTTATCTATGAGGTTTCAGTTTGAAGTCTAGTGCTTAAGCTGGTGAATAGAATTCAATGTTTTATAACTCTGTCTGTCTCGTGTCAGGATATATTTGGAGGCCATGTAATTTGTTCCGTAGTCATTGGCTGGTTTAAGTGCTACCTTAGTTCTACTTAACAATTGTGCTGATGTGCAGGCTGAGTGGATGGCACCCGAAGTACTTAAGAATGAACCATCGGATGAAAAGTGAGTTCTACCTGTTGAAAGCTAAGATATAATTTATCATTGATGGCGTGCTTGCTGAAATGCTTGTGTTTGCAGATGCGATGTTTTTAGCTATGGAGTCATATTATGGGAACTTTGTACGCTATTACAACCTTGGGAAGGTATGAATGCCATGCAAGTTGTTGGAGCAGTTGGGTTTCAGAATCGCCGCCTTGATATTCCAGATAACACTGATCCTGTCTTAGCAGGGATAATAATGAGATGCTGGCAGACGTTAGTACTCCTAACTTATTTGGTGCAAAATTTTAAAATATATTGCTCGTCTTTCAAAATGCAGTAGAATGTCCTGACCAATTTTCAGTTATGTTTATTATATTCACACTTTTGTTTTCTGTGTTCAATTTAGGGACCCAAAGTTGCGGCCATCATTTGCGGAGATTATGAGCACACTAAAACCATTGTTGAAGAACATGACAAGCAACCAAGCACCGAGACAAGAGAGTACATCAAACAGATGAGTAAATGAGATTAGCAGCTGACCAACGTCCGACTTATAGCATTATTTGTGTACAGTGACGCCAAGACGAAAAAGTGTGATGTTGGTCTGTTTGCTAGTCCATCCAAATTATAGGTGTAAATTCTTAGTGGCAATGCACTGCTTAAGCTTTGACCAGTGCTGGTATGCCCGGCAAAGGAGACGAAGGATAATGAACTGAGCAAGAAACTATATAAAACAACAATGTTTGGCACAGTGGGATGAGTCAGGAACTGATACGGCGGGCGGAGCAGGGGCATATTTGTTCATACCATTTCTCCTCTTTTTTTTTTTTTGTTTCGTTATTTCCTTGAGTTTTTCACCAAACGGTGGGTATTTATGTGTAAATGTCAACACATGTAATGATATCTGCTGTCAACCGGGAAAAAAAAAGAAAAGAAGGTTGTTCAGCTTGTCAGAGAACTTGGACTCTTCCCATTGCTGCTTATCTGTCTCCGTTTTATTGTCAACTTGTTCACGTTGCTCGTTCTGGGATCCCTAGCGCTGCTGACATCAAGCTTAATCTGATATTCTGATGTCAGCGTTGCCTGATAGTGCTTCCCGTCGCCATCTGTTCGGTTAAGCATCAGTAAGTGGTACGGTAAGTGAAACTGTGGCAGATCACGACGTGGCTGCGCGCGCCGTCCCAGAATTGGCAAATCCTGCGAGAGAAAAACACGAGAATCCGCAGCGCGCGCTGCGCCGCTCCCGTCCCGCGTCGACATTCCAGCCACGAAAAAGTCCTCAAACCTCGCGCGCGCGTACACGGCCATGCCGTGCCGTGCGTTCACGCCGCGCTAGTTAAGTTAAGCCGACCCCTCCTTTCTCCAAATTAAAGCATCAGGGAGACCGATCGCAAACGACAACACCAGCGCTCCGACGTACCCAAGTACATACCGAGTGCAAGCAGGAAGCAGCCATGGCGGGCGTGTTCTGGGGAGGCGGCAGGGCCGACGAGGTGGCCGACTTCGACGAGTACGACCCGACCCCCTACAACGGCGGCTACGACATCGCCCTCACCTTCGGCCGCCCGCTCCCGCCCTCCGACGAGACATGCTACCCCATCGTCTCCACCACCTCTTCCACCTCATCCTCGTCGTACGATCGTCCCCAGCAGCACGGCGGCCAGCAGGGATACGACGACCGCAGGAAGCTGCACTCCGAGGAGCCACACGGCTCGGCTGCAGGGTACGCGAGTCGGCCTCAGCCTCACGAGGAGGAGGCTCACGGCTACGGGAGGAAGGGACACGGCGACGACGACGATGAGCAGGGATACCGGAAGCCGAAGCCGAAGCCGGCTTATGGGGACGACGACGACGGCGATCAGGGTTACAGGAAGCCGAAGCCGGCGTACGGGGGCGACGACGATGAGCACGCGTACCGGAAGCCGAAGCCGGCGGCGGCGTACGGGGACGAGAGGCCCAGCTACGGCCGCAAGAAGAAGCAGGTGAGTGCGCGCCGTCGGGCCTTAATTCATTCATGGGCCTGGGATTCCTGGCCTTTTAGCGATTTGCTTGGTCAACGTGGGCTTCGTGGATAGTAAGCCCTTGTTCCCGTTTTTAACTTGGTGTGCGTAGGGCGACGACGACGGCGACTCTGATGATGATGACGACGACAAGAGGAAGCCGCGGTACAATAAGTACGACGACGACGATTCCGACGACGACGACAAGAAGAAGCGCTACGAGAAGAACAACCGCCGCCGCCACGACTACGATGATTAGTTAGGCGATGGCGCATCGATCGTCTCACGCCGTTCCACAACATCTACTACTACGACGACTACTAGTAAATAAGCAGGGCCGGCGGCACAAATTTTTGCTTCTCAAACTGCATGCATATGCATCTATCATTTCCCGGTGTTTTTCCCTTTATTATTATTCAGTCTTGTGATGTTCTTGTCAGTTGTCACTATGAAACATTTTCTTTGAGAGGAACCGTGCACCCGATTTCTGTACCTGCGCGATCTCTCTTTTTGAAATAAAACAATTATAAGCGCGGCGGGTTTGTCAAAATGCAGCTGATACTATTCCAGCTGCATCTTTTCCAAACTACCCAGTTTTTTTTTTTTCGTTTGAACAGCTGCTGCACCCCTGCTACCCGTGGCGAGCGGCGGATTTGGCAGGGTCGTTGTTTGGGTACAAGGTGGTAGGGCAATTCAAGTACCTCGATACCTGTTCAAACATTATATTTGAGCTGGAAAAAAGCATGATTGTAAATTACATATCACGTAGTACTCCTACTCATGACATGGGGCCAATACATGTTTGTTTTCTCTCTCACAGTCTGAGTATCAGATCGCAACTCTCAGCTTAATTTTCGTCTCCTTACTTTCCCAAGTCCTCCAGCATTTTGTGATGTAAGAGCTTGAAACTTAACTTTCTCTATACAAATATCTTTCTTTTTTTTCCTGTCTGATGATTGTGACGTGTGTGTTGTTGTCATCACCTGAGCTAAAGTCCGAAAATCACAGTTAGAATGATTCATATCCTTATAAAAAATTAAAGGCGATCGCTTCAGTGATCAACCAACGGCTGCAATGCCGATGGATCATAGCAAAAAGGACGTCGTATCTTGCACGTAATAGTACCGCCCTTTGGCTTAACTCTGTGATGAACGAATCACGGATAGTATGGCGTTTAGTGTTGATGTGACGGGTAGTTGGATCTCGCTCATGTGGCTAAGACTAAACACATCTGAGTCCTCGCATTTTAGACGCACGCAAAAGCTTTCCGGAATCATCTAGAATTCTGGCTTTCGAGGTCTCATCATGGACAGGACTAGTCACGCTTGCTAATAAATCGAGTAAAAGAATACAGCGCGGAGTTGCATGTCGGTTTCTGCCCATTACCTTGGAGTGCAAATCACTGTACTATATATTCGATCACTATGCTAACGAGGACTTATAATTAGGCCGGAAGCATAACATTTTTAACGACTCGTAACATGAACGTGCTGCCAACATCAACATGCGGCCCCCGCCTTCCGTACGGCCGGTTGCCAGAACGTCGCCATCCCGGCCGTCCGGATCGATGGCGCCACCGCAAACGAAATAGATCATCATCGGCACCACGCAGGTCGATCGCCGGGGCAAGGGGCAAATGGCAAGAGAAGAACCAGCAGCAGGGCGCGAGGAACGCGCGGATGCACACCAAATCTGGAGTCTTGTGCTTGCTTCCACGGTTTGGGGGAGAGGCAGGCGCTCATTCCAGTGCAGAGGACGTTGGCTCTCTCTCCTCCAGTATCGGCGGACCCGGAGAGTGTGGCAGCTGTACTGTACTGTACTGCACTGTAGCTTCTGGCGGCGATCGACAATTCGATATGAAATCTTGGACCAGAATCAATGCACCGCGTGGATAGCTCTATCTCCTTTGCCAGGATTAAAGAGCACACATGGGCCTTGTTGTTCTGTTGCAATTTAAGCCAGGTCGATTTTTTTATATATATAAAATAACAGAATGGCTTGAATCTTCAGAATCTTGTGCATGCTCTTGTCGAGAGGAAAAAATGGTTAACAATTTAAGCAGGTTATATCTTTTACATTAAGCAATCTAATGAATGATGTAACTATTTTATCAAATGAGTAAATTGAGCCGAATGATATTTCTTGAAAAAACCAAGAGAGATCCCTGTTATGTTATTGTCAGCATACTTAAATTCTTCCATGAAAAACACGCCTCTAACCAACCTGAAGACACAGGAAAAAAGAATTGATAATACTCCTAACAAACTAGACAAAAAAAACACATGAGAACCACGACGAGAAAGTGAACAAACCGTGTCGTTTCACGAGCCGCCGCTTATAAGCTAAAACAGCTTAAAGCTAGAGCTAAAGGATCCTCCTCTCCCGGAGAGCCTCTCTCTAGCCTCGCGCTCCCTTCCCTTCCCCGCCACACCGGGAGTAGGAGGCGCCAAAAATAAACGCCACGCAAAACAAACTCGTGGAAGAAACCTCTCGTCGTGATGGAGGTTGCCGAGGTGGCTGCGCCGCCTGACGATGACGGGCTGGACGAGCGCAGAGTGCCGCTATACCTTCCCAGGCTGCTCGCCGGCGTCGTCTCGGGCGCCCTCACCGGCCTCTTCGCTCTCGGTACTTTGCAGCTGATCCTTCTCTCTCTGCTCGCTTGTTTCGCTTATTAATGTCCCGCCTTGTGCTGAATTGAATTAATTCGATGTTGTTGTGGCTTTGTGTAAATTAATGAAGCTGGAGCCTTGACTGGAGCAGTGACGGGCGCGGTGGCGGGCAGAGCATCGGACAGCGGCGTTCTGCGTGGAGCTGGAATTGGGGCGTTCGCCGGAGCTGTCCTGTCCATTGAGATTCTTGAGGCTTCCCGCGCTTATTGGTGCTCCGACAGGCTGGGTCCACACGGCGCGTCCTCCATGGTCAGCAATAAGCAAGCTTCTTCCGCGCCATTGGTGTTTATCCTCGCCCTGTTTGCTTTCACTTTCAGATGATATACATCTGCATATACTTTGAAGTTGCATAATGTTTTAATAATAATAGTAAAATGTCAGATTGCACATTGATAATTTATCGAATTGAATTGTGATGCTTACTTGGTCTAGGCACCATCCACGTCAATATCTATCATCAAAAGAAAATTTACTTCATGAGGTTGTGACCAGCTCATAACCTTGATGTCAGTTGCACTATTGCAAAAAGACCGTTTAAAGTCTACATACTAAATCAATGTGCTCTCTGAAGAAATTCATGGTTTGTTGTGCAGGCCGATTTCATTGAGCAGCTCCTTCATGCTCGGTTTGTGCAAGAGCAATCTACTTCTTCAGCATATACGTCATATCGTTGGCAGGTCAGTAGCATCTACTTTAATTCCAACACCAACAAACGTAATTGTCATTGTTGCTAGACTCGGAGTAGTGAACTTTTATTTATTTTTTGCGTGTGTTTCGACTGAATTTTAGGCATCTTCTATTTGACAGGTCAGCTTATCAGATTTTGGCCATGACGATCTATATGACATCTTTGGAGGCGTTTCCTCTAAAGGGATTTCACAAGAATCACTGAAGAAATTACCACATTATGAAGTCACTGACCAACCGCGGGATGCATTTGGTGAAGTCCTGTCTTGCCCTATCTGTCTACAGGTATGATCATGGGTGCCCACTTCATGTTTTCAAACAACCCTTTTTCTCCTTTGATTCAGTTGGTTCGATGATTTTTGTAATAAAAACAAAACAAAAACAAGGCTGTGTGTTGTAAAACAGAGGCTGGAAACAAGAGTTTCCTTTATCTAAAAAAATTCTACAAATCCTAGATTAAAGTGTTTTCCTTAGAAGATATAATCAGCATTTAATTAGCTATATTGTTGTCAAAATACTTCCAAACTAGTGTCTTTGTCAGTGTTTGTACTGACTGCTTATCTGTTGGTGAGTTGCTATGGCTCCCGGTTGGTGGGCTATTATCTTATTTTATTTTGAAAGCCACATGAACATGTGGGTTACTATTATTTTCTTCTTGCGTGAATTAATGTTACATTGCAGCTTGTCATATTAGATCAGAACATCGATAAATTAGTCTGTTATGCACAACGTTGATGATTCTTTTACCCTTCGTATTTCCTTGGAGTCTGTGAGTTATCAAGAATGAGCAACCTATTTCCTTGGAGTAAATGTTTATCAGTGATAACCGACCAGCATCCAAGCTTTACTGAACTCTGTTTGTTTAACCAGAAAATTGGGCTCGGACAACTGTGTGGCACATACACAAGTGCACTATGGTTGGATAATGAATGCCAGTGACGGAAAATGCAGATAGATGCAACAGCCTCAATGGGGCAACCACAATTAGCAGCTTCTGATACCAAAATTTGCCTGCTACTAAATGCAATGTAGTTGGGATTTTCTTTGAGGGTTGAGGCCTTCTCCTCTGTTCGCAACGCCGACCGACCTAACGGTGTACTTCTTGCAGGACATTGTGGTTGGCGAAACAGCGAGGAGGTTGCCCAATTGCTCTCACACTTTTCACCAGCCGTGTGTGGACAAATGGCTCGTCGATCGTGGTTCATGCCCTGTGTGTAGGCAAGATGTGTAACGCAGTTAACTAACGTGCTTGTTCGTTGCAAGCTCCTGGTGTAGATAAATGGAGTTAGCTGGGCGAAATGTTTGCTCTTATACTGTACGGCAAGTAGAGACATATAAAGTGATGTAAATAGTCGAGTGTGCCTGCTTTACTACCAAGACAAAAACGGCATAATCTTTCAAAAAAGAAAACAAGACAAAAAGAGCATTGTTCTTAGACCCGGTTACAATGAGGTTTCTTAATTAAAATATGCAGGGGGTTGCAGGTTGCCTTTTAGCCTTTTTTTTTTGTGGGTGGTTGCCTTTTAGCCTTTTGAATTTCTTAGCAAATTAAATTAACTCAAAGCAGAGGGATACTGGGATTTCTTAGCAAATTTCTTACGCAGCACGGAGGTCATCGTGAGAATAAACAGGGTAATAATGAAGGCTTGCAGCAGTTAGGGGTCACATATATTTTTTTTTAGGAAAGCACACATATTTATTTGATTTTTTTCTTATAACAAACCGTGTGTGGTGAGAGGGGTTCGACGCATACTAAAAAAATACTTAAACAAAAGACTAACATGCAGGTTGTACTATTTCTTTTTAAGCAATATTATTATCTAAGCCTTTACGCTATGTTGTTTGAAGTATGACCACAAAGATCTATATCACAATTCACACGAGATTGTTTCTATACGCAAGCATTAATTACTTGCTTTTTAATTCAATAATACTCTTAGCCAAATGAATAACCAGCCTCACTATACGAAATGGCTATGTTGAAGACTATAAATGACATGACCATTACATTTAGGCGGTAGCTGGCTAAATAATTAGCCTTGCTCTAATTGCAGACGAGGTCAATGCATCAAGATAACCTTACTATGCCTGTTAACTGATTTCAATTCATGCTGGCTTGCGGGTTCATTTTTTTTTTCAACAAGTGAATAATCTCATGCAGACGCACGCGCGCTGCGGATCGACGGTCGTACGGTGTCGACGCACGCTGCTCGTCGGACAAGCCAAGTGCCAAGTGATGTACAGAGAAAATCACATCCCGTTGGTATTTGTGTGGAAGACGATGACCAACGGCTAAACGCTCGATGGCATCGTCCGAACGCGATGGCAATGCCGGGCAGCTTCAGCCGTCACGCACGCAAACGCGCCCGCGCGGCACTCGGCTCCCGCGGACGAACGCGCAATAGAGCTCGAGTTATAGGTGCGTTGCGTGGGCTAGTAAATGGATAATGGCGCTGGGCCGGCCTGAACTGGACGAGAAGAAACAAACAGGCCAGGGAACTGAATACTGCCCACGACGCACAACAGATACTCCAAGACTTTCAATTTCATGAGAAAGAGACGCGGAATCAATCTAGACTTCGAGAATGTGGATTATCTGAAAATGTGGATGTTACAAAACCAAAACATAACAACCAAAAATGCAGAGAACATTTTGCATTTAGACCGTAATAATCAGAACGAAGTAAATATGCATTTAAAAAGAAAGGAATAATAGCCTGTACAAGCTTCACATTCTGCTCTGCGCGGCTGTGCCTATGCTTTTTTCCGTTCCACTTCCATCTTGTTTTCCGCAGACGCCGTGCTCCTCCACACAACTCGCTAGTACACCTCTTTTTTCACCCACGGAGTCGCAAAACGGATCACAGGTCGCGCTCCCATTGCTCTCCGAGATATGATGCTTTTGATGTTTCGGTCGATCAGGTGGGCAGTTGTTGTACGACACGTGATAGATTTGTGATGAAAGCTCGGAGAGGCGGCGTTGAATTTCGAAGACAACGCGACACGACACGGTCAGTGCGTGGTTCGGCAACAACGAGAGTCTTGGTTTGTTGCGACCGTTTGGTGGGCCCACAAAAAAAATTAGTCCTACGACGTGAACCAAACATCGACCGGCAGCCGAGCCCATGGGCTGCCACAGCAAGGCCTGATATGGTCCGTGTGTCGCATCAGCTCAAAATTAAACGTTCTGAGCCATTTAGGGCTTGTGCCATGCCGGACTGTGCCCACGTTCGGCCACCTCTAGCAGTCACCGCAGACGAACCCGCAACAGTTGGAGTTATGGGTCGGGTTGGCGAGTTGCACCACGTGGGCTGGTAAATGGACAATGATGATGGGCCGGCCTGAATTGAACGAGAAGAAGCAGGCCATAGGGACGTGAAAATGGCCCACGAAGCACTACATATATATTTGTTCATGAAAAAAAAATATAAAACACCAAAACTTTCTATTTTTTCGCAGGCGTACTCACTCACTTACATCACCACCACACACACGCCATCACCAACACATACACCGCACTCATGCATATGACCAGTCCTACAACTATACTTAACATCTAACACCATGTTCTTTAAGAGATCGACGTCACTCTTCCATTGTGGCTCGTGAAGAGAGGTGGCACCAAGAATTTCAATTTCACGAGAAAGAGACGAGAAATCAATCTACAATTCAAAAATATTGAAGAATTTCTACCTATTCAAAATTACTCTCTAGTGGGCATGTATTAGTAAAAATTAATTATCTGATAATGTGGATGTTACAAAACCGTAGCATTACCACCAAACGCACGGAACACTTTGCATTGAGACCATAATCATCAGAAAAAAAAAGAAGTAAGGGTCCTTTTGGCTGAATGAAATATTTCAGATTCAATGCTGAATCACCTGAATTATTTTTAAATAATAAAAAGTTAAAATGTTTCAGGGGTGAATTATTTAAAACGTTTCAAGTTTTTTACACTATCAATCTAAATCACTTAGGATGTGTTTGGTACAGTTCCAGATTCATCTTGAATCAGAAACATTTCAAATTATTTCTTAGAACATTTTTCTAATGAATCACTCCAATTTTTTGAAAACGTTCGGTAAAAATCCTGAATTTGAATTCTTGAAGCAAAATAAACTAAGTGATTCATGAATCAGGTCAAACATTATTTTAAATGATTCAGGTTAGTAGTGTAAAAACTTGAAGCGTTTCAAGTGATTCACCCTTGAAAGGTTTCACCTTTTTACTGTTTGGAAGTGATTCAGCATTGAATCTGAAATGTTCCACTCAGCCAAACGGACTCTCAAAATGGTGTTTCACCTAATTTATGAATCACTTAGTTTATTTTGATTTAAGAATCAAAATCTAGTTTTTGCTAAATATTATTAGAAAATTAGAATAATTTAATAAAAACATTTCAAACGAGAATTTAAACTATTTCTGAATCAAGATGAATCTGAAGCTGCACTAAATATGGTTGCACTATCGCACGAGAATAATGCCTCTTGGTCTGTTGTGCTCTCCTTCCTTTTTTTCTTTCTTTCTACCTCCTTGTTTTCCGCAGCCGCCGTGCTCCTCCACAAGACCACAACTCGCTAGTACTACACCTCTTTTTTCACCCACCTCGAGTCGGAAAACAAACAGATCAGATGAGGGCTTGTTGTATGATACGTGATGGATTTGCGAATTGTGACAAAAGATCGGAGAGACGGCAACAGGGTCTTTTTCCGGTTGTTTGGCGGGCCCACGAAACATTTTAGTTCCACGTGTGAATTAAACATCCACTATTACTCCTATGTCGTATCATTTATAGTTAATACTTCAGGCTGCGTTTGGGATGGAGGAATGAGCCTCTCCATTCCAGAGGAAAGGAACACTTTCCTTTATAAAACATAGGAACCAGAAAATCCACTCTGAATGAAGGAACTTATTTCTCCATTTTTTCCCGTGGCTTTCCTCCATCTCAAACGGACCCTCAATCTTGTATAACAGTGACAAAACAAGAACCATGCCGTGTTGTAGGCTAGTAGCTGCTAGCAATATAGCTTATTGCTAGTTCCAAATATTTTGCAGTAACTCTTTGTTAACTATAAAGGCACGCTTGAGGTAAAAATAACACAGTTTGTGCTAAAAAGAAAGTACACTCACTTTGAAGTCGAAAAAAGTACACAATCTGTGACGCTAAAATTTTAGTGGTGAATCCAATCTAAAAACTTGAGCAAGAGATAAGACCCACCGACGAAAGCGAACAAGTCAGTGCAAACGTTGAATTGGTCTTGCAAACGATCTACTTGTTTCTTCACCTCGGCGACACTAGTGGCGCTAGGGTGACACCCGCCGTGACATGCTCCTGCTGTCCCCTGCGTTGCGCGGCTAGAAGCATAAGTACGAGAGGGGATTTTTGCAGTTGCAGCATGGCTGTCGACGACGCTCCTGCCTTGTTTCGTCGCCTGCAACATGTTACGGGCTAGCCACATCACCGTGGAGGGAGCCATATATAGGTGATCTAGCGCTACTCGAGTCGATTGTTGTTTATGAACTCGAGCTCAATATTTTCTCTCTGATCTCTGGATTGGTCATTCCAGAATCCGGTTATAAAGACATATGGGGGCGGTGGCGCGGTGCGCTCGACCCCGAGCCATACAAGAATTTACCTAAAGAAAAAGAATTGGACAAGAATTCGCAGCCAGTAGCCCACTCCCCTCGTCCCATGAGGCAGGTCATGACTAGGATTCGGCTGACAGTAGCGCCAGAAATAAAAGGAGCTTACACGTGAGACGATCGCGTCCCGAGTTTTTTTTTTCTTTTTTTAGCAACCGATCGCGTCCCGAGTAGGACTGCTCTCCGTTGAGATGGGCCACCAAAATCTTTTGGGCCCAAAAAAACAGCCAATAGTATTGCACCACGTGTATTTGAAGCACCTACGGGAGCCGGCCGATGGGGAGCACCGAAGCCGCGTCCGAATCCACCTCCCACACCCAGCCAGAACATCACATGATCACATCCTCCGAAGCCGGGCCCCTCCAACCGGCACATTTTCCCTTTCTCTACCAGAAGACAAAAAACTGCAACAGAAATCCCCCCAAAAAAGTACTAAAGCAGAAGCCAACCTCGCGCACGGCGGCAATGGCGATTTGGCGCCGTGCCGTCGCCGCCGCGACGAACCTCCACGGCGGAAGGAGCGCGAGATCCATGGCGCGCTCTTCCCAGCTCCTTCCACATCCCTCCGCGCCGCTCTTCCCAGCTCCTTCCACATCCCTCCACATCATCTCGCCAGTCTCTGATGGGTGACACCAGCAGTTACATGCTCCTGTTGTCCCCTGCGTTGCGCCGCCTGAAGCGTAGTTGCACGGCTGACGATCCTGGCTTGTTTCGTTGCCTGCAAAGCGTTACAAGCTAGCCGCATCACCGTGGACGGAGCCATAGGTGATGATCTAGCGCTACTTGAGCCTGAAACTTGGTTTGTGATGAGTTGAAGTCCAAGATTTCTGTCTGGTCTCAATTTGAGATTTCCTGATTCTCTATATAATAGGTACGATCGTCCACTTTGTTTCCACAAAGTTAGAGATTGAATCTAAATTGATTTCGTAACTTCTATATCATGTATCGAATTTTAAAAATCATAACTCCCACATCCAGAACTCAAATGAGTCAAACTCGGACTCTATCATGTAGCTCTCAAAAAGTTTTACAACTGTGGTATTTAATCGAAGTCTAGATCCCGCAGTTTTGATTTCCAAATATGCGATACAAAAATATTTGTTCTGATTCGGACTCCTCTACGCAGGTCTGTGTGCAGAGCCCATATCTTGTAGCTCCGTAGTCCAAATAATATGATCCATATTTGTTTCAAAAAGGTCTCAACGAGATTTACAACTTTTATGTTTTAACTTTTTTCATTAGAGCATGTCTTTAATTTCAAAATCGCATTATAATGCAATGCTATTTTTGGACTCCGTGAATTGATTTTTTCTTCCGGATAAAGCTTCTAGAATATGGTAAAAAATATGATAAAATTGTTACTTTTGACATATAAAATGATATACTAAGAAGCACCAACGGTAATACAAATATAATCTTTCATATAAAAAATGTCAATAATATTATATATCTAATAATTATATTGTGTAAATAATTTATATTTAAACTATAAAGGGTGTTTTGTTTTTTAAAGTCCGTAGTAACGCACGGACACTTTGCTAGTAATATAATCTATTAATTGAGGTTCGGTTGTTCACTTCATTTTCACAAAGTTAGAGATTGAATCCAAATCGGTTTTATAACTTCTATATCATATACCGAATTTTAAAAATGATAACTCCCACATCCGGAACTCAAATGTCAAACTCGGACTCTATCATGTAGCTCTCAAAAAGTTTTACAACTGTGGTATTTAATAGAAGTCTAGATCCCGCAGTTTTGATTTCCAAATATGCGATGCAAAAATATTTGTTCTGATTCGGACTCCTCTACGCAGGTCTGTGTGCAGAGCCCATATCTTGTAGCTCCGTAGTCCAAATAATATGATCCATATTTGTTTTGAAAAGGTCTCAACGAGATTTACAACTTTTATGTTTTAACTTTTTTTATTAGAGCATGTCTTTAATTTCAAAATCGCATTATAATGCAATGCTATTTTTGGACTCCGTGAATTGATTTTTTCTTCCGGATAAAGCTTCTAGAATATGGTAAAAAATTGTGATAAAATTGTTACTTTTGACATATAAAATGATATACTAAGAAGCACCAACGGTAATACAAATATAATCTTTCATATAAAAAATGTCAATAATATTATATATCTAATAATTATATTTTGTAAATAATTTATATTTAAACTATAAAGAGTGTTTTGTTTTTTAAAGTCCGTAATAACGCACGGACACTTTGCTAGTAATATAATGTATTAATTGAGATTCGGTCGTTCACTTCGTTTCCACAAAGTTAGAGATTGAATCCAAATCGGTTTTATAACTTCTATATCATGTACCGAATTTTAAAAATGATAACTCCCACATTCGGAACTCAAATGTCAAACTCGGACTCTATCATGTAGCTCTCGAAAAGTTCTACAACTGTGATATTCAATAGAAATCCAGATCCCACAGTTTTGATTTTTAAATATGCGATGTAAAAATATTTGTTCTAATTCGGACTCCTCTACACAGGTCTCTGTGCAGAGCCCATATCTCGTAGCTCCGTAATCCAAATAATATGATTCATATATGTTTTGAAAAGGTCTCAACGAGATTTACAACTTTTATGTTTTAACTTTTTTTATTAAAACAGGTCTTTAATTTCAAAATCGTATTATAATGCAATGCTATTTCTGGACTCTGTGAATTGATTTTTTTCTTCTAGATAAAGCTTGTAGAATATGATAAAAAAATATAATAAAATTGTTACTTTTGACATATAAAATAATATACTAAGAAGCACCAACAGTAATACAAATATAATCTTTCATATAAAAAATATCAATAATATTACATATCTAATAATTATATTATGTAAATAATTTATATTTAAATTATAAAAAGTATTTTATTTTTTAAAGTACGTAGTAACACATGAACACTTTACTAGTAAGTATATAAAGACACGGGGAGGTACGTAGTGCTCGTCCCCGAGTCGGACGAGAACTCGCTCGCACGCAGGCAGCCCGCGATCGAGTCAGACCAGAATTCGGTGACGAACGCGCCATGGACTCTGAGAGGGGAACGAGGGTGGAACCAGAAATGATATTGATCGGACACGTGTAGCCCACAAACAAACCAAGCACAACAACGAACAATATTCACTTGCACACTCCACGCGGGCACAACAAACTAGCATCATATTTGACTGATCCATGCATCTTATTAGCGCCGCGCCAGCGCCAGGGCGGCGGCGGAGAGGAGGATGAGCAGAAGGAGCAGGGCCATTGCCGCGAAGGAACCGATGAGTGAGCCTGTGATGCGCTCGCAGAAGGAGTCGAACTGCTGGCAGATGGCGAACCAGTTGGCCCTGACATTGCCCTTGTGCGCCAGGTTCGCGATCGCCGACGCCGCCGACGCCACCAGTGCCAGCATTGCCTTTCACGAAAATGATGTCCAAATTAATTAGCATTAGTAGGCAGCCAAACCATTTGAACCCCATCGGTGACCCAAACCAGCATACACAGTTGCATCAACGTATATACTGTGTCTTACCGTATCCAAGAAGACCAGCAGTAACCTGCTGTATTTTGCGCTGCCTCCTCTGATGATGTGCACGATGGAGAGAGGGATCGACAGGACCAGGTACGCGGCGACGATCGAGTTCGCCACCACGAAGTACCTGACAATATTTTAAAGAACAAAAGATATGTCAGAGCCTTCGGCGCCATTGAAGAATAATCAGAGCACTACTAGTAAAAAGAACGACGTACGTTAAGGCAGGGAGATCGTTGTACTGCGCCTTGAACCGGAGGAACTGCGTGACGAAGGGCAGCGTCTGGGTGGTGGTTCCCATGGCGATGGCGCTGCCGGCGGTGGCGACCACAGCGACGAAGCGGAGGACGAGGTCGACCACGCACAGCACGCGGCGGTTGCCCGCCCTGCTCTTCTTCTTCTTATTCTTCTTGCGGCCCACCACCTCGTGCACGACGACCACGGGGGCCTTGGACGATGATGTCTCGTGCGCGCCGTGCTCGGATACCGCCGGAGCCTTATCGGAGGAGGTCTCGCCGTGCTCGGAAACCAGGCCCTTGCCCTCCACCTCCATCGTGCGCACACTAGCTACGGCCGGTGGCTGTGTTACTAGCGCAACTGTGTGCAGACCCGGTCTCGAGTTAATTGACTGGTTGCACGCAGCTCGGCTGCTCTGAGTGTGTGCTTATATATGTACACGGTGGACACCGTGAACTGTGCATGTGGATTAGGTGATTCTGACACGAGTACGTGATGTACGTGCCGGAGAGAATGCAGTTTGGTTGGCACCAACTCTCTCACTTGCTCCATCATCACGGTTACTTGTATAGGCTAACGACATCAGCTAGCTTTATGTCAGTGGACGGCACTGTACGCGACGACGCGCTCCGTGTCTGTTGTGTTTCGACCACTTTACTCGTCCCCTGTCCACACAAGCACGGAGCCGTTTGGCCCGTTTCCGATTTTGAGGAAACGTTGCGGATTTGTGGTAGATTCAGATTGATTATTCTGCCCACAAATACACGACGAGGTCGTTGGTGTGCTGTAGAAATGGTGATCAATGCAAGTCAACTTTTTTTTTTTGTTTGTGTGTGTGTGTGTGGGGATCATGCAAGTCATATTGGGCCACGAAAAGTCCATTCTGCACAAGAGTCCAGACCGTCTATGCCATATTACTAGCCCAGCCCTGATGGGATAAATTTGTCCCCAAGATGGGCTAACCCCAGAAATGCTCAAGGGCTATACCACCCAAGGCCCAGGATCAACAAAAATACTAGGCCACCCAAAAGCGGAAACCTTATCCGCTAAACCGTTCCGTACTAGACAACAAACTGTTGATCACGGAGCAAAGGCTTGAAGCCCGCCCATAGACAGCCAACCAGCTTACCTCATCACTTCCAAAGCAAAAGCTACGGAAGGAGCCGAACAGCAATGGCGTCGCCGTTGGTCAAGCCACACTCTCACTTCGCCGGCCCTCTGCAGTCTTCAAGGAAGGC
This sequence comes from Eleusine coracana subsp. coracana, assembly GCA_032690845.1. NCBI lineage: Eukaryota > Viridiplantae > Streptophyta > Magnoliopsida > Poales > Poaceae > Eleusine > Eleusine coracana. The sequence continues at coordinate 67,237,230 of CM064420.1, forward strand.
CGAGCTCCATGGCCGCTGCTGCCCTGCAACCGTACAAGTACCGTGCTCTGATCCTTCACATGCGTGTATGATGCTGTATTGAGTTTGTTTGCAGGTCTCATGAGTACCTGTGTTGTGTCTTTGCAGTTCGGCAGGTTCCAAGACCACGGGTTCAGCACCAGGCAGACTATGGTATAACATACCTTTCCTTTTTGTCCAAATCAAAAAATTAACAAGTTTGATGCTAATAGAAACTTGGTTTGCTTGGTACTAAATATACTGATGATGATGTGAGATTTTGAACCAAACAGGGCATTTGATAGCCCTGAAAAAATAATTCATAGTATCCAATCTGAAACCTGAAGAAAACAAGGATACGAAGTACTAAAGTCCAGTACTGGTGTTATGTTGCAGAAGCCCAGCGGACGGGGTTCCGTGAAGGTGAACGCCCTCCCGTCGCTCGACATGGTGTCCCTGATGGCAATAATGGTGGACCACGTCGAGAACTCGCGGGACTACGTCGTGCACAAGTCCATCTGGCATCTCAGCGACACCGGCATGAAGAGCGTCTGTGAGTTACCTGTCTTATTTTACAACACACACAGCGTATGCTAGCAGATCCTGAATTAGCACACACAGTTTTCCTTTCCTTTCAATTTGATTGTTTTTCTTCGTTCAAAAAGAAATAACTGTTCGCCTCTCACATAGACACCTTCTACGCCATGTTCGTTGTCTGGGGCACCTGCTTCTTCGCGTCCATGAAGGCAAGTCGCAGTATTGGAGGATCTAGCTAAGCGTATTAGTAGGAACGAATTCAATTTACTAGTAAATATTTTGCCGTGTGTCGTTCATGATGAAAGCTGCTCTTGTGGATGAAAAAACTACAGGATCCTTTCTACGACAGCGAGACGTACAGGGGCCAGGGGGGTGATGGAACCGTGCATTGGTACTACGACAAGGTATGCAGTAAACATCATGACAACATATAGGATCAGTTTGTGTAACTCATCAAACAGTGACATATTGCGCGATGTTTGTTCGTCTGCAGCAAGAGGACCTGGAGGCGTCTGCAAGGGAGGAGCTCCTGAGGGAGGAGCTGCTTGAGGAGATCGAGCTAAGGGTTGGAGGGCTCAGGGAGCTGGAGGAGGCAGGCAGGGAGGAGCAGCTCACACCGTGACAGGCCGAGGGGGATCCCGCTTGGACTAATGATAATTATTAGCTACCTGAACTTTGTATGAAAAAAATTCAGACTATACTGTCCTACACATGTTTGTATATGCTGAACTGCTGTAATCTGCAGTATACTCTGTTTTCTTTTTTGTTGTCGCTGCCTAGCTCAATTCTGAGCTAAGCAACGACAGCAAAATCAGTAATAGCAAGGCAGACATAGTTCTCCGATACACTGCATTCTCCGATACACTACATGTCACATGACCTATAACACAGAGTTCGATTAGCATCAATCAATGTCTAACGTATTTGATCCGGCCAATGCATCAACGCACCACAGGCGTAATGCTCACTATGCCACGGCTCGCCGCTGGGCACAGAGAGATCGATCAGAGAGACGGGCGCTGACCACGTCTGGGCTCGCGTCGTACGGCGCGCTATTGTTCGGCGCCATACGATGTCCTGGTGCAGTCAGTGGCTTCTGCAGCCTGCACTGCAGGCGCCGCGGAAACCGGTGCGCCGAACATTGCAGCTGCAGGGGCGCGCGGGCTGGCGTGGGAGGCGTATGGCCTCGCCGAACATTGGCTCTGCATCCTGCAAAGCAAAGCTGCAAGCCTCACGGGTTTCGGCCATCGGTCAGAGACGAGAACGATCGGACCAGACCCCTACTGCTGCTGACTGGCTGCGGCTCCGAGGATCACTTGTCCGTCCAGTTTTTTTTCTTTTTTTAAATAATTGGTGTACTAGTTAGAATAATTTTGAACTAAAAATATAACAAAACAGCATTCAATTAAAAACATGAAAATTACTACTAATATTATGAACCTGATCTTGGCCTCTATTCATCACCTTATTTTCCTTTTTTTAGAAAAAAAAAATTATATTATGCAGCTCAAGCAACAATTTTAGCTGTCTTTCTATTGGCCCTAAAAACAAACAAATTAGGCAACAAAATTTGGATCAAAAGAAATCTTGCTCGATCAAGGCGAACTAGGTAACCTTAGTTTACATCTCAGGACGATCAAGCACAAAAAGAAAAGAAAAAAAAAACATAGGTCTGATACGGGAATGACGCAATGCACGATGCATCGCTAAAGTTATAATGTGAAGTCAATTGTCACACTACAATAATCAAAATACCATTGATCAAAGATCACTATTAGCAAGCAGCAGCCCTATCGCATCACTCAAGACGATTCTAACATTCCAGTCTTCCAGAATGTGTTGAGACATAAAAATTCCAGCCTATCTGGAGAGCGTGTAGGGAATATGCATGCAGTCCGGCCAAAGAGGTCTGGCGGTCACAGAAGCATTAAAAAAAACATAGAAAGGGCAAAGGAGATTCAAAATTGGCGAAGTGAAGTAGAAACACAAGATTTTACCTGATGATCAGTTTGGAACCTAACTACAACCGAAGAAAAAATAACTTCGATCACACCATCTGAGGCCTTGCATGAGAAGACGAGGCTATCGTGTAGCCAAAGAGGAAAACCTGCCGATCCGTACCTCAAGACTGCATCTACACGCGCACAAACGCATGCGAGTTAGTTCCCGGAGGTATCGACCGGCAAGTCATCCTTGGCTACACAACCAAGCACAAACTCATCCCCACATGCAAGCCCTCGGATGATATTGCTTGGGACGATTGCCGAGATCACCACTCCATCGGAGAGAGCTGCCTGCATAGTCCCGGTGCTTGCTTCCTACGAGATGACGCACAAGCAAGTCAAGCTCACTGCATATGAAGCAGTGAAGTGGAAGTAGAGATAGGCGAGAGGAAAGAGAAGCTCCTACTGTGAAATTTTGAACTACTACAAGTCGCCCTATATATATGAAGCATTGGACGAGCAGATGGTTCTCCGTCTTTAGTTGAGTTCGATCGTATGGAAGGATCGAACAAGGGAGGTTGGTGAGTATGTATAAAGGAACTGTGTAAAAAAGCGAGCAAGATGCACTGACCAAGAGAAGAGAAAAGATGTGTCTTTAAGAGTGTTCGGTTCATAGCCCTGGCCTGCATGGATTTGACGCTGCGGCATTGACATGTCTACGCAGTAGTATTCGAACAGCTGGTCGTAGGCGCCATTCGTTGCATTTTCTCGTGAGAGATGAACCCAGCCCCGTCGCTACAGCTACAGTACAGATTTCTAAGGACACATGTGGGTTGTCGTGTTTCGCTACTGCCGGCTCGTCCCGTCGTCCCTTTCACGAGTCGAAACGAAAAGGCTCGTAAAATGTGTGAAAAGCTCAGCCAACATTAGTCATTCTTCACAATGGAGTACTTATCTACTCCTACTCAACGATTATAAGATTGGCTCAAATACGGAACAAATATTATCTATACTGGATACATGGAATCTATACCAGCAATAAAAGATGAGACGTGTGCAGAACCGTACTATTCCTGTCCAAGAATTTTGCTCGGATCCAACGAACTTCCTACCCGCTCGTACGCGAGTACGAGACAAGTTTCACATCGCCAGCGGAAAAAAGGACTTGAAATGCAGTAACCCTCTGTAAATCCGTAGCCATGAACACCAAGAAAGAAGGATCCATCCAATCGAAACTCGAAACACCAGAGGGTCTACAGTGCATCAGTACCCCTGCCTAGACGACACGTGCCGCTTCATGTTCAGCAGCAGGGCTACGATCCCAACCATGAATCTAGTGCTGCGGCCTCGTACTGTGGCTCTGTCCCTACGCGGACGCCTTTTGCTTTTTCACCTGTCAGTCAGAGTTTTGATGAAACAGTACAAGAAACATCAGTGCAGGACCAGTGTAAGGCCAAGCTCCAGCACAGGAAATTGTTGGAAAATTAATGTAGCACATCAACATCTGAAGCTCTCAACTTTCTTAATTCAATTCTAGCATGACATGCATGAAGGTGCATGATGACCTGATGAGGTGGTTTCGAAAAACAATGAGAGAGAGAGGTGTATGCAAACTACTCTATATCCTGCCAACATTGTTCGTGTTGATTTCAAAAAAGAACCTACCATTGAAAAACTATTTCAGATCCTGTATTCTTGTTTTAAAATAGCATTGACTGCAATCATCTATCTTTCCCCCCCAGAAAGTCTAATGTTATTTTTCATGGTAGTAGACAACATCAATAAAGCGGATGAACTTGAAGTAGAGATGCGTGCACAGGGCATTGCACTTTGATTAATTATAGAAATGCTAAGGAAATGCAGAGAGCGAGAACAAGAACTGTCAGTCTGTCACACACGGATTCTTTGAAGAAAAAAAGGTTCTGCTTTGGCAGTAGTACAGTAAGCAAAAGGTCTAGAATTAAGGAAAGGAAGAAGTCTAATTTGCCTCCCTAAATTATCATCATAGTTCGGTTCTTTTACCATAATTACAAAACCAGGTAGTATGACTCCTACAACTCTTCATACCGTTTGTTTTTCCTCCCCGACCGGTTTTGAAGGCAGTTTTTACTGATGTGACACTGTGGGTCCCACATATCAATTACCATGTCAGTGGCCAGCGATGCAACGATAAGGTTCACACGAAGCAAGGCAATGACGGTGCCGACGGGGCGAGCACATGTGACATGGGTCAAGGTAGAAGAAAGAGAGAGTGAGCACATGCGGCACTCGATGGAAGAATTTTTTTTTTAAAAAAAAGCTGACATGACAATTAATATATGAGACCCATAGTGCCATGTCAGCAAAAACCGACTTTAAAACTGAGGTGGGACGAACGCTATAAAGTATTGTAGGAGCCGTACTACCCGATTTTATAATTGTGATATAAAAACCGAACTGTGATAATAGTTTACGGAGGCAAATTGGAATTGTTCCTTGAGGAAACTCAACCTGCAGATCAATCACGCACCAACGAAAGCCCATGAACGTTAAAAAAAACGAAAGCCCCTTAAAACTAATATGCTGGGCCTACTCGAGCTTGTATGCGTCTATGGGCCATTGCGCTTTACTATGGAAATAATGACCCATAGAAGTCAACCCAGAGTACGCTTTCGGAGCAGTGTTGCGTAGCTTACTCTACGCCACGGATTAGCCCACGGAAGCGCGAGTGCGGCGCCGACATGCCGGGCCTGGTCGCGCTCCCGCCGGTTGCTCCCCCCGCCCGGCGGCCACTTTCAATCGCTCTGCCCCGCCGTCGGCGTATCCTGGCAGCCCTCCCATGCCGCTGCCGCTGCGGCCGGCGGCATCTCCTCGGGGCGTCATCGGCAGCCGCCCTTCTACCTCTCATCGCCCCTCCTTCCCGTGCCGCCCCACACATCGACCCTGACGTGAGCTCATTCACAACTCCTCGTACACGTTCTTCTATTTGTTAACTCGATTGGGTTGCTTCATGGCCTCCTTTTCTTTACTTGGTTGGGCAGGTGATGCTTGAGCGAGTGCACCCGTCCAGGCCGGACTGGTACGAGGAGTTCTATGCTACTGCCTTGGACAAGGGCATGAAATCATACGAAGCCGAGGTATATTGTTTTGTCTCTGATTTAAATTGACCGTCTCCAATTGAAGCTTTTATTTCGTGTGCTGGAGGGTCAGCAGTTGTGTTTGTCTTTTGAGAATACTTCACAGTTTTCAGAAAACACTGGAGAATAGTTTTATATCCGTATCAGGTCACCAGAGTACAGAAAATAACACTTGGACGTCTTACTGACTTCAGAGCAGACTGCACGCAGCTCCCTTGCTAATTCGCCATTTGTGCTAATTCACTATGTGTGTCACTATGGCGTCTAGTTGAGGGCTTGAGGCCACTATCTGAATAAGCTGAATTGCTGAAATAATTGATACAGTTTGACACTATGAGCTTGTGATCTCTCTTGTTTTCTTGATTTTTGCCTGATAATACTACATAGTAACAATAAGTTAAGCATTTTACTTGTAATGCTCATGACCTGATTCCGCTTTTGATGTTTCAAGGAGTAACATGAAGTCATCAATGTCTTATTCCTGATTTTGTTAGAAATTTAGCTAAATGTTTCCCTTGATGAAGATTGCAGATTGCAGGATACAAGGCAAAGCTTTTCTCTCAATTGACGGCCACAAGAAAGAACATTCTGGAGCTCGGAGTTGGAACCGGACCTAACTTCAAGTATTATGCAAATGGCGATTGGGTCAATGTAGTTGGAGTGGACCCTAACAGGCACATGGAGGATTATGCCAGGGCAGCAGCAGTATCTGCAGGACTTCCACCGTCAAATTTCATGTTTAAAAGAGGGGTATTGGTGTTATCTGTTGTTCCTTAGTTAACTGTGTCTTCCTCTTAGTATGAGAACTGCATTTGTTGCACGGTTCTATTTAGGTTGCTGAAGCTCTGCCAGCCGAGGACAATTCTATGGACGTGGTGATTGGCACTCTGGTATTGTGTTCTGTAAGTAATACCGACATGGCACTGAGAGGTAATATCTATTCTTCACAATAATGATTCTTTGCTTTGGGTTGAATTCTTAATCAGATGTTTGTACTTGTAGTGGATCATTATGTCTCATCCATGTTAAAACTTCATACAGTGGCTGCCTGTAAAAAGTTAACTAGTACCCTTGAGTGAAATCAATGTCGATCTTTGATTTCCTATTATTATGTTTAGAATATCAACATTTCTTAGTTTGATAGTTGTATTTTAGACTATCATTTCCATTGCAATTTGTTATGACCTTTTCTTGAGAAAAAAATGGCTGGAGTTCTGCCTTTGCATTATAGGAGTAGAAAATATTCACATAAGGTTTAGGACGGCAGCCTTTTTGGTTGACTAATCTATTCCTAGCTTAGATAACAAGTAATGTGAATCCTAGTTTCTTGTGCTCCCAATTCGTGTGTGCCCTCTTGAAATAGCTAATGTCATGTTTGATAATCTCTAACAGTTGGCTTGCTGATACTGCTCAGAGTAAAAAATAACTTAGGCTGACCTTCTCTGTTTTATTTGCATCCGTCATAATTATCTTGTTATGATTTCTGTGGTGCTTTAAGGCTTTAACCCAAATCGAGTTTCCTCTGGTGGGATTGTTGCTGCTATAAAATTCAGACGCAATTCATAATTTTTCTCTTTTTTGGAACTTCAGCTGACTCTGGTAGTCTGGTGTTTCCATAATCCATATGCTTCCACTTGTTTCATTTTCCACATGCTGCCAATTGTTTCATTTGATGATCTGTTGTATGACAGAAAAAAAAAGCTTACAAAAATATATTAAGAACATTTTCCAGCTGAATAACTCGTGAACATTGCTTATTGTGCAGAGATAAATAGAGTTTTGAAGCCTGGTGGCCTTTACCTGTTCATTGAGCATGTTGCTGCACCAGGTACTCCCAGTTGTAAAACATCTATTGCTATTCCTGCTATAGCGCTGTGCTGCTTCAAATATTATGCCATCTGCCTTCCAAGTTGTAAATTGAAAATCTGTCGGTTGATAATTCCTGGGCCTGAATTATTGTTGTCTTTCCTTCCCTATAGATGGTGCCATCCTCCGATTTGTTCAAGGTGCCCTGGATCCATTGCAGCAATTTGTGGCTGACGGATGCCACCTCACCAGGAAAACTGGAGAGAACATCAGAGATGTTGGGTTCTCGAGCCTGAGCCTGGACAGTGTTCGACTCTCGAATGCATACATCATCAGCCCTCATGTTTATGGCGTAGCTTGCAAGTGATCTTTCTTTTCTTTGTAAATGATCGTGTCTTGCATCTGTAAAGCAAAGCCACTTTGTGATATTTATGCCGAATGCCGCTGCTTACTGGCTTACTGCTAGCAGTAACAGCAAGCAGCACACGGGCACGGGGGATTTGCCTGATATTGGGCTTTGATTTGATGGACTCCGATAAAGCCTGTTCATTCACGATTTGGGCCATTACAACTGACGATTGCTGGATAACTTTGCTGGGCTGATATCATGGCCCTGTTATAGTATGCACAATTTCGGGCGTTCTTCAATGCAGACAAGGGGTGCGGACTGCGACAGTGCTCTCTGTGTCGGTCTGCGTGACCCAGCATTCACTCAACTGAGGACTGAGGTCGTGGCGGACGACAGCGATGGCCCCGCACCCGCAGCGCTGTGACGTCCTTTCGGCGTTTCACGTCGCCGGACACTTGCACGTTCCGCAGCGTCGCGCATGCGACACGTCTCGTATCCTTGGGCTTGGAATCACGCCATGTGCCTCAGATACAGCTACGCCGGTGGCTTTGGACCTCACCGCGCCCGTGTCCTTGGGGCGTGACCTCGTGCCACAGGCTCCAATTCAATACGCCTGCCCGTGGACGGGTCACGGGTCCCCACTCCCGTTTCTGCAAAAGGAGCGCAACAACCTCTGCTGTTTTCTCTGTCTTGTGAATTTACTACTGCACCAGCTGGGTAACCGAATTTTGACCTCCCTGAACTGAGAAGATCCAGGCGTGAGTGAAGCTTTGAACATGCAAATGCCAACGGTGTCCTAATATAAACAGAAGGTTTTCTCGTCCGAGATATTTACCCGTTCACCACCAAAGTTTAAGGAATCATGGTTTTGATTAAAAAAAAAAAACAGAGAGGAGAGCTCGACTCCAATTTTCTTGGTGAGGTTCTGTTCGCCCGTGTGTCCTCACCATCAGGAAAATCCGGAGGAGAGATCTGCGCGGCATGGAGAAACGATCTTCTGCGAAGGGCATCGTCATGCACGTCCCTGTGCTGGGCGGAAGGAGCATGTGCTTCTCTGCGGGCTTGCTGCTCCTTGCAGGTTCTGCGCGTTCGGGGCAGGCGCCGTTAAGGAGCAGTGGGAACCGAAGAAATGAGACCGAGGTTTGCAGACCAGTCTGCTACAGTAACGGTTAAACATTAAAAAGTACGTACTCGCACTTTGTTACAATTGTTTATTCTGCCACATGATTATTATACTTTGACAATAATAACGGTAAAACATTAAGAAATGTACTAACTTTGACTATGGTTAGAGGTAAAAACTCGACAATATCGAATCCTGATACTAACTTTGACTATGGTTTTCTTTGAGAGACAGTTTGGCTCCATAGTGACTCCGTTAACAGTTGAGTAGTGCGTACCACTTGCAAATGGGACCCGAAATCTTGAGTGGCGACCATGTCGAGCCCTGACAAGGGAAATTGAAGGCCGCACCAACCGGTTGTTCCAGTGGCAACCGAATTCCGTGCTACGAGCCAACAACCGCAGATCCCTTGGCCTGCGTGCCCGGTGTGAGCACATGGCATGTTCTTCGGTGGGCGCAGTCTCCACCGGTGCGGAGACTTGAGCCGGCCGGTCTCGCCTACTACTGTTTGTCGTGGCTATGGTAGTTGTTTGTTTGTTGCTTTATTTAATGTCTACCAAATGGCAAACCATGCAGGGTTGCGCCTTTACAAATGGACCTAGAAAGATATTTCCTGCACGATCGTGGAACGCGATAGTATTACTACTATATTTTTGTTCTGAATTATTATACACGCTCACCCATTGCAGACCATACAAATTTACTAGTGATCCACGCTCACCACGCGCACACCACTCAATTTGTTTTGGAACGATACTGTTGTACTCCTCCACAGGTGACGAATTAACTCCGTCTGGCCCATCAGTTTGTTGTGGCCCATGGGCCCATAAATGAGCTGGGCTGAAACACTCTTTACTACCGCCCACAGTTCAAGTTTTGTTGGCGGCTTTCCACATTAAATGCTGCCACTTTCGTTACGGAGCATTCAATGTAGCAGCATGATCCTGTTCAAATTTTCACCGAAATTTCCATGTTTGCCGCTCCTGGACAAGGACTGGGAGGGTTTGAAACTCAAATCCATGAGTTCAAGGACAGAATTCGTTCTAGCGCCAAGCAAGGTCCAACATACTAGGAACTCAACCAGTAGTACTCCGCCCGCCTGATGATGGTTCAACTTGCAAAGCGACGGCACCGTCAGCGTAACAGCGCCGCCTCCGCCCGCTTTACTGCACTTTTTTTCCCCACTCACTTCCATCTCTCCCGCCACGCCTCCCAAGGCCGCGCAGGAAACCCGTGTCCCCTAGCTCAGCTACTTTTGCAGAGCATGGTGTGCCCCACTCCACTCCAGCAACCACCGTCCCGTCCCGCCACCCACGCCGCGCGCACCGGTTTGAAACCCTGCACGCCGCATCCCCCTTCTCCCTCTATTTATGACGCCCTTCCCCCACACAGCCGCAAATAAACCCCACCCCGCCCTCCAATTTCACCCGCCGCCGCCACCGCACCCATCCCCTCGCCTCACCCACTCCGCCCTCCACAGCACGATGGCGCTCGGCAAAGCCGTCCTCGCGGTCGCCCTCCTCGCGGCGCTGCTCCCGCACGCGCATGGTCGCGGGCTTTGGATCGGCCACCATCACCCGCGCGCGCTGCCGCACAGGCCCGGGGTCGGGCACCACCCGCACCCGCACCCTCACCCGGGTCACGCGCCCATCGGAGGAGGCGGGTGGTCCTCGGCGCACGCCACCTTCTACGGCGGAGGCGACGCATCCGGAACCATGGGTACGTTCCTTTTCCTTCGACAATGTTCTCGTCACCCGTTTGCACATCTGCTCCGCTCGTGTGGCTAAATTCAGTTCCACCTGAAGGCGGGGCGTGCGGGTACGGCAACCTGTACAGCCAGGGGTACGGCACCAACACGGCGGCGCTGAGCACCGCGCTCTTCAACAACGGCCTCAGCTGCGGCGCGTGCTTCGAGGTCCGATGCGACGCCGGCGGCGGCTCCTGCCTCCCCGGCTCCGTCGTCGTCACGGCCACCAACTTCTGCCCGCCCAACAACGCGCTGCCCTCCGACGACGGCGGCTGGTGCAACCCGCCCCGCGCCCACTTCGACATGTCGCAGCCCGTCTTCCAGCGCATCGCGCTCTACCGTGCCGGCATTGTCCCCGTCTCCTACCGCAGGTCCGTTACATCCTTCCAGCTCGGTTCCCTCCCCGTTTTTGTTTGTTATGCCTAAATTTCTCAGATCTGACCGTTTTCTGTGTTGTTTTGCTATGTTCAGGGTCGCGTGTAACAAGAAGGGCGGCATCCGGTTCACCATCAACGGCCACTCCTACTTCAACCTCGTCCTCGTCACCAACGTCGGCGGCTCCGGAGACGTGCACGCGGTGGCCGTGAAGGGTGAGCGCTCGGGCTGGCAGGCCATGTCGCGCAACTGGGGCCAGAACTGGCAGAGTAACGCGCTTCTCGACCGCCAGGCGCTCTCCTTCCGCGTCACCACCGGCGACGGCCGCTCCGTCGTCTCCAACAACGCCGCCCCACGCGGATGGTCCTTCGGTCAGACCTTCAGCGGGGCTCAGTTCTGATGATGAGCATCTCCCCGGTGCGCCCAAGCGGCTGCGATGTCGTAGTAGTAATTCTAGTGTGCCCCCCAATTGGAGCGTGGTGAGAAGGGCGCCATGGTTTTATGAATGGTGCTTCTCACATTGGTTCATGGGAAATTACCAGTAGTTAGGCCTAGTATTAGCATGGGTTTATTTATGCTGGTGTTTTAGCCTAGTGTCTTTGTGTGTGTTTGTGTTGAGTTCCTTGGTAAGCAGCAGTTTGAGGGTGTTTTGGCTAGGCAATTGGAAGCGGTGGTAAAGGTTGGCTTGGATTAACGGTGGCCTCCTTGTATCACCCGCCAATTGGTCCTTTGAGTTGGCCCTTATGTTCATGGCCTTCTCTCCTGAGATGAGATGTTTTCCATGCGTGTCGGTTGTATCGTTCAACGGTTTATTTTGTGTTACTACTAGTGCTTAAATTCCTGTTCGAAAAATTATCTCGTGTATTGCAGTTCTTGAGTCCCCTGTTGTGGATGAATGTTTGTGTTTCGGATGACTTTATCTTTCTATACTCAACGACCACTTTTTTAACTATGATATTTTGCAAATTTTAGTTTGGTCAATTGGATGGATGTATACATCATGTACCCGGCCGAGCAATCTTCAAAATAGCGTTAGATAAGAAAATATAAGCATGGTATCAGTCAAATGGGGTGCTGTTTTATCTTATGGTTTTAACGCCGTCATTGGCCTTAACGAACTCTGAGACCTGACTTCACACTTGTTTCCGCTGGTCTTTATGTTAAACACTTTGATTCTGTAGGTTTACCCGTGATTAACACTTATCATGATCAAAATTTTCTTTCCGAATCACATCACAGCGTGCTTGTGAATACTTTGGCACATACTTTGTCCAGCATAGAGATTCCTTTGCAAGACACTCGTATGCCTGCAAAACCAGACAGGCAGTGGGGTTCTTCTTCAGGCACATAGCTGCACTGCTCGAGACGTTAGGCTCCAAAAGGCGAGCAGCCTAGTCGTAAAATAAAAGCTGGAAGCCTCGGAGGCCACCGTCAGGAATCCGGTTCTGTTGGTTCGGGCTTCTCTAGAAGCGTCATTTCAATCTTTGACCGTCAATTTTGACTGGAGACCATGGGGGCATGCTCTTCCCATTGGATTCTTCGGCGGTGTTGGACAACCACAAGTAGTGTTAAACTGAAAACATTCCCAAAAAGAAAAGAGCGAGATAACTGGCCCAACAAGAATGTTACAGTATGGAGATAACTGGTTAGCATGCACTGCTACAGTGGAATCCAGTAAGTAATGCCGTTCAAATTTGACCGCTGTTTTGTTGTACACTTACTACAAGTGCACTGTTTGGTAGTCCGAACTGTTGTGAACGGAGGCAGAACCAAAGCCTGATTATTATCGCAACAGAGAAGTAAATACGTTAATTTGCGATCATGTCGAGCTGCCACAAAGACAGTTGGGCATGCATGTGGTGCTGCCCAGGCAGTTTCACTCAAAGTCGCCCTAGCTTCGGCAGACAACCGACAGCAATGTTGTGGTATGGGAAAAGCTCTTGCGATCGTTGGGCATGCGAAGGGGGCAAGAGGATGGCCATGGCCATCAATGGGTTTCCTCAGCTAGGGACGACATGCGCGGCGCAAAAGGCTACGCGTCCTTGTCACGGAACTGAGAGAATGCGAGGCGGTCGTGGCGTGCAACGTGCGAGTGTCAGTGGAGTGGGCGCCGCGCAGCAATTGCGACCTTGCATGCCGCAGATACGCATGCAACTTCACACACTGTTGCTTTGAATCTTTGCGTCCTGAGAGTATCTGTGTCCTGTGCCCGTGGACTTGTGGTCTCCCCGGCCCCCGGGGATGGACGGTCGAGGCAGCTCCGCTTTTTTCACCTTTTACTTTGCCTTTATTTTCCTTTAATTGGTACTACTACTACTACTACGAGTGTTTCTGAAGTTTTCTTGGCGGGTAATCGTCTGCTCGTTCGAATCGACAGCACTGAAGAAAACGGAGCAGAAAATGAAGAAACCGAATTCATTGTCCCGGGTTTTTCACGTCGTACAAAACGCGAGCTGAAACTGAAGAAAACCCAGGTTTGAGTCAGCAGTATCGGACTGACACTTTCAGGCTTAAACTTCTGGCAGGTTGGTTTCAAGGTAAGTGAAATCTCTGCTTGCACTGCTAAGCCTTATTTTAAGCATACAATTTGTCTTTTTTTTAAAAAAAAAAACACACACAATTTGTCTCTTTACGTGGCACACTCAATGGTCAAATTTTTAACTACTCCCACCTCTGTCAGTCGACGTTCGTACCTGCATCATCCAGTAGTATACTAATCTCATCCGCCGTAAAAAGTAAGCATGCATGGATTGCTACCCACCGAGATCCATAGACATGGGAGGAACACGTAAAAAATTGCTTGGATGCATTCAAAAGTAGTACTTGAGTACACTAAAAGGTGGGACGTAAAATACGGGCAATGCAGTAGAAAGAAATTTTGACTACACTACAAGTTGAGATCATTGAGTAGCAGTAAAAGATGAATTTCCCGGCCCGGGTGTGTACTGGTTCGCGGACGGGTCCGTGTAGTTGGAACGGGGCATTGCCGAACGGAATCCAGGACGGAAACGTACGCATGTCGACGCCGTGGCACAGGAGCCGACGAGAGTGAGGAAGCAAGACTTGCTCGGCCAAGTGGTCTACTACTACTCTACTACCGTGATCTCGAGCGGCGCGGCGACGCTTCGTCCCGTGCCGTGGATCTGACTCGACGGATGCGTGTTGTCGCTGCCGTGCCTTGCTCTGTTCCCGCGGAACCGTACATCGCTCGCTCCTCTCACGGTTTCTCCGCCGAAAGGCTGCGTGCTTTTCTCGGGCGCGCCGACGACTATCAGAGGCCACCACTGCCACTGCCTCCGGCTGTCCGTCGTCGTGCACGTTCACATGACATGGAACAGTCGCCGGACCGACATGCAAAGGCCGGATACTCATGGAGCCGCGCCGGGCACCCCTTCAAGGTGTCTACTCTATAGGCCTTGCGCCGGGATAGTTGGGCTTACACTGTTCATTCTGTGCACTAGAATGTTTTCCGGCCCGGAGCTGATGAACAAGGCCACAAACCACAAATAGTAGCGCGCGGGCGCTGTGATCCTGGCATGGCTTTCCCGGGGAATCAAAAGCTCTGTCATCAGCTGAAGCAGGTCGCGTGTTGTTCAGGGATGAGATCTCTACTACGTAGTATTTCTTTCTTTTTACTTTCAGTAAGTAATTGATCCAGCCATTGAAATGATAACTGCACTATAAGAATGCCAACCGGTTTTGAACGTAAACCTTTACTAAATGGAGTACAGCTGTTGCGTTTGAGATTGCTCAACAGTCACCAATCAGTTCCTAATAGCCGCCAACAGCACGGTGCTCACACCTAACCTGTTTATTGGACCACACCCTGAAGACGGTCAGTCCCGATCTAATCGGAGACATCTCTCTTTTTTGTAGGCATCGTTAGTGAAAAGATCATCTCCTTTTTTTTAATAAATAGATAGATGCTTGCATATAAGTTGCTATCATAATTTATTGTATATGTTAACTAAATTCCTTTAATTACATATAAGTTGTTAGAGCATTGATGGGTAAAAAGGAATACTTAAAATTTTCCTGCTACTTTATAAAATTATTTTTGATTGCCTTTATTTCCCCCCCCCCCCCCCCCTCTCCATGGATTCTTTCAATGTAGAATTATCTTTGATTTTTTTATTTTGAAATTAAGTAGATGCAACGAAAAAAGTTGAATTAGATTACTATTTCAATCTACTAATTTATTCTATGTAGATTCAATATAATATAATAGAAAGAATCTCAAGTGTCATAGAAAAAGCTATATGTAGTTCTTTCTACCACACTTTAGGATTCCAACTAGATTTGATTGAAGATGGTGAAACATAATTCTAGTGTGAGGGAATGGTATAGGTTTAGTAGGTTCCCTTCCAAGCAGAATGAAGGATGCCATGGTCGGGACTAACAAAGAATATCACTACTGTATGACACAAAGAGTTTTGAGAGTAAGTAATAATGGGTAAAGGAAAAGGCTTGAAAGAGAGAGGCGCTACAGCATTCCTAAGACTGAATTGCCAATTCACAGCATCATGTGTCATGATATAGGTTGGTAAATTGGTAGCAAGAATTTCCCTGAATATTTTCTTCAATAAAAGTGCAGGTCCGCATTTAGCGGACCATGGCGATTTTGTGCTGCTACCAAGTGCACAGATCATGTCCTTGCTTAGCTGAAAATTCAACTGAAGCGACATCGTACGTCTCTGTTCAGAATTCCGGTACAAGCTTCGGAAGTGTTGGAACATACAAAAATGATACTACGAAACAATGGCGGCAGGAACAATAAATCCGTGTAAACTGTTGTCGTATTTCGTGTGCTCACGCATAAAAAACAAGAGGGAATCATTATTTCTATAGAAATCAATCCTTGATTCCATCATTTCAAAATGCAAGACTTGCAAATAATTTGTGCCCTCACATTCACCATGTGCAAAGAACCGTAACGTTTGGTAAATCTTACGAGTTTTGTTTCGGAACATAGGCAGCTGAAATGATAATTTCACTATAAACATCTTAGCAAGCTGTGATCTTGCAAATTATAGTCACAACTCTTTGCTAAATACACGTGCTGTGTTTTACAAGCACTTGGACTTACATTAACCGTATGTGGACCATGGAGATCATGACACGCTAGTCCCTAACTGTATAACTCATCTCAATCTCCCACATGCTTCTCCGAACTCCAATTATATAACATCTCCAATTCCCTGCACCGGAATTGTTATTTCTGGAGTAGCAATACTTAGGAGCATCATTTGAAGAGTCTTAATAAACAACCTATAGTATTGATTCAGCGTGGCAACCGGTCAGTCTTGATCTAATCGGAGACATTGAGGCCAATGAACTGAAATCCTACTGCAAAGTACATGATGGACTGAGGAAGAACAAAGAAATAAAAGTAATCATCTCTGCATAAGTAGTCATAACATGCAGACACCAGAAGGAACATGCCAATAAAAATCTCAAGGCGATAGAACCTGATAAGAACCAGGATAATAAAGTTAGCATCACATTAAATCGACCTGACACATATATTCTTCTCTCATAATTACCTGTTTCTGAAACAACAGTTCCCTGAAACATTGACAACGGATTTCGTCTTCTGTATATTCCCCAACTTTTGCGTTACAATCCATTCATTAGCCCTTCCAGCTTCAAAGTATCCAATCAATGTGGCTTTCAACCGATGCAAAGCCATCACATTCTCAAATAAAAACCATACTACAATAAGATGGATTGACCTGCAACACATTAGGAATTCAGCAAGTGCGTCATTTTCAGGTCAGATGTTGCTGTAAAAACAATAGTAAAAGAAACACTGATCTAACCTTGGAGTCCCAACAGAATTTAGAAGAGTGATAGCCACAGGGATATAGACAAGTTGCCAAGTAGGAATCTGTACTTCTGGGAATATAATGTTCATAGGAAGTAGGATACTGAAAAAGAAGAACGTGTAGAAGTACAGTACAGCCCGCCGGGCAATAAAGAAGTTAAAGATCATGTAGAATTTTTTGAAAGCTGACACTTCCTGCATGAAAAAAAAAAGGATTCAGTTAGCAAGAGTATAAATGTGGTCAGAAAGAACAGTTGACAAGAAAGTATACTCCTCCCAGAACTTTATACTTTGTTAGGACAAGCTGATTACTACATTTACTCTAATTAGGTAGTCCTAACTACAAGAATAAAAACTGGAGGTAGCCTACCCCAACTTGCTTGGGATTGAAGGCTGAGTTGTTTTTGTTGTTGTTGTTGTTATGTTCATATGAAATGATTTTCATGTTACTAGATTTGGATTGACCTTTGCAGAAAGTATTTCCCAGAACATTTTCTTGAGTAGAACTGCCGGACCGCATGACCAGCGATGCTGCTGGGAACGATAAGCCTTCAACGTGCTTGGTAGCTCACTCTTAACCTGTAAACAAAATTCAATTATCAATCTTGATTCAGTTTGATGGAGCTATGTACTTGACATGTTAATATGTTACAGCATTATCTTGCAACTACTAGATAAAGCACCTTTATGCTGCCAACGTAAAGAAATTCCCAACCAAGGAGGCCTGCTCTATATGCCAAGTCCATGTCCTCAGCAGTAGTTCGGTCCTCCCAACCACCAGGTTCGAGGATTGCTTGTGTTCTCCATACTCCAGCAGTCCCTATGCATGAATAAAAGACGTTCTCATTTTGGAAACATATCTGAAAACTGGCAGTTTGAAAACAGAGAAGATTAGAATCCTACCGTTGTAGCCAAAGAAGTTGAAGAGTGAAGAGCCTGCTTCCTGCTCGACCTTGAAATGGTAGTCCATGGTCATCTCTTGCATTCTCGTCAGCAAGCAGTCGTTGGCATTCACTACAAGGCAGCTTAAACAAAATCCTTCTTAGCACGCGGAGCAGAGAGCTTGTACCAAATATTAGTTTTCACTTGATTGGAATTGAACAACGTACAACGATAAATCTTCAAATAATGCTATAATCTTGTCAGCGACTGCGACAAAACACACAAGTCATAGTATAGTGCAGCTAGTAAAGGTGGTGCCGAGGCTAGGAGGGTGGCCATGGCGGCGAGGGAAACAAACAGGTAGGTCCACCGCCGAGCCCCCCATCTGTTTCCTTTTCTTCTTCTTGCGGTCTTGCGGCCAGCGACAAGGAAACAAACAGGTAGCAGCCGCGAGCTCGACGGCGGCCTTGTAAGTGTCGGGCCAAAAGATTTACAACTTCCCCAACTTTTACTGTATTTTCTGAAAAAAGAAACTAATTCGGATCGCGATTATAAACCGCTGTCCGATATTGTTTCATTTAAACCCTCGCTGGGATCGCGATTATTAATTGGGATCCGGTAATTTTCACGAAACCCCCTAACTTGTATGCTGGCCATTCTCGCACACAGTTTGACTGGGCTAGAAGCCCAATATGAACTCTGAACCCTGTAACGGGCTTCATCTCTAGGCCTCGGCGGAGCTACTGGGCTGTTAGTGAGTCGTTCTCAATGTTATAATTCGGCCTTTTACAAGCTTCTTTCACCATGTCAGATGCATGGCCACCGGTCCACCGCCCACCGATGATTCCCTCCGTTAAAAAAAAAGAGAGAAATAAAGGGGAAAAAATAGAATCTCTACTACAGCCATTAGCAACTCCTGTTCGCTTGCCCAGAAAAAGAAAAAAAAATTATACGTAAGTAATAAAGAAGGGCTACACCATGGTCAAGCTTGTTGGCTGCCAGACATGCGTGAGAGAAACAAACTCACCAAACTTCCATCGCGTCTGCACGAGCGCGAGCCTGGGGTTGTGTACGAGGAACGGGATCGTCTTGACGAGGAAATCCGGCGCCGGCTGGAAGTCTGCATCGAACATGGCGACGAACTCGCAGGTCTGCACGTAGCCGTGCTTCATCCCCTCACGGAGGTTACCGGCCTTGTACCCGGCCCTGTCCTTGCGCGTCTCGTACTTGATGTTGATCCCCTCCTTGGCCCACTTCTCGCACTCGCTCTTCACCAGCTCCTGATCGACATTCGACACCACAAAATCATTAGCAGAACAAGACCGACATCAAATCAACCTCTGTTAACCACTTCGTCGGCGCGCGAATCAAATGCAAGAAGCAAACGGCCAAACACCGACAGCTTTCTTGGACTGTTCTGAAGATTACTGTACTGCAATATTCTTTTTGGTATTGATGGAGTCCGATCTCACCTTGATGATGGAGTCGGTGGAGTCATCCAAAACCTGAACTATCAATCGATCTGATGGCCATGTGAGCCGGCAAGCTGCCCCAATCGATAGCTGGTACACCTGCGCGTTTCACGTTTCTGTCAGAGCAATAATGAACATAACAGACTATTACGCCTCTGTAATTTCGCATCAAGAACCAGATGTGGAGTTCTTCTAGTGCTGACCAAGCAACTACTAAATCAACAGCATTTTCATCTTCTGTCGAAAATCCTGTGTTCTGATGTGGGAAAAGGAAGAAGAAAGAGGCACACACCTCCTTCTCATTGTACATGGGGATCTGGACGAGCACCATGGGGAACGCCGCGGAGCCAGCCTCCTTGTCGTGCTGCACGATGGGGTCGCACCTGTACAGCCTCTCCGGCCGCCGGCGGAGCAGCTTCACCACGAGGCTGACAATCCCCAGGAACACCTTCTCCGCGAGCACGATCACCGACATGACCATGCACGCCACCACCGCCGCCCTGAGCAGCGGGACGACGAGCTCGCCCCTGACCTGCTGCCACGCACGGAGGAGCAGCCGCCCCACGTCGGCGGCGAAGACCATCGGTGAGGAGAGCCCATCGTACACGCGGAAGAAGGCGTCCCGGCCACCGCCTGCACCGTAATCAGACAGCATTAATGCGCATTGAACCGCGCGGGCTGGAGGAAGAAAAGGAATGGAATGTTCTCAGAGCTGTACCCTGCATGGCTGCTGCCTCTTGTGCGGTGCCTGGCTGCAATTCAGGGCTCAGGGGCTGCTTACTTGATGAGGCTGTGGTAGTTGTAGTGGTAGACTAGTGGGTGTGGCTTGGACATGGCCACCCATGACCATGAGGGGAATGTGCGGAGACACAACTCGCGCCTCGCAGTCGCAGGGCTGGACCTGTTCAGATCTACTACCCCTACTAGCCTAGGAAGCTCTCTGGTAGTGAAGACCACGTTCTACTTGGTAATTGTTTATATTCAAGTGGAGCATTAGGTACGTAGTGAACAATGTCGTTTCAAATATTGGAGATAACAACGTAGTAGTAGTAGTAGATTTTTATTACATGTGGCTCTGTCTGTCCTGCGAACCATACTGCTTTCCTTTTTCTTCTGCGGACTGCGGGCGGATAAAGATAGTTTACCGTGACACGAAGAAGACGAACGCTGTTTTCTTGTGCGCAGGTTGCCATGTGAGACCTGTTCTGGCTTAGGCTTTTGGACGCTCTTAGTCAATTTAACCGCATCCGATGCGCGCGGTCGCTCGGCCGACTTGTGTCGGTACCCATGCACATTGTATAGAGCTACTAGCTCACGGCAGGATCTAGCTGCGTAGTTTCATGTGACAGGCTGTTGTTGGGATAGGCACTCATCAAGCAGCGTTCAACGTGTTTGGTACACCGATTAATTGTAAATGGTACTTGTCTTGACTAGCAGGCGGCAGAGCTGTGTCTCGTTCTGTATACTTTATTTTTTTTCTTCTCTGTGTCTTGGACATCAATGGGGTCTCTCAAGGCAGCTAGGGTGTCAATTATTGGAACACAGTGACGGTGCACTGTATATTTTCCAACAGTGGTAGAGCCTGATAAGAGCGAGTCACGGATCACCGACGCAACAAAAGGAATCCAACACAGACGAACGGCCAGCATGTCGGAGCGACGGCAAAGAAAAGGCCCGCAGGGGTCGCTGAAGCTGGTGCTTGGTGTGTGTGGTAGGGGCTTGGTCGCTGAATTTGGTACTTGGTCTCTGAATTTGGTGCTTGGTGATTGGAGAACAGAGCAGGGTGGATCAGCTTGAGCCACGGCCACGCGGCGCCCAGACATGCTCCGAGTCCGAGCAAGCATCTAGTCAGCATGTCGCATCGGTACCATGAAGGTGCAGAGGGACTGTTATTTTCCAGAGTCCGTAGGTCGATCTTGTTACATAGTATCTTCAAGAAAAATAAACACCCAGGAATCATAAAAGTTTTTGAATGGAGCCAAGAACTATCTGCATCATTGAGCTAGTACATGATGAGAAAGTCGCCAATATACAAAACTCTTCAACTCCAAAACTTTCCCCCAATTTCCGCACACATGCACGTGCGTCCGTCCGACTCGGTAAATTTACACGACCTCGCACGGGTCGCCCGTAAGACCAAAAGCGATAGAGACCCACGAACCACCCATCGTGGTCGCTCCTAGTGGCAGGCATCATTCGCTCCCAGATTCTCCCACCGCGCCAGCCGCCGCAGCGCACCAAACCATCAGGAGGAGACGAGCGGTCTGAAAATGAAAAACACCAGCCAGCGTCTCCAGCCACCACCAGGTCCAGCAGAGCAGGGCAGCAGCATCACCGGCGGTTGGAATTACTGTATTTTTCACTGGGTGTGGGTGTCTTCACTCTTCACCACTGGTACTTGGCCTTGACGAGGACGTCCTCATACAGCTCTGCGGCGTGGTCCCAGCTGAGGTCCTGCGCCATGCCACGCGCCTGCAGCCCGCGCCAGCACTCCTTGTAGTTCCTGTACGTGTTGAGGCAGTGGCCGAGCGCGTCGATCATCCGGCCCGCCTCGGCCCGGTCGAACGTCCACCCGAGCCCGGTGCCCGCGAACGGGTCGAAGGGCGCCACCGTGTCGCGGAGCCCGCCCACGGCGTGCACCACGGGCACCGTCCCGTACGCCATCGCGTACAGCTGGTTCAGCCCGCACGGCTCGAACCGGGACGGCATGAGCAGCACGTCGCAGCCCGCCGTGATGCGGTGGGCCATCTGCACCGAGAACCCGACCCACGCGCGCACCTTGCCGTGGTGCTCCGCCTCGCACCGACGAAGCAGCTCCTCCAGGTCGGGCCGGCCCGTGCCCAGCATCACCACCTGCACGTCCTGGCCCGCGATCCAGTGCATCGCGTCACCGATGATGTCCACGCCCTTCTGGTGGTCCAGACGACCGATGAACCCGAGCAGCGGCACGTCGTCGCGGACCTCAAGGCCCAGCTGACGCTGCAGGGCCGCCTTGCACTGACGCTTCCCGGAGTCCAGCGTATCGAACGTGTAGTTGGTGTACCCGTCAGAGTGAAGGTGCACGTCCACCGCGGGGTTCCACTCGCTCATGTCGATGCCGTTCACGATGCCGTGCAGCTTCCACTCGTTCTGGTTTATGATGTCGTGCAGGCCCCACCCGCCTTCCGAGGTCTTCAGCTCCCACAGGTACCCATGGCTCACCGTCACAACTCTGTCTGCCATCTTCAGCCCGGCGGCGAAGACGTTGCTGTGATCGCCACCCACGGGGTCGTACAGCTTGAAATGGTCAATGTAGTGCTCAGGCAAATCGAAAGTGAAGAAATCATCCACAGGACCACGACCCTGCAATGACCAAAGTTATTGGTATATATAACTGCATCAGTATTTTCTTTTTGCACTGCTGGGTCAGGCACTAAAATAAGCTCATCTGAGATAACTTTTTAGACTAAGCAAAGGCAGCAGAATTAATTAATTCATCAAATGCCTGAAGCATATCATTGCTCATACACATTCATGGACAATAATAACCACCCAGCATTTGTTTTCATAACTAAATCAATGAAATTTAGCAATAAACGGAGCGCATATATATATCAAGGAAAAACATTCCTAGATTGGGTTGCATTTCTATCCGAGGAGAACAAATTTAAAGCATAAAAGTGACTCTGCAATCTACTCACAGAATATGGTAGTTTGGTTTCATCTGAATGTCTGATCACTAATCAATTACAAGGAACTATTATGAAACAAAGTATTTCACATTTCTGGTTGGCTACATGATATCTTTTAGGCAAACATTCATACACACGCAAAAGGGGTAATTTTGCACTGTCCTTTCATCTGAACTTCATATCACTAGTCAGACTTGGAAAAAAAAAAACTAAAAACATTTTTTCTTGCTAGCTGAGTCTAAAACTTGCACAACAAAGGAATTGTTACAGCTGACTTAAAAACAAAGAACACCACTAGCATTCAGAGGTAGGCTAAGGCTTAAGGTGGAATACCTGATGAGCAATGTTGTGTATCACAAGAACAGAGCGAGTAAACTGCATTAGACCGTTGTCTCGATAGTAGGCCTTTAGATAAACCGGTAGAAGAGCAGTATGCCAATCATTAGCAATGAAAACTAGATTGCCATCACCATAAACGCTACCACCGCATGGGACATACCACGGAACCTGCACCAGTTTCACATGTGTTTAATAAATTTGGAGAGAATATGTTCTGAAAAAATATTAGAATAAAACATATGGCATACTGTTTCGCCCAATAACAACTTATAACAGGCATCAGTTTTTATCAGTGAATTTGTTGGCAAACTAGTAAAGTACATACATGGCTTGCTAAGAAACTCAAAAGGCAATTGATAGATTTATGTATAAAAATATTTGAACACATTGTTTTTGGTTGATCAGCACAAAAGATTAGATAAATGCTGGGAATACATTTTATTTTCTCACTAATCATTACTTGATTAGACACAAAGAATATCCAAATTGGATTTTGTGAAATGTTTACACATCTATAGCAGTTAATATTAGTACAATGGAGGAACATACCTCAACAGCAGCTTTGCAGAACAAAATCATACGCTTCAAAACATCCTACATCAGACGATAATATGTATATAGTTTAGATGAATATGACAAGCATTTAACTCATAATTTTATTAAAGAAAGAAAAATAAAATGGACACATGGATTTACTGTTCTTTGTCCTCCATAAATATCATTGTGGCGGTGCCGGAAGGGAGGGGCTTCTAGGAACACAAAATCGACTCCATCGATGTAAGAGTGAAAATAAGACACTTCTGAATCCTGCAAACAACAGGAAACATTAGTCAGTTCTCTGTTTCTTTTGTTACACACTGCACAACTGAAGATTTATTGGTTTAATTATTTACGTACCTGACCAGCAACCCTGTAATGTTTGCGAACACCTAGATCCCGGGCTTCTCCATACTCTCCATATCTTGGTATCACGACCTGAAATAGGAAGATTTATTTATGTTACTTTTCTGTTTCCATAAATTTCAGTTTTTCCTCCTTTTTTTAGTACGTTACAGTATGAGGTTTTTCCAGTCTCACACACCAAATGAAAGAACAAGATTTCAGAGGTGTAGCTCTAGTATTACAGCTGAAGCAGCAGTTATTATCTCAGAAAGTGCACAGATACAAATTAAAATGTTTTTTCCTTTAATTTTATTGAATTGGCATCGGTAGGGAGCAATTATAGAGTAACAAAAATTTGTTTTGAAAAAGAATGAAAATGTTTACCATAACACGATGTCCTCTTCTAGCCAAAGCCTTGGGCAAAGAACCAACAACATCTCCAAGGCCACCTGTGGTCAACACAACAGCAATAGTTAGAGCCAACAATGAAAGTAATTTACATCTAGTAGTAGCATGGTAGGTCTGATTGCTTATAACCTCAAAAATACAGGGGATAAGATAATGATGTAACTGCTCATTAGGAATGATTTACCTGTTTTGCAGAATGGGGAACATTCAGAAGCCACCACGATGACATTCATCACATTCGGCCCGGCCAAAGGGCCGGGCTCCGTGCCCTCGCTGTCATCAGCCGAACTAGCTGTATCTGTCACCGTAGAACCTTCAGCCTTGACTTCCACTGGTTCAGCGACACCGGTAACTTCTTTATCGTCCAATGCGGGCTTCGGTTCTGCGACCTGCGACCTGACACTGGTCTGGTCCTCGGAGACAGGAGCTGGCTGCTCGGCTTCGGGCTCTGATTTGCTAGCACTGCTGCTCCCAAGCACCCCATTTTGCTGTGCAGCGCCGGATGCCGCAGGCTTGGGTGATGAAGCAGAGTCCTTAGCTTCTGCAGCCTGAGCACAGAACGGAATCAGTCAGCAACTCAGCGTCGTTGAAGTTGAGCAAACCACTTGAATGAATACATAATTGAAACTTGAAGGCGTATCACATGTGTTAGTACTAGTTAAACTGGCAAGGCGTGGGTAAACTGACACGTGAAACTACATTTCCGACAGAACAGGCGACTGGCTAACACAATTTGCACCAATTAATCACCCATTCTGACAGGCAAAGTGCCCACACAGATCCCGGAAAATAGTAAAAAAAAAATCGAGATGATTCGAGTGCCAAGTGGCAAGCGTTAGGGAATCAACCTTGTCCTCGCTGCCCTGCACGGCGACACTCCAGGACTTGGGGCTCTCGCTTGGCGCCACCACACCGTCGCCCTCAGCCGGCGTCGCCGCGGCGCGCACGACCGCCGCTCCATCCCGCCGCGCGCAACAATGCAGCCGCAGCTCCGCGCCGGCGGCGCACGAGCGCAGGGCAGCCGCGCTGAGCCTGCTGCTGCGCCTGCGCCGCGGCGAAGAGGAGGCGACGAGGAGGAGGAAGGCCGAGGACGAGGAAGCGATTGCCCCCGACATGGGGATCCGATCGAGGAGTGAACCGGGCAGCAGGCAAGCAGTAGCTAGAACGAAGCTGAGCGGCGTGGGCCACGAGGGAAATTTAGGCGAAGATCTGCGCGGCGCAAGGCGTGAGGCCCGGTTTTGAGGCTGTGGCGCGGCGGTGGGGTCCTGCTGCTGCTGGGGAGGAGGACGGTGAGCTGGAGGCCAGGGACGAGCCGAGTGGCTTGTGTGGCGAGGAGCGGCGCGAGAGAGCGCGCACGGGGAGGCGAGGACGCTCCAGGGGGCCAGTGGGGAGGGAAGGGAAGGGACGGGCCCTTGGCGTTATGTTTGGGTGGGAATCATTTTCGATCATTTTTATGCCGAAATTTTTGTTTTGTTTTGGACCAAGGTATGGCTGACAAGTGGGACCAGAGCTCCCATCGAAGCGTACCACGTGTGATAATGTGCGCGTCCTATTCGTCCACTGCAGAACCGGGGTGGGACCGGAGGACGCTGTATACGGTGTACGTACGAGAAGGGCTGAGAAAGTTATGAACTTATGATTGTTACCTTCTGTAGCTGATAGATACTATAATTAGCATGCAACTGACGAGTGGGTCACTTGTGAGGTAGACGCATGTGCCAGACTGCCGGGGCATGTGATCGTTTCCGGCCGTGGAAACCGCGAGAAGGAGCGGGCTGAAACACGTGTGGCCTTGGTCGTCTCTGGCCGTCTGGCGTATATTGTAGAGACGGTGATTGTCAAATGGGCCCAATATAATCAAGGTAGTCAGGATTTTATCATAAGCCCACGGCCCATGATGCAACGGCCATCATGACCAGTTGCAAAACCAACAACGTTGCACGTCTTAACTTTTTTTAGGCAGCTACATGCAAATTCACTAATAGAGCTACAATATTTTTCACAGCTACATCTAACATCAATGAATAAATTCTAATCAATGCATTTATACCATTACTGTTTCTTTGAATCCTCTATCAAGTAGTTTTGGATGTCATGATCGAGCAAAAAAAGTATTGATGTAATCATGATGCACATGTCACGGTTTTATAAATATATACTAGATTTAATATTATAATATATTATAGGAGTGCACATGCCCCTTCCCCTTTCATTGAAATACATAATTTTATTTGTATTCAGCTTGTTTACATCATATAAGAATTTCCTAAATATTGGTGATTTAAGAGTAGTTCGAACGGGGCTTGTCTTCTTAGAAGCCAAGTGTGCCACTATGAGATTACCTATTGTTGAATGCGTCGAAAATGATGCTTAAACCAAATGAACAGGGATACAAAAAGGCAAAAACATTTATTTGGATCATGTGCATGACTCTATTTCATTTGTAATTGTTGGATTTTGATTTTTTTTAAGCATCCAAAATATTTAAATAGGGTCTGATCTTGGGCCTGTAAATGAGGTATTATATATATCATGGAGATGTGCTATTGAACTTGAAATATTTTTTGTTTTTCTAAAATAAGGCAAGATAACTCTCCTTTCATTCATTCAGATAGAGAAAAGGTTTAGGACAAATGAAGATTATTAATGGGGTTAAATGTTGGAATTCATGAACTCAACATTGCTACTAAATATGATCGGCTGGCCACACACTGTGTCATCTATCATGAGTTTGGTAACCTGTTGGCTGAATTGATGTGTTAGCAAATGAACTTAAAATCCTAGTTGCGCACCTTTTCGCTATTTGAAACAAATAAAGGGTAGGAGGGGCATCATGTGATTAGAATTCGAACCAGAGCTGCGATTTTTTTTTTCCGTTTCAATTGAAGAAGATTGCAACTCATGGGAATGTATCACCAAAAAGAGGTTGGAATTTCGGGGTTTTTTTGCTACATAATACTAGTACATGTACTACAGTAAAGATCTGCATAGAAAATGGCGTGGCAACGTCCCACCCACCTATACTGCATACGGAGTATATATAGTGCATTAGAAGAAAGGTCCAAGAGTTCACCGCTGCTCTGACTTGGCACGCGGCTGAACCACAAACCGGGATCCAACAAGAAAAGCGGAAGCAAACAAAACCTGATCCTTAACCCATCCAGGCCGTTGAGTACGCATATCCAATGGCTGACATTACCCGCAATCCTTCGTCATCCTATCCACTACTTGCTCCGCTCCCACTTCACTAGTACCGAGTAGTACCGCTTGTGCCCGCCACTCGTGCACGTCGAGCTCAGCCGAGAAAGATCCTCCCCATCAACAGCAACAATGACCTCGCTCTCCTCCGCCGTGACACTGCCGTCCTCGTGCCGTGCCCGCCCTGCGGGATGCAGCCGTCGGGCGCGGCTGCTGGTGGCGCGCGCGGCGGCGTCGAGCCCGAAGCTCCCCGACGGGCGGCGGCTGCGGGTGGCGGTGGTGGGCGGCGGCCCCGCGGGCGGCGCGGCGGCGGAGGCGCTGGCGAAGGGCGGCGTGGAGACGGTGCTCATCGAGCGGAAGATGGACAACTGTAAGCCGTGCGGCGGCGCCATCCCGCTGTGCATGGTGTCGGAGTTCGACCTGCCGCTGGACCTCGTCGACCGGAAGGTGCGCAAGATGAAGATGATCTCGCCGTCCAACGTGGCGGTTGATATTGGGAGGACGCTCGCGCCACACGAGTATATTGGGATGGTCAGGCGTGAGGTGCTCGACGACTACCTCCGTACCCGGGCCAAGTCTGCCGGCGCCGAGGTCGTCAATGGCCTCTTCCTAAGGTATGCATAGATCGGTTTGCATGGTCATGATGTACTACACTACTCTTGATTGATGCCTACAGATTTGGTCTTAATTTGTGCATAAATGTCATAGTATTTTCTTTTGAGGGAATTTGGGGCATGTATGCTAATCAGTGGGAAGCATCTACATTAACATAGTTTATTATCAATATAGATGACAACATTTGTTGAACTAGCTAGAAAGGCAAAATATGCATGTCAAAATGTCAATGAGCAAAATGCATAATTAGAGAGGTAATCTGATGAGTGTCTCGTTAATTAATTAATGTATAACAAGGTACGAGGCGCCCAAGGAAAAGAACGGCCCGTACGTCGTGCACTACAACCACTACGACAGCAGCAACGGCAAGGTCGGCGGCGAGAAGCGTTCGTTCGAGGTGGACGCGATCGTGGGCGCGGACGGCGCCAACTCCCGCGTGGCCAAGGAGATGGGGGCCGGCGACTACGAGTACGCCATCGCGTTCCAGGAGCGCGTCAAGATCCCCGACGAGAAGATGCTCTACTACGAGGAGCGCGCCGAGATGTACGTCGGCGACGACGTCTCCCCGGACTTTTACGGCTGGGTCTTCCCCAAGTGCGACCACGTCGCCGTCGGCACGGGCACCGTCACCCACAAGGCCGACATCAAGAAGTTCCAGGCCGCCACGCGACTCCGCGCCAAGGACAAGATCGAGGGCGGCAAGATCATCCGCGTCGAGGCACACCCCATCCCGGAGCACCCGAGGCCCAAGAGGTTTGATTGCATTTTTTGTTTCCCTCTTTGTGCAGAATCAACTGTGTTTGCACTTTGCAGCTGTGTTGATTATGAATTGAACAATAATGTGTGACTGTGGTTGAATTGTGCGCATAGGGTGTCCGGGCGTGTGACGCTGGTGGGCGACGCGGCCGGGTACGTGACCAAGTGCTCCGGCGAGGGCATCTACTTCGCGGCGAAGAGCGGGCGGATGTGCGCGGAGGCGATCGTGGCCGGGTCGGCGAGCGGCACGCGGATGGTGGAGGAGAGCGACCTGCGAAAGTACCTGGCCGAGTTCGACCGCCTCTACTGGCCCACCTACAAGGTGCTGGACGTGCTGCAGAAGGTCTTCTACCGCTCCAACGCCGCGCGCGAGGCCTTCGTCGAGATGTGCGCCGACGACTACGTCCAGAAGATGACATTCGACAGCTACCTCTACAAGCGCGTCGTGCCGGGCAACCCGCTCGACGACATCAAGCTCGCCGTCAACACCATCGGGAGTCTCGTCAGGGCAACCGCGCTGCGCAGGGAGATGGAGAAAGTCACCTTGTGAGCTCTTCACTACTTTAGTCGTCGCAGCTCATCGGAGTATTGGTAGCTACAGATTCGCGGCTGCTCATCAAGCGGGTTTACTTATTAGGCCAAGGTGCGTACTGCGTAGGCACGGAGAAGAGTCGATCAGTATATGGATGCCTTTTGATCGATCCAGCCTTGTTCATGTAAAACATCTACTATCTGGTGACAACGATGTTCAGAAATCGGGGCACTTCGACTGGATTACGACTCAAGACGTTAATATTCAATGTGAATGAATGTACCATACATTGATACATGGAAGGATATCCCTTTTTTGGATTGATTGTATCCAATGTCTCTGAATTCTGACGAACTACGGATTGATTAAAACGATTGAACAGTTACGTTGTTCTAGCAGAAAATTTTTCTATAATAATGTTCTAGCAGAAAACAAGTTGGCACGCAAAGTTCAGAAATTGATTCATACACAGCAAAATGGTTCTTGCCTTGCCACATTACGTCAGGCAAAGTTCATCCCCGAACGCGCACAGGGTTCAGAGATTAGTCTCGCCAAGCAGAGTCATTTCTGAATTTCGTCCCCAATCTCCATGGAGCTGTCGCCTGCACCGTGACCCATGAGTTTCTTCCTCCTGGATTTCTCCCTCAGGCACGCCTGCCTAAGCTGCATCGTCTTCTTGTCCAGCATCATCGCAGGCCTCTCCTCGATTAGCTTCTTGGTTTGCTGCAGCATCTCCACCACTCTTCTCGTCCGGTCACCGTCCACTTGTTCATCAGTATCCTTCTCCAACTCCTGCAGGACGCGCGTTCCATGATCATGAGCCCTTGCTGGGAAATTTTAGCACTACTCTACAGAGGTTAGAGGTTAGAGACGCGAAAAGGAAGCGAGACCTGGACATCGTCGATGAGCGTCTGCAGGATCTTCACCTTGCGGTGCGGCCATCGCGGAATGCCGAGCTTCCGGCATGTAAGCTTGAGGGAAGTCACTCCCACGTTGAGCTCCTTCGCCGCCTGATTGACCGGCATGCAAAAGTGCCGCGACACCAGCTCGAACGTCAATGCTTCTGACGACCGACGCATATCTCTGCCCTTCTTTGCCTTGTCAGACTTCGGCCTGATCAGTGCCTTCTCGTTGTCCTCTTCCTTGTCCTTGCTGTAGCTGCTTTCCATTGGACTTTGAAACCTCTTCTAGTGGATCTCGAATCGATAATCAAGATCGTCTGCGTGTCCACAGAGAAAATAACAAGAAGTTTAGAAGAAAGTTTATACTAATACGAAACGTGGCAAAAAATATGCTTGTTGCAGAGATTTGTAGTACCTGCGCGGGAGGCCGCTCTCTTAACTTGATCTAGCATAGAAGTGCCTGGTGCCCTGGTTAGATGAGATTGAGAGGATTAGTTCCTCTCTAGAGTACTACTACCCCCTGCACCGCCACTGCCTTATATAAGGAGCTCGTGGAAGTAAAAGAGTAGTTTTACTGTCTAAAATATTGGTCAGTAATTTTTTAAAACTATTCATCAGTTTGAGGGTAATTTTATAATTATACTATTAATTAATAAATTTATATTTATTTTTACAATAGAATATTAAGTCTATGAAATTATTAAAATGTTAGTTTATCTTAAAAAATATAAAACATTAATTATTAATTAAATTGTTAATATAACTTTATTTATAACAATAAAAACTATTACTATAAATCTACAACTTTTATTTTTTCCAATATTGCCCTCAAATTGAGAAACTACTGGCCAGTAGTTATGATTTTAAATTATAAAATCTATACCGTTAGATCAAACTACTGGCCAGTAATTTTTTAAAACTACTGGTAAGTATTTTGGATAATAAAAATCCTCAAGTAAAATCCCCACTGCATTTCTCTTGACAAAACTTGAATTACTAGAGGCAAAAGCCCTTCTCGATGTGCTCTAAAAAAGCCCTCTTCTCCTTAATTAATAGTACATCTGGCAGGTGTGATCGGGGAATAACCCATGCTTTTTTTTCCATTTGCTATCTTTTTTTTTTAATAGATAGAGGCCTCCTTTACCCGGCTTTCTTTGGAAGCCTCAACAGGAGGTGTGCGAGGCGGGGGTTCGAATCCATTGGCTATCTTAATCCCAATGGATGGTTTTCTTTCGTTTTTACCGAGAATGTCATGTCATCCAGTACTAGTGGTTTTCAATAGTAATAAATAAAACCCCTCTAGTGTAGTAGTAATTAAGAAGATAAACATGTTCCAAAGTCATATGCACATACTGTACTCCTGGTGAATTTGTTGCTGCGTAAGGATCGAGATGGAGAAGGTCTCACATTGTGAGACAATCACTTCCGGTGCACCAGTCACAGCTGATCGGTGCATTAGTAGAGATTCGGGCTGATCAAGCAGGTTTTAACTATGTGTATAGATTCACTGCAGGGAGTAGAGAAGAAACGGGCAGCTCTGTTCGTGTAAAACACCTGATGAGAACGATGTTCAGAACTTGGAGCAGTTCGATTGGATTACTGAAGACATATCAATATGCAATGTGAATGAATGTACCATACATAAAAAGTTCGGAACTAATATATACACAAAGTTCAAAACTGATACATACACAAAGTTCCTGGTTATAACTTGCTACTAAATGAGAGGTCTCATATTAAACTAATACTCCCTCTGTTTCAAAATTACTGGCGCCCTCCGTTTGGAACTAATTATATATATTTTATAATTTATTTTATCACTAGATAGAATTTAACTATAATTTATAATATTTCATATTTAAATAAATATTTTGAATAAGATGTATAATTAAATATAACAAAAAAATCAACGATATCAATAATTTTGAAATGGAGGAAGTACACTACTACTAATAGTCACTTGTGATCAGACAAAATTCCTCTGATCAAACCTGCACTCCACACCGTAAGATCATCGCCTGACTCGTGACCTCTACTTCCTGAGCTGCCACGTTTTCTCATCCAGCATCTCCGTTTTCTCATCCAGCATCTCCTCAGACTTGTCAAGCAAGGTTTAAATAACTGGGTTAATTGGTCGGTTATCCCGGTTAACCACATAACCGGTCTGGAGCGGTTAACTCGGCCGACTGGTTAGCCACCAATAACACCAATAACTGAATTTGTTACTATAGCAAATCATTTAACCGACTGTTATCCTGGTTAATTGATTGGTTTTTCACCGACTCAAGCTGGATAGTTAATTTGGTTATTTAAACCCTAAGCTCGAGCGTCAATTCCTCTACGACCCACCCACATCTCTGCCCTTTTTTGTGTTGTCAGGCTTCAGCTTGATCAGTGCCTTCTCGTAGTCATCTTCCTTATTTTTGCTAGTGTGTGATCTAAATTTTAGAATTGTCATATCAATCTTTCAAATGTTAAATAGAATAAATAAATATAAAATTAATTATACAATTGAAGCCAAATTTATGAGATGATTCTATTAAATTTAATTAAGTTATCATTAGGCCAGTCTCAATGAGAGTTTCATAAGCATTAAATAAGATGTCACATCAGTTAAAACGATGACATGACAAAGTAATTAAGATGAAAGAGATAAAATAAGTTTTATTAGGATGAAACTCATTTGATATAGTTTCATATGCATGAAATTCTATTGCAACTTACATTGAGAGCAAAAAGTTTCATCCAAACTTATTAAGATCAATCACAATGCAATAATTTAATAATGACTTCTCTATGAAACCGTAAGATGAAATTATGCATTGAGAGAGATAGTTTCATCTATCAAATTAAAAGTCTAAATCTGATGTGGCACTCTTGAGAATAGTGAAATGAAACTATGCACTGAGACTGGCCTTATAAGATATTTACTATAGCATCATATTGTCTAATCATGATCTAACAAAACTTAATAGTTTCGTCTCGTCATTTAGCCTAAGAGTTATGTAATGAATTTTGTCATCAGTTTATATTTATTACTTCTAATTAGTATTCTAATATTTGATGAAATAAAATTAAAATTTAGTACACAAAAAACGAACAAACATGTCCATTTGACTTCGAAATCTCTTCAGGTTGCTCTCCAAGCAGTAGTCAAGCTCGTCTTCTTCGACAGAGAAAAAAACAAGAGATCTAGAAGAAACTTTATATACTACTATACTAATTTTGGCCAAAGAATGTTTGTTACAGATATTTGTAGTACCTGCGCGGCCGCTCTCTAAACTTGACCTAGAATAGAAATGCCCCTGGTCCGATCAGAGGCTTGCTTCCTCTCACAGGTACTCAGCAATCGAGTAGAGATTGTAGGCACTTCGATAATCTTGAAAGCTGCCCCCCTGCACCGCATTATATAAGAGCTCGTGGAAGTAAAAGCCCCGCTGCATTTCTCTTGGCGAAAATGATTTCCTAGAACTTAAAGCGCTTCTTGATATGCTCTCAAAAATCCCTGTATCTGGCAGCTGTCCTTGGGAGAATAATCGAACCTTTTTTCCATTGGCTTCTTAGACCAATCCCATTGGATAGGTTCGTTTCGTTTTGTTTTTCGAGAATAAAAAACCTCTCTAATGCACAATGTAATTAAGAAGATTAACATGTTTCAAGGTGATCTGCACATAGTTCTAGTTAATTTGTTGCTGAAGTTCCATACAAGATGGTGATATAGACAAATAATGTGAAACAGCGGGAGTAGTACCCGGAAGAGAAAAAAAATTTTGTTCTTAAAATCAAACTATGAACATTGACCGGTTCAAGTTCGAATATATAGATTGTACTTTAGACAGATACTTGTAGTTTTTTTTCTTCTTGAGAAATATTTCATATTGTTTCATTTTGATATACACCATTTCAAAGTATTTTGCATGTACTTTCTTCATATCTTGAACATGCTTTGCGTCCAACTCCTACTTCTTCGTTCAGCTTCATATGACACTACTGCTAATCATGCACGGCATGGTTCCAATTCTGGATGCAGAATTCATGAAAACAGTTCTGAACTTCAAAATGGGAGTTGGGCAAGAAGAGGCATATACATACAACAAAAAGATTCTTGCCCAACTGTCCTGATTAACTTACTGCTAGCTGACAATTCTGACCTTAAGATCAACAACTATGTCTAACACAAACTACTAATTACACCACACGACATTGCACTGGGATCAAACAAAATCCCTACGATCAGACCTGGAACCCCTCAGCGTTCAGTGATCGACATCAGAAAGCAGAGTCATCCCTGAGCATGGGCCATGACCGATGAGCTTCTTCCTCTTGAAGTTCTCCTTGAAGCACGCCTGCCTCAGCACCTTGGTATTATCGTCAAGCATCATGGCAGGTCTCTCCTCGATCATCTTCTTGGTCTGCTCCAGCATCACCACCACTGCCCTGGTCATGTGACCGTCCACCTTCTCAGTGTCCTTCCCCAGTTCCTGTACGGCACGCGCTCAGATCGTGTTCATCAGTCTCGCAGAGAATTTTGCACATTGGGAGTTTGGGACAGATCACGATATCAGTTGTAGAGAGGACAGAGGAGGAAGATGCCAGACCTGGACGTTGTTGATGAGCGTCTCCAGGCTCTTCACCTTGCGGTACGGCCACCGCGCGAAGCCGAGCTTCCTGCACTGCTTCTTCAGCACCGTCAGGCCTACGTTGAGCTCCCGTGCCGCCTGCTTGATCGGCATGCTGAAGTGCGGCGACACCTGTTCGAACGTCAGAACCTTCTTGTCTGCTCCGCCGCCTCCCCGACGTCCCTGCATCTTCGTGCCCTTCTCCATGCCGTCACATCCTTGGTTCGGTTTCTTCTCGCCGTGACCTTCCATGCTATTGCGATAAGCGTCCTCCATCAGAGGCCAGAGACTGCCGAAGTCACCGTCAATTTCAGAGAGGGCGTCAAGCTCCCCTGCACTCACAGAAGAACAGAATCGAGCTCAAGAAAAAAAAATACCAGTGCTTGCATCAAGTTTCTTCTCGGCGATGTTTCAGTACCTTGCGAGATGCTGGTCTCTGAAATAGTAATGGTGCAGAAGTGGTTCGTTGAGAAGGACGACTCTTGCAGATAATCATCAAAACTTGAAAGCGGTTGAAAGGTAGTACATGTGAAACAAATCTTCTTTTTCATATAACAATCAAGTATTTCATCACGTAAAACAAGCACTAAATATTTCCAACGTAACACAATGAATGATGGCACCATCAGAAAGCTCATACCTGAAATCATGGACCTGGAAGATGCTCTCGTCTTCGTTCAGCTCAAACTCCATGAAGTACTCTCCTGTTTGCAATGGGACTACAACGCACCTAAATGGTCATTGATGAGCAAATACATGTAACCGTAGATTAAGTAGTAGGACGGTATTGGCCTACTGGGGTACGTGTCCTTCTGCTGCTTGTCCAATGGAGTGTTTGCGCACGAGCGAGAAGTACACTGCTGCCACTGTCACCGACCTTCTCATTTGCCATTGCCATTATTAGGCACACCCAGTTCCC
The DNA here is from genome assembly GCA_032690845.1 of Eleusine coracana subsp. coracana. Taxonomy (NCBI): domain Eukaryota; kingdom Viridiplantae; phylum Streptophyta; class Magnoliopsida; order Poales; family Poaceae; genus Eleusine; species Eleusine coracana. Next base: position 67,273,242 of record CM064420.1, read on the forward strand.
AAGACATATCTATTTTTGAAGCATCCCCTCTATCTATCTCTCCTCTGACTGCACAAACGAGCAGTAAACAGAGTTCCCTTAGATGCAGAAACAAACAGAGCAGTACTCGATTTTGCTCTCCAATTTGTGGTTGCAGAGAGTAATTTCGTGCATGATAGGAAATTGAGGGAAACAAAAGGTACAAATTAATCTTTTTGTCATGTTATAGGTTTTCATTTCTATCCATTATATTACGACGTGTTCAATTTATAAAGGACGTTGCGATGGACTAATTACAAGGGGTCATATGTCTCGCAGCAACGTAAACGTGTGTGCATAAATGGTGCAATATATACTTCTTGGTATTAAATGCACCACTAATGCTTATGCCGTTCTTCAGGAATCATGATTGTTTTCCGGTCTAATCAGCTGCTCGCATCTTCCAGCCAGTGGAATCTTTGCAGGACGTGATCGGGGTACATGTACGATTGACAGGTTACATTAAGATCGACAAGAGTCAAGAGGCCCAACGCCCAATATGCATGCATGAGGTAGCATGGTAGGAGTATACTCGAACTTCATCCAAAATCCAAAGCAGAGAATGCAATTCTTAACGATTACTACTCCATACCATGTGGGTTTATTTCTTTTGTAAATATAAAAGTCGGTTATTCTCAATGGTATATCGAGAAATTTACTACTCTATGTTTTAGCCCAAGTCATTCCTATGCAATACAAGGAGGAACATGTTTTTTTTTTTTTTTGGCAGCTGGGGAGAATAAGGATCAAGGGGTAGATTTAAACCGGAAAATGTTTTCTGATCCGTTTTGCGTGGCCACGAGGCATGAGCCGCGCGCGCACGCTTACTGCGGCAAAACCAAGATAAAGGACGAAGCTCATTTGCTGCTGCTGCGACCCACGTCGTATCATTTTACCCCCCTTGTATTAGATCACATTAATGTTAACCAAAACTACGGTGCTACTAGCTCACTGGCTACACAGAAGTGATCTTTAGCTCTCAATCAACCAAGGATCCTGAACAATTAAACAGGAACTAAAACAAAATTCATTTCTTAATATAAAATTTACATTATCCATATAGTATACGGAAATATGAGGAATGAACAAGTAGAGGCTTAATATGGTTTAGATGTTCAATGGGTGTAACAATGTTAATGTAACAACTACTCAAACTTTGTAACTGTACTTCTATTCTCCTCTTTAAATGAAAGCCGTGCCTCTGCTCAATGTTCAAAAAAGAATATATATATAAGAAAACAAAGTTTTACAAAGGTGTGGAACCGAAAGGTTACAAGTGTTGCTGTCTATTTAAGGGAGAGAAAAAAAGCAGCAATGCTTTGGAATTTTGGCTCAGTTGGCATGATTTTAGAACCTTCTAACTATGCTCAATCCAGCATCACTGCTAACAGGTTACCAGATGCTACTGAAAAAAAAAAAACCCTTCAATTCAACGCCATCTGCCCAATATGCTACCAGCATTCTAGCTGTAACGAACTCTGCCCAAGCTGATAGCTGAAGTGTGCACGGTTTGTAAAGCAGTTCAATATTCAACAGACTGACAGCAATAATGACCCTGAAGCTAAATGAAGTTACTTCCACACTATATCACCCAAAAATCTGAGGGCAGGAACACCTCTAATCTCCATGTCCACAAGTGGTGCTTCGATAATGTTCAATCTCATCAATTCTGGATCATTCCTGATCATGTCCAATGCCCGTGTTTGATCCTATTAAAAAATGATAAATATCCATTTAGACCGTTTTTTTTCTTTTGACAAAAAGCAGGTATTCAATGAAATCCGAATAGTCTGTACCTTTCTTTTTATAGCACAGAATTTACAATCTGATGTTGAAGGAGGTAGAACTTGGTTCACAATAAGTCTTTTTACAGGAACACTTTCCTTTTTCAATGAAGAATGCAGTCTCGATGACTCGCTAATTGCCATCACCTGAAAAAAAATATATATAGAGAGCACCACAGAGATACATATGCAAGAGGTCAAGAAAGTGAAGGACATGGTTATTACCGTTGGAATTGTCACAATTATGAACTCTGTTGACTCCGTGTCACGAAAGAGTTCACGCACTTTGACCATCCTTTCTCTGAGTTGCTCCAATTTGTTGGCCTTTAATAGGTAGATGAACATAAGTTGAAAGTTCAAAACCAGTGAAGAAATATTATATTTTTAAAGAAACAAAGCAGAAAAGTTACTGCATCTTGCTGTTGAACTTCTTGTCCGAACACTGATTTGATAGCTGATGTTGCAGAAGCAATCTTGCTCCTTAGCTGGATAGGAAGAAAGAAAACTCAGTATGTGAAACTTCAAAACGACACAAACAACATGATTCAAAGTTCCCGACAAGAGCTTGCTAGCTAATTAGATGACACTTCTGGCTCTTGGTAAGTGTTCTGAAGAATGGATTCCATAAAGTACAATAATTAAACTGCAGAACGATCAGATAAGATGGAGACTGAATCGAATATCAATAGTCATAATATTTTGATATATCAAGTAGAGTGGGAGAAGTACATGTAACAAAAAATATATATAAAGTTCACTAAACAATGACATGAAAAAATTATGAGCATTTCATTGAGCAGATGAATATATCAGCATGATATACATCTTTCTATTTCACAAGTTCAATGAGTGACCAAAACAATATAGTGTGAAGATTGCATGACAACAAATCTAAGGCATATCAGCAGAAGATGCGATAGCTAGAAATTTTTGTAGCAAACAAAATAAAAGAAATGATTCTGAGAAGTATCAAATAACTCTTATTTTTTTCTTAGCTTAGAATTTTTTTCAAACACACGAAATAGCACAAATAACTGAAACTATCAATACCTTCAGGATCTTCCCAATAGATGCATCCAAGAAGTCTGGCAAGGAGAGTAGCCTAAGGGTATGACCCTATCATCAATAAACGAAGCAAATAATCATAATATGGCTGGGTGTCTGGAGTCCACTATGGATATACAGTGATATGGTAATTACCGTTGGGGCAGTGTCGAATACAATGCGGCTAAACATACTATACTCCTGTGCTTCGAGAAATTGCATAACCTGGGTGAAATGCAAACAACAAGTCACAAATCACAACCGGAAGAGTAAGAATTAGGGATACTTTAAGCCCATATGCATGCCTTATTACCTTTGAAATTGCAATTGCTTCATCCAGCCCTGGTGGCGGTGTATCCAGCAATTCTCCCAATTTCAACTCACCAAGCTGTACTGAAAAAAGATAGCAATTACAGAACTGAACTCATAGAGAAAGATTCATGCTATTCACCAATATGACATATGAGAAGTAATATGAATGGACACAATAGCGGTAGTGTGTATGTAAAATCACTGAAATATAACCACACACCTGCTCGGCAAGAGCCCCAAGGCCCATGCTATCCATAAAGTCCTTTACTCCTGTTCCTCCATTCTTTTGATTTGCTGTCCGAAACTCTTCTCGAGCCTTTTCAGGATTTATCTGTATTAAAACAGACATGCTACATTTCAGGAACACCCAAGATCAAGCTAAGGAAAAATCATTAACTCAGTCATCCACTGCCCATCAAGGGTCTTGTTAACGAGCTATCACAGTAGATTCACAACTGCCACATGTCAAATAGTTTCAATTGACAGAGTCTTGTCAATATCACTGAAAAAAAATGTAACGGGTACTAAAGAGTGCAAACTCTGCAAGACAACAATTACAGCAGCAATTTGCAACAGAGTTCCATCATTTCACAATTGAGGTTGTAATTTCGCTCACCTCAAGTGCAAACAACGGCGAATCAGGGCCCTCGACTGGGACTAGCATTCCACCACTCAAATCCTGAAACACGCAGGAAATAAAGTGAATCAGTTGAGTAAGAGTGGTACACCAGATAAACAAACCAACTCATGTTCAGAGGGGTTAATGACCTGAGCAAATGAGTCGCTCAATGAGTGAGCGGGGTCGGTGGAGACGACGAGGGTCGGGTGCCCGTTGTTGGCGAAGCGCACGGCCAGCGACGCAGCGCAGCTCGTCTTCCCGACCCCGCCCTTGCCGCCGAGCATGTAGTACTTCCGCCGGGTCCCGGAGGTCATCTCCTGGAACCCCAGCTCCTCGGCCCCCTCCTTCGCGGGCGGCGCGGCCGCCGACGCCACGGCGCGCAGCGACGCGTAACGACCTAGGCGCCGGCGTGGAAGACGGACCTGCGCGATGGCGGGCGCCGCCACCAGCAACAGGCGGCGGGCAGTGGCATGGACGTGCGGTGAGGCGGTCGCGAACATCGTGGCGGGCGAGGAGGGGATTGGGGGCTTGCTTGGGTTTCTTCTTCTCGAACTTTTTCTTCTGACGAGGCTCTCCCTCCGCTCTCGCGCCGCACCGCCGCAGAGCACAGTTCTGCCAGGAGCTGCCACGCCCCGATAGACCAGCAGGCGATCGCGTTGCCTAATATGGGCCATGGGCCATGGGCCAATGGTACGAGCCGAGTTAGAAAAATTGGCCCGTTGGGAGCTGTAAACCTAACTTTTTTATTATTATTTTGAGATGAGATAAGATAACCAATAACAAACAGGTCATTTAGGGTTCTGAATTCTGATCAATTTACAGCTATGCAATGTCATTCTTACATGTACGAGATCACTAAATAATACAGTAAGCCTGTAAAATCAAAGGGAGAAGATACATTCCCGGGAAAGACTATGTTAACCGTCGGAGTACTCGTCATCACTGGACTGTTCGTAAATTTGGAATTCATCATCACTTGCCTCAGCAACGTTGGGGGCATCATCTGATCTGTTTTGACCATCTCCCTGCACTTGGAATTTGCCTAGGACTTGATCAAAATAATCACTAGAGAAGCCTTCTCCCAGTGCATGGGGATAATCTAAAGAGAAATCACCAACATCCTCTGCCATTTGCGGGGAGTCATAACCATCCGAGTCCACTTCATCTTCCTCTTCTTCATCATCCACATCTTCACCCCCTTCATCATCTACATCTTCACTCTCAGAATTGATAGCGTCGTTTTGGTCCTCAGTTTCAGTTCCTGTGACAGGAGCTTTTTCACCAACACCCTTGTTTTCTCTTGATTGCTCAGATCTGCAATGGGCTTCCCGCTTCTTGTACTTTTCAATAAGCTCATGGGCAACCCTCAACTCGTTTTCAACATTTTCATGGGGACATAAAGAGAGGAACCTTATGCGAACTTGCAACCTTATAGTTTCAATCATATGCTTAGAAAACCAACCAGTAGAATCTGAACAGGCTGACAGGTAAGAAGGTTTCATAATTTCTGCTTGAATAAAGTCATCCTTCAGTTCAAAAAATTGCAGGATCACAGAACTCTTTGATGGCATTGCTTCAAGCTTGCACACGTCTGACCACTTCTGAGAATCTTTTCTCATTTGAAGACTCCTTGGCTTAGGAGGCATTCGAAAATCGATTGCCTGAAATATCCGTGACTCAGAATCTCTACGAGGATCATATCCTCTTCTGATCCAAAATTTGCCAAACGGTCCAGAAGAGAAGTAGTACCCAGCTCTAGGTAGAAGCCTTCTGAACTGGTATTGTGAGAGATGCACGCCATCATCACTCAACCGTTCACAGAGTGACTGTTTTGGCCACACAGGACGTTCATCAAATAATTTGCACACGGCCATCTGCTGATCCCAATCTGCTGAGTCCTTTGGCACATAGTCTTCCCAGTTAATCTTCTCTGGGACAGCTTCAATGTTGAAAGGAAGTTCATGGGTCGGTCCAATATCCATCTCCCATTTATGCTTTACGACTCCCCTCTGCATGCTTTTAGAAACTGCTTTGCATGATCGCCGAAGAGCAATCTTTGTAGGTTTATCCTTCAGTGAGAAGAGTGGGGGCACCAACATCATGTACTCTCCATTTGTCTCTAGATCATCATGAATGCTAGAATTTTCATCAGAATTTTGACGATCTGTCCGCTTTTTTTTTCTCTCTTCTGCAGCGTGCACTGGAACAACATGCTGATAATCTGCCATACCTTCGGAGTGGTAGGCGGTCCGGACTCGTGCGACCACCTCTGCTCGCGGCGCCGCATCCCCCTTCCGCTTGGAGAGGCGAAGGACGAGTCCCATGGAGGCGCGGGACTCTCCAAAGGCTGGGTGGCAGTAAGGGTCATCGGGTCGGAAGCGGAGCTCGAGTCGAGCGCCGGGGCCGGAACTCCGGACCTTGGCGATGGCGGGGAGACCGCCGAGGGTGCGGTCCGCGCGGGCGGATGAGGAGGGGTATCCCGGGTAGTGCACGGCGAACGCCTCAGCCGACGGAAGCGTCCCGGAGACAGCGCCGTCCGTGATGGTGGATGGCTGCGGTCCAGCCGGTTGCGCCGCCGCCGCCGGGGTGAGAGAAGAGGGCGGCGAAACCATCGGTGGCCAATGCGGTGGGCCTGTCAAGCCTAACAAAATTTTGCAGCTTATAAGGCCGATATGAGTAAAAGGCCCGGTATGAACCGGCAAAGAGGCTCACTTGCTACAAAAGCCCTCAAGAGAGCCGCTACTGGGCCAGGCCAAAGCTGGGATTGCGCCGGACTTGTAGCAACTGTCTGTGCCGTGACCTACCGAATCCTCTCCCATTAAAAACTAACAAAAAACCTCAAATTTTTTTTAAAAAACTAACAAAAAACATTCACTAAACTCACGCAGTATTTGCTAAAAAAAATAAAATCACGCAGTAAAAGACGTAATAAATAATTCTGCATACAAAGTCGTTCTTGTAGGCACGTTGACTTGATTCACCATTCAGGCCAAAGAGCAAAGTAATGTGCCTACCTTTTCTCCTTTTGCAAAATAATAATTAAAAAAAATGTCTGCCTACCGTTCAGTTTCGATAAGAAACCGACTGACATGATAGAATGAGAAACCTGCCGCACTGATTACCTCTTACTATGTTAAGACATGCCCAAAGGAAGAAAAATAAAACACTGTATACCCACGCTATGTAGCAGTAGCTCAAAATGCTCGTTCACCACAGGATCAAACCACCACCAATGATGCCTGTAGGTTGTCAACACAGAGCTCACATCGATCTGCCGCCACTCTATTGTTTAACCGTCTTTGTGAACCACCCTCCCGCTGCCACCGTGTGAGGGGTCCGCTTTCTTAATCACGCGATTCCCATTACATAAGCTCCCTACGTCTTAGCCAAACAACGCAATAGAGAAATGGACAATAGACGATTGAGTCCAGACGACCAGTTGATCCACTTGCTTTTCTTTCTGACAGAGGAAAAAACAGAGCTATCAGCCAAAGGGTAATCGGAAATCAGGTTCCCTGAACTGACAGGATCCCTGACACCCCGTGAATGCTTACTGTCGTTAGGACTTAAGTAAGAGAGGTAAAAGGGACGTGTACGTAAATATCATCGATTCTTTTTGGAATAGAGGTCAAAAACCTGTTTAGTCAATTGATGTGTTGTAATAAGACAGTTTGTTGTCGTGCTCTCGAGAGACCTGTATTGACTTCTGACTCCTCTTGATTGGATAACGGCTACACGCAAGCGTGGTCCTCATCTCAATTGCTCAAATAGATACGCACCACAATTGCTTGCAATGTAGGCGCCCCAAAATCACAACCTTTTAAGCAGCTTGGCTGGGGCATGGAGCTTCGGAATTCAGGTGATTTATAACTAACCAGAAGTGATTCCGAACTGACACTCTCAAGAATGCAGATACATCCTTGATCCTTCCTCTGAAATGAAGATGTCACGACAGCAAAAGCTACTCCGTTCCTGTCATAAGAAACAAACCATGACATTACCTTCACCCACTTCACTAGCGAGCATAGATGCCTAGGTCCAAAGAAATCATTGGCCGGGTGGTGCGACAACTACTGTGGCAGGGCCTCCAGGGGGCGCAAAAACGGCGTCAGAATCAAGCAGGCTCTACTTTTCATGTGTTCATTGGCCTAGTTTCGCCGGTATAAATCTAAACAACCACCGGCCGATTGAAGGCTAGGAAATATGAGGAATTATAGCATAGGTCAAAACCAACAATCTTCTAGCCAATCAGGGCCTCCACTATGCATGTCAATCTCACCAATGTCGACATTGCTCATATACTCGTGGTGCAGCGAATCATATACTGCTCAGCGCTAGGTAGAATGCTCATAGACAGGCTGAGTTCTGGCTGTAATGCAATGGAGGATCGCTCTAGAAGTTTTAAACGTCATGGGAGTGTTCCTGTGTTCGAACACTGCTAGACTGCTAGTACAGTATGCTAAGACGCTTAAGGCCACGATTTTTGGGTGATTTGATGGGCAATTTGACGTGGTTCTCATGTTCGGATCCAAGTTCTGGGGTCAGGCTGTTCTGCAGCTAATAATGCTTCTTCAGAATCCGACATCATCAGGTGACCGGAGTCCAGGATGCTGGATGGCATGCCTTGACACAGCTGCCATGGCCACGGCCTTGTTGGACCTGAGCTGAAGCACAAACGTCGACAAAGACCGTACTATAACATTGCTCCAGGTGATCATAAGATTGTGATACTGGAGTGCCGATTCTGAATTGCTGACACCCGTGCAGTGATGAGAGAGCAAATCAATAACTAGCAGAACTAACAGTAGCGTTGGTGTCTGCATCTGTCATTGATCTGATTGGTCTGTCGTCAGCTATCTTGGTTCGTGTTCTGCCAATATGCAGCGATGAGTGTTTCCTCTTGTGGCTTCATGGCAACCATTCTTTTCCACTTGTAACTTGTCACATTGTTACAACGTACACGTACCAGTATCTGGAAAACAAACAACAATATAATTCTACTTTGCCGTGAGTCTTGATCACAATATTCAGTGACTTACATACAGTAGGTCAGTCGATTTGCATACCTAGCCTGTCAGGACTCTAGAAGTTTCAGAATTTCCCACGTTGAGTGGCTGATTTGAATCGAGTTGTACTGATAAGAAAACACCACCATCTTCTTTTTGAAAAGCATAGTGCCACGGCATGGAAAATCTTTACGGGACATCGCAATCCACTGCAGGTACCTACCCTCTACCAGAGTACTACCACCATGGGTGGGGGTCAGGGGTGCTTGCAGTTGCCCACCGATGAAAGTAGCATAACTACCATACACTCGTGGTGTACTGGTGTGCGTGTTCCAGTTCCAGCGTCGACACATCACATGATGGTCCAATTGGGCCTACCTCCAACATATTTAGCCCTGGAAATATCAGGTTCCAAAGCCTTGAAGTTGAATTCCTGATAAGTCTTCAGTTACAGCTTGGTTACCGTACGTAGAAATACAATACCAGTACTGCAGGTACATTAGTACCATAGAAAACAACAATGGAGAAAAGCGGTGGCCTTATGGTCGGTACATCTTCTCGTATTGCGGCTCAATTTCGTCAGCACGTTAATGAGTCGATGCACTAAAACCAGTGAATGAAATTTCAGACGATCTGAATAGATCAACTCATCTTAACTCTGCAATTTGATGGCAGTTATTTGCAGATGAACTAATGTACTCCTTCCTGGAAGAGGAGAACTCGAAAACAGTAAGTGCGGAGAGGAAGTTCAGTTAAGGACGACGTAGGACTGAGAACTGCTGAAGTAACGAACATGATATTTTCAAAAAGTTGCAGGTTGTTCCTTTTCTTTGTTTTCTGAGACCAGTAGCAGGTCAGTTTTGACAGTGACCATGTAAGTAGCATCGGCTCTTTGCTCAGTAGACAGTCGACACATCTTGCATATAGGCATACTAATGCATGGAGTGGTTAGGATAACTAGATATTGTAATGCCATCTTCGCAAATCGTTAACTGCCCATCATTGATTTCGGTCGCTGGACAAGGCAACCCTGTAATTGAAAACGTTCAGTTGCTGTAGCTGCATCGCTAATCTGGCAATGGCGGCGATGTCGTGGCAGCGACAATGGCCCTTGGACCAATGGTAATTTTCGGTACGGTTGTCCTAGATGACTCATGGTGCGTTGATTCTACGAATGGAATACTCAAAATGTAACAAATTCGGGCAAGGTCGATGCAAAATATCTGCCATTACAATAGTATTTCTTTCAGTCTTTCGAAAAAATAGTATTTCTTTCTTGGGATCGGACCTCTTCCCTCATCTCTATAACTTATAATAGAATTTGTTCGTCAGCATATATCAGTGTCATGAGCTCGACGTCCCGCTATCCGGCCGCATATTATAGACACTTGTGGCGAATTAAAATCACAATTATTTTACCTGCAGACAGAAATAACATTGTCTTATTTCCAGTCACGGGGATGACGCATGTTTATGTCCTTAATCAGAAAGAACGAATACAAATATGTGAGTTCATACATCCCGTCCAATGATCATCCGACAACGTTATGAGAAGATTAAACTACCTGAACTCCATTGAAAAATTATTCGAGAAACGTTTGTTCCTGGACGGATTAGAGAGCCAAACAAACACTGTACCCTATGTTGATCCGACAAGTAGGCCTAAACAAAAGGCGGTGTGTACCTGCCACCTTCAGCTCACTCCTTGGAGACTTTGCCTCTCCTATAAATACCTCCGCGTTCATTACCTCAGAGAGCAAGCGAGCGAGCAAGGTACATGTAAGCAGCTACTATAGTTCATCTTCTTCCAAGTAGTAGCAGCTCACGCACGTTCATATAGAACAGCTCGTCAGAGATGTCCACCAACTCGAGAACAAACTCCAGGGCCAACTTCTCCAACAACGAGATCCATGACATCGCCACGATGCAGAACTCCGGCAGCATGCCCAGCCTCTACTACGACAGGTCGCTGGCAGACATCTTCCCTCCACACCTCCTCAAGAAGGTGAGGCGCAGAGATTTCATCATCCATCGTCTGATTGTTGTTTCTGTTATGTGGTTGATTTTGAGCTTGGACTAATGCCATGGCGCGTGGAGCAGGTGGTGTCTGAGGTGGTGTCCACGTTCCTGCTGGTGTTCGTGACGTGCGGGGCGGCGGCGATCAGCGCCAGCGACCAGAAGCGCATATCGCAGCTGGGGCAGTCGGTCGCCGGCGGGCTCATCGTCACGGTGATGATCTACTCCGTCGGCCACATCTCCGGCGCTCACATGAACCCCGCCGTCACGCTCGCCTTCGCCGTGTTCAGGCATTTCCCCTGGATTCAGGTAAGCAGCTGTTGTACAGCCTGATGAACAGAAACACTTGTAGTCTTGATCAGGTTTCTTTGTCCGCATTCATTCGAGCTGCTCTGTTTTGAATCGTTCACAATCTTCTCTTCTTATCCTAAACGAAGATGATAGAAAACAGACTACTAATTGGTTTCATATATACGAACATTTTTTTCTTGAAAATATATACAGACATTCCTACACGACCATATAGCGTGTTCTGATCGACAGGTTGTGTATATAACTACTGGCTGGGTACCTGTCATCAGGCTTGTCATATGTCTCTAAATAATACCGCAACTGGCTGCATATTTTAGAGCTGTTTTTTTTAGTGTACGAGATATTCATTGGTTCTAGTCATGGCTAATACATGGATTAAGTTTATTGACACATACCTATCAAATGCTGTCATGGAACAAAGTATTTCATTTCTTAAGGCATGTAGGTGCCAAATTCTTGAGTAGCTTATGGTCGTATCTAAAAAAAGTCAAAATAGTATATGAGTTGTGTAACTTGTCGTCCGAAACCAACCAATCGTACATCTCCCATATTCGTAAGCCAAAATGATGCCCACGATCACGAGGAATTAAGAATCATCTTCTAGCAGCAACCTTAGCTTGTTCGCCCGATACGTCCCTTTCTTTGCCAAAAAAAAAAGGTTTTTCGGCTAGCATTATTACTGGCAACACAAGTAATGCGTTCAAGCTCAATTCGAAGAGTCCATAGCACGAAGGAAGCTCTTTGCAAAAAAAAACAAAAAAAAAAAAACAGTGCATTAGTGGGGGAGCCAAAAGCTGAAGCAATTAACCAAAAGACCAGAATCACTGCGACAGTTGAGTCAGTGGCCACGGAGCAGATGCGTCGCCGTCCATGGGGAACGGTACTGCACCAACCGACCGGCTTGTGTTAGCATCCATGTCGCTTTCGAGGCACAATCTTAGCGTTCTCAGTTCTCACAGCCGCGCGCTGAGCCCAGAGAGAGACAAGTGTTCCCAGGCTTTTTTTTTTTCCGCTATGTGAGAAGACAAGTGTTCCGGCCTCCCGGCTCGGGACTGGCTCAGGATTTGAGCGTGAATAGTTGAGCTTGGTGAGCCATGTGCACATATATTCGGCCGAAAACTGCATGCGGCGCGGTCAGAGGGATCCGAATTCCGAATACTATTCCGGCAGCTAGCTGGTGGGACAGTTGCTGCTATCTTCACCGGGAACGACGACCAGTGAGGCTGACCCGAACCGATTCGATGCATGTTGCGAGTCTGAGCTTAATTTGTTGAGGTCGAAACAGGCACAAGTACGTCGTACTCCATTCTCTCTCACGTGCACCGTTGTTTATAGCTATACTATAGTACGGTCCAGGGTCAAAAGAATAATGATCTATTTATATCTAACGCGATGCGACGCTTTTTCCCCTTTCTGCGAATTTAATTTATGGCCGATATATGCTGACGATAGTGTTTAATTATGGTGACGCAGGTGCCGTTCTACTGGGCGTCGCAGTTCACCGGCGCCATCTGCGCGTCGTTCGTGCTCAAGGCGGTGCTGCACCCCATCACCGTGCTCGGCACCACCACGCCCAACGGGCCGCACTGGCACTCTCTGCTCATCGAGATCATCGTCACCTTCAACATGATGTTCGTTACACTCGCCGTCGCCACGGACACGAGAGCGGTAATAATAAGTTTGATGATAGATTTTTTGCAGCGTGGCTTCGCGCTTTCGCTGCGAAAATATCCAATTTCGCTGACGCTGTTTCTTTTCTTGTGGATGCAGGTGGGTGAGTTGGCCGGGATGGCAGTTGGGTCTTCGGTTTGCATTACGTCCATCTTCGCAGGGTAATACTATAAATTTAAACACGCCCGCGCGCGCGCTTAGAAATTGACAACGCATACATATTCAACTCGCTAAATTCGCGTTGAAACTTAGGATTGCTACGTTTTGATTTATGAACCACCCACTTGCCGTCCGACAAACAAAACCAAAAGCGTAACATGCTTAAGCGGATAACGATTTCTATTCCAACGACGACATATAGTAATATATGCAAATTATCAGCCTTGATGACCTGGTGGTTCTCTAATTTAATCTGACCCCTGATATATATATATATATATATATATATATATATATATATATATATATATATATATATATATATATATATATACTCAACGATCGATCACGTCACACCGACGTTGTGCTAGTGTAGTTAGTAATACACAGTACACTGATGAAATTAGATGAATCATGGAAACTGAGACGCGAGGGAAACCGAGTGGTGGTTGCAGGGCGGTTTCAGGCGGATCGATGAACCCGGCGAGGACGCTGGGGCCGGCGCTGGCGAGCAACCGCTTCACTGGCCTCTGGATCTACTTCCTCGGCCCCGTCCTCGGCACGCTCTCCGGGGCATGGACCTACACCTACATCCGCTTCGAGGAGGCCCCACCCATCAATAAGGACGGCTCGCAGAAGCTCTCCTCCTTCAAGCTCCGCCGCCTGTGTAGCCAGTCCGTCGCCGTCGCTGACGAAGACGAGTTCGAGCAAATCCAAGTGTGAAGTGCTATTTCAATCCATGTTGTATCAAGATGTACTAGGGGTAGCTATGTGTCTCTCTCGCTCTCTCTGTGTGTCGCTTCTTCTCGTGCCGACTGATCGGTGCACGCACGCACACACATGCATGCCGCGGTAGACCATGCCTCGCTCTGATAATGTGCCATAGAGCTGAAGCTTAGTTTTGGGACCAACTGTGTGCGTGTGTGCGTGCCAAACTGTATGTCCCCGTCAGTTCCTGTTCGAAAAATTGTTCGTGAGCTTATATAAAGGGTTCCCTTATTATATAAACATGTGTGCCTTCCATATTCTTCCATGGACGGAAGATTTCGAGTGCCTACTGTGATGAAATTTTACATTTGAATTTCTTCAAAGGAAAAAGTGTAACATTTGAATTTCTCCAAAGAAATTGTTTTTTTTACATTTCTTCAAAAAAGAATGGACGATATGCTTAATTATTTTACTAGTTCATGGTCGTCCTCAGGTGTAGCTTTCTCTTGCAGACAATGATTCGGTCAAAACAGGCACAACTGAACAATTGGTGTTATCTCTTGTTCTTATCTAATCTAAACGGCTTAAAAGTAACATGCTCATTCCTATATACTACCATATTTGTGATAGATGGAAGAAGCATATACTGTAAGCTTTATGTGTCACCTTTGTCATTTTCTTTCGGGCATTGATACTTTTGCGCAAGTTCAATTTTTTCCCCGTTCCAGGGGAGTAGCTAGCTCGGTGGTAATGATGGTTTTGTTATACATACCGAGCCGTCATTGTCCTTGCATGATTAATTAAGAATGTAAACCTTTGCTGAGAAAGGCGGATCATCGACCATCACTAACTTTTTCTTCCCAAAAAATGAAAAAAAAAAGGAATGGATTTGGAATCAGCAAGTAGCTGCTTAGATCATGCCATTTGTTTAGCCTGATGATATTTGCAACGCAAAATCATCATTGCCACTTTCGACCAAGTTAGAGGCCCACGAATCACGATTTTTCGTACAGGTGGGCTCTACATCTTTTTTATGGGATAGCATGCATTACACAATCATGGTGATGTAAACGTTGCCTCGAGCATAGAAATGGTGGTGGTGTATATATGCGTGTTCTACAAAGATCTTCTGGCATTGTTTTTTGATAAAGGGAGAAATTCCATTTCATCAAGCAAAGATGTTCTAGCATATTTAAGCGATCAGTTTCTTCCCAACTCGCTTTCGGCCACTTCTTTGAGATTGTATAAAGTAGCTAGGAATGCAGGTTGTTGAGAATAATTTAGTTCCAAATTAGTACTGTATCATTACAGTGATCACACCAGTGGAACCTAGGAGCTGCAAAATTCAGTGCTACGTGTAGATGAGATCCGACCAGAAGATGACCACACAAACGAACAAGCAAAACATTCTTTGATTCTGTGCACTCCGAAATGGTCCGCACAGTAGCAGCCACTTCAGGCAAGATCATTGCCTGAGCATATATGTCACGTAATGCTCCACCACTGTCTTCCTTGTCATGGCCTCACGGCGCACAGAATGATGCACTCAACCGATCGAGTGCCCCGGTCGTTGTTAGATGAGCATCTCAAAACAGTACCAGAATGGCTTCCTGGCCGTTCAAGCGGCTGCCTTGGCTGGCCTCCCGACCACCAGTGCAGCCTTGTGACCATTGTTTAACGAATTTTGCGCAGCCTGGGCCCGCTTGCATGGCCGGCCATCTGTCCGTCCGTCGCCGTCAACAGACTCGGCACTGCATTCATGCCACTGTTGCTTGAGAGGGAGGTTGGGCGTGAAGAATCTACTACTTCTGTAACTCTGTTCTTAATTTTTTAGTTAATTTTGACTATTTATCTTATTTAAAATATTATTTTAAATACGTATAATTTATAATATAATCTAATTTTTTTATAATAAAACAAACTATGATAATATATATAATATTTTTTAATTTTTTAATAAAATAAATGATCAAAATTAACTAAAAAATTAATAACAATAATAATTTAAGAACAAAGGGAGTAAATATTTTTACTTTCTTTGATTAATCAATATGCATATTTGTGACTGTATTTGTGGTTATCACGAAAGTACCAATAGTAATTGCGTCTGGATACCGCCTTTATTTGGTCTGAGCTGCCATGAAGTACGAGGAACAATATATTCTGCTTACATAGCAAGTTAGTTATGAAGAGAGATAAGAAAACTTTTATCTTATGTGTGAGGATTTTTATTTATTGGCTCATTTACCTAAATTATTTTAACAAAAGTGTAATGAAAATATGCATTAAGAATGATATAATCATCATGACTAACAGATAGATAAGTACAACAATAATATAAAATGCTCTACTTTTCGGATCAGCCATAATGACCTAAATTCTAAATATATAGGTGTGGAAATAGAAATTAGTTTCATACTGATTTTGCTTTGTGTGTGTGCGCGCGTGCGCCATGACAGATTAGCTTGTTTGTACTAGTCTAGCGATAGTATTCTAGTGCAATCTAATACAACTAGTAGAATCAAAGCAAACCATGTTCTATAGAACTTTGGGAAATGGGGAGGGTAGCATTTGCCCTATCACTGTTTCATATCAGCTATATTGATTGACATTCTTGTGAGTATGTCTTATATTTCATACCGGTCTAAGCATATACGAATTTGACTTTTGGTATGTCCACATAGAGACATAATAGTCCACACATATTACTAAACCACAACTTAATAACCGGTTTAGCTGTGCAACAACATTAGCTATAGATTGCACAAGCATAGAAAATTACTAGTATAGGTAGCAGAAAAGCATGAAGTAAAATTAGATATTTAAATTAAGATTACATTTTAGAAATATTTTAAATGAATAACAAAACAATCTACACGTTCACTTAAATTCTTTTACCATTATTAAGGCCTTCAACCAATTAAGATGTATATGGTGCATATTTCAAGGTCCTAAAGAATCAGGATCAGTTGCTTTTTTGGTTCTGAATCTGATCATAACAGATGGATTACGAGTTACGCAATCCGAATCGGCCAGAAGCTAGAAAGTCGCACGGCTCCTGAATCTTCTGTGTGCATGGGAAGCATTGTCACATCGGCGGTCATGTCGATTGAAAGATAGATGTCACGAAACCTTTTCGCCTCATCATCATCAAGAAAAATATTGTACCGCGTGAATCGTCTGCCGGTACCGAGTGAGACGTGTAAAGCACGCACGCACCGCTTCTTTTACCCAAGTAGTAACTCTGACCAGACCAGGTCTAGTTCCGGCGTACTTTCCACCGGCCGCCGACCCGGAGCAGCTTTATTACCTTCCATCAAACCCGATCTCATTGGCCACCCGGCGGCACCTCACTAGCGTCGACATCTGACAGCACGGCCCCTCTCCGCCACTACGGCGCCGAAAGATGCCATACACCACCTCGATCGAGCAGCGCACCGCGTCACCGTCACTTCCCCTACTCACCCAAACCGTCATACGGCCAAGGGGGGCATTGCCCCCTACCACTGGTTCAAATCAGCTACATTGATTGACATGCATATGAGTATGTCTTCTATTTCATGCCGATCTAAGCATATACGAATTTGACTTTTGGTATATCCACACAGAGAGATAACAGTCCACACACATATTACTATATTGTGACTTCACAACCAGTTTAGCTTTACAACGTACATTAGCTATAGATTGCACAAGCATAGAAAATGATTGGTTACAAGTATAGGTAGCATAAAAGCATGAAATAAAATTAGACATTCAATTAAAAATAGATTTAGAAAGATTTAAATGATGAATAAGAAAAATAATCTTAGACAAATATTTATTATCTCAACACATTTTCACTTAAATTCTTTTACCATTATTAAGGTCTTCAAGCAGTGAAGACGTCTATGGTGCATATTTCATATCCTCAAAAATCAGGATTAGTTGTGTTACGTTCTGAATATGATCATAAGCAGACGGACCACGGGATTACCTAATCTGAAGCGGCCACAAGCTAGAAAGTAGTAGCACGGCTCCTGAATCTTCTGCGTGCATGGGCAGCATTGGTCACGTCGGTCATGTTGATTAGAAGATAGATATCACGAAATCTTTTTCGCCTCGTCATACACGCACGCACCACTTCTTTTACCCAAGTAGAAGTAGTAACTCTGACCAGGTCTAGTTCCACCGGCCGCCGACCCGGAGCCCGGAGCTTTACCTTCCATCAAACCCAATCTCATCGGCCACCCGGTGGCACCTCACTGGCGCCGACATCTGACAGCCCGGCCCCTCACTGCCACTACGCCGCCGAAAGACGCCATACAACACCTCGATCGAGCAACGCACCGCGTCGCCATCACTTCCCCCACTCACCCGAACCGTCATACGGCCAAGGGACGCAACAAACTCGCTCGCGCCGCGCGAGATCGATCTCCATCTCCAAGCCGAGCGCGCGGGCGGCGATGGAGGACGCGACGCGTGCGACGAGCTCCCTATCGGCCGTGTGGTCGAGTTAAACTTGTGCTCCCACACTGTCGGTCCGCCGCCGCTTTCCGGTCGAGGTAACAATCGAGCAGGATCATGATTGATCAGTCTTCGCCAGACGCGCGCCTTTCGATCGCTGATGGGGTCGAAGATCTTTTCCGCCGGCCCATCCGTCGATCGTCACCACCAACCTTTTTTGACGGGTCTCCGGAGGAAAGGAGAGGCCGGCCGTGCCCGATCACTGGCGCACTAGCGATTAGCTAATCCGCGGCAGGCACTGCCGATCAACGCGCCCAATGCCCATGGATGCACACGCACAGCTTAGCTCGGCAGCTCCCGCGTCCCGTCCGCGTGGGTACAATGCTTGTTTATTATGCGGGGGCACCGTATCCAGCGTCGCTTTAGAGCGTGCCATGAACTCGGAAATAATTGAGGCCCTTTTTCTTCTGGTCCATCGGAGCTGGACGATGATCAGTGGCCGCTTGGGATCCGGATGCATCTTGGTATTAGAGAGTATATTATATACTAATATATAATCTATGTAATCTTTTTACTTTCTGAAGGATCAGTACTAATCGACTCTTTCTTCAGTAAAAAAAAAATTAAGCAGGGGACGCAGTGGCACCCCCGCTACACGGTTTCCTTTGCTTTTTCATCACCAGTGATATGGCAAGGTGCAGTGTAAAGAGTAAATATTATTCAAACGTCAATCAAACCTTGGAACGTTTGAAGAGACCGACCGGTGAGTACGCATGCCATGAACGTGCGGCTGGTCCGTTTGTTTATGAAAAGAATGGATACATCAGGCCAGTTACTCCACCTGGCACCTGGTACGGCATTCAAAGTGCAGGTAAGTCGTTATCTCGGAGCAAATTTTTGCTTTTGCATCTGCCACCTGAAAGACTGAAACAGACAACCCCCACCATCTGCTTTCGATCAGCTGTCCATGCTAATTCATGTTCTTCTAGTATCGATCCTACACGCCCCCTTTTCCGCAGTTAATTATTGATGTCTTGCTTGGGTGGCCATTCGCTCTGGATGATCATATCTGGTCATCAGGATGCGCTTAGTACTCAGTGTACCGGTATTGTGGTGCGTGTAAATGGAGATTGGACAGATGATGGGTTAATGTGAGCTCTCAATCAACTGGAGCGCATTCATATCCTGTGCTGTGACAAATTTGCCATGTGATAAAAGGGATGATGGGATTAGATTCAGATGATCATGTCATCTTTTTGTGTTGGAAGTAAAGTAGCATTAGCTAGTGGCTTGCATCATCCATCTTTTGGATTACGAGAGCTCTTAGATACGGACAAGAATCCAGGCAACTTTTTTTTAAGAGGAAATCAGGAAACGTAGTGCAGCCTTGATATTTGTTTGGGCAACTGTGAAGATGCAGACTGCAGAACAGACGCAAACGCGGTCTCCTACTGATATTTGTTTGTACCGTATGGAAGCCCAGTAGGCTGTAGTCCGGGCAGCCCATTAAGTCTGTTGCCTATAACAATTTTTTCTTCCAGAAACAAAAATAAAGGGAAATAAACATCTATTTTGCATTTTCTTCAGGACACTAGTACTGAGTTTAATGGACTATAGACAAGCTAAGCACTCTCAAGCTCTGGACTTTGGTGTGGTGAGCTCTGACCAAGCAGTCTAGAAGTAAGATGGAAGTTTGACTGCACGAAATCTTGTAAATTAAACGCACGGCACCTAGACGTATTGCAAGACTACACAATCATGGCTGGTAAAAATGTGAATCAGGGCCGTTTCAGGAACACTTGCTTTATCGACAAGTAATGGATGAAGTCCCCAGTCGCAGCGTCCCAGTGCACCGTACATGCATGTTAAACACGGTGAAGCTGGCACGCTATCTCTGTGTCATTCCGTGTTCAGTACTATTGTTTTCCCTGCTCACCTCGTTCCCAGCCGACGCGAATTGGTCCGCGGCCTCCGTGTTTCCATGGCGCTGTTCTTGGTAACAAGTGTGGAGTGCGGACTACTCATCGTCTCCGGATCCTTTGGTTTTCCCCAGTTTGGGAATCCGGACGGAGAGCTTAGCTAGTGGAGTACTAGTTCTGGCACAAGCCTTGGTGCACAGTCAAAGAGCTGTGGAAACAAGCAACGAAATCGGAGAAATACCAGCTGGATTTATTGGAGCCGAAAGCCGACACGAACACAGACACGGTGCAAGTCATACAATCCCAAACCCACTCAACCTGTCTTCATGACTCCTTTCTACCTATCAGTAGTTTTCAGTGAGTGCATTGTGCAATATGTCCTGTCTGGAATATATTCAGCATACAAATGCATTTAATAAAGCATGAAACTCTACATGACCTCTGCTCTACAATACCTCTTTCGACAAACACTACAACTGCATGCTGTTTTGAATTGCTACCGATGTGAAGTTACGCTTAATACGTGCCAAATACTACTGCAGTATACTACAAGCTGTTTTGAATTGCTACTGATGTGAAGTTTGCCTGAAACCTCATGTTTACTGGGACCCAGGAGCCACTGTCCCATGCCACACGTGCACGGGCGCAATGCCGATGTGCCAGCACGGCGCACCACGCGGTTAGCAGCGTCTGTATACGCACAAACACGGCTTCAGCACATCGATTAGCCACGCGAAAAGTACAGGGGGATTAAATCGGGAGTCT
The DNA here is from genome assembly GCA_032690845.1 of Eleusine coracana subsp. coracana. Taxonomy (NCBI): domain Eukaryota; kingdom Viridiplantae; phylum Streptophyta; class Magnoliopsida; order Poales; family Poaceae; genus Eleusine; species Eleusine coracana. The sequence goes on from CM064420.1 coordinate 67,294,021, forward strand.
GCACCCTGGAAACATGGGATCCTGGATGCTAACAAACTTATTACTGCACGCAGGGATCACGCATGGCGAGGCCGCATGAGAAGAAGAAAACTTGAAACCGAAGGGTTTGACTCACCCGATCGAGTAGGGGTAGCAGAGGCCGCACGAGTGGGTGTGACACAGCCTAATCGAGGTCAAGCAAGCAAGACAAGCCACAAACTGGCATGCATACCTTTCGAGGATGGATGAAGGGTCACACGTCAGTTAGCAGCATCCTACATATTTCAGGGTTTCGGGTTTCAGGCACCCTGATTCATGGGATAAAGAGATTAACCTTGCAATTTTGCAAATACGGAGTATGTCCTTAGCAAAACCGCGCCACTGAAAATATGTAGCAAGATCATCAGTACAAAAAATAATCTGATGCATTTTGGTCAGTTAGTAGGGACAAGAGGTAGCACTCATAGTTAAAAAAAAAAACATTGTGGTACAAGAATGAGTATAAAACAATAAACTCTCGTTAGAAAATTGCGTTGGTTACCATGAACCGACCACTAGTCTATATGCTAAGAGATTTGACCCTAGAACCCTCTATAAACCCCTATTAGTGAGTCCCACTTTCATTTAATCCTAGGCTTCTTACACTGTTGGGTGCTTGGAGGACAGGGTTTGGAAAACATGGCCCATGGGATTTTGGGTTGCAATTTTTTTTCGTACCTTTTTTTTCTGGTTGCGAGAGAGGAATGAGAAGGTAAGCACTTGAATCCATGCAGGATTTTCGCATCAATGTCTGTAGAAGTTCTGTTGACGAGCCCAAAGCAGCACCAGATGCCGAATGGGCAAGTCTGAAACTTCGATTAAAGAATGATGGAATGTGACTATGATGGGGACCTCGTGATCAGTGAGGTATCTTGGATTCTCTCACACATTTCTTGGAAACTTATTCAGCTTGTCTCATCTCTGGCGTCTTGGTGCATTCATCAAGCCTGTAAAATCGACATCATGTCAGAAACTTTTTCTTCAGAAAACAAAAAAAATGGCTTTATGACTAGACAATAAACCAAACGTATAAAAAGGTTGTCGAGTCAAGAAAACCCTCGCTCGGCATGGTTGCCAGTAGTCAAGAATGGTGTGCATTTCCAGTACACACGAGTGGTGATCCATCATGGACAGACAAAACCACAACTTTCAGAGTAATGACAACCAAATGGTTACAAAAATACCCCCTAAACGACAAAGGTAGTTAATAGGTCATATTTCCAACCTCGCGTTGGCAGCACTTGCATGGCAAAGATAGAGAAATATTAACCTAGAGATGAGCATCATCTTAAGTTCGTTAGCATCCTCCTTACAGTATATACAAACCCTTTGTCCGTAATACCTTGTCAGTACCGAATGTATCACTATCTACAGGTTAAAATAATGTTTGAGGATTGAGGTTAGATTTCACACAGGTTTGACTAAGCAGAAGCTTACAAAAACCAGAGACATAAGCATCCTTCCATGGAAGAAAGGTTGTTAATTTGGTCATTTGCTATAGTTCTTAACTCGATGCTACATATCAGCTTTTCTACAAGTAGTTTCAGGGCATGATTTTTTTTTTTCTTTTGCAAATCTAATTTCACAAATGAGATAAGAGAAGGTCTTCAGTCTTTGGAAAAATGAAATAGATTTTTGTGATATCACTAACATCAGACATGCCAGTATGTAATAGTTGTTTTTGTCTTTCTGTCAAAAGCAATGCTGAAACTCGAAAGTAAATGCTGATCAACTCCTGAGCATAAAAACGAGGAAGAAATAAGCACACCTTCTTCTGTTGTTCGCAAAATCCTCCTTTTTTTTTCTGCATAAGTGAGGGGAAACGGGTAGGAATATGGGAAATGGGTGATCCGAAATTCTTTTTGGATCAGGAGAGGACGAAAAAGTATATGCACATACCAATGCAAAATATAGAAGATGCCAGAGAGAATCAGGCTCTCATTGTTTCAATATAATACTATACTACCTGAATTTGCATGTCTCGTGAATTGTTCCTTGCAGCTCACCCATAGAAATTCAACAGAGCACAATAAAATATCATAAGGTGGCCATCTAAAGAACTAGTTGATTATTCTGTGGGGAGGCTTAATTCTAAGCAACAAGACATACATTACGTGCAAGAACTGGACAGTCGATTAGTTTATTAATTACGTTAATATTAAATCAAAGATCGCTAATCCCAAACATACTGTTGAATTTGAACACCTCATTGAGATCCTCATCATGGAGGGGGTAAAGAACCTACGTGAGTTCAACAATTGGTGAAGGGTTTTAAATTCTTCTATAAGAGCTGTTCCTCAGAGCACGCAAGGGTGTGAAAGGTTAGCCAAAGACTAGGAAGGGGAAACCCTACCAAGTGAGCAACCGAAAGAGCTAACACTGCAAGTCTGCAACTTAGCTCGGGCTTCCTTTTCTTCTTCCAGTAACTGCATGCCACAGTTCTCCCAGAGTGTTTGTGCTAGCTTCGCTACAAATTTAGCTCCTCGTTGATAAGAAAGAAGGAGTGCTTAGAGCTACCTTGTCTGCTCTATGCTGATCTTACATAGAGTGGAAGAAAGAGTTTCTTTCTACCTCCAGCAATCAGTAGAAACAAAAATGTTTAGCTAGTGCCTATCCAGTGAAGTCTACTGTTTAACCATTATGGTTATATATAGCTGGTAACTTTGTGTAGCCAACACTAGGCGAGAGCTTCTTGATCTATACAAACCCAACCAATTGTATTTTTTACTGTGGTATAAACGTATGGATGAGATCAGAAGTGATGATATGGAGAAGCAAGATGAAGTTATGTTACCTGGCTTCAGGTTTCATCCGACAGATGAAGAACTTGTCAGGTTCTACCTCAAACGGAAAATCCAGCAGAAGTCTCTTCCCATTGAGCTCATAAGGCAGCTGGACATCTACAAGTATGATCCATGGGATCTCCCAAGTAAGCTTCTTCGCAACTCTTTGCGTTGTTAGCTACCTTTTAAATCCCTGCACAAACCATAAAAGAGCTAATAAACATTTTTATTCAAAATACAATGTTTTCTTCTAGAATTTCAAAAGGTAATGATATTCACTATATGGTGCTCCATTTCTGTACAAGTGGCACGCAGCTGTTTCATCTTCCTAAATCCTAATACTATGCATCTCAGCATAATCTTCAAATAGTTTTACATGCATCTATAGTTGCCTGGTTAATCTTTGAGGTTTTTCTCATAAAATAAGTAAAAGATGCTATATGGTGGATACTCACTGTACAATATTCATGGTGACGAGCCCAAACTGGTATCTGGGGTTAAACCTCACAAATACCACTAGTATGGGTTGCAAACCTATTACAGTGACAAGCTTCCTATCCAGATATATTTATCGAGTTCATCGTAGATGATAAAGAAACTTTATGTGATCACTCTGGCTCTGAGCTTATATGATCCTATAAGGAGCTGAGCTTATGCTTTCAGTGTATGTTACTTTGCTGCATGCCTGCATGACTGATCCAGAGTTAAGCCATTTGAGTTAAAAAGAACACGTGAAAAGTACATAAGTTTTATATGCAGGCATGAATGCACAATATATGTGTTTTACGTCTCAATGATCAACCCTAAGTTTAACTGGATCTTCAGTTCGAGATGGTATTGTGAAAAAGGACAGCATGAATATTAAATTACAGTTACTTACCAAATCTTTTTTTTTTCTTTATGAAGAACTAGCAAGTACTGGAGAGAAGGAATGGTATTTCTACTGTCCGAGGGATAGGAAATACCGGAACAGCACAAGGCCAAACAGAGTAACTGGAGCAGGCTTCTGGAAGGCCACTGGAACTGACAGGCCAATCTACTCTTCCGATGGGAGCAAGTGCATAGGCTTGAAGAAGTCTCTTGTCTTTTACAAGGGAAGAGCGGCCAAGGGTTGTGAAAACTGACTGGATGATGCATGAATTTCATCTGCCATCACTCGCCGACCCATCATTACCGCCAAAAGAAGCCACTTGAGAAGGACTATCCCACCAAATGTAAGCAACTTGGCATACTGCATTTTATAAGAAACAAAGTAGCACTTTTTTCGTCTCATACAAAGATAGAAGCTTGGTCTTAGTGATATGCTCTCTTTATAATTCATAGCATCAATGAACAACTACATACTCTCTAGTCTCCACAGATTGAACTAAGTAACTTGTATTGTGAATTACTAAATGCCTAGCATCTATGGCACTATCAAAAATGGTTGTATTAAAGTTTCGATCGGTTAATAACATTGTAATTGCCCCTGCCAGTACCGAAAGTGATAATAAAAGTAGGAATGCTGTCACTAGAACGGACCCACACAAAAGTGGTAATCTATGCATAGTCATTCCAGGTCCACGCATGTTGAGATAGTAGTTATAAAATGATAGAACCTAAAATTGATGAAACACTGGTAGATGATAGTCAAAACAAAGCAAATTTAAGAACAACAACGGCTCCAAGTATTTACATTTTCACCCGTTTATATTGTCGTTGATATATTATGTTTCATATGAACACCACTAACCCTTGATCTACTCTCTAATAAGCAGGATTCCTGGGCAATCTGCAGGATTTTCAAGAAAACCAATTCAACAGCGCAGAGAGCACTATCACACTCTTGGGTCTCTCCTCCCTTATCCAGCACAAATGAAGCCTACATTCCTCCTTCCTCGCACGCAACACAGAGAAGTCGGCACAGCTCAGAGAACACCTCGTCTACAATGACTGACATTGCCTCTTCCACCATCCAGTTCACTGGCAGCAGTACTTGTCATCAATAGTTCATTCTTCTTCCCACAACCCACTCAGTGTCATTGACAGCCAGCAGCAGGCCAGCTGCATCCATTGCGCTTCCCCCATCAAGTGCAGACCATCAGAATTTGAGTGTCCTCTCAGCAATCCCGCTGGATCTTCCAGCTGGGATGGACATCGCATCGATGGTCCTCAATGCAACAACCCATTTCACTTCAGAACATGGGCAGGATCCCCACAAACATTGAGTTCAGCCAACCCACAGCACTGCAACAGCAACAGTAGCAGCAGCTTGGTCAATAGATGCACCATTGATTTGCCTGATGTTGGCAGCAGTGTCAATGGTGCTCCACGTTCCATCAACTTCCCCTTCAACATGCAAGCAGTGCTGCCAGACGATTGGAGGATGACATTGCCGTGGGATTCTCTCCCTTGCACTACTGAGGTCTCAACATCTTACCAGTCGACCAAGTGCTATACTTAATTTGTATTCTGTACTAATTTAGGTGTGGTTTTAGAATGCAGCAGACAGTAGTAGTACCTACACCTGCTAGTATTGCTGTTAGCATGAAGTAGTATTAGAATTTCCTTGTGTTAACAGTGAAGCTAGCAGAGTAACTAGGATGCATTTGTGTGACCCAGTACCTTTTGTGCAATTTAGGAGCAGCTTTGATCTTAACAATGAAGTACAGCTTTTTAAGACTGCAAGAGATAACTTAGCATCAGTTATGTCCGTAGTTCATGTATTTGGAACATGTCCAAGGAAGCAACCCTCCGATCCTCATCAATTCCCTTACTATTTACTCCTGGTTTCATACCATGATGAAATGTTAGTGCACGAACATTAACAGAACAAGTTAAATATAAACAAATCAAATGCCTGAATTCTTGGATCGCAGCGAAACAACAAATGCTTACCTCCAAGGGCCTGGAGACGTAGGGTCTGATTTGATCAGTGCGCATTCACGGACCGGTTGTATGAGAGGTATCGCGTTGGGTGGCACTACGAATCCCCTGCGAGATTAATGCACTGCAACGGCGCGAGGCAGTTTCTTTGGTGCATTTCGCCGAACGGGTGGAGCGCACGCCCAGGCGTCCCACTTTGGTACCCTAGACCAAACGGCTGAGATGTCTAGTAGTGCGCGGCGCCGGCAAGCCGGCAGCCACAGCGCCTCGCTGGAATCGAAGCTGCGATCTCAACGGAGCAAGCGGAGTTTGAAGCGGCAGCCGGCAGATGGAGGTGATCGAATAGCGAAGCCTGCCGGGCGCCGGCGCTCTACTTGTGCAGAAAATTGGAGAAGCAGGCGGCTATTCGCAGATTTGTCTCGGGCTCGCTTTGGAAAAAAAAATTCTGCGGGCCGGCGGAGTCAAGATTAGGCCCAGTTTCTGTTGACAAAAAAAATATTAGGCCCAATTCAGGTACAAGTGGATCTAGCCTCGCAAGGACAGCAAACAAACAATAGATCTCAAAAAGGAAAAAAAAAAACAATAGAGTTGGTGTTTGCCATGTGCTTGTTAGGCCGATCCTCAACACAACTCGCAAATGCGATCAAACCAGAAACATATAATTCCTAAATGCCGCTGTAGTGCAGCAGTATTGTTTCATATAGTCAACTTGTTAGTGCACTCTGGCCGCTATAATCATGTCAACGCTACCTCAAGCATACACACTGCCAGTAGGCCCGAAAAGTGTCAGCGCCAACTAGTAACTAGCTCTCCGCCTCTCCCACTTCACGAAAGTGCGACCCAGCAGGACACACCCGAACAAAATCCACTCCGGAGGTCCAATCCAACCGGCGATCACCCCACTAAACAAAATCCCCATCTGTCAGTGGCACGTTCCCAAGCGAACCCGACCCACGCGGCCTCTAAACCAAACCCACTCTCTCGACGCTGGAACCATTTTGCTCGTCCTTGCTGGAAACTCGCACGATACGCTCGCCATGGCCAGTCGAAACCCCGCACGCCGCCGCGCGGCGGTCGCGGCCGTGATCACGCTGATCCTCCTCGCCTCCGTCTCGTTCCTCCTCTCCGCCACGGCCACAACCCTCCGCGACCGCCGCCACGAAATCCCCAGCCGCCCGGCTGGCCGCCGTGCAAACGCCACGCGGAGGACCAGGCCGCCGTCTCGCCGAGTACGTGGCGCACGCGCGGCGCCTGAGCGCGGCCTCCGCTGCCCAGACGGACGCCTTCATCTCCACCTCGGCGCGGCTCTCCGCGACGGCCTCCCGCGTCACGCTCTCCACCGTGGGCCTGCTCGAGAAGGACGCCCGCGCGCAGGTGAAGCGCGCGGCGCGCGCTCGCCTCGTCCGGCCAAGGAGGCCTCGACACGCAGTCCACGATCCAGAAGCTCTCGGACACGGTGTTCGCCGTGGGGCAGCAGCTCCTCCGCGCCCCGCCGCGCCGGGCGTGCTCAACTCCCGCATCGCGGCGGGGGTCCACCCCGAAATCCCTACCCACTGCCTCGCCATGCGCCTCCTCGAGTCCCGCCTCGCCAAATCGCCTCCGCCGTACCCGCCGACGACCCGGCCGCGCGCCACCGGAGTACGCCCGCCGATCCCGTCGCGGTACCACTACGCCGTGTTCTCCGACAACGTGCTGGCCGTCTCCGTGGTGGTGGCCTCGGCGGCGCGGGCCGCCGCGGAGCCGGCGCGCCACGTGTTCCACGTGGTGACCAAGCCCATGTACCTCCCGGCGTTCCGGGTCTGGTTCGCGCGCCGCCCGCCGCCGCTCGGCGTGCGCGTGCAGCTCCTGGCCGTGTCCGACTTCCCGTTCCTGAACAACGCGTCGTCGTCGCCCGTGCTCGCGCGGATAGAGGAGGACGGGGAAAGGGACGTGGCGATGCTGGATTACCTCCGTTTCTACCTGCCCGAGATGTTCCCGGCGTTGAGGAGGGTTGTGCTCCTGGAGGACGACGTCGTCGTGCAGAGGGACCTCGCCGGGCTGTGGCACGTCGACATGGGCGCCGGCGCCGTCAACGCCGCGGTGCACACCTGCTTCGGCGGGTTCAGGCGCTACGGCAAGTACCTCAACTTCTCGGACCCGTTTGTGCGGGAGAGGTTCAGCCCCCGCGCCTGCGCGTGGTCCTACGGCGTCAACGTCTTCGACCTCCAAGCGTGGCGACGGGAGCAGTGCACACAGCAGTTCCACAGCTTCATGGAAATGGTATACAACTTCTTTGTCTCTGCCACAGATCGGAGCCGCTTTTTTTTTATTTTAGAATGCAAAACATTAGTATGTAGTAGTTCTAATGATGTTATTTGTGGCAGAATGAGAACGGGACGCTCTGGGACCGGACGTCGGTTCTTCCAGCCGGGCTGATGACGTTCTACGGCAAGACGAAGCCGCTGGACAAGTCGTGGCACGTGATGGGGCTCGGGTTACAACCCGCACATCAGGCCCGAGGACATCCGGGAAGCCGCGGTGGTGCACTTCAACGGGAACATGAAGCCCTGGCTCGACGTCGCCTTCAACCAGTACAAACACCTCTGGACCAACCACGTCGACACGAGATGGAGTTCCTCACGCTCTGCAACTTCGGTCTCTGAATCTCAAAGCCTGATGATGAAGTCGTTTCGAAGCGAAACTCTCCGCGTTTCTGTCTGAAAAATGTGCACGGGGCGGATGGCCCTGTTTGCTGCTCGTTTTGCCTGCTGCGCCAAGCCGGCCAGCACGAGTCTTGTCTGATTTACTAAGTTTCTACTTCGACAGGTGTCATAGGCGCTCAGAGCCTTCGTCCTATGACACCTGTCTTGCTAACTACTAGTAACATGAACTATATTCAACTTCTCGTGGTACGGAGTATTCTTGTGATAACGTGGACGATAGTCGTAGCTGCTATTGCTTAAAGTTCGGGTGGCATACCCATTTTGCAAGTATTCAAATACACTCTATTTCACCATTGCCCACCAATTCATTATTGTCCCACACATTGGAATTCAATTCCTTCCACCATATTGAATATTTAGTTCATTTCTAGAAAATGCATTTCAATAAGTGGCTACAATTGCATTATGTTCTTTTTCTACCTATATATGTTATCCTGTACAATCTGCTTATAATAAACTCTACATACCAAAGTGTATTAGACAATACTTCATCTGTCTTAAAATATAAGAAGGGATCATAACATTTTTTTAAAAAATACTAGTATATGGTTACCATACTATTAAACCTCTCATTTATCTTCACTTACCCCCTTTTCACCTACCAAATTGATTAAAAAATTTATCATATTTATAGAATTTCTTATATTTTAGGATGAAGCTTGAGCCGTACAATTGCCTTTTACATTAGGATGGAGGGGGTGCAGATCGTGGACACTCTCCCACCTCCATGTATCTCAAAATTGAACGTTGTCTGACCTCCGGTTCACTAGTTGAATCTAACACATTGAAGAAGTCGAACCAAGTGAAGAGAAAAAAAAGATATCAACTCTTGTTTTATAGGTTCAATACCAATAAATAAAGAATATAAAAGAAACATTGTAACATGATGAAACTGTTCGTTTAAGAAAACTTACGTTTATTTTGAATCTATTATCAAACTAATCTAAAACAAATCGTCTATGCTTGTGCACAAAAGAAATCACACTTCACATGTTTATTGAATCCAAAAGTAGATCATACGTTAACAAATCACGTTATATAATTGGATCATACGTGCTCAAAAACTTCTTGTCGTCTAGATCTTCATATATTATAAGATTTTATAATGACGGTTTACATTGGCTGTAATGCATCTGATGATCGAAAGCCTGGAATTTTTTTTAATACAAACCCAATGCTCATTTATTCCTTTTTCTTTTTTGCAAATTTTTGCAAGCAAACACCGATTAAAACCGGCTGCCGTTTCCCCACCCCGTCTATTCCCGTTCCGTCGATTCCCCAACCTGCTCGGAAGTAAAACTGGATTGACATCCGAAACGAATCGGTAGCCCCACGCGCGCCGCCGTCATATATTCCCCCGTACTGGAAAACCGTCTCTGCTCGCATCGCCTTCGCAGCCGTTGCAGGTACGTGCGCTCTCCTCATTCTCCTTACGGTTTATAGAGGATCAGCACACAGTAGTTTTCCCAAAATTTTTCTCGAGCACCACCAATCTCTCAACATTGCTTTCGATTTGTAGGGATTCGGCATACGGTAGTTCGATTTCCAGCGGATTCCCACGGTTTTCGTGGCGATTGACTCTCTTCTGCCTCCCTCTCAGCAGCGATGGTGAAGAGACTCCGGCGCAAGGGTGGCGCCTCGGCTGCGCCGCCGCCCAAGGCGGCTGCCCCCGGATCCTCCCAGCCCGGGAAGGTTAAGAGGAGGAGGTTGGTCAAGGCCTATCGGGAGAAGCTGAAGGCGGCCGTCGCTGAATCCACAGCCACCACGGAGGCATCTGCCTCGGCGCCGGCGGCAAAAACTGTCGAGGCCCAGTGCGCCGGCAGCGGCTGCGACGCCCAACGGTGTGGCTATCGGGAACAACCGCGGGGCAGTAATAAGGAGAAGATGAAGGGAATAGAGGAGAGTAGAGGGGAGAGAGAAGACAGTAAGACGAGTGGGAAGGAGATGCTAAAGGGGAGAGAAGAGCAGAGGCGGAACCGGACAGAGAATAGGAGTAGGATGACAGGGAAGGAGGGGGGTGGGAACGAGAGTGGCTCTGGGTTTATATTCATGTGCAGCGGCAGGACAAGCCAGGAGTGCTACCGTAACGGCTGTGTTCGGTCCTTCCAGGGGGAAGATGGACGTGGTAGAGAAGATCAGGCCAGGGGGCAAAGCTGTTCCTTTATGATTTCGACTTGAAGCTGATGTACGGGGTGTACAAGGCGACTACAAGGGGAGGGTTGGATCTTGTGCGACACGCATTTGATGGGAAATTCCCTGCGCAGGTAATTCTTGGGACCTCATTCTTTAATGGCTTGTAGTGTCATTTAATCCTGCACTTCAATTTTTTACAGGCTAAATGTAAGTGCCATGGTCATATATTTCAATTGATCGTGTTTCATCGATAGGAAAACAGAGTTTCTTGGTGCCTTTGATCACTGTATAACATTTGTAACAGTAGGAGATTTCAGGGGACATCCAACATTGAATTTGTCCCTCTCGTATTATGCTCATGCTCATGATAATCTGTTCCATTATCTTTTAGCAACTCTAGCACCCTCATCTATAGTTATGACCAGACTTTGATTCCTATAAACCCATAGGGTCACGGTGTTATTTGCTTATATTTTCTACCGTTCGCATGAAGCGACTACCCTAGTCAGTTGTTTCTGCCCTCCCCATAAAACAAAACAAAATAAGTGACTCATCACCCTCCATTTATTATCCCATATATCGTACATTCTTATCAATTTTTTTTAATGAAACGGCACTCTTATCATTGGACTCTGATAAGTGGTATGTTCTATCATTGGATGGAACTTCACAGAAATCAGCAAACAATGTGCTAATTGCATAAACTGTGCTTTTCTAGTTGTAGTTTGCAGCTGGCGATACATAAAGGAATTGACTGCTTAGTACTTCTGAAAGTATGAAGAATCATGTTGGTTATTTATAATTCAGGCATCTCTATATGTCAAAAATCATTTGTAATAAATTTGTAAATCACTAGGCCACATTTGAACCGCTTAACATATTTTGCACCGTGATGTTATACTAGAGAGCTGTTGGTCAACACCAACAATCAACAATATGAGACCGATGTAGCAATGAATATTATATTCATCACCCGGGGGAAATAAGCTATATTCTGTTTGCCATCTAAGTATCTAATCTACCTAAAAAGATGAAAAATAAGTACTACTGGAATAAATGGCTTTGATGTAATAGGGAGTATTGTTTGCTCATGGATTCGATAGTTAACACACATCTCATTGGAGAAAAAAAAGAAGTGTTAACATGCATTTCTCTATGTCTGCCATTTGTCAGGAACGTTCTCACTTTCTAAACTGTTTCAAGTCAGGCTGTGATTGAGTTCTGTAGTTGTTTGTTTCATTTAAACACCCTGCCCTAGATCTCATTTTTCCAAACCGTTTCAAGTCGGGTTGTTGCAGTTTATACAGTTTTCTCTTGCTCGCTTTGACCGCAGTTCTTTATTTTCATTTTTCATTTATGTTAATAAAATCTAGCACATTAGGGGTTTCCCTTGCTTGTATATCCTGAAAAAGAGAGAGCACTGGAAGGTTGGAACTTATTTTGGTCCTGTTCAATTAGTAGCGATAATGTTTGCATGTTTTACTTGAATATCTGTCCTATGGAATCAATGATACTTTGAATCAGTATGTTGGCGAAATACTTTAATGATTGCATGCTATGATTTTGTCTGGTAATTTATTTAGAAATTGATGTTCCAAACAGAAGTGGATATGTTGAAGGGGGATAATATTATAGCGTGAACTAATTTCTATATTTGGTACAGGCTAAATTTAGTGTTGACTTAGATTGTCTTCCTGTTCCTGAGTCCTGTTCAATAGTAGCGATAGTGTTTGCATGTTTGCTTGAATATCTGTCCTATGGAATCAATGATATTTGAATCGGTATGCTCTAGTTTTGGCGAAATAATTTTGTGCAAATTTAATGGTTGCATGCTATGATTTTGCTGGTGATTTATTTAGAAATTGATTGTCCAAACAGAAGTGGATGATGTTGAAGGGGTGATATTATTATAGCATAACTAATTTCTATACTTGGTACAGGTTAAATTTAGTGTTGACTTAGATTGTCTTCCTGTTCCTGAGAGTAGTTTCAAGCACGCCATTAAGGAGACTACATTCAAAGGGCAGGTTCACCCAAGAATTGAGCTCTAAACAAGTGAGTCGCGTAGCATCTATTTATTGAATCTGTTAATATAAAATACATGCAGTTTATTTAGTGCTTTAATCTGTCTTGTAGGTTCATAGGTTGTTGGCATATTCAACGCCTGTTGGTTATCTCAACCAGCTCCAGAACATATTGAAATAGGCTGCCGTCCTCCTATGTTGAAGATAGGCGAGCATCATATGTCTTATGAAGGAAAGACGACCACCACACACCTTGATGCAAGGGGTGACCTATTATAGTTCATGCATCCCTCCTGAGGATCAGTACAAGATTACACCTTCATTGCGTCCCCCTCTTCCTAGTGAGCCTCAACAATGTTTGGTGCTAGATTATCGCAAACAACCTATTGGTCTTGCGTTGCACCAGGCACCTCTTTTCTTCGAGAGCTCCAGCAAGTTCTCCTATGTACTATCCATCAAGTGGCTCCTAGTATTATACCATGAACCCTCGTATGGATACTGTGCATGAAAGGTAAGTCTTCTAACAACTCACAAAATACTGTAAAAAGAGTTTTCCCATGCTTAGCTTTTCTAAATACTCTTTGTTTATTAGATGCTTCATTTAACATTCCTTCAAAGTCCGTTTGTATTGCTTTAGCTATGTTAGGGGTTCTTCTTCTTATAGCTGGAAGATACCAAAAATAAAAATCTGCTATGTGATTGGATGTAGCTATTGATTTTTTGGAGGACTTAATACACATATGTTACTTTGTTTTCTCCTTTGTAGCAAGTAACTCTATTTTCCCATATGCAGAGGCAATACCGTTAGGTCCATTGCAGAATACTACAATGCTTTTTTGACAGTTTCATTCACAAGCCCACTTACTATTTTGGACTTGCAATTAACCAAGCAATCATCATGATTATATTCACTAGTCATCATTGGCTATATTATAATGCTTTTGTGGGCGGTCAATATCCATTTCAACTGATGACTAAGGTAAACTAACCAAATGGGCAGAAAATTGGGTTCAACTCATAGTTCAACACTGGAATGATTAATGAACTGTTGAACTAATTGTTAGACCTTAGAGAGGCAATGATTGATGTCATAGTGATTTTATTTTCTGTTAGAGTAGGTTTATACCTTTAAGTTTTGGTGGCATTTTTCTTTTGAAATTATGATATATCAAAATTCCTTTTATTTGCTAACAGAATGTTTAATGAAAAAAATTGAACTTTGCTTTTCATTCCAGTGCTGCAGCTGAGGTAACTGTTAGGGATCCTCTTCTTTCAAGAGATTACGGAGCACTGTCAGGGGACCTTGCAGCACGCACTGAACGCCTGGATGAGCTCTACCGTTCTTACAAAACTTTCTACTAGCACAGTGGGCATACATCAGGACCCATCGCACGCGACTACTTCCTATGAAACCCTAGAAGTATTTACAGAGAAACTATCCAGAGGCCTGTTTCTGCAAGGTTTAGCGGATTAGTGTGCGGTGTCCACCCGGTATTCCTTTGCTGGTCCAACATTTTGATGACAACCCATTGACCCAAATGCAAATCATTCCCTGCCAGAGTACTACTCAGTAGTCAATGTAACTAATGCCTTATTTTGGAAGCCTGGAAAGAACTTAATTGTACTGGCAACTGCAGTTTGTTGATCTAGTTTTAATGTTATGTGCAACATAGATAGATGGAATCTGTGCCTTGTTTCATCCAGTTGTCGATCACAAGGCAGAGTGCCTGATGCGTCCTTCGTCTGTATGCAGCAGAGTATAATAGCGGGAAAGATGATTTGGGTTGTTTTGACCCTATCATCGGTTTGTGAATCTGTTTCGTTTAATTTGGTTTTCTGCAGCAGGTGTGGATCGTCAGTCGACTGTGGTTATAATCAATCTGCAAAACGTTTTTTCGTGGTGAACTGAGTCTGGTTGCCTGGTTTGTTTACCCTGAAACTTGGTGTGATTGACACCAAATTCTGTCCTTTTGAAGCTCATTCTATGAATGTGTCCGTAACCAAAACTTTAGTAGTGGGTGGAGTAAATGAATCGGCTTCTCTTGTCGGTTGTCATTGGTTGAATTTTTCAACTTCGATTTCTAAGCCACGGATCCGCTATGTGGCTGTTCAGCATTGTTGCCTGGTGCTTCGTTTGATAACTGTGTACTCGGATTAACTAGTTTCTTCTAGCCACCGGTAGCGGATGGCAGCCAGCGATGTTGGTAGTAGGAAACTGCAAACGTTGACATCAGAAGGGTCCATCTACGTGGAGAACATATCTTGTCACAAACTCTCGAACTAGACTGGGAAATTGGAACAAGAGGTCTTGATTCTGGAAGGCAATTGCTGTTCTGGTGGTGCCCAGCTGAGCCAGCCAGCCGACAGATCAAGCAAGTCCCTTCACGACTCTACTGTGCGTCCTGAAATGGACGTGAACCAGAAGTCCCGTTCCGCGAACGTAGTATACACGAGATATTTGTGATAACAGGCGGTGATACTTGGCTTTTTTTTTTTTTGCAATGGATACTTGATTACTGGCTTATTTGAGTCCATCGATCAGAACAGGAAATTCATCAGTGGTTACAAAAGGTCTTCGTTTACTTTAGCCGACCCTAACCGTTCATTGCCGATAATAAGACGGCGAGGACGGCCCCAATTCGTCCGGTCGGTTCGTGGAATCGTCGTGACCCGATTCCCAATTGCAACCATCGGCAGCTTCCCAATTGCAACCAATGCCCTGTCCGTTGCCGTTGGCTCCTTCCCTCCTCATTCTGACCGACGGCAACAGCCGCCGCGCCCACCGCGTCGCCGCTACATAGCGCTGCCCCACCTGGCCTCCTCCCGGTTCTCCCACCGCTGCCACCAACCACCCCCAGAATCCAGCTCCTTCCTCCTCCCTCCGCGCCGGAGAGATCCAGGTCGAGCCGCGCCTGCCAACCGATTCTCCCCTTCGTGCCCATTTCGCCCGTAATTCCGGCTCCTATCCTTACCTGACCGCCGGGAGCTGCTGGTGGCGGCGGCGCGGAGGGTTCGGAATATCCCCGGAGGGGCGATGGCGATTGGGGGCGTGTCGGACGAGCTGCTGGGCACGTTCGTGCCGATCGCCGTGTACTGGCTCTATTCGGGGCTCTACGTCGCGCTGGACGGGGTGGAGCGGCTGGACGGCTACCGGCTGCACCCCAGGAGGAGGCGGTAACCAAGAACGCCGTCTCCAGGGGCGCCGTAGTCAGGGGGGTCCTCGTACAACAGGCCTTCCAGGTCGCCGTCTCGCTCACCCTCTTCACGGTAATCATACCCATCTCCCCGTCTTCTCTTCCCTTATCTTCCCTTGTAACTAATTACGAGCACGGATTATATTAACTTAGTTGGCCCATGCCCAATAGTTCGGTGATGGTATTTTTTTATAGCAGAAATGGGCCATTTGAGATACTAGACACTTGCTTAGTCTGAAGCAAAATTGGTTTAGAAGCTTCCTACTCCTGCATCCCTTATCGCATAGAGCCTAACATGTCTTCTATTGTATTTTCGTATCTTTATAGTTGTTCATACATCATGATTTTTTTTTTATGAAAGCATGCATCATGATTGATGAAGGATGACAAAGGAAGCAGACATACCATGTTTGTAGCTATTGGTGGTCTGCACCCAACCTTTCTTAGTGAACATGTTTTATTTGCATTTGTGAAGTTTCAGAAGCTGAACATACCAGTAAATTCAGTTTCTAGCCTGCCAAGCGGATGAAAGTCTTTGTATCATATTGCACAGAGCATGTGAGCTGATCCATGTTGATTGGAATAGAATTATTGAAGGGGAAAATCAACAAGGACCATGGGAAAATAAACTGTAGTTATGTTTCTTCCAGTTCCAGACTACCAAGAAAAAAATTCTGCTGTAATTTACTCATCGTATACTCCAAAGTTCACGAAATGCTGACATTCCCTTGAACCACAGGTTATTGGTGATGAGAGTGGTGCTGAACAGAAGCAACCTCCTGCTTTCGTGATAGCAGTGCAGTTTATAATTGCAATGCTTGTTATGGACACATGGCAGTACTTCATGCACAGATATATGCACATCAACAAGTTTCTGTATAAGCATATCCATTCCAAGCACCACACGCTTGTAGTCCCTTATTCCTTCGGAGCTCTTTACAACCATCCTCTTGAAGGCCTTATCTTGGACACAATTGGTGGTGCACTCTCATTCCTTGCCTCTGGCATGACTCCACGGACGTCCATATTCTTTTTCTCCTTCGCAACCATCAAAACGGTGGATGATCATTGTGGACTGTGGCTTCCTGGTAACATCCTCCATGTGCTGTTCAACAACAACAGTGCTTATCATGACATTCACCATCAGCTCTATGGCAACAAGTACAACTTTTCACAACCGTTCTTTGTAATGTGGGACAAGATACTCGGCACTTACATGCCCTACTCCATTGAGCACCGAAAGGGGGGAGGGATTGAATCGCGGCCTGTTAAACTCAACTGAGACTAATTGATTTGGTTGATGCACCATAGTTCTGGTTCATGTTTTAACTTGTCCAATACTTGTGACACTGCTGACCACGAAAACGATGTACAACTTTTCATCCTGGTTCATAACTTTATATTTAGTGAGATTTTTCTTGTTCTCTATATTCTTCTCTCTTTTGATCTGTTTTTGTAACAAGGTATAGTGAGTAAAGTATTGTAATGTATCAAAGAATAATCAATGCCACATGGATTTGTGTCCTGTGGATTGATCTGTATTGTAACAAGTAACAAAGAAAGCTGATATCAGCACTATATAGCATTTGCTGATTCCTTATTTCTTTGTTGTGCAATTGATGAGTTTTGTGTTCTATTATTGGTTCTCACCCGTTCGTTCTGTAGTTTTTGCTTTGTTACCAAGCGGGAGATTAGTTACAACTGGAATGGTATACACTGAATCCTTTTATATTCATATTGCAAGTCAGGTATGACAGTTAAGACCATGCTTTCAATTTCTTTTATCGAGTGCTCTGCAAGTTCATATGGCCCAAATTATGGTCGAAGTTACCATTTTTTAAATAACTGAAGGCACCAAATTTATGTGCCGGCTTTAGCAAATCTAAAACATTAAAGAAAAGTGCTCTAAAATTTATCACGCCATCAGTCCAGTGGGTGTTAGGTTTCTTTTAAGCTGGCTACATGATCTTTTTTACCACCATTTCAAAAGTAAACTTGAACTATATTATACCCACAAAAAAATTTGAAAACGGTAGCAGGGCTGGTAAGAAATTTGGAAATGCATTAGGAAACCTGGATTAAGACACGAAACAGGATTGGAGGGGAACACAAGGAGAAAACTATCGCCCGCTTTCTCGCTCTGCCATCTACCCTTCGCTGCAGCGGGCAGCCGGGCACGCGGGGCATGCCGGAGCGCCGCCTGCCCATATCCGCTCCGGCCGCGGCCGGACCACGCCGACATTCGCGTCGGTCACGGCGTGGTTGCCGCCTGATCATCCTGCCGGCCTTCACCCTGGCGCTCATCTCCCTCGCGTACCTCTCGATCTCGTCCCACGCCAACCTGCCCTTCCACGGTAAGCGGTGCAAACAACTTGGTCGAAGATCTCTAGTTTTTCCGTCGGGGTCAATCTATTTGTTTGCAAGTCGAAATGCTGTATTTTGAATGTGGAATCGTGGAGATTTTGCAAAATTTGCTCTTTTGTGTGCGTGTGTAGTTCCAGCCGCATAATTTTCTCCACTCCTTCAGATTTTTTGATGTAATTGCGATGTTGTAGAACCGCCTCAGAAGTCAGAACTCGCATTGCGTCCAGGTGTTTAACAACTTAAATTTATAGCCCGTCATCTACCCACCCAACTGTTAGAGATTTGGTAACAGTATGGTCACATGAAGGAAATAGGCAATTAGGAGTGGGAAATGGGTGTTATTAAGTATCTAGTTATAAGAGAGCTAACAAGTTTCCATTTTCTAGGGAAAACATATTTCTGTTGTTGACTATATCTCAAATCTCCTGTGTATGAAAATTGATTTTGCAGTGATGCATCATGGCCTTGCTAATGGGGAGTACTTTTTGAAGGGAAAGGATCAGCGATACAGTTACCATGTTAGAAATGTCTCTATGTGAGTTCAAATTCAGAAGTATAGTTGTTTTTATTAGTATATACCTTTGGCTATCACTATCTATCAGTCATTCGAGTTACCTCTTCCATCAGGACTAATGCTGAGTTGGAACCCTCCAATGGTCGAAAGATATCTCGAAAACATCGTAAGATATATTTTTTACACACTGGATGCTGTGCTTCTTACTAATATACCTTTTTATCTAATGGAACACATAACTTGAATCCATTTTAGTGACTTTTTAATAGTTATGTACTTTTGTTGTATTGAATATGTCCCTAACTGCAGCCTTGAAATCATGTTTTGATAAAATAAGTAGGAATCGAGCCTTAATTTTGATAAAATAAGTATTGAATATGTCCCTAACTGCAGCCTTGAAATCATGTTTGTAATAACAGCTTAGTATTGAACCTGGACCCTATAAGCCAAGAGGTACACCTTATTTATTTGTAAGACGAAGCATTTTGTATATATATAGGATACATTAGAGAAGTTTCTGTCCACTTACAGAATGAAACATTACAGATGCACCGTGTGAAATTGATTTTCTGCCATCGGTTGATGATCTTGTTGAGCCTGCTCGCTACAACAATTTTACACAGTTCTCTTTGAACTACATACTGAGGGAGGAAGTATTGCCTGGTGATGGCCTTTTTGAACCTTTGTTTGGTGGACATCAAAGTTTCCAGGAAAGAGAAGAAACATACGAGGCAAAAAACCAAACCATCCACTGTGGTTTTGTAAGAGGACCAGAGGATTACCCTTCCACTGGATTTGATTTGGATGAAAATGACAGAAGGTATATGGACATCTGTCGTGTTGCTGTATCATCATGCATTTTTGGAAGCTCTGATTACCTTAGGAGGCCAACCAAAAGCAGGGTGATTTTCTTCTCTTTTGTGCATGAGATTGATTGTACATGTTCTATAGCACCTGGTAGAAAAATGCAAATTATAAGGTGTATGTGCTACTATTTGACTATTTGAGTCTGCTCCTCACAAAATATTTCTTTATCAGCTTTTTAATTTCATGAACTATTTCTTGATTTCTTTTGTAAGTTCTATAGTAATAGTACAATGTGCCATGCATTCTCACAGATTGGCTCTTACTCTAAGAAGAATGTGTGCTTCATCATGTTCATGGATAAGCTAACGTGGGCAACCCTTTCCTCTGAAGGACAAATACTCGATGAAAATGGATTCATTGGACTGTGGCGAATTGTTATTGTCAAGAAATTGCCATATAAAGATATGCGAAGAGCTGGAAAGGTGCCAAAATTTCTTGCTCATCGACTCTTCCCATCTGCCATGTAAGTCATTCGGCAAGAATTAAGCATCTTACCAAATTGCAGTGAATCTGTTTAGTACCTCTGAGTACTGCCTACTAATAGGCTGATGCATGTCAATCAACCAGTTCCTAATGGCTGTTTATATGTTTGTAGTTTCCTTTTCATTAGAGCATATTTGCCTTTTCTTGTTTGTGTTAGCAACACACTTTCTTTTTAGGGAAACAGCAGGGGAGCCCCCTACTTACTTTTTTTTAAAATAAATCTTGTATGAGAAGCTGTACACTGTACATGGCCGTGCAATGCACACTTCAATAACACATCATGTTTTCTTGCTCAAGATAGTTAAAAGTTAAAATGTTTGACTACATTAATCCCAAACAGGCACTATTTTGTGGCTCTACGGAGTATCTTCTCACCTCATATAACAAAGCTTTATTTTGCATTCTAGGTACTCTATATGGTTGGATAGCAAACTGCGTCTCAATTCTGATCCAATGCGTATTATTGAATATTTCTTATGGAGAAAGAAAGCAGAATACGCCATTTCAATGCACTATGATCGCTCGTGTGTATGGGATGAAGTGCTCCAAAACAAGCGCTTGAACAAGTACAATCATTCTGCTATTGATGAGCAATTCCACTTCTACCAGTCTGATGGTCTTGTGAAGTTCAATGACTCCGGCCAACAGCCTGTTCTTCCAAGCTGTCCGTATCCAATCTTACGTTTTAATAAGTTTTAATAAATGGCTCTGAGTTTGTCATTTCTTGATTGATGTGACTAGTTGACCCTCTGTACCCAACCTTTTGCAGATGTACCTGAAGGATCATTTATCGTGCGTTCCCATACACCGATGTCAAATTTGTTTTCCTGCCTTTGGTTTAATGAAGTAAACCATTTTACGTCACGTGATCAGTTGAGTTTTACATACACATACTTGAAGCTCAGGAGAACAAATCCAGGGAAACCTTTTCACCTTAATATGTTTAAGGTAATAGCTACACTACATTTCACAGTATGTGTGCCATTAAATTATGTTTATAATAAGTATGTTGGCACTACTGGCAGAGCTTTTTTTTTCTCGAGTTTCTTCTGATGTGGCCAGTAGCTCTGCATATTAGTAGACGACAGTAACTGAGGGTAGCAGTCCATGCTTTAGAATATTTATTCCCTGGCAATGCATTATCCTCTTGAACTGTTTATGGTCTGCAAAATGCAAATCTGCATAATGAAATATCAGCTGTTACATCAATGGAATCTATTCACACTGGATCCTAATCCTTTGGATGTCAATTTATTGCTGAAACAGGACTGTGAAAGAAGAGCAATAGCTAAGCTGTTCCATCACCGGACTAATGAGACTAAAGAAAGTTATGGTCGATTGAACAAAACTCGCTCATCGATTGGCTGAGGCTACCATTTGAGGATGTTAACAGCATTACAACCCATTGTGCCAGATGTATCATTCATCCAGCTCTTGCATACAGGGCACATTTTGACTTCTTGACGCATCATTCTTTGTTTTCTATGTATCAGAGGAACAGAAAAATGGCAGCTCCTAACATGCTTAGTTGTAAAGAAAAGAGATCAACCTCGGCACAGCCGTCGGCATAGATTGTTTATACATTTCAGCTTAGTGTTGTTCTATGTTCACTGAACCGATGCATCGGTGCCAGATATCTGTCAATTTTATGCCTAACGGCATATAGGAAGATGTATCATTTAAGAATTTGAAGTACACATCCTTAAGAGTAACTTTTTGGAGTTCTTTTGGTAATACTTGAGTTAGTGTTGTATCCAGATTTTTTTAATGGGCCGCCCGAACAAATTAAACATTCATGTGTTTACTGCAGACTGATGGACTATCTTGCAATCTGATTCGTTCTACTTGTACTCTACTTCAAGAAACATTGGAAATTTTGATGATTAATGGTATTCGTGATAAAAATATTTGCATGATAGCAATTAAAAGGATGAGCTGGATAGGGCTTGAAACAATTTGATTTGAAAGGGATAAGAAGCATACATAAAACACAGAAAAGAAAAACAAATAAATAGAACCAAAGGCAGCATAATAAGAATTCTAAAGAAAACTCGAGCAACACAAAAAACGGATATGTGGCTTGTCACAATCCAGTTACTGCGGCATTTTTTTTAAAACGAGATGACTATGAAAGTGTTGGGTTACAGGTTCAATAAAATCTCCACCACAGTTTCACAATCAATCAATAAGCAATGTTTGATAGCACCTATGATTTCAATGGCCAATTAAATTGATAAAGCTGAACGCAAGCATAACGAAAATTGTTTTACAGGAGCAGGATGCCGTCACATGATCATGAATTATCCCAGGATGACTTTCTATGCAAGATAACGATATAACTTCCTATCTACTTTGTCTCTCTCCAAGAATTCACGTTCAATTAGAGATTCTATGCGTTTCTTTATGACAACAGGGTTTGGTAAGAACCGGGCTTGCAATTGCTTGGTAACCTCAGAAACGATACTGTTATGATCCAGGACCCTACGGGATTTCATGATCCTAACAATGGCAGCTTCAATCTGAGGTTTCCTGTCCTCCTCAACCCGCTGGCGAGTCTCCTGTTTCTCAGGCTCAGATTCCTTTTGTGCCACCACTGTCCCAATCTTCACCTTAACAAGCTTGCTCGTAAACTTATCGTTAAAGTAGAATGTGTCATCCTCTGATATATCCTTGCTCATGGGCTCCTTGCGGAGAACATTCTTCCCCTTGACGCAAGCAAGAGACTGGAGACATCTCTTGAGGTCTGAGGCAGGAATTTCCGTAGCCTGTTCGATCTCTTTATACGTCAATCCATCAGCTGAGTTAAACAGCATGAGAACACACATCTGGTAAGTGGATACATTCAACTCATGCTTCTGCCCTTTTCCAAATGTAGCCTTTATGTCAGCTGTGCCCATATTTGTTTGCCATGTCAATCTTCGGCCACTGTGAGTTCCAAGATAGTATGCCCGGAACTTCTCACATACTGTAAGGATTTCAGGTGGAAGGTTGCAGGGAGGACTGGGCTGTGTAGGCCAAGAACCAGTTGTCAGAATGTGGACATCAAGTGTAGGGCCATCCCCAAGTTCGTCAGCCTTCTTGGCATAGAAGTCCTGCATGGTGTCCTGAGATGTCTTCATATCAGTAAACATGCCCTCTAGTTTGGATGTGAACTGATACCCACATTCTGTCTTGAGTTTAACTATCATACTTCTCTCAGTATCATCAGACACAGTTTTGCCAGACAGGAGTCTTTTTGCCAAATGCTGCTTATAGTACTTCTCAAAAACGTCCTTCTCTTGGAGGTACCGAAACAGCATCATGACTTTGTCCAGTATGACTTCCACATCTTCTTCTGTGGCCCCTTTCAGTCCTTTGCGGAGTTTATCATCAACGTATAATGATATGAATTCAGGCGATCTGTTGTTTAAGTTGATGAAATACTCGAAGGATGAATTCAGAGCATTCTGGAAGGTTTTATCATTGCCAAAAGCAACATTGATTATCTTATCATGCTTGTCCTTCTCATTTAACAAACATTGAACAAATTCCACCGGGTCTTTCAACCTTTCTGGATCTGTCACTAACTGCTTCCCTGTTTCCCTCAGGTAAGAAGTCATGACATCTCTGAGTGTTGATAGCCCATCAGGAACTCTTCGGAACAAGGCATACATCCGACCCAGATCTTCATACTTGTCATCTATAAGCATGTTAACAAGTCCTGAATTTTCCATGTGAACCAATCTGTGCATGTGATTGGCAATCATTTCTTTCTCCACTACGCTAGTTATCTTTGCCTCACTGCCAGCATCCAAGTAGTGTGAGACACGCTCCATTTCTTCATTTAGACGCCTCTCAGCCTTCTTAAGATAGTTCCCACAGTCACAGCACTCAATGTACCCTTGAGACTCCCCACTGTAGAAGCTGGCTGAAACTTCCAGAAATGGTTTCTCAAAATCATCTTGATACACAGCAGGACCAAGATCCATTAGCATTTTCGTTATGCTCCTCATCAGGCCTCTGTTGATCACTTCACCCATTCTTTCCCGGTGTATAAGATCCAGAAGGGTGTCAAGCAGCCGACTATGGATCATAGGGGAGTGAATTATGTGATCCCTCCACAGATTCAGACCAAGTTCATGAACAGGTGTTCTATGGGATGTCGGGACATATGTTCTATCCATGTACATTAGAATATCTCGGATCATCTGCAGTGCCTTGTTGTGATCCATCCATTTTGCATTCAGCTCCTCCAAAAACAAACCACCCTGTGCGGCCTCTATCAATTTTGAAATTTCCTTCAAGCGCCATGTCATAGTGTTCTGAAGGCCGTCATACAGCTTCTCACCGTACTTGTGAAGCACCATGTTGTAGGCACTCCTGCAAAGAAAAGGGGGAAATTTTGCATTTACAATCAGATAGATCACACTGTCTCTTGGTATTCTCCATACCACACTAGATAGTTTTACTTTGCCTTACAGTAGAAAACCTTTTTTTACCAACTTGTGCAGCAGAAGGTTCAACAGATAGTGTGATTTGTAGAGACCATAACAAGTCAACACAGATCCTATGGCTCACATAGTCTCAGCAAGTGTAGTACAAATTAGGTTCCTAAGAAAGAAAAAAAAATGCAATCTCAGTGAATCACGATTGTTGGCTACGAAATACATATGAAGGGGTCCAAGGTGCAAGGATCACAAGCAGTTAGCAATTCTCTCAAATGACACAGGTTTTCTCCAATCCGCGCATAATTTCTACTCTACAACCACGGAAATGTTCGAATCAAGACATGTTAGGATCATTGCATTTGCAGGACTAGATTTAGCTAGGCAAGCGGGGGGCAACGGCAAGATGATATTGAGTCGCGCGGGGCGGGGCCGGAGTGGGGAGTTGGGCTAACCTGTAGAGCTCCTCGAAGGAGAGGCCGCTGGCGTTGTGGTTGTAGATCTCGTGGATGGCGTGCTCGAGGACCTTCCATGTCCGCTCCGCGTACTTCGGGTCGAGCTCCACGCGGTGCTTGAACGCCTCGATCTTGAAGTTGCGCTTCCTCGGTGGGCCGCCGCCGCTCATCGTCGCCGGCGGGTAGGGTTCGGGGGCGGGGTCGTGTGGGTGGACGTGCGCGAAGGTGGTGGACAGAGGGATAGCTGCGGCGGCGACGAACAGAACCGATGGGGAAAACCGGACGGCTGCGTGCCTCCGTCTCTCTCTCACGTTTTTTTTTTTCGAGGTTCTCTATCTTGTTGAGACTGCTATCTTCCAGTCTTCCACTCCATGGTTTACGTCTGGTTTATGCAATAGTTAGTGTGTAAATGTAGTCATTTACTGAGGTGTTTTGTTACCACCCTGGCTTCTTCACAGCCTTGCAATGTGAATTTTAATTCAGATTTTTGTTGTGCATGTAACACAGAGAGCATAAAAATGAAGTTTTATTTATTTTATTGACTTCTTACTTATTACTAGTTAATTATTTAATTAGTAGATATCCTCTCTTAATTCTCTTTTCTAAGCTCTAGCAGAGTAAATTGGTTATTGGAGCACATCTTCACCTTTAACGCTCATAACCTGGTGCCTATCTGATAATGATATCTTGGAATTGCTTAGTTGATTCTTTTAATCTTGCCTTCTCTTTACTTTCATTCGCAATAGTTCTCTACTTATCTATCTTGTGAAATTCGGCAAATAGCAAAGCTCTTTGGAGACTTTTTCCCCTTTAATATCCAACTAAAAGCACTTCATAGGACATTAGGTATTCTTATATCTTTTTTCTTTTGTGATTCCCCAACATTTTGTTGTTCTTTCCTTGATTTCTTTATTGAGCGACCCTATAATCGGTCTTCCGTATGTATTTGGTACTAACTAATCATCTTCAATAATGCACGATAGTGTGGCAAGTTCATAATAGCTGGACCTCCTCACTAATCCAACAAAAAGTAAGTGTACTCCAATGCCCACATGGCCCCCAAATCAAATAGAATTGGACGGAGAAAGGGAAACTCGCTGATATTCTGTTCGAAATTTCAGCCACATGCCCAATTGCCGATGGTTTATATAGTTTAAATAAAATGCTAGCTTAAAAATGTCATCAGATCAGAGTGGCGCAGCGGAAGCTTGGTGGGCCCATAACCCACAAGTCCCAGGATCGAAACCTGGCTCTGATAAATCAGTTGTGGCTTCCGTATACTCTTTTTTTTTTCTTATTTAGTTCTGCCTTTTCCGCTTTTCGTGCCAACGCGAGTCGCGAGGCCTGGGCCTTGACAAAGTAGCCCATTAACGTTTTTACAGCCTGCTACGTCCATAAGAAAACTGGGCCACGCCTCTCGGTCCGAGCTTTTTTTTGTTAACAATTGTAGCATCATCTGCTGCAAGTCCTTATTTCCCACGCGCTTTTAGCTGTGGCCATGGAAAAAGTCTGCTGCTGCTCTGGGAAGGGCGCAATACGCGCCGTCAAACAGAGCAAACAGGATCAGTGACTCGAGTTCAACAGCTCAACGCAGCCGAGACGCAGTGGCTCGTACCGGCACAGGCTACGTACAACGTAGTACCAGAAAGTCATAAACCTTCACTTTTTTCTCGCGTGCATGCATGCGCTATGCTTCTCTCAGACTGATCGATCAGTCGTCAGTCCGCTGCGCGACGGCTGGTGCGTCGCCCTCTCAATCGATTGCACGGTGCGTGGCACTGCTCCAAACATGCATATCGTCAGGAATCATCACCACACACGCAGGCGCTAGCTACAAGGATCATCAGCAATCGGCACTGCTCTTCGCCGGCGATGTGATGTGCGCGCCCAGTGGACATTACTGCTACTGCGCTTCTCTACCACGCCTTCTTTTTGCATGCAAGCCTCCGCTCGTTTTCCCGTGCCCTTCTCCGGTTGTGCACATATACATGCGCGCAGTGTCAAATTAACTTTCACCGCGCTTTACCATAGTTATTATTATGCGGTTTGGATGTGCGTATATGGCGTTGGCCTGCATGCATGCGGAACAGACGACGCCAGAGCAGAAGCTAATGCGCCGACATTATCTCTAACTAGCATCTGAAAGCATGCATGCATTGCAGCTTATCTCTGACATGCACAACACTCGTCTTAATTTACTGTAAACTGGACAATGGCCACGAACTCGTCAGAGATTAAAAACAGATCGAGAGTGAGTGACCACAGACTCGATCGGCGGTGGCCGGTGCCATGCGGAGTACTTGCGGGTACAAAATGGCGCTGGGCCTGTAAAGGTACTACTATGCATAATGCATGCTTGTGTATTGACGATATTACATCACATATAAACCAAAATAGTGTTAAGCAGATGCACGGAGGATTTGCGGCTCTCTCCAAATTTTGAGTGGCGTGGATATCGTACGTAACCGCCACGTCTTATCTAGTTATGACATATAGTCCTGTAGTAAGGGGTTAGTACTATGATCGAGGTCTTAATTTCTGCAGCGCATGTCGACCGAGTTGAGTGGGCGCCTCGCGCCAGCCCCGAGGAACACGTAGCTACTCTCTCCATTTATATCTACATGTCATTTTAAAAATTTTAACTTTTCTTTACTTACATGTTATTTTTACTTCTCAATGCACATTTCTCTCTTTTTAATATAATATTTTTTCACTGCATCTCTATTTCTATCTCTCTTCTTCTCGTTTTTTCCGTATACTCATCTTTTTACTTTTTCTTATTTTTCGTGTCCAATTCTAAAACGATATCTAAATATGAATAGATGGAGTAGATCGGAGGATATGCCTGACTGGCGCTCTGTTGGTCGCTGCTCACCCGCCCTACGGTATGGATCTGCATGTACTGTTCCTGTTCTTGTTTCTTTAAGCACAGTACCGCCTACTACAATGACACTGTACTTCCCTTTCTGAAAGCACTCGTACTCGTACTAGTCGATCTCGAGACACTAGTACTGCCTAGTATCACAAAGCCTTAGGTTTCTTCTTGCACGTGATTCTCATTATATTAGATCCTGTGGCCATGGACGCCCAAATTAAACGCATGCATGAGATCGGCCAGTCGTGTGCCACCGACACGAATAACGTTCGGAACTCCGAGGGCGACGACAGGTGATGGCAGATTGGGCGAATCGGGGAAGAGGCTTTGTGTACGGTTGGCTGGCGCCGACGGACTGGGCCGGCGGTGTGCATGCATGCGCGCGGGTGATGGCAGATTGGCCCAATAGGGGAAGAGGCTTTCTGTACGGTTGGCGCCGATGGATTGGGCCGGCGGTGCGTGCATGCATGCGCCGCGCAGAGAAAGAGCAGAGCTGCGAACTCGCTCACATCTGCAAACCATGCCCATGCGTGCCCACACCGCAGCTGCAGCTTGCATGCATGCACGGGGCATGGTTATTAGCTTAGCCGCACGACTAAGTGTTGGATGATGGGCCTCGTGAACGACTTCCGAAACCTTGAACTGTGTAGTACGTGGTGCCCACAGTGGGGGGTTTGTTCTATCTCGCGCAGCCGATCCGTACCTACGTAGTACACTCCTTACAAGATACAGAGGCCACTGTGCGTACGTGTATACGAACATGCAGTTCAAGGTAACAGCTGCTGACTGGTACTGAGTGGACCCGTGAACTGGGTGAAGGACAACAGTGTCCAAGTGGGACTGTCTAAACAGCAGCTAGCTATAGCGAGCTTGTGCGTGGCAGCCCGCACGCAGCACATGTCATCGTCCAGCTCTGCCCGTTTTGCCTCCCTGCAGGCTTAGCTTTGTGGTAGCCTGGTCCCGCGCATCCAGTTCGATCGTGATTACAGCCCAAATCCAAACCAAAACCCGGGCGGGGACTTCCTTTGTTTACTCAGGAATATAATGGCCCACAGCTTTTTTACGTGACCACCTTGCTCGATCGCGAGTAGTACTCTTGATGATGCATGAGCCATCCCGATCTCAGCCTCTCTGGTCCTCGTGAACACAAATCTTTTTACAGAGACCCGATCGACCTGCTGCAAAGTGAACCTGCGGGACAACAGGCATGGTAAGGTTTTAGTGCGCATCTGACAGTGTGTCCGTCACGCAGGTGTTGTTCCCTTTAATTTGTGTTGTGGTTAATCCGCACTTCGCATCGAAGAACTGGAGCTCTAAAAACACGCGTGCGGTGGCAAAACCCGGCCAAGCAATATAGCATTACAAAGTGCCACGGCTACTTGCAAACCTATCCTGCTATCCTGCATGAATCTTCCGTTGCTGGGATGCCATGTTCACTAGAGGAGTACTATACATAATACATCACCTTGCAAATAGTATTGCATTACCCTTTTTATTTTGAGAAATGTGAAGTGCTGCATTAACTAAGAAGAAAAAAAAAGAGTGTGTTGAAAATAACTTTTCAACGAAAAAAGGACATATAAAAGTACTGCACAGCAGAGACGATTCCTCGGCTGCAAATTATTGCAGCAGGGCCAGAGATATAGAAAGAGTGGGTTTTCCTTTACTTTTACTGAGGCGAGCATGCAATGAATTGCCCGGCGCCTGCATGGTTGTTTACATCACACGGTGGTCACTCACGTCTGCATGCATCTTAGCTAGTACAACCGCAGTGGCATCCTTGCTTTTCTTGTGTCGTCAGTCACAGTACGTTGATCGCATTAGGAATTGAACTCGTTGCATGCGTTCTTCAGTCCGTAATAAGACCGTAACGAAATTAATGCTTCAGACTGTCGACTAGTACCAATAATGTAGCATACATCTCTTGCGATTGATTCATTTGATTTTGCGGTCATCAGTTTGTAAATCAATATCATAGTGCACATCTGCGTATAAAACACTGCCAGGTCCTTCATTAGATGTATCCTTCCTCCTGGATGTGTCCATCCTTCGGAGTTCGGACGCCTCCCTTTCAGTCCCGAGATCAGATCAACAAGCGGCAGAGCTAGCTCCCCGCTCTCTATTCGCACCTGTTCGGCCGGGAGAGATCGTCAGTTTCAGACCAGCAGGCGCCTTGTTCAAGGAAAACAACACTTTCATCGACCTCCGGGAAGAGTAGGGTACGTCGTGTTTATTGTTAATTAGAAGCACCCAAACATGACCAGTGGACTTACATTTGGGGATCCAATCAATACTCGTCTTCCAGAGCATACAAACAAATGATAGGTCATGTGGTTGTGCATCCCTCAATTCATTGTGCTTGGGCCTCTATCTGCCAAATGAAGCACAAGATCTTCTTTTGGCTACTGCTGGAGGACAGGGTTAACACTAGAGGGGTCTTAAAGAGAAGAAATATGCATTTAGAAGATTACAATTGTGAGATGTGTATTCTGCAAAGAGAAGAGACAGTATATCATCTTTTTCTTTGATGCAATTTTGCAAAAGCATGTTGGCAGATAGTTAGGGTGCAAGCACCAATGACAGCAAATGCACAGAGAGCAGTATTAGAATCAAAAGGCAACTAACAATCTCTTTTGCCATGAAACTATGGAAGTGATCATACTAATGGCATGGAGTATCTGGCGAACAAGGAATGACTGAATTTTTAATGGGCAAGATCCAACAATCCAGCAGTGTAGAGAGACCTTCAAGAAAGAATTCGCCTTGGTTTTATCCATAGAGCGAAAGAAGAAGATAGCCTTTTGCTTTTCTTTGAGTTTTATTTTTTCCTTTTCTTTTGTTACGTATCGTGCATGGCCTCTTCTTTTGTTACGTATCACGCTTTCCATTATTGGGCTGGCTCTCCTAGATTCTCTCCCAGGTTCTGTTGCTATAAACCGGAGATAGAGATACGGTACTAGAGCCCCTATATATATGTAACTCTTGTTGATTAATCAAATCATTGCGTGATTATTCCGCTATCACTAATGTTAATTACAAGACGGAGGCGGAGTGCAAATCCAAAAGTCCCTCCTGCAACCCGAAGAGGGCCAGCACACAGCCATGACTTATTCCTTCAAAGTTTGTTCGTCCCATAGTTTATAATACGTAAAGACAGCAAAAACAAAACCCGTTTGATCATCAACAGTGAGTGAAAAAGAATGTACGTATTATGACATATTGAGAGCAAGTGTAAACATATTATTTACATACAGGGAGCAAAATAAATACACACTCAAATTTTCTTAATCCACCGTAAGGGCCAACCCACAACTGAATGCATCTTAATACGGAAAATGGCATCCTTGATTTGGTCAGGTACTGTGTTGATTGGATGAAAGGCTGATGCAAATTGCATGCATATGGATGCGTCATTTTTTTTTTGAGGAAAATATGGATGCGTCATTCAGTTCGCAGGATCAGCAAACGTTAATGAATGACCTTTATCTTTTTTTTTTCCTTCTCCTACTGTCTGTTTTCTTCTCTCATTCCTTTTTAAGTTTTTACAATTGTTCTTTTTTGTCTCACTATAGAAGGTGACACGTCGGTCTCCTTGCCACCTGTAACATAAGATTGTAGTGTTGATGATAATTAGTTTATATTTGTTCGCATGTTTCCTGCATGAATGACACGTTCAAAGGGGTAATTATAGTACCACTGACCATGTGAAAGTTACGGGTCACCAGAACAAATAAATAAAAACGGGTAATAATTCTTATAAACAAGGTACGTAGCAGATTATCCAAAGCTCGACACGGAATAAAGTTTTAGACGATAGTCGACATGCCTCGTTTATCTGTTGAAAAAACAAGAAGCTTCCGTTATCCACTAAATGCATGCATGGATAGCATCCATGGGGTTCTTCACTTGAAGTTGAAGCTGATGAGCTTCGGAAATGAGCACGCCGGCTGATGAATGGGTGTCCTATATAGGCACCACACCTGCTTGCCACAGGATCACATCCGCAAAATATCAAAGCAGACACATGGGTCCTGTGAATTGATAAGCACAGACGCCAACACGTGGTGGTGTTCAGCTAAAGCTATAGGTAAGCATGTCTCTTCGTCAGAGGTATCAGTTGCGCCGGAGCGCGCGCTTTCCTCTGGTGCACTATTTTACGTGATGTCGATGTGCACGTATAGTTGCACGCTGTTAGTTGGAACTGGAGATTTGTAAGATCAATTCTGAAGCATTTAGCTGCTAGTTGTTCCGCACGACCGCATGGCATATATATATATGCTGCAAGTATTCGATCTTCTCACGTAGTCATACCACGGGTAGCCCAAACTATCTCTGTGTGATCGAGGTGAGCATTTATCGTGCACACGTAATTAAGTTACAGAAACTTGTCATGAAAAAAAGGGTAAAACTAGAGAGACCGGTTGACCGAACGACAACCCATCATCAATATCACTACACTTAGCTAGCCATCTCTTTATATAGTCCAAATGATGAATGAATGGTTGCAGATATGGCTGCCCGTCGTTTCGTTGGAGTAATTTTCGTTAGAAATATACCCTTGTCGGCTGCCACAGATGGTGATCTGAAGTTAAGACGAGAAGCAGGGCGCCACATGCACCTGTTTGGATGCCACTGGCCTCGCGCGGTAACACGTCTCTCTCTGATGAAATG
Source organism: Eleusine coracana subsp. coracana (assembly GCA_032690845.1). NCBI lineage: Eukaryota > Viridiplantae > Streptophyta > Magnoliopsida > Poales > Poaceae > Eleusine > Eleusine coracana. The sequence continues at coordinate 67,326,393 of CM064420.1, forward strand.
CCAAATGTAGTATTTTTTTTTGTTAGATAATGAAAATGCAAGTGTACTGTTGTCCTGTTTTCGTGTGCGAGGGGAGTCTAGTGTTTCATAGAATCCACGCCAGTAATAACCAAAAATAAACACAGTGCTAGCGCTCTTCTGAGCAGGGCACAGTCAGGTCCTGAAAAAAAGTTACTCGATCTGGCTGTGCCCTGCAAGCACTGGGTGTATAACTGTACAAGCCAGGATTAGGTCGATCAGAAACTTTTTTGATTCTTTTCTTTGCCGCATAAATGAATTCTCGGTTTGAGTGAATAAACCAGAGCATTCCTGAGCCCTGACACGGAAATGTGCGTCTGGTATATCCATCGGTTCGACGTTCGAGACGCAAGTACAGGAAGCCGGCCGCGCACAATCACGCGGGCCACACGGCACGCACGCCGCAGATCGATCAGGCTGCACGGTACGGTGCGCAGGGGCGTCCTGGGTCAAGTGACTGAGTCAAAGAACTCGGAGTGGGCGACCGCGTCCAGCGATTATTCGAACAACCCGGCCGGGGGTGGTCCGGCTCAACTAAGGCGTCCTGGTCAAGTAACGAGGACACCTTGATTGAAAACTTTGAGTCAATAACTTATTATTTTATATTTTAATTTTTAAAAATTATTTGTATAATAATTTAAAATTATGAAATTTAGATTCAATAGCTTAATATGATGATTGAAAATTATATAAATTTTCAATCAGATGAAAATTAGTAACTCCCGACCATGGTTGAAATAATCAGGGTTACTGAAAAACCGGTCCGGCCGGTTAACCCCCGGTTATAATTTAATTTTTTTAAAAATTCAAAAAAATTCGAATCAGACGAAACCAACGTAACCGAACGGTTAACTAGAATAACCTACCGGTTAACTGATGAAACCGCTCAAAAACCGATATTTTTAAATTTAAAAATATATATTCAAAATATATCACTAAAACCGATCTAACCGACCGGTTAACCGGAATAACCGGCTGCCGACCATGTGCTAAACAAAATGACTTTTGTCCGGCTAACTGGCCGGTTATACCGGTTAACCGGTGAACCGGGCTCGACCAGTTTTACGGACCCAGTCGGTTTTGTGAACACTGCTCCCGACATAGAAACCCGTGCACCCCTGCCGTCCGCTACATCTCTACGTGGGTCATCCATGAGGCATCAGCTGCTGGGATCTCCGACCACCAGCGCCATCACGACATGCTCTGCTTTCTCGCTTGGTCGAGGCGGAGGCGACCACCTGGCCAGCAACCCGATCGAGATCCCATCGGCCGCGATCGATCCGGGCCGCTGCATGTCACGTCTCTTTCGCCGTGTTTTCGTGTCCGCGCGCCTGCTCTTGCTGGCCCGTGAGGCCACTTCGGCAAGTTGCGCTACACGTACCGGCCGCCAAACGCTGCCGCGGTCGGGTTGTCTATTGTGCTCATCTCAGTCCATTCGCCGCCGTGTGCGAGTGTGGTCACAATGATCACCCAACCGCTTGATAGGGCATATGGCTTCTGTAGAGATGAGCCGAGCGAGAGCTCGATCGACAGATGGCGGCGTCCAGGTTGTACGTGCAAAGCTGCAAGTTTTAGGTGCAGGTTCCCGAAACCGGAGGCAGTGACTTGTGGTTGTGGCTCATGGGTACGGCCGGTGCCGGTGGCTCCTAGTCCTAGTACGTCGGATCGATCGAGCTTATAGCTAGGGCCCTGAATTTATTATGAGCCTGCTCTGCTGGTTCCTTGGAGGGGTCAAAGAAAGCATGGCCACCGTACCTTCCTTCAACTGGTGTGCCACGCATGTGTCGGGGATAGGACCCAGCAGAAGCAACATCCGCGGCTCTGGACCGATCTGAGAAAGGATGAACAGTTTGGTAACCAAGGAGATGGACGTGAACGAGAAAACACTGTGTGCTCACTCTGCAGGCAGGTGTGCTTTGTAACAAAAGAGTTCGTCCAAATGAAAGTTCTAACGACTAGATTAAAGGGGACCCAAAGCTTTCAAACTGCCTTTGGAGCCTGCGGTGCATGTATAAACTACAGTTTGTTTCGTAATAATCAAGGGATAGAAATCATCATGTAATAAAATAATGAAACACAATGAGTTCGGAATAATACTAGTCCCACACACTCAATTATTATCTCACCCTGCCAAAAAAAAAATATTATCTCACCCTACAACTGTAGAGGATTAAAATAATAAGCAACCACTTCACTTGAGATGACATGGAAGCTCACTACTACCACATTTTTGTGTTTTTTTCAACAAACTTGTGTCAATAGGCGAATGATGCATTCTTTGAATCAACCTGTAGTACTTTAGTTAATTAGAGGCCACCAATCTCAAAATTCAAGGCCATATATCTCAGATTATATATATTGAAGCTTCTTCTCTCTCTCTCTCTCTCTCTCTCTCTCTCTCTCTTGCAATGGATCACGTTATTATTTACAACATCACAGAGGAACAAAGAAAAAACAGAGAAAGGGGATCCACTGTCCCCTATGATCTTCTTGCTTGCAATGGAGCCACTCCATAGACTCTTCGCAAAAGCACAACATCATGAACTCCTATGCACCATTAACTAGACATGTGATGCTTTTCGGATGTCCCTTTAATGACGCTGCAGTCTTTATCAAACCACTTGAGCATGACCTGCAGGTTACGAATTGTATCCTCGACATCTTCCAACGGGCAAGCGGGTTGGTCACGAATCTGACCAAGACTGAATATTATCCCATCTGATGCTCGGAGCAAGATTTGTAGTTCATGTCCCATCACAACCTGCACGTGTCCCATTTTCCGTGTACTTACCTTGGATTGCCGCTTCACATTAGGAAGCCAAGCCGGACAACAATTCAGCCATTCATCCAGAAGTTTGCTGATCGCCTCCCGGGATGGAAACGTCGTTTCATGACATACCTGGGAAGAGAACTCCTTGTCAAAACTGTTCTAACAGCAATGTCGACCTATTTCTTAGCGGTGTTCAAGCTGCCTAAATGGGGAATAATAGCAATTGATAGATTCCGAAGAAGTTTCTTCTGGAAAGGAAATGATCCCAACCGGGTGCGTGGTGGTCACTGTCTAGTCAATTGGAAAACGTGTTTGAAACCAAGAAAATGGGGTGGTCTAGGTTTCAAAGACCTTGAGAAATTTAGTAGAGCGCTAAGATTGCGTTGGCTATGGTACAATTGGGATACAATAGATCGACCATGGAAAGCCATACTGAAAATAAGGGACCCGGTTGACTCGCAACTCTTCTTCTGCTCCACTACTATCACTGTGGAAAATGGAATGAGCACACCTTTCTGGGAGGCTAGATGGTTGTAGGGCGCTGCACCTAAAGATTTGGCTCATACACTATCTGAAAAGGCAAGATACAAATTTAGAAATGTCAACCAAGAGTTACAAAATTTCAATTGGATCAGGAACTTGGGGCAAATAGACACACCACAACTAATGGAAGAATGCATGCTACTTTTCATGGCGCTTGCCACGGTCAATCTGACTAATGACCGAGATACGATCACTTGGAGATGAACGCCGACAGGAACCTATACAGTGGCATCGGCATATGAGGTCCAATTCAAAGGGGCTGTCACCTTCTTCCTGGCTACAACGATATGGTTAGCAGCCACTGAGCCCAAATGCAAATTCTTCGCGTGGCTTGTCATGCATAATCGAGTGCTCACTGCTGACAACCTTGCAAAACGCCACTAGTCACATAATGAACTCTGCCTGTTATGTATTGCTTGCGAGGAAACAACCACACACCTTCTCACTCAATGCAACTACTTCGAGGCTTTGTGGAATCTTGTTGCTTTCCGATGGAACTTGCCTAGTTTCAACACCTTTGTCGGCATACAGGATGCCCAAGGTTGGATACTGATCCTCATCAAGAACATGAACAGAAGGGACAAAAAGGAAGCCTTAGGGACCTTGTTCTACACCTGGTGGCACCTATGGAAGGAGCGAAATCGAAGAACATTTGAAGATAAAGAGTTGTCACCCCATGCGCTGGCGCAACTGATATATCAGGATATCTGTAATTTCTGACTGGCGGTAGCTACCTCTCCCTCAGAAGATTCTTAGTCGCTCTGAGCTGCCTTCTTCTGCTCTTGGCCACGCGCTCTTCCGTGGCTTTGGTTTATTCAGTGTGGTGTATTTCTTCTATCTTATTTGTTCCTTTATAACTTTTATGATGTATTTCTTCTTTCTCATACCTTAATGAATGACAGAGCACCTGCCCTTTTTCAAAAAAAAAAAAAAACAGAGAAAGGAGCCCAACCTTCAGGATTCAGGAATTGAGGAGCTACCAGGCTAGAGGCCGGTAGTAGCTGGTTGGTTACCGTCCGCAATACGTAGGCTAGGCCCATGTGGAAGGATGTGATCGGACCCATCAGGCCCACATGCCGGGGTAACGTCAGGGCAAAAGTGATTGATGGTTATGGCCTAGGGATCAAGCCCGGAAGATTCTAACTGTCTAGATGACGTGGCTAAGCCCATTCAATCTCAATTTCCCAGTCCCCTATTTACCATCTCGGCCTCTGTTAGTGTCTTAGAAATTGCGTCTATATTTCAGGGGTGATTTCTAAGAACGTCGATAAATTTTAATCACCAGAAACAATTTACTTATGGGAATGAACAAAAATGGTTATCAATGCCAAATAGTTGTTACAAGATTCGGGGTGACACTCTCGTGCATACGAAGTTATAATGAGAGAGGCGAAGTTTAGCCTCTCCCCTTACGCCCCGTAATAATTGCCCGTGGGTGTCCATTTATAGCTCAAGGAACCCGTTACAATATTCTGTGTGACCAAAATAACCCTGAAAACCCTAGATCCCAAATTCTGATCCAAAATGCGCCCTGAGAGGCATTTTGGTACTTTTCTATTGCTAGGCCTGCTACGCTGTCAAGGCAACCCGCGAAGTCTTTTGGCTTTCTCTCCGCTCTGGACTTCGCGCCTCAGGTTTGTCCAATTTGCTTCGCCGCAACCTCCGTTCCCTGGACACTTTGACGATGCTTCTGCCCGTTTGACCTGAAAAAAGGACCTCACGAACGAAGTGAACACGGCCATTCGCTTCTCATCGCATCCCCAACAGCCTCTATACCTGGACCTCGCATTAGTAGTGCTCCTTTCTACACGGAGCACGCAATGGAGATTGTTTTTGGACTTTCCCAGCGCATAGGGTTCAGTGATTTGTCCATGAACATTCTGTCCTCCATTCTGATACGTAACTTCAGTGAAGATGTTCTGATGCTTAATAGTTCTTAGAGTACAGACTTGGAATTTTCTGAGTGATGAATGATCTTGAGCACGACGACACAAATCTTTTGGCAATGTATCTAGGAAATGCTTGGATTCCAGAACAAACGAATTTGAGTTTCACTACATAAAGATTAGCGATTCCTATCTATTACGTTCTAAAAGAAACTAAGGACAGTCATGCAACGAGAGAGAGAGATGCAGGTTGGAGAATGTATCAGGTGCTTCCGTGCTCCCACTTCTTATTATATCTTATATAGTGCACTAAAAATTCAAATAAAAATATAAGTGGATAGATAATATACTCATTTATCATCATGCAAAAGTTGAGATGCAACCGATACTTGTGTAATAAGAAAAAAAGAGAAATCATACACTAAATAGTTACGGGTTGTATTATTTATGTCAAACCCACAATCTACTGTAGTTGCACTGATTTTACTTTTTGTTGTCTTACACGAAATTCCGTTACACATGCGACTTTGCATGATGGTAAAATATTACATGATGTATCTATTTATATTTTTGTTGTAATTTTTGTATATGTATTATTTTTGTGTTGTAGCAATTGGGAGCACGGGAGCACACGACCCGCTGGGAACACCAGATATGTTCTCATGCAGGT